>OY997274.1:604554058-605909892 GCA_963921465.1 Triticum timopheevii | reverse complement strand
CCTAGAAGCGCCATTAGGTGTACCACCCACGCCCGCAACTGCAGACATTGTTAATGCCTGGCAGACGCGTGTTGATGACTACTTGATAGTTCAGTGTGCCATGCTTTATGGCTTAGAACCGATACTTCAACGAAGTTTTGAGCGTCATGGAGCATATGAGATGTTCCAGGAGTTGAAGTTAATATTTCAAGCAAATGCTCGGATTGAGAGATATGAAGTCTCCAATAAGTTCTACAGCTGTAAAATGGAGGGGAATAGTTTTGTCAGTGAACATATACTCAGGATGTCTGGGTACCACAATCACTTGACTCAAATGGGTATTAATCTTCCTGATGACAGTGTCATTGACGGAGTACTTCAATCACTGCCACCAAGCTACAAAAGCTTTGTGATGAACTATAACATGCAAGGGATGAACAAGACTATTCCCGAGCTCTTCGCGATGCTAAAGGTCGCGGAGGTAGAAATCAAAAAGGAGCATCAGGTGTTGATGGTCAATAAGACCACTAGTTTCAAGAAAAAGGGAAAACGGAAGAAGGGGGACTTCAAGAAGAACGACAAAAAGGTTGCTTCTCAAGAGAACAAACCCAAGTATTAAACTAAGCCTGAAAGTGAGTGCTTCTACTGCAAAGGGACTGGTCACCGGAAGCGGAACTGCCCCAAGTATTTGGCGGATAAGAAGGATGGCAAAGTGAAAGGTATATTTGATATACATGTTATTTATGTGTACTTAACTAATGCTCGCAGTAGCGCTTGGGTATTTAATACTGGTTCTGTTGCTCATATTTGCAACTCTAACAGGGGCTACGGATAAGGCCAAGATTGGCTAAGGACGAGGTGATGATGCGTGTGGGAAATGGTTCCAAAGTTGATGTGATCACGGTCGGCACGCTACCTCTACGTCTACCTTCGGGATTAATTTTAGACCCGAATAATTGTTATTTGGTGCCAGCATTGAGCATGAACATTATATCAGGATCTTGTTTAATGCGAGACGGTTATGCATTTAAATCAGAAAATAATTGTTGTTCTCTTCATATGAGTAATATCTTTTATGGTCATCCACCCCTGCTGAGTGGTCAATTATTGTTGAATCTCGGTAGTAGTGATAGACATATTCATAGTGTTGAAGCCAAAAGTTATAAGTTTAATAATGATAGTGCAACTTATTTGTAGCACTACCGTTTGGGTCATATCGGTGTAAAGCGCATGAAGAAACTCCATGCTGATGGACTTTTGGAATCACTTGATTATGAATCACTTGTTGCTTGCGAATCGTGCCTCATGGGCAAGATGACTAAAACTTCGTTCTCCGGAACAATGGAACGAGCTACTGACTTGTTGGAAATAATACATACCGATGTATGTGGTCCAATGAGTATTGAAGCTCGTGGTGGGCATCGTTATTTTCTTACCTTCAAAGATGATTTGAGCAGATATGGTTATATCTACTTGATGAAGCATAAGTCTTAAACATTTGAAAAGTTCAATGAATTTCAGAATGAAGTGGAAAATCATCGTAACAAGAAAATAAAGGTTCTACGATCTGATCGTGGAGGAGAATATTTGAGTTACGAGTTTGGTGTTCATTTGAAACAACATGGAATAGTTTCACAATTAACGTCACCTGGAACACCACAGCAAAATGGAAGCGAAACGTAACAAGAGAGGCGCATAATGCGTGTTTGGAAGATTGTTTATGTGTCGCAGAGAGAGGAGTGTCCGAATGGTAGAGAGAGGGTGTGTACGTGTGTGTGCGCGCGCGCGCGTGTTAGAGAGTGGGGCGCGTGTAACGTCAGGATCGACAAGCTTATGATGTTGGGGTAATGGGAGAGCGATAGTTTGAGTGCGACGAAGGGACACAAAGACAACGTATGTTTGCCTTTGAGAGAGCTAGATAAACTTGGGGCATTCTGAGAGTTGAACTCGGGACCTCTCACACCCAAAGCGAGAATCATACCACTAGGCCAAATGCCCTCTCTTTATTAATATATTTCCAAATCCATATATATTTTCATAAAATATATATTTCTTCACGAATTTGGTATTGTAAAATTCCATAGGTTTGTTAGGCATGGAAGAGCTTATCTTTTATTAAAAAAAAACTGAGTGCCTGTGTAGATAAGCACTAATAGTTGTGATTATAACAACTTGTATATATGTCCCTCATTCGGCAGTCGACAAGTTTGCCCTTCTATATAAATAAGCATATGACCGCGATCGACAAGTTTTGCCCTTCTATATAAACTAGAAAAGGAGCCTGTGCGTTGCAACGGGAGAAAAAAAATAACGCACACTCTTGACCCAACAACCGTCACTCAGGACCACAATAGATCCATCTCCTTTATTTTAGCAAGGCATCATATTTGTATTGCCACTTATCCTCCTTTTCACCCTCGCCGGCGATGGCCTCAGTGTTCACACAAAACAAAACGTGTTTGAATATGCTTAATCCTAAGGCGTCTCTCTCTCCCTCTCTCGCTCTCGCTTTCTCTCACTCTCGCGATGAGAAATCTGTTGTTTTCCCCTAGGATGTTTTTCATAGGTATGCATGTGTTGTTATCGATATTTTCCCCCCTATATGGTTATAGTGGGGTGTTTATTTGCAATCCGGACCGCCGCCGGTACGAAAGAAAAATGTATCGTGCGCTATAAATTATAAGTTTGCTTCCAAAATAATATTTGAAAAATATTTAACAGGTGAAATTAACATCATATTCATATTTCACACATTTTTCTAATCAAATTTCATATATAACATGTTAAAATCGGAATTACGGTCTAAAAGATTTGAATAATTTAGAAAATCATTTGTTTGACTTAAATATCTTCCAAAATAATATTTAAAAAATATTTAACAGGTAAAATTAATCTCATATTCATATTTTACATATTTTTCTAATCAAATTTCATATATAACATGTTCAAATCGGAGTTACGGTTTAAAAGATATGGATGATTTAGAAAGCATTTGTTTGAATTAAATATGATGCGCGGATGAATTACCTAAAAGGTCAGGGGGGTTTCAGAAAATGTAAAATAACGGTTTGGGTGTGACTTAAATTCGGATAGCGGGTTGATTTCAAGAAAACACAGGGGCTTTTGTGTAAAATACAAAAAAACGATTCTTTCTTACTTAAAACAGGACTGTGGGATAAATTCTCTGAAACAGAGGAACTTTTCTGCAAAATGTCATGACGGACGACAAGTAACCCAATTTTCTTTATTTTTAAGTAAAGATAAACTAAACACATGACCATGATCGGCAAGTTTTTCCTCTATATATACGACCGCCGGCATTGTCCTTGATGCGCATATCATTTAAGCCAATCTATCTCCACCTTAACTTACCTATTCTCTTCCGACACATACATTGTCTGCTAAAGAATTTGAATGTTTTCTGTGGATATTTATCTAGGCTCGTTGACTATTAAGTTCCAATGGTTTTCCCTGATGATTTTGTTTTATTCTTCTCAAGGAAGTATTGGCTCTCTATATCTATGATTCATAAGGCGTTGGTAATATTTTTCCAGGTTGCATGGCTGACATGATACATCTGAATATTTTTCCAGAAAGTAAAGTTCAACATCAGTCATTAATTTATTTAGGACTGCAAAATCGAACCCCTTCCTAGCCCTCTCACATCTTGTGCATTCCTGGCAGTCTGATTTTGTGATTTGATCATCCCTGGCCGTTGGATCCATATAGCACTGCAATAGTACCCGCAAACTGTCCTCTAGGTCCGCCACTCCCATGTCAAAATTGGAGGCATGTGGTTGATTGGGCTGGCTTGCGGTTGATTGGGCCCTTGTACATACACGAACCCCATATGCTTACCCTCCTTCCTTCAGTACTCCACACCGCTCTGCCTCTCCCGTTACATCCTCCATGTTGAAGGTGTTCTGAAGAGCATTGGAGGGGGTGGACCCGACAACCGTCATGGTGTTCTTCAGCAAGCCTTGCTGACCAGTCGGTCGCGCACCATGTATTCCCTTTCTGTTGGGATTGCAACATGGTCAATTAATTCATTCGAAGATTACCAGGAGGAGCTTAATCAAGGAAGTACAATCGCTAAATTAAATTTTCTTTGTCAAGAACATAGACCAAAACTTTCTCCTTCTAGATCCTATGCTTATATTGCACTAAGCTTTTGAAGTGTACTATGGTAAATCCCAAGTGCAGGCGGTGCTGGTATCCGTAGTTTCCTGTCATACCACTGAAATTATGCGACATGCTTGGGTGTAGAAAATGTCTTGGCTAGCTGATACCAGTTAACATTTGCTCCATGGGCAAGATCTTTCTGGTAGCACTTCGAGAATAGTGGACGGCCCGACTAGCTGGTTGGCTCCATGCTTATGTGTTGCTTATTATTATTCCTTAGTTACCTAAGCTCACTCTATGTATTTTATGGAAGAGTTCATGTTTAGCCTAGGATCTAGAAGTTACATAACTCATCTTGGGGAGCATGTTGCTACTCCGTTGTTTTGGTCATTACGAACTAATGTTACTATGCACTATACTACCTAGACAATGATACCCTATAAAGACAGGAGGCTTCATGTTTCCTAAATTTGCTGGGACTGTCCGGTTCTTTGCATTATTTAGTACTCCCTCCTTTCCTTTTTAGTCAGCGTTTTAGATTTGTATTAAGTAAAAAATTGTAAACTTTGACCAACTTTTTATATTAAAATATATCAACATCTACAGTACCAAATAAATTTAATATTAAAATATATTATAAAATGCATGTAATGATATTGATTTGTTATTAAAAACATTGATATTTTCCTCTACAATCATGATCAAACCTTACAAAGTTTGACTTCAACCAAAGCTAATATACCAAGTAAAAAGGACTGGAGGGAGTATGACTGAAGGCGGAGTTAGATATTGTCGGTTCTGACTAGTACAATATTTCTCCACTATTTGCACCATCGAAAGAAAAAACTAGGTCTATCTTTCGTCATTTTATTTATGAAAAATCCTATATTTTTAAAATATGGACGGACGAGGCACGCGCGCCTGTGTGAATTATCGAGACAATGATGAAGTATGTATAAAAGGCTCTTGAAAAGAAGATCGATCCCATCACATATGTATGCCGATCGGTATGTATGGTGTAAACGTTGCTCTCAAGCAAGAAAGAGTCGACGCGCTGTGATCGATGTCCGATTACCTTTATCGTACATGCACAAATTGATTTTCATGGCATCTAAAAGGAATTCATTTTTTCGGTAAAAAGAACAAAAAATGATCGATATCCGATTACCTTTGTCGTACATGCACAAATTGATTTTCATGGCATCTAGAAGGAATTCATTTTTTCGGTAAAAAGAACAAAAAAACAAACTCAGGGGCATTCCGAGAATTGAACTCGGGACCTCTCGCACCCTAAGCGAGAATCATACCACTAGACCAAATGCCCTTCGATGTTCTATTTTCCGAAAGCGGAATCTTATTCTATTACTATGATACATGCGTGAGTGCTGTCCACACGATGATCTGAATCTTTTCTTTTTCTAGAAAACACGACGACCTGAATCTGAGATGGGAGTCAACTCTCTTGTGGATTCTTGATTCAAAAAAAAAAAGACCCTCTCTTGTGGATCTGGCCATCACGCGAGCTTACATGACATGCACTCACAGTGATTGACAAACAGCTCAGAAAAGTTCGCCTTATAGTTTGGCATGAAGGGAGTATGTAATCTCCGTTGCTCCGTAGCCTAACAAACCTACCCGATCTGTACAAATATCCCTCGATCAGCAAGTTTGCCCTTCTATATACACTAGCCGAATGCCTGCGCGTTGGCATGGAATAACAATTCAAAAGGATAAGCATAGCATGCAGATTTTGACTGCGTTGGGGGCAAATATCTACAAACACTTGCTTCTCTCCCTATATATACAGGCAATGACCTCACGCCACTTGAGTTTCTTTCCTTGGCACATGTGTTATATTATGTTTATTTAAGTCGAACTTAATTAACTTTGATTACATTCATAGAAAATATCACCATTTACAATATCACATAGCTATACATTTCTCAAATTTTCTCTTAGTTATATTTTAGCTATTCTATTCTGTATAACATTATAATTGATGTGTTGAAAAAAAAGTGAATTGTTGGTGTAAATATGACGTTTACACAACTAAATATGCCAGTGCCGCCCAGCTATCCCGAGTGTCCCTTCTACGTCGTGACTCGTGACGGTGTCACCTCCCCAGTGCCGGCTCCCTCTAACTCCCTCTTCCCATGTTGCATCTCCACGACCATGGCACTGCGTTAATTGCGCATTGCCCGTAGTGGCGGAGGTAGGAGGTGGCCAGCAGTGGCCTAGCCCTCCCCCAACATCTTGATTTTCCCGCTATCATGCATATGAACGGTGGAGTATTGCCGCCTCTGAGCAAGTGCCGCTTCGAGCTACCAAAATCAATCAAGGTGAGCTCATGAGAGGTTGAACCCTACGAAATAGAAAGGGTTGGCAGTACTCGAAAATTAGTGAAGCTATAATAGATGGATGCTTGTTGGCTCATTCATATCTCTAGCCCCTATTAACATATTTCTCTCAACAAGCAAGCACACCACTTCATCATGCAACATACATGGAAAAAGCTCCACCTCAACATGCAAACATGCATGTCCTAAAAACATGCAAACATATACGAGAATTTCCATTCTATTATACTAATATTTTACAACTATGCAATAATCAAACACAATACATCATATGCTAGCATGGAGAAGATTGGAAGTGGCGAGATGGTATTCGTTTGGAAGAAAAAGTTCGTCAGCGAGTGGTGGGATGGAAAACCGTGGGAGTGATGACATGGCATCATCAGAGGGGGCAACCTGGTGCATGTAGCTCCCGCTTGCGCAGGGTCCAGGGAACATGGCATCATCAGAATGTAAGAAAATTCCAGTATGGGATGCTACTTTTTAGGAATAGCGGATACTATATATAGAGGCTAACGGACGCTTCGGCCGTGTCATTTTCACTGATGGGATTAACTCTCTTTTTCTTTAGCAGATTACTGCGGTTGTTTTTCGGGTTTTATTTGCGCTAGCTTGGGTTTTAATGATGGTCTAGTGATGTTTTTTATACATATATCATGTTGGGACGTTGGTGTTGGATACGATATTTATTCTGAGAGGAGAGTGGAGTTGTTCGTTGCATGATTGTGGTGTCCTTTTACACGTTTTTGACCGCTCGCGGTGGTTGTGTGAACCCACTCAGAGCTCCTATTCCACATTGAAACCTTGACATTGCTTCTATGTTGGGCGGCCCACGAAGCTCTCGCTCGCTCAGCTCGGCTTCCTGCCCCACTCGCTCTCTTATTTTTTTCACTTGTTCCAGTACAAGCTCAAGAAAAAACAAGCTATAAATTTTCTTATATGCGAATTTTATAATCAGAAGATGTTAATGGATTTTTTACAAATGTCCATGAATTTTTAAAATATTTGTGGATCTCAAACATTGTTTACGAACTTGAAAAAAAGCTTCGCAATTTAACACAGACTTTAAAAATGTTCATATATTTTTAAAATATTAACAAACTTTAGAAAATATTTAAGTTAATGATTAAAATGTGAAAAATAAATTACAATGTTTTTTAAAAAAGAAAAAGGAATAATTGGGACTAGGAAAGATAGGAAAAATAATAAAAATATCCAAAATCTGAACATTTTCAAGAATTTTAAAAAACTTCACAAATTCGAAAAATTTCAAATTTTGAAAAAAGTCATCGATTTCGAAAAAAAATCTTTGAATTTGAATAAAAGTTCGTCAATTTTTAAAGAGGCAAATACACCAGAGGTACAACAAGTTGCAGTTGATGACCACTTTGGTGCTTGATGTTGAAAAATACACAAAACTGATGCAAAAACTTGTGTTTTGGTGCACGTACGATTCAAAAGCCAGATGCAGCCATGTACAGCGCCACCTCGGCGTGACAGCATGGCGGCGAGTCCTATTTGTCAGTGGCTGGAAGCCTTTGGGCGGGATGGAGTTTGGTCTTTTTTACAAATACCACCCTGATTTGATGCGGGCGGGCTGGAGTTAAATGAAACTCATCTATATGCGTACGCATTGCCCTGGTCTGTGCGCCTCCTCTGTTTCGTTTCTCCTTTTCTCCAGCGATCAACTCGAGGCGGAGACGGCACTGGCGACCCTCGAGCACCGACGGTGAGGTAGCCTCGGCGCCGCCCGCCCGGCGAGGAAGCACCACGCTATGGCGAGTCCTTTCTGCCCTTTCCGACGCCTCTCTGACCCCTCTCTCAGCCCTGCCCGTACCATGTTTTGGTTAGGGCAAAAGTTGTACTCGATCATGTCGTGGAGATGATTTATTTTTCGAGTTCTGAGTGTGGTATGATTAGCTATGGTTCCACAAAAGCATCGAGGCCCTGAAGATCTGATTCTTCTTAGGGTTTATCTTGGGTTTATAAAGTTGGTAGTTTTGTCATAGGATTTCGTTGAAGATCGTCATGAAAAATAATTTCAGTGGTTAAATAGGACCATGAGATGTCTAGGGACATTCTTTTGCCCATATGGTTATCAGTGTGTGCAGGTAATATGAGAGATTAATTCAAACTGAATGTATCGCTTGTAACTGAATTTTTTTGGCAGTGTGTTAACTGAATTTTTGCATAACAGCTGAATGTAACTGAACTTTTGAACACATGAATTGTAGATAGTTTCAGTTAACAAAGATTGACAGAATAACCTATGGTTAGAGACAATCTTCTGCTCTCAAGGTTGACAATGTATGCAAAGGGATATGCGAGAATAATTCAAACTGAATGTACGCATGTAACTATTTTTTGGACAGCTAGTTAACTGATTTTTTTTACAGTGTATTAACTGATTTTTTTTCGACAGTGTGTAGTTAAACTGATTTTTTACTAGTTTCTGTTTACACTTTCAGTCAACAATCATTTTAGATAGGTTTAGTTTACAATTTGTTTGTTTAACTGAATACACATTTATCTTCTTATTTGAAATGCATATTCATTTCTCTGTTTTCCTATTTGTTGTGTTAACTGCATATGCATTTATCGGTTAGCTGAACTTGTGTGTTAACTGAATTTGCAGGGCCTTTTGATGGTCTTTTTACTGTCCAGATAAACCATAAAGGTTTCTTTTGTGGTAGTGGAAGCAATATGACATATCTTGACTATGAAGTGGACTTCTTTGACAATTGTGATAGTGACACTTGGTCTATATTGTGGACTGATGACTTCCTCAAGTAGTTGAGCTATGACAGAGGTGTTTCCAAGCATGACATATATTGGTGTCAACCAACGTCCAGTGATAAAGCTTGTTTGATCACCATGGACAAGGAGTGGAATGAGGGGTTTAAGTCAATTAGTAAGAAGTTTGGCCACTCCTTTAATTGGGCAATTTTGAAGTGAAATGGGCCGGAATGCATCTGCAGTGTTGGCACCGTCCTTTTTGGAAGGAGGACGATGAGGGCTCTGTTGAAGCGTTCAGTTTGCGCCGTGAGATTGTAGAATTCATGGAACAACGGGATGATATCCTGTTTGATTGAGTTCCAGAAAGAGTGGTAAAAAGAGGAGCAAAACCCATCCGGGCCTGGGCTAGCGTACGGATTCATATGGAGGAAGGCAAGTTTAATCTCGTCGGTAGTGAAGGGGGCGTCGAGGTGGCGTAGTTGGGGAACAGGGGCGGCGTAGAGGTCAGAAAGGTTAAAGTTCCAGGTGGTAGTAGCCGGGGTGCCTAACAGATATTGGTAGAATTTTTTTAAATTGTTGCTTTTTGGTCATGAGAGGAGAAGTCCTGGTCCAGCACACGAAGAGAGGGGATCTGGTTTTTTCGGAACCGTTGAGAGGCAGAGACATGGAAAAACCTGGAGTTCTCGTCACCCCAGATGGCACGTTTAATCTTAGTGCGCTGTCTGATGGATATCATACGATCACGGATCGCACGGTGGAGGGCTCGTTTTACCACGTGTCGAAGGGTTGATTCTGGGGCAGAGAGAGGGCGCGATTCTTCCTTGGAGTCCAAAAGCGTGAGAACGGTTTTGCATCGTTTTTCTCTGATCGGAGGGGATCTAATGGTTTTGGCCCATTGCTTTAGGCGGGAGCGGCAGGTTTGAATTGTGTGGGCTAGAGAAGCGGACGGAGTTTGGGTTGTTGGGCTGGGGCGAGCAGAGGCCTGGGTAACAATGCGCCGGCAAGAAGGATGCAAGGCCCAACAGCGTTCAAACCGAAAAAGGCGGGAATGCGGCAGTGAGGTGGAGATTGTGATAACCAAGGGCACATGATCCGATGTTAGACGCAGCAAGGAGCTTAGAGAGGAGTTGGGGAAAAGGTTATTCCAAGCTACATTGAAGAAAGCACGATCGAGGCGTTCAAGTATCGGGCTAGATTGATTATTTGTCCACGTGAATTTTCAATCAAGAAGAGGGAGTTCTAGGAGCGCCAGTTCATTGATTATGTCGTTAAAGAGGGTGGCTTCTTGTTGGTGGAAGTTGGGATTGTTTTTCTCATGTGGAAAACGGATTAGGTTGAAGTCCCCTACAACTAGCCAGGGAATATGATCCGGTGGAGCCACTTGTTTTAATTCTTCCAAAAAGAGCTGCTTGAGAGGTCTCGCAGTTGGCACATACCAACGTTTTGGATCCCAAGTGGACATTTTTTCTCGAGGGGCACCGGAATTTGCGGTTACCATGGTAACCGCGAAATACCGGAAAAAATTCGGACGAAATTTGAAATTAAATTTTGAATTCAAATTTTTTGAGGTCGGTATAGATAGGAGTTTAACTTCAAAAGAAATTAAAAAGCGTGGGTGAAGATTCGAACCCTCGACGCGCTGTTGAGGAAAGGCTGGCGTTGCCACTAGGCCACGACCATTCATGCCGACGTAGAAGGATTGGCGCATAGTTAACTATACCCCGAGCGTTTGAATTTAAAATTTTCAAATTTGTTGAGATTTTTTACCCGGTATGAGTGTTTCTCGAGGGGGGGAGATAAACGCGGTAACCGGGGGAGATCGCGAAATTTCGTTCGGTTACCAAAACAGTGGCACATACACATTTGTAATTACGAACTGGGCCGGGCTAGCGGGTGAGAGGTTGTTTGGTTCTGTTCAACGGAAGCCCTCTGTTTCTACCAAAAATGTTGATGGGACCCTCCTTCTGAACTCGAATGGATTTTGCTTCGCTCATTATCTAGGCCGTCAGTTAACTAGCATGAATGGAATTGCGAATTCTATGGCGCTGTGCTGTAAAGTTTTTATTTTGCTCTTTCAGTGGCTCTGTCAATCCGAACGGTAGTACAAATCGGTTTGCCAATTTGAATTCTATACTTATTAGTTCCAAGGGGAAAAGGGAAGGGGCCTTACCCGAGTGGGCAACGTACACGGGCTTGTTTGCTTCGCTATATACAATCTGCTTACATGTTCTTTCTTCCTAAAAGAATATAACGTGAAGTTTTCACAATGGCAGGACCTTATGCAAGTTCAGGCTGGTCGGACCTCCCCATCGACCTCCTCATCCGGATACTGCATCTCCTCGAGCTCCCCGAGGCCCTCGCCTTCCGCGCTGTCTGCTCGTCATGGCGTTCTGCATCTGTGGCCGCCGGCAGTGTCCCATATCGCCAGACGCCCTGGCTCGTGTCCTTGGCGGACGAGCCTCTTCCGGTAGGGGATCAACAGCTGCGTGTGCGTCGTGGGCTATGGGATCCTGCTGCTACCACTGAGCACCGCAGCCTACTGGATCCTGATAGAACTTTTCAGGTCAGCTTTCCCGGGGGCCAAGCCGTGGCCTGCTGCGGCGCCTCCCATGGCTGGTTAATCATGGCGAACGAGCTCTCGGATCTCGTCCTATATAACCCCTTCACCGCGGCGTTGATCCTACTCCCGCCAATCACTGGTTTTGCATCTTGCATCGAGGGGGTTTATGAAGACGGAGGGAAAATCGTGGGCTATCGTTACAGGTGTTACATGATGGAACACGTTCATGGTGTGCAGTCTCCCGGCGCGTGTTTCTACGACAAGGTTGTGCTGTCCGGTCCTCCGTCCACTTGTCGCGCTGTCGCTCTGGTCATCCACCTGGACGGCAAGCGCCTCTCTTTCGCAAGGATAGGAGACAGCTATTGGCAACAAGTTTCGGTGATCCAAAGAAGCGGGGACAGCTTTGCCGATTGTATCTACCACCGCGGAAGGTTCTATGCGGTGACAATGGAAGGGATATTGAAGTCATGGGACTTTGGTGGACCAGACAAACCGAGGAAGAAGACGGTCATCGCCGAGGATGACAACGACATGTTCGACGACCCAGTTATCACTAGGTATTTGCTTTCGACACCTTGGGGTCATCTCCTGCAGGTGCGTGTCTTTCTTGACACGCTCCGTGGAAACAACATCAGGATTGAAATAGACAGGTTGGACCTCAAAAGTCAGACAAGGGTTGCACTGAGCTCAGGGAAGGCTCTGCGGGGACATGCGGCCTTCGTCGGCCAGAATAGCCCAGGCATTTTATCAACCAAAAAATTCCCCGAACTAAAACCGGATTGTATCTATTTCACAACTCCACGCCTCAGAAAGCGCCGCCCTTTCGAGAATCGCCATAACCAATGGAGCGGCGTGAAGGTCTATGACCTGAAAAGACGGACGCTCGAGGCCGCTTTCCCATCTGGTGGAGGTCATTACGGAACCATCTGCCCATTGGAAGTCTGGTTCACGCCGAGTCTAGTCTGATCTAGCCATGCTGTAACTTGTAAGTGCCATACTGCCATTTCGGTCCATAATTAAGTAGCATCAGGCCTAATGATTTTTCTGTGAGGTCTCACTGTTGTTCAATCATTTTCAGGGTGGAAATCTGCCTCGAGTTGATGGGAGTTCCCTTTCATAAAGTGAATCATCTGTCTCCCGGATAATTTCTCATGTTTCTCTTTTGGCTGTTTTCGTGTGTTAGCATGGAAGAAGGTTGCCAGAAACAGACCTACACCGTTGCTTAGCTTTTGGTGTTGGTTTGTTATATAGTGTATATGTGTTTGATTGTTTCAGAGTAAAGCGTTGCAAGACGTGCAAAATGTGAGTTCTGTGTAGCTCAGGCTCAGAAGATCAGTGAGTTGTGTGTCACTTGTGTGAATTCTGGAGACACAAGAGTTTGTACTATTTCGTAGGAGTAGTTGTTGCATAGGTCCTAGTTCAAAACACATGTATCAGGCGACCTGAATGAGACCCGGCTCAATGTCGCTGCCACTGTATTTCGCAGAACCTCTGAAGCGCAACGCTTTATTTTAATTTTCGTGTGTGATGTTTCTGTGGATTTTTTTGGCCCTTTTGGCGGAAAAAAAACAATATTAAATAAGTTTTCTGCCATTTTAAACTTAGATGATTTCTTGAACCCCGAAGAAACCAATATCAAATAAGTTTTGAGCATACAAAGTTGTTTCCTTGAATCATGAATCAGAATTAAATTGATAAGGTTGAACACATGAAAGTAACACATAGGCCATGGCACACATAGCTTGCATATAAGATGCTCTAATCTCATTGAGCAGATTTTGCATATTATAGAGTAAAAGAATTTACAGAGCATACAAAAAATTAAAACTACTAAATCGTGTAACCCAACTTCCTAATATTGTTGCTTGATTTGCAACTTCTCCTCAACCTAGGATCATTAGCATCACTTTAGATATGCAAGCTTCTCTTGGATTTGTGCATCCAAATGTCATTTTGGCATCACCGACAAAGGTTTAAAGTACAGAGCTTGTTTACTGACCAATCCAGTTAGAACGGGGAGTAATGCCTAGCTGATAAAATTAGCACTTCTTTATGGAGATAAGTTTAGCCTTAAGATAAAACAAAGTGGAGAAGTTAGTACAATTCCCGGTTGTTTTAGACTATATTCTTATTCCAGTAAACTTTCAGAAAATCACTGCCCATTTTCAATTTTTTATCATAACTAACCCGAATTAGTGCTCTCAAAGAAAAAAAATACTGTATTTCAAAAACATTTTCTTCCAAAGGTTGGCGCGCATTTATGTAGTCATGGAAATAACAATGCATAAGATACTTCGGCTGGGAATCATTTGGTATTGTAGGCAAAGCATTGTTGCCTGTTTTGTTCATAAAGCTTGAGTTAGCACCACGCCACCAACAAAATTCCCAAGAAAGTGTCGCATCAAAAAAATCCAAGAGAGTGTTGAAACATATAATAAGACTTTGCCTAAGTACATTTGGACGAGAGCTTAATATGCTCACTAATATGATGAGAGCTTGAATTCACACATATGATGAATCAACTCATGATGTGAGGTTTATAGGACATGGCTATGCTCGAGACCTTGGAAAAAGCATGTAAAAGTTTGGATTTTATCTTCTATACACTAGAGATCATATAGTATATAGCACAATTTTAAAAATATTGAACTTCTAAAACTTTATACAATGCTCAAAGAAATGATGCTACAGAAAACTGATTTGTTCCCTCAAGACAGTGTGCGCACACCAATTTAAATTAAAGGAAAAAATGACCACTAACTTTGAAATTTTCCTTCAACTTACTTTGGGAAAAAGAAGAGAGTGCCAACAGCTGAGACCAGCTGCAAATATAACATAAAATCCGTCATTTATGTTCGTATCTTTGTAGAAAGTAAGTGTTTGATGCTCGAAAATGGCATGATTGCAGCACATATATTTTTTATTCCTTTGAGAGCATAGTGTATGGTTTTAATTCAAATTTGAACTAAAACCACAACACTTATTTTGGAATGGAGGGAGTATGTTATTCTGGATATTTGTGATGCAATAGAGAACGGTGCATTTGCGTTTGGTATCAAGTACATCAGCACCGTGTATGTTGGTGAATCAATTTAGGGCTGGAATGGTAAGCACACACACCTAGACCTTATTAGGTTGGTCGTTACAAGGTGTTAGATGAGACTTTGCTAATTCCAATCTTGATGAGAATTAGCAAATCAATTGTTTCTTTCACTTCGAAGCTGTGATGAAATAGCGAAATAACTTTACAGCCTGGGGCATAGATAATAAACAAAGCATGTTCACAAGATGAAGTTGAACAGGAAAAAAATCCATTATTTCTTCTTTTGGTAGAATCAGAGGTCTAAGCATTGCACAGAATGAAACCAACAGAGAATGCATCTTTATGAAAAACCAAATCTTCAGGATTGAACTTTGTTAAATGATAGGCTAGTAGTTGTACCGTGACATGTCACGGTGTAATTGTGTGCGTGCGTGAGTTGTAGCTAGGTAGGTTGTTAAATGGATTTGATCTCTATCTTGTGTAGTCTTGGACTAGGGGTCAAGCCAACAACAACCTGCCGATGATGTATCTATGTGCTATATAAACACGTACGCGTCCCTACCGCAAGTGCATACGCTTCCTGCCTCTTCTTTCATGGTATCAGAGCCTACCTCGCACACATCCATGGCGACATCTTCAAGCTCCACCTCCTTCCCCTCAACACCATTTGCACACAGTGTCACCGAGAAGCTCACAAGAGGAAACGAGGCTCTATGGAGGGCGATCGTCCTCTCGGCCATCCGCCGGGGGGGGGGGGGGGCGCAGATGCAAAACTGCCTCGAGCTCGACCAGGTGGTGCCCCCGTGACCATTGAGGTCACCTCCGACGACAGCAAGACAAAGTCCAAGGCGGCGGCCTGCTCGTGGCAACTCGGTAGGCAACGGCGGCGGCGGTGGTGGCGGGAACTACAACAATAATCCCGATGCCAAGCCCACATGTCAGATCTGCGGCAAGCTTGGGCATCCATCGTGGAAGTGCTGGAAGCGCTACGACTCCTCCTATCAAGGGGGAGAAAAGTGCTCGATGAATGTGGCTGCTCCCCAGTACGGCGTAGACACGAACTGGTATATGGACAGTGGAGCCACTGACCATATCACTGGCGACTTGGAGAAGCTGACCGTCCGGGAGAGGTACACCGGCAACGAGCAAATTCACACTGCCAACGGTTCAGGTATGGCTATTGATCATATCGTTCACACAACTATTTCAACCCTTGATCGTGATCTTCATCTAAACGATGTCCTTCATGTTCCGGAGGCCACAAAAATCTGATTTCGGCAAATAAACTTGCCATTGATAATGACACCTTTGTTGAAATTCACCCTCATTTTTTCCTTGTAAAGGATCTGGAAACGAGGAGGGTTCTTCTTCGCGGCAGGGGTAGAGGAGGTCTTTACCCTGTCAAACACATTGGGACAAACGTCAAGAAGCAAGTGCTAAGTGTCACTAGACCATCTTTCGACTGGTGGCACCGACGTTTGGGTCATCCATCTTCCATAATCGTTAGGAAGATTCTTAGTGAAAATAAACTCCCGTGTGTTAGCAATGATGATAATAAGCTTGTATGTGACGCATGTCAAAAAGGAAAAAGTCACCAGTTGCCCTATCCAAAATCTGTTAGTGAATCACAATTTCCTTTGGAATTTATTTTCTCTGATGTTTGGGGTCCTGCTGTTGAAACAGTAGGAAGAAACAAAAAAATACTATGTGATTTTATCGATGGTTTCAGTAAATTTACATGGATCTATCTCATCAAACGCAAGTCTAAAGTTTTTCAAAAATTTCATGACTTTCGAAACCTCGTTGAACGACAATTTGATCAAAAATTCTTGCTCTCCAAACAAATTGGGGTGGGGAGTACGAAAAGTTGAATTACTTTTTTTAACAAAATTGGAATCTCACACCATGTTTCCTGTCCCTCATGCGCATCAGCAGAATGGATCAGCCGAGCGCAAACACCGACATATTGTCGAGGTCGGTTTGTCTTTGCTTTCTCAAGCCTCTATGCCCTTAAAATTTGGGGAAGAGGCCTTCATTGCTGCTACCTGCTCGATCAATAGAATGCTAAGCAAAGTTATAAACTTTGAAAAACCCCTCACTAGATTATTTGGTGAAACCCCAAACTATTCATCTCTTCGCATTTTTGGATGCGCATGTTGGCCTAACTTGTGACCCTACAATAGTCATAAGCTCCAATTTCGCTCCAAACAATGTGCATTCCTTGGGTATAGCAATCTACACAAGGGTTATAAGTATCTCGATATCTCCACAGGGCGTGTTTATATTTCTCGGGATGTTGTGTTTGATGAAAACACTTTTCCCTTTTCCACCCTTCATCCTAATGCAGGGGCTCACCTCCGTGCTGAAATTCTGTTGTTACCCCTGGAGCTTCTTAATCCTAATGATCATGGGGGAGAAAATGTTGATGATCATATGATTAATAGTGCTACTAATGTTGGTGAACCTGCTGCAGATAGGAATATTGAAAAAATGCAACATGAAAAAGTCTTTTGGGCTATGATTTTATACAACAAGAAAGGCCAAACTAGCCCGACACGGGACACGAGGAGGATTCCTCTGCAGCAACCGATCCCGAGAGATCTCACAGCGAATCTGGTGGCACTGTGAGCTTAGAGCCCCAGGCGGATCCCCTGACGCCTCCCGCCGCTGGGTCCATAGGTGGTGATCTAGCGTGCGACACGCGGCTTGGGGCGGGCACGCGGTCTGGAGCCACCGCACCTGGCACACCCTTGAGCGGTTGTTGGCAGCCAGATGGACCCAACTCGCCCACTACATCGCACATTGAAGATGCGTCGTCGCCTGTCACGTGATCTCCTGGGCGTGTGTCGCCTGCACGTGGGACCGACCCGTCGCCATCATGAGAGCGCGATCCCATGCCTGACCAAGCAGCACACGAGGAAGATCCTGAGGTGATCCCAGCAACAGCGGCGGGATCTTCTGTGGACACCATGGTACGGCCCGTTCACAGAGGTATTTTCAAACCATTGATTCCTAAGGGTGGAAAATCCAGGTATAATAAAAAATTTAAATTTGTGAACTTTGCTACTGCCAAAGAACCACGGAATCTAACAGAAGCCTTAGGTGATGAAAATTGGAAACATGCTATGGAGGTAGAATATGATGCACTTATGAAAACCAAACTTGGCATTTAGTCTCACCTAGACAAGGGAGGAATATCATAGACTGCAAATGGGTGTACAAAATGAAAATAAACTCTGATGGCAGCATAGACAGATATAAAGCTAGATTAGTTGCTAAAGGTTTAAAACAACGTTATGTCATTGATTATGAGGATACTTTTAGTCCAGTTGTTAAAGCAGCTACTTCCAGGCTTGTTCTGTCTATTGCTGTCTCCAGGGGATGGAGTCTTCGTCAGTTGGATGTACAGAATGCATTTTTACATGGCGTTCTCGAGGAAGAAGTTTATATGCGATAGCCACCTGGTTTTGTGGATAACACCAAGTCACAATATGTGTGTAAGTTGGATAAAGCCCTCTATGGTCTGAAGCAGGCACCCAGGGCTTGGTACTCTAAACTAAGTATGAAACTACAGCAACTTGGTTTTCGACCCTCAAAGGGAGACACCTCTTTGTTCTTCTTCAAGAAAGGGAAGGTGACCATTTTTATGCTCATTTATGTAGATGATATAATTGTTGCTAGCTCACCACAAGAAGCCACCTCAGCTTTACTTAAAAACTTGAAAAGTGAATTTGCTCTTAAGGACTTGGGAGAATTGCATTATTTCCTAGGCATCGAAGTGAAAAAGACACATGATGGTATTCTGCTAAGTCAAGAGAAATATGCTAGAGACATAATCAAGCGTGTAGGCATTAAAGACTACAAACCTTCCAGCACACCCTTGTCTACAACTGAAAATATGTCATTGCATGAAGGAAAATTGTTAAGTCCAGAAGAAGGGACTAAGTATAGGAGTATAGTTGGTGCACTTCAATACCTAACCTTGACAATACCTGACATATCTTTCCATGTCAACAAAGTTTGTCAGTTCTTGCATTCTCCTACATCTCTACATTGGACAGCTGTAAAGAGGATAATAAGATATATCCAAGGAAATGTTGGAACAGGACTGAAAATATCTAAGTCATTGTCAACAACAGTAAGTGCCTTTTCTGATGCAGATTGGGCAGAATGTCCTGATGATAGGAGATCCACTGGTGGATTTGCTGTTTTCTTTAGTTCTAATCTTATCTCATGAAATGCAAAGAAACAAGCAACCGTCTCGTTCTAGCACTGAAGCAGAATATAAGTCTCTGGCAAATGCAACATCTGAGGTAATGTGTGTAGAAACCTTATTGGATGAGCTGGGAGTCGAAAGACCACACGTCTCTTGTCTTTGGTGTGATAATCTTTGAGCAACATATCTTTCCCCTAATCATGTGCTTCATGCAAGGACAAAACACATAGAAATTGACTTTCATTTTGTTCGGAAAAGAGTTGCAAGAAAATTGTTGGAAATCAGGTTCATTCCAACAGGAGATCAAGTTGCTGATGGTTTAACAAAGCCTCTACAAGCTCGACAACTCCAAGCCTTCAGAAGCAATCTAAACCTCGATACGTTCAGATTGAGGGAGGATGTTAAATGATAGTCTAGTAGTTGTAACGTGACATGTATGTCACGTTGTAATTGTGTGCGTGCGTGAGTTGTAGCTAGGCAGGTTGTTAGATGGATTTGATCTCTATATTGTATAGTCTTGGACTAGGGGTCAAGCCAACAACAACCTGCCGATGATGTATCTATGTGCTATATAAACACGTACGCATCCCTGCCGCAAGTGCATACGCTTCCTGCCTCTTCTTTCAAACTTTTCTCTTAAGATCAGACTCTTATTCATAGGCAGTGATATTTAGCTCGGTGCACATCAAAACCTAACCAAATATTCAGTATTGAACCTTGTGCCGGGACAGGACATCATACAAACTTGTGATCGTCAGCATGCCAGCTACTACTATATACACACAACTCATTAATCTATATACACACGAATCACACTTTCCACATTATGCAACACGTTCTTGGAACAAACAACTGCAAACAGAATTTAGAAGGAAACAATCAAAGCAAAGCACCAGCTAGGCGTGCAGCATGAAACATCTTCCGACATGGTTGCTAAGTGATCACAGGCTCGGCGTCAACCAGACCTCCGATGGGCAGATTGTTCCATAATGACCACCACCCGACAGAAAAGCATCCTCCAGCTTCCGACTTCTCAAATCATAGACCTTCACACCGCTCCATTGGTTACGGCGATGCTCGAAAGCGTCCCCCCTGAGACGGGGAGTCTTGAAGTAGATACAATCTGGCCGTACCTCGGGGAATCTATCGACGGACAATATACCCCGGCTATTCTGACCAAGGAACGCCGTGTGTCCCCTTAGAGCCTTTGCAGGGCTTACTCCTACCATTTGGCTGTTCTTGAGATCCAATCTGTCTACATCAACCCTAACGTAGTGCTCCTGATACTTGTCGAGGACGACACGAATCTGCAGAAGATGTCCCCACCGAGTTGAAACCAGGTATCTCGTGATAAGTTCAAAAAAGTAATCATCTCCCTCGGCAATGATCGTTTTCTTTCGCGGTCCGTCCTCCGGTCCACTGAGGGCCCAAGACTTCAATTTACCTTCCATTGTCACCACGTAGAACCTGCCGCGGTGGTAGACGCAATCGGCATAGCTATCCAGACTTCTCCTTATCACTGAAACTTGTCGCCAAGAACTATCTCCGACCCTCGCAAAAGAGAGTCGCTTACCGTCCATGTGCATGGACAAAGCAGTTGCGGGACCAGCAGATGGAGAACCGGACAACACAACCTTGTCATAGAAAAACCCACCAAGAGACCGCACATCATAGACACTGTCACTCTCGTAACAATTGTAACGATAGCCCACGATGTTCCCTTCATCTCCGTAAACCCCTTAGATGCACGACGCAAAACTGGTGATTGGCGGGAGCGGGAGCGACGCTGCGGTGAAGGGGTTAACCAGCCATGGGAGGCGCCGCAGCAGGCCACGGCCTGGCCCCAGGGAAAGCTGACCTGGAAAGTTTTCTTAGCATCCAGGAGGTTGCGGAGCTTAGAAGTGGCACTAGGATCCCATAATCCACGACGCACAGGCTGCTGTTGATCCCCTGCCGGAAGAGGCTCCTCCGCCAAGGACACGAGCCATGGCGTGCGACAAGGTTGGACACTGCCGGCGGCCGCAGATGCAGAACGCCATGACGGGCTTGTAAAATAGGGTTAGTTTGCATATATTATATTCATACGTGTATACGTATGTAACCTGATCATCTATATATAGTGAGACGTGAGGTGGATGTATCACCGACACAAAACCGTAAACCTACCTCTCTAACTTGGTATCAGATAGCCAACCGGGCTGCCGAGTGAACCCCACGCCGCCACCCCGATCCACCACGCCGCAGCCGCCGCGCGTCGCCACTTTTCCACGCCGCCGCCGCCGCGATCCATCCGCCGCTGCCGCCGCACGCCGCCACCCTTCCGCGCCGCCGCCGCCGCGAGTTCGTTTTCTCCGCCGCCGCGCGCCGTCCTTCTCCGCGCCGCCATGATGTCGTCTGCTGCTGCTCTCTCTCTCTCTCTCTCTTCAACAACGTCGACGCCATCACCTCGCCCGCGGCTGCCACGGTTCCCGCCGCCCTCGCCGTTCCCGCGATCTCCGTCCGCCTCGGCCGCCACAACTTCATGCTGTGGGGAGGCATCGCCGGCACCGTCCTCGCTAGCGCCAACCTCCACGGCTACCTGAACGGCACCACGGCGGCACCCGACAAGACCATCGCCGTGGGCACTGGTGATGTCGCGACGACCGCCGCTAACCCGGCGTACCACCACTGGTGGACTCAGGATCAGAAGGTCAAGGGCCTTCTCCTCACCTCCATGGAGGAGGATATCGCCTGCCAGCTTATTAGTTGCGTGACGGCGCAGGCGGTATGGTCGGCCGTCAGTGCCATGTACGGCGCGCAGAGCCGCGCCAACGTTCGTCACATCCGGCGTCAACTCCAGACGCTGAGGAAGAAGGAGATGTCTACGGCTGAGTACGTGCACAAGATGAAGGCACTCGCCGACACCATGGCCGTTGCCGGCTCCCTGATCCGTGATGATGAGCTCATTGATCACATCCCCACAGGACTCGGCTCCGCCTACAACTCCATCGCCGCCTTCCTGGGTATGAGTAACGCCCCTATGCCCTACTCCAGCTTCTACTCGCTCGTTTTGTCGTTCTAAGCGTTGCAGGCTCAGCAGAGTGCGGCGGAGGGGTGGACTCCCTCTGCCAACACCGTGACCCGCTCAGGCCCCCACGGCAATGGAGGACGTGCTCCATACTCGGAGCCCTACCCCTTCCAGGGTGGGGGTTGCCCGACCGATGGGATCGGACCGCCCGGGCAAGGCCGCCAAGGCGGCAACGGCGGCCCAAATGGCGGCCGCGACCGCAACCCCGACTACAACCGCAACGGTCGTCAAGGTGGCAGGGGTAACGGCGGCAACAATGGTGGCCGTCGTAAGAATCGCTGGCGTCCCAGGTGTCAGATTTGCAAAAATTGGGGTCATGATGTTGGAAATATGCCCAAGAGGCAATAATAAATTGGTTATTATTATATTTCCTTGTTCATGATAATCGTTTATTATCCATGCTATAATTGTATTGATAGGAAACTCAGATACATGTGTGGATACATAGACAACACCATGTCCCTAGTAAGCCTCTAGTTGACTAGCTCGTTGATCAATAGATGGTTACAGTTTCCTGACCATGGACATTGAATGTCATTGATAACGGGATCACATCATTAGAAGAATGATGTGATGGACAAGACCCAATCGTAAGCCTAGCACAAAGATCGTAGTTCGTATGCTAAAGCTTTTATAATGTCAAGTATCATTTCCTTAGACCATGAGATTGTGCAACTCCTGGATACCGTAGGAATGCTTTGGGTGTACCAAGCGTCATAACGTAACTCGGTGGCTATAAAGGTGCACTACAGGTATCTCCGAAAGTGTCTGTTGGGTTGGCACAGATCGAGACTGGGATTTGTCACTCCGTGTAAACGGAGAGGTATCTCTGGGCCCACTCGGTAGGACATCATCATAATGTGCACAATGTGACCAAGGGGTTGATCATGGGATGATGTGTTACGGAACGAGTAAAGAGACTTGCCGGTAACGAGATTGAACAAGGTATCGGTATACCGACGATCGAATCTCGAGCAAGTACAATGCCGTTAGACAAAGGGAATTGTATACGGGATCGATTGAGTCCTTGACAGCGTGGTTCATCCGATGAGATCATCGTGGAACATGTGGGAGCCAACATGGGTATCCAGATCCCGCTGTTGGTTATTGACCGGAGAACGTCTCGGTCATGTCTACATGTCTCCCGAGCCCGTAGGGTCTACACACTTAAGGTTCGATGACGCTAGGGTTATAAAGGAAGTTTGTATGTGGTTACCGAATGTTGTTCGGAGTCCCGGATGAGATCCCGGACGTCACAAGGAGTTCCGGAATGGTCCGGAGGTAAAGATTTATATATGGGAAGTCCTGTTTTGGTCACCGGAAAAGTTTCGGGTTTTATCGGTAACGTACCGGGACCACCGGGAGGGTCCTGGGGGTCCACCAAGTGGGGCCACCGGCCCCAGAGGGCTGCATGGGCCAAGTGTGGGAGGGGACCAGCCCCAGGTGGGCTGGTGCGCCCCCCCCCCACCAAGGCCCAAGGCGCCTAGGGTTTGGGGAGGGGGTGCTTCCACCTAACTTGGGGGGCAAGTTTCCCCCCTCTCCCCCCTTGGCCGCCACCCTTAGATGGGATTGGGGCTGCCGCACCCCTTGGGGTGGAAACCCTAGAGGGGGCGCACCCCCCTCCCTCTCCCCTATATATAGTGGAGGTCTTGAGGGCTGCCAAGACATGAGTTTTGACCTCTCCCTGGCGCAGCCCTACCTCTCTCCCTCCTCCTCTCTTGCGATGCTTGGCGAAGCCCTGCAGGATTGCCACGCTCCTCCACCACCACCACGCCGTTGTGCTGCTGCTGGATGGAGTCTTCCTCAACCTCTCCCTCTCTCCTTGCTGGATCAAGGCATGGGAGACGTCACCGGGCTGTACGTGTGTTGAACGCGGAGGTGCCGTCCGTTCGGCACTAGGATCTCCGATGATTTGGATCACGACGAGTACGACTCCTTCAACCCCGTTCTCTTGAACGCTTCCGCTTAGTGATCTACAAGTGTATGTAGATGCACTCTCCTTCCCCTCGTTGCTGGTTTCTCCATAGATAGATCTTGGTGACACGTAGGAAAATTTTGAATTTCTGCTACGTTCCCCAACAGTGGTATCAGAGCTAGATCTATTGCGTAGATTCTTTGCACGAGTAGAACACAAAGTAGTTGTGGGCGTTGATTTTGTTCAATATGCTTACCGTTACTAGTCCAATCTTGTTTCGACGGTATTGTAGGATGAAGCGGCCCGGACCGACCTTACACGTACTCTTACGTGAGACAGGTTCCACCGATTGACATGCACTTGGTGCATAAGGTGGCTAGCGGGTGCCAGTCTCTTCCACTTTAGTCGGAACGGATTCGATGAAAAGGGTCCTTATGAAGGGTAAATAGCAATTGGCATATCACGTTGTGGTTTTGCGTAGGTAAGAAACGTTCTTGCTAGAAACCCATAGCAGCCACGTAAAACATGCAACAACAATTAGAGGACGTCTAAATTGTTTTTGCAGGGTATGCTATGTGATGTGATATGGCCAAGAAGAATGTGATGAATGATATGTGATGTATGAGATTGATCATGTTCTTGTAATAGGAATCACGACTTGCATGTCGATGAGTATGACAACCAGCAGGAGCCATAGGAGTTGTCTTTATTTATTGTATGACCTGCGTGTCATTGAACAACGCCATGTAATTACTTTACTTTATTGCTAACCGGTAGCCATAGTAGTAGAAGTAATAAGTTGGCGAGACAACTTCATGGAGACACGATGATGGAGATCATGATGATGGAGATCATGGTGTCATGCCGGTGACGATGATGATCATGGAGCCCCGAAGATGGAGATCAAAAGGAGCAAAATGATATTGGCCATATCATGTCACTATTTGATTGCATGTGATGTTTATCATGTTTATGCATCTTGTTTACTTAGAACGATGGTAGTAAATAAGATGATCCCTTACAACAATTTCAAGAAGTGTTCTCCCCTAACTGTGCACCGTTGCTAAAGTTCGTCGTTTCGAAGCACCACGTGATGATCGGTTGTGATAGATCCTTACGTTCACATACAACGGGTGTAAGACAGTTTTACACATGCAAAACACTTAGGGTTAACTTGACGAGCCTAGCATGTACAGACATGGCCTCGGAACACAGAGACCGAAAGGTCGAGCATGAGTCGTATGGAGGATACGATCAACATGAAGATGTTCACCGATGATGACTGGTCCGTCTCACGTGATGATCGAACACGGACTAGTTGACTCGGATCATGTAATCACTTAGATGACTAGAGGGATGTCTATCTGAGTGGGAGTTCATGAGATGAACTTAATTATCCTGAACATAGTCAAAAGATCTTTGTAAATTATGTCGTAAGCTCGCGCTTTAGTTCCACTGTTTAGATATGTTCCTAGAGAAAATATAGTTGAAAGTTGACAGTAGCGATTATGCGGACAGTAGAAAGCTTATGTCCTTAATATACCTCTCAGTGTGCTGAACCCCAAACGTCGTTTGTGGATGTTGCGAACATCGGACATACACGTTTTGATAACTACGTGATAGTTCAGTTAAACGGTTTAGAGTTGAGGCACAAAAAGACGTTTTCGAAACATCGCGGAACATATGAGATGTTTCGAGGGCTGAAATTGGGATTTCAGGCTCGTGCCCACGTCAAGAGGTATAAGACCTCCGACGATTTTCTTAGCCGGCAAACTAAGGGAGAAAAGCTCAATCGTTGAGCTTGTGCTCAGATTGTCTGAGTGCAACAATCACTTGAATCGAGTGGGAGTTGATCTTCCAGATGAGATAGTGATGTTTCTACAAAGTCATTGCCACCAAGCTGCTAGAGCTTCGTGATGAACTATAACATATCAGGGATAGATATGATGATCCTTGAGGTATTCGCGATGTTTGACACCGCGAAAGTAGAAATCAAGAAGGAGCATCAATTGCTGATGGTTGGTGAAACCACTAGTTTCAAGAAGGGCAAGGGCAAGAAGGGATACTTCATGAAACAGCAAATCAGCTGCTGCTCCAGTGAAGAAACCCAAGGTTGAACCCAAACCCAAGACTGAGTGCTTCTGTAATAAAGGGAACAACCACTGGAGCAGGATTACCCTAGATACTTGGTAGATGAGAAGGCTGGCAAGGTCGATAGAAGTATATTGGATATACATTATGTTAATGTGTACTTTACTAGTACTCCTAGTAGCACCAGGGTATTAGATACCGGTTCGGTTGCTAAGTGTTAGTAACTCGAAATAAAAGCTACGGAATAAACGGAGACTAGCTAAAGGTGAGCTGACGATATGTGTTGGAAGTGTTTCCAAGGTTGATGTGATCAAGCATCGCACGCTCCCTCTACCATCAAGATTTGGTGTTTGCGTTGAGCATAGACATGATTGGATTATGTCTATCGCAATACTTGGTTATTCATTTAAGGAGAATAATGGTTACTCTATTTATTTGAATAATACCTTCAATGGTCTTGCACCTAAAGGAATGGTTTATTGAATCTCGATCGTAGTGATACACATTTTCATGCCAAAAAGATATAAGATAGTAATGATAGTACCACTTACTTGTGGCACTACCATGTAAGTCATATTGGTGTAAAACGCATGAAGAAGCTCCATGTTGATGGATCTTTGGACTCACTCGTTTTGAAAAGTTTAAGACATGCGAACCATTTCTATTGGTGTATACGCATGAAGAAACTCCATGCAGATGGATCGTTTGGACTCACTTGATTTTGAATC
This sequence comes from Triticum timopheevii, assembly GCA_963921465.1. Classification (NCBI taxonomy): domain Eukaryota; kingdom Viridiplantae; phylum Streptophyta; class Magnoliopsida; order Poales; family Poaceae; genus Triticum; species Triticum timopheevii. The sequence goes on along the minus strand of OY997274.1, from coordinate 605,883,081 downwards.
ACTTGATATATGCAAATCATACCACATGGGCAAGATGACTAAAAAGCCTCGTTTTTCAGTAAGATGGAACAAAATAGCAACTTTTTGGAAGTAACACATTTTGATGTGTGCGGTCCAATGAGTGCTGAGGCACGCAGTGGATATCGTTATGTTCTTACTTCACGGATGATTTGAGTAGATACTGAGTATATTTACTTGATGAAACACAAGTCTAAATTATTGAATGGTTCAAGTAATTTCAGAGTGAAGTTGAAGATCGTCGTGACAAGAGGATAAAATGTCTATGATACGATCATAGAGATGAGTATCTGAGTTATGAGTTTGGTATGCAATTGAGACATTGTGGAAATCGTTTCACAACTAATATCGCCTGGAACACCATGGTGTGATGGTGTGTCCGAACATCATAGTTGCACCCTATTGGATATGGTGCGTACCATGATGTCTCTTATTGAATTACCATTATCGTTCATGGGTTAGGCATTAGAGACAACCGCACTCACTTTAATAGGGTACCATGTAATTCCGTTGAGACGACGCCGTTTGAACTATGGTTTGGAGAAACCTAAGTTGTCGTTTCTTAAAGGTTTGGGGCTGTGACGCTTATGTGAAAAAGTTCAGGTTGATAAGCTCGAACCCAAAGCGGATAAAATGCATCTTCATAGGACACCCAAAACAGTTGGATATACCTCCTAATTCAGATCCGAAAGCAATAGGGGTTGTTTCTTGAATCGGGTCCTTTCTCGAGGAAAAGTTTGTCTCGAAAAGTTGAGTGGGAGGATGGTGGAGACTTGATATGGTTATTGAACCATCACTACAACTAGTGTGTAGCAGGGCGCAGGAAGTTGTTCCTGTGGCACCTACACTAATTGAAGTAGAAGCTTATGATAGTGATCATGAAGTTTTGGATCAAGTCACTACCGTACCTCGTAGGGTGTCAAGGATGCGTACTACTTCAGAGTGGTACAGTAATCCTGTCTTGAAGGTCATGTTGCTAGACAACAATGAACCTGCGAGCTATGGAGAAGCGTTGGTGGGCCCATATTCCGACAAATGGTTAGAAGCCATGAAATCCGAGATAGGATCCATGTATCAGAACAAAGCATGGACTTTGGTGGACTTGCCCAATGATCGGCAAGCCATTGAGATAAATGGATCTTTAAGAAGAAGACGGACGTGGACGGTAATGTCACCGGCTATGAAGCTCGACTTGTGGCAAAGAGTTTTTTCACAAGTTCAAGGAGTTGACTACGATGAGATTTTCTCATCCGTAGCGATGCTTAAGTCCGTCAAATTCATGTTAGCATTAGCTGCATTTATGAAATCTGGCAGATGGATGTCAAAACGAGTTCCCTTACCAGTCTTTGTAAGGAAAGGTTGTATGTGATACAATCAGAAAGGTTTTGTCGATCCTAAGGATGCTAAAAGGTATGCTAGCTCCAGCGGTCCTTCCATGGACTGGAGTAAGCATCTCGGAGTTGGAATATACACTTTGATAAGATGATCAAAGATTTTGGGTTTATACAAAGTTTACGAGAAACTTGTATTTCCAAAGAAGTGAGTGGGAGCACTATAGAATTTCTGATGAGTACATTTTGTTGACATATTGTTGATCAGAAATGATGTAGAATTTCTGGAAAGCATATAGGGTTATTTGAAAGGTGTTTTTCAATGGAAAACCGGGATTAAGCTACTTGAACATTGAGCATCAAGATCTATGAGGATAGATCAAAAACGCTAAATGGTACTTTCAAATGAGCACATACCTTGACATGATCTTGAAGGTGTTCAAGATGGATCAGTCAAAGAAGGAGTTCTTGCCTGAGTTGTAAGGTATGAAGTTAAGAGTTAAAGCTCGACCACGGCAGAAGAGAGAGAAAGGACGAAGGTCGTCCCCTATGCTTCAGACGCAGGCTCTATAGTATGCTATGCTGTGTACCGCACCAGAAGTGTGCCTTGCCATGAGTCAGTCAAGGGGAACAAGAATGATCCAGGAATGGATCATTGGACAGCGGTCAAAATTGTCCTTGGAGTAAATAAGGACATGTTTCTCGATTATGGAGGTGATAAAGAGTTCGGCGTAAAGGGTTACGTCAATGCAAACTTTAACACCTATCTAAGTGACTCTGAGTAGCAAACCGGATACGTATAGTGGAGCAACCATTTGGAATAGCTCCAAGTGGAGCGTGGAAGCAGCATTTACAATATGACCTAGAGATTTGCAAAGTACATACGGATCTGAATGTTGCAGACCCGTTGACTAAAACCTCTCTCACAAGCAAAACATGATCAAACCCCAGAACTCATTGAGTCTTAATCACATGATGATGTGAACTAGTTTAATGACACTAGTAAACTCTTTGGATGTTGGTCACATGGCGATGTGACGTGTGAGTGTTAATCACATGGCGATGTGAACTAGATTATTGACTCTAGTGCAAGTGGGAGACTGTTGGAAATATGCCCTAGAGGCAATAATAAATTGGTTATTATTATATTTCCTTGTTCATGATAATCGTTTATTATCCATGCTATAATTGTATTGATAGGAAACTCAGATACATGTGTGGATACATAGACAACACCATGTCCCTAGTAAGCCTCTAGTTGACTAGCTCGTTGATCAATAGATGGTTACAGTTTCCTGACCATGGACATTGGATGTCGTTGATAACGGGATCACATCATTATGAGAATGATGTGATGGACAAGACCCAATCCTAAGCCTAGCACAAAGATCGTAGTTCGTATGCTAAAGCTTTTATAATGTCAAGTATCATTTCCTTAGACCATGAGATTGTGCAACTCCCGGATACCGTAGGAATGCTTTGGGTGTACCAAACGTCACAACGTAACTGGGTGGCTATAAAGGTGCACTACAGGTATCTCCGAAAGTGTCTGTTGGGTTGGCAAGAATCGAGACTGGGATTTGTCACTCCGTGTAAACGGAGAGGTATCTCTGGGCCCACTCGGTAGGACATCATCATAATGTGCACAATGTGACCAAGGGGTTGATCACGGGATGATGTGTTACGGAACGAGTAAAGAGACTTGCCGGTAACGAGATTGAACAAGGTATCGGTATACCGACGATCGAATCTCGGGCAAGTACAATGCCGTTAGACAAAGGGAATTGTATACGGGATTGATTGAGTCCTTGACATCGTGGTTCATCCAATGAGATCATCGTGGAACATGTGGGAGCCAACATGGGTATCCAGATCCCGCTATTGGTTATTGACCGGAGAACGTCTCGGTCATGTCTACATGTCTCCCGAACCCGTAGGGTCTACACACTTAAGGTTCGATGATGCTAGGGTTATAAAGGAAGTTTGTATGTGGTTACCGAATGTTGTTCGGAGTCCCGAATGAGATCTCGGACGTCACGAGGAGTCTCGGAATGGTCCGGAGGTAAAGATTTATATATGGGAAGTCTTGTTTTGGTCACCGGAAAAGTTTCGGGTTTTATCGGTAACGTACCGGGACCACCGGGAGGGTCCCGGGGGTCCACCAAGTGGGGCCACTGGCCCCAGAGGGCTGCATGGGCCAAGTGTGGGAGGGGACCAGCCCCAGGTGGGCTGGTGCGCCCCCCCACCAAGGCCCAAGGCGCCTAGGGTTTGGGGAGGGGGTGCTTCCACCTAACTTGGGGGGCAAGTTTCCCCCCTCTCCCCCCTTGGCCGCCACCCTTAGATGGGATTGGGGCTGCCGCACCCCTTGGGGTGGAAACCCTAGAGGGGGCGCACCCCCCTCCCTCTCCCCTATATATAGTGGAGGTCTTGAGGGCTACCAAGACATGAGTTTTGACCTCTCCCTGGCGCAGCCCTACCTCTCTCCCTCCTCCTCTCTTGCGATGCTTGGCGAAGCCCTGTAGGATTGCCACGCTCCTCCACCACCACCACGCTGTTGTGCTGCTGCTGGATGGAGTCTTCCTCAACCTCTCCCTCTCTCCTTGCTGGATCAAGGCATGAGAGACATCACCGGGCTGTACGTGTGTTGAACGCGGAGGTGCCGTCCGTTCGGCACTAGGATCTCCGGTGATTTGGATCACGACGAGTACGACTCCTTCAACCCCGTTCTCTTGAATGCTTCTGCTTAGCGATCTACAAGGGTATGTAGATGCACTCTCCTTCCCCTCGTTGCTGGTTTCTCCATAGATAGATCTTGGTGACACGCAGGAAAATTTTGAATTTCTGCTACGTTCCCCAACACATGAGCCCAATGATTGTCGTAAGCGCTATGACCAGGACCACAACACTCGCTCCGCCAACTCGTCCTCCACCAACACCGTCGACTATCCTTGGGTACTGGACACCGGGTCTACGGATCACCTGACGAGTGATCTTGAACGTCTCTAGGTTCACGAGCGCTGTGATGGCAAGGACCGGGTTCACGTGGCCAATGGTGCAGGTTTGTCTATTTCACACATTGGTCATTCCCTTTTACCCGGTTCATCCCTGAAACTGCGCAACATCCTTCATGTTCCACACATCAAAGAGCATCTTCTTTCTGTCTATCGCCTTGTTTGTGATGATGACGTGTTTGTTGAGTTTCACCGTCGTCTTTTTTCTGTGTTAAGGACAAAGCAACCAGGCACGTCATTCTTCAAGGTAGCAGTCATGGGGGTGTCTACCCAATTCCCTTTGCTCGTGCATCGCCCTCGTCATCTCGCCATGCTTCATCCAGTGTCCGCATTTCGTCATCGAAATGGCATCAGCGTTTAGGTCACCCTACCAATAATGTGGTCACCTCCATTGTTCGGAGCCATGACCTTCCGTGCTCTAGTTCAAATAATCCACCATTAGTGTGTGATGCCTGTCAGCATGCTAAGAGTCATCAACTACCATATTCTACATCTTATCATGTCACTATTGTACCTTTTGAATTAATACATTCCGATGTTTGGGGTCCCGCTATTGCGTCTTTGCGGGGGGGGGGGGGGGGAGGGGGGGTACAAGTACTATGTTAGTTTTGTTGATGACTACACGTGTTTCACTTGGATTTATTTGCTTAAACAAAAGTCCGATGTTGATCAAGTCTTCTATACTTTTCAGGCTCATGTCGAATGCATTTTGGATTGCAAAATCAAGGCCGTTCAGTCCTATTAGGGTGGTGAATACCACAAACTCCATCGCTACTTTCAACGCACGGGCATCTACCACCGTGTTTCGTGTCCACATACATCCCAGCAGAACAGTATTGCCGAGCGCAAACACCGTCATTTGGTCGAGACTGGCCTTGCCTTACTTGCGCACTCGTCTCTCCCACTCAGGTTTTGGGATGAGGCCTTTCTTACGGCATGTTATCTCATCAACCGTATGCCCACACCGATTCTCAACAAGGACACGCCCTTGTTCCGCTTGCTTCATGTTCAGCCCAATTATTCATCTCTGTGGATTTTTGGGTGTGCTTGCTGGCCTAGTCTCCGTGAGTACAATGCTCACAAGCTGGAGTTTCGTTCCAAGATGTGCATTTTCCTTGGCTATAGTCCTCTGCATAAGAGTTATAAGTGTCTTGATCGCACCTCGGGGAGGATCTATATTTCTCGCGATGTTGTTTTCAACGAGACAGTTTTCCCGTACTCCACCCCCGGTGTCTCGGTTGACATTGCTTCTCTTGAGCATGCCCTCACGTTTCCATCTAATGAACCGGTCTCGGATGTCCATGTGCGGAAATATGACCTGTCATATTTTTCATCTGACTTGTTCCCTGCAGATGCTGCTTTTTTGTCTTCCCAGGAACCCGTCGCCGCACATGCACCCGCCGACGTGATCGACGTGCATGCCACGCCGCCCGAGGCTGCCTCGGCTACCTCGCCCGCTGGTCCGTCAGCGGCCCCGTCCTCGCCCGCTGGCGCGTCCGCGGGCCCGGCTTGGTCGCCCGATGTGTCTCCCACGCCTGGTTCGGCCCAGCCCGCGTCGCCTGCTTCGGTCATCGCCGGGTCGCCAGCTGCATCTCCGCCCGGCTCTCCCACGTCGCCCGGATCGACCCAGCCCGACGCGTCACCCCGGCGCGTGTCTAATATTATGGTGCGACAATTTAGGGGCAACTTACCTGACGGCAAACCCAGTGTTTCATGCTCGGACCAAACATATTGAGATCGACTTTCAGTTTGTGAGGGAACGAGTAGCAGCAGGTGCATTGGAGGTTAGGTTTATCTCAACAGATGATCAGCTAGCGGATGTATTTACTAAACCCGCTACCCGTAAGATGCTAGACCGCTTCAGGACCAATCTGAATCTTGTATGTAGTTTAGATTGAGGGGACATGTAAAATAGGGTATAGTTTGCATATATTGTATTTATACATGTACACGTATGTAACCTGATCATCTATGTATAGTGAGACGTGAGGTGGATGTATCACCCACGCAAAACCCTAAACCTACCTCTCTAAATGGGCTGACAGCACGGAAGGCGCGGGCCTCCGGGAGCTCGAGGAGATGCAGGATCTGGATGAGGAGATCGATGGGGTGGTCCGGCCAGCCTGATCTTGCATAAGGTCCTGCCATAGTGAAAAATTCATGTTAGGAGTATATAATAACGAAGCAAACAAGCGCGTGTACGTTGCCCACTCGGACAAGGCCCCTTCCCCTTTTCCCCTTCAGTATGTACTGAACAGATACCGAAGGAACAAGTATATACAACTCAAATGGGCGAACCGATTTCTACTATCGTTTGGATTGACTGAGCCATAGAATTAACAACTCCATTTTTGCGAGTTAACGAACGGCCGCGGCCTAAGAGTAGATAATAAGCAAAGCATGTTCACAAGGAGGATCCATCAACATTTTTGGTAGAAACAGAGGGGCTCAAGCTCAACTGCCAGGTTCCGTTGAACAGAATCAAACCAACAGATTCATCTTGGTGAGTGTTGGAAGGGAGAGAGGGATTTAGTGGAATAGTTTTTTTCGTTGTATTGCTTGAGCCTCGTGGGCATATATATATAGAAGTACAATCATCTACTTGGAGTACAAGACAAGCCAGAACAAATCCTAGTCTATCTTGTCTTTCCTAATAAACATTATACTCAACATCCCCCGCAGTCACACCAGTAGCGACGCAGACGGTGAGATTGGAGAAGAATCCGATGGCAAGCCGACGGACACCCCCCACAGTCGTAACGGTCGACGCATCGCGGAAGTCGTGACTGGAGTGGAAACCGACGAGGTTGCTCAAGCAGGCGGTAGCCCTTTGTGCCGTTTGTCGATGTAGCCGAGAGCGTGGGTGGTGGAGCCGTGGTCGAGGTAGCCATGGGAAGAATGCCGTGGTCGATGTCGAGTCAGGGTGGTCGGTGTCGAGGAAGTCGCCGTGGAGCCGCGGGCGCAAGGGAACGCCGAGTTAGCATGGGCGCAGTGGTGTCAAAGTAGGGGTGCGCCGGGAAGATGATGTTGTTGACGACGCGTCGCGGCGGGTTTGCCAAGCCCGGGAACACATCGTAGACGAAGGCACGCACCAGTGTTGCCAGCACCGGACATGCGTAGACGTACGAAGACGAAGTTGACGAAGCATCGCACCAGGCTTGCCAGGCCCGGGGACACGTCGTGGAGGAAGGCACGCATCGGTGTTGCCAGCACCGGGCATGCGTAGACGAGGGACCTGCACGAACTGTACGCCATGTCGAAGAAGTCGGAGGGCCAGCAGAGAAGAACTCAACGACGGTTGCGGCGTCCATCGGCACGGGGCCAATGTCACCAACGGTGGTCGGAGTAGATGAAGTGGTCGGCGTAGATGACGGTGACGCTGATGACGGGCTGGTGCTGGATGAAGATGAAGAAGGTGGACGGGCGGCTGCGGCGGCTACGGGGTAGCGGCGGCGGCGGCCAAAGAAAAGCGGCGGCGGGGCCTGACGGCGGCGGCGACGGCTAGATTAGGAGCGCGGCGGCGGTGCTCGAAGTAGGCGGAAAACCCTGACAACGTGACAAAGACCGACGCGGACGGTGGCGTTCCCGCACCAAGGGAGACGACGCGACGCATACCACGGGAGGTTGACGTGCGGTGACGGCGGAGTGGACCGCGAGCCGCGGCGCTACGGCCCGAAGGGGCGACGCAGTGGCGGCGGGCAGGTCGGGGCGACGATGGGAAGACCTCAGGGCAGCGGCGGAGACCGCGTGCCGCGGCGCGACGGCCTGAAGGGGCGGCACGACGGAGGACTACGGGTCAGTGCAGCCGCGGGGACGGCCTTGGGACGGCTGCGTGGACCGCGTGCCACGCTCGCTAGGCCCGACGGGGCGACGCTGCGGCGGCGCGAGGGTCGGTGCGGCCACGGGGACGACCAGGAGCGGACGACATCAGGGCGGTGGTGGACCGCGGGTCGCAGCACTACGACCCGAAGGGGCGACGCAGCGGTGACGCGGGTCGGTGCAGCCGGGAGAAGAACCACGGGGCGGCGGCGCTGCGGCCCGATGGGGCGACGCAGCGGTAGCCCGTTGTTTGATCGCTGGAGGGACGCGCTAAACTCGGGGACGGTCTTCACGGGACCTGCAGAGGCGCGCGCAACCGACGGGCCAGGTCAGTCACACGGCGTAGATGAGGCGGCTCGCGGCGGCGGCGGGGGGGGGGGGGGGGTGATCAATCCGATCGCACGCGAGGTCGGGGACACCAATCGGTGGAGACGGGGTGGCGGCGGAGTCCGAGATGAAGCCGGCGACGGCGGGCGGCAGGGCGGCTATGATTGGCCACCGCATGACGCGAGGCCGCCGGGTCGGGTGATGCAAGATTCCCGATCGGAGCAGGGCGGTGACGGCGGGCGCAGGGCGACGGGCGGACCGACCCGCGGACAACGGTTGGCCCTGACGGGCGGCCTCGGCGCGCGTGGCCGCCTGGTCGGAGGAGAGGCCGGCGGGTCGCGCCGGGGTCGGAGTAGAGGTGCTCGGGGTCGACGGCGGCGGTGGGTGATGCAAACCGATAAAGATTAGATCGGAAAACAAAAAAAAACCGCGCGATCAAGATGACCGGCGGGAGAGAGAAAACCCCGGAGCAAGGCTCTGGGAAAAGACTCTCTAGGGCAGTCGGTCAACATGATTGGCGGACGAACCCTAGGTACGGGCGGGCGGCCCCCGGCGGCGGTCATGGAGGCCGACCGCCCCGGGGGCGGTGCGCAGGTGAGGAAGCGGCGGCGGCTAGGGTTTAGAATCGATTTGCGATACATACCATGTTAGAAGGGAGAGAGGGATTTGGTAAAATATTTTTTTTGTTATATTGCTTGAGCCTCGTGGGCATATATGTGGGAGTACAATCATCTCCTTGGGGTATAAGACAAGCCAGAACAAATTCTAGTCTATCTCGTTTTTCCTAATAAACATTATACTCAACAGTGAGAATATATAAATAGTGCCGTTGGATGGCAGTTGATCCGGTGGCTTAAACGTAGCTAACCAAATCATCCATCGCTTTTCTAGTTTTTGGGTTGTATATGTGTGCGTGGGTACTTGAGGCTCTGTACAACACCTGAGAACTTTGGTTCCTTTTTCCTCTTCTAATATGAATAGGCCAGAACTACTGCCATTGCCCTTGAAAAAAAAAAAGCATCCATCGCTCCGGTTGATCTGCTCACGCACTGGCTGTTACGGGAGCTCCTACTCAGCGCTTTAAGCGCCCGTTAGCGCTGCTGGCGCTCGCAGCCGCGGCATAGCGGGCCGCTTGCGAGGTGTAGCGGGCCGACGAGAAATCTGCTCAAAAATCTAACGCGATGAAAAAATTACAGAATAAAAAGGTGAAGCGGGACTCGAACTCCTACAGCCCATGTCAACCGCACAAAGTGCTAACCACTAGGCCGCGCTGGACTTCCTTGTGTACAGTGAGGAAACAATCTAGTTAACCATTTCTTCAGTACAAGTTAATTGACTTGAAAAAACTTTCATCGTTTCTGAATTAAAAAAATCTCGAATTTGAAAATAGTTCACGAGGTTATGAAAAAAGTTCATCCAATTTGAATGAAAAAAATCACGAATTCAAAAGAAGTTCACTGGGTTTTAAAAAAAGTTCACGGATTTGAAAAAAAATCACTGATTCTGAAAAAAGTTCACGGATTTGAAAAAAAGTTCATTAAAATTGAAAAAAGTTCATCCATTTCGAAAAAGTAGTTCACTGGGTTTTGAAAAAAGTTCACGGATTTGAAAAAAAGTTCATTAAAACTGGAAAAAGTTCATCCATTTTGAAAAAGTAGTTCACCGGGTTTTGAAAAAAGTTCACGGATTTGAAAAAAAGTTCATTAAAATTGAAAAAAGTTCATCCATTTTGAAAAAGTAGTTCACTGGGTTTTGAAAAAAGTTCGCGGATTTGAAAAAAAGTTCATTAAAATTGAAAAAAGTTCATCCATTTTGAAAAAGTTCATCAATTCTCAAAAAAGTTCACAAATTTTAGAAAGGGTTCATTGATTCATAAAAATAAAATTAAGAAATGTTCACACATTTGCAAAAGAAAAAGGAAACAAAAGAGAAACAGAGAAAAAACAAGAAAAAGAAAAAAATACGCGGGCATCGCGATCTTTGGAAAGAATAAGAAGAGGAAAACGAAATAAACTATCAGAAGTGCGTCGTTATCCTAGTGGTTGTTGCGTTGTTCTGGGAACCTATAGGTCCTAGGTTCGAATCCGGCAAACAATGCTTCCTTTTTTTGTCAGCTTTTTCTATAAAGGAAGCGGAAGATGGGCCGGGCCCAACTAGCCGCGCCCTGCAGGCGCCGGTTTGCGAGCGGGCGCATAAGCGCCAAATAGGATTCCCCGGCTGTTACTGTTAGCAGCTCTACCACTACCAGGCCTGAAGCCCAGCAAGAGCCCAAGGCCCAAGAACCGGGCTCATGTAAACCGACTGATTAAGAGAAGGAGAAGGCGGAGCACGAAAGTGACAGCGAAATCACTGATTAAGGGATGCTTTTTTTTCAAAAATAATACCCTCGCAAAGATCGCTCCCACCTTCCCAGGTTGCAACAAGTGGCGCGCTGCATATGCGTCACTTGTCGCAACCTGTAAGTTTTCCATTTTTTTCATAGATTCCCTTATTCTTTTTTTTTTCCCTTATTCAAAACATTTTATCCCTTAAACCGTACGTCCAAATCGCGAACCATTTTCACATTGAATTTCTCGCCTCGAGATCTTTGATCTAGATCCCACGTTAAAAGGCTTCGACGAACTATTTTTTTCATGGAAAAACCGGCAGAAAAAAAACAAGCCGAAAGCACAATTTTTTTCTCACTTTTTTTCCTTTTCCAAGAGACGCGGTTGTGCCTCTCGCGGAAGCAAATCTGTGCCTTCACGAGAAGTATATCAGTGCTTCTCTTGAAAAAAACATGTTTTTCACACACAAAAATCCTGAAATTATTTTGGTCCAAAACCTAGGGGAAACCGAGCAAAAACCGAAAAACCACAAAATAACATTTAAAACCCGAAAACGCCTACAGAATAAAAAAATCCTGAGAAAGTGCTCAGAACGCGACGCGCTCTCAGCCCACCCAAAGTGACCCTTGAGGGGGCTCCTGCAAGAGCTATCCCTCAATTAGTGTTGATTCCGGGAGCTCCTAAACGGCCCTCTTAGCATCAACTCTGGCTCCTGGTACTCAAAGGCAACGCGAGGTCGGCCCATCAAATCAACGATTCGATTTGAACAAACTATCGGGCGAACGAGACCAGTGATGACTACTTTGTTTGGTTGACTCGTAGCGATGACTGCATCGCCTAAAAAAACTGTTTGGGTGGTTAATGCTTGACTAGGTGACCACATTTGACTTTTCAAAGAAAGAATTCAAAAAATCAAAAAAATCAAAAAAATATGGAATTATAAAATATTCATGGTTTTTCAAAAAAATCACGAATTTGATAAAAAAAATCATTAATTTTGAAAAAAATGACCAATTGAATTAAAGTTAATCTATTTTAGAAAAAGTAGATATATTTGAAAAATGTTCATCAAATTCGAAAAAAGTTTACAATTATTTTAAAAAGTTCATAAACTTGAAATAATTTCATTGCTTTTGATAAAGGCGCATCAATTTTGAAAAAAGTTCATTGATTTTGAAAAAAAAACTTTAACAATTTTGGAAAAAGTTCACCAATTTCCATTTCTTTAAATCACGCATTTAAGAAAATAAAAAAAGAAGAAAACAAGAAAAAAGAGAAACTGAATAAAACCATTCCAAAAATGACAAGCGAAGCGAAAACCCCGGTTTGGGGAAACTTCCCAAAAACTAGAGGTTCCATGGATGTGAAGAAAGAAATAAAAGGAAAAAAGAGTAACTGTGCATGAGCGGCTTGATGGCCTACTGGTTACAGCATTTCCCAATTGAAACCCGTCGGGCGCACCTTATTTGACGTTTAAACAGAAGAAACAAAAGGTAAAATGGCCGGCCCATAGCTGAGGGGGTGGGGGGGGGGGGGGGGGTGCGCTGGTTTACAGTTTGCAGTGTAACCTGCGCCTGAAGCGCTGAATATGAAATGTTGTTGATTCCTATTTAGCACCTTCTGCGCTAGTTCTAGTTATTTTCCTACATGGCGCACACTGGTCGATCTTTTGGGCTGGCCCATTAGCCAAGTTATGATGGGAAGCTCTCCTGGTTTTCGGAAGCTTCTAGAAGTGTCCAGGGTGTTTTGTTTTGAAAAAAATACTTTTTTTCCTTTATTTTTTTTCCCTTTTTCATTTTCATAAACTTTACATATTCGCGAACTTGTGCTATGGTTCAGTCGGATGATTTGATCCAATTTTAAGCCGCCTCTAGCCCGCCGATCGGATGCTCTACAACCATAGGATCACGTAGCTCCCAACCTCCCATGGCAGCATTGCCCAACAGCTCTATCACAGCACCGCGCAACACCGACACTCCGGCACCGCTTCATTGCAACTTCGGCGGAGCTTTTCGACGACCCTGTGATGCATCATTGCAACTCTGACAGCCTCCGATGATGCTCCACTGTAGCACTGATCTGCCCTGACGGAGCTCCATCAATACTAGGAAAAAGCCTAGCGGTAGCACGTGTTTTTGGCCTATCAGTAGCGCGGGGAACCGAACTACTGATACGACGTTACAACTAAAAATTATCAGTAGCGCGTGTCCACCCGCGCTACTGCTATATCCACTTAGTAGTAGCGGCTCTTGGGAAGAGCGCTACTGGTAGTTACTAGCAGCGCTTCTGGCAGCCCGCGCTACTACTATTATTCTGTATTCTATTTCTTCTTTATTTCATGTTGTATTCATACACTTTATATAAGCTTTTATAGAGTAGCAATTTAGGGATTGTTTTTACACCATAATGAGTTATTACATCACTGCGTGAAAGAACCGTGGACTAGTTTCAAGTGGATGGACATCCACTTGAAACTAACATGCGGTTCTTTCATCCAGTGATATAATAAATATCATCATCATGATCAACATATCATTAACAACTTATCATCATAATACATCATTGTCATATAACACCTCCTCATGATCATCATTTTTATCAATGAGACATCATATAGCAAGTTGGTCACTAGTTATAATCACAACTCCTCATCATCATCAACTCTAACACATTGTACCACATAATAACACATTATACCTAGGACCTACTTCTCTCTCATAGGACATACTACCTTCTCTTAGGTAAAATAGTATAAAACAAGATAGGCCCTGACTCTCCATTATGGAGAATGGAGATTATCCTGTCTCCAAGTCTTACCCTTCGCACAATGTTGCTTCCAAGTAGCTCCCTACGAGTGATCATACATTTTTTCCGATCTTTGATTGTCATGTCTTTATTGGTTGTAGAAATCTGATATGAACAGGAGTGATTCGTAGGATGACCTGGTTGTATATTCAAAACATCAAGGCGACCATTCGGAAACATCAGATGAGGCACACACTCCTGCGAGATTATCTGTTGAAAAACATAGTAATAACTTCGTAGTTAGCAATGTAGTTCAGTTTTAGAAGAATTTATGCAAAAGATGCACAGATACCGTAATACTAAAAAAAATCTTATCATGACATCTCCATGGATGTTAGCATAGTTCAACACGTGCACTAGTGTCACGTATTGACCATAATGTGGAGGAGTTTGATAATACATATAGTAATTCTCAAGATCAGTAATAAATGCGATCAGATGATTTTCCCCCTGATAAGTTAATTCTAAGCCATCGGTGTAGTAGGTTCTGTCTACCATCTTCCGCACATTCTTCGAAGAATGAAAATAAGCTATCAATGGAAACAAGTTGTCAACTATTTTGAAATAAACAATATAAATTACTTAATAACTATGTTGAGAAACTCATATAGCTGTAGAATTGGAAGCGTATCAACAAGGACTCAAATTTCCAAATTGTCTTCGGCGATGTCAGGATCATCAAGATCCATGGTGACAAGCATACCCTTATGAAAATCATACATCTTGCAAAGTGCTTCCCAATTCGGGCAACCAAAATGGGATACGCTCTCAGAATTGTATAGATTTACCTCAGAATCCATACCATGATGGGTCCTTAGGTGAATTTTCTTTGTTTTCATACTTTTATGATATTCAGAATCCATCCTCTCCAAGACATAGTGTCTTGCATGGCATGGGATAAGCTAATCGAATTGTAATAGACAAAAAATACACGTTGAAGTAGTAGAAGTCAAGCTTAATTACAAAAAGAAAACACTTTGAATCGTAGCGTACCGTTTCAACATCAAAGGTCTCTTGGAGCTTAACGCTGAAGTACCGACCTTCTTCCAAGTGAAGCCTGTCGAAGAAACCCTGGTTGTCGCCGCACCAGGAGCACTCCTCGAGACTTTCGTCCGACGACATTTCCTATGTTCATAATTCAAAGATTATACTTATAAAATTCAATATATGTACTAAAAAACTAAATTAGATCATTATTATTCAGAACGGGTTGACTATCGGTCCGTCGAGTCTTTTTTTGAAAACTCTCAGCTCACGTGGTGTATATATTCGACCGTTGGTGATGGTCGCTCCTCTCTTCGTCCCCAAGTGCTTTAAACCAAAATGTCTAGCACACGGGAACGAAGGAGAAGAGACCCCCACGACAACAGTCGGCATTCTTCTTCTCTCATATATGATGCACACATTCCCTCACTTATTTTTCGATCGTCGGTGATGGTCGTTACTCCTCCTTCCCCTAGTGCATAAAAAAGGTCTAGCACAAGGAGAATAAGGAGAAACGCCCCCCATGACAACAGTCGGGTTTCTTCCTCACTCATTTTTTGATTGTCATGTATGGAGCCTCGATAGACTTAAAGTCAAACCAAAATGTCGTTTAATTATCTTTTTAGAAAATCTAGGCCACTATTTCCTACATATTCTAGAACAAGTCATGCCAAAATTCACGAAAAAATCCGGCATGACCTTTGCTAAAAAATGACATATCGAGCGCCTGAAATTTGCCGGAACAGGAATTAATCAACACTTCGGCAAAACATAGGCCACTCGGAGGTGTTACCTGCAAACATGGCCACTTGGGCAAGCACATATCCTAGTTGCATTCAAACTTGATGGTCATTGCATTCAAACTTGATGGTCATTGCATTTCAATGGTTGAAAAATATGAACAAAAACATTTCAAAATATCTTATAGGATTCATATTGACATGGAGATTTGGCTAGTCTCACCTCGAGGTCGGAGGGGGTCTGTGACGGGAACGACGGTGGCGGCGACATGGAGATTTGGCTGCAAAAACAAAATAGTATTCAAAATAGTGCTTTCCAATTTGAGCATTCAAAATAGGAGTAGTTCTCCAATTTGAGGATTCAATAAGCAAAACTAAATCATAAATTAAATTAGTATTCAAATTATAATGCATTCAATAAGAAAAACTAAATCATCTCTTGCATCCGTACATCGTCGAATATTATCACTAATACTCCTCGAATATTATCATACATAGAACCTCGCTAATACAGCTAAAACCCTAGCAAACGACAGGTATTGGCCTGGGCGGTGGACACCCAAAGAGAAGGAACCATCACAGAATCATATCTCCAGTGAGATCCTTAAAGAACCTGGCAGGTATTGGAGAACCTGCCCTCCAACGCAACCATGTAGCGACGAACGTGCTCGTCCTCCTCGCTGACACGGTGATGTACCACCTCCACGGGCCCCTCAAGCCTCCGCACCGTCACTGGCCCATGCGGCCGCCACCAAAGAAGGTTCGAGTCAACGACGGGCTGGCTCCTCACTAAGCTGCGCCTCCCAGAAGGTAGCACATCCCAGTACTAGCCTGGCGGAGCCTAGTCCCGGACTTGGCCCCTCTGATCAAGCAGGATTTCTCCGCCGAGTCGATGACGAGGATGCGGGATAGGCATCGTCGACGTCGATGCGGGGATAATTGCTTTAACTAAAAAGGTAAACTAGTTCTATTAATTTTCGTACTAAAAATAAAATAGTTGTATTAATTCTACTAGTTCAACTAAGCACTTACTATAAATAAAAATAAACTAGTTCAACTAGTTCTATTAATTTTCTTACTAAAAAATAGTTCTATTAATTCAACTAGTTTTTACTAAAAATAAACTAGTTCAGCTAGTTCTATTAATTTTCTTACTAAAAATAAACTAGTTCTATTAATTCAACTAGTTCTTACTAAAAATAAACTAGTTCAACTAGTTTTATTAATTTTCTTACTAAAAATAGTAAAAAACTATATTGAATTTTTTTCTCTCAATTAAACACTACTAGCCTAATTAACATCTAGTTAAACCCTACTGCCCTAGTTCTTAAGCATCTACAAGTACTAACTAATTAGATGAACCCTAGCTAGGTATTTAACCATCTACAACTACTTAAGCACCATTGATGAACCATAGGAATTTGTCCTAAAAACTACTTAAGCATCTACAACTACTGCCCTAATTAACATTTAGTTTACAATTATATTTACTTAACTACATTGGGTGCATAACAACTATATAACTACTTAAGCATCTACAAGTAGTAGCTAATATGATGAACCCTAACTAATTAGATGAAATCTAAAATTTGATGAACCCTAGGAACCCTAGCTAGGCAGAGTTAGGGAAGGAGGAGGAGGAGGTCTATGCGTGCTCACCTCGGGCGCTGGCGGAGTTCGGGAGCGGCCGAGGGAGGGGCACGCGGCGTCGAGGTCGGCCGGGGTCGAGGTTGGGGTCGGGGTCGGCATCGAGGTCGAGGTCGGGGTCAGGGTCGGGGTTGAGGGCAGCAGAGGGCGACGGGAGAGCGCGCGGCGGCCAACGGCGATGTAGGTCAACAACGGCGGCGACAGCAGTTCGAGGTGGGATTTGGGGGAAGTGGCCGGAGGGAAGAAGAACCGCACGGTTAAGTCAAAAATAGCAGTAACGTGTTCGCGGAAAAGCGCTACTGCTACATTAGCTATAGCTAATATAGCTATAGCGCGGGCCAACAAAACGCGCTACTGATATTTTAGCTATAGCGCTTGTACCGAAAGCGTGCTGCTGCTACGCCTTTCTCCCTTTTTTTCTTTTTTCCCTTCACATTTTCTTTTTTTCCTTTCCCCTTTTTCTATTTCTTTCATTTTCATTTACTTATGTATATGTTTTTTATTTTATTTTCTTTTCGATACCAGTAGCGCTTTCCGCGCAAAACATGCTACTACAACCATATTAGCAGCGTCGCACTTTCCGTGAGCTCGTTGCTACTATTCCTAGCCTGCAGAGAGCACTGTGGGAATTATAGTAGTAACGCTTCTTTCGCCTGGCGCGCTACTGCTAGAATCTTAGCTGCAGTGCGTTTATTTTCCGGGCGCTAGTGATAAGTAGTAGTAGCGGTTGTTTTTGACACGCGCTACTGGTACGTTTCTGTGTATAAGGTTTTCCCTAGTAGTGAATGGAAGCACCAGTAACCCTCGAATGAAGCTCCAATGCAACACTGGACTGCCCCGATGGAGCTCCATCGTATCACCGGTGGCCCTTCGACGAAGCTCTAATGCAGCACTAAATGGCCCCGGCGGAGTGCTATGTCTTGAGCTTGCGTTGGTTTTCCTTGAAGAGGAAAGGGTGATGCAACAATAGTAGCGTAAGTATTTCCCTCAGATTTTGAGAACCAAGGTAACAATCCAGTAGGAGGCTCCTCAAAAGTCCCATGCACCTACACAAACAAACAAAGAACTCGCAACAAACGCAATAAAGGGGTTGTCAATCCCTTGACGGCCACTTGCGAAAGTGAGATCTGATATAGTATGATAAGATAAATATATTTTTGGTATTTTATAATATAGATTGGAAAAGTAAAGATGCAAATAAAAGTAGATTGAAAGCTTATATGATAAAAGATAGACCCGGGGGCCATAGGTTTCACTAGTAGCTTCTCTCAAGATAGCATAAGTATTACGGTGGGTGAACAAATTACTGTCGAGCAATTGATAGAAAAGCGTATAATTATGAGATTATCTAGGCATGATCATATCTATAGGCATCACGTCCGCAACAAGTAGACCGACTCCTGCCTGCATCTACTACTATTACTCCACACATCAACCGCTATCCAGCATGCATCTAGAGTATTAAGTTCATAAAGAACAGAGTAACACATTAAGAAAGATGACATGATGTAGAGTGATAAACTCATGCAATATGATATAAACCCCATCTTTTTATCCTCGAAGGCAACAATACAATATGTGCCTTGCTGCCCCTGCTGTCACTGGGAAAGGACACCGCAAGATTGAACCCAAAGCTAAGCACTTCTCCCATTGCAAGAAAGATCAATCTAGTAGGCCAAACCAAACTGATAATTCAAAGAGACTTGCAAAGATAACTTAATCACACATAAAAGAATTCAGAGGAGATTCAAATATTTCTCATCGATAAACTTGATCATAAACCCACAATTCATCGGATCTCGACAAACACACCGCAAAAAACGTTACATCGAATAGATCTCCAAGAAGATCGAGGAGAACATGGTATTGAGATCCAAAAAGAGAAAAGAAGTCATCTAGCTAATAACTATGTACCCGAAGGTCTTGTGGTAAACTACTCACAACTCATCGGAGGGGCTATGGTATTGATGTAGAAAGCCCTCCGTGGTCGATTCCCCCTCCGGCGGAGCGTCGACGAAGGCCCCAAGATGAGATCTCGCGGATACATAAGGTTACGGTGGTGGAAATAGTTTTTCGTTGGCTCTCTTGATGTTCTCGGGGTACGTGGGTATATATAGGATGAAGAAGTAGGTCAGTGGCTACCCGAGGGGCCCACGAGATAGGGGGCGCGCCCTATAGGGGTGGGCGCGCCCTCCACCCTCGTGGCCGCCTCGACTGCTTCTTGACTTGCACTCCAAGTCCTCTGGATCACGTTTGTTCCAAAAATCACGCTCCCGAAGGTTTCATTCCGTTTGGACTCCGTTTGATATTCCTTTTCTTCAAAATTTTGAAATAGGCAAAAAAACAGCAAAATACGGGCTGGGCCTCCGGTTAGTAGGTTAGTCCCAAAAATGATATAAATGTGTAAAGTAAAGCCCATAAACATCCAAAACGGATAATATAATAGAATGTAACAATCAAAAATTATAGATACGTTGGAGACGTATCAAGCATCCCCAAGGTTAATTCCTCCTCGTCCTCGAGTAGGTAAATGATAAAACAGAATTTTTGATGTGGAATGCTACCTAGCATAATTCTCAATGTAATTTTCTTTATTGTGGCATGAATGTTCAGATCCAAATGATTCAAAATAAAAGTTCATATTGACATAAGAAATAGTAATACTTCAAGCATACTAATCAAAGCAATCATGTCTTCTCTAAATAACATGGCTAAAGAAAGTTCATCCCTACAAAAATCATATAGTTAGGCTATGCTTCATTTTCGTCACACAAAAATGCTCCCAAATTATACACCCCCGATGACAAGCCAAGAAATTGTTTCATACTTAAATAATCTTAAACTTTTTCAACTTTCACGTAATACATGAGCGTGAGCCATGGGTATAGCACTATGGGTGGAATAGAATATGATGATGAGGATTGTGTGGAGAAGACAAAAAAGGAGAAAGTCTCACATTGATGACGATAATCAACGGGCTATGGAGATGCCCATCAATTGATGTCAACATGAGGAGTAGGGATTGCCATGCAACGGATGCACTAGAGCTATAAATGTATGAAAGCTCAACAAAAGAAAACTAGTGGGTGTGCATCCAACTTGCTTGCTCATGAAGACCTAGGGCATTTTGAGGAAGCCCATCATAGGAATATACAAGCCAAGTTTTATAATGAAAAATTCCCACTAGTATATGAAAGTGACAACATATGAGACTCTCTATATGAAGAGCATGGTGCTACTTTGAAGCACAAGTGTGGAAAAGAGATAGTAACATTGCCCCCTTTTTATTTATTTTATTTTTTTTTTCTTTTTTTTTTCTTTTTTGGGCCTTTCTTTGGGGGGGGGGGGGACAATGCTCTAATAATGATGATCATCACACTTTTATTGATTTACAACTCATGAGTTACAACTCAAAACTAGAACAAGATATGACTCTATATGAATGCCTCCGGCGGTGTACCGGGATGGGTAATGAATCAAGAGTGACATGTATGAAAAATTATGCAAAGTGCCCTTGCCACAAATACGATGTCAACTAAATGATCATGCAATGGCAATATGACAAATGCGATGTCAACTACGGAACGGTGGAAAGTTGCATGGCAATATATCTCGGAATGGCTATGGAAATGCCATAATAGGTAGGTATGGTGGCTGTTTTGAGAAAGATATAAGGAGGTTTATGTGTGATAGAGCGTATCATATCACGGGGTTTTGATGCACCGGCGAAGTTTGCACCAACTCTCAAGGTGAGAAAGGGCAATGCACGGTACCGTAGAGGCTAGCAATGATGGAAAGGTAAAAGTGTGTATAATCCATGGACTCAACATTAGTCAAAAGAACTCATATACTTATTGCAAAAATCTACAAGTCATCAAAAACCAAGCACTACGCGCATGCTCCTAGAGGGATAGATTGGTAGGAAAAGACCATCGCTCATCCCCGACCGCCACTCACAAGGATGCACAATCTAAGAAAACCTCATGTTTCAAATTTGTTACACAACTTTAACCATACGTGCATGCTACGAGACTTGCTAACTTCAACACAAGCATTCTTTAAATTCATAATCACCCAACTAGCATGACTTTAATATCACTACCTCCATATCTCAAAACAATTATCAAGTATCAAATTGATCATAGCATCCAATTCACTTCCTATGATAGTTTTTATTATACCCAACTTGGATGCCCACCATTCTAGGACCAATTTTATAACCATAGCAAATACCATGCTGTTCTAAGAGACTCTCAAAATAATATAAGTGAAGAATGAAGACTAGTAATTTCTACAAAATTAAGCCACCACCGTGCTCTCTAAAAGATATAAGTGAAGCACTAGAGCAAAAACTATCTAGCTCAAAAGATATAAGTGAAGCACATAGAGTATTCTAATAAATTCCAATCAAGTGGCTTCTCCCAAAAGGTGTGTACAGCAAGGATGATTGTGGAAAACTAAAAAGCAAATACTAATATCATACAAGATGCTCCAAGCAAAACACATATCATGTGCCGAATAAAAATATAGCTCCAAGTAAAGTTACCGATAAACAAAGACGAAGGAGGGGATGCCTTCCGGGGGAATCCCCAAGCTTAGGCTTTTGGCTATTCTTGAATATCTTGGGGTGCCATGGGCATCCCCAAGCTTAGGCTCTTGCCACTCCTTATTCCATAGTCCATCAAATCGTTACCCAAAACTTGAAAACTTCACAACACAAAACGCAACAGGAAATCTCATAAGCTCCGTTAGTGAAAGAAAGCAAAACCACAACATAATGTACTGAAATGAACTCATTCTTTATTTATTTTGGTGTTAAACCTACTTTATTTAAAGTTCCCTATGGTTCATACCACTTAATACTAGCCATAGATGCATCAAAATAAGCGAACAACACACGAAAAACAGAATCTGTCAAAAACAGAACACTCTGTAGCAATCTGTAACCCTAGAATACATATGGAACTCTGAAAATCCTACAAAAATAGGAAGTCCTGGGAAATTTTTCTATTGATATACAGCAAAAAGAATCAACACAAAAGCACGTTTATGTGAATTAACAAAACTATTTTCGTGCGCACAAAGTTTCTGTTTTTCAGCAGAATCAAATTAACTATCACCACAGGTTATCCTATAGGTTCTACTTGGCACGAACACTAATTAAAACATAAAAACACATCTAAATAGAAGGTAGATGCAAAATTTATTACTAAACAGAAACAAAAACAAAAAACACAAATAAAATTGGGTTGCCTCCCAACTAGCGCTATCGTTTAACGCCCCTACCTAGGCATAAAAGCGAGGATAGATCTAAGTAGTGCCATCTTTGGCACTCAATTCATAAGTAGCTCGCATGATAGATCCATAAGGTAATTTAATTTTCTTTCTTGAAAAGTGCTCCATGACTTTCCTTAATGAAAATTGGAATCTAATATTCCCTTCCTTCATATCAATAATTGCGCCAATCGTTCTAAGGAAAGGTCTACCAAGAATAATTGGGCAAGAAAGATTGCAATCTATACCAAGAACGATAAAATCTACGGGAACCAAATTTCTATTTGCAACAATGAGAACATCATTGATCCTTCCCATTGGATTTTTAATGGTGGAATCCGCAAGGTGCAAATTTAAAGAGCAATCATCAAGATCATGGAAACCTACAATGTCACATAAAGTTTTCGGAATCGTGGAAACACTAGCACCCAAATCACATAAAGCATAACACTCATGATCTTTAATTTTAATCTTTATAGTAGGTTCCCACTCATCATTAAGTTTTCTAGGTGTAGAAACTTCCTAATTAAGTTTTCATCAAAAGATTGCATCAAGGCATCAACGATATGTTTGGTAAAAGCTTTATTTTGACTATAAGCAAGAGGAGAATTCACAAAAGATTGCAACAAGGAAATACAACCTTCTAAAGAACAATTATCTTAATTAAATTCCTTGAAATCCAATATAGTGGGTTCAATACTATTTAAAGTCTTGACCTCTCCAATCCCACTTTTACCAAATTTAGCATCAAGATCTAAAAACTCCGAATTATCGGGACGCCTTTTAACTAAAGTTGACTCATCTCCAGTCCCATCATTATTAAGATTCATATTGCAAAACAAAGATTTAATAGGGGACACATCAATAACTTTAAGATCTTCATCATTATTTTCATGGAAACTAGAAGAACATGCCTTTACAAAGCAATCTTTCTTAGCACGCAATCTAGCGGTTCTTTCCTTGCACTCATCAATGGAAATTTTCATTGCTTAGAGACACTCACAGATATCATGCTTAGGAGGAGTATATCTAAGTTTCAAAGAATCAACATCAAGCGAAAGTCTATCAACGTTCCTAGCCAAATCATCAACCTTGAGTAATTTTTCTTCAAGCAAGGCATTAAAATTCTTTTGAGAGATCATAAATTCTTTTACACTATTCTCAAAATCAGAGGGCATCTTATTAAAATTACCATAAGAATTATTGTAGGAATTCCCATAATTATTAGAGGAATTACTAGGGAACGGTCTAGGATTAAAGTTTCCTCTATAAGCATTGTTTCCGAAACTATTCCTACCAACAAAATTCACATCCATAGATTCATTATTATTCTCAATCAAAGTAGACAAAGGCATATCATTGGGATCAAGAGGAGCACTCTTAGTAGCAAATAATTTCATAAGTTCATCCATCTTTCCACTCAAAACATTAATTTCTTCTATAGCATGCATTTTTTACTAGTAGATCTTTCGGTGTGCCATCGAGAATAATTAGCCATAATATTATCAAGGAGTTTTGTAGCATCTCCTAAAGTAATTTCCATAAACGTGCCTCTCACGGCCGAATCTAAAAGATTTATAGAAGCAAAATTCAATCCGGCATAAAAAATTTGTATGATCATCCATAAATTCAAACCATGAGTAGGGCAATTGCGAATCATCAATTTTATTCTTTCCCAAGATTGGACAACATGCTCATGATCAAGTTGTTTTAAATTCATAATATCGTTCCTAAGAGTGATGATCTTAGCGGGAGGAAAATACTTAGAGATAAAAGAATCTTTGCACTTGTTCCAAGAATCAATACTATTTTTAGGCAAAGACGAAAACCAAACTTTAGCACGATCTCTAAGGGAAAACGGAAATAACTTCAATTTAACAATATCATTGTATGTATCTTTCTTCTTTTGCATATCACACAAATCAACAAAGTTGTTTAGATGGGTAGCGGCATCTTCACTAGGAAGGCCGGCGAATTGATCTTTCATAACAAGATTCAGCAAAGCAGTATTGATTTCACAAGACTCAACATCATTAAGAGGAGCAATTGGAGTACTAAGGAAATCATTATTATTGGTATTGGAGAAATCACACAATTTGGTATTATCTTGCGCCATGGCGATAAGTAATCCAACACTCAAGCAAACAAAAAATAGGCAAACGAAAGAGAGAGAGAGGAGATTGGGAAAGAGAGAGCGAATAAAACGGCAAGGGTGAAGTGGGGGAGAGAAAAACAAGAGACAAATGGAAAATAATGTAAATGCGAGGGAGATGAGTTTGTGATGGGTACTTGGTATGTCTTGACTTGAGCGAAGACCTCCCCGGCAACGGCGCCAGAAATTCTTCTTGCTACGTCTTGAGCTTGCGTTGGTTTTCCTTGAAGAGGAAAGGGTGATGCAGCAATAGTAGCGTAAGTATTTCCCTCAGTTTTTGAGAACCAAGGTATCAATCCAGTAGGAGGCTCCTCAAAAGTCCCACGCACCTACACAAACAAACAAAGATGATGAGGACATCAATACCATTGTTACACCCACAGCCCCTACTACTACATATACTGGACCAATTACTAGAGCTCGCGCACGCCAATTAAATTATCAGGTACTTTCGTTTCTTGGTAATGATTCTAATGTTCATGAGAATATGATGCTGCCTAAATTGGATACATTTGTTTTGCTTACAAATGAAGGGCCTAGCTTGGAAAAGGATGGACATTGGAGCAAGAGCAAGCATGGAGATGATGCCATGCGCAAGGAGAACCAGAACGGAGTTACAAGTGATGATTTCAGGACTTTGAAGCCACCATAAGAGTGCATGAAGCCTTGGACGAAATATACAAGATGCCACTTCATAAATTTCGTCCAGAGGCTATTATAGGTGCTGCGTCACCTTTTTATTGGGCCAGGCCCATGTAATTTCGAAATACATTAGTATATGCTATTTTTAGAGTCCGTATGTGTGGGGAAACAAGAGATAGGGTTGATTTCGGACCCCTCCACCAAGGGCCACGAAATTCCCCCTCTCTTCCTCCATATATACAGCCCTTAGGGCACCGTTTAGACTTTGGGTTTTGTTTAGATTAAAAGTTCTCCATAGCTGCAACTTCGCGTACTTCGTTTGTGTTCAACGACTAGACAAAGGCGTCATAGAACCCCACCTTGATCAATAAAGCTTTTCATCTTATATTCGCAATATCCAGATTGCAATCTTAGTTTCTTGCTTGTTCTTCGTTTGCTCGCAGGAAACAGACCCTCGTGGTCAGGTTGATCGTGCTCCGGCGTGGTCAATAACCTCTCGGAGTTGGTTTAGCGATTGCTAAGGCGCGACGTCCTCGCGCGTTCGTAGTCGGATCATCAAAGTCGACTTCCACCAAAGCGATATCCATCATCTCATCGAAAGACGGGACACCTTTGCCTCTATCAAGTGGTATCAGATTTCCAGGTTGCTCGGTGAGATTTTACAGTTTTTCGTAGCTTGGATCGAGTCTGTTCTTCATACCTACAGTCCACGAAAAAGCCACAAAAAAAATTTAGGGTTAGTTCATCATATCCAAACCAATCTGAGCCTTTGCATAATCTTTTTAGGGTTTTGCTTTGTTGAATTTGCGGTTGCATCGTCGTGTCTAGTTGCTGGTCTTAGCGTCTAGTCTTTTAGAGTTTCGAGTTCTGGTCATAAGTTGTCACGCCGCCACCGCACCATCATCATCGCCCCTGCCACCTACCACCACCACTCCGAATCCGTATCCATATACCACCACCAATCTGTGCCATATACCACCACCGATCCATATCCATATACTACCACTGCTACCACCACCGCTGCCATATACCACCACCATATATCCACCACCAATCCGAATTCTTGTCATATTAGGTTTGTTTTCGAGATCCATCTAGATTCCGATTCGTGTTTTCCTTGCCGGAGTAGGTTTCGAAAAAAAAAGAGTCCGGAAACCACGCTCCGTTTAGGCCCAAAATTTTTTGAAAACGCATTTTTCGAAAAAAAATTCTGGCTATCCTATTTTTAGGTGTTTCTGAGTGTTTTGAGACAGGTGCCATTATAGGAAGTTTTTTTTGACCCGTTTCCAGGTTTTGGGTCCGGGCAGTCGAAAAAAAAATTGGTCGAAAAAATTTCGTGCCCATCCTGTCAGTTTAAGCTAGGAAGAGTTTTGAGACACTCGCCATTATAGTGATTTTTCGCAAAAAAAAAGCAGCGCAAAAAAAAGAGCGAAAAAAAAATTCCAGAGTGTGCTTTTCCCTTGTTTACGTGCCGCGCCGTGATTTTGTTGGTGTTCTAGGCTCGCGTCTCTAGCACAGTCTAGCCTAGGACCAGCACAGTACCGTCGTTGAGCGTTTATTCAACTTTGCATCTCCGAATTGATTATTGCTGACCCTTTTTGCTACCATATTATAAGCCTTCCCAGCTCCACATACATCTACGTCGTGCGGTTGACTCTCCCTGGTAATCGCTCTATCCAAGCTTTGAGAGTTTTTGACTACAACGGTTGCCGATCACCGCCTGCTGCTGGGTAAGAACTCGTAAGAATTTGAGATTTGCTTGACGGATTTGTGACACCCACCACCACCTCTTGTTAGTAGTCTGTAGGATCATATTCTTGTGTGTTTCTATTGCTCCTAACCATGCCAGGATCACAAGCCGACGAGACTGACTGGGAAAACATGACGAATAAGGATTTGCATGATAAATTTCAGCAAATGATGAGTGGACAGGTGCAAGATGTGCTAAACAGATTTGAAGAGGCCATGGAGAAGATAGATGGCATGGAGAAGACGTTCGAAACAAAGCTCGATAACAAGTTTAATGAATTGCTCGCGCGTCTTCCACCACCACCACCCGCTGCACCTAACGCACCTCTCCAACAACAACAACAACGACTACCTCCACGTCGCAAAACAGACCTTCGCCGAGCGAGCCGTGTTCCTCTTGCGTTTGGCCAAACTGTTGGTGCTGCTGTTGATACTTCTGTGGCTCCTGCTGCTGATGCGGAGGAGGATGATTATGTGGGAGATTATGAGGATGAGGTTGATCAAAATCAGCACTACATGCAGCCACCTGCACCACCACTAGCAGGTCGACCTCAGGTATATATTCGTAATGGTAGGCCTGCACCACCACCTCAGGTACGAGATGATGTCCATATTCCTAAACTGAAATTGAATATTCCACCATTTGAGGGTAGATATGTTCCTGATATATATCTTACTTGGGAGTTAGAAACTGAACAACATTTTACATGTTACAATATCCCGAGGAGAGACGGGTTGCTGCTGCTGTTTGTGCTTTCACTAGTTTTGCATGTGTATGGTGGTCTGAACATTGTAGATTATATCCTATTCCTGCTGCTTGGGCTGCTTTGAAAACTGCTATGTGTACTCGTTGGGTTCCACCATATTATCAACGTGAATTGCTTCAAAAATTACAGCGCTTAAGACAAGGAAAAAATTCTATAGAAGAATATTATCAGGAATTACAAACTGGCATGATTAGATGTGGTATTGTTGAGGAGAATGAAGCTATGCTTGCACGTTTTCTGGGTGGATTAAATAGAGAGATTCAGACCATTCTAGACTATAAGGAGTATACTAATATCACTCGTTTATTCCATCTTGCTTGTAAAGCTGAACGTGAAGTGCAGGATCGACAAGCATTGGCGCGAACTAACTTTTTTGCAGGCCGACCTTCATCATGGACACCGCGTGCATCTTCTACTTCAACTGCACCAGCACCTCAATTAGGTGCCTCCTCCAGTCGTGATACAAGAAAACAGGCACAACCACCATTATCTACCAAGAGCGCACCTGTTGGGCCTGCACGGAGTTCTTCTTCTTCCATAGCATCAACAGGGCACACAAGTGATATTATTTGTCGTTATTGTAAGGGAGGAGGTCATTATGCGAGAGAATGCAAATCTCCGCGTGTGATGATTGCTACCGCGGATGGTGGGTATGAGTCCGCTAGTAACTATGATGAGGAGACTTTGGCTCTTATTACACGTGAAGAACATGGTGGAGATGATTCTGATCATGAGACGCAATACATGGCTCCTGAAGATGCTGACAGGTATGAATGTTTAGTTGCTCAACGTGTTTTGAGTGTGCAGGTCACACAAGCTGAGCAAAATCAGAGGCACAATTTGTTCCATACCAAGGGAGTTGTGAAAGAACGTTCTGTGCACGTCATCATAGATGGAGGGAGCTGCAACAACTTGGCTAGCATGGAGATGGTGGAGAAGCTTTCTCTCACCACAAGACCACATCCACATCCTTACTACATCCAATGGTTCAACAACAGCGGCAAGGTTAAGGTAACACGTACTGTTCGTGTGCATTTTAGTATCTCTACATATGCTGATTATGTTGATTGTGATGTGGTACCTATGCAAGCATGTTCCTTATTACTTGGTAGACCATGGCAATTTGATAAAAATTCTGTACACCATGGTAGAAACAATCACTATACTCTTGTTCATAAGGATAAAAATATTACTTTGCTTCCTATGACTCCTGATTCCAGTTTGAAAGATGATATTAATAGAGCTAATAAAGCAAAATAGGAGAAGAATAAGAGTGAAAATCAGATTGTGGCAAAAGAATTTGAGCAACAAATGCAGCCTAATAATAAACCATCTAGTGTTGCTTCTGCAATTAAATTGAAAAGTGCATGTTTATTTGCCACCAAATCTGATATTGATGAGCTAGATTTCAGCAAATCTGTTTGCTATGCTTTTGTGTGCAAAGAGGCATTATTTTCATTCGAGGACGTTCCTTCCTCTTTGCCTCCTGCTATCACTAACATTTTGTAGGAGTTCGCTGACGTCTTTCCACAAGACGTGCCACCGGGATTACCGCCTATTCGAGGGATTGAGCATCAGATTGACTTAATTCCCGGTGCTTCACTGCCAAACCGTGCACCATACCGTACCAATCCAGAGGAGACGAAGGAGATTATGCGTCAAGTACAAGAGCTTCTCGACAAAGGTTATATACGCGAATCCCTTAGTCCTTGTGCTGTTCCTATTATTCTAGTGCCGAAAAAGGATGGTACATCACGTATGTGTGTTGATTGTAGAGCCATTAATAATATTACTATTCGTTATCGTCATCCTATTCCTAGGCTAGATGATATGCTTGATGAATTGAGTGGCTCTACAATATTCTCCAAAGTTGATTTGCGTAGTGGATACCATCAAATTCATATGAAATTGGGAGATGAATGGAAAACAACATTTAAAACTAAGTTTGGATTATATGAGTGGTTAGTCATGCCTTTTGGGTTAACTAATGCACCTAGTACTTTCATGAGATTAATGAACGAAGTTTTACGTGCTTTCATTGGACGATTTGTGGTAGTTTACTTTGATGACATATTGATTTATAGCAGATCTTTGGAAGAACATTTGGAACATTTACGTGCTGTTTTTATTGCTCTACGTGATGCACGTTTGTTTGGTAACCTTGGGAAGTGCACCTTTTGCACCGACCGAGTATCTTTTCTTGGCTATGTTGTTACTCCACAGGGAATTGAAGTTGATAAAGCCAAGATTGAAGCTATTGAGAGTTGGCCGCAGCCCAAAATGGTCACACAAGTGAGGAGTTTTCTTGGCCTCGCTGGATTCTATAGGCGTTTTGTGAGAGATTTCAGCACCATTGCTGCACCTCTCAATGAGCTTACAAAGAAAGATGTGCCTTTTCTGTGGGGTACCGCACAGGAAGAAGCCTTCACGGTATTGAAAGATAAGTTGACACATGCTCCTTTACTCCAACTTCCTGATTTTAATAAGACTTTTGAGCTTGAATGTGATGCTAGTGGAATTGGATTAGGAGGTGTGTTATTACAAGATGGCAAACCTGTTGCATACTTTTCTGAAAAATTGAGTGGGCCTAGTCTGAATTATTCTACTTACGATAAAGAATTATATGCTCTTGTTCGGACTTTAGAAACATGGCAACATTATTTATGGCCCAAAGAATTTGTTATACATTCTGATCATGAATCTTTGAAACATATTAAAAGTCAAGCTAAACTGAATCGTAGACATGCTAAATGGGTTGAATTTATTGAGACTTTCCCTTATGTCATTAAACACAAGAAGGGAAAAGAAAATGTTATTGCTGATGCATTGTCTCGTCGCTATACTATGCTTTCACAACTTGACTTCAAAATATTTGGTTTGGAGATCATCAAAGATCAATATGTGCATGATGCTGATTTTAAAGATGTAATGCAGAATTGTAAAGAAGGAAGAATGTGGAACAAGTTTGTCGTTAACGATGGATTTGTGTTTCGTGCTAACAAGCTATGCATTCCAGCTAGCTCCGTTCGTCTTTTGTTGTTGCAGGAGGCGCATGGAGGAGGATTAATGGGACACTTTGGCGTGAAGAAGACGGAGGACGTACTTGCTACACATTTCTTTTGGCCAAAGATGAGACGGGATGTTGAGCGTTTTATTGCTCGCTGCACTACATGTCAAAAAGCTAAGTCACGACTCAATCCTCATGGTTTATATATGCCTTTGCCTGTACCTAGTGTTCGTTGGGAGGATATATCTATGGACTTTCTTTTAGGTTTACCTCGAACAAAGAAGGGGAGGGATAGCATATTTGTTGTCGTGGATAGATTCTCGAAAATGGCACACTTTATACCATGTCATAAAAGCGATGATGCTATTAATATTGCTGATTTGTTCTTTCGTGAAATTATTCGCTTGCATGGTGTGCCAAATACTATTGTTTCAGATCGTGATACTAAATTTCTTAGCCACTTTTGGAGATGTTTATGGGCTAAGTTGGGGACTAAACTGCTTTTTAGTACTACTTGTCACCCCCAAACTGATGGACAAACTGAAGTAGTCAATAGAACATTGTCTACTATGCTTAGGGTTGTTTTGAAGAATAATAAGAAAATGTGGGAGGAATGCTTGCCTCATATTGAATTTGCTTATAATCGTTCATTGCATTCTACTACTAAGATGTGCCCTTTTGAAGTTGTGTATGGTTTCCTACCTCGTGCACCTATTGATTTGTTGCCTCTTCCATCTTCGGAGAAGGTTAATTTTGATGCTAAAGAACGTGCTGAATTGATTTTAAAAATGCATGAGTTAACTAAGGAAAACATTGAGCGTATGAATGCTAAATATAAACTTGCTGGAGATAAGGGTAGAAAACATGTTGTGTTTGCACCTGGAGATCTTGTTTGGTTACATTTGCGTAAGGATAGATTTCCTGATTTGCGCAAATCAAAGCTAATGCCACGTGCTGCTGGTCCCTTTAAGGTGTTGGAGAAAGTAAATGATAATGCATATAAACTTGAGCTGCCTGCAGATTTTGGGGTTAGTCCCACTTTTAACATTGCAGATTTGAAGCCTTATTTGGGTGAGGTAGATGAGCTTCCGTCGAGGACGACTTCATTTCAAGAAGGGGAGGATGATGAGGACATCAATACCATTGTTACACCCACAGCCCCTACTACTACATATACTGGACCAATTACTAGAGCTCGCGCACGCCAATTAAATTATCAGGTACTTTCGTTTCTTGGTAATGATTCTAATGTTCATGAGAATATGATGCTGCCTAAATTGGATACATTTGTTTTGCTTACAAATGAAGGGCCTAGCTTGGAGAAGGATGGACATTGGAGCAAGAGCAAGCATGAAGATGATGCCATGCGCAAGGAGAACCAGAACGGAGTTACAAGTGATGATTTCAGGACTTTGAAGCCACCATAAGAGTGCATGAAGCCTTGGACGAAATATACAAGATGCCACTTCATAAATTTCGTCCAGAGGCTATTATAGGTGCTGCGTCACCTTTTTATTGGGCCAGGCCCATGTAATTTCGAAATACATTAGTATATGCTATTTTTAGAGTCCGTATGTGTGGGGAAACAAGAGATAGGGTTGATTTCGGACCCCTCCACCAAGGGCCACGAAATTCCCCCTCTCTTCCTCCATATATACAGCCCTTAGGGCACCGTTTAGACTTTGGGTTTTGTTTAGATTAAAAGTTCGCCATAGCTGCAACTTCGCGTACTTCGTTTGTGTTCAACGACCAGACAAAGGCGTCACAGAACCCCACCTTGATCAATAAAGCTTTTTATCTTATATTCGCAATATCCAGATTGCAATCTTAGTTTCTTGCTTGTTCTTCGTTTGCTCGCAGGAAACAGACCCTCGTGGTCAGGTTGATCGTGCTCCGGCGTGGTCAATAACCTCTCGGAGTTGGTTTAGCGATTGCTAAGGCGCGACGTCCTCGCATGTTCATATTCGGATCGTCAAAGTCGACCTCCACCAAAGCGATATCCATTATCTCATCGAAAGACGGGACACCTTTGCCTCTATCAAAAGAACTCGCAACCAACGCAATAAAGGGGTTGTCAATCCCTTCACGGCCACTTGCGAAAGTGAGATCTGATAGAGATAGTATGATAAGATAAATATATTTTTGGTATTTTATAATATAGATTGGAAAAGTAAAGATGCAAATAAAAGTAGATTGAAAGCTTATATGATAAAAGATAGACCCGGGGGCCATAGGTTTCACTAGTGGCTTCTCTCAAGATAGCATAAATATTACAGTGGGTGAACAAAATACTGTCAAGCAATTGATAGAAAAGTAAATAATTATGAGATTATCTAGGCATGATCATTGTCGGTGTCAAAACCGGCGGATCTCGGGTAGGGGGTCCTGAACTGTGCGTCTAGGCGGATGGTAACAGGAGATGAGGGACACGACGTTTTACCCAGGGTCGGGCCCTCTCGATGGAGGTAAAACCCTACGTCCTGCTTGATTAATATTGATGATATGGGTAGTACAAGAGTGGATCTACCACGAGATCAAGGAGGCTAAACCCTAAAGCTAGCCTATGGTATGATTGTTGTAATGTATGTAGTGTCCTACGGACTAAAGCCCTCCGGTTTATATAGACACCGGAGACGGCTAGGGTTACACAGAGTCGGTTACAATGATAGGAGATCTACATATCCGTATCGCCAAGCTTGCCTTCCACGCCAAGGAAAGTCCCATCCGGACACGGGACGGAGTCTTCAATCTTGTATCTTCGTAGTCTTGGAGTCCGGCGGACGATGATAGTCCGGCTGTCCGGACACCCCCTAGTCCAGGACTCCCTCAGTAGCCCCTGAACCAGGCTTCAATGACGATAAGTCCGGCGCGCATAATGTTCGGCATTGCAAGGCGGGTTCCTCCCTTGAATAATCCAGGGAAGATCATGAACACCAGGATAGTGTCCGGCTCTGCAAAATAAATTCCACATTCCACCTTAGAGAGAATAAAATGTACACAAGTCCAATCTGTTGACGTATTATGCGGCATGACATCACACGGCTACCATGCTTTTACTTGAATCGTTTTTTATCATACCACCTCAGCACGTTTAGCGAAGCGGTTTCCTTGGCACGTCTTGTCGAAGCAGAGATCATGTTCCCCTTATTCCGGGATTCCCATCAATATGGACGTGGGTAACCCAACCGCACCATTGATGGTGGCGCTTGGGGGATAAGTGAGTTTTACCAGGCCGGCGGGGGACGCATAGTCTTCGTCCGCCTATATATAAGGGATAAGGATTTACCTTCTCACCTACGCCTTCTTCCTCCTTTGCTTATCCATCTCCGCGCACTCAAGCTCCAACGCCCAAGCTCGCGCATCTCGCCTCGACCTTCTCTGAATATGTCCGGAGCGGGAGGCAAATGGTTGGCCTCCACCGTTAAGGAGGAGCACATTGCCAAGCTGCGCAGCGCCGGATACCTTCCCGGTGATATCGCGCATCGGCTGCCCGACGAGGGGCAGCTCATCCCTACCCCCGGGCCCCATGAGAGGGTCGTCTTTCTTCCCCACTTCCTCCGTGGAATGGGCTTTCCACTCCACCCATTCGTCCGGGGGCTCATGTTTTACTACGGCCTGGATTTCCACGATCTGGCGCCGAACTTCATCCTCAACATCTCAGCGTTCATCGTCGTGTGCGAGGCCTTCCTCTGCATCCGGCCCCACTTCGGCCTGTGGCTCAAGACCTTCAACGTCAAGCCGAAGGTTGTGAAGGGCACGCAAGCAGAATGCGGAGGCGCCATGTTGGGTAAGTTGCCCAACGTCCTTTGGCTCGAAGGGGCCATCGTGGACTCCGTCAAGGGGTGGCAATCGGGGTGGTTCTACATCACCGAGCCACGCGAGCCCACATGGGCGGCGGCCCCCGAGTTTAGATCTGGCATCCCCATGCAGCTCACCTCCTGGAAAGAGAAGGGCTTGCTGTGGGGCAATCCGAAGGAGCTGACGGGACTCCGAGCCTGCATCCAGAAGCTGGTGAGCAATAAGCTCAGGCTCGTCGACGTGGTCCAGGTCATGCTCATCCGCCGGATTCTCCCATGCCAAGAACGGGCATTCAATCTGTGGGAGTTCAATCCGGAACAGCACCAGGCGCTAAGCGGGCTCTTCGACACGACATATGAAGGCGCCTGGAGGGTGCTGTTTAAGGGCGCCGAAGCCCCCGCATCCGCGACGGAAGATCACGGATTTTGCTCGCAGCATTCGGCTGACGAGGTAAGTGATTCAACCCCTTTACGGGAAACTTGTGGTAATCAAATTGATTCTAAGAGGGTTTCAACCTCTCTTTTCCTTTGACAGGAATGGATGGAGAAGGCCGAGCAGCTCATCAGCACGGCTCCCATGCCAGAAGACCCAGTGAACGCCCGTCTAGCAGGGCTGCTGGTTCCGGTACCGCACGTGGTGCCGGAGAAGAAGGCCAAGAAGGTGGCCGCGGGAACTTGAAAGAGTTCCCGTAATCAGGTGTCCGACGACGAGGCGGACTCCTCCCCCGAAGACGAGGAGGAGGAAAAAGACTCTCTCCCGGAGGAGGGAGAGAAGAAGAGGAAGGCTTCCCCAATAGGGGAGGCCGAAGGGTCCAAGAGGGGGAGAACTATCCCCCCGGACAGTTTCGCCAACACCATCGTTGGCGAGGAGGAGTGGCCTTTAAGGGCCAGGCGTCCGGCAAGATCGTAAGTATCCGGATCCCTGATATGCAATTTCTTTCGTGTCGCGTAGTGTCCTTCTAATGTCGCATACTGCCCGCAGTCCGGCCGATGATGATCTCCCTGCTTCATCGAGCGGGTCGTTGGCCCCGTCAGATGTGGATTCACTTCCAACTGCCTCCACTCCCCGTGTAGACGAGAACGCCGAGGTGGGATCCCAGAGAGGGACCCATCAGGAGGAGGTTCCGGAGGCGCCGCAAGGCAGCCTCCCGGACTTTGCGCCGGACTCTACGTCGAAACCTGCAGTGGTTCCAGAGTCCGGCGGGCGGCCCCTTCGAAAGAAGGGCAAGACCGTGACACTGGCGGCCTCCGTCCAACCGGAGGTGCCGGACAACTTGTTGGAGGCACTTAAAGGAGCTTCCATCGAGGAAGAACACCGCACTATCATGAGTGCGGTGATTCAGAAGGTTCAGCTTGCCAAGAGCGGGCTGACCGAAGCCTGCAGCAGCCTTCTAACAGGCTTTGAGGTAAGAAGTTAAAGTTATGTAATGTAATACCGCATAGACAGTAGCCCCTGATGCTTAGTTCGGTGTTCGGAAAGAAAAGCCGGACTGAGGATCTAATAAGATATACACAGGGTTGCTTAAAATATGTCAATATGGGTTTGCAGGCTGCGCTGCTGACCTCTGCCGCACTGACTGCGGAGGTCGGTGCATTGAAGCAGGATCTCGAGCGGTCCGAGCAAGAGCTCGGCCATGCCAAGAAGCAGCTCGAGGACAAAGAAGGTGAGTAACACCACTTTGAATAATTACCTTACAGAAAAGGATTTTGGTTGCAATAAAATTAACAAGGATAATATGGGTATTGCAGGGGCCACAAATGAGGTGGAATCCCTGAAGGAGGCTGTGTCCGCGGCCGAACGCAGTGTGGCCGCGGAACGGGCCGAGCGAGAAAAGCAGGAGGCACAGGTGGCGGAAGTACGGCAAGAGCTCCAGGCTCTCATGGAGAAGCATGAGAGGTTGGAGCGTGAATCCAAGACTCGAGAGTCCGAGCTTGCCTCGGCTCTCGAAAGTGCCAAGTCCGCCAAGGCCAAGGCCCGTAAGGCCCTTCAGGAGGTTGAAGATGTAAAGAAGATAGCGGAGGGTAAGGCATTTTTCATGCAAAGCAAGCATGTTAATGTAAACTACCTTACACTTACCCGCATTCGGAGCTCTCCAGGGGCGTTTGCAGATCTGCCGCGTAGTGTGTCCGATGTCGCTGCATTCTATCATGGCGAGGAGGGGAGCTCGACGGAGAAGGTCTTCTAGTCTCAGTACGCTGAGGCCGGCCATCCGGTGCCCCCAAGCGACCAGCTGAAGCAGCTGGTCGAACTCCACAAGGTAGCTGAGGAGGCCATGAAGGGCCTTATAGTCCGGCTGTGGCCCGAACAGGCCATGCCGGGGAGCTACTTCGGCCTCGTGCGGCAGCTGGTGGATGCGTGCCCCTGGGTGGAGGTCATCAACCGCTCCGCCTGTATTGAAGGTGCTCGTCGGGCCCTTGCCCGCACAAAGGTGCACTGGGGCAGGCTGGATGCGGAGAAGCTTCTCACTGACCCGCCGCCACCGGGAAAGGAGTATCGTACGCCCGAGATGTATTATAAAACTGTCCTGAAGGGAGCCCGCGATATTGCGGATGAATGCCCCAGAAATGTAATCTTTGAGTAAACTTGATATGTATTATCCTGTGCACTGAAAACTTTGTTCATGTGCGCATTAAGCAACGCTAGTTTAATTTAAAATATTACCTTCTGTGCGGCCGTTTATAAAATCTGAGAGATGGCAAGTCGTTGGCTTCAGCCCCCGAGCCACGAGTGCTGGGATGTTCGGGATAAACTTGAGCACTCTTGTTCCCATTTTTGGGTCCATCTAGGGAGGCGCTCAACACAACGAACAAGGCAACCGGACTTATAATGCTTGAACAATCTCACTTAGCCATAGAATTCTATAATTTTAAATTTCGGCGAAGCCCCTGGTATTCGGAAGACCGAATCCGGGGCGCTATCCACGCCTTCGTCGGACATTTATTTGGAACTTCGCTCGAAGCGGCGTGAGTCTTTAAGGACTCGAAAGGACCTCTCGAACAGCGACCAGTCTCTCGCCTTATCATGCCGGTCAGTTTTAGCTTTCTCCACTGAGGCGCTCGCCCGGCTCAACCGGCGCGCAATCGCAGTGGTTCTCCCAGTGCCACCTTAGCCGACAGAACGGAACGTAAGGCACCAAAACGTGGGAGCCGGGCAAACCCAACTATTGACCCAAGACATGATTCGGAGCCGATTCATATAATGCTATAAGTTCGGGGTGCCGCACTTATGAAAGTGTTCGGACTTATCACACCATAATGTGGGGAACATAAGCCCCTGGTGTATTAGACCGTACCAAAATATAAGGGTGCAAGATGTCATGTAATGAACATATATATAAAAAGTAATGCAATTGCCGTCGAAAAGTGCTGCATTATTTATTTAAAGAAGGTCTGCTATGAGTGCGGACTGATACAAATAGTGCGGTAAGCAAGGGATTTGGACTAATTAAACAGGTCCCCCTCCAGGGATGAGCTGTGGACTTGGTGTATGTAATCGAATTTAATGCTCGTAATTAAGACCACCTGAGTGTTCGTCGCAGCCTTCTTTCTTCCCTGGCTGTTGCATCATGAGTTCGGCAGGTTCGCCGCCGGACAGGGCCTCTGGTTAACGGAGTCCTGTGTACACAAAGAAGGAAAATATGAATAAAAAAAGGAGGCACACTTGCGAGCCCCTGGTGTGGTCGAGCCGCGCTCTGGGTCCATTGTGATCGTGCCCCTTCCCCTGCGCCCATGGTATCTCCAAAGCGTAATGATGTACGCGGAGGGTTGTTCTTGCAATCATGCGAGGGCGGGGGTTAGGGCCGCATTGCTACGCATGCTCTGATCGTGCCAGGTAGTCTTCGTTGGTATTGCTTCGGGCACGTTTTGCTGTATCCGGCCGTTTAACAGCCGGACTCGAAAATTGCCTTAGAAGGCTGCTCTGTACTTCTGCAGCGAGTGCTGTTGTATGTTCCTCCGTTCGTAGGGAGCGTTCCGTATTTCCGTTGACCGTGATGACTCTACGAGGGCCTGGCATCTTGAGCTTTAGGTATGCATAATGCGGCACCGCGTTGAACTTTGCAAACGCGGTTCGTCCAAGCAGAGCGTGATAGCCGCTGCGAAATGGGACTATGTCGAAGATTAACTCTTCGCTCCGGAAATTATCCGGGGATCCGAAGACCACTTCCAATGTGACTGAGCCCGTACAATTGGCTTCCACACCTGGTATGACACCTTTAAAGGTTGTCTTTGTAGGTTTAATCCTTAAGGGGTCTATGCCCATCTTGCGCATTGTATCCTGATAAAGCAGGTTCAGGCTACTACCGCCGTCCATCAGGACTCTCGTGAGGTGAAATCCATCGACGATTGGGTCTAGAACCAATGCGGCGAATCCGCCATGGCGTATGCTGGTCGGATGGTCTCTTCAATCGAAAGTGATCGGACAAGAGGACTGTCAGTGTCAAAACCGGCGGATCTCGGGTAGGGGGTCCCGAACTATGCGTCTAGGCGGATGGTAATAGGAGACGAGGGACACGATGTTTTACCCAGGTTCGGGCCCTCTCGATGGAGGTAAAACCCTACGTCCTGCTTGATTAATATTGATGATATGGGTAGTACAAGAGTGGATCTACCACGAGATCAAGGAGGCTAAACCCTAAAGCTAGCGTATGGTATGATTGTTGTAATGTATGTTGTGTCCTACGGACTAAAGCCCTCCGGTTTATATAGACACCGGAGGAGGCTAGGGTTACACAGAGTCGGTTACAATAGTAGGAGATCTACATATCCGTATCGCCAAGCTTGCCTTCCACGCCAAGGAAAGTCCCATCCGGACACGGGACGGAGTCTTCAATCTTGTATCTTCGTAGTCCTGGAGTCCGGCGGACGATGATAGTCCGGCTGTCCGGACACCCCCTAGTCCAGGACTCCCTCAGTAGCCCCTGAACCAGGCTTCAATGACGATAAGTCCGGCGCGCATAATGTTCGGCATTGCAAGGCGGGTTCCTCCCTTGAATAATCCAGAGAAGATCATGAACACCAGGATAGTGTCCGGCTCTGCAAAATAAATTCCACTTTCCACCGTAGAGAGAATAATGCACATAAATCCAATCTGCTGACATTTTATGCGGCATGACATCACACCGCTACCAAGCCTTTGTTTGAATCGTTTTTTACTATGCCACCTCAGCACGTTTAGCGAAGCGGTTTCCTTGGCACGTCTCGTCGAAGCAGAAATCGTCTTCCCCTTATTCCGGGATTCTCATCAATACATGCATGGGTAACCCAACCGTGCCCGTCGCCACGCCTCCTCTATCGAAGGTGAATCCCGAACGGTCACGGGGACGATTCTTGGTTTTTTTCCCCTTTATAAGAGGACCAAGGCTCATTTCTTTTCTTCAATCTCGCATCGAATCTCCTCCTTGCTCCCAGTTCCAACACCCAGAGCCCCAGATTCGAGCGCTTCGGATTCTCAACAATGTCCGGCTCCGACCTCCAGGGTCGGTGGATGCCCTCCTCCGTCATGGAGGAGGACGTGCCAAAGCTTCGTGAGGCCAAGTACCTATCCTACGAGATTTCGCATAGGTTGCCTGCTCAAGGGCAGGCCGTGCCCGCCCCCGAGCCCGGTGAGTACGTTGTCTTCGTATCCCACCTCCGTCGGGGTTTAGGCTTCCCGACGGACCCCTTTGTGAGAGGGCTCATGTTCTACTACGGGCTGGATTTTCATGACTTGGCTCCGGAGTCCATCCTCCATATCTCCGCATTCATTATCGTCTGTGAAGCCTTCCTCCGCGTCACTCCCTACTTCGGCCTGTGGCTGAAGACCTTTAATGTGGAACCGAAGATGATCGGGGGGCGTCAAGCGGAGTGCGGCGGGCGGCCATAAGCAGAAGGGCCGATGCCCCGTGGCCTGAGGGTTCCTTCCAAGAGGAACTCGGATTGTGGCAGCAGGAGTGGTTCTATATCACCGCTCCGAAGGGCAGCAAGCAAAAGCCGCCGCCTTCATTCCGCCCGGGACCTCCACGCCAACTGATGTCGTGGGTCAACCAAGGGCTCAATTGGGGACCGTCCGAAGACGTGCCCTCATTGCAGGGCCGGATTCGAGACCTCCAGGCAAGGAAGATCAATCTGGTCGTGGTGATGCAGGTTATGCTAATCAGGCGTCTTCTGCCCTGCAAACGTCGTCCTCTCCGTCTATGGGAGTTCAATCCGGAGGGACCTCGAATTCTCCAACACTTCATGGGTGCGACACCCGTGGAGATGTACAAGTTGTTCTTCGGACCGCAGGTAGCGTGTCCGGATTTGACCGAGGATGCAGGCCTAAGCTGCAATCGCCCGGATACTCAGGTAAATAGCTCAGAGTCCGGGCGTTCTGTTTATCCGCTTTTATAGAGTTCGCCTCCTGACCCATTACTCTTCACAGGAGTGGGTAATGCAATCGAAGCTGATAAGGTGTCTGGCTCCCCTCCCAGAGACTGCACTGGAGCCCGTGCTGGTCAGAATGTTGGAGGTCGCCCCGTAGAAGGGAGCGATGGGGAAAATAGAGGAGCTATTATTTCGCCCAAAGGGGCGTCTGAAGAGAGGGAAATCAAAAACCCCTCCTTTCAGGGGGAGAAGAGGACCACCTCCGAAGATCCGGAGGCCAAAGCCCCTAAACGGGGGAAGAAATCTTCACCGGGGGGTCCGGCGTCCGGGGAGAACCCGGACGTACACTCGTCTCTAAAGGATCAGCCCTCCAGCGAGCCGTGAGTAGGAAAAGGGGAGTTCATTAGTAAGAAAATACCTCCATTTGTGCTTCTATGGATAACCGAAATTTTTATCTTGCAGTTCGGACTTGCAGCCTTCTCAGATGAGTTCGTCTTCGGGGGATCTTCTTCCGGAGATGATGGAGAGCGAAACGCCTCCGTCTACTGCGCCGTCAGATAGGGCGGACGAGCCTGAAGTATCATCATGGAGGGTATCCCAGAGTCCGGAGGGGCCGGAGAGCTCGGCGCCTACTAGTATCCGGCCGGGAGAACTAAAGAATCTGCTTGAGAGGGCGCCCATCTCAGAAGATCACCGTGCTTTGATGCGTATGGTGATTGGAAGGATTTCGTCCGCCGAGAGCGGATTGCGTAATGCCGCTAAGAGTTTGCTGGCGGGATTTGAGGTACGCAAGAATGACGCACCTTTTTTTTGACAGTTTTGCACATAAAAGTGCGCCCTGTATAGATAGTAGCCCCTGAGACTCGATAGGTTGTCGAAAATGACAGCGTGCCGAGGATCAAAATCGCAAGTAATGAATGTCGCCGTTTCTATGTAAGTGGCGGATAGTCCGAGGGCTAGCCGGACTAGTGGAGTTGCCGAGTTAATGCGGCAACTTGACGTGGCGGATGCGGACATCGCACTTGTCAACCGGCGACTTGACAAGTCGCAAGGTAAATGAGTTCTCAATAGTCGCTTTATTTAAGGGGGCCAAAGCCCTCCTCTGATAAATTATACTCTGCGATGCAGACGGTGCTGCTGCCGTGGAGAGCCTTCGGGCCGAACTTGCTCAAGCTAAGGAGCAAGCCCGAAGGAGTGATGCGGCTGCCTCGAGGGCGGCCGAGGAGTTGAAAGCCGAAAAGGCTGCACACTGCCTAAGCAGGGAAAAGGTGGCCGAATTGGCCGTGAAATTAAGAGATGCTGCCGACCGCAATGAGGCTCTTGAAAAGGAGCGCTTATCGGAGCGGGAAGACCTGGGAAAGGCCACCGCCGAGGCCAAGGATGCCCGTTCTGCAATGCGGGCTATGAAGGAGGAGCTGCGCCAGGCCGGAGATGTTGTGGCTGGCAAGCCTTTTCTGTTGCGTCGCCGGTTTACGGATCAAAAGTATGCTCAACTTGGCCAGCTGTGGGGTCCGGAGGATCCGTATATGGACTTAGCGGCAAGTGCGGCTGATGCCGTTGAGCACTTCCGGAGCCAGAAAGATCGCAAGACGGAAGAGCTATTTTGGTCTCAATTCCATAGTCCGGATCGTTCACTGCCGTTGACTGATCGGTTGGCCGAATGGGCCGAGCTAAATAGATTGTCCGGACTTGCCATGACTGACGTCGTGGCTCATGTCTGGCAAGAGAGGCCCAAGGCGACGAGCTATTTCGGCTTATTGCAGCAATTTCTTGGAGCGGTGCCGCATATCAAGGAGATGAAGTGGTCGGCCTGCATCGAAGGCGCGCGGATGGCTCTTGCCCGTGTGAAGACACATTGGACAGAGATGGATGCCGCCTCTATTGCCGCCCAGGGTTCGGACGAAAGCCGGTTACCCGCCGAGCACTATTTTGGGGAAGTTATGCGTGGCGCTCGTGTAATAGAGTCGCAGTGCTCAAAAAATGTCAC
This sequence comes from Triticum timopheevii, assembly GCA_963921465.1. Lineage (NCBI taxonomy): Eukaryota > Viridiplantae > Streptophyta > Magnoliopsida > Poales > Poaceae > Triticum > Triticum timopheevii. The sequence continues at coordinate 605,840,355 of OY997274.1, read as the reverse complement.
GTTCAAATGAAAGTTTTAGCTTGTAAAACAATGATTATGCTATAACTGCTTTTTATACTTGTGCGTCCCAAGTAGTAAAGTATCTCCTATGCGGCCGTTTACGTATACTTTCGTATAACTTGAAAGATTGCAGTCTTCGGCTTCAGCCCCCACGCACAAGGTGCGGGGGTGTTCGCAAAAAGAGCGCGTTTTCACACTTAATCCGACGTCTCGGTCCTGTTAAGGAGGTGGTAGCGTAGCAAACGAGGCAATCCGGACTATAATGCTTTATCACTTTCACTTAGCCAATGGAGTTCGAGGGTGGGGCTACGATATAGCCCCTTGGGGCACCGCGCTTCGCCGAGTTCGGGGCGCATGTGTGCCTGACCGGGAAACGGTCCTTCGTCAAAGCGGGGAATTCTAAAAATTCCGGTAGTCGATCGAGTAGTTGACCAGTCTCTCGCTATATCATGACAGTCAGTTTTCGGCTTTCTCTACTGAGGTGCTCGCCCAGCCGAACTGGGGCACAATCGCAGTAGTTCTCCTGGTACAGCGTTAGCCGATGATACGGAACGTAAGGCAGCAAAACACAGGAGCCGGGCAAACCCAACATTTGACCAAAGACATGATTCGGAGCTGATGCATATAATGCCTAACTCAAGACGCCGAACACTCCCTAAGGTGTTCGGACTTTATAATAATGGGCAGAACAATGCCCTAAGCCCCTAGTGTCCAGGTACGGGCATGATCCTCTGACGCGGCCGATGCCAAAACGTCAGGCTCCGCTTTGGTTATAAGAAGAAACCAAGGGAGAATAACAACAAGAGACAGTAAAAAAGGTTTACGCAGGGTCTTAATCTGAAAAGAATCCTCGCAACGGGTCCCTACTGCACGTCTGCGCCTGTGTCTCCGTTGTGCCGTTATCCTGGACGGGTGTGCACATCGTTCATCTGTAAAAAGAGAATAACTTAGTTTGAAAAGAACTCGTGCAAAAAAAGGTATATGTTAAAGAAGAAATATAAATAAGTAAAGCGGGGTCTGTATGGACTCGCTGTTGTGCGCGCAGCCCCTTGTGGAGGGGTGTGCGGCTAGGGAGCCCCTAGCCTACTTATGCCGGACTCGTCTATCCGTGTCCGGAGTCTTTAGGTGACCCTCGCACTGAAATGATGCCGCGTGGACCGGGCATTTTGAGTGTAAGAGATGCGTAATGTGGTATGGCGTTGAAACGGACAAAAGCCTCTCGCCCCAAGAGTGCTTGATATCCACTTTTAAATGGGACGATATGAAAAATTAGTTTTTCGCGTCGGAAGTTGTTCAATGATCCGAACACAACTTCTAGTAACAGGGAGCCTGTGCACTTGGCGTAAGGGCCTGGCGTCGCTCCTTTGAAGGAAGTGCGGCCGTGTCGAATTTTAGTAGGGTCTATCCCCATCTTGCGGATTGTGTTTGCATACAGCAGGTTTAAGTCGCTGCCTCCGTCCATCAGGACTGTAGTAAATTGTAGTCCTTCGATTATGGGATCCAATAGCAGGGCAGTCTGTCCTGCGTTTCGAACGCTTCTGGAATAATCCAGGTGGTCGAAAGTGATTGGTTTTGATATCCAATCTCTATGGTCTGCTGGGTTGGACCGTGCGAGGCTCTTTTTAGGAGGTGCCGCACGATTTTTCCGTATTATCACATGAAGTGAGTTTACTGCTTTGACCTCTTGTGGGAAAGTCTTTTGTTTTCCGGAGCTCTGCTAGTGGGGTTTATCGTCTTCGCTTGACGCGTCGAGCCCCTTGTGTTCGGCGTTTAATCGGCCGGACTGTTTGAAAACCCAACAATCTCGATGGGTGTGGTTTGCAGGCCTTCCGGGGGTACTGTGGATTTGACATATCCGACCCAAAATCTTGTTTAAGTTGGACAGCTCATCGCTGTCATCCTTGAGAGGCAGTGTTTTGTTGTTTGGCCGTGAGCTTTTGAATCCGGCGTTGACTGTTGTGCTCTTTGGGTTTTTTCTCTTTATTCCGGCGCTGCTCTTTTCTGCGCCGTGATTTTCCGTTGCCATCTCTTATCTCGGATGTACTTGGGTCACTGGTGCTGCATGTTGCTAACAAGCTATCCTCTCCCGCACAGAAGCGGGTCATGAGGCTTGTTAGCGCGGACATTGTCCTCGGTTTCTCTTGGCTGAGGTGTCTGGCAAGCCATTCGTCTCGGACGTTATGTTTAAAAGCTGCTAAGGCTTCGGTGTCCGGACAGTCGACTATTTGGTTCTTTTTGGTAAGGAACCTGTTCCAGAATTTGTGCGCTGACTCTCCGGGCTGTTGAGTTATATGACTTAGATCGTCTGCATCCGGAGGGCGGACATAAGTCCCTTGAGAATTTGCTCTAAACGCGTCCTCGAGCTCTTCCCAACTTCCAATAGTGTTTTCTGGGAGGCTTTTAAGCCAATGACGGGCTGGTCCTTTGAGCTTGAGGGGTAGGTATTTTATGGCGTGGAGATCATCTCCTCTCGCCATGTGTATGTGTAGTATATAATCTTCTATCCAGACTCCAGGGTCTGTTGTTCCATTGTAGGCCTCTATGTTTATGGGTTTAAATCCTGCTGGGAATTCATGGTCCAGCACCTCGTTGGTGAAACATAGTGGGTGTGCGGCGCCCCTGTATTTGGGTGTGCCACTGTCTTCGGACACTTGACGTGTTGCCTTGCTTCCTGGGGCCTTCTTCTTTGGTCCGTAAATGGACCTGGCTGGGCCATCTGTTTTTCCAGGTTCATTAGTCGGTTTATGTGCGGCGCCGCTTTCAGAATTTGGCCTATCATCTGGCTGTCTATCCAACCAGGCAGCCTTTTCATGTTTTGACTGTGGGGGCTCTATGGCCTCCTCGTCAAATTCCGGTAACAACTTGCGCTTCGGGTAGCTCTTGGATTGGTGGCTATTGCCGTATTTATCCGCGGTTTTGAGCACTTTGCTCCACCTCATCCTGAGTGTGTCTTCCACTGTTTTGAGCTTCTGTTTTTCCTTCTTTAAGCTTCTTACAGTGTTGACGAGTCTTTTCCGAAGGTTTTTACTATCCGGCGGCGTGTCCGGCATGAGATCGTTCGGACTATCGTTTTCGCCGGGCCTGGACTGATTATCTGACTCGTCCTGTTCGGACGGTTGCTTATCTGCATGTTCGTCGTCCACTTGTGTGCCCTGCTGTATTGCGGGGTCCTTAGGAGCGTTGTTGTTGTCGAGGCGGGACTTAGGGCAGCGTCTGCGCCGCCGTTTAGGTTGTTTGTCGGCTGGGTTATCTTCTGCCGCGGCCCGTTGGTCCTCGTTACCGCTCTCTTTTGGGGTATCCACCATATATACGTCATATGACGAGGTGGTCCTCCCGTGCCCTGCGGGCGCTGTTTCTTGTTCATCTCCGGCGTCGTCGTATATACCGTCGATGTCTTCGGAGTCATAGTCTAGCATGTCGGTTAGATCGTCGACAGTGGCTACAAAGTGGGTGGTGGGTGGGCGCTGAATTTCTTTGTCGTCCGTATCCCAACCATCCTGACCATAGTCCGGCTAGGACTCTCCCGATAACGAGAGATGCTTTAGCGAATTTAGGATGTCGCCAAAGGGCGAGTATTGGAAGATGTCCGCGGCGGTGAATTCCATAACTGGCGCCCAATCCGATTCGATTGGCAGGGGCGTGGGAGGTCCGGAGTCCGGCAGGGAGTCTGGCACCTCAGAATCACGGGTTTCGCGAGGGACAAGATTGGCGTTCGGCTCCATCGCTGTGGAAGTTGAAGCCCCCGAGGCGGTGTCCATCCACCGATCCTCGATCTGGGCAATCGGCTCCGGACTGAAGGCCAAAGCGGATTGTTGTGCGGCCACCAAGGCACTGTTCGGCGCAGAGCTAGATCATGCCCATCGCAACAGTGCGGCACGCTTGGCTTTGGCTCGAACCCGTCGAAGATCAAGTCCCCGCGGATGTCGGCCGTGAAGTTTAGGCTTCCGAATCTGACCTGATGGCCAGGGGCGTAGCTCTCGATTTGCTCCAGATGGCCAAGGGAACTAGCCCGCAGTGCGAAGCCGCCGAATATGAAGATCTGTCCGGGGAGAAAAGTCTCACCCTGGACAGCGTTGTTGACTGAAGATGCCATCGAGCCTATCGGTGACGACACAGAGGAACTCTCAATGAAAGCACCAATGTCGGTGTCAAAACCGGCGGATCTCGGGTAGGGGGTCCCGAACTGTGCGTCTAGGCGGATGGTAACAGGAGACGAGGGACATGATGTTTTACCCAGGTTCGGGCCCTCTCGATGGAGGTAAAACCCTACGTCCTGCTTGATTAATATTGATGATATGGGTAGTACAAGAGTGGATCTACCACGAGATCAAGGAGGCTAAATCCTAAAGCTAGCCTATGGTATGATTGTTGTAATGTATGTTGTGTCCTACGGACTAAAGCCCTCCGGTTTATATAGACACCGGAGGAGGCTAGGGTTACACAGAGTCGGTTACAATAGTAGGAGATCTACATATCCGTATCGCCAAGCTTGCCTTCCACGCCAAGGAAAGTCCCATCCGGACACGGGACGGAGTCTTCAATCTTGTATCTTCGTAGTCCTGGAGTCCGGCGGACGATGATAGTCCGGCTGTCCGGACACCCCCTAGTCCAGGACTCCCTCAGTAGCCCCTGAACCAGGCTTCAATGACGATAAGTCCGGCGCGCATAATGTTCGGCATTGCAAGGCGGGTTCCTCCCTTGAATAATCCAGAGAAGATCATGAACACCAGGATAGTGTCCGGCTCTGCAAAATAAATTCCACTTTCCACCGTAGAGAGAATAATGCACATAAATCCAATCTGCTGACATTTTATGCGGCATGACATCACACCGCTACCAAGCCTTTGTTTGAATCGTTTTTTACTATGCCACCTCAGCACGTTTAGCGAAGCGGTTTCCTTGGCACGTCTCGTCGAAGCAGAAATCGTCTTCCCCTTATTCCGGGATTCTCATGAATACATGCATGGGTAACCCAACCGTGCCCGTCGCCACGCCTCCTCTATCGAAGGTGAATCCCGAACGGTCACGGGGACGATTCTTGGTTTTTTTCCCCTTTATAAGAGGACCAAGGCTCATTTCTTTTCTTCAATCTCGCATCGAATCTCCTCCTTGCTCCCAGTTCCAACACCCAGAGCCCCAGATTCGAGCGCTTCGGATTCTCAACAATGTCCGGCTCCGACCTCCAGGGTCGGTGGATGCCCTCCTCCGTCATGGAGGAGGACGTGCCAAAGCTTCGTGAGGCCAAGTACCTATCCTACGAGATTTCACATAGGTTGCCTGCTCAAGGGCAGGCCGTGCCCGCCCCCGAGCCCGGTGAGTACGTTGTCTTCGTATCCCACCTCCGTCGGGGTTTAGGCTTCCCGACGGACCCCTTTGTGAGAGGGCTCATGTTCTACTACGGGCTGGATTTTCATGACTTGGCTCCGGAGTCCATCCTCCATATCTCCGCATTCATTATCGTCTGTGAAGCCTTCCTCCGCGTCACTCCCTACTTCGGCCTGTGGCTGAAGACCTTTAATGTGGAACCGAAGATGATCGGGGGGCGTCAAGCGGAGTGCGGCGGGCGGCCATAAGCAGAAGGGCCGATGCCCCGTGGCCTGAGGGTTCCTTCCAAGAGGAACTCGGATTGTGGCAGCAGGAGTGGTTCTATATCACCGCTCCGAAGGGCAGCAAGCAAAAGCCGCCGCCTTCATTCCGCCCGGGACCTCCACGCCAACTGATGTCGTGGGTCAACCAAGGGCTCAATTGGGGACCGTCCGAAGACGTGCCCTCATTGCAGGGCCGGATTCGAGACCTCCAGGCAAGGAAGATCAATCTGGTCGTGGTGATGCAGGTTATGCTAATCAGGCGTCTTCTGCCCTGCAAACGTCGTCCTCTCCGTCTATGGGAGTTCAATCCGGAGGGACCTCGAATTCTCCAACACTTCATGGGTGCGACACCCGTGGAGATGTACAAGTTGTTCTTCGGACCGCAGGTAGCGTGTCCGGATTTGACCGAGGATGCAGGCCTAAGCTGCAATCGCCCGGATACTCAGGTAAATAGCTCAGAGTCCGGGCGTTCTGTTTATCCGCTTTTATAGAGTTCGCCTCCTGACCCATTACTCTTCACAGGAGTGGGTAATGCAATCGAAGCTGATAAGGTGTCTGGCTCCCCTCCCAGAGACTGCACTGGAGCCCGTGCTGGTCAGAATGTTGGAGGTCGCCCCGTAGAAGGGAGCGATGGGGAAAATAGAGGAGCTATTATTTCGCCCAAAGGGGCGTCTGAAGAGAGGGAAATCAAAAACCCCTCCTTTCAGGGGGAGAAGAGGACCACCTCCGAAGATCCGGAGGCCAAAGCCCCTAAACGGGGGAAGAAATCTTCACCGGGGGGTCCGGCGTCCGGGGAGAACCCGGACGTACACTCGTCTCTAAAGGATCAGCCCTCCAGCGAGCCGTGAGTAGGAAAAGGGGAGTTCATTAGTAAGAAAATACCTCCATTTGTGCTTCTATGGATAACCGAAATTTTTATCTTGCAGTTCGGACTTGCAGCCTTCTCAGATGAGTTCGTCTTCGGGGGATCTTCTTTCGGAGATGATGGAGAGCGAAACGCCTCCGTCTACTGCGCCGTCAGATAGGGCGGACGATCCTGAAGTATCGTCATGGAGGGTATCCCAGAGTCCGGAGGGGCCGGAGAGCTCGGCGCCTACTAGTATCCGGCCGGGAGAACTAAAGAATCTGCTTGAGAGGGCGCCCATCTCAGAAGATCACCGTGCTTTGATGCGTATGGTGATTGGAAGGATTTCGTCCGCCGAGAGCGGATTGCGTAATGCCGCTAAGAGTTTGCTGGCGGGATTTGAGGTACGCAAGAATGACGCACCTTTTTTTTGACAGTTTTGCACATAAAAGTGCGCCCTGTATAGATAGTAGCCCCTGAGACTCGATAGGTTGTCGAAAATGACAGCGTGCCGAGGATCAAAATCGCAAGTAATGAATGTCGCCGTTTCTATGTAAGTGGCGGATAGTCCGAGGGCTAGCCGGACTAGTGGAGTTGCCGAGTTAATGCGGCAACTTGACGTGGCGGATGCGGACATCGCACTTGTCAACCGGCGACTTGACAAGTCGCAAGGTAAATGAGTTCTCAATAGTCGCTTTATTTAAGGGGGCCAAAGCCCTCCTCTGATAAATTATACTCTGCGATGCAGACGGTGCTGCTGCCGTGGAGAGCCTTCGGGCCGAACTTGCTCAAGCTAAGGAGCAAGCCCGAAGGAGTGATGCGGCTGCCTCGAGGGCGGCCGAGGAGTTGAAAGCCGAAAAGGCTGCACACTGCCTAAGCAGGGAAAAGGTGGCCGAATTGGCCGTGAAATTAAGAGATGCTGCCGACCGCAATGAGGCTCTTGAAAAGGAGCGCTTATCGGAGCGGGAAGACCTGGGAAAGGCCACCGCCGAGGCCAAGGATGCCCGTTCTGCAATGCGGGCTATGAAGGAGGAGCTGCGCCAGGCCGGAGATGTTGTGGCTGGCAAGCCTTTTCTGTTGCGTCGCCGGTTTACGGATCAAAAGTATGCTCAACTTGGCCAGCTGTGGGGTCCGGAGGATCCGTATATGGACTTAGCGGCAAGTGCGGCTGATGCCGTTGAGCACTTCCGGAGCCAGAAAGATCGCAAGACGGAAGAGCTATTTTGGTCTCAATTCCATAGTCCGGATCGTTCACTGCCGTTGACTGATCGGTTGGCCGAATGGGCCGAGCTAAATAGATTGTCCGGACTTGCCATGACTGACGTCGTGGCTCATGTCTGGCAAGAGAGGCCCAAGGCGACGAGCTATTTCGGCTTATTGCAGCAATTTCTTGGAGCGGTGCCGCATATCAAGGAGATGAAGTGGTCGGCCTGCATCGAAGGCGCGCGGATGGCTCTTGCCCGTGTGAAGACACATTGGACAGAGATGGATGCCGCCTCTATTGCCGCCCAGGGTTCGGACGAAAGCCGGTTACCCGCCGAGCACTATTTTGGGGAAGTTATGCGTGGCGCTCGTGTAATAGAGTCGCAGTGCTCAAAAAATGTCACGTTCAAATGAAAGTTTTAGCTTGTAAAACAATGATTATGCTATAACTGCTTTTTATACTTGTGCGTCCCAAGTAGTAAAGTATCTCCTATGCGGCCGTTTACGTATACTTTCGTATAACTTGAAAGATTGCAGTCTTCGGCTTCAGCCCCCACGCACAAGGTGCGGGGGTGTTCGCAAAAAGAGCGCGTTTTCACACTTAATCCGACGTCTCGGTCCTGTTAAGGAGGTGGTAGCGTAGCAAACGAGGCAATCCGGACTATAATGCTTTATCACTTTCACTTAGCCAATGGAGTTCGAGGGTGGGGCTACGATATAGCCCCTTGGGGCACCGCGCTTCGCCGAGTTCGGGGCGCATGTGTGCCTGACCGGGAAACGGTCCTTCGTCAAAGCGGGGAATTCTAAAAATTCCGGTAGTCGATCGAGTAGTTGACCAGTCTCTCGCTATATCATGACAGTCAGTTTTCGGCTTTCTCTACTGAGGTGCTCGCCCAGCCGAACTGGGGCACAATCGCAGTAGTTCTCCTGGTACAGCGTTAGCCGATGATACGGAACGTAAGGCAGCAAAACACAGGAGCCGGGCAAACCCAACATTTGACCAAAGACATGATTCGGAGCTGATGCATATAATGCCTAACTCAAGACGCCGAACACTCCCTAAGGTGTTCGGACTTTATAATAATGGGCAGAACAATGCCCTAAGCCCCTAGTGTCCAGGTACGGGCATGATCCTCTGACGCGGCCGATGCCAAAACGTCAGGCTCCGCTTTGGTTATAAGAAGAAACCAAGGGAGAATAACAACAAGAGACAGTAAAAAAGGTTTACGCAGGGTCTTAATCTGAAAAGAATCCTCGCAACGGGTCCCTACTGCACGTCTGCGCCTGTGTCTCCGTTGTGCCGTTATCCTGGACGGGTGTGCACATCGTTCATCTGTAAAAAGAGAATAACTTAGTTTGAAAAGAACTCGTGCAAAAAAAGGTATATGTTAAAGAAGAAATATAAATAAGTAAAGCGGGGTCTGTATGGACTCGCTGTTGTGCGCGCAGCCCCTTGTGGAGGGGTGTGCGGCTAGGGAGCCCCTAACCTACTTATGCCGGACTCGTCTATCCGTGTCCGGAGTCTTTAGGTGACCCTCGCACTGAAATGATGCCGCGTGGACCGGGCATTTTGAGTGTAAGAGATGCGTAATGTGGTATGGCGTTGAAACGGACAAAAGCCTCTCACCCCAAGAGTGCTTGATATCCACTTTTAAATGGGACGATATGAAAAATTAGTTTTTCGCGTCGGAAGTTGTTCAATGATCCGAACACAACTTCTAGTAACAGGGAGCCTGTGCACTTGGCGTAAGGGCCTGGCGTCGCTCCTTTGAAGGAAGTGCGGCCGTGTCGAATTTTAGTAGGGTCTATCCCCATCTTGCGGATTGTGTTTGCATACAGCAGGTTTAAGTCGCTGCCTCCGTCCATCAGGACTGTAGTAAATTGTAGTCCTTCGATTATGGGATCCAATAGCAGGGCAGTCTGTCCTGCGTTTCGAACGCTTCTGGAATAATCCAGGTGGTCGAAAGTGATTGGTTTTGATATCCAATCTCTATGGTCTGCTGGGTTGGACCGTGCGAGGCTCTTTTTAGGAGGTGCCGCACGATTTTTCCGTATTATCACATGAAGTGAGTTTACTGCTTTGACCTCTTGTGGGAAAGTCTTTTGTTTTCCGGAGCTCTGCTAGTGGGGTTTATCGTCTTTGCTTGACGCGTCGAGCCCCTTGTGTTCGGCGTTTAATCGGCCGGACTGTTTGAAAACCCAACAATCTCGATGGGTGTGGTTTGCAGGCCTTCCGGGGGTACTGTGGATTTGACATATCCGACCCAAAATCTTGTTTAAGTTGGACAGCTCATCGCTGTCATCCTTGAGAGGCAGTGTTTTGTTGTTTGGCCGTGAGCTTTTGAATCCGGCGTTGACTGTTGTGCTCTTTGGGTTTTTTCTCTTTATTCCGGCGCTGCTCTTTTCTGCGCCGTGATTTTCCGTTGCCATCTCTTATCTCGGATGTACTTGGGTCACTGGTGCTGCATGTTGCTAACAAGCTATCCTCTCCCGCACAGAAGCGGGTCATGAGGCTTGTTAGCGCGGACATTGTCCTCGGTTTCTCTTGGCTGAGGTGTCTGGCAAGCCATTCGTCTCGGACGTTATGTTTAAAAGCTGCTAAGGCTTCGGTGTCCGGACAGTCGACTATTTGGTTCTTTTTGGTAAGGAACCTGTTCCAGAATTTGCGCGCTGACTCTCCGGGCTGTTGAGTTATATGACTTAGATCGTCTGCATCCGGAGGGCGGACATAAGTCCCTTGAGAATTTGCTCTAAACGCGTCCTCGAGCTCTTCCCAACTTCCAACAGTGTTTTCTGGGAGGCTTTTAAGCCAATGACGGGCTGGTCCTTTGAGCTTGAGGGGTAGGTATTTTATGGCGTGGAGATCATCTCCTCTCGCCATGTGTATGTGTAGTATATAATCTTCTATCCAGACTCCAGGGTCTGTTGTTCCATTGTAGGCCTCTATGTTTATGGGTTTAAATCCTGCTGGGAATTCATGGTCCAGCACCTCGTTGGTGAAACATAGTGGGTGTGCGGCGCCCCTGTATTTGGGTGTGCCACTGTCTTCGGACACTTGACGTGTTGCCTTGCTTCCTGGGGCCTTCTTCTTTGGTCCGTAAATGGACCTGGCTGGGCCATCTGTTTTTCCAGGTTCATTAGTCGGTTTATGTGCGGCGCCGCTTTCAGAATTTGGCCTATCATCTGGCTGTCTATCCAACCAGGCAGCCTTTTCATGTTTTGACTGTGGGGGCTCTATGGCCTCCTCGTCAAATTCCGGTAACAACTTGCGCTTCGGGTAGCTCTTGGATTGGTGGCTATTGCCGTATTTATCCGCGGTTTTGAGCACTTTGCTCCACCTCATCCTGAGTGTGTCTTCCGCTGTTTTGAGCTTCTGTTTTTCCTTCTTTAAGCTTCTTACAGTGTTGACGAGTCTTTTCCGAAGGTTTTTACTATCCGGCGGCGTGTCCGGCATGAGATCGTTCGGACTATCGTTTTCGCCGGGCCTGGACTGATTATCTGACTCGTCCTGTTCGGACGGTTGCTTATCTGCATGTTCGTCGTCCACTTGTGTGCCCTGCTGTATTGCGGGGTCCTTAGGAGCGTTGTTGTTGTCGAGGCGGGACTTAGGGCAGCGTCTGCGCCGCCGTTTAGGTTGTTTGTCGGCTGGGTTATCTTCTGCCGCGGCCCGTTGGTCCTCGTTACCGCTCTCTTTTGGGGTATCCACCATATATACGTCATATGACGAGGTGGTCCTCCCGTGCCCTGCGGGCGCTGTTTCTTGTTCATCTCCGGCGTCGTCGTATATACCGTCGATGTCTTCGGAGTCATAGTCTAGCATGTCGGATAGATCGTCGACAGTGGCTACAAAGTGGGTGGTGGGTGGGCGCTGAATTTCTTTGTCGTCCGTATCCCAACCATCCTGACCATAGTCCGGCTAGGACTCTCCCGATAACGAGAGATGCTTTAGCGAATTTAGGATGTCGCCAAAGGGCGAGTATTGGAAGATGTCCGCGGCGGTGAATTCCATAACTGGCGCCCAATCCGATTCGATTGGCAGGGGCGTGGGAGGTCCGGAGTCCGGCAGGGAGTCTGGCACCTCAGAATCACGGGTTTCGCGAGGGACAAGATTGGCGTTCGGCTCCATCGCTGTGGAAGTTGAAGCCCCCGAGGCGGTGTCCATCCACCGATCCTCGATCTGGGCAATCGGCTCCGGACTGAAGGCCAAAGCGGATTGTTGTGCGGCCACCAAGGCACTGTTCGGCGCAGAGCTAGATCATGCCCATCGCAACAGTGCGGCACGCTTGGCTTTGGCTCGAACCCGTCGAAGATCAAGTCCCCGCGGATGTCGGCCGTGAAGTTTAGGCTTCCGAATCTGACCTGATGGCCAGGGGCGTAGCTCTCGATTTGCTCCAGATGGCCAAGGGAACTAGCCCGCAGTGCGAAGCCGCCGAATATGAAGATCTGTCCGGGGAGAAAAGTCTCACCCTGGACAGCGTTGTTGACTGAAGATGCCATCGAGCCTATCGGTGACGACACAGAGGAACTCTCAATGAAAGCACCAATGTCGGTGTCAAAACCGGCGGATCTCGGGTAGGGGGTCCCGAACTGTGCGTCTAGGCGGATGGTAACAGGAGACGAGGGACATGATGTTTTACCCAGGTTCGGGCCCTCTCGATGGAGGTAAAACCCTACGTCCTGCTTGATTAATATTGATGATATGGGTAGTACAAGAGTGGATCTACCACGAGATCAAGGAGGCTAAATCCTAAAGCTAGCCTATGGTATGATTGTTGTAATGTATGTTGTGTCCTACGGACTAAAGCCCTCCGGTTTATATAGACACCGGAGGAGGCTAGGGTTACACAGAGTCGGTTACAATAGTAGGAGATCTACATATCCGTATCGCCAAGCTTGCCTTCCACGCCAAGGAAAGTCCCATCTGGACACGGGACGGAGTCTTCAATCTTGTATCTTCGTAGTCTTGGAGTCCGGCGAATGATGATACTCCGGCTGTCCGGAAACCCCCTAGTCCAGGACTCCCTCAAGGACCATGGATTGAACTTCGGGGCGACTGACTCCATCGCATAGACGTCCCTTAGTGCGCGCTTCCTCTCCCTCTTGGGTATATGGGTTGCATAAATCATGTTCACCGTCCGCACTTGTGGGGGGAAGCCCTTCTGTCCTCTATTTTTCGGCGGTCGGGTCTCCTCCTCGTCGTCGCTGTTTAGCCCCTTGTCATTGTTTTCGGCAATTAGCTTGCCTGCCTGCTTGAACACCCAGCAATCTCTGTTGATGTGATTGGCTGGCTTTTCGGGGGTGCCATGTATCTGGCATAAGCGGTCGAGTATTCGGTCCAAGTTGGACGGACCCGGAGTGGTTCTTTTGAATGGCTTCTTCCGCTGACCGGGTTTAGAGCCACGGAATCCGGCGTTGACTGCCGTATCCTCCTTATCGTCGCCGTTAATGCGGCGTTTGTTTTTGTTTCGACGTGACCTGCCGTTGTTGTCCTTAGTATCCGGACTGCCAGAATTTTTACGGAGATTGTTGCTGCGAGCTAGCCAGCTATCCTCTCCCACGCAAAAGCGGGTCATTAATGATGTGAGGGCTGCCATGGATTTTGGCTTTTCCTGTCCCAGGTGCCGGGCTAGCCACTCGTCGCGGATGTTATGTTTGAAGGCTGCAAGGGCCTCTGCATCCGGACAGTCGACGATTTGGTTTTTCTTTGTCAAGAACCGTGTCCAGAATTGTCTAGCCGATTCGTCTGGCTGCTGAATGATGTGGCTTAGGTCATCCGCGTCTGGTGGTCGCACATACGTGCCCTGGAAGTTGTCGAGGAATGCGGCTTCTAGGTCTTCCCAACACCCAATTGACTCTGCGGGCAAGCTATTGAGCCAATGCCGAGCTGGTCCTTTAAGCTTGAGTGGGAGATACTTGATGGCATGGAGATCGTCGCCGCGGGCCATATGGATGTGGAGAAGATAATCTTCGATCCAAACCGCGGGGTCTGTTGTGCCATCGTAGGATTCCATGTTTTCGGGTTTAAACCCTTCAGGGATTTGATGATCCATTACTTCGTCAGTGAAGCATAGAGGGTGTGCGGCGCCTCTGTATTGAGCAATATCACGATGCAGCTCGAGAGAGCGTTGTCTGCTGTGTTCGACCCGGCCGGGGTTATTGTATCCGGCACGACGGTATTCGTCATGGGTCGTGGGGCGCCCACGTGATCCGTAGATGGATCTGGATTGCCTTGCTTTGTCCTCCAATATATCTCGCAAGTCCGGCGCGTTCCCTCTTGGCTTCGTACTTTTGGAGCGATGCCGGGGTACGGTCTTGGTTGGGGGCCTGGATGCCTCTCTGTCACGACCACGGGGTGGTCGGTCAGCCGTATCGTGCGCTGGTGATGGAGGTATTTATGCTTCCTCCTCTAATCGGGGGAGCAGCTTGCGTCTTGGGTAACTTTTGGAGGGGCGTTCGAGTTTATACTCTTCGGCCGCGAGGACCTCGGTCCATCGATCGGCCAGCAGATCCTGATCAGCTTGAAGCTGCTGCTGCTTTTTCTTTAGGCTATTTGCCGTGGCGATAAGCCTGCGTTTGAAACGCTCTTGTTCGACGGGATCCTCGGGCACGACGAATTCGTCGTCGTTGAGGCTTGCCTCGTCTTCGGAGGGAGGTGTATAGTTATAATCCTCGACCTCTTCGTCTGCCGCCCTCTCGTGAGGACTTGCTTCTGCATCCTCCTGTGCTGAGTCTTGCCGGAGGGGATTATCTTCGGCACTCTCTGGGGTATTATTATCTCATGTGCCGGAATCTCCATTCTTGCTGTGGTGGGATTTAGAGCGGCGCCGCTGACGCCGGCGCTTGGGCTGCTTCTTTAGAGAATCTGCCTCTGCTGCTTCTTCGCCGTCCCCATCTTTCGGGGTGTCCACCATGTATATGTCGTATGACGAGGTGGTCTTCCAGTGCCCTGTAGGCGCTGGTTCCTGTTCGTCTCTGGCGTCGTCGTCCATAGCGTCGATGTCTTCGGAGTCGTAGTCTAGCATGTCGGTTAGATCGTCGACAGTGGCTACAAAGTGGGTGGTGGGTGGGCTCTGAATTTCTTCGTCGTCCGTATCCCAACCATCCTGGCCATAGTCCGGCCAGGACTCTCCCGATAACGAGAGATGCTTTAGCGAATTTAGGATGTCGCCAAAGGGCGAGCATTGGAAGATGTCCGCGGCGGTGAATTCCATAACCGGCGCCCAATCCGATTCGATTGGTAGGGGCGTGGGAGGTCCGGAGTCCAGCAAGGGATCCGGCACCTCGGAATCACGAGTTTCGCGAGGGACAAGATTAGTGTTCGGCTCCATCACCGTGGAAGTTGAAGCCCCCGAGGCAGTGTCCATCCACCGATCCTCAATCTGGGCGATCGGCTCCAGACTAAGGGCCAAAGCGGATTCGTGTGCGGCCACCAAGGCACTGTTCGGCGGCAGAGCTAGATCATGCCCATCGCAACAGTGCGGCGCGCTCGGCTTTGGCTCGAGCCCGTCGAAGATCAAGTCCCCGCGGGCGTCGGCTGTGAAGTTTAGGCTTCCAAACCTGACCTGATGGCCAGGGGCGTAGCTTTCGATCTGCTCCAGATGGCCAAGTGAATTAGCCCGCAGTGCGAAGCCGCCGAATACGAAGATCTGTCCGGGAAGAAAAGTCTCACCCTGGACAGCGTCGTTGATTGAAGATGCCATCGAGCCTATCGGTGACGACACAGAGGAACCCTCAATGAAAGCACCAATGTCGGTGTCAAAACCGGCGGATCTCGGGTAGGGGGTCCCGAACTGTGCGTCTAGGCGGATGGTAACAGGAGACGAGGGACACGACGTTTTACCCAGGTTCGGGCCCTCTCGATGGAGGTAAAACCCTACGTCCTGCTTGATTAATATTGATGATATGGGTAGTACAAGAGTGGATCTACCACGAGATCAAGGAGGCTAAACCCTAAAGCTGGCCTATGGTATGATTGTTGTAATGTATGTTGTGTCCTACGGACTAAAGCCCTCCGGTTTATATAGACACGGAGACGGCTAGGGTTACACATAGTCGGTTACAATGGTAGGAGATCTACATATCCGTATCGCCAAGCTTGCCTTCCACGCCAAGGAAAGTCCCATCCGGACACGGGACGGAGTCTTCAATCTTGTATCTTCGTAGTCTTGGAGTCCGGCGGACAATGATAGTCCGGCTGTCCGGACACCCCCTAGTCCAGGACTCCCTCAATCATGTATATAGGCATCACGTCCGCAACAAGTAGACCGACTCCTGTCTGCATCTACTACTATTACTCCACATATCGACAGTTATCCAGCATGCATCTATAGTATTAAATTCATAAAGAACAGAGTAACACATTAAGAAAGATGACATGATGTAGACGGATAAACTCATGCAAATGACATAAACCCCGTCTTTTTATCCTAGAAGGAAACAATACGATATGTGCCTTGCTGCCCCTGCTGTCACTGGGAAAGGACACCGCAAGATTGAACCCAAATCTAAGCACTTCTCCCATTGCAAGAAAGATCAATCTAGTAGGCCAAACCAAACTGATAATTCGAAGAGAATTGCAAAGTTAACTTAATCACACATAAAAGAATTCAGAGGAGATTCAAATATTTCTCATAGATAAAATTGATCAGAAACCCACAATTCATCGGATCTCGACAAACACACCGCAAAAAGAGTTACATTGAATAGATCTCCAAGAAGATCGAGGAGAACATGGTATTGAGATCCAAAAAGAGAGAAGAAGTCATCTAGCTAATAACTATGGACCCGAAGGTCTTATGGTAAACTACTCACAACTCATTGGAGGGGCTATGGTGTTGATGTAGAAGCCCTCCGTGATCGATTTCCTCTCCGGCGGAGCGCCGGCGAAGGCTCCAAGATGAGATCTCGCGGATACAGAAGGTTACGGTGGTGGAAATAGTTTTTCGTTTGCTCTTTTGATGTTCTTGGGGTACGTGGGTATATATATAGAAGGAAGAAGTAGGTCGGTGGCCGCCCGAGGGGCCCACGAGATAGGGGGCGCGCCCTCCACCCTCGTGGCCGCCTCGACTGCTTCTTGACTTGCACTCCAAGTCCTCTGGATCACATTCGTTTCAAAAATCATGCTCCCGAAGGTTTCATTCTGTTTGGACTTCGTTTGATATTCCTTTTCTTTAAAATACTGAAATAGGCAGAAAAAATAGCAATACGGGCTGGGCTTCCGGTTAGTAGGTTAGTCCCAAAAATGATATAAATGTGTAAAGTAAAGCCATAAATATCCAAAACAGGTAATATAATAGGATGGAACAATCAAAAATTATAGATACGTTGGAGACGTATCACGGAGCTCCATCGTAGCACCGGCTATGCTCCCGGCGCCTCGGCATTGCTCCATTGCAGCACCGGCTATGCTCCCAAAAAGCTTCAAGGCAATATCACCAGTGCCCCCCGCCGGCCAAAACGACGCGGTCAGCGTCGCAGTGCCGGCGACGCTTCATTGCAGCTCCGGCGGTGCTCCCAACAGCTTGAACACAACATCGCCGGAGTTTGTTGAGCCCCCGTCATCCACTCGCCGCAGTCACCGTCGCAACGAGCGACGCTGCGTTGCAGCGTCTTCCACCATCGACGAGTGCATCACCACGAGGACGCTGCGTTGCAGCATGCCGCCGGTGAGATCTACGGTTAGCAGCGTCGTGGTCGTTCCAAAAAAGTAGCGGTGATGGTGGGGCGTCCTTGCAGCAGCTGATAGCGGTAGAGCGTGGCGAGTGTTAGGTCCGGCGATTGCCGGCCAAACTGCAAGTGCCAAGAAGAGAAAAAGAGGAGCGACTGGGAGATATGGCAGAGAACCAGAGGTAGAAGACAAGGGACGGGGAGAAAATGAGTGGCTGAAACGGCGCGCGGTGCTGGCCCAGCTTTGAGATAAAGCTGAAAGCGACAACTGTGTGTGGTTGTGAAGGACGGGTGGCATCGTTCAGACGCGGTTGATTTCTCCGGAAATTATCCGGTTGAAAACAAACAATTTCCTTTCTAATTTGTTTTCAAATTCATGAAAATACGAATCTATTCTAAAAGTTTTTTGAAAGTTCTGAACATTTTTGTGTTTGTAAACCTTTTTCAAATTCACGTTTGTGGACCTTTTTCAGACCGGTGAATTTTTTCTTAAATTCATGAACATTTTAAGAATCTGAAACATTTATGCAGAATCATGAACTTTTTTTCAAATCCATGGACTTTTCTCAAATTCATGAACATTTTTTTAATCCATGACCTTTTGTTCAAATTCAGGATCATAAGCTTATTTCAATTTTGTGAACTTTTTTAATCCATAATTTTTTTCAAATTGAAAATCAGAAACTTATTTCAATTTTGTGAATATTTTTTTGAATCCGCAAACTTTTATCAAATTCAGAATCACAAACTTATTTCAATTTCGTGAACTTTTTTCAGATTTATGAACTTTTTCAAATCTTTGAATTTTTTTAAAAAGTTAATCTTTACCTAATGATAAAACGAATTGGGTTTCTGTCGTCCGTCGTTTGTGGTAGTTTTGCAAAAAAGTCCTTATTTTTTAGGTAATTCAACCCGCACTCCTTTTTTAAAGTGAAAAAAGGTTTCGCCCTGGATTGTAAAAAAACATGAACATACATGAGGGCGGACTCTCCTCTCTCCCTCACCTCCAGATCCCAGCCGCCAGGAGGCTCGTGACCCACGCGACCCTCAATCCATTGTCGTGCTGTCCGGCGGACGCCGGCGATTGCATCAACCGGCACCACCGTTCCGCTTCAGCCCCTCCTCTCCCCAGCGCGCCCCAACTCCTCACGAGCTATCCCTGCCTTACGAACCAAGTCTTGTGCCTGCCAATTAATAGTCCCACTCTGCTCTATTATATCAAATGCAACCAATTTAGATATACATTCATGCATTACAAGATCAACAAGCCAATAAAAAGAGGATGAGATGTTCATGTTTACCCTAGAGAAATAAAGAAAGCGACCTGCCGCATGTATTATATGCGTCACCAATCGAAAATGAGCAGAGAGGAGAGGCGCATGAATCCAAATAAAAGCACCATGGGTGACAAGCCTAATATAATAGATAGAAAGATCTCAGCTTAATTGCCATTTGAGATAATAATCCTAAAGGAGAGAGAGAGAGAGAGAAAGAGAGAGAGAGAGAGAGAGAGAGAGAGACGAACTGAAGATACAGGGAAAAATGATGCCCATATTGATTCGTGGTACAGAGAGTCAGAGACCAGCTCATGGAAGAGAAAACCGGGGCCCAGGGGCTTTCACCGGAGGTAGCTTCGGCACTCCCACATCTGTGGCCACCGGCAGAGGAGCAGCACCACCAGACGGCCGCCGCGCGTGCTGGCCGGCCGCCAGATCTAGCGCAACCGAGCCAATTGCGCACCTGCCCCGCAACCCCGGTTGCCCCAGCCACCCTCCGGGAGGAGGGGCTCCACCACCACCACTGCGCGGGAGGTGGCTCTGCCTCGGCCCCAGTGCGCCGACGAGCAGGCCACCGCCGCCCGCCCCAGCCGTAGCCAGAAAGCACACCGATGCTGTCAGCTGGGATGTGGCTCTGGCCAGCCACCGCGGCCAAGAACAGGAGAGCAACACTTGGGTGGTGAGGTGGATGGAGAAGAGGAGAGGAAGAGGAGGAGCAACGATGGATTGTCAGGCAGCAGGAGGAAGATGGAGGCAGAATGGCGCTTGGGTGATGAGGAATGGCAATGTGTTGTGGATAAGAAGGCACGCAGTGGCCGGTGACATCGGTGGGAATTTGGTGCCTGTTGCTTTTTTTTCCTTTTCATTAATCAACTGTGGACTGGAAGCTGCTGGATGCAAACGTGCCCATCCGAGCGGCTGGTGCACATGCGTGTGTCTAGGATGTAGTACTAATCAGACCAAGATGAGTAGTAAGTACGTACTATGCTATTTGGTATTGTTTTGACCTATTCGTCGGCGTATATCAATTAAGGGATCGGTGTTATTCAGTGTGATTCTGCTTTATTTCATTGCTGCAGGATTCAAAACATTTGTACAATTTTGGTAGTTTTTCGTTCATATTTCACCCATTGTTTTGTCCAAAAATTCAAATTTTGGATTGTCCATTTCGCCTGAGATCTTCCGATTTTTTTTTCCAAAATTCACTCATTTCATTCAAGGGTGGTAATTTTTTCAAAATGAAACATAAAACCTACAAAACCATGGCTGGATGCTATGCGTGCTAGCACTGTTTTTCGGATGAGCACCAATTATAATTACTTCTTATTGTCTGTTGTTACCATCATAGTTTAATATTCATGCCAACCATACCTTACAAATACTCCCTCAGTAAACTAATATAGGAGCGTTTAGAATACTAAAGTAGTGATCTAAACGCTCTTATAATAGTTTACAGAGGGAGTACATAATTAGATAGACTAATTAAAAGTGAGTGAAACATTAAAAAGAAATACTTTTTTTAAGGAAGAAGATATTTGGGGCTCATGGATACTCAGGGGAGGCAGGGGGTACCAGCAGGGGATCTGGTCATCCGGTGAACTGTCTACCCTGTCAACCGACGGAACGAACGAGGAAACGACATAGCGAACGAGACAGTAAAAGGCGTGTGAGCGACAATTACTGGGCCGCCCCATGCGAGAGCTCGCTTGTCATGCAGTTGTTTCAGCCGTTTCGGCGACCCCTCTGGACCTCACCTTCACGGATGGCGGTCGACGGAGCGTCATCTCTTCCGGCAACCCCTCCGAACCTCACCTTCACGGATGGCTTGACAGAACGTCATCGGATCCGGCCAATGGTACGCCCAATGCCTGAAACCCGGTCAATTCGACAACACAGTTAGGCCAACTTTACCGCGCGACCTCATCCTGTCCGCGCACGTGGGGTAAAACGGACGAACCAGAAGACCCAGCGCGCGGAAGTAAACAGACTTTTGTCCGTTTTGTTTTCGTTTTCGACCCATCCCCGGCCCAAGTTTGCGCCGCTTTTGAGGTGAAATGGACACCACGCGGATGCGCAGGCCGTCTGCGTGTGTCCTCCCCTGGCCCGCCCGTCGGTGGCACAGGGGCGCCTTTTTCTATCCGCCCCCCTCCCTTCGTCCGGCCGCATCCCCCTCCACTCTTCTCTACTCTTCCTCACTCTTCCCCTCGTCGCTGCCATTGCAGCCGTGCAGCTCGGACGCGCGCTCGCCCAGCCCCTTCCCCCCGGCGCCGCCGAGCTACCCAACCACAACCACCTGGTTTGCGCACCCGCCGGCCGGATTTGGGGCGGATCCGGTCAGTCTTGAGCTCGCCCGGCTGTGGGAGGCCCCGCCACGCCATGGACTGGCCGGGCACCTCGCCTGAAGGCCCTGGCAGGGCCGCAAGGCCACATGTAGGCAGTGGCTCCTCCTCTAGCCGCTCGGATCTGCACCGTCGGTGGTCCGTCGGCAGATACACGGATGGCAGTCGGCCGGGCTCGGTGCTTGCCCAAAAGCTCGTCGGCGCACCGTTGCCACTCATTAAGTGCGACCACTGCCCAAAGAAGATCGTGCGCCGCGTGTCTACAACGCCGGAACATCCCGGGTGGGTGTTCATCAAGTGCTTAAACAATGGGGTATGTGCTCTTTTTAGCTTTGGTTAGTGCTCTAGATTTGACTAGTTGTGCTAACTTCAAATTTTATTGTGTAGCATGGATGCAAGTTTTGGTATTGGGAAGAAGAGTACATCAATATATTGATAGAGCGCAATTTAGTAGATGTTCGTGCACTTTTAGCTAGCATAGAGGTTGTAGATGAGACAAGTGCACTTGTTGCTAGATTAGAGGCTAGACACGAGACTAGATGTGAGGAAGCAACATCGACTTCTTTAGACTCCAAGAAGAAAGAAGCATGGAAGATCGGGCCTCCTCTGCAGATCAACAATGAGTGCATCGAAAAGGCCCTAACCCAATTCAAGGGAGCAATTATGAAAGTTGGATATCTTCTAAAATGTACTCTTATGGTTCTTATTTTCTTTGGTCTTGATTTTCTAGTCAAAATTTGGTGACGTATTCCCATGTACCAAATATGAATGATGAAAAAAAGTTAAGGGCTTGCAAAGAAAAATGTATGCGGACAGGATGCGGTCGGGATGTGTCCGCGCGCTGGGCGCACGGCCACCGCATCTCAGAAACTGCCCAGACACGACCCCATTGCCTTACCTAAACAGACAGAATCCGGGCAAAACGGACATCCGTTTGGGGTCGCGCGGTGGAGTTGACCTTATTCAAGTCAGGAGGGTCAGGAAACATGAGCCACAGTCACAGGAATTCCAGCCGCCATCGATGTCATTCCCGGTGCTCGATGAAAAGAACCCACGCTTGTTGGAGGACCTCTGTGAGCAGTTTTTCTCTATGTGTGGGATTCATGAGTCCTATATGGTGTAGATGGTGACTCTGAATTTTTCACCTAGAACCTCAGTTGGTTGCAATTAGTTTGAAAAAAAATGGGTCTCAATTTGGAGGGCCTCTGCAATGTTTTCTTTTTCTTTTTTTCGAAAAGGGGGACTCCCCAGCCTCTGCATCCTCTGCAATGTTTTATGTGCAAGATTGCCATCAACTGCTATTTAGACAATTTTATGCTATTAGACAGACAGGAACAGGACAAGATTACATAAATCGCTTTGAACATTCATGAATCAGCTTCTATCGTATTTTGATGATATCCACCTCTTTATTTTGAATCAGCTTGGCCTTTTCTTTTTAAGATCAGGCTCTTAAAATTCAGAGGCGATTATATTTAGCTCCGTGCAACATCTAAACCTAACCTTTGAAGCCCTGAACCTTGTGGTGGGACAGGACAGCATACAAACTCATGATTGCTAGCTTGCCAGCTACTACTAGTACTATATATATACCCAACACAACTCATCAATCTATTCCATGTCAGGCTATACTTGGAACTACGATCGCCGGAGTTGAGGAAGAGGAGAGTGCGAGGGAGAGAGGTTTTTTTGTTGCTGCGCACACACTGCAGCTTTTCTGTTTTTGCCTTTTATTCAGTCTTACACGATCTAACAGAAACGAGAGAATCGGACGCGATCAGGTAGCGAGTGCCGCCATCCCAGCACTCCCCGCTCGTCGCCCGTCATGGCGCCGTGACCGTGCAGTCGTGCCATCCCACTATCGGGTCAAGGCGCCGCAAAACTAGCTAGCTACTCTGAGGCGCAGCTCGGTTTATCTCTGACGAAACTGAAACTGAAAAGACTACTGTCGAAACTGAAAGTTTCGACACCTAAAACCCTACTGTCTTCTGAAACTGAGGATTACGGCAACAATCACCCCCTAATCTGAAGTCTCAGGGGATCGCTTCCACCATTCCAATGCTCGAGCGTAGCTGCTGTAGTCGAACCCGTCCGAGCGGCTTGGTGAACATGTCTGCGAGCTGATGTTCTGTTGCCACGAACTCGAGCTCGATCATCTTCTTCTCCACGCAGTCCCTGATGAAGTGGTATCGAAGTTCAATGTGCTTCGATCTGTCATGCATGACAGGGTTCTTGGCCAGGGAGATTGCTGACTTATTATCCACCTTGAGCTTGATTGCGCCAGTCTCTGTCTCTCTGAACTCGCCGAGTAGTCGCGAAAGCCAGATGCCCTGACAGGCCGCCGTGGTCGCTGCGACATACTCGGATTCGCAGCTCGAGAGAGCGACGATCTTCTGCTTCTGAGACTGCCAAGTCACTGCGCCACCTCCAAGGAGAAACAGCGTTCCGGAGGTGCTCTTCCAATCGTCAATGTCACCCCCCAGATCACTGTCACTATAACCAACAAGTTGCGCCGTGTCTTCCCCTCTGCCATACCTGCATCCCAGCTGTAGCGTGCCGGCGATGTACCTCAGAATGTGTTTGACGGCGGTGCGATGCTCTTCTGTTGGTGCCTCCATGAAGCGCGAGACGTATCCGACAGAGAAGGTCAGGTCAGGGCGCGTGTGAACCAAGTAGCGCAGGCTGCCGACGATGCTGCGATACTCTGTTGCATCAACTGCCGGTGCCGTGCTCTGCTTGGACAGCTTGAACCGCGGCTCCATGGGCGTGTGGCACACCTTGCATCCTGCCATGCCGCTCTTCTCGAGTAACTTCCGAGCGTACGCGCTCTGACTGATGACGATGCCATGCGCGCTCTGCTTCACCTCAATTCCCAGGTAGAAACTGAGCAATCCAAGGTCAGACATCTTGAATAGATTTCGCATCTCACCCTTGAACTTGTTGATCTCCTCGGCGTCTGACCCGGTGATCACCAGGTCGTCCACGTACACGCCAACGACGAGGCGCGAGGTCGCCGTGCCCCGAGCGTACACCGCGTGCTCTGACGGGCACCGCGTGAAGCCCAGCTCGGCCAGGCACGTGTCGAGCTTGGTGTTCCAGGCCCTGGGTGCCTGCTTGAGCCCGTACAACGCCTTGTTCAGGCGCAGCACCAGGTGCTCCTTGCCGGCGACTTCGAATTCGGGCGGCTGCTGTACATACACTTCCTTCTCGAGCTCGCCGTTCAGGAAGGCGGACTTGACATCCATGTGGTGAACAGCCCAGCCTGCGTTTGCAGCGAGCGCCAGCAGCATCCGCACGGACTCAAGGCGAGCCACCGGTGCGAACACCTCGTCGTAGTCGATGCCGCGCTGCTGGACATAGCCCTTGGCCACCAGACGGGCTTTGTGCTTGAGCACTTCTCCTTGGGCGTCCTTGACTTTGAACACCCACTTCAAACCGATCGCGCGGTGCCCCGGCGGGAGCGTGGTGAGATGCCAGGTCTGATTGACCTCGATCGAGGCCATCTCCTCGATCATGGCTCGCCGCCAGTTCGCCTCCTGCTCCGCTTCTGAGAACGAGGCAGGCTCCTCTGCGGCGAGGAAGTGCAGCTCCTCATCGGGGTCATCCGCCGGGCCGAAATCCAGCATGTTCTGCAGGGTGCGGAATCGGTGCTCGCGCTCTATGTCGTCAGCCGCATCGAGCACGTTGTTGCTGAACGACGTCGGTGGCAACACCAGTTCCACCCCTCCTGGACTGACCGATGCTGGAGTGGCTTGCCCTGTGGATGTCGATGCTACAGACGACGTTGCGGGGGACGTTGGTGGCGTGGACGGAGTCGGGGTGGCTGCTGCATCTTCTTCTGTCGCTCCTGGAGCTCTGCTCGCTAGGTGTTCGATCACGAACGTGTCGGCGCCGCTGAATGAGTTCACGGCGTCCCCTTCTGCAGTCCAGTTCCACCGAGCCCCCTCGTCTAAGACCGCATCGCGGGTGACGTGCACGCGCCTCGTTGCAGGGTCGTAGGCTCGGTAGCCCTTCGTGCCTTGCTCGTAGCCGACGAAGATCATGGGCCGGCTGCGGTCGTCAAGTTTCTTCAGGCCAGGGCGCGTGTCCCTGACGTGCACCACGCATCCGAAAGTGCATAGGAAATGCACACTCGGTTTGCGCCTGTGCCACGCCTCGAACGGCGTCTGCCCAGCCAGACTCTTCGTCGGCGACCGGTTTAATAGGAAGACCACCATGGTGACCGCCTCGCCCCAGAACTCGCCAGGCACGCCCCTTGCCTTCAGCAAACTCCGGGCCATGCCCACCACCATGCCATTGCGCCGCTCAACCACGCCGTTTTGTTGCGGTGAGTATGGCGCAGTGAGGTGCTGTGTCACGCCAAGTTCAGCACAGTAGGCCATGAACGAGCCCGATGTGAACTCGACGCCCCGATCTGTTCGCAGCGTCTTCAGCTTGCGTCCGGACTCTAATTCCGTGCTCGCCTGGATGCGTTGGATTGCTGCGGCCGCCTCGTCCTTGGATGCGAGCAGCACGAGCCACATGTAGCGTGTCGCGTCGTCCACCAGGAGGAGGAAGTACTTCTTCCCGCTTGGAGTCGCCGGTGAGATCGGCCTGCAGAGGTCGCCGTGTACCAGCTCGAGCCGCTCCACAGCATGATACTTCGCCTGCTGCGCGAATGATGCCCGTCGCTGCTTGCCGGCCAGGCACGCGTCGCACAATTGATCTGCCTGCTCGATCAGAGGCATCCCGCGCACCATGCCCTGCCGCGCCAGTTTGCGCAGGCCGTCGAAGTTCAGGTGTCCGTAGCGGGCGTGCCACGTCCACGCCTCATCTGATCCACTCTGGGCTGCAAGACACACGGGCTGTGCGATCTGGAGAGCTATAGTATACAGACGATTCGGTGCCATGTTTACCTTGACGAGCAAACGGTGTTGCCGGTCGCGCACGCGCAGTACACCTCCCTGGATCAGTACCTGGCAGCCACTCTCATCGAGCTGGCCCAGGCTAATGATGTGTGTGTGTAGGCGGGGAATGAAGTACACCCCCGTGATCGCGAGGTGCTCGCCGGTCTTGCAGACCAGGAGGATCGTCCCACGAACGCAGATGCTGACGACGGAGCCGTCGCCGAACTTGACGCTCCAATGAACGCCTGTGTCGATCTCGGAGAACGCCGAGCAATCGCCTGTCATATGGTTGGACGCGGCCGTGTCCAGGTACCACCGCCCGCCGCGGGTGCCGTCCTCGGCCCCGAGGTTGACTTGTACCGAGTTTTCGAAGAGGTGGACTGGCGCCGCGTGCACGTCGTTGCCATCGCTCTCGAACAGACCGCAGACCTGGGCCATCAGTAGCCCAGGTTCTTCGTCCTCCGCACCAGTCTGCGCGAGATTGGCCTGCTCCTTGACGCGGTTCTTGCACTCACGCGCCCAGTGCCCAACTTGTTTGCAGTAGCGGCAGATATCCTTGGATCTATCTCCGCTGCTGGTGCCGCGTCCCGTGCTCTGGCCACGGCCACCGCGTCCGCGGCCGCGTCCTCTGCCGCGCCCGCGCCCGCGCCCGTTGCTACCTGACGAGCCATCGCCTTCTCGCAGCTTGAGACGCGCAGTCTGCCGTTGCCGTCCCCGGCGCCGGGCGCCGTGTCCAGCTCGTATCTCTCCTCGGCGGCCTTGAGCCGCCCGATCAACTCCTCGAGTGCCAGTGTGTTGAGGTCGACTAGGGTCTCGATCGCGCACGCCATCTGCGAGTACGCCTTGGGGACGACCGAGAGGAACTTGCGGACGACGGCGGGTTCACCGATCTTGTCACCTAGCAACTCAAGTTGAGTGACCAGAGAGGATAGGCGCATACCGAAATCGTCAATGCTCTCGCTGTCGTTGAACTTGATCGCCTCGTACTGACGACGCAGCAATGTCGCCTTGGCCTCGCGCACGCGTTCCACACCCAGCCGCATTGTCTTGATCGTGCCCCAGGCGTCCTTTTCCGTGGGCTTCACGGCGAGTGTGGACGTCATCTCCGGCGGCACGGATCTCAACAGACACTCCATCGCCGTGCGATCTGTCTCGCGCTCCGGAGTCCCGTCGTTGACGGCGACCCAGAGCTGGCGCGCCTCCAGCATGACTTGCATCAGGAGCACTACCGGACTCACGGGCTATGCCTACGGCCTAGGGCCGTCGGCATAGGTCCTTTGCCGTCGGCATAGATCTATGCCTATGGCTGCCGTCGGCATATCCCCGTCGGCGTAGATCACGTCAGCGTAGATGTGTCAGACCGTCGGCGTAGAATAGCCGTCGGCATAGGTGCATATGCCGACGGCCGTGGGATAGCCGTCGACATAGTTTAGCCTTCGGCGTTGTTTTCCGTCTGACGGCAACGGACGGCGCCGTCAACAGCGCTGGCGATTTAGGGGACGACACGTGGCGCAGGTATGCCGACGGCTTGGCCGTCGGCATAGATGAAAATCTATGCCGACGACCTAGCCGTCGGCATACCTGCGCCACGTGTCGTCCCCCGGCCTCTCCTGGCGGCAGGGCTATGCCTACGGTAAAGCCGTCGGCATAGATAGAAATCTATGCCGACGGCTTTGCCGTCGGCATAGCCCTGCCACGTGGCAGCTCCTGGGTTCTCCTGGCAGCAGGGCTATGCCTACGGCAAAGCCGTCGGCATAGTTTTTCATATATGCCTACGGCTTTGCTGTAGGCATAGATGTGCCACGTGGCAAGCCCTGGTAACTCCTGGGCGTATATATGCCGACGGCTTTGCCGTAGGCATAGTTTTTTTTCCCCCTGTTTTCTCTTTTCCAATTCATTTGACAGCATTTCAAAACAGAACAATATGAAATTATGCAGAAATATGACAATTCATCATGTGAACATACTCAAGTTCACCATCATCATCTAAACATACTCAAGTTCATCACATCATCTAAAGATCATCACCGATGGAAGTTCATGAACATAAAAGTAGTGCAAGACATGAAACATGATAAAAGTAGGAATATGAAAGGCATGGCACGATGGCCACATGCACGGAATCATCAAGCAAGAGCACCCCCGCCAAAATCACCACCTCCGCCATAACCACCACCACCTCCGCCAAAACCGCCATCGCGACCACCACCACTCTGCCAGATCGGAGTGACTGGGGTCGACGGAGCAGGAGTCGAGCCACCGGTCCCCTACATGTTTCAGAAAAGATTCTAACGGTAAATATGATATGATAGTGTTTCATGAACGAGAACTAGTTTGCTAGTAGTTAGGCAAATGTAATAACCGGATCATCACTGCCTAGTGCCACCCATTCATCGAACGTGGGCACGTGTGGGGGTTCTCCCGCAGGTGGTGGTGGGGGTCCCATTTGTGGTGGATCCGTGCGGTTAGTCCAAGACGCCAACATAGCCTGAATGTTAGTTAAACAAGCAAACTAGAAGATCAGAAGGAATGAAAGTGCAAAAATTTAGGTTGGTTTTAAGAGGGCAAAACTAACCGTCATCATCTGACGGTTGTAATCATCGTTTGCCTTCACTCGTTTCAAGTACTCCCGCACCTCAAGATTCCTATGCTCGACAAACTCCTTATATGCCTACATAATTTAGGTTGTTTCTAAGTGAGCAATGCTGAAAATAAACTGAGAATGCAAGATAGAAAAAGATAAAGAGGAAGTACTTACAGCATGCTGGCGGGCTAAGGGAGTCTGTGAACGCCCCGTACTCTCTAACTGGCTCGGGTTGCTAGCCCGAAGCCGTGTGTACGAGATCGAAGGAGTGATCAAGCCATCGAAACACGGATACCGGCCATTCTTCTTCCCCTGGATGGCCACCACCGCCGTGTCGTCGATCTGAGACTGGGCGACCTCAGCAACAGGAACATCCGGATGCAACTCCTGATAGTGATGAATGTAAGACCCCAGGTGCTCCTCGGTCTTGCCATAGTACTGGCTCTCGCCCTCCTTGCGATGACTCCGCTCGCGGGCCAGCTTCCACGACTCCATGTCTGAGAGCGGCCTCTTCAACTTGTCCTCCTACAACGTCAAATAGAAGTCAGCCATACATAAGAACATGACGTAAAGAAGAACAAAAATGCATCATGCACATAGATATACCTTCATGGCCTTGAAGCCCCAGTGGTTCCTGTTTCCTTGGCCGTGTGTCCCGTCGTCTCCATGGTTAGCCCGGGCCTTGATGCTCTTGGCAGCAAACTCTGCATCGGCGCCGAGCCACCTATCCACCAAACTCGCCCATCCGTCATGCCTTCCATAGCACCAACGAGGAACAACCTATGCAAATTTTGGAAGCATGACATGTGAGCACGAAACATATAGTTGACTGCTTGAAACAATGAAAAGTTAGTAATAGTTACCATCATGAACTGCTCCTTGCTCAAGGTAAGTCGTAGCTTCTGCGCTTGAGTTTTGGGCATCTTTTGGTGCAGGTAGTAGTGGTAGTACTGCGAGACGGCAACCCAGCGCACCTCGTACTGCAACTGACGAGCTTTCTTCTTCGCAGCCGCAAGCAAGACCACGTCGGCTCTGGCCTTGTGCTCGTCAAGAACTCTATAGAGTTGCTGCAATCTTGCAAAAACCAGAAGCAAACAAGGCATGAGTTGAGTGATTCAATGATAAACTATGAACGAAACTGAAGACAAGTGATTCAGAAGAGAACTTACCCAAAATTTGGTGATCACGGCCTTAGCGGTCGTCCCGTACTCCGCGTTGCTGCAAGCCTCGTAGTGGGCCCAGCTCGTGGCCAAAACCCGCTGCTGCGGGTCCCTGTCTGGCCGCGGGCAGAATAGGCCAGGCCAAAACTCCTTCAATAGGACAGTGATAAGTCCGTTCGGTTTACGGCCCTTTCCGTGAAGGATCCAGTTTCTGCAAAAGAATCAAATGATTGCCATGTGTACAATAAGAAAATGTTGTCATGTGTTGAAAATATGATTGAGAGGCACTTACTCTGTCCCCACAGGTTCAATGAGCCACTTGTGCTCCTCGATAGAAGGTGGTGTAGGTAGTCCGGCATTACCACGCAGCCACCCCTGCGAAGAACCCGGTGGCAAGTCACCCCACAACGCGGGATCAACCTCCCCTCCACCCTCCTCGGCCTCCTCCTCACCGTCCGTTCAGCACTAGGATCTCCGGTGATTTGGATCACGACGAGTACGACTCCTTCAACCCCGTTCTCTTGAATGCTTCTGCTTAGCGATCTACAAGGGTATGTAGATGCACTCTCCTTCCCCTCGTTGCTGGTTTCTCCATAGATAGATCTTGGTGACACGCAGGAAAATTTTGAATTTCTGCTACGTTCCCCAACACATGAGCCCAATGATTGTCGTAAGCGCTATGACCAGGACCACAACACTCGCTCCGCCAACTCGTCCTCCACCAACACCGTCGACTATCCTTGGGTACTGGACACCGGGTCTACGGATCACCTGACGAGTGATCTTGAACGTCTCTAGGTTCACGAGCGCTGTGATGGCAAGGACCGGGTTCACGTGGCCAATGGTGCAGGTTTGTCTATTTCACACATTGGTCATTCCCTTTTACCCGGTTCATCCCTGAAACTGCGCAACATCCTTCATGTTCCACACATCAAAGAGCATCTTCTTTCTGTCTATCGCCTTGTTTGTGATGATGACGTGTTTGTTGAGTTTCACCGTCGTCTTTTTTCTGTGTTAAGGACAAAGCAACCAGGCACGTCATTCTTCAAGGTAGCAGTCATGGGGGTGTCTACCCAATTCCCTTTGCTCGTGCATCGCCCTCGTCATCTCGCCATGCTTCATCCAGTGTCCGCATTTCGTCATCGAAATGGCATCAGCGTTTAGGTCACCCTACCAATAATGTGGTCACCTCCATTGTTCGGAGCCATGACCTTCCGTGCTCTAGTTCAAATAATCCACCATTAGTGTGTGATGCCTGTCAGCATGCTAAGAGTCATCAACTACCATATTCTACATCTTATCATGTCACTATTGTACCTTTTGAATTAATACATTCCGATGTTTGGGGTCCCGCTATTGCGTCTTTGCGGGGGGGGGGGGGGGAGGGGGGGTACAAGTACTATGTTAGTTTTGTTGATGACTACACGTGTTTCACTTGGATTTATTTGCTTAAACAAAAGTCCGATGTTGATCAAGTCTTCTATACTTTTCAGGCTCATGTCGAATGCATTTTGGATTGCAAAATCAAGGCCGTTCAGTCCTATTAGGGTGGTGAATACCACAAACTCCATCGCTACTTTCAACGCACGGGCATCTACCACCGTGTTTCGTGTCCACATACATCCCAGCAGAACAGTATTGCCGAGCGCAAACACCGTCATTTGGTCGAGACTGGCCTTGCCTTACTTGCGCACTCGTCTCTCCCACTCAGGTTTTGGGATGAGGCCTTTCTTACGGCATGTTATCTCATCAACCGTATGCCCACACCGATTCTCAACAAGGACACGCCCTTGTTCCGCTTGCTTCATGTTCAGCCCAATTATTCATCTCTGTGGATTTTTGGGTGTGCTTGCTGGCCTAGTCTCCGTGAGTACAATGCTCGCAAGCTGGAGTTTCGTTCCAAGATGTGCATTTTCCTTGGCTATAGTCCTCTGCATAAGAGTTATAAGTGTCTTGATCGCACCTCGGGGAGGATCTATATTTCTCGCGATGTTGTTTTCAACGAGACAGTTTTCCCGTACTCCACCCCCGGTGTCTCGGTTGACATTGCTTCTCTTGAGCATGCCCTCACGTTTCCATCTAATGAACCGGTCTCGGATGTCCATGTGCGGAAATATGACCTGTCATATTTTTCATCTGACTTGTTCCCTGCAGATGCTGCTTTTTTGTCTTCCCAGGAACCCGTCGCCGCACATGCACCCGCCGACGTGATCGACGTGCATGCCACGCCGCCCGAGGCTGCCTCGGCTACCTCGCCCGCTGGTCCGTCAGCGGCCCCGTCCTCGCCCGCTGGCGCGTCCGCGGGCCCGGCTTGGTCGCCCGATGTGTCTCCCATGCCTGGTTCGGCCCAGCCCGCGTCGCCTGCTTCGGTCATCGCCGGGTCGCCAGCTGCGTCTCCGCCCGGCTCTCCCACGTCGCCCGGATCGGCCCAGCCCGACGCGTCACCCCGGCGCGTGTCTAATATTATGGTGCGACAATTTAGGGGCAACTTACCTGACGGCAAACCCAGTGTTTCATGCTCGGACCAAACATATTGAGATCGACTTTCAGTTTGTGAGGGAACGAGTAGCAGCAGGTGCATTGGAGGTTAGGTTTATCTCAACAGATGATCAGCTAGCGGATGTATTTACTAAACCCGCTACCCGTAAGATGCTAGACCGCTTCAGGACCAATCTGAATCTTGTATGTAGTTCAGATTGAGGGGACATGTAAAATAGGGTATAGTTTGCATATATTGTATTTATACATGTACACGTATGTAACCTGATCATCTATGTATAGTGAGACGTGAGGTGGATGTATCACCCACGCAAAACCCTAAACCTACCTCTCTAAATGGGCTGACAGCACGGAAGGCGCGGGCCTCCGGGAGCTCGAGGAGATGCAGGATCTGGATGAGGAGATCGATGGGGTGGTCCGGCCAGCCTGATCTTGCATAAGGTCCTGCCATAGTGAAA
Organism: Triticum timopheevii; assembly: GCA_963921465.1. Classification (NCBI taxonomy): domain Eukaryota; kingdom Viridiplantae; phylum Streptophyta; class Magnoliopsida; order Poales; family Poaceae; genus Triticum; species Triticum timopheevii. The sequence goes on along the minus strand of OY997274.1, from coordinate 605,807,851 downwards.
AATTCATGTTAGGAGTATATAATAACGAAGCAAACAAGCGCGTGTACGTTGCCCACTCGGACAAGGCCCCTTCCCCTTTTCCCCTTCAGTATGTACTGAACAGATACCGAAGGAACAAGTATATACAATTCAAATGGGCGAACCGATTTCTACTATCGTTTGGATTGACTGAGCCATAGAATTAACAACTCCATTTTTGCGAGTTAACGAACGGCCGCGGCCTAAGAGTAGATAATAAGCAAAGCATGTTCACAAGGAGGATCCATCAACATTTTTGGTAGAAACAGAGGGGCTCAAGCTCAACTGCCAGGTTCCGTTGAACAGAATCAAACCAACAGATTCATCTTGGTGAGTGTTGGAAGGGAGAGAGGGATTTAGTGGAATAGTTTTTTTCGTTGTATTGCTTGAGCCTCGTGGGCATATATATATAGAAGTACAATCATCTACTTGGAGTACAAGACAAGCCAGAACAAATCCTAGTCTATCTTGTCTTTCCTAATAAACATTATACTCAACATCCCCCCGCAGTCACACCAGTAGCGACGCAGACGGTGAGATTGGAGAAGAATCCGATGGCAAGCCGACGGACACCCCCCACAGTCGTAACGGTCGACGCATCGCGGAAGTCGTGACTGGAGTGGAAACCGACGAGGTTGCTCAAGCAGGCGGTAGCCCTTTGTGCCGTTTGTCGATGTAGCCGAGAGCGTGGGTGGTGGAGCCGTGGTCGAGGTAGCCATGGGAAGAATGCCGTGGTCGATGTCGAGTCAGGGTGGTCGGTGTCGAGGAAGTCGCCGTGGAGCCGCGGGCGCAAGGGAACGCCGAGTTAGCATGGGCGCAGTGGTGTCAAAGTAGGGGTGCGCCGGGAAGATGATGTTGTTGACGACGCGTCGCGGCGGGTTTGCCAAGCCCGGGAACACATCGTAGACGAAGGCACGCACCAGTGTTGCCAGCACCGGGCATGCGTAGACGTACGAAGACGAAGTTGACGAAGCATCGCACCAGGCTTGCCAGGCCCGGGGACACGTCGTGGAGGAAGGCACGCATCGGTGTTGCCAGCACCGGGCATGCGTAGACGAGGGACCTGCACGAACTGTACGCCATGTCGAAGAAGTCGGAGGGCCAGCAGAGAAGAACTCAACGACGGTTGCGGCGTCCATCGGCACGGGGCCAATGTCACCAACGGTGGTCGGAGTAGATGAAGTGGTCGGCGTAGATGACGGTGACGCTGATGACGGGCTGGTGCTGGATGAAGATGAAGGAGGTGGATGGGCGGCTGCGGCGGCTACGGGGTAGCGGCGGCGGCGGCCAAAGAAAAGCGGCGGCGGGGCCTGACGGCGGCGGCGACGGCTAGATTAGGAGCGCGGCGGCGGTGCTCGAAGTAGGCGGAAAACCCTGACAACGTGACAAAGACCGACGCGGACGGTGGCGTTCCCGCACCAAGGGAGACGGCGCGACGCATACCACGGGAGGTTGACGTGCGGTGACGGCGGAGTGGACCGCGAGCCGCGGCGCTACGGCCCGAAGGGGCGACGCAGTGGCGGCGGGCAGGTCGGGGCGACGATGGGAAGACCTCAGGGCGGCGGCGGAGACCGCGTGCCACGGCGCGACGGCCTGAAGGGGCGGCACGGCGGAGGACTACGGGTCAGTGCAGCCGCGGGGACGGCCTTGGGACGGCTGCGTGGACCGCGTGCCACGCTCGCTAGGCCCGACGGGGCGACGCTGCGGCGGCGCGAGGGTCGGTGCGGCCACGGGGACGACCAGGAGCGGACGACATCAGGGCGGTGGTGGACCGCGGGTCGCAGCACTACGACCCGAAGGGGCGACGCAGCGGTGACGCGGGTCGGTGCAGCCGGGAGAAGAACCACGGGGCGGCGGCGCTGCAGCCCGATGGGGCGACGCAGCGGCAGCCCGTTGTTTGATCGCTGGAGGGACGCGCTAAACTCGGGGACGGTCTTCACGGGACCTGCAGAGGCGCGCGCAACCGACGGGCCAGGTTGGTCACACGGCGTAGATGAGGCGGCTCGCGGCGGCGGGGGGGGTGATCAATCCGATCGCACGCGAGGTCGGGGACACCAATCGGTGGAGACGGGGTGGCGGCGGAGTCCGAGATGAAGCCGGCGACGGCGGGCGGCAGGGCGGCTATGATTGGCCACCGCATGACGCGAGGCCGCCGGGTCGGGTGATGCAAGATTCCCGATCGGAGCAGGGCGGTGACGGCCGGCGCAGGGCGACGGGCGGACCGACCCGCGGACAACGGTTGGCCCTGACGGGCGGCCTCGGCGCGCGTGGCCGCCTGGTCGGAGGAGAGGCCGGCGGGTCGCGCCGGGGTCGGAGTAGAGGTGCTCGGGGTCGACGGCGGCGGTGGGTGATGCAAACCGATAAAGATTAGATCGGAAAACCAAAAAAAACCGCGCGATCAAGATGACCGGCGGGAGAGAGAAAACCCCGGAGCAAGGCTCTGGGAAAAGACTCTCTAGGGCAGTCGGTCAACATGATCGGCGGACGAACCCTAGGTACGGGCGGCGCGGCCCCCGGCGGCGGTCATGGAGGCCGACCGCCCCGGGGGCGGTGCGCAGGTGAGGAAGCGGCGGCGGCTAGGGTTTAGAATCGATTTGCGATACATACCATGTTAGAAGGGAGAGAGGGATTTGGTAAAATATTTTTTTTGTTATATTGCTTGAGCCTCGTGGGCATATATGTGGGAGTACAATCATCTCCTTGGGGTATAAGACAAGCCAGAACAAATTCTAGTCTATCTCGTTTTTCCTAATAAACATTATACTCAACAGTGAGAATATATAAATAGTGCCGTTGGATGGCAGTTGATCCGGTGGCTTAAACGTAGCTAACCAAATCATCCATCGCTTTTCTAGTTTTTGGGTTGTGTATGTGTGCGTGGGTATTTGAGGCTCTGTACAACACCTGAGAACTTTGGTTCCTTTTTCCTCTTCTAATATGAATAGGCCAGAACTACTGCCATTGCCCTTGAAAAAAAAAAGCATCCATCGCTCCGGTTGATCTGCTCACGCACTGGCTGTTACGGGAGCTCCTACTCAGCGCTTTAAGCGCCCGTTAGCGCTGCTGGCGCTCGCAGCCGCGGCATAGCGGGCCGCTTGCGAGGTGTAGCGGGCCGACGAGAAATCTGCTCAAAAATCTAACGCGATGAAAAAATTACAGAATAAAAAGGTGAAGCGGGACTCGAACTCCTACAGCCCATGTCAACCGCACAAAGTGCTAACCACTAGGCCGCGCTGGACTTCCTTGTGTACAGTGAGGAAACAATCTACTTAACCATTTCTTCAGTACAAGTTAATTGACTTGAAAAAACTTTCATCGTTTCTGAATTAAAAAAATCTCGAATTTGAAAATAGTTCACGAGGTTATGAAAAAAGTTCATCCAATTTGAATGAAAAAAATCACGAATTCAAAAGAAGTTCACTGGGTTTTAAAAAAAGTTCACGGATTTGAAAAAAAATCACTGATTCTGAAAAAAGTTCACGGATTTGAAAAAAAGTTCATTAAAATTGAAAAAAGTTCATCCATTTCGAAAAAGTAGTTCACTGGGTTTTGAAAAAAGTTCACGGATTTGAAAAAAAGTTCATTAAAACTGGAAAAAGTTCATCCATTTTGAAAAAGTAGTTCACCGGGTTTTGAAAAAAGTTCACGGATTTGAAAAAAAGTTCATTAAAATTGAAAAAAGTTCATCCATTTTGAAAAAGTAGGTCACTGGGTTTGGAAAAAAGTTCGCGGATTTGAAAAAAAGTTCATTAAAATTGAAAAAAGTTCATCCATTTTGAAAAAGTTCATCAATTCTCAAAAAAGTTCACAAATTTTAGAAAGGGTTCATTGATTCATAAAAATAAAATTAAGAAATGTTCACGCATTTGCAAAAGAAAAAGGAAACAAAAGAGAAACAGAGAAAAAACAAGAAAAAGAAAAAAATACGCGGGCATCGCGATCTTTGGAAAGAATAAGAAGAGGAAAACGAAATAAACTATCAGAAGTGCGTCGTTATCCTAGTGGTTGTTGCGTTGTTTTGGGAACCTATAGGTCCTAGGTTCGAATCCGGCAAACAATGCTTCCTTTTTTTGTCAGCTTTTTCTATAAAGGAAGCGGAAGATGGGCCGGGCCCAACTAGCCGCGCCCTGCAGGCGCCGGTTTGCGAGCGGGCGCATAAGCGCCAAATAGGATTCCCCGGCTGTTACTGTTAGCAGCTCTACCACTACCAGGCCTGAAGCCCAGCAAGAGCCCAAGGCCCAAGAACCGGGCTCATGTAAACCGACTGATTAAGAGAAGGAGAAGGCGGAGCACGAAAGTGACAGCGAAATCACTGATTAAGGGATGCTTTTTTTTCAAAAATAATACCCTCGCAAAGATCGCTCCCACCTTCCCAGGTTGCAACAAGTGGCGCGCTGCATATGCGTCACTTGTCGCAACCTGTAAGTTTTCCATTTTTTTCATAGATTCCCTTATTCTTTTTTTTCCCTTATTCAAAATATTTTATCCCTTAAACCGTACGTCCAAATCGCGAACCATTTTCACATTGAATTTCTCGCCTCGAGATCTTTGATCTAGATCCCACGTTAAAAGGCTTCGACGAACTATTTTTTTCATGGAAAAACCGGCAGAAAAAAAACAAGCCGAAAGCACAATTTTTTTCTCACTTTTTTTCCTTTTCCAAGAGACGCGGTTGTGCCTCTCGCGGAAGCAAATCTGTGCCTTCACGAGAAGTATATCAGTGCTTCTCTTGAAAAAAACATGTTTTTCACACACAAAAATCCTGAAATTATTTTGGTCCAAAACCTAGGGGAAACCGAGCAAAAACCGAAAAACCACAAAATAACATTTAAAACCCGAAAACGCCTACAGAATAAAAAAATCCTGAGAAAGTGCTCAGAACGCGACGCGCTCTCAGCCCACCCAAAGTGACCCTTGAGGGGGCTCCTGCAAGAGCTATCCCTCAATTAGTGTTGATTCCGGGAGCTCCTAAACGGCCCTCTTAGCATCAACTCTGGCTCCTGGTACTCAAAGGCAACGCGAGGTCGGCCCATCAAATCAACGATTCGATTTGAACAAACTATCGGGCGAACGAGACCAGTGATGACTACTTTGTTTGGTTGACTCGTAGCGATGACTGCATCGCCTAAAAAAACTGTTTGGGTGGTTAATGCTTGACTAGGTGACCACATTTGACTTTTCAAAGAAAGAATTCAAAAAATCAAAAAAATCAAAAAAATATGGAATTATAAAATATTCATGGTTTTTCAAAAAAATCACGAATTTGATAAAAAAAATCATTAATTTTGAAAAAAATGACCAATTGAATTAAAGTTAATCTATTTTAGAAAAAGTAGATATATTTGAAAAATGTTCATCAAATTCGAAAAAAGTTTACAATTATTTTAAAAAGTTCATAAACTTGAAATAATTTCATTGCTTTTGATAAAGGCGCATCAATTTTGAAAAAAGTTCATTGATTTTGAAAAAAAAACTTTAACAATTTTGGAAAAAGTTCACCAATTTCCATTTCTTTAAATCACGCATTTAAGAAAATAAAAAAAGAAGAAAACAAGAAAAAAGAGAAACTGAATAAAACCATTCCAAAAATGACAAGCGAAGCGAAAACCCCGGTTTGGGGAAACTTCCCAAAAACTAGAGGTTCCATGGATGTGAAGAAAGAAATAAAAGGAAAAAAGAGTAACTGTGCATGAGCGGCTTGATGGCCTACTGGTTACAGCATTTCCCATTTGAAACCCGTCGGGCGCACCTTATTTGACGTTTAAACAGAAGAAACAAAAGGTAAAATGGCCGGCCCATAGCTGAGGGGGTGGGGGGGGGGGGGGGGGGGTGCGCTGGTTTACAGTTTGCAGTGTAACCTGCGCCTGAAGCGCTGAATATGAAATGTTGTTGATTCCTATTTAGCACCTTCTGCGCTAGTTCTAGTTATTTTCCTACATGGCGCACACTGGTCGATCTTTTGGGCTGGCCCATTAGCCAAGTTATGATGGGAAGCTCTCCTGGTTTTCGGAAGCTTCTAGAAGTGTCCAGGGTGTTTTGTTTTGAAAAAAATACTTTTTTTCCTTTATTCTTTTTCCTTTTTTCATTTTCATAAACTTTACATATTCGCGAACTTGTGCTATGGTTCAGTCGGATGATTTGATCCAATTTTAAGCCGCCTCTAGCCCGCCGATCGGATGCTCTACAGCCATAGGATCACGTAGCTCCCAACCTCCCATGGCAGCATTGCCCAACAGCTCTATCACAGCACCGCGCAACACCGACACTCCGGCACCGCTTCATTGCAACTCCGGCGGAGCTTTTCGACGACCCTGTGATGCATCATTGCAACTCTGACAGCCTCCGATGATGCTCCACTGTAGCACTGATCTGCCCTGACGGAGCTCCATCAATACTAGGAAAAAGCCTAGCGGTAGCACGTGTTTTTGGCCTATCAGTAGCGCGGGGAACCGCACTACTGATACGACGTTACAACTAAAAATTATCAGTAGCGCGTGTCCACCCGCGCTACTGCTATATCCACTTAGTAGTAGCGGCTCTTGGGAAGAGCGCTACTGGTAGTTACTAGCAGCTTCTGGCAGCCCGCGCTACTACTATTATTCTGTATTCTATTTCTTCTTTATTTCATGTTGTATTCATACACTTTATATAAGCTTTTATAGAGTAGCAATTTAGGGATTGTTTTTACACCATAATGAGTTATTACATCACTGCGTGAAAGAACCGTGGACTAGTTTCAAGTGGATGGACATCCACTTGAAACTAACATGCGGTTCTTTCATCCAGTGATATAATAAATATCATCATCATGATCAACATATCATTAACAACTCATCATCATAATACATCATTGTCATATAACACCTCCTCATGATCATCATTTTTATCAATGAGACATCATATAGCAAGTTGGTCACTAGTTATAATCACAACTCCTCATCATCATCAACTCTAACACATTGTACCACATAATAACACATTATACCTAGGACCTACTTCTCTCTCATAGGACATACTACCTTCTCTTAGGTAAAATAGTATAAAACAAGATAGGCCCTGACTCTCCATTATGGAGAATGGAGATTATCCTGTCTCCAAGTCTTACCCTTCGCACAATGTTGCTTCCAAGTAGCTCCCTACGAGTGACCATACATTTTTTCCGATCTTTGATTGTCATGTCTTTATTGGTTGTAGAAATCTGATATGAACAGGAGTGATTCGTAGGATGACCTGGTTGTATATTCAAAACATCAAGGCGACCATTCGGAAACATCAGATGAGGCACACACTCCTGCGAGATTATCTGTTGAAAAACATAGTAATAACTTCGTAGTTAGCAATGTAGTTCAGTTTTAGAAGAATTTATGCAAAAGATGCACAGATACCGTAATACTAAAAAAAATCTTATCATGACATCTCCATGGATGTTAGCATAGTTCAACACGTGCACTAGTGTCACGTATTGACCATAATGTGGAGGAGTTTGATAATACATATAGTAATTCTCAAGATCAGTAATAAATGCGATCAGATGATTTTCCCCCTGATAAGTTAATTCTAAGCCATCGGTGTAGTAGGTTCTGTCTACCATCTTCCGCACATTCTTCGAAGAATGAAAATAAGCTATCAATGGAAACAAGTTGTCAACTATTTTGAAATAAACAATATAAATTACTTAATAACTATGTTGAGAAACTCATATAGCTGTAGAATTGGAAGCGTATCAACAAGGACTCAAATTTCCAAATTGTCTTCGGCGATGTCAGGATCATCAAGATCCATGGTGACAAGCATACCCTTATGAAAATCATACATCTTGCAAAGTGCTTCCCAATTCGGGCAACCAAAATGGGATACGCTCTCAGAATTGTATAGATTTACCTCAGAATCCATACCATGATGGGTCCTTAGGTGAATTTTCTTTGTTTTCATACTTTTATGATATTCAGAATCCATCCTCTCCAAGACATAGTGTCTTGCATGGCATGGGATAAGCTAATCGAATTGTAATAGACAAAAAATACACGTTGAAGTAGTAGAAGTCAAGCTTAATTACAAAAAGAAAACACTTTGAATCGTAGCATACCGTTTCAACATCAAAGGTCTCTTGGAGCTTAACGCTGAAGTACCGACCTTCTTCCAAGTGAAGCCTGTCGAAGAAACCCTGGTTGTCGCTACACCAGGAGCACTCCTCGAGACTTTCGTCCGACGACATTTCCTATGTTCATAATTCAAAGATTATACTTATAAAATTCAATATATGTACTAAAAAACTAAATTAGGTCATTATTATTCAGAACGGGTTGACTATCGGTCCGTCGAGTCTTTTTTTGAAAACTCTCAGCTCACGTGGTGTATATATTCGACCGTTGGTGATGGTCGCTCCTCTCTTCGTCCCCAAGTGCTTTAAACCAAAATGTCTAGCACACGGGAACGAAGGAGAAGAGACCCCCACGACAACAGTCGGCATTCTTCTTCTCTCATATATGATGCACACATTCCCTCACTTATTTTTCGATCGTCGGTGATGGTCGTTACTCCTCCTTCCCCTAGTGCATAAAAAAGGTCTAGCACAAGGAGAATAAGGAGAAACGCCCCCCATGACAACAGTCGGGTTTCTTCCTCACTCATTTTTTGATTGTCATGTATGGAGCCTCGATAGACTTAAAGTCAAACCAAAATTTCGTTTAATTATCTTTCTAGAAAATCTAGGCCACTATTTCCTACATATTCTAGAACAAGTCATGCCAAAATTCACGAAAAAATCCGGCATGACCTTTGCTAAAAAATGACATATCGAGCGCCTGAAATTTGCCGGAACAGGAATTAATCAACACTTCGGCAAAACATAGGCCACTCGGAGGTGTTACCTGCAAACATGGCCACTTGGGCAAGCACATATCCTAGTTGCATTCAAACTTGATGGTCATTGCATTCAAACTTGATGGTCATTGCATTTCAATGGTTGAAAAATATGAACAAAAACATTTCAAAATATCTTATAGGATTCATATTGACATGGAGATTTGGCTAGTCTCACCTCGAGGTCGGAGGGGGTCTGTGACGGGAACGACGGTGGCGGCGACATGGAGATTTGGCTGCAAAAACAAAATAGTATTCAAAATAGTGCTTTCCAATTTGAGCATTCAAAATAGGAGTAGTTCTCCAATTTGAGGATTCAATAAGCAAAACTAAATCATAAATTAAATTAGTATTCAAATTATAATGCATTCAATAAGAAAAACTAAATCATCTCTTGCATCCGTACATCGTCGAATATTATCACTAATACTCCTCGAATATTATCATACATAGAACCTCGCTAATACAGCTAAAACCCTAGCAAACGACAGGTATTGGCCTGGGCGGTGGACACCCAAAGAGAAGGAACCATCACAGAATCATATCTCCAGTGAGATCCTTAAAGAACCTGGCAGGTATTGGAGAACCTGCCCTCCAACGCAACCATGTAGCGACGAACGTGCTCGTCCTCCTCGCTGACACGGTGATGTACCACCTCCACGGGCCCCTCAAGCCTCCGCACCGTCACTGGCCCATGCGGCCGCCACCAAAGAAGGTTCGAGTCAACGACGGGCTGGCTCCTCACTAAGCTGCGCCTCCCAGAAGGTAGCACATCCCAGTACTAGCCTGGCGGAGCCTAGTCTCGGACTTGGCCCCTCTGATCAAGCAGGATTTCTCCGCCGAGTCGATGACGAGGATGCGGGATAGGCATCGTCGACGTCGATGCGGGGATAATTGCTTTAACTAAAAAGGTAAACTAGTTCTATTAATTTTCGTACTAAAAATAAAATAGTTGTATTAATTCTACTAGTTCAACTAAGCACTTACTATAAATAAAAATAAACTAGTTCAACTAGTTCTATTAATTTTCTTACTAAAAAATAGTTCTATTAATTCAACTAGTTTTTACTAAAAATAAACTAGTTCAGCTAGTTCTATTAATTTTCTTACTAAAAATAAACTAGTTCTATTAATTCAACTAGTTCTTACTAAAAATAAACTAGTTCAACTAGTTTTATTAATTTTCTTACTAAAAATAGTAAAAAACTATATTGAATTTTTTTCTCTCAATTAAACACTACTAGCCTAATTAACATCTAGTTAAACCCTACTGCCCTAGTTCTTAAGCATCTACAAGTACTAACTAATTAGATGAACCCTAGCTAGGTATTTAACCATCTACAACTACTTAAGCACCATTGATGAACCATAGGAATTTGTCCTAAAAACTACTTAAGCATCTACAACTACTGCCCTAATTAACATTTAGTTTACAATTATATTTACTTAACTACATTGGGTGCATAACAACTATATAACTACTTAAGCATCTACAAGTAGTAGCTAATATGATGAACCCTAACTAATTAGATGAACTCTAAAATTTGATGAACCCTAGGAACCCTAGCTAGGCAGAGTTAGGGAAGGAGGAGGAGGAGGTCTATGCGTGCTCACCTCGGGCGCTGGCGGAGTTCGGGAGCGGCCGAGGGAGGGGCACGCGGCGTCGAGGTCGGCCGGGGTCGAGGTTGGGGTCGGGGTCGGCATCGAGGTCGAGGTCGGGGTCAGGGTCGGGGTTGAGGGCAGCAGAGGGCGACGGGAGAGCGCGCGGCGGCCAACGGCGATGTAGGTCAACAACGGCGGCGACAGCAGTTCGAGGTGGGATTTGGGGGAAGTGGCCGGAGGGAAGAAGAACCGCACGGTTAAGTCAAAAATAGCAGTAACGTGTTCGCGGAAAAGCGCTACTGCTACATTAGCTATAGCTAATATAGCTATAGCGCGGGCCAACAAAAAGCGCTACTGATATTTTAGCTATAGCGCTTGTACCGAAAGCGTGCTGCTGCTACGCCTTTCTCCCTTTTTTTCTTTTTTCCCTTCACATTTTCTTTTTTTCCTTTCCCCTTTTTCTATTTCTTTCATTTTCATTTACTTATGTATATGTTTTTTATTTTATTTTCTTTTCGATACCAGTAGCGCTTTCCGCGCAAAACATGCTACTACAACCATATTAGCAGCGTCGCTCTTTCCGTGAGCTCGTTGCTACTATTCCTAGCCTGCAGAGAGCACTGTGGGAATTATAGTAGTAACGCTTCTTTCGCCTGGCGCGCTACTGCTAGAATCTTAGCTGCAGTGCGTTTATTTTCCGGGCGCTAGTGATAAGTAGTAGTAGCGGTTGTTTTTGACACGCGCTACTGGTACGTTTCTGTGTATAAGGTTTTCCCTAGTAGTGAATGGAAGCACCAGTAACCCTCGAATGAAGCTCCAATGCAACACTGGACTGCCCCGATGGAGCTCCATCGTATCACCGGTGGCCCTTCGACGAAGCTCTAATGCAGCACTAAATGGCCCCGGCGGAGTGCTATGTCTTGAGCTTGCGTTGGTTTTCCTTGAAGAGGAAAGGGTGATGCAACAATAGTAGCGTAAGTATTTCCCTCAGATTTTGAGAACCAAGGTAACAATCCAGTAGGAGGCTCCTCAAAAGTCCCATGCACCTACACAAACAAACAAAGAACTCGCAACAAACGCAATAAAGGGGTTGTCAATCCCTTGACGGCCACTTGCGAAAGTGAGATCTGATATAGTATGATAAGATAAATATATTTTTGGTATTTTATAATATAGATTGGAAAAGTAAAGATGCAAATAAAAGTAGATTGAAAGCTTATATGATAAAAGATAGACCCGGGGGCCATAGGTTTCACTAGTAGCTTCTCTCAAGATAGCATAAGTATTACGGTGGGTGAACAAATTACTGTCGAGCAATTGATAGAAAAGCGTATAATTATGAGATTATCTAGGCATGATCATATCTATAGGCATCACGTCCGCAACAAGTAGACCGACTCCTGCCTGCATCTACTACTATTACTCCACACATCAACCGCTATCCAGCATGCATCTAGAGTATTAAGTTCATAAAGAACAGAGTAACACATTAAGAAAGATGACATGATGTAGAGTGATAAACTCATGCAATATGATATAAACCCCATCTTTTTATCCTCGAAGGCAACAATACAATATGTGCCTTGCTGCCCCTGCTGTCACTGGGAAAGGACACCGCAAGATTGAACCCAAAGCTAAGCACTTCTCCCATTGCAAGAAAGATCAATCTAGTAGGCCAAACCAAACTGATAATTCAAAGAGACTTGCAAAGATAACTTAATCACACATAAAAGAATTCAGAGGAGATTCAAATATTTCTCATCGATAAACTTGATCATAAACCCACAATTCATCGGATCTCGACAAACACACCGCAAAAAACGTTACATCGAATAGATCTCCAAGAAGATCGAGGAGAACATGGTATTGAGATCCAAAAAGAGAGAAGAAGTCATCTAGCTAATAACTATGTACCCGAAGGTCTTGTGGTAAACTACTCACAACTCATCGGAGGGGCTATGGTATTGATGTAGAAAGCCCTCCGTGGTCGATTCCCCCTCCGGCGGAGCGTCGACGAAGGCCCCAAGATGAGATCTCGCGGATACATAAGGTTACGGTGGTGGAAATAGTTTTTCGTTGGCTCTCTTGATGTTCTCGGGGTACGTGGGTATATATAGGATGAAGAAGTAGGTCGGTGGCTGCCCGAGGGGCCCACGAGATAGGGGGCGCGCCCTATAGGGGTGGGCGCGCCCTATAGGGGTGGGCGCGCCCTCCACCCTCGTGGCCGCCTCGACTGCTTCTTGACTTGCACTCCAAGTCCTCTGGATCACGTTTGTTCCAAAAATCACGCTCCCGAAGGTTTCATTCCGTTTGGACTCCGTTTGATATTCCTTTTCTTCAAAATTTTGAAATAGGCAAAAAAACAGCAAAATACGGGCTGGGCCTCCGGTTAGTAGGTTAGTCCCAAAAATGATATAAATGTGTAAAGTAAAGCCCATAAACATCCAAAACGGATAATATAATAGAATGGAACAATCAAAAATTATAGATACGTTGGAGACGTATCAAGCATCCCCAAGGTTAATTCCTCCTCGTCCTCGAGTAGGTAAATGATAAAACAGAATTTTTGATGTGGAATGCTACCTAGCATAATTCTCAATGTAATTTTCTTTATTGTGGCATGAATGTTCAGATCCAAATGATTCAAAATAAAAGTTCATATTGACATAAGAAATAGTAATACTTCAAGCATACTAATCAAAGCAATCATGTCTTCTCTAAATAACATGGCTAAAGAAAGTTCATCCCTACAAAAATCATATAGTTAGGCTATGCTTCATTTTCGTCACACAAAAATGCTCCCAAATTATACACCCCCGATGACAAGCCAAGAAATTGTTTCATACTTAAATAATCTTAAACTTTTTCAACTTTCACGTAATACATGAGCGTGAGCCATGGGTATAGCACTATGGGTGGAATAGAATATGATGATGAGGATTGTGTGGAGAAGACAAAAAAGGAGAAAGTCTCACATTGATGACGATAATCAACGGGCTATGGAGATGCCCATCAATTGATGTCAACATGAGGAGTAGGGATTGCCATGCAACGGATGCACTAGAGCTATAAATGTATGAAAGCTCAACAAAAGAAAACTAGTGGGTGTGCATCCAACTTGCTTGCTCATGAAGACCTAGGGCATTTTGAGGAAGCCCATCATAGGAATATACAAGCCAAGTTTTATAATGAAAAATTCCCACTAGTATATGAAAGTGACAACATATGAGACTCTCTATATGAAGAGCATGGTGCTACTTTGAAGCACAAGTGTGGAAAAGAGATAGTAACATTGCCCCCTTTTTATTTATTTTCTTTTTTTTTCTTTTTTTTTCTTTTTTGGGCCTTTCTTTGGGGGGGGGGGGGGGGGGACAATGCTCTAATAATGATGATCATCACACTTTTATTGATTTACAACTCATGAGTTACAACTCAAAACTAGAACAAGATATGACTCTATATGAATGCCTCCGGCGGTGTACCGGGATGGGTAATGAATCAAGAGTGACATGTATGAAAAATTATGCAAAGTGCCCTTGCCACAAATACGATGTCAACTAAATGATCATGCAATGGCAATATGACAAATGCGATGTCAACTACGGAACGGTGGAAAGTTGCATGGCAATATATCTCGGAATGGCTATGGAAATGCCATAATAGGTAGGTATGGTGGCTGTTTTGAGAAAGATATAAGGAGGTTTATGTGTGATAGAGCGTATCATATCACGGGGTTTTGATGCACCGGCGAAGTTTGCACCAACTCTCAAGGTGAGAAAGGGCAATGCACGGTACCGAAGAGGCTAGCAATGATGGAAAGGTAAAAGTGTGTATAATCCATGGACTCAACATTAGTCAAAAGAACTCATATACTTATTGCAAAAATCTACAAGTCATCAAAAACCAAGCACTACGCGCATGCTCCTAGAGGGATAGATTGGTAGGAAAAGACCATCGCTCATCCCCGACCGCCACTCACAAGGATGCACAATCTAAGAAAACCTCATGTTTCAAATTTGTTACACAACTTTAACCATACGTGCATGCTACGGGACTTGCTAACTTCAACACAAGCATTCTTTAAATTCATAATCACCCAACTAGCATGACTTTAATATCACTACCTCCATATCTCAAAACAATTATCAAGTATCAAATTGATCATAGCATCCAATTCACTTCCTATGATAGTTTTTATTATACCCAACTTGGATGCCCACCATTCTAGGACCAATTTTATAACCATAGCAAATACCATGCTGTTCTAAGAGACTCTCAAAATAATATAAGTGAAGAATGAAGACTAGTAATTTCTACAAAATTAAGCCACCACCGTGCTCTCTAAAAGATATAAGTGAAGCACTAGAGCAAAAACTATCTAGCTCAAAAGATATAAGTGAAGCACATAGAGTATTCTAATAAATTCCAATCAAGTGGCTTCTCCCAAAAGGTGTGTACAGCAAGGATGATTGTGGAAAACTAAAAAGCAAATACTAATATCATACAAGATGCTCCAAGCAAAACACATATCATGTGCCGAATAAAAATATAGCTCCAAGTAAAGTTACCGATAAACAAAGACGAAGGAGGGGATGCCTTCCGGGGGAATCCCCAAGCTTAGGCTTTTGGCTATTCTTGAATATCTTGGGGTGTCATGGGCATCCCAAGCTTAGGCTCTTGCCACTCCTTATTCCATAGTCCATCAAATCGTTACCCAAAACTTGAAAACTTCACAACACAAAACGCAACAGGAAATCTCATAAGCTCCGTTAGTGAAAGAAAGCAAAACCACAACATAATGTACTGAAATGAACTCATTCTTTATTTATTTTGGTGTTAAACCTACTTTATTTAAAGTTCCCTATGGTTCATACCACTTAATACTAGCCATAGATGCATCAAAATAAGCGAACAACACACGAAAAACAGAATCTGTCAAAAACAGAACACTCTGTAGCAATCTGTAACCCTAGAATACATATGGAACTCTGAAAATCCTACAAAAATAGGAAGTCCTGGGAAATTTTTCTATTGATATACAGCAAAAAGAATCAACACAAAAGCACGTTTATGTGAATTAACAAAACTATTTTCGTGCGCACAAAGTTTCTGTTTTTCAGCAGAATCAAATTAACTATCACCACAGGTTATCCTATAGGTTCTACTTGGCACGAACACTAATTAAAACATAAAAACACATCTAAATAGAAGGTAGATGCAAAATTTATTACTAAACAGAAACAAAAACAAAAAACACAAATAAAATTGGGTTGCCTCCCAACTAGCGCTATCGTTTAACGCCCCTACCTAGGCATAAAAGCGAGGATAGATCTAAGTAGTGCCATCTTTGGCACTCAATTCATAAGTAGCTCGCATGATAGATCCATAAGGTAATTTAATTTTCTTTCTTGAAAAGTGCTCCATGACTTTCCTTAATGAAAATTGGAATCTAATATTCCCTTCCTTCATATCAATAATTGCGCCAATCGTTCTAAGGAAAGGTCTACCAAGAATAATTGGGCAAGAAAGATTGCAATCTATACCAAGAACGATAAAATCTACGGGAACCAAATTTCTATTTGCAACAATGAGAACATCATTGATCCTTCCCATTGGATTTTTAATGGTGGAATCCGCAAGGTGCAAATTTAAAGAGCAATCATCAAGATCATGGAAACCTACAATGTCACATAAAGTTTTCGGAATCGTGGAAACACTAGCACCCAAATCACATAAAGCATAACACTCATGATCTTTAATTTTAATCTTTATAGTAGGTTCCCACTCATCATTAAGTTTTCTAGGTGTAGAAACTTCCTAATTAAGTTTTCATCAAAAGATTGCATCAAGGCATCAACGATATGTTTGGTAAAAGCTTTATTTTGACTATAAGCAAGAGGAGAATTCACAAAAGATTGCAACAAGGAAATACAACCTTCTAAAGAACAATTATCTTAATTAAATTCCTTGAAATCCAATATAGTGGGTTCAATACTATTTAAAGTCTTGACCTCTCC
The DNA here is from genome assembly GCA_963921465.1 of Triticum timopheevii. Lineage (NCBI taxonomy): Eukaryota > Viridiplantae > Streptophyta > Magnoliopsida > Poales > Poaceae > Triticum > Triticum timopheevii. Next base: position 605,791,352 of record OY997274.1, on the reverse strand, counting down.
AATCCCACTTTTACCAAATTTAGCATCAAGATCTAAAAACTCCGAATTATCGGGACGCCTTTTAACTAAAGTTGACTCATCTCCAGTCCCATCATTATTAAGATTCATATTGCAAAACAAAGATTTAATAGGGGACACATCAATAACTTTAAGATCTTCATCATTATTTTCATGGAAACTGGAAGAACATGCCTTTACAAAGCAATCTTTCTTAGCACGCAATCTAGCGGTTCTTTCCTTGCACTCATCAATGGAAATTTTCATTGCTTAGAGACACTCACAGATATCATGCTTAGGAGGAGTATATCTAAGTTTCAAAGAATCAATATCAAGCGAAAGTCTATCAACGTTCCTAGCCAAATCATCAACCTTGAGTAATTTTTCTTCAAGCAAGGCATTAAAATTCTTTTGAGAGATCATAAATTCTTTTACACTATTCTCAAAATCAGAGGGCATCTTATTAAAATTACCATAAGAATTATTGTAGGAATTTCCATAATTATTAGAGGAATTACTAGGGAACGGTCTAGGATTAAAGTTTCCTCTATAAGCATTGTTTCCGAAACTATTCCTACCAACAAAATTCACATCCATAGATTCATTATTATTCTCAATCAAAGTAGACAAAGGCATATCATTGGGATCAAGAGGAGCACTCTTAGTAGCAAATAATTTCATAAGTTCATCCATCTTTCCACTCAAAACATTAATTTCTTCTATAGCATGCATTTTTTACTAGTAGATCTTTCGGTGTGCCATCGAGAATAATTAGCCATAATATTATCAAGGAGTTTTGTAGCATCTCCTAAAGTAATTTCCATAAACGTGCCTCTCACGGCCGAATCTAAAAGATTTATAGAAGCAAAATTCAATCCGGCATAAAAAATTTGTATGATCATCCATAAATTCAAACCATGAGTAGGGCAATTGCGAATCATCAATTTTATTCTTTCCCAAGATTGGACAACATGCTCATGATCAAGTTGTTTTAAATTCATAATATCGTTCCTAAGAGTGATGATCTTAGCGGGAGGAAAATACTTAGAGATAAAAGAATCTTTGCACTTGTTCCAAGAATCAATACTATTTTTAGGCAAAGACGAAAACCAAACTTTAGCACGATCTCTAAGGGAAAACGGAAATAACTTCAATTTAACAATATCATTGTATGTATCTTTCTTCTTTTGCATATCACACAAATCAACAAAGTTGTTTAGATGGGTAGCGGCATCTTCACTAGGAAGGCCGGCGAATTGATCTTTCATAACAAGATTCAGCAAAGCAGTATTGATTTCACAAGACTCAACATCATTAAGAGGAGCAATTGGAGTACTAAGGAAATCATTATTATTGGTATTGGAGAAATCACACAATTTGGTATTATCTTGCGCCATGGCGATAAGTAATCCAACACTCAAGCAAACAAAAAATAGGCAAACGAAAGAGAGAGAGGAGATTGGGAAAGAGAGAGCGAATAAAACGGCAAGGGTGAAGTGGGGGAGAGAAAAACAAGAGACAAATGGAAAATAATGTAAATGCGAGGGAGATGAGTTTGTGATGGGTACTTGGTATGTCTTGACTTGAGCGAAGACCTCCCCGGCAACGGCGCCAGAAATTCTTCTTGCTACGTCTTGAGCTTGCGTTGGTTTTCCTTGAAGAGGAAAGGGTGATGCAGCAATAGTAGCGTAAGTATTTCCCTCAGTTTTTGAGAACCAAGGTATCAATCCAGTAGGAGGCTCCTCAAAAGTCCCACGCACCTACACAAACAAACAAAGATGATGAGGACATCAATACCATTGTTACACCCACAGCCCCTACTACTACATATACTGGACCAATTACTAGAGCTCGCGCACGCCAATTAAATTATCAGGTACTTTCGTTTCTTGGTAATGATTCTAATGTTCATGAGAATATGATGCTGCCTAAATTGGATACATTTGTTTTGCTTACAAATGAAGGGCCTAGCTTGGAAAAGGATGGACATTGGAGCAAGAGCAAGCATGGAGATGATGCCATGCGCAAGGAGAACCAGAACGGAGTTACAAGTGATGATTTCAGGACTTTGAAGCCACCATAAGAGTGCATGAAGCCTTGGACGAAATATACAAGATGCCACTTCATAAATTTCGTCCAGAGGCTATTATAGGTGCTGCGTCACCTTTTTATTGGGCCAGGCCCATGTAATTTCGAAATACATTAGTATATGCTATTTTTAGAGTCCGTATGTGTGGGGAAACAAGAGATAGGGTTGATTTCGGACCCCTCCACCAAGGGCCACGAAATTCCCCCTCTCTTCCTCCATATATACAGCCCTTAGGGCACCGTTTAGACTTTGGGTTTTGTTTAGATTAAAAGTTCGCCATAGCTGCAACTTCGCGTACTTCGTTTGTGTTCAACGACCAGACAAAGGCGTCACAGAACCCCACCTTGATCAATAAAGCTTTTCATCTTATATTCGCAATATCCAGATTGCAATCTTAGTTTCTTGCTTGTTCTTCGTTTGCTCGCAGGAAACAGACCCTCGTGGTCAGGTTGATCGTGCTCCGGCGTGGTCAATAACCTCTCGGAGTTGGTTTAGCGATTGCTAAGGCGCGACGTCCTCGCGCGTTCGTAGTCGGATCGTCAAAGTCGACTTCCACCAAAGCGATATCCATCATCTCATCGAAAGACGGGACACCTTTGCCTCTATCAAGTGGTATCAGATTTCCAGGTTGCTCGGTGAGATTTTACAGTTTTTCGTAGCTTGGATCGAGTCTGTTCTTCATACCTACAGTCCACGAAAAAGCCACAAAAAAAATTTAGGGTTAGTTCATCATATCCGAACCAATCTGAGCCTTTGCATAATCTTTTTAGGGTTTTGCTTTGTTGAATTTGCGGTTGCATCGTCGTGTCTAGTTGCTGGTCTTAGCGTCTAGTCTTTTAGAGTTTCGAGTTCTGGTCATAAGTTGTCACGCCGCCACCGCACCATCATCATCGCCCCTGCCACCTACCACCACCACTCCGAATCCGTATCCATATACCACCACCAATCTGTGCCATATACCACCACCGATCCATATCCATATACTACCACTGCTACCACCACCGCTGCCATATACCACCACCATATATCCACCACCAATCCGAATTCTTGTCATATTAGGTTTGTTTTCGAGATCCATCTAGATTCCGATTCGTGTTTTCCTTGCCGGAGTAGGTTTCGAAAAAAAAAGAGTCCGGAAACCACGCTCCGTTTAGGCCCAAAATTTTTCGAAAACGCATTTTTCGAAAAAAAATTCTGGCTATCCTATTTTTAGGTGTTTCTGAGTGTTTTGAGACAGGTGCCATTATAGGAAGTTTTTTTTGACCCGTTTCCAGGTTTTGGGTCCGGACAGTCGAAAAAAAAAATTGGTCGAAAAAATTTCGTGCCCATCCTGTCAGTTTAAGCTAGGAAGAGTTTTGAGACACTCGCCATTATAGTGATTTTTCGCAAAAAAAAAGCAGCGCAAAAAAAAGAGCGAAAAAAATTCCAGAGTGTGCTTTTCCCTTGTTTACGTGCCGCGCCGTGATTTTGTTGGTGTTCTAGGCTCGCGTCTCTAGCACAGTCTAGCCTAGGACCAGCACAGTACCGTCGTTGAGCGTTTATTCAACTTTGCATCTCTGAATTGATTATTGCTGACCCTTTTTGCTACCATATTATAAGCCTTCCCAGCTCCACATACATCTACGTCGTGCGGTTGACTCTCCCTGGTAATCGCTCTATCCAAGCTTTGAGAGTTTTTGACTACAACGGTTGCCGATCACCGCCTGCTGCTGGGTAAGAACTCGTAAGAATTTGAGATTTGCTTGACGGATTTGTGACACCCACCACCACCTCTTGTTAGTAGTCTATAGGATCATATTCTTGTGTGTTTCTATTGCTCCTAACCATGCCAGGATCACAAGCCGACGAGACTGACTGGGAGAACATGACGAATAAGGATTTGCATGATAAATTTCAGCAAATGATGAGTGGACAGGTGCAAGATGTGCTAAACAGATTTGAAGAGGCCATGGAGAAGATAGATGGCATGGAGAAGACGTTCGAAACAAAGCTCGATAACAAGTTTAATGAATTGCTCGCGCGTCTTCCACCACCACCACCCGCTGCACCTAACGCACCTCTCCAACAACAACAACAACAACGACTACCTCCACGTCGCAAAATAGACCTTCGCCGAGCGAGCCGTGTTCCTCTTGCGTTTGGCCAAACTGTTGGTGCTGCTGTTGATACTTCTGTGGCTCCTGCTGCTGATGCGGAGGAGGATGATTATGTGGGAGATTATGAGGATGAGGTTGATCAAAATCAGCACTACATGCAGCCACCTGCACCACCACCAGCAGGTCGACCTCAGGTATATATTCGTAATGGTAGGCCTGCACCACCACCTCAGGTACGAGATGATGTCCATATTCCTAAACTGAAATTGAATATTCCACCATTTGAGGGTAGATATGTTCCTGATATATATCTTACTTGGGAGTTAGAAACTGAACAACATTTTACATGTTACAATATCCCGAGGAGAGACGGGTTGCTGCTGCTGTTTGTGCTTTCACTAGTTTTGCATGTGTATGGTGGTCTGAACATTGTAGATTATATCCTATTCCTGCTGCTTGGGCTGCTTTGAAAACTGCTATGTGTACTCGTTGGGTTCCACCATATTATCAACGTGAATTGCTTCAAAAATTACAGCGCTTAAGACAAGGAAAAAATTCTATAGAAGAATATTATCAGGAATTACAAACTGGCATGATTAGATGTGGTATTGTTGAGGAGAATGAAGCTATGCTTGCACGTTTTCTGGGTGGATTAAATAGAGAGATTCAGACCATTCTAGACTATAAGGAGTATACTAATATCACTCGTTTATTCCATCTTGCTTGTAAAGCTGAACGTGAAGTGCAGGATCGACAAGCATTGGCGCGAACTAACTTTTTTGCAGGCCGACCTTCATCATGGACACCGCGTGCATCTTCTACTTCAACTGCACCAGCACCTCAATTAGGTGCCTCCTCCAGTCGTGATACAAGAAAACAGGCACAACCACCATTATCTACCAAGAGCGCACCTGCTGGGCCTGCACGGAGTTCTTCTTCTTCCATAGCATCAACAGGGCACACAAGTGATATTATTTGTCGTTGTTGTAAGGGAGGAGGTCATTATGCGAGAGAATGCAAATCTCCGCGTGTGATGATTGCTACCGCGGATGGTGGGTATGAGTCCGCTAGTAACTATGATGAGGAGACTTTGGCTCTTATTACACGTGAAGAACATGGTGGAGATGATTCTGATCATGAGACGCAATACATGGCTCCTGAAGATGCTGACAGGTATGAATGTTTAGTTGCTCAACGTGTTTTGAGTGTGCAGGTCACACAAGCTGAGCAAAATCAGAGGCACAATTTGTTCCATACCAAGGGAGTTGTGAAAGAACGTTCTGTGCACGTCATCATAGATGGAGGGAGCTGCAACAACTTGGCTAGCATGGAGATGGTGGAGAAGCTTTCTCTCACCACAAGACCACATCCACATCCTTACTACATTCAATGGTTCAACAACAGCGGCAAGGTTAAGGTAACACGTACTGTTCGTGTGCATTTTAGTATCTCTACATATGCTGATTATGTTGATTGTGATGTGGTACCTATGCAAGCATGTTCCTTATTACTTGGTAGACCATGGCAATTTGATAAAAATTCTGTACACCATGGTAGAAACAATCACTATACTCTTGTTCATAAGGATAAAAATATTACTTTGCTTCCTATGACTCCTGATTCCATTTTGAAAGATGATATTAATAGAGCTAATAAAGCAAAACAGGAGAATAATAAGAGTGAAAATCAGATTGTGGCAAAAGAATTTGAGCAACAAATGCAGCCTAATAATAAACCATCTAGTGTTGCTTCTGCAATTAAATTGAAAAGTGCATGTTTATTTGCCACCAAATCTGATATTGATGAGCTAGATTTCAGCAAATCTGTTTGCTATGCTTTTGTGTGCAAAGAGGCATTATTTTCATTCGAGGACGTTCCTTCCTCTTTGCCTCCTGCTATCACTAACATTTTGTAGGAGTTCGCTGACGTCTTTCCACAAGACGTGCCACCGGGATTACCGCCTATTCGAGGTATTGAGCATCAGATTGACTTAATTCCCGGTGCTTCACTGCCAAACCGTGCACCATACCGTACCAATCCAGAGGAGACGAAGGAGATTATGCGTCAAGTACAAGAGCTTCTCGACAAAGGTTATATACGCGAATCCCTTAGTCCTTGTGCTGTTCCTATTATTCTAGTGCCGAAAAAGGATGGTACATCACGTATGTGTGTTGATTGTAGAGCCATTAATAATATTACTATTCGTTATCGTCATCCTATTCCTAGGCTAGATGATATGCTTGATGAATTGAGTGGCTCTACAATATTCTCCAAAGTTGATTTGCGTAGTGGATACCATCAAATTCATATGAAATTGGGAGATGAATGGAAAACAACATTTAAAACTAAGTTTGGATTATATGAGTGGTTAGTCATGCCTTTTGGGTTAACTAATGCACCTAGTACTTTCATGAGATTAATGAACGAAGTTTTACGTGCTTTCATTGGACGATTTGTGGTAGTTTAGTTTGATGACATATTGATTTATAGCAGATCTTTGGAAGAACATTTGGAACATTTACGTGCTGTTTTTATTGCTCTACGTGATGCACGTTTGTTTGGTAACCTTGGGAAGTGCACCTTTTGCACCGACCGAGTATCTTTTCTTGGCTATGTTGTTACTCCACAGGGAATTGAAGTTGATAAAGCCAAGATTGAAGCTATTGAGAGTTGGCCGCAGCCCAAAATGGTCACACAAGTGAGGAGTTTTCTTGGCCTCGCTGGATTCTATAGGCGTTTTGTGAGAGATTTCAGCACCATTGCTGCACCTCTCAATGAGCTTACAAAGAAAGATGTGCCTTTTCTGTGGGGTACCGCACAGGAAGAAGCCTTCACGGTATTGAAAGATAAGTTGACACATGCTCCTTTACTCCAACTTCCTGATTTTAATAAGACTTTTGAGCTTGGATGTGATGCTAGTGGAATTGGATTAGGAGGTGTGTTATTACAAGATGGCAAACCTGTTGCATACTTTTCTGAAAAATTGAGTGGGCCTAGTCTGAATTATTCTACTTACGATAAAGAATTATATGCTCTTGTTCGGACTTTAGAAACATGGCAACATTATTTATGGCCCAAAGAATTTGTTATACATTCTGATCATGAATCTTTGAAACATATTAAAAGTCAAGCTAAACTGAATCGTAGACATGCTAAATGGGTTGAATTTATTGAGACTTTCCCTTATGTCATTAAACACAAGAAGGGAAAAGAAAATGTTATTGCTGATGCATTGTCTCGTCGCTATACTATGCTTTCACAACTTGACTTCAAAATATTTGGTTTGGAGATCATCAAAGATCAATATGTGCATGATGCTGATTTTAAAGATGTAATGCAGAATTGTAAAGAAGGAAGAATGTGGAACAAGTTTGTCGTTAACGATGGATTTGTGTTTCGTGCTAACAAGCTATGCATTCCAGCTAGCTCCGTTCGTCTTTTGTTGTTGCAGGAGGCGCATGGAGGAGGATTAATGGGACACTTTGGCGTGAAGAAGACGGAGGACGTACTTGCTACACATTTCTTTTGGCCAAAGATGAGACGGGATGTTGAGCGTTTTATTGCTCGCTGCACTACATGTCAAAAAGCTAAGTCACGACTCAATCCTCATGGTTTATATATGCCTTTGCCTGTACCTAGTGTTCGTTGGGAGGATATATCTATGGACTTTGTTTTAGGTTTACCTCGAACAAAGAAGGGGAGGGATAGCATATTTGTTGTCGTGGATAGATTCTCGAAAATGGCACACTTTATACCATGTCATAAAAGCGATGATGCTATTAATATTGCTGATTTGTTCTTTCGTGAAATTATTCGCTTGCATGGTGTGCCAAATACTATTGTTTCAGATCGTGATACTAAATTTCTTAGCCACTTTTGGAGATGTTTATGGGCTAAGTTGGGGACTAAACTGCTTTTTAGTACTACTTGTCACCCCCAAACTGATGGACAAACTGAAGTAGTCAATAGAACATTGTCTACTATGCTTAGGGCTGTTTTGAAGAATAATAAGAAAATGTGGGAGGAATGCTTGCCTCATATTGAATTTGCTTATAATCGTTCATTGCATTCTACTACTAAGATGTGCCCTTTTGAAGTTGTGTATGGTTTCCTACCTCGTGCACCTATTGATTTGTTGCCTCTTCCATCTTCGGAGAAGGTTAATTTTGATGCTAAAGAACGTGCTGAATTGATTTTAAAAATGCATGAGTTAACTAAGGAAAACATTGAGCGTATGAATGCTAAATATAAACTTGCTGGAGATAAGGGTAGAAAACATGTTGTGTTTGCACCTGGAGATCTTGTTTGGTTACATTTGCGTAAGGATAGATTTCCTGATTTGCGCAAATCAAAGCTAATGCCACGTGCTGCTGGTCCCTTTAAGGTGTTGGAGAAAGTAAATGATAATGCATATAAACTTGAGCTGCCTGCAGATTTTGGGGTTAGTCCCACTTTTAACATTGCAGATTTGAAGCCTTATTTGGGTGAGGTAGATGAGCTTCCGTCGAGGACGACTTCATTTCAAGAAGGGGAGGATGATGAGGACATCAATACCATTGTTACACCCACAGCCCCTACTACTACATATACTAGACCAATTACTAGAGCTCGCGCACGCCAATTAAATTATCAGGTACTTTCGTTTCTTGGTAATGATTCTAATGTTCATGAGAATATGATGCTGCCTAAATTGGATACATTTGTTTTGCTTACAAATGAAGGGCCTAGCTTGGAGAAGGATGGACATTGGAGCAAGAGCAAGCATGAAGATGATGCCATGCGCAAGGAGAACCAGAACGGAGTTACAAGTGATGATTTCAGGACTTTGAAGCCACCATAAGAGTGCATGAAGCCTTGGACGAAATATACAAGATGCCACTTCATAAATTTCGTCCAGAGGCTATTATAGGTGCTGCGTCACCTTTTTATTGGGCCAGGCCCATGTAATTTCGAAATACATTAGTATATGCTATTTTTAGAGTCCGTATGTGTGGGGAAACAAGAGATAGGGTTGATTTCGGACCCCTCCACCAAGGGCCACGAAATTCCCCCTCTCTTCCTCCATATATACAGCCCTTAGGGCACCGTTTAGACTTTGGGTTTTGTTTAGATTAAAAGTTCGCCATAGCTGCAACTTCGCGTACTTCGTTTGTGTTCAACGACCAGACAAAGGCGTCACAGAACCCCACCTTGATCAATAAAGCTTTTTATCTTATATTCGCAATATCCAGATTGCAATCTTAGTTTCTTGCTTGTTCTTCGTTTGCTCGCAGGAAACAGACCCTCGTGGTCAGGTTGATCGTGCTCCGGCGTGGTCAATAACCTCTCGGAGTTGGTTTAGCGATTGCTAAGGCGCGACGTCCTCGCATGTTCGTAGTCGGATCGTCAAAGTCGACTTCCACCAAAGCGATATCCATCATCTCATCGAAAGACGGGACACCTTTGCCTCTATCAAAAGAACTCGCAACCAACGCAATAAAGGGGTTGTCAATCCCTTCACGGCCACTTGCGAAAGTGAGATCTGATAGAGATAGTATGATAAGATAAATATATTTTTGGTATTTTATAATATAGATTGGAAAAGTAAAGATGCAAATAAAAGTAGATTGAAAGCTTATATGATAAAAGATAGACCCGGGGGCCATAGGTTTCACTAGTGGCTTCTCTCAAGATAGCATAAATATTACAGTGGGTGAACAAATTACTGTCAAGCAATTGATAGAAAAGTAAATAATTATGAGATTATCTAGGCATGATCATTGTCGGTGTCAAAACCGGCGGATCTCGGGTAGGGGGTCCTGAACTGTGCGTCTAGGCGGATGGTAACAGGAGATGAGGGACACGACGTTTTACCCAGGGTCGGGCCCTCTCGATGGAGGTAAAACCCTACGTCCTGCTTGATTAATATTGATGATATGGGTAGTACAAGAGTGGATCTACCACGAGATCAAGGAGGCTAAACCCTAAAGCTAGCCTATGGTATGATTGTTGTAATGTATGTTGTGTCCTACGGACTAAAGCCCTCCGGTTTATATAGACACCGGAGACGGCTAGGGTTACACAGAGTCGGTTACAATGGTAGGAGATCTACATATCCGTATCGCCAAGCTTGCCTTCCACGCCAAGGAAAGTCCCATCCGAACACGGGACGGAGTCTTCAATCTTGTATCTTCGTAGTCTTGGAGTCCGGCGGACGATGATAGTCCGGCTGTCCGGACACCCCCTAGTCCAGGACTCCCTCAGTAGCCCCTGAACCAGGCTTCAATGACGATAAGTCCGGCGCGCATAATGTTCGGCATTGCAAGGCGGGTTCCTCCCTTGAATAATCCAGGGAAGATCATGAACACCAGGATAGTGTCCGGCTCTGCAAAATAAATTCCACATTCCACCTTAGAGAGAATAAAATGTACACAAGTCCAATCTGTTGACGTATTATGCGGCATGACATCACACCGCTACCAGGCTTTTACTTGAATCGTTTTTTATCATACCACCTCAGCATGTTTAGCGAAGTGGTTTCCTTGGCACGTCTTGTCGAAGCAGAGATCATGTTCCCCTTATTCCGGGATTCCCATCAATATGGACGTGGGTAACCCAACCGCACCATTGATGGTGGCGCTTGGGGGATAAGTGAGTTTTACCAGGCCGGCGGGGGACGCATAGTCTTCGTCCGCCTATATATAAGGGATAAGGATTTACCTTCTCACCTACGCCTTCTTCCTCCTTTGCTTATCCATCTCCGCGCACTCAAGCTCCAACGCCCAAGCTCGCGCATCTCGCCTCGACCTTCTCTGAATATGTCCGGAGCGGGAGGCAAATGGTTGGCCTCCACCGTTAAGGAGGAGCACATTGCCAAGCTGCGCAGCGCCGGATACCTTCCCGGTGATATCGCGCATCGGCTGCCCGACGAGGGGCAGCTCATCCCTACTCCCGGGCCCCATGAGAGGGTCGTCTTTCTTCCCCACTTCCTCCGTGGACTGGGCTTTCCACTCCACCCATTCGTCCGGGGGCTCATGTTTTACTACGGCCTGGATTTCCACGATCTGGCGCCGAACTTCATCCTCAACATCTCAGCGTTCATCGTCGTGTGCGAGGCCTTCCTCTGCATCCGGCCCCACTTCGGCCTGTGGCTCAAGACCTTCAACGTCAAGCCGAAGGTTGTGAAGGGCACGCAAGCAGAATGCGGAGGCGCCATGTTGGGTAAGTTGCCCAACGTCCTTTGGCTCGAAGGGGCCTTCGTGGACTCCGTCAAGGGGTGGCAATCGGGGTGGTTCTACATCACCGAGCCGCGCGAGCCCACATGGGCGGCGGCCCCCGAGTTTAGATCTGGCATCCCCATGCAGCTCACCTCCTGGAAAGAGAAGGGCTTGCTGTGGGGCAATCCGAAGGAGCTGACGGGACTCCGAGCCTGCATCCAGAAGCTGGTGAGCAATAAGCTCAGGCTCGTCGACGTGGTCCAGGTCATGCTCATCCGCCGGATTCTCCCATGCCAAGAACGGGCATTCAATCTGTGGGAGTTCAATCCGGAACAGCACCAGGCGCTAAGCGGGCTCTTCGACACGACATATGAAGGCGCCTGGAGGGTGCTGTTTAAGGGCGCCGAAGCCCCCGCATCCGCGACGGAAGATCGCGGATTTTGCTCGCAGCATTCGGCTGACGAGGTAAGTGATTCAACCCTTTTACGGGAAACTTGTGGTAATCAAATTGATTCTAAGAGGGTTTCAACCTCTCTTTTCCTTTGACAGGAATGGATGGAGAAGGCCGAGCAGCTCATCAGCACGGCTCCCATGCCAGAAGACCCAGTGAACGCCCGTCTAGCAGGGCTGCTGGTTCCGGCACCGCACGTGGTGCCGGAGAAGAAGGCCAAGAAGGTGGCCGCGGGAACTCGAAAGAGTTCCCGTAATCAGGTGTCCGACGACGAGGCGGACTCCTCCCCCGAAGACGAGGAGGAGGAAAAAGACTCTCTCCCGGAGGAGGGAGAGAAGAAGAGGAAGGCTTCCCCAATAGGGGAGGCCGAAGGGTCCAAGAGGGGGAGAACTATCCCCCCGGACAGTTTCGCCAACACCATCGTTGGCGAGGAGGAGTGGCCTTTAAGGGCCAGGCGTCCGGCAAGATCGTAAGTATCCGGATCCCTGATATGCAATTTCTTTCGTGTCGCGTAGTGTCCTTCTAATGTCGCATACTGCCCGCAGTCCGGCCGATGATGATCTCCCTGCTTCATCGAGCGGGTCGTTGGCCCCGTCAGATGTGGATTCACTTCCAACTGCCTCCACTCCCCGTGTAGACGAGAACGCCGAGGTGGGATCCCAGAGAGGGACCCATCAGGAGGAGGTTCCGGAGGCGCCGCAAGGCAGCCTCCCGGACTTTGCGCCGGACTCTACGTCGAAACCTGCAGTGGTTCCAGAGTCCGGCGGGCGGCCCCTTCGAAAGAAGGGCAAGACCGTGACACTGGCGGCCTCCGTCCAACCGGAGGCGCCGGACAACTTGTTGGAGGCACTTAAAGGAGCTTCCATCGAGGAAGAACACCGCACTATCATGAGTGCGGTGATTCAGAAGGTTCAGCTTGCCAAGAGCGGGCTGACCGAAGCCTGCAGCAGCCTTCTAACAGGCTTTGAGGTAAGAAGTTAAAGTTATGTAATGTAATACCGCATAGACAGTAGCCCCTGATGCTTAGTTCGGTGTTCGGAAAGAAAAGTCGGACTGAGGATCTAATAAGATATACGCAGGGTTGCTTAAAATATGTCAATATGGGTTTGCAGGCTGCGCTGCTGACCTCTGCCGCACTGACTGCGGAGGTCGGTGCATTGAAGCAGGATCTCGAGCGGTCCGAGCAAGAGCTCGGCCATGCCAAGAAGCAGCTCGAGGACAAAGAAGGTGAGTAACACCACTTTGAATAATTACCTTACAGAAAAGGATTTTGGTTGCAATAAAATTAACAAGGATAATATGGGTATTGCAGGGGCCACAAATGAGGTGGAATCCCTGAAGGAGGCTGTGTCCGCGGCCGAACGCAGTGTGGCCGCGGAACGGGCCGAGCGAGAAAAGCAGGAGGCACAGGTGGCGGAAGTACGGCAAGAGCTCCAGGCTCTCATGGAGAAGCATGAGAGGTTGGAGCGTGAATCCAAGACTCGAGAGTCTGAGCTTGCCTCGGCTCTCGAAAGTGCCAAGTCCGCCAAGGCCAAGGCCCGTAAGGCCCTTCAGGAGGTTGAAGATGTAAAGAAGATAGCGGAGGGTAAGGCATTTTTCATGCAAAGCAAGCATGTTAATGTAAACTACCTTACACTTACCCGCATTCGGAGCTCTCCAGGGGCGTTTGCAGATCTGCCGCGTAGTGTGTCCGATGTCGCTGCATTCTATCATGGCGAGGAGGGGAGCTCGACGGAGAAGGTCTTCTAGTCTCAGTACGCTGAGGCCGGCCATCCGGTGCCCCCAAGCGACCAGCTGAAGCAGCTGGTCGAACTCCACAAGGTAGCTGAGGAGGCCATGAAGGGCCTTATAGTCCGGCTGTGGCCCGAACAGGCCATGCCGGGGAGCTACTTCGGCCTCGTGCGGCAGCTGGTGGATGCGTGCCCCTGGGTGGAGGTCATCAACCGCTCCGCCTGTATTGAAGGTGCTCGTCGGGCCCTTGCCCGCACAAAGGTGCACTGGGGCAGGCTGGATGCGGAGAAGCTTCTCACTGACCCGCCGCCACCGGGCAAGGAGTATCATACGCCCGAGATGTATTATAAAATTGTCCTGAAGGGAGCCCGCGATATTGCGGATGAATGCCCCAGAAATGTAATCTTTGAGTAAACTTGATATGTATTATCCTGTGCACTGAAAACTTTGTTCATGTGCGCATTAAGCAACGCTAGTTTAATTTAAAATATTACCTTCTGTGCGGCCGTTTATAAAATCTGAGAGATGGCAAGTCGTTGGCTTCAGCCCCCGAGCCACGAGTGCTGGGGTGTTCGGGATAAACTTGAGCACTCTTGTTCCCATTTTTGGGTCCATCTAGGGAGGCGCTCAACACAACGAACAAGGCAACCGGACTTATAATGCTTGAACAATCTCACTTAGCCATAGAATTCTATAATTTTAAATTTCGGCGAAGCCCCTGGTATTCGGAAGACCGAATCCGGGGCGCTATCCACGCCTTCGTCGGACATTTATTTGGAACTTCGCTCGAAGCGGCGTGAGTCTTTAAGGACTCGAAAGGACCTCTCGAACAGCGACCAGTCTCTCGCCTTATCATGCCGGTCAGTTTTAGCTTTCTCCACTGAGGCGCTCGCCCGGCTCAACCGGCGCGCAATCGCAGTGGTTCTCCCAGTGCCACCTTAGCCGACAGAACGGAACGTAAGGCACCAAAACGTGGGAGCCGGGCAAACCCAACTATTGACCCAAGACATGATTCGGAGCCGATTCATATAATGCTATAAGTTCGGGGTGCCGCACTTATGAAAGTGTTCGGACTTATCACACCATAATGTGGGGAACATAAGCCCCTGGTGTATTAGACCGTACCAAAATATAAGGGTGCAAGATGTCATGTAATGAACATATATATAAAAAGTAATGCAATTGCCGTCGAAAAGTGCTGCATTATTTATTTAAAGAAGGTCTGCTATGAGTGCGGACTGATACAAATAGTGCGGTAAGCAAGGGATTTGGACTAATTAAACAGGTCCCCCTCCAGGGATGAGCTGTGGACTTGGTGTATGTAATCGAATTTAATGCTCGTAATTAAGACCACCTGAGTGTTCGTCGCAGCCTTCTTTCTTCCCTGGCTGTTGCATCATGAGTTCGGCAGGTTCGCCGCCGGACAGGGCCTCTGGTTAACGGAGTCCTGTGTACACAAAGAAGGAAAATATGAATAAAAAAAGGAGGCACACTTGCGAGCCCCTGGTGTGGTCGAGCCGCGCTCTGGGTCCATTGTGATCGTGCCCCTTCCCCTGCGCCCATGGTATCTCCAAAGCGTAATGATGTACGCGGAGGGTTGTTCTTGCAATCATGCGAGGGCGGGGGTTAGGGCCGCATTGCTACGCATGCTCTGATCGTGCCAGGTAGTCTTCGTTGGTATTGCTTCGGGCACGTTTTGCTGTATCCGGCCGTTTAACAGCCGGACTCGAAAATTGCCTTAGAAGGCTGCTCTGTACTTCTGCTGCGACTGCTGCTGTATGTTCCTCCGTTCGTAGGGAGCGTTCCGTATTTCCGTTGACCGTGATGACTCTACGAGGGCCTGGCATCTTGAGCTTTAGGTATGCATAATGCGGCACCGCGTTGAACTTTGCAAACGCGGTTCGTCCAAGCAGAGCGTGATAGCCGCTGCGAAATGGGACTATGTCGAAGATTAACTCTTCGCTCCGGAAATTATCCGGGGATCCGAAGACCACTTCCAATGTGACTGAGCCCGTACAATTGGCTTCCACACCTGGTATGACACCTTTAAAGGTTGTCTTTGTAGGTTTAATCCTTGAGGGGTCTATGCCCATCTTGCGCATTGTATCCTGATAAAGCAGGTTCAGGCTACTACCGCCGTCCATCAGGACTCTCGTGAGGTGAAATCCATCGACGATTGGGTCTAGAACCAATGCGGCGAATCCGCCATGGCGTATGCTGGTCGGATGGTCTCTTCAATCGAAAGTGATCGGACAAGAGGACTGTCAGTGTCAAAACCGGCGGATCTCGGGTAGGGGGTCCCGAACTATGCGTCTAGGCGGATGGTAACAGGAGACGAGGGACACGATGTTTTACCCAGGTTCGGGCCCTCTCGATGGAGGTAAAACCCTACGTCCTGCTTGATTAATATTGATGATATGGGTAGTACAAGAGTGGATCTACCACGAGATCAAGGAGGCTAAACCCTAAAGCTAGCCTATGGTATGATTGTTGTAATGTATGTTGTGTCCTACGGACTAAAGCCCTCCGGTTTATATAGACACCGGAGGAGGCTAGGGTTACACAGAGTCGGTTACAATAGTAGGAGATCTACATATCCGTATCGCCAAGCTTGCCTTCCACGCCAAGGAAAGTCCCATCCGGACACGGGACGGAGTCTTCAATCTTGTATCTTCGTAGTCCTGGAGTCCGGCGGACGATGATAGTCCGGCTGTCCGGACACCCCCTAGTCCAGGACTCCCTCAGTAGCCCCTGAACCAGGCTTCAATGACGATAAGTCCGGCGCGCATAATGTTCGGCATTGCAAGGCGGGTTCCTCCCTTGAATAATCCAGAGAAGATCATGAACACCAGGATAGTGTCCGGCTCTACAAAATAAATTCCACTTTCCACCGTAGAGAGAATAATGCACATAAATCCAATCTGCTGACATTTTATGCGGCATGACATCACACCGCTACCAAGCCTTTGTTTGAATCGTTTTTTACTATGCCACCTCAGCACGTTTAGCGAAGCGGTTTCCTTGGCACGTCTCGTCGAAGCAGAAATCGTCTTCCCCTTATTCCGGGATTCTCATCAATACATGCATGGGTAACCCAACCGTGCCCGTCGCCACGCCTCCTCTATCGAAGGTGAATCCCGAACGGTCACGGGGACGACTCTTGGTTTTTTTCCCCTTTATAAGAGGACCAAGGCTCGTTTCTTTTCTTCAATCTCGCATCGAATCTCCTCCTTGCTCCCAGTTCCAACACCCAGAGCCCCAGATTCGAGCGCTTCGGATTCTCAACAATGTCCGGCTCCGACCTCCAGGGTCGGTGGATGCCCTCCTCCGTCATGGAGGAGGACGTGCCAAAGCTTCGTGAGGCCAAGTACCTATCCTACGAGATTTCGCATAGGTTGCCTGCTCAAGGGCAGGCCGTGCCCGCCCCCGAGCCCGGTGAGTACGTTGTCTTCGTATCCCACCTCCGTCGGGGTTTAGGCTTCCCGACGGACCCCTTTGTGAGAGGGCTCATGTTCTACTACGGGCTGGATTTTCATGACTTGGCTCCGGAGTCCATCCTCCATATCTCCGCATTCATTATCGTCTGTGAAGCCTTCCTCCGCGTCACTCCCTACTTCGGCCTGTGGCTGAAGACCTTTAATGTGGAACCGAAGATGATCGGGGGGCGTCAAGCGGAGTGCGGCGGGCGGCCATAAGCAGAAGGGCCGATGCCCCGTGGCCTGAGGGTTCCTTCCAAGAGGAACTCGGATTGTGGCAGCAGGAGTGGTTCTATATCACCGCTCCGAAGGGCAGCAAGCAAAAGCCGCCGCCTTCATTCCGCCCGGGACCTCCATGCCAACTGATGTCGTGGGTCAACCAAGGGCTCAATTGGGGACCGTCCGAAGACGTGCCCTCATTGCAGGGCCGGATTCGAGACCTCCAGGCAAGGAAGATCAATCTGGTCGTGGTGATGCAGGTTATGCTAATCAGGCGTCTTCTGCCCAGCAAACGTCGTCCTCTCCGTCTATGGGAGTTCAATCCGGAGGGACCTCGAATTCTCCAACACTTCATGGGTGCGACACCCGTGGAGATGTACAAGTTGTTCTTCGGACCACAGGTAGCGTGTCCGGATTTGACCGAGGATGCAGGCCTAAGCTGCAATCGCCCGGATACTCAGGTAAATAGCTCAGAGTCCGGACGTTCTGTTTATCCGCTTTTATAGAGTTCGCCTCCTGACCCATTACTCTTCACAGGAGTGGGTAATGCAATCGAAGCTGATAAGGTGTCTGGCTCCCCTCCCAGAGACTGCACTGGAGCCCGTGCTGGTCAGAATGTTGGAGGTCGCCCCGTAGAAGGGAGCGATGGGGAAAATAGAGGAGCTATTATTTCGCCCAAAGGGGCGTCTGAAGAGAGGGGAATCAAAAACCCCTCCTTTCAGGGGGAGAAGAGGACCACCTCCGAAGATCCGGAGGCCAAAGCCCCTAAACGGGGGAAGAAATCTTCACCGGGGGGTCCGGCGTCCGGGGAGAACCCGGACGTACACTCGTCTCTAAAGGATCAGCCCTCCAGCGAGCCGTGAGTAGGAAAAGGGGAGTTCATTAGTAAGAAAATACCTCCATTTGTGCTTCTATGGATAACCGAAATTTTTATCTTGCAGTTCGGACTTGCAGCCTTCTCAGATGAGTTCGTCTTCGGGGGATCTTCTTCCGGAGATGATGGAGAGCGAAACGCCTCCGTCTACTGCGCCGTCAGATAGGGCGGACGAGCCTGAAGTATCGTCATGGAGGGTATCCCAGAGTCCGGAGGGGCCGGAGAGCTCGGCGCCTACTAGTATCCGGCCGGGAGAACTAAAGAATCTGCTTGAGAGGGCGCCCATCTCAGAAGATCACCGTGCTTTGATGCGTATGGTGATTGGAAGGATTTCGTCCGCCGAGAGCGGATTGCGTAATGCCGCTAAGAGTTTGCTAGCGGGATTTGAGGTACGCAAGAATGACGCACCTTTTTTTTGACAGTTTTGCACATAAAAGTGCGCCCTGTATAGATAGTAGCCCCTGAGACTCGATAGGTTGTCGAAAATGACAGCGTGCCAAGGATCAAAATCGCAAGTAATGAATGTCGCCGTTTCTATGTAAGTGGCGGATAGTCCGAGGGCTAGCCGGACTAGTGGAGTTGCCGAGTTAATGCGGCAACTTGACGTGGCGGATGCGGACATCGCACTTGTCAACCGGCGACTTGACAAGTCGCAAGGTAAATGAGTTCTCAATAGTCGCTTTATTTAAGGGGGCCAAAGCCCTCCTCTGATAAATTATACTCTGCGATGCAGACGGTGCTGCTGCCGTGGAGAGCCTTCGGGCCGAACTTGCTCAAGCTAAGGAGCAAGCCCGAAGGAGTGATGCGGCTGCCTCGAGGGCGGCCGAGGAGTTGAAAGCCGAAAAGGCTGCACACTGCCTAAGCAGGGAAAAGGTGGCCGAATTGGCCGTGAAATTAAGAGATGCTGCCGACCGCAATGAGGCTCTTGAAAAGGAGCGCTTATCGGAGCGGGAAGACCTGGGAAAGGCCACCGCCGAGGCCAAGGATGCCCGTTCTGCAATGCGGGCTATGAAGGAGGAGCTGCGCCAGGCCGGAGATGTTGTGGCTGGCAAGCCTTTTCTGTTGCGTCGCCGGTTTACGGATCAAAAGTATGCTCAACTTGGCCAGCTGTGGGGTCCGGAGGATCCGTATATGGACTTAGCGGCAAGTGCGGCTGATGCCGTTGAGCACTTCCGGAGCCAGAAAGATCGCAAGACGGAAGAGCTATTTTGGTCTCAATTCCATAGTCCGGATCGTTCACTGCCGTTGACTGATCGGTTGGCCGAATGGGCCGAGCTAAATAGATTGTCCGGACTTGCCATGACTGACGTCGTGGCTCATGTCTGGCAAGAGAGGCCCAAGGCGACGAGCTATTTCGGCTTATTGCAGCAATTTCTTGGAGCGGTGCCGCATATCAAGGAGATGAAGTGGTCGGCCTGCATCGAAGGCGCGCGGATGGCTCTTGCCCGTGTGAAGACACATTGGACAGAGATGGATGCCGCCGCTATTGCCGCCCAGGGTTCGGACGAAAGCCGGTTACCCGCCGAGCACTATTTTGGGGAAGTTATGCGTGGCGCTCGTGTAATAGAGTCGCAGTGCTCAAAAAATGTCACGTTCAAATGAAAGTTTTAGCTTGTAAAACAATGATTATGCTATAACTGCTTTTTATACTTGTGCTTCCCAAGTAGTAAAGTATCTCCTATGCGGCCGTTTACGTATACTTTCGTATAACTTGAAAGATTGCAGTCTTCGGCTTCAGCCCCCACGCACAAGGTGCGGGGGTGTTCGCAAAAAGAGCGCGTTTTCACACTTAATCCGACGTCTCGGTCCTGTTAAGGAGGTGGTAGCGTAGCAAACGAGGCAATCCGGACTATAATGCTTTATCACTTTCACTTAGCCAATGGAGTTCGAGGGTGGGGCTACGATATAGCCCCTTGGGGCACCGCGCTTCGCCGAGTTCGGGGCGCATGTGTGCCTGACCGGGAAATGGTCCTTCGTCAAAGCGGGGAATTCTAAACATTCCGGTAGTCGATCGAGTAGTTGACCAGTCTCTCGCTATATCATGACAGTCAGTTTTCGGCTTTCTCTACTGAGGTGCTCGCCCAGCCGAACTGGGGCACAATCGCAGTAGTTCTCCTGGTACAGCGTTAGCCGATGATACGGAACGTAAGGCAGCAAAACACAGGAGCCGGGCAAACCCAACATTTGACCAAAGACATGATTCGGAGCTGATGCATATAATGCCTAACTCAAGACGCCGAACACTCCCTAAGGTGTTCGGACTTTATAATAATGGGCAGAACAATGCCCTAAGCCCCTAGTGTCCAGGTACGGGCATGATCCTCTGACGCGGCCGATGCCAAAACGTCAGGCTCCGCTTTGGTTATAAGAAGAAACCAAGGGAGAATAACAACAAGAGACAGTAAAAAAGGTTTACGCAGGGTCTTAATCTGAAAAGAATCCTCGCAACGGGTCCCTACTGCACGTCTGCGCCTGTGTCTCCGTTGTGCCGTTATCCTGGACGGGTGTGCACATCGTTCATCTGTAAAAAGAGAATAACTTAGTTTGAAAAGAACTCGTGCAAAAAAAGGTATATGTTAAAGAAGAAATATAAATAAGTAAAGCGGGGTCTGTATGGACTCGCTGTTGTGCGCGCAGCCCCTTGTGGAGGGGTGTGCGGCTAGGGAGCCCCTAGCCTACTTATGCCGGACTCGTCTATCCGTGTCCGGAGTCTTTAGGTGACCCTCGCACTGAAATGATGCCGCGTGGACCGGGCATTTTGAGTGTAAGAGATGCGTAATGTGGTATGGCGTTGAAACGGACAAAAGCCTCTCGCCCCAAGAGTGCTTGATATCCACTTTTAAATGGGACGATATGAAAAATTAGTTTTTCGCGTCGGAAGTTGTTCAATGATCCGAACACAACTTCTAGTAACAGGGAGCCTGTGCACTTGGCGTAAGGGCCTGGCGTCGCTCCTTTGAAGGAAGTGCGGCCGTGTCGAATTTTAGTAGGGTCTATCCCCATCTTGCGGATTGTGTTTGCATACAGCAGGTTTAAGTCGCTGCCTTCGTCCATCAGGACTGTAGTAAATTGTAGTCCTTCGATTATGGGATCCAATAGCAGGGCAGTCTGTCCTGCGTTTCGAACGCTTCTGGAATAATCCAGGTGGTCGAAAGTGATTGGTTTTGATATCCAATCTCTATGGTCTGCTGGGTTGGACCGTGCGAGGCTCTTTTTAGGAGGTGCCGCACGATTTTTCCGTATTATCACATGAAGTGAGTTTACTGCTTTGACCTCTTGTGGGAAAGTCTTTTGTTTTCCGGAGCTCTGCTGGTGGGGTTTATCGTCTTTGCTTGACGCGTCGAGCCCCTTGTGTTCGGCGTTTAATCGGCCAGACTGTTTGAAAACCCAACAATCTCGATGGGTGTGGTTTGCAGGCCTTCCGGGGGTACTGTGGATTTGACATATCCGACCCAAAAT
Source organism: Triticum timopheevii (assembly GCA_963921465.1). Lineage (NCBI taxonomy): Eukaryota > Viridiplantae > Streptophyta > Magnoliopsida > Poales > Poaceae > Triticum > Triticum timopheevii. The sequence continues at coordinate 605,769,764 of OY997274.1, read as the reverse complement.
CTTGTTTAAGTTGGACAGCTCATCGCTGTCATCCTTGAGAGGCAGTGTTTTGTTGTTTGGCCGTGAGCTTTTGAATCCGGCGTTGACTGCTGTGCTCTTTGGGTTTTTTCTCTTTATTCCGGCGCTGCTCTTTTCTGCGTCGTGATTTTCCGTTGCCATCTCTTATCTCGGATGTACTTGGGTCACTGGTGCTGCATGTTGCTAACAAGCTATCCTCTCCCGCACAGAAGCGGGTCATGAGGCTTGTTAGCGCGGACATTGTCCTCGGTTTCTCTTGGCTGAGGTGTCTGGCAAGCCATTCGTCTCGGACGTTATGTTTAAAAGCTGCTAAGGCTTCGGTGTCCGGACAGTCGACTATTTGGTTCTTTTTGGTAAGGAACCTGTTCCAGAATTTGCGCGCTGACTCTCCGGGCTGTTGAGTTATATGACTTAGATCGTCTGCATCCGGAGGGCGGACATAAGTCCCTTGAGAATTTGCTCTGAACGCGTCCTCGAGCTCTTCCCAACTTCCAACAGTGTTTTCTGGGAGGCTTTTAAGCCAATGACGGGCTGGCCCTTTGAGCTTGAGGGGTAGGTATTTTATGGCGTGGAGATCATCTCCTCTCGCCATGTGTATGTGTAGTATATAATCTTCTATCCAGACTCCAGGGTCTGTTGTTCCATTGTAGGCCTCTATGTTTATGGGTTTAAATCCTGCTGGGAATTCATGGTCCAGCACCTCGTTGGTGAAACATAGTGGGTGTGCGGCGCCCCTGTATTTGGGTGTGCCACTGTCTTCGGACACTTGACGTGTTGCCTTGCTTCCCGGGGCCTTCTTCTTTGGTCCGTAAATGGACCTGGCTGGGCCATCTGTTTTTCCAGGTTCATTAGTCGGTTTATGTGCGGCGCCGCTTTCAGAATTTGGCCTATCATCTGGCTGTCTATCCAACCAGGCAGCCTTTTCATGTTTTGACTGTGGGGGCTCTATGGCCTCCTCGTCAAATTCCGGTAACAACTTGCGCTTCGGGTAGCTCTTGGATTGGTGGCTATTGCCGTATTTATCCGCGGTTTTGAGCACTTTGCTCCACCTCATCCTGAGTGTGTCTTCCGCTGTTTTGAGCTTCTGTTTTTCCTTCTTTAAGCTTCTTGCAGTGTTGATGAGTCTTTTCCGAAGGTTTTTACTATCCGGCGGCGTGTCCGGCATGAGATCGTTCGGACTATCGTTTTCGCCGGGCCTGGACTGATTATCTGACTCGTCCTGTTCGGACGGTTGCTTATCTGCATGTTCGTCGTCCACTTGTGTGCCCTGCTGTATTGCGGGGTCCTTAGGAGCGTTGTTGTTGTCGAGGCGGGACTTAGGGCAGCGTCTGCGCCGCCGTTTAGGTTGTTTGTCGGCTGGGTTATCTTCTGCCGCGGCCCGTTGGTTCTCGTTACCGCTCTCTTTTGGGGTATCCACCATATATACGTCATATGACGAGGTGGTCCTCCCGTGCCCTGCGGGCGCTGTTTCTTGTTCATCTCCGGCGTCGTCGTATATACCGTCGATGTCTTCGGAGTCATAGTCTAGCATGTCGGTTAGATCGTCGACAGTGGCTACAAAGTGGGTGGTGGGTGGGCGCTGAATTTCTTTGTCGTCCGTATCCCAACCATCCTGACCATAGTCCGGCCAGGACTCTCCCGATAACGAGAGATGCTTTAGCGAATTTAGGATGTCGCCAAAGGGCGAGTATTGGAAGATGTCCGCGGCGGTGAATTCCATAACTGGCGCCCAATCCGATTCGATTGGCAGGGGCGTGGGAGGTCCGGAGTCCGGCAGGGAGTTTGGCACCTCAGAATCACGGGTTTCGCGAGGGACAAGATTGGCGTTCGGCTCCATCGCTGTGGAAGTTGAAGCCCCCGAGGCGGTGTCCATCCACCGATCCTCGATCTGGGCAATCGGCTCCGGACTGAAGGCCAAAGCGGATTGTTGTGCGGCCACCAAGGCACTGTTCGGCGCAGAGCTAGATCATGCCCATCGCAACAGTGCGGCACGCTTGGCTTTGGCTCGAACCCGTCGAAGATCAAGTCCCCGCGGATGTCGGCCGTGAAGTTTAGGCTTCCGAATCTGACCTGATGGCCAGGGGCGTAGCTCTCGATTTGCTCCAGATGGCCAAGGGAACTAGCCCGCAGTGCGAAGCCGCCGAATATGAAGATCTGTCCGGGGAGAAAAGTCTCACCCTGGACAGCGTTGTTGACTGAAGATGCCATCGAGCCTATCGGTGACGACACAGAGGAACTCTCAATGAAAGCACCAATGTCGGTGTCAAAACCGGCGGATCTCGGGTAGGGGTTCCCGAACTGTGCGTCTAGGCGGATGGTAACAGGAGACGAGGGACATGATGTTTTACCCAGGTTCGGGCCCTCTCGATGGAGGTAAAACCCTACGTCCTGCTTGATTAATATTGATGATATGGGTAGTACAAGAGTGGATCTACCACGAGATCAAGGAGGCTAAATCCTAAAGCTAGCCTATGGTATGATTGTTGTAATGTATGTTGTGTCCTACGGACTAAAGCCCTCCGGTTTATATAGACACCGGAGGAGGCTAGGGTTACACAGAGTCGGTTACAATAGTAGGAGATCTACATATCCGTATCGCCAAGCTTGCCTTCCACGCCAAGGAAAGTCCCATCCGGACACGGGACGGAGTCTTCAATCTTGTATCTTCGTAGTCTTGGAGTCCGGCGTATGATGATACTCCGGCTGTCCGGAAACCCCCTAGTCCAGGACTCCCTCAAGGACCATGGATTGAACTTCGGGGCGACTGACTCCATCGCATAGACGTCCCTTAGTGCGCGCTTCCTCTCCCTCTTGGGTATATGGGTTGCATAAATCATGTTCACCGTCCGCACTTGTGGGGGGAAGCCCTTCTGTCCTCTATTTTTCGGCGGTCGGGTCTCCTCCTCGTCGTCGCTGTTTAGCCCCTTGTCATTGTTTTCGGCAATTAGCTTGCCTGCCTGCTTGAACACCCAGCAATCTCTGTTGGTGTGATTGGCTGGCTTTTCGGGGGTGCCATGTATCTGGCATAAGCGGTCGAGTATTCGGTCCAAGTTGGACGGACCCGGAGTGGTTCTTTTGAATGGCTTCTTCCGCTGACCGGGTTTAGAGCCACGGAATCCGGCGTTGACTGCCGTATCCTCCTTATCGTCGCCGTTAATGCGACGTTTGTTTTTGTTTCGACGTGACCTGCCGTTGTTGTCCTTAGTATCCGGACTGCCAGAATTTTTACGGAGATTGTTGCTGCGAGCTAGCCAGCTATCCTCTCCCACGCAAAAGCGGGTCATTAATGATGTGAGGGCTGCCATGGATTTTGGCTTTTCCTGTCCCAGGTGCCGGGCTAGCCACTCGTCGCGGATGTTATGTTTGAAGGCTGCAAGGGCCTCTGCATCCGGACAGTCGACGATTTGGTTTTTCTTTGTCAAGAACCGTGTCCAGAATTGTCTAGCCGATTCGTCTGGCTGCTAAATGATGTGGCTTAGGTCATCCGCGTCTGGTGGTCGCACATACGTGCCCTGGAAGTTGTCGAGGAATGCGGCTTCTAGGTCTTCCCAACACCCAATTGACTCTGCGGGCAAGCTATTGAGCCAATGCCGAGCTGGTCCTTTAAGCTTGAGTGGGAGATACTTGATGGCATGGAGATCGTCGCCGCGGGCCATATGGATGTGGAGAAGATAATCTTCGATCCAAACCGCGGGGTCTGTTGTGCCATCGTAGGATTCCATGTTTACGGGTTTAAACCCTTCAGGGATTTGATGATCCATTACTTCGTCAGTGAAGCATAGAGGGTGTGCGGCGCCTCTGTATTGAGCAATATCACGATGCAGCTCGAGAGAGCGTTGTCTGCTGTGTTCGGCCCGGCCGGGGTTATTGTATCCGGCACGACGGTATTCGTCATGGGTCGTGGGGCGCCCACGTGATCCGTAGATGGATCTGGATTGCCTTGCTTTGTCCTCCAATATATCTCGCAAGTCCGGCGCGTTCCCTCTTGGCTTCGTACTTTTGGAGCGATGCCGGGGTACGGTCTTGGTTGGGGGCCTGGATGCCTCTCTGTCACGACCACGGGGTGGTCGGTCAGCCGTATCGTGCGCTGGTGATGGAGGTATTTATGCTTCCTCCTCTAATCGGGGGAGCAGCTTGCGTCTTGGGTAACTTTTGGAGGGGCGTTCGAGTTTATACTCTTCGGCCGCGAGGACCTCGGTCCATCGATCGGCCAGCAGATCCTGATCAGCTTGAAGCTGCTGCTGCTTTTTCTTTAGGCTATTTGCCGTGGCGATAAGCCTGCGTTTGAAACGCTCTTGTTCGACGGGATCCTCGGGCACGACGAATTCGTCGTCGTTGAGGCTTGCCTCGTCTTCGGAGGGAGGTGTATAGTTATAATCCTCGACCTCTTCGTCTGCCGCCCTCTCGTGAGGACTTGCTTCTGCATCCTCCTGTGCTGAGTCTTGCTGGAGGGGATTATCTTCGGCACTCTCTGGGGTATTATTATCTCCTGTGCCGGAATCTCCATTCTTGCTGTGGTGGGATTTAGAGCGGCGCCGCTGACGCCGGCGCTTGGGCTGCTTCTTTAGAGAATCTGCCTCTGCTGCTTCTTCGCCGTCCCCATCTTTCGGGGTGTCCACCATGTATATGTCGTATGACGAGGTGGTCTTCCAGTGCCCTGTAGGCGCTGGTTCCTGTTCGTCTCCGGCGTCGTCGTCCATAGCGTCGATGTATTCGGAGTCGTAGTCTAGCATGTCGGTTAGATCGTCGACAGTGGCTACAAAGTGGGTGGTGGGTGGGCTCTGAATTTCTTCGTCGTCCGTATCCCAACCATCCTGGCCATAGTCCGGCCAGGACTCTCCCGATAACGAGAGATGCTTTAGCGAATTTAGGATGTCGCCAAAGGGCGAGCATTGGAAGATGTCCGCGGCGGTGAATTCCATAACCGGCGCCCAATCCGATTCGATTGGTAGGGGCGTGGGAGGTCTGGAGTCCAGCAAGGGATCCGGCACCTCGGAATCACGAGTTTCGCGAGGGACAAGATTAGTGTTCGGCTCCATCGCCGTGGAAGTTGAAGCCCCCGAGGTGGTGTCCATCCACCGATCCTCAATCTGGGCGATCGGCTCCAGACTAAGGGCCAAAGCGGATTCGTGTGCGGCCACCAAGGCACTGTTCGGCGGCAGAGCTAGATCATGCCCATCGCAACAGTGCGGCGCGCTCGGCTTTGGCTCGAGCCCGTCGAAGATCAAGTCCCCGCGGGCGTCGGCTGTGAAGTTTAGGCTTCCAAACCTGACCTGATGGCCAGGGGCGTAGCTTTCGATCTGCTCCAGATGGCCAAGTGAATTAGCCCGCAGTGCGAAGCCGCCGAATACGAAGATCTGTCCGGGAAGAAAAGTCTCACCCTGGACAGCGTCGTTGATGGAAGATGCCATCGAGCCTATCGATGACGACACAGAGGAACCCTCAATGAAAGCACCAATGTCGGTGTCAAAACCGGCGGATCTCGGGTAGGGGGTCCCGAACTGTGCGTCTAGGCGGATGGTAACAGGAGACGAGGGACACGATGTTTTACCCAGGTTCGGGCCCTCTCGATGGAGGTAAAACCCTACGTCCTGCTTGATTAATATTGATGATATGGGTAGTACAAGAGTGGATCTACCACGAGATCAAGGAGGCTAAACCCTAAAGCTGGCCTATGGTATGATTGTTGTAATGTATGTTGTGTCCTACGGACTAAAGCCCTCCGGTTTATATAGACACGGAGACGGCTAGGGTTACACATAGTCGGTTACAATGGTAGGAGATCTACATATCCGTATCGCCAAGCTTGCCTTCCACGCCAAGGAAAGTCCCATCCGGACACGGGACGGAGTCTTCAATCTTGTATCTTCGTAGTCTTGGAGTCCGGCGGACAATGATAGTCCGGCTGTCCGGACACCCCCTAGTCCAGGACTCCCTCAATCATGTATATAGGCATCACGTCCGCAACAAGTAGACCGACTCCTGCCTGCATCTACTACTATTACTCCACATATCGACAGTTATCCAGCATGCATCTATAGTATTAAATTCATAAAGAACAGAGTAACACATTAAGAAAGATGACATGATGTAGACGGATAAACTCATGCAAATGACATAAACCCCGTCTTTTTATCCTAGAAGGAAACAATACAATATGTGCCTTGCTGCCCCTGCTGTCACTGGGAAAGGACACCGCAAGATTGAACCCAAAGCTAAGCACTTCTCCCATTGCAAGAAAGATCAATCTAGTAGGCCAAACCAAACTGATAATTCGAAGAGAATTGCAAAGTTAACTTAATCACACATAAAAGAATTCAGAGGAGATTCAAATATTTCTCATAGATAAACTTGATCAGAAACCCACAATTCATCGGATCTCGACAAACACACCGCAAAAAGAGTTACATTGAATAGATCTCCAAGAAGATCGAGGAGAACATGGTATTGAGATCCAAAAAGAGAGAAGAAGTCATCTAGCTAATAACTATGGACCCGAAGGTCTTATGGTAAACTACTCACAACTCATTGGAGGGGCTATGGTGTTGATGTAGAAGCCCTCCGTGATCGATTTCCTCTCCGGCGGAGCGCCGGCGAAGGCTCCAAGATGAGATCTCGCGGATACAGAAGGTTACGGTGGTGGAAATAGTTTTTCGTTTGCTCTTTTGATGTTCTTGGGGTACGTGGGTATATATATAGAAGGAAGAAGTAGGTCGGTGGCCGCCCGAGGGGCCCACGAGATAGGGGGCGCGCCCTCCACCCTCGTGGCCGCCTCGACTGCTTCTTGACTTGCACTCCAAGTCTTCTGGATCACATTCGTTTCAAAAATCATGCTCCCGAAGGTTTCATTCCGTTTGGACTTCGTTTGATATTCCTTTTCTTTAAAATACTGAAATAGGCAGAAAAAATAGCAATACGGGCTGGGCTTCCGGTTAGTAGGTTAGTCCCAAAAATGATATAAATGTGTAAAGTAAAGCCATAAATATCCAAAACAGGTAATATAATAGGATGGAACAATCAAAAATTATAGATACGTTGGAGACGTATCACGGAGCTCCATCGTAGCACCGGCTATGCTCCCGGCGCCTCGGCATTGCTCCATTGCAGCACCGGCTGTGCTCCCAAAAAGCTTCAAGGCAATATCACCAGTGCCCCCCGCCGGCCAAAACGACGCGGTCAGCGTCGCAGTGCCGGCGACGCTTCATTGCAGCTCCGGCGGTGCTCCCAACAGCTTGAACACAACATCGCCGGAGTTTGTTGAGCCCCCGTCATCCACTCGCCGCAGTCACCGTCGCAACGAGCGACGCTGCGTTGCAGCGTCTTCCACCATCGACGAGTGCATCACCACGAGGACGCTGCGTTGCAGCATGCCGCCGGTGAGATCTACGGTTAGCAGCGTCGTGGTCGTTCCAAAAAAGTAGCGGTGATGGTGGGGCGTCCTTGCAGCAGCTGATAGCGGTAGAGCGTGGCGAGTGTTAGGTCCGGCGATTGCCGGCCAAACTGCAAGTGCCAAGAAGAGAAAAAGAGGAGCGACTGGGAGATATGGCAGAGAACCAGAGGTAGAAGACAAGGGACGGGGAGAAAATGAGTGGCTGAAACGGCGCGCGGTGCTGGCCCAGCTTTGAGATAAAGCTGAAAGCGACAACTGTGTGTGGTTGTGAAGGACGGGTGGCATCGTTCAGACGCGGTTGATTTCTCCGGAAATTATCCGGTTGAAAACAAACAATTTCCTTTCTAATTTGTTTTCAAATTCATGAAAATACGAATCTATTCTAAAAGTTTTTTGAAAGTTCTGAACATTTTTGTGTTTGTAAACCTTTTTCAAATTCACGTTTGTGGACCTTTTTCAGACCGGTGAATTTTTTCTTAAATTCATGAACATTTTAAGAATCTGAAACATTTATGCAGAATCATGAACTTTTTTTCAAATCCATGGACTTTTCTCAAATTCATGAACATTTTTTTAATCCATGACCTTTTGTTCAAATTCAGGATCATAAGCTTATTTCAATTTTGTGAACTTTTTTAATCCATAATTTTTTTCAAATTGAAAATCAGAAACTTATTTCAATTTTGTGAATATTTTTTTGAATCCGCAAACTTTTATCAAATTCAGAATCACAAACTTATTTCAATTTCGTGAACTTTTTTCAGATTTATGAACTTTTTCAAATCTTTGAATTTTTTTAAAAAGTTAATCTTTACCTAATGATAAAACGAATTGGGTTTCTGTCGTCCGTCGTTTGTGGTAGTTTTGCAAAAAAGTCCTTATTTTTTAGGTAATTCAACCCGCACTCCTTTTTTAAAGTGAAAAAAGGTTTCGCCCTGGATTGTAAAAAAACATGAACATACATGAGGGCGGACTCTCCTCTCTCCCTCACCTCCAGATCCCAGCCGCCAGGAGGCTCGTGACCCACGCGACCCTCAATCCATTGTCGTGCTGTCCGGCGGACGCCGGCGATTGCATCAACCGGCACCACCGTTCCGCTTCAGCCCCTCCTCTCCCCAGCGCGCCCCAACTCCTCACGAGCTATCCCTGCCTTACGAACCAAGTCTTGTGCCTGCCAATTAATAGTCCCACTCTGCTCTATTATATCAAATGCAACCAATTTAGATATACATTCATGCATTACAAGATCAACAAGCCAATAAAAAGAGGATGAGATGTTCATGTTTACCCTAGAGAAATAAAGAAAGCGACCTGCCGCATGTATTATATGCGTCACCAATCGAAAATGAGCAGAGAGGAGAGGCGCATGAATCCAAATAAAAGCACCATGGGTGACAAGCCTAATATAATAGATAGAAAGATCTCAGCTTAATTGCCATTTGAGATAATAATCCTAAAGGAGAGAGAGAGAGAGAGAGAGAGAGAGAGAGAGAGAGACGAACTGAAGATATAGAGAAAATTGATGCCCATATTGATTCGTGGTACAGAGAGTCAGAGACCAGCTCATGGAAGAGAAAACCGGGGCCCAGGGGCTTTCACCGGAGGTAGCTTCGGCACTCCCACATCTGTGGCCACCGGCAGAGGAGCAGCACCACCAGACGGCCGCCGCGCGTGCTGGCCGGCCGCCAGATCTAGCGCAACCGAGCCAATTGCGCACCTGCCCCGCAACCCCGGTTGCCCCAGCCACCCTCCGGGAGGAGGGGCTCCACCACCACCACTGCACGGGAGGTGGCTCTGCCTCGGCCCCAGTGCGCCGACGAGCAGGCCACCGCCGCCCGCCCCAGCCGTAGCCAGAAAGCACACCGATGCTGTCAGCTGGGATGTGGCTCTGGCCGGCCACCGCGGCCAAGAACAGGAGAGCAACACTTGGGTGGTGAGGTGGATGGAGAAGAGGAGAGGAGGAGGAGGAGCAACGATGGATTGTCAGGCAGCAGGAGGAAGATGGAGGCAGAACGGCGCTTGGGTGATGAGGAATGGCAATGTGTTGTGGATAAGAAGGCACGCAGTGGCCGGTGACATCGGTGGGAATTTGGTGCCTGTTGCTTTTTTTTCCTTTTCATTAATCAACTGTGGACTGGAAGCTGCTGGATGCAAACGTGCCCATCCGAGCGGCTGGTGCACATGCGTGTGTCTAGGATGTAGTACTAATCAGACCAAGATGAGTAGTAAGTACGTACTATGCTATTTGGTATTGTTTTGACCTATTCGTCGGCGTATATCAATTAAGGGATCGGTGTTATTCAGTGTGATTCTGCTTTATTTCATTGCTGCAGGATTCAAAACATTTGTACAATTTTGGTAGTTTTTCGTTCATATTTCACCCATTGTTTTGTCCAAAAATTCAAATTTTGGATTGTCCATTTCGCCTGAGATCTTCCGATTTTTTTTTCCAAAATTCACTCATTTCATTCAAGGGTGGTAATTTTTTCAAAATGAAACATAAAACCTACAAAACCATGGCTGGATGCTATGCGTGCTAGCACTGTTTTTCGGATGAGCACCAATTATAATTACTTCTTATTGTCTGTTGTTACCATCATAGTTTAATATTCATGCCAACCATACCTTACAAATACTCCCTCAGTAAACTAATATAGGAGCGTTTAGAATACTAAAGTAGTGATCTAAACGCTCTTATAATAGTTTACAGAGGGAGTACATAATTAGATAGACTAATTAAAAGTGAGTGAAACATTAAAAAGAAATACTTTTTTTAAGGAAGAAGATATTTGGGGCTCATGGATACTCAGGGGAGGCAGGGGGTACCAGCAGGGGATCTGGTCATCCGGTGAACTGTCTACCCTGTCAACCGACGGAACGAACGAGGAAACGACATAGCGAACGAGACAGTAAAAGGCGTGTGAGCGACAATTACTGGGCCGCCCCATGCGAGAGCTCGCTTGTCATGCAGTTGTTTCAGCCGTTTCGGCGACCCCTCTGGACCTCACCTTCACGGATGGCGGTCGACGGAGCGTCATCTCTTCCGGCAACCCCTCCGAACCTCACCTTCACGGATGGCTTGACAGAACGTCATCGGATCCGGCCAATGGTACGCCCAATGCCTGAAACCTGGTCAATTCGACAACACAGTTAGGCCAACTTTACCGCGCGACCTCATCCTGTCCGCGCACGTGGGGTAAAACGGACGAACCAGAAGACCCAGTGCGCGGAAGTAAACAGACTTTTGTCCGTTTTGTTTTCGTTTTCGACCCATCCCCGGCCCAAGTTTGCGCCGCTTTTGAGGTGAAACGGACACCACGCGGATGCGCAGGCCGTCTGCGTGTGTCCTCCCCTGGCCCGCCCGTCGGTGGCACAGGGGCGCCTTTTTCTATCCGCCCCCCTCCCTTCGTCCGGCCGCATCCCCCTCCACTCTTCTCTACTCTTCCTCACTCTTCCCCTCGTCGCTGCCATTGCAGCCGTGCAGCTCGGACGCGCGCTCGCCCAGCCCCTTCCCCCCGGCGCCGCCGAGCTACCCAACCACAACCACCTGGTTTGCGCACCCGCCGGCCGGATTTGGGGCGGATCCGGTCAGTCTTGAGCTCGCCCGGCTGTGGGAGGCCCCGCCACGCCATGGACTGGCCGGGCACCTCGCCTGAAGGCCCTGGCAGGGCCGCAAGGCCACATGTAGGCAGTGGCTCCTCCTCTAGCCGCTCGGATCTGCACCGTCGGTGGTCCGTCGGCAGATACACGGATGGCAGTCGGCCGGGCTTGGTGCTTGCCCAAAAGCTCGTCGGCGCACCGTTGCCACTCATTAAGTGCGACCACTGCCCAAAGAAGATCGTGCGCCGCGTGTCTACAACGCCGGAACATCCCGGGTGGGTGTTCATCAAGTGCTTAAACAATGGGGTATGTGCTCTTTTTAGCTTTGGTTAGTGCTCTAGATTTGACTAGTTGTGCTAACTTCAAATTTTATTGTGTAGCATGGATGCAAGTTTTGGTATTGGGAAGAAGAGTACATCAATATATTGATAGAGCGCAATTTAGTAGATGTTCGTGCACTTTTAGCTAGCATAGAGGCTGTAGATGAGACAAGTGCACTTGTTGCTAGATTAGAGGCTAGACACGAGACTAGATGTGAGGAAGCAACATCGACTTCTTTAGACTCCAAGAAGAAAGAAGCATGGAAGATCGGGCCTCCTCTGCAGATCAACAATGAGTGCATCGAAAAGGCCCTAACCCAATTCAAGGGAGCAATTATGAAAGTTGGATATCTTCTAAAATGTACTCTTGTGGTTCTTATTTTCTTTGGTCTTGATTTTCTAGTCAAAATTTGGTGACGTATTCCCATGTACCAAAAATGAATGATGAAAAAAAGTTAAGGGCTTGCAAAGAAAAATGTATGCGGACAGGATGCGGTCGGGATGTGTCCGCGCGCTGAGCGCACGGCCACCGCATCTCAGAAACTGCCCAGACACGACCCCATTGCCTTACCTAAACAGACAGAATCCGGGCAAAACGGACATCCGTTTGGGGTCGCGCGGTGGAGTTGACCTTATTCAAGTCAGGAGGGTCAGGAAACATGAGCCACAGTCACAGGAATTCCAGCCGCCATCGATGTCATTCCCGGTGCTCGATGAAAAGAACCCACGCTTGTTGGAGGACCTCTGTGAGCAGTTTTTCTCTATGTGTGGGATTCATGAGTCCTATATGGTGTAGATGGTGACTCTGAATTTTTCACCTAGAACCTCAGTTGGTTGCAATTAGTTTGAAAAAAAATGGGTCTCAATTTGGAGGGCCTCTGCAATGTTTTTTTTTCTTTTTTTCGAAAAGGGGGACTCCCCAGCCTCTGCATCCTCTGCAATGTTTTATGTGCAAGATTGCCATCAACTGCTATTTAGACAATTTTATGCTATTAGACAGACAGGAACAGGACAAGATTACATAAATCGCTTTGAACATTCATGAATCAGCTTCTATCGTATTTTGATGATATCCACCTCTTTATTTTGAATCAGCTTGGCCTTTTCTTTTTAAGATCAGGCTCTTAAAATTCAGAGGCGATTATATTTAGCTCCGTGCAACATCTAAACCTAACCTTTGAAGCCCTGAACCTTGTGGTGGGACAGGACAGCATACAAACTCATGATTGCTAGCTTGCCAGCTACTACTAGTACTATATATATACCCAACACAACTCATCAATCTATTCCATGTCAGGCTATACTTGGAACTACGATCGCCGGAGTTGAGGAAGAGGAGAGTGCGAGGGAGAGAGGTTTTTTTGTTGCTGCGCACACACTGCAGCTTTTCTGTTTTTGCCTTTTATTCAGTCTTACACGATCTAACAGAAACGAGAGAATCGGACGCGATCAGGTAGCGAGTGCCGCCATCCCAGCACTCCCCGCTCGTCGCCCGTCATGGCGCCGTGACCATGCAGTCGTGCCATCCCACTATCGGGTCAAGGCGCCGCAAAACTAGCTAGCTACTCTGAGGCGCAGCTCGGTTTATCTCTGACGAAACTGAAACTGAAAAGACTACTGTCGAAACTGAAAGTTTCGACACCTAAAACCCTACTGTCTTCTGAAACTGAGGATTACGGCAACAATCACCCCCTAATCTGAAGTCTCAGGGGATCGCTTCCACCATTCCAATGCTCGAGCGTAGCTGCTGTAGTCGAACCCGTCCGAGCGGCTTGGTGAACATGTCTGCGAGCTGATGTTCTGTTGCCACGAACTCGAGCTCGATCATCTTCTTCTCCACGCAGTCCCTGATGAAGTGGTATCGAAGTTCAATGAGATTCGATCTATCATGCATGACAGGGTTCTTGGCCAGGGAGATTGCTGACTTATTATCCACCTTGAGCTTGATTGCGCCAGTCTCTGTCTCTCTGAACTCGCCGAGTAGTCGCGAAAGCCAGATGCCCTGACAGGCCGCCGTGGTCGCTGCGACATACTCGGATTCGCAGCTCGAGAGAGCGACGATCTTCTGCTTCTGAGACTGCCAAGTCACTGCGCCACCTCCAAGGAGAAACAGCGTTCCGGAGGTGCTCTTCCAATCATCAATGTCACCCCCCAGATCACTGTCACTATAACCAACAAGTTGCGCCGTGTCTTCCCCTCTGCCATACCTGCATCCCAGCTGTAGCGTGCCGGCGATGTACCTCAGAATGTGTTTGACGGCGGTGCGATGCTCTTCTGTTGGTGCCTCCATGAAGCGCGAGACGTATCCGACAGAGAAGGTCAGGTCAGGGCGCGTGTGAACCAAGTAGCGCAGGCTGCCAACGATGCTGCGATACTCTGTTGCATCAACTGCCGGTGCCGTGCTCTGCTTGGACAGCTTGAACCGCGGCTCCATGGGCGTGTGGCACACCTTGCATCCTGCCATGCCGCTCTTCTCGAGTAACTTCCGAGCGTACGCGCTCTGACTGATGACGATGCCATGCGCGCTCTGCTTCACCTCAATTCCTAGGTAGAAACTGAGCAATCCAAGGTCAGACATCTTGAATAGATTTCGCATCTCACCCTTGAACTTGTTGATCTCCTCGGCGTCTGACCCGGTGATCACCAGGTCGTCCACGTACACGCCAACGACGAGGCGCGAGGTCGCCGTGCCCCGAGCGTACACCGCGTGCTCTGACGGGCACCGCGTGAAGCCCAGCTCGGCCAGGCACGTGTCGAGCTTGGTGTTCCAGGCCCTGGGTGCCTGCTTGAGCCCGTACAACGCCTTGTTCAGGCGCAGCACCAGGTGCTCCTTGCCGGCGACTTCGAATTCGGGCGGCTGCTATACATACACTTCCTTCTCGAGCTCGCCGTTCAGGAAGGCGGACTTGACATCCATGTGGTGAACAGCCCAGCCTGCGTTTGCAGCGAGCGCCAGCAGCATCCGCACGGACTCAAGGCGAGCCACCGGTGCGAACACCTCGTCGTAGTCGATGCCGCGCTGCTGGACATAGCCCTTGGCCACCAGACGGGCTTTGTGCTTGAGCACTTCTCCTTGGGCGTCCTTGACTTTGAACACCCACTTCAAACCGATCGCGCGGTGCCCCGGCGGGAGCGTGGTGAGATGCCAGGTCTGATTGTCCTCGATCGAGGCCATCTCCTCGATCATGGCTCGCCGCCAGTTCGCCTCCTGCTCCGCTTCTGAGAACGAGGCAGGCTCCTCTGCGGCGAGGAAGTGCAGCTCCTCATCGGGGTCATCCGCCGGGCCGAAATCCAGCATGTTCTGCAGGGTGCGGAATCGGTGCTCGCGCTCTATGTCGTCAGCCGCATCGAGCACGTTGTTGCTGAACGACGTCGGTGGCAACACCAGTTCCACCCCTCCTGGACTGACCGATGCTGGAGTGGCTTGCCCTGTGGATGTCGATGCTACAGACGACGTTGCGGGGGACGTTGGTGGCGTGGACGGAGTCGAGGTGGCTGCTGCATCTTCTTCTGTCGCTCCTGGAGCTCTGCTCGCTAGGTGTTCGATCACGAACGTGTCGGCGCCGCTGAATGAGTTCACGGCGTCCCCTTCTGCAGTCCAGTTCCACCGAGCCCCCTCGTCTAAGACCGCATCGCGGGTGACGTGCACGCGCCTCGTTGCAGGGTCGTAGGCTCGGTAGCCCTTCGTGCCTTGCTCGTAGCCGACGAAGATCATGGGCCGGCTGCGGTCGTCAAGTTTCTTCAGGCCAGGGCGCGTGTCCCTGACGTGCACCACGCATCCGAAAGTGCATAGGAAATGCACACTCGGTTTGCGCCTGTGCCACGCCTCGAACGGCGTCTGCCCAGCCAGACTCTTCGTCGGCGACCGGTTTAATAGGAAGACCACCATGGTGACCGCCTCGCCCCAGAACTCGCCAGGCACGCCCCTTGCCTTCAGCAAACTCCGGGCCATGCCCACCACCATGCCATTGCGCCGCTCAACCACGCCGTTTTGTTGCGGTGAGTATGGCGCAGTGAGGTGCTGTGTCACGCCAAGTTCAGCACAGTAGGCCATGAACGAGCCCGATGTGAACTCGACGCCCCGATCTGTTCGCAGCGTCTTCAGCTTGCGTCCGGACTCTAATTCCGTGCTCGCCTGGATGCGTTGGATTGCTGCGGCCGCCTCGTCCTTGGATGCGAGCAGCACGAGCCACATGTAGCGCGTCGCGTCGTCCACCAGGAGGAGGAAGTACTTCTTCCCGCTTGGAGTCGCCGGTGAGATCGGCCTGCAGAGGTCGCCGTGTACCAGCTCGAGCCGCTCCACAGCATGATACTTCGCCTGCTGCGCGAATGATGCTCGTCGCTGCTTGCCGGCCAGGCACGCGTCGCACAATTGATCTGCCTGCTCGATCAGAGGCATCCCGCGCACCATGCCCTGCCGCGCCAGTTTGCGCAGGGCGTCGAAGTTCAGGTGTCCGTAGTGGGCGTCCCACGTCCACGCCTCATCTGATCCACTCTGGGCTGCAAGACACACGGGCTGTGCGATCTGGAGAGCTATAGTATACAGACGATTCGGTGCCATGTTTACCTTGACGAGCAAACGGCGTTGCCGGTCGCGCACGCGCAGTACACCTCCCTGGATCAGTACCTGGCAGCCACTCTCATCGAGCTGGCCCAGGCTAATGATGTGTGTGTGTAGGCGGGGAATGAAGTACACCCCCGTGATCGCGAGGTGCTCGCCGGTCTTGCAGACCAGGAGGATCGTCCCACGAACGCAGATGCTGACGACGGAGCCGTCGCCGAACTTGATGCTCCAATGAACGCCTGTGTCGATCTCGGAGAACGCCGAGCAATCGCCTGTCATATGGTTGGACGCGGCCGTGTCCAGGTACCACCGCCCGCCGCGGGTGCCGTCCTCGGCCCCGAGGTTGACTTGTACCGAGTTTTCGACGAGGTGGACTGGCGCCGCGTGCACGTCGTTGCCATCGCTCTCGAACAGACCGCAGACCTGGGCCATCAGTAGCCCAGGTTCTTCGTCCTCCGCACCAGTCTGCGCGAGATTGGCCTGCTCCTTGACGCGGTTCTTGCACTCACGCGCCCAGTGCCCAACTTGTTTGCAGTAGCGGCAGATATCCTTGGATCTATCTCCGCTGCTGGTGCCGCGTCCCGTGCTCTGGCCACGGCCACCGCGTCCGCGGCCGCGTCCTCTGCCGCGCCCGCGCCCACGCCCGTTGCTACCTGACGAGCCATCGCCTTCTCGCAGCTTGAGACGCGCAGTCTGCCGTTGCCGTCCCCGGCGCCGGGCGCCGTGTCCAGCTCGTATCTCTCCTCGGCGGCCTTGAGCCGCCCGATCAACTCCTCGAGCGCCAGTGTGTTGAGGTCGACTAGGGTCTCGATCGCGCACGCCATCTGCGAGTACGCCTTGGGGACGACCGAGAGGAACTTGCGGACGACGGCGGGTTCACCGATCTTGTCACCTAGCAACTCAAGTTGAGTGACCAGAGAGGATAGGCGCATACCGAAATCGTCGATGCTCTCGCTGTCGTTGAACTTGATCGCCTCGTACTGATGACGCAGCGATGTCGCCTTGGCCTCGCGCACGCGTTCCACACCCAGCCGCATTGTCTTGATCGTGCCCCAGGCGTCCTTTTCCGTGGGCTTCACGGCGAGTGTGGACGTCATCTCCGGCGGCACGGATCTCAACAGACACTCCATCGCCGTGCGATCTGTCTCGCGCTCCGGAGTCCCGTCGTTGACGGCGACCCAGAGCTGGCGCGCCTCCAGCATGACTTGCATCAGGAGCACTACCGGACTCACGGGCTATGCCTACGGCCTAGGGCCGTCGGCATAGGTCCTTTGCCGTCGGCATAGATCTATGCCTATGGCTGCCGTCGGCATATCCCCGTCGGCGTAGATCACGTCAGCGTAGATGTGTCAGACCGTCGGCGTAGAATAGCCGTCGGCATAGGTGCATATGCCGACGGCCGTGGGATAGCCGTCGGCATAGTTTAGCCTTCGGCGTTGTTTTCCATCTGACGGCAACGGACGGCGCCGTCAACAGCGCTGGCGATTTAGGGGACGACACGTGGCGCAGGTATGCCAACGGCTTGGCCGTCGGCATAGATGAAAATCTATGCCGACGACCTAGCCGTAGGCATACCTGCGCCACGTGTCGTCCCCCGGCCTCTCCTGGCGGCAGGGCTATGCCTACGGTAAAGCCGTCGGCATAGATAGAAATCTATGCCGACGGCTTTGCCGTCGGCATAGCCCTGCCACGTGGCAGCTCCTGGGTTCTCCTGGCAGCAGGGCTATGCCTACGGCAAAGCCGTCGGCATAGTTTTTCATATATGCCTACGGCTTTGCTGTAGGCATAGATGTGCCACGTGGCAAGCCCTGGTAACTCCTGGGCGTATATATGCCGACGGCTTTGCCGTAGGCATAGTTTTTTTCCCCCTGTTTTCTCTTTTCCAATTCATTTGACAGCATTTCAAAACAGAACAATATGAAATTATGCAGAAATATGACAATTCATCATGTGAACATACTCAAGTTCACCATCATCATCTAAACATACTCAAGTTCATCACATCATCTAAAGATCATCACCGATGGAAGTTCATGAACATAAAAGTAGTGCAAGACATGAAACATGATAAAAGTAGGAATATGAAAGGCATGGCACGATGGCCACATGCACGGAATCATCAAGCAAGAGCACCCCCGCCAAAACCACCACCTCCGCCATAACCACCACCACCTCCGCCAAAACCGCCATCGCGACCACCACCACTCTGCCAGATCGGAGTGACTGGGGTCGACGGAGCAGGAGTCGAGCCACCGGTCCCCTACATGTTTCAGAAAAGATTCTAACGGTAAATATGATATGATAGTGTTTCATGAACGAGAACTAGTTTGCTAGTAGTTAGGCAAATGTAATAACCGGATCATCACTGCCTAGTGCCACCCATTCATCGAACGTGGGCACGTGTGGGGGTTCTCCCGCAGGTGGTGGTGGGGGTCCCATTTGTGGTGGATCCGTGCGGTTAGTCCAAGACGCCAACATAGCCTGAATGTTAGTTAAACAAGCAAACTAGAAGATCAGAAGGAATGAAAGTGCAAAAATTTAGGTTGGTTTTAAGAGGGCAAAACTAACCGTCATCATCTGACGGTTGTAATCATCGTTTGCCTTCACTCGTTTCAAGTACTCCCGCACCTCAAGATTCCTATGCTCGACAAACTCCTTATATGCCTACATAATTTAGGTTGTTTCTAAGTGAGCAATGCTGAAAATAAACTGAGAATGCAAGATAGAAAAAGATAAAGAGGAAGTACTTACAGCATGCTGGCGGGCTAAGGGAGTCTGTGAATGCCCCGTACTCTCTAACTGGCTCGGGTTGCTAGCCCGAAGCCGTGTGTACGAGATCGAAGGAGTGATCAAGCCATCGAAACACGGATACCGGCCATTCTTCTTCCCCTGGATGGCCACCACCGCCGTGTCGTCGATCTGAGACTGGGCGACCTCAGCAACAGGAACATCCGGATGCAACTCCTGATAGTGATGAATGTAAGACCCCAGGTGCTCCTCGGTCTTGCCGTAGTACTGGCTCTCGCCCTCCTTGCGATGACTCCGCTCGCGGGCCAGCTTCCACGACTCCATGTCTGAGAGCGGCCTCTTCAACTTGTCCTCCTACAACATCAAATAGAAGTCAGCCATACATAAGAACATGACGTAAAGAAGAACAAAAATGCATCATGCACATAGATATACCTTCATGGCCTTGAAGCCCCAGTGGTTCCTGTTTCCTTGGCCGTGTGTCCCGTCGTCTCCATGGTTAGCCCGGGCCTTGATGCTCTTGGCAGCAAACTCTGCATCGGCGCCGAGCCACCTATCCACCAAACTCGCCCATCCATCATGCCTTCCATAGCACCAACGAGGAACAACCTATGCAAATTTTGGAAGCATGACATGTGAGCACGAAACATATAGTTGACTGCTTGAAACAATGAAAAGTTAGTAATAGTTACCATCATGAACTGCTCCTTGCTCAAGGTAAGTCGTAGCTTCTGCGCTTGAGTTTTGGGCATCTTTTGGTGCAGGTAGTAGTGGTAGTACTGCGAGACGGCAACCCAGCGCACCTCGTACTGCAACTGACGAGCTTTCTTCTTCGCAGCCGCAAGCAAGACCACGTCGGCTCTGGCCTTGTGCTCGTCAAGAACTCTATAGAGTTGCTGCAATCTTGCAAAAACCAGAAGCAAACAAGGCATGAGTTGAGTGATTCAATGATAAACTATGAACGAAACTGAAGACAAGTGATTCAGAAGAGAACTTACCCAAAATTTGGTGATCACGGCCTTAGCGGTCGTCCCGTACTCCGCGTTGCTGCAAGCCTCGTAGTGGGCCCAGCTCGTGGCCAAAACCCGCTGCTGCGGGTCCCTGTCTGGCCGCGGGCAGAATAGGCCAGACCAAAACTCCTTCAATAGGACAGTGATAAGGCCGTTCGGTTTACGGCCCTTTCCGTGAAGGATCCAGTTTCTGCAAAAGAATCAAATGATTGCCATGTGTACAATAAGAAAATGTTGTCATGTGTTGAAAATATGATTGAGAGGCACTTACTCTGTCCCCACAGGTTCAATGAGCCACTTGTGCTCCTCGATAGAAGGTGGTGTAGGTAGTCCGGCATTACCACGCAGCCACCCCTGCGAAGAACCCGGTGGCAAGTCACCCCACAACGCGGGATCAACCTCCCCTCCACCCTCCTCGGCCTCCTCCTCACCCTCCTCCTCGGCCTCCTCCTCCTCACCCTCCTCCTCGGCCTCCTCCTCCTCGCCATCAGGAACATACTCCTCCTCCTCAGACTCAGAAGGTGCCTCTGTATAGGAGGGCATCGAAGAAGACCCTCCTATTTCAGACACGGCCCGGAGTTTTTTGCCCCGGTTGCCTCTCCCCCCACCTCCTCCTCCTCTAGGGGCTCTCCCCCCACCGCCTCCTCCTCTAGGGTCTCCTCCCCTGACCCCTCCACCTCCCTGTGAGGTGTCATCCTCGCGTAGTCGGGAGGGAACCTTGTGGGCTCGTCCACTCCGAGTAAGTCCTTTAAATTTACTGAGGAAACTAGCGCCGCCGGACTTGCCCATGATTATTAAACCTGCATTGAGAAGAGAATAAACAATTAGTAAGGATATCAATTAAACAAGCATACAGGAAAAACATTAATACCAGAAGAGCACATTAAGCATACTATTGTAATGATCATTAAAAGAACTTACATTTTCTAGAACCCATATGAATCATCACTATTGTAATCTATTTGTGGACCAGTCTCATTATCACTATCATGCATATCTTCTACGTTGTCGGACGGAGGTGGAGGCTCTTCCTCATCGTCAGCGTCTTCATTTAACTTTTCAAGCATAATTATGTCTCTTTGATTCACAACTGCCTCACCATCAATCCGTGTGTCGTCGTCGTTTGGGTCCAGGTCAACATAACCCAAGTCATCATCCTCGTTGTTTCGGACCACGTCATCATGTTCCTCTTGATAGAACACTCCCTCGTATGTCATGGGGTTTATGTTGTAGTAATCATCATCGTTCGGGTCCGGTAGCTTACCATGCGGCGACACCTTGAACACAACTTCCCAACCCTTTAGGTACTCTTTCTGGCATGGGTAAGGCAGATAATATACTTGTGTGGCCTGGGTAGCGGCGATAAAGAGATCAGCTCCGGCATAGACGGTTGATGGTTTAACTTCAACTAAACCAACAGAAGGCGTATGTCTCAGACCCTTTTTGGGGTCGAACCATCGGCATTTGAACACAGTGAGACTTAGGTGTTCGCGGCCACGTTTGAATGTAAGCTCGTATATTTTTCCTACCCTTCCGTAGTAATCTACTTCATTATCTCCTTCAGTGAAGACTCCGGTATTTATGGTTTTGGGATCAGGCCGACTATTCTGGTGCTCCTCTGTATGGAAGCGATACCCATTCACATCATACTTTTCGCATGTCATGACGACAGGATCAAAACCCATGGAAACCCATCTCAATTCTTCATCCATTGATTCGGTCGGATCATTTCCCTACAAGTTTAATTGAAATTATAGGGTGCATGAGTTTAATTGAAATTATAGGGTGCATGAGTTTAATTGAAAGTGTGAAAAATTACTTTCTCGATGAACCACGCAACAAAATTTTTCCTTCCATCAGCACCCTTTCGGAGAAGAGCAAGTGCCTCCGCTTCAGAAGGAGGCATCATTCCCGTCCATTCTTCTTCAACGAATCGACTACAATAAGAAAAGCGGTATAAGAACTAGGCAAAGTGAACATAACGAATTGACTAAAAGAATGGTGCAAAGGTATTACCTCATCCACTCATCCTCAACTTCCTTGATGTTGTGCAAGATATAGAACATGACATCCTCCCACTCATCTCGTGGCATGAGATAAGATTTCGAGCATCCAGCCCTACTACCTTGCCCGATGAATAGAGGCAACTTGGGTTTATACTTGGGTTCTTCTGTATTGTATCGAGACACCTTATTGTGCAACGTGGGAACATGGTCCGGATAGTAGGCTGTCCTGAGGTCTGCCACCTCCTCTAGGATAACTGCCTCAGCTATGGAAGCTTCAATCTTAGCTTTGTTTCCACATTTCTGTCTCAGATGCTTGTTCTGTCTCTCAGGGCCGTACTGCCAACGATTCTACACAGGGCCCCCCAACAATACCTCGTTCGGGAGGTGCAAAAGGAGATGTGTCATCGGAGTAAAGAAGCCTAGCGGGAAGATCTTCTCTAGCTTGCATATCAACTCCGGCGCCTTCTTATGCATTTCTTTTATCTTCTTAGGACATACTTCTTTAGCACAAAGCGTGCGGAAGAAATGGCTTAACTCCGCAAGCACACGCCAGACACGCTCGGGAACATAGCCCCGAACCATCACCGGCATAATCCGCTCAATCCATACATGATAGTCATGACTCTTGAGCCCGGTCACTCTGCCCGTTGAAAGATTGACCCCCTTACTTATATTCGACGCATAACCATCAGTGAACTTCACGACGTGTTTCAGCCACTTGAATGTCTCCATCTTATGATCCTTTTTAAGTACGAAGTCAGCATCTGGCTTGAACCAAGATTTTCGACTGCCTGTGGGAGGCTGCATGTGTAGACGTGGTCTATCGCAAATATTCTGTTGATCAACTCTAGCATTAACATTATCCTTTGTCTTATCAGGAATGTTGAGGATCGTGTGAAAAAGGGACTCTGCGACATTCTTTTCGGTGTGCATCACGTCTATGTTGTATGGAAGTTTGAGGTCCTTAAAATAGGGAAGCTGCGTGAAGGGGGTAATGTGAGTCCAGTTGTGCGTCTCACCATATCCTTCAAAAAATTTCCCTTTACTTTTTCCTTTGCCCTCGCCCTCGTCTTCGCCTGTGGCTTTGCCTTTGCCTTTGCTTTTGCCTTTGCCTTTGCCTTTCCCCTCACCGGCAGGCTTAAGAGCTTTCAGCTGAGCAAGCACATCCGCACCAGAAAACGTTGGAATCTCGTTTACTTCATGGACAACTTTGCCTTTTGTGAAGTTCTTCTTGTCTTCCCTATCAGGATGGTCTGGAGGGAGGAACTGTCGATGCAGGTCAAATGCAACATACTTGCCACCCTTCTTCAGCCAAATGAAAATCAAGGCCTGCATGCACACTGGGCAAGGCATCTTTCCACTTGTACACCATCCGCAGAACAAGGCATAACCGGGAAAGTCATGCATGCAATATTGTAGCCAAACTTTTATCAAGAAATTTTTCTGCAGATGTCGGTCGTATGTCAACCTCGGGAAGTACCAAGAATGGTGCAAATCATCCACCAACGGCTGCATAAACACACTCAAATTCTTCCCCGGATATTCAGGCCCCGGAATTATAAGCGACAGGAACATGGTCTTGCGTTGCATTATGGCGCCGGGAGGGAGATTCAGCGGAATAACAAATACGGGCCAACAGCTGTATGGATTAGACGACATACCATATGGATTGAACCCATCACCTGTTATAGCAATTCTGACATTCCCAGCCTCGGCTGCTTCCTCCGGGTACTCTATATCGAATGACTTCCATGCTTCACCTCCTGATGGATGTACAATTTTTTTTTGGATTGTACCTTTTCCCTTCCTTGTGCCACTTCATCATTTTGGCAGACTCCTCGGTGATGAAAAGGCGCTGCAGTCTTTTTATAAAATCAAGATACCGAAGAACCTTCACAGGGATTTTTAGCTGCTGCTTCTGACCATGCTTATCGACCACCTCAATATACCGAGAGGAACCGCACTTCCTACAGTACTTGTCATCCGCATACTCATGCCTAAACAAAAGGCAATTCTTTGGACAAACATGTATTTTCTCATAGTCCATCGAGAGCGCCTTCATGATTTTCTTCGTACCGTACATGGTTTTCGGCAGTTCATGGCCCTCAGGCAGGCTGTTAGCCCATACTCCCAGAAATGCTTCGAAGCAACCTCGGCTACAGCCGTACTCAGCCTTGACTGCCATCAGTTGCGAGATGGCATCCAGCACAGACAGCTTGGCACCCTCATAGAGAGGTTTCTTTGACGAGGCCAAGATTTCCAGGAAGGCCTTTGCGGTTTCCTCCGGCTCCTCCGGTTCATTCGCTGAATGTGACGGAGGTGTCGGCTGTGCAGCAAAGACATCATCTAGCATGTCTCTAACCCCATCGTCCTCATAACCAGTGACGCGTTGTCGTATCACATCCTCTCTACCATGGTCCCGCTGGGCAAAGTTTATCGGCATATTAAAGTTGGGCATAAATCCATGCGTGCGAAGGTGCTTAGTCATCTCACTCTTATCTCTACGGATACGCCTCTTACATCTGGCACACGGGCATTCTGGCACTATCCTCATTGGACTACGGAATATCTCTTTCAAAAACACATCAGTTTTCTCGACCCACTCTGTTGTTACTTGATTCCGACGGAAAAACCCACTATACATCCACTGATTATCTGCCATCTCTGCTTTATTGGAAGCCACACAACAAAATTAAGGATTCATTTAAATTACTCACATCAATATTTTATTTTTTACAAGGTTGACGAGAAACGACATTTAATCCACCTACATCTCTAATAGGTAAAGATGGGTCCTAATCCCACCCGAGAATGTGTAGATTGAGTATGTTGTCCATGCTCTACCCCATTCCGAGACAAAATTTCGGCAGCACCTCCCCGCTGTTCTCCAAATACACGTCTCGGCAAAATGCCGAGAGAATGTGCATCCGGAAAACAACAGGGAGGCGCCGCCGAAATCCTGTATCGGAACGGGGTAGAGCATGAACAACATACCCAATCTACACATCCTCGGGCTGTCCGTGGAAAGCGCTGGACAATCCGAAAGAGCTGCGGTGATAAATATGCAATTGAATGCATATTTATTGATGCAACCCTTTCGGACGGGAGACCTAGGTTACGCGACTTGATGTGAAAATTTAATCTAGTGACATGGAAAAAAAGTGGACGAGGTCATGGAATTGTTGCTCACCCTCCGATGTAGTCGATCAAAGGAGACGGACGATCGTGGACCAACACCTCCAATGTCGACAATCACTCCACGAAGATGGAACACCACAAATCCTGTTAATTACACCGAGTGAAAAAAATTTAGGTCATCACCTCACATTAAGCATTGATACTTTTAACTATGAAAAAAAATCATGTTTCGTCAAGTGTCAAATTTTGTCCTTCAATTTTTTTAGCAAGATCACCATGATTAAATAACCACTCATCATATCATAATTTTGCAACACATCTCACATAGCTACTTAACATTAAGCACTGACACTTAAAACTATGAAAAAAAATCTTATTTTGTCAAGTGTCAAATTTTGTCCGGTTCAATTTTTTTGACAAGATCATCATGATAAAAATAATCACTCATCTTATACCAATTTTAGAGCACATCTCAGATGACAAGATCATCATGATAAAAATAATGCAAATTAACAATCTAACATCCTAACATCCAACATTCAACTATATATCAACCTAACAACCTAACATCTAACATCTAACATCTAACCTAACAATCTAACATCCAACATCCATCCATGCATTCATTCATCCATACAACAGTAAAAAAAATGCAAAAAAATGAAAAAAAACGTAGCTCACCGAGAGGGGCGTGGCAGGGGGCGAGGCGGTGGAGGGGATGGTGAGGCAGGGGCGGTCGGGGACGGGAGGGACGGGGCCGGACGGAGCCGCGGCCGACTCTAGGAGCTGCACCGGCCGGCGGGGTCGGGAGAGGCCGAGGCGCCGGGGTCGGGGGAGGCCGGCGCAGTGGCGGGGTCGGGGGAGGCCGGTGCAGCGCGTGGTCGGGGGAGGCCGGGGCGACGGCGGGTGGAGACGGCGGCGCCGGCCGGTGTGGAGGCGGGGGCGGCGACGCGGCTGTGGAGGCGGGGAGGGCAGCGGGCGTGGTGGAGGCGGGGAGGGCGGCGGCAGGGGGAGGTGGGGGGTGCGGCGGCGGCGGCAGGTCGGGGTGGGGGGTGCGGCGGCGGTGGCAGGTCGGGGTGGGGGGTGCGGCGGCGGCGCAGGTCGGGGTCGGGGGGTGCGGCGGCGGCAGCTCGCGGTGTGGGGCAGACAGTGAGTGGATGGGGGAGAACGCGAGTGGATAAGGTCAACTATGCCGACGGCTAAGCCGTCGGCATAGCTCAGGGCGCCACGTGGCACCGATGCCGACGGCTTAGCCGTCGGCATACTTTTCTTTTCTTTTTTATTAACCACGTCACCGATCCGCGTACAAGCTTCCCTATGGCCGCAGCTATGCCGACGGCTTTGCCTTCGGCATATTTTTATTTTTACTTTTCTTATTTTGTATAAATTTTGTAATGTTTTCTTATTTTTTATAAATATTTTAATGTTTTCTTATACATATTTTTTACATGCAGAACATTATTTAAAATGTACCATACATTTTCTTTAATGATTTGAAACATTACTTTTAATGACATGATCTTTTTTTATATTGTACAACAATATTCTAAAATATCACGTATATTTTTTTCTATGGTCTCGTGAAAGGTGATACATAGGAGAGCAACTGACTGAGGGGTACCGTTACCGAGTGCCTGATCCGGTAACTATGCGAGTGCCTGATCCATCTACTACCGTGTCATCGCCGTCCGTGAGGGGGGCATGCCCCGGAGACACGTGCCGCCTCTTCGGACATGCCACCACACCACCCCGCATGTATGAGGGCCCGGTGCGACGCTCCGGTGGCATTGCTACCCCCCAGGGCCTCCGACTCGCCTAACCCTGTAGCGTTTGACCACGGGATCTAGCCCTTTGACTTTGCACGGACGGGATTTTACCCGACGCGTCCGTTTCCCCCCTCCAGGTGCCGGTGGTGGCGCCGTCCATGAGGGGGGCCAAACCCCGGAGACGCGTGCTGCCTCTTCGGACATGCCACCACACCACCCCGCATGTATGAGGGCCTGGTGCGACGCTCTGGTGGCATTGCTACCCTCCCAGGGCCCCCGTCCCGCCTAACCCTAGAGCGGTTGACCACGGGATCTAGCCCTTTGACTTTGCACGGACGGGATTTGACCAGTGGACCTCTCCACCTGGTTGTGTTAGGTCAGCCCATAGGAACACTTTGGAGCAACATCCGGGCCAGACCCACAGCAAGATCCCCTCCGTGTAGACCCGACGCGTCCGTTTCCCCTCTCCAGGTGCCGGTGGTGGCGCCGTCCGTGAGGGGGGCCAAACGCCGGAGACGCATGCCGCCTCTTCGGACATGCCACCACACCACCCTGCATGTATGAGGGCCTGGTGCGACGCTCCGGTGGCATTGCTACCCCCCCCCCCCCCCCAGGGCCCCTGTCCTCCCTAACCCTAGAGCGGTTGACCACGAGATCTTGCCCTTTGACTTTCCACGGACAGGCTTTGAACAGTGGACCTCTCCACCCGGTTGTGTTAGGTCAGCTCAAAGGGACACCTGGGAGCAACATCCGGGCCAAACCCACAGCTACATCCCCTCTGTGTAGACCCGATGCGTCTGTTTCCGCCCTCCAGGTGTCGGCGGCGGCGCCGTCCGTGAGGGGGGGCACACCCGGACACGCGTGCCGGGCGTTTGCAACCACCACAACACTTCCAAACACATGAGAGGCTGCCTACGCAAGATTTGGCAGCATGCTAGCCCCCGGAGGCCGCCGGCCACAGCCGTAGACGCGCGAAGGGCAATCTGCGTAGAGGGAATTTTTCGGATACTTCTCCATCACCAAAAATTATGAAAAAAATATTATCGTTCCTATAGCACATGTGCACACGTCGTGCAAAAAAACTCATGATTTTATCGCGCTCCGAGTATTTAATAATATTCACGCCGCATCGTTACCGCAAAATGGCTACTACCATGTCATCGCCGTCCGTTAGGGGGGGCCACGCCCCGGAGACGCGTGCCGCCTCTTCGGACATGCCACCACACCACCCCGCATGTATGAGGGCCCGGTGCGACACTCCGGTGGCATTGCTACCCTCCCAGGGCCCCCGTCCCGCCTAACCCTGTAGCGTTTGACCAAGGGATCTAGCCCTTTGACTTTGCACGGACGGGATTTGACCAGTGGACCTCTCCACCCGGTTGTGTTAGGTCAGCCCATAGGAACACTTTGGAGCAACATCCGGGCCAGACCCACAGCAAGATCCCCTCCGTGTAGACCCGACGCGTCCGTTTCCCCCCTCCAGGTGCCGGCGGTGGCGCCGTCCGTGAGGGGCCAAACCCCGGAGACGCGTGCCGCCTCTTCGGACATGCCACCACACCACCCCGCATGTATGAGGGCCTGGTGCGACGCTCCGGTGGCATTGCTACCCCCAGGGCCCCCGTCCTGCCTAGCCCTGTAGCGTTTGACCACGGGATCTAGCCCTTTGACTTTGCACGGACGGGCTTTGACCAGCGGACCTCCCCACCCGGTTGTGTTAGGTCAGCCCATAGGAACACTTTGGAGCAACATCCGGGACAGACCCACAACAAGAACCCCTCCGTGTAGACCCGACGCGTCCGTTTCCCCCCTCCAAGTGTCGGCGGCGGCGCCGTCCGTGAGGGGGGGCACACCCCGGACACGCGTGCCGGGCGTTTGCAACCACCACAACACTTCCAAACTCGTGAGAGGCTGCCTACGCAAGATTTGGCGGCATGCTAGCCCCCGGAGGCCGCCGGCCACAGCCGTAGACGCGCGAAGGGCAATCCGCGTAGAGGGAATTTTTCGGATACTTCTCCATCACCAAAAATTATGAAAAAAATATTATCGTTCCTATAGCACATGTGCCCACGTCGTGCAAAAAAACTCATGATTTTATCGCGCTCCGAGTATTTAATAATATTCACGCCGCATCGTTACCGCAGAATGGCTACTACCGTGTCATCGCCGTCCGTGAGGGGGGCCACGCCCCGGAGACACGTGCCGCCTCTTCGGACATGCCACCACACCACCCCGCAGTATGAGGGCCCGGTGGGACGCTCCGGTGGCATTGCTACCCTCCCAGGGCCCCCGTCCCTCTAATCCTGTAGCGTTTGACCAAGGGGTCTAGCCCTTTGACTTTGCACGGACGGGATTTGACCAGTGGACCTCTCCACCCGGTTGTGTTAGGTCAGCCCATAGGAACACTTTGGAGCAACATCCGGGCCAGACCCACAGCAAGATCCCCTCCGTGTAGACCCGACGCGTCCGTTTCCCCCCTCCAAGTGCCGGCGGTGGCGTCGTCCGTGAGGGGGGCCAAACCCCGGAGACGCGTGCCACCTCTTCGGACAAGCCACCACACCACCCCGCATGTATGAGGGCCCGGTGCGACGCTCCGGTGGCATTGCTACCCCCCCCAGGGCCCCCGACCCGCCTAACTCTAGAGCGGTTGACCACGGGATCTAGCCCTTTGACTTTGCACGGACGGGATTTGACCAGTGGACCTCTCCACCTGGTTGTGTTAGGTCAGCCCATAGGAACACTTTGGAGCAACATCCAGGCCAGACCCACAGCAAGATCCCCTCCGTGTAGACCCGACGCGTCCGTTTCCCCCCTCCAGGTGCCGGTGGTGGCGCCGTCCGTGAGGGGGGGCAAACCCCGGAGACGCGTGCCGCCTCTTTGGACATGCCACCACACCACCCCGCATGTATGAGGGCCTGGTGCGATGCTCCGGTGGCATTGCTACCCCCCAGGGCCCCTGTCCTCCCTAACCCTGGAGCGGTTGACCACGAGATCTTGCCCTTTGACTTTCCACGGACAGGCTTTGAACAGTGGACCTCTCCACCCGGTTGTGTTAGGTCAGCTCAAAGGGACACCTGGGAGAAACATCCGGGCCAAACGCACAGCTACATCCCCTCCGTGTAGACCCGATGCGTCCGTTTCCCCCCTCCAGGTGCCGGCGGCGGCGCCGTCCGTGAGGGGGGGCACACCCGGACACGCGTGCCGGGCGTTTGCAACCACCACAACACTTCCAAACACATGAGAGGCTGCCTACGCAAGATTTGGCAGCATGCTAGCCCCCGGAGGCCGCCGGCCACAGCCGTAGACGCGCGAAGGGCAATCCGCGTAGAGGGGATTTTTCGGATACTTCTCCATCACCAAAAATTATGAAAAAAATATTATCGTTCCTATAGCACATGCGCACACGTCGTGCAAAAAAACTCATGATTTTATCGCGCTCCGAGTATTTAATAATATTCACGCCGCATCGTTACCGCAGAATGGCTACTACCGTGTCATCGCCGTCCGTTAGGGGGGGGGGCACGCCCCGGAGATGCGTGCTGCCTCTTCGGACATGCCACCACACCACCCCGCATGTATGAGGGCCCGGTGCGACGCTCCGGTGGCATTGCTACCCTCCCAGGGCCCCCGTCCCGCCTAACCCTGTAGCGTTTGACCAAGGGATCTAGCCCTTTGACTTTGCACGGACGGGATTTGACCAGTGGACCTCTCCACCCGGTTGTGTTAGGTCAGCCCATAGGAACACTTTGGAGCAACATCCGGGACAGACCCACAACAAGATCCCCTCCGTGTAGACCCGACGCGTCCGTTTCCCCCTCCAAGTGTCGGCGGTGGCGCTGTCCGTGAGGGGGGGGGGGGCACACCCTGGACACGCGTGCCGGGCGTTTGCAACCACCACAACACTTCCAAACTCGTGAGAGGCCGCCTACGCAAGATTTGGCGGCATGCTAGCCCCCGGAGGCCGCCGACCACAGCCGTAGACGCGCGAAGGGCAATCCGCGTAGAGGGAATTTTTCGGATACTTCTCCATCACCAAAAATTATGAAAAAAATATTATCGTTCCTATAGCACATGTGCCCACGTCGTGCAAAAAAACTCATGATTTTATCGCGCTCCGAGTATTTAATAATATTCACGCCGCATCGTTACCGCAGAATGGCTACTACTGTGTCATCGCCGTCCGTGAGGGGGGCCACGCCCCGGAGACACGTGCCGCCTCTTCGGACATGCCACCACACCACCCCGCATGTATGAGGGCCCGGTGCGACGCTTCGGTGGCATTGCTACCCTCCCAGGGCCCCCGTCCCGCCTAACCCTGTAGCGTTTGACCAAGGGGTCTAGCCCTTTGACTTTGCACGGACGAGATTTGACCAGTGGACCTCCCCACCCGGTTGTGTTAGGTCAGCCCATAGGAACACTTTGGAGCAACATCCGGGCCAGACCCACAGCAAGATCCCCTCCGTGTAGACCCGACGCGTCCGTTTCCCCCCTCCAAGTGCCGGCGGTGGCGTCGTCCGTGAGGGGGGCCAAACCCCGGAGACGCGTGCCGCCTCTTCGGACATGCCACCACACAACCCCGCATGTATGAGGGCCCGGTGCGACGCTCCGGTGGCATTGCTACCCCCCAGGGCCCCTGTCCTGCCTAACCCTAGAGCGGTTGACCACGAGATCTTTCCCTTTGACTTTCCACGGACAGGCTTTGAACAGTGGACCTCTCCACCCGGTTGTGTTAGGTCAGCTCAGAGGGACACCTGGGAGCAACATCCGGGCCAAACTGACAGCTACATCCCCTCCGTGTAGACCCGATGCGTCCGTTTTCCCCCTCCAGGTGCCGGCGGCGGCGCCGTCCGTTAGGGGGGCCACGCCCCTAAGACGCGTGCTGCCTCTTTGAACATGCCACAACACCACCTCGCATGTATGAGGGTCCGGTACGATGCTCCGGTGGCATTGCTACCCCCCCTAGGGCCCCCATCCCGCCTAACCGTGGAGCGGTTGACCACGAGATCTAGCCTTTTGACTTTCCACGGACGGGCTTTGACCAGTGGACCTCTGCACCCGGTTGTGTCAGGTCACCCGTAGGGACACCCGGGAGCAACATCCGGGCCAAACCCACAGCTACATCCACCGTGTAGACCCGACGCGTCCGTTTCCCCCCTCCAGGTGCCGGCGCCGTCCATGAGGGGGGCACACCGCGGACGTGAGGGGGGTCACACTCTGGAGACGGGTGTCGGGCGTTTGCAACTGCCACAAAACTTTTGTCGGCATAGCTGTTTTTGATTTTAATAAAATAGAATGATCTATATTCAAAAGAACATGACCACACATTATTAACGTGCTCGAAAAAATACAAACCATATATATATATACTCATAATATATGAAAAAAATACAAACTACATATATATTCATATGTATGTTTATATTTAACATGCTACATGTTAGTTTATATAATAATACATAAAAAAGCTTAAAAAATACATATGAAAAAAAGTCTACCTATGCCGACGGCTATGCCGTCGGCATAGAGACGGCCAGGTTTTAGGCGGCGGGCGGCGTGCCGCGGATCGCTGACGTGGCAGGTATGCCGACGGCAGCCGTCGGCTTAGCTCATGGACGGTGCGCCGCGGATCTTTGGCGTGGCATGACGATATATGCCGACGGCCGGCCGTCCAGGCCGCCGGCATAGATTTGACGACGTTAGCCGCTGGTCACGGCCGGGGTCGCCGGGCCCACGGGTATGCCGACGGCCTGGGTATGCCGACGGCTGCTGTCGCCATGTACGCAGCTGGGCCGACGACATATGTATGCCGACGGGTGCCGTCGGCTTAGCTCGTGGTAGCCCGACGGCCAAGATACGCCGACGGCCAAGACCTGGCTGTCGGCATAGCGCAAAGTAGGCCGACGGCAGCCGTCGGCATTGATTTGGCCGTCGGGGTAGGGCCAGTTTCCGGTAGTGGAGGGCCCAATCTGTGTAGTTGGTGCGTGTCAGCATGGGCCAGGCCCCGCCGGTGTCGCGGACGACGCGCTGATGAACGACCACGGCGCCGCCGCCGCTGTTCCCTGAATCCACGATGCTCTTCCCCTGGGTCCCCGGGCTGTCAGGTCCAGCCATCTCCACAGGCCACCAGGCGAACAAGCTCTGATGCCAATTGTCAGGCTATACTTGGAACTACGATCGCCGGAGTTGAGGAAGAGGAGAGTGCGAGGGAGAGAGGTTTTTTTGTTCCTGCGCACACACTGCAGCTTTCCTGTTTTGGCCTTTTATTCAGTCTTACACGATCTAACAGAAACGAGAGAATCGGACGCGATCAGGTAGCGAGTGCCGCCATCCCAGCACTCCCCGCTCGTCGCCCGTCATGGCGCCGTGACCGTGCAGTCGTGCCATCCCACGATCGGGTCAAGGCGCCGCAAAACTAGCTAGCTACTCCGAGGCGCAGCTCGGTTTATCTCTGACGAAACTGAAACTGAAAAGACTACTGTCGAAACTGAAAGTTTCGACATCTAAAACCCTACTGTCTTCTGAAACTGAGGATTACGGCAACATTCCATACAGAATTTAGAAGAAAGCAGCCATAGCAAAGCACCAACTCGTACGCATGCAGCACGAAACATCTTCCAGTCGACATGGTTCCTAAGTAATCACACGCCCGGCATGAACCAGACTTCCGACGGATATATTGTTCCATAATGACCACCACCTGACGGAAATGCATCCTCCAGCGTCGGTTTCTTCAAATCATAGACCTTCACACCCTTCCATTGGTTATGTCGATGCTCAAAAATGTCGCCCCTGAGACGGGGAGTCGTGAAGTAGATACAGTCCGGTCTCAGCTCAGGGAATTTTTCCACGGACAAGAGACCCGGGCTATTCTGTCCGAGGAGCGCAGCGTGCCCCCTTAGAGCCGTCGCGGGGCTTACTCCTACCATTTGGCAGCTCTTGCGATCCAGCCTGTCTACATAAACACTGACGCAATGATCCTGATCCTTGTCCAAGATGACACGAATCTGCAGAAGATGTCCCCAGGGAGTTGGAACCAAGTATCTCGTGATAACTTCGAAAAAGTCATCGTCTTCCTCGGCGATGATCGTTTTCTTTCGTGGTATGTCCTCCGGTCCACCGATGTCCCAAATGTTCAATTTACCTGTCATTGACAAGACGTAGAATCTGCCTCGCAGGTAGACACAATCGGCAAAACTATCTTGGCTTCTCCTTATCACTGAAATTTGTCGCCAAGAAGTATCTCCTACCCTCGCAAAAGAGAGCCGCTTGGCGTCCAAGTGGATGGCCAAAGCAACTGCAGGACCGGCAGATGGAGAACCAGACAACACAACCTTGTCATAGAAATGCCTGCCCAGAGAATCCATGTCATAAACACTGCCATTACCACCATGGAGACACCTATAACTATAGCCAATGACATTTCCTTCGTCTGCATAGACCCCTTCGATGCACGACGAGAAGCCGGTGAGCGGCGGGAGCGGGAGCAATGCCGCCGTGAAGGGGTTGTAGAGGACAAGGTCTGAGAGCTCGTTAGCCACGACCAGCCAGCCGCGGAAGGAGCCGCAGCAGGCCACAGCCTGGCCCCGGGGGAAACTGACCTTAAATTCTTTCTCGTCTAGGAGGTTGCGGAACTTGGAAGTAACTGTGGGATCCCATAGCCTGCGACTCTGTTCCTCTCCAGGAAGAGGCTCAGTCGCCAAGGACACAAGCGACGGTGTGCAGCCAGGTGGGACACTGGGGGCGGCCATGGAGGCCGAGCACCATGACGGGCAGACAGCACGGAAGGCCAGAGCCTCGGGTAAATCGAGGAGAAGCAGGATGCGGATCAGGAGATCGGTGGGGAGGTCGGACCAGCCTGAGCTTGGATAAGGTCCTGTCATTGAGAAAAAATCCCGTCAGGAAAATTTACATATATAAGCAGATTTATATAACGGCACAAACACGCCCGCATACGTTGCCCAATCGGACAAGAAAATGTATACGATTCAAACTGAGAAACCGATTTCAATCTGTATAGGCTCTTATATTATTAGGAAATATGACTGTGATTCTGAAAATATGACCATAAAAATTGGATCTTTAGAAAATATGACTGTGATTCTGAGAACTTACGAAAAGGAAAAATTCTGGACTCCTCCTCCGGCGCTCCCGCGGGCGGCAGGGGAGGAACCCTAGCCGCCGGCCGCCTCACCACCTCTTCTGTCCTCCTCCTCCCCCCGCCATCGCCGAGGGCGTGCCCGGGCGAAGCCGGGCCGGCGCCGGCGGTGGCGGGGCATCTTTGTCGCCTCATGCGGGAGGGCTGGCGCGGGCCGGCCGACCTGGATTTGGTCGCGGCGTTCTAGCGGGGTGCCGCGGCGCGGCCCCTCATCTGCACTGGTGATGGCACGCGGGTGTGCGGGTGGCGTGATGGGATGCGCTTCGATGGTGCTCGGCTGGTGTGGTGACGGTGTCGGCTCGATCCAGATCTGGTAGGAGCGGGCTGCGGGCGGTGCGGGCTGCGGGCGGCTTCCTCCGCCGTGGCAGCTGGCTGGCGGAGGTGGTGGCGCATCAGTGGCGGCCTCGGCCTTCCCCTCCTCTTCTTCAGCGCCGGGGGAGGTGGTGGTGTGGGCCGGGGGTCGGGGATGGCTGCCGGTGACCCAGCCAGAGCTGACCTCGCGGCGGTGTGGGCCACGTTCGGCCTGGCATTGGGGTCGGCCTACGGCGCGTGCCTCCGGTGGTGCGTGCCTGGCGGCTCCGGCGCTTGGAGTTCGCCGGGCGACGTTGGTAGGGAAGCGGCCGGGCGTGACCGCTGCTCCGGCCATAGGCGGCTGCGTGGGGAGGTCCAACGGGTGGCCTCCCAGTGTCGTGGTGGCTTCACGGTGGCTCGACGGATCTGCCCGAGGCAGCGGCCGGCTTCTCGGCGTCGGCTCGTCTGCATGCGGACCGTCTCGACGTCGCTCCATCTCCTCGTCGCCCGGGCGCTACTCTCATCATTGGGCTGGTCCTCTCCCAGCTGCGGTCCACCGCTCGTCTCGCGCCCGGTGATGCAGGACCGAGCTCGTCTTGCGCACGGTGCAGCAGGACCGAGCTCGTCCCCATTTCGGTGCTGCAGGACCGAGCTCGTATCGTGCTCGGGGTAGTAGGATGGGTCGTTGGATGCCAGTTCTGACCGGCCTATTGGGTCTCGATGCTGGGGTCGCCTAGGGGTGCGAAAGGTGTGACCTTTTTGCTCGTCTCTTTGGTTGGGTTTGTGGCGGGTCTCGGATGAGGTGGTGTCAAGGTCTTGGATATCGGGGTGGCGGCTCTGGTGGTGGTAGCGCAGTGCTCTTGGGCGGAGCCCGTACCTTGGCGCTGCCCAGTCACCATGGCCGTGTGGGCGGCATGGTTGCCGGGGTGTGGCATTCGGTGGCGGTGAGTGTTGGCCGAGGTGAAAACCTGTTCTATCTTTGGACGGACCGGCGGTGGCGAAGATCATTCCCTTCTTGAAGGCGTCGTCGCGGCTCTCATTGCCCGTCATGCGGCTCCAGGGGAAACTCTGATCCTTGGATCGGGCGGTGGCGCCGCTCCGGTGTCGTATCCTTCTTTAAGGTGCCGCCTTGGAGCACATGGTTCGTCATATGTAGCTTCATCTATTCGTGATGGTAGTGCTAGGAGTGGTGTTGCATCGCTCAGTGTCTATGTATCTTGCCCTAGGTGTGTGTGTGTGTGTGTGTTGCGGTGGCGTGTGTTTGTACTGGGTGCTTGATGATCGGTGCTTTTATATATAAAGCTAGGCGTAAGCCTTTTTCGGTATTTTGAGGACTTACCCGTAGCAGTGGCCTTGGGAGATTCATCATCGATGGAGATAGGAGGGGCCGCTGTGGAAGTATCTCCAGTGGTCCTTACTTATTTGAAAGGGAATCATAATCACGGGACGCTTGAAATCCGGCCGATGAAGAGGAGCGGCAGGGGGGTGCTGGAACTATCGTGCCAACGGTGGAGAGTGAGGCCTGTCATGGCGGTGGCGGCGGCGTATGCGTTGGGGGGGGGGGGGGGGCGGCTTAGGGTGGGGGTTGAGGGCTGGGTTAGCCAGCTGGGCGAGGAGCAGAGACGTACCCTTTTTGGTTCCTTGGCTTCAAGCATGGAGCGGATGGCTACATTGGCGAGCACGGAGTGTGCCACCGGGGAGCCCGTTCCTTGCACTGCCGGAGCAAGGTGGGGCGATGGCGCCCAGTTATGGCCGGCTAGGGGTGGCCTCGGACCTAGGAGCCATCCAAAGGTGGAGAAGGAGGTGCCTTTCCGCCCGTCCCTTTGTTGATCTTGGCTGCAAGCTTGGTATGGGGATGGTGCCGGGGCCATGGGTATCGGGGCGCCGGCCCTGGAGGTGGGAGTCGTGGTGCTCATGAGTGGAGCTCACGACTCGGGTGTGAGCTGGTTGCCATGGTTGTGCGGGCGGCGTGGTGGCCAGGGTGCGACGGTCAAAGGTGTGGGTGCGGCGGGCCTGGTTTGTTGTACCACGTCTTGAAGGCATTGAGGACTTGTCAGGGTGAAAGTCCGCTTTGGCTTTGCCAAGCAGACGGTGGCATCACCTATGGGTGCTGTCTCCTTCCTGAAGGCATCGCCGCGGTTCATCTGCATTCTCATGTTGCTCCGGGGGAAACCTTGATGGATTGGGCGATGGTGATACTTTGGTGTCGTGCCCTTCCTGAAGGCGCCGGCTTGGAGTACACAGTTCGTCATGCACTGTTTCCTCTCTTCGCGGTGATTTGTTCGCGGTTGAGGGCTCCGGAGAATCCAAGTGGTGCCTTCATTTCCTACATGTAGTTTGCTTGGAGTGTATGAGGTTATTTAGTAGTTCTTATACACCCTTGTATCTCGCCTTAAGTGTGTGTGGTGTGGGTTGAGTTGTATGTATTGGATTGTATGGTGTTCAGTGCTTTATATATAATATAAGCGGGGCGTGAACTTTTTTTTTGTAATCGTCACTGACTTTATTTTGAGATCGATCAACACGAATAATACTAATGAAGGTTCATAGATACTTCATCTCTTTCACCAATGTCCATTTCATCAGCTTGAATCATCTTAATTGCCACGGCCAAATAGTTTTTTGTTTTTTGTTACAGACTAGTCCCGGAGTTGTGGTTTTCGGTTACCTAGGCCCAGAAAGTTGTGTATTTGCGCAACTTCCTCTGTGTTCAATTATCAAAGCATTGTTGGTAGGTTGTAGTATCTTACTTTGACTTGATCTGACATATCCTTAGCGGTCAACAAGCTGTGTCAATTCTTGTCAAAACCCACTACCATCACTTGGGGGATGTAAGCGTATTCTTGCGTATGTCAAGGGAACATTAGCCACAAAGTTACACATGCAGCGCCGGTGGACACTTTGACACCAAAAACCGAAAAACCAAACCGTTTTAACCGATTTGATGGTTTATTCGTTGTTCGGTTTTACGATTCGGTGTGCAACTGGGTTGCTATTCGGTGTTTGGGTTTGCGTTCGGTTTTCATAGCTAGAAAACCATATTCACCGAAGAAACCGAAGCACAAAAGTCAATAGCTCAGTTTGCTGATCACGCACGTAGTATTTTTATATTTATAATTAAATATATGGATGCGGCGGACACCCGGCCGGCTGCTCACAGGTATTTTGTTGGCTTCTCCCGAGTTCTAATCTCTTAGTACATGCTAAAAAAATTACAGTAACTTAATACGTAACAGGATTCATGCTAGTGAATAGTTTAATCTACTTGGAATATTTTACTATTATTTTGCATGCAAGAATAGTCAAGGGCTACTACGTCCTTTCAGCAAGTAGCTACATGATTTCGATCATGGATCTTCCAGCGTATGTATGTGTGCCTCATGAAATTAGTTATATTGTACATTATGTACAGTGCTCACCTCTACTGAAGAGTCATGACACATAGACTGATGGGTGCAAGTAGTTCGGTTTTTCGGTTAACCAAACAAACCGAACCGATATATTTTGGTTAATATGGTTTGGTGTCTAAATTTTGTGTGATTATTTCTATGGCCATTTCTTTAAAACCGAAATTTTAAAAAACCGAATAAACCGAAACGTATTAACCATATAAACCGAACGCCCAGCCCTATGCAGCGTTCGCCCTCTACTCTTTTGAGTGCATTCACGGATGCTGACTGGGCTGGTAGTAGATATCATTGTTCCACAGGAGGTTTTGCGGTATTTCTTGGGTCCTACTCTCATCTCATGGAGTTCACGAAAGCAGCCAACCTTGTCCCGTTCTAGAACCGAGGCTGAATACAAGGCATAGCTAATGGAGCTGCCGAGGTCACATGGATTCAACCATTGTTAAGGAGTTGCATATGCCACAACCAAAAGCATCAATTCTTTGGTGTGGTAATCTTGGCACCACTTTTTTCATTGCGAGAAAACTTTCAATCTATTTATCTTTAATCATGACAGTATAATGAACACCAGAAAGAATAAAAATTACATTCAGATCTGCAGATCACTTGTCTTACTGTCAATCCAATCTTTCATGTCAGGACTCAACAAGGTTAATTTTCACCTGTTCGAGAGAAGGTGCCTCTTGGGGTACTCGGCGTCAGGTTTGTCTCATCCGGTGCTCAAGTCACTGATGCTTTCACTAAACCCAGTCACACGTGTGGTGTTAGACCGGTTTTGTCACCATCTGAACCTAGTAACAAACGGTCCAAATTGAGAGGGCGGGGGGGGGGGGGGGGGGGGGGGGGTAACGTGTACATGTTGAGTACGTTAGCACATACTCCCTCTCTCTCAGTTTACGGGGCGTGCGCGTACCCCTAGGTCGTCAATTTGACCAACCTAATACAAGTATATTACAAAAAATATATCAATATAAACTTCAGATGTTCTATTTTCAAAAGATATAATTTTTGTGTTATATAGTTTATATTAGGATGGTAAAATTGGCAACCTAGGTATACGCGTAAGACTTGTAAACTGAGACAGAGGTAGTATCATATGTAGTTACTGGACGTACGCGTTGATCTCTGATTCTACATAGAAACCAATCCAATGTACAAGTAATCCGTGATATAAATACATGTCAAGGCCCTTTCAAAGTCTCAATCACAATGATGTTCTCGTCTAAGGCAAGGAGCTTATTTCAAGTGAAACTGGCTTTCCAATCCTGTTAATAGTTGTTCCTCAAGAGCATCTTAACGCGGAGTTCCTGTCCGAGTGGAGAACGTGACGTAGTGCACGAGCGTGTTTGCTCCGGTACTTAAATCCGTCCACACCACATATAAATATTCTTCTGCCAACAAACATAATGTCGGAACGTGCCATCAATTGTTCACGATGGCAAGTGCCGGCTGGTCGGACCTCCCCGTCGATCTCCTGATCGGCATCCTGCCCCTACTCGAGCTCCCCGAGGCACTCGCCTTCGGTGCCGTCTGCGCGTCGTGGCGCTCCGCCTCCACGGCGGCCGGCAGCGTCCCGCGTACTCGCCGCACGCCGTGGCTCGTGTCCTTGGCGGAGGAGCCTCTCCGGCAGAGGATCAACAGCTGCCCGAGTATCGTTGGTTCTGGTATCCTGCCGCCACGTCCGAGCTCCGCAACCTCCAGGACGCCGAGAGAACCTTCCGTGTCACCTTTCCCGGGGGGCAGGCCGTGGCCCTGTGCGGTGCCTCCCATGGCTGGCTGGTCGTGGCCAACCAGCTCTCCGACCTTGTTCTCTACGACCCCTTCACGGCGGCGCTGCTCCCGCTCCCGCCGATCACCGGCTTCACGACGTGCGTCGAGGGGGTCTACAGGGACGGCGAAGGGAATACCCTCGTGGGCTATCGTTACGAGTGGTCCACGAGGGACGATGTGCACTCCCTCGGAGGTTATTTCTACGACAAGGTTGTGTTGTCCGGTCCTCCAACCACTGGTCCCACCGTCGCCCTGGCCATCCACCTGGACGGCAAGCGACTCTCTTTTGCTAGGGTAGGAGATAGTTCATGGCAAGAAATGTCGGTGATAAGGACAAGCACGGACAGTTACGCCGACTGTGTTTACCATGGGGGAAGGTTCTACGCGGTGACAATGCAAGGGAAACTAGAGTCTTGGGACTTCGGGGGCGGACCCGACAAACCGAGGAAGAAGACGGTCATCGCCGAGGACCACTTTCACTGGTTCGAGGATGCAGTTATCACTAGGTACTTGCTTTCGGCTCCTTGGGGCCATCTCCTGCAGGTGCTTGTCTTCTTCGACACGCGCAGGGAAAACACAGCAAGGGTTGAGATAGATAGCTTGGACCTCAAGAGTCAGACAATGGTAAGACTGAGCTCGGCGGAGGCTCTACGGGGACATGCCGCCTTCGTCGGACAGAATAGTTCCCCGAGCATTTTATCCACTGAAGAGTTCCCCGAGCTAAGACTGGACTGTATCTACCTCACAACTGCTCGTCTCAGAAACCACAGCGTTTACGAGAGCAACCGTAACGAGTGGTGCGGCGTGAGTGTCTATGACTTGGGAAGACAGACACTTGAGCCCGCTTTCCCATCAGGTGGCGGTCATTATGGAACCATCTATCCATCAGAAGTCTGGTTCACACCAAGTGTAAAGAGTCATTTTGGTTTGTAAGTAGGACGTGGCTAGTTCTCATGTATAGATGAGGATTAATCAAGTCACGTCTCTAAGTCCTACATCATCTTATTTTACGTGAAGATTCATGCAGACCATTTTATTTATCAAATATTATAGGAGTTAGATGAAACTTTGTTATTTCTTATCCTGATAAGAAATAACAAAGTTTCATCTAAATCCCGCAACAAAAAAAACATGAGAATTAGTAACTCCATTGTAAGTAATTAAAGTAGCATAACATTATAAGTAGTTAAATAACGAGGATACTGCCAATGTATATCTAAGCCCTACTCTGCAGAATTTGTTGCCACGAAATGACCTACACAAAAAATAGTTCGTGATCTGACCATTTTCACCAACACCACAAGCCGCGGCGTTCCTACTGGAAATAGCACACAATATCAAACACTTCAACACATTAAGTAGCGACGGTGCACAACAAAGGTGGAAATCTAACTAGCCACTTAATCACAATTTTGCAGCTAACCCCCTACACTTACGTCCTAGCCTGGTAATGATTTAGAAAA
Source organism: Triticum timopheevii (assembly GCA_963921465.1). NCBI lineage: Eukaryota > Viridiplantae > Streptophyta > Magnoliopsida > Poales > Poaceae > Triticum > Triticum timopheevii. Next base: position 605,728,121 of record OY997274.1, on the reverse strand, counting down.
AAAACACAAATCAATCCACGTGAGAGAGACTTGGAGGCGGCGGCAATTCGACGGCGACAGACTGCGACGCCGCTCCTCTGGTGACGGTGACTCGGAGCCCGTGGCCCCGACGCGGCCGCTAATCGGCAGTGCCTACACGCGCTGGTGGCGGCGGTGGCAGCCCCACGCAACGGCGACCCGACGGCCACCGTGATGGCCCCGTGCCACGGCGACCTCGGCGGCCCAGCCTTCCTGGCGCTGCCCCCAGGCGAACTGGTACTGGCCCATGTAAGGGGTGAACGGCGACCTCAGTAGACCAGCCTTCCTCGGCGGCCCAGCCTTCCCGACGGCTTGTTTTCTGTAACAAAATGATGAACGGTGTTTTGCTGTAACTGAATGAATGGGATGTATAGTACAGAGAAGTCCTTGTTGTTTTGTTGCATCTGAATGAAAGTAGATGTATAGAAAATCTTGAATGGGTGTGGTTATACAAGAAATCTTTGGTCTTTTGCTATTGTTGTACATACTCAAATTGCAGATTTACTGAATGAATGTGAATTGGTTATAGAAATATGTCTTGTCTGTATCTATGATGAGCTCGAATTTCTGCGGTATTGTCTGCGACAAATTCATGATAGAGGGGCCTCTCACTCTCGGTTGGGTACATTTCATTAATTAGATGGTCCATGCCATCAGCAATTGCACTATTGACTGACTGTCTATATTCTCCACCTCACAAGACAACATCCCCTGTTCTGTTTAAAAGTGAGGCATGTACTGGTGTCAAAATCAACAACACTCAGCATTGCCTCGGTTTAGTAAACAGATACAACCAACAACACTCAACATTGTCTGTTTACCACCGGTGCTGTTTACCACACTCAACATTGCATTTTTACCACAATGCACATCTGATAAAATCAACAACCCTCAGCATTACCCAAAAAGGTTTCCCCCCGCTTTGTATTCCTAAGCAACCAGCCAACATAGTACTCATCTGACGCTGGGGCGAGCAGCACAACAAACCCAAAGACAAAAAAAAGAAACAGAATGCCAACAACGGCAGCTCGACAAAGCGCGGAAGGCCCGCCACCGCTGCGCCCTCCAGAAACACCCCACCTCAGCCCGAGGCTCCGAGGGCCGCATACTAAGCAGCACCTCCAAGAAGGTATGCGACGCCGACGACGCTGCTGCCCGGACAAGTCCTAGGGTTTTCCCCGGTATGCCGGAGGAAAGTAGGGGATGGCTACCACGGACGCCCTTCAAGAAGGAATGGTGGCACCCGCCGGTGTCACCGCATCGATGCTGGACGAACCGGCAAGGATTTCTCCCGCACACCAAACACCACCGCCCATCCGGAGCCAACCATCCAAACAACCACCCAATGCGCCACCGCGGTTGCACCGCCGCCCACGCCGTCTCACTACGAGCACCACCACGAGGCTGAGAAGACCGGAGAGAAGCACCACGCGACGAGAACAGCAGCACCAAGGCCGAGCGGAAGGGAACCACCTCCACCGTCGTCGTGTGAGAAGACGTGCCTCCGGCACTGTCGTGTAGCTGATCGGACACGGCAGGGGGGGCATACCAGGCCACCCCTGGGCCGGCCAGGACCAAAACGGGCCCGCTAAGCCCTGCCGGCCGTGCTGCAGCAAGCTGGCGTCGGAGCCGCCAGCCCCCGTCGCGCAACGCCGCTCCCCTGCAATCCGGGAATCACGCCGCCGGCCCACCCAGGCCCAGATGGGCCCCGTAGGGCCTAGATCTGGGCCGAGCGCCGCCGCCAGGACGAGCCACAGCGCCACCCCGCCGCCAACGACGGTGCGCCGCCCAGCCGCCTGCCTGCTCTGCGACGAGGAACCCCGCCACCAGCTGAACCGCCGCCGCCTAGGAGCACCCCCCGGTGCAACTCCGCCCCGCGCCGGAGCCATCGGGAGGGGATGGGCAGGAGGGCCGCCGCCACCAGCGACCCCGGGGCCAGGCCGGCCGCGGGTGCCAGCGATAACGGCGGGAGGAAGGGGAGAAGGGGGGCTTGAGGCAGGAGAGAAAGGTGCGCGGTCGGCCGCCCGCGGGGGGGGGGGGGGGGGGGGGGGGGGGGGGGGGGGGCGACGCGGTCGCGAGAGAGAGGGGGGTCGCAGTGACTCTGTTCACGAGTCGGAGATATTTGCTGGATCACAACCATCAGCATTGCCCCTGCTAATTCAAGAACATAAGCAGGCAATGATTTCAGCATCACTTCAGAAATAAAATATTCAGACATAAATATTCCATCTTGGGTTCATCCTCCTTCTTTGTTCGGAATCCTGATTTTGCACAAAGGAAACGCCTCCAGACTATCACATTATCTTTGGTCTTGTTCTGTCCAATTCGAACTGAAAAACCAACGTTGTGTTCATAAGCCTCGTAAAACTCCTCGACTGCTTCGATGCCGTCAAATGTCATTCCTACAGTTGACTTTAAGTTCTCATCTCATATGGGTGTACATGATGAAATCTAAAAATTACAAAACGCATTAGTCATACAAGTTACAATTTGTTAGTGGAATTTGAACCAAGTTGTGGTGATAATGTTACTCACACAAACTGGGACGTCCATAGCTCTTTTTTTTGGTGTACTGAAGCTATCCAAATTGATTGGGGGAGGATGTATTTCCATATCATGGCGGCCGCCCTCATTGCAATTATGGGTTTGCAAAACCAAATCACCACCAAGCTAAGAGAAACAACCATGGCATTGGCGTCAACAGTTTGTATCAATGGAGGAAGAAAAATGATCATTAAAAAAAATTCTATTGCTTACCTGTGTAGGAGGCAGGTTCATGCCAGGGGACAGAGGATCGGTGACACCATTGCTTATAACGACCGGTAGTGAATTAGTGATGCGTGCTCTGGAAGGCAAGTCGCAACCGGCATAGAGCAATGGCTCACGGCCATGGCCGGCGGAGGGCGTGGGATCACAGACAAGGCCGGCGGAGGGCAGGGAATCACGGTCGAGGCCGGCGGAGGGCTAGTGCTGTTGGACGGGGCTGTCGTCGGAGAGCTAGGGCACCTGGCGATCGGCGGCGGCGCAGGACTAGACTCCATGGCGGCACAGATAAAGCACGATTCGTTTTCCTTTCTTTTTGCTGAATCATTACCAGGCTAGGACGTAAGTGCAGGGGGTTAGCTGCAAAACTGTGATTAAGTGGCTAGTTAGATTCCCACCTCTGATGTGCACCATACATCCTTTAATCAGATGGCGTACGATGATAGTTTTCAGTTTTTACTGAATAAGCGTTTTCATTTGATACTTCGCCCATTAAGTATATCTTCCTCATATATGAAATCTAGCCCAAACAATCTTCAAACAAATTACAAAAAACTAATCTTAGGGTTCCACCATGTTCCACAAAATGTAACTAAAATACCTAGTTTTGACTGAAAAAATTGAAGGGATAGGGGGAGAACTTGGGGATGATCAGATCCACGAGTTTTAATGGCCAAAATCAAAGATTTCAGAGGGATTTGGAGGAGAGGAGAGTGGGGTGAAGCCCTCTGTACATGGCGGCGTCTGGAGAAGATGAACCTGTGGGGATGAGAGCAGGCTTGGTCCCGCAGCCAAATATTAAGCCAGGGCAGAAATGCCATGACCCCTGGCGTTTCTACAAAACCTACGCAACTTTGGCGTGTCTGCTTGCCTTGTCGGTTGGCGAGGCCAGCGAGGCCTGATGGTGGACCATGCCAGCAACGCCAAAACAATTGGCGTTTCAATTTTCAATAGATATGAAATATTTTTTGAGGAGGTCATTTTGTGCTAACAAGTTCTGACAAGGCCGGAATAGTGATTTCGGACACTGCAAGGCCGCAGTACTGTGCGAAGAGGCCGTTGAGCGTTGAAGGCTGGATCTTGCTCCTGATGAAGTTTTTACTTTGAATCACCGGGGGAGCTCCCCAACTGAATATATCACTCAAAGAGTGCAGAACAGACCGCAATTGTTACAAGAAGAGGTAACAACTGACAGGGCATATACACATGACAGGCTGCGCATAATACTCTGGGAGTCTCGGGATCGGACAGAACAAGCGGTTGTATTGGCCAAAGAACATGGGCTGTATTTTGTATTCTGAAGTTCCTTCTCAACGCTACGTACACTTCTATCTTTATCTTTACTTATTATACTAGGAGAACACCCGTGCGTTGCCACGGGCTTTTAACTTATTTTTTGATTGCACCTAATTAAATGCTTGTGTGTTGCTACGAGCAACAAAATCTCGTGCCAAAACTAAATCTTGGAATGAGATACTTGTGACAGTACGTTTGTGCACGTACAATTCATACATGTATCGATGCATGATTGGCTTATCCACCTTGACCTCATCTCCCGTGAGCATCCCATCATCATCGTTCTTATCACGCTTGTTAATGTCACGCACCGAAACAAATTTATTTTCAGTAGGTTTGATTGATTTAGTCCAAAATGGTGATGCAAACATAACTTCGCCCAACAATGTAGAGTTTAAGATTCCCCACAGAAAAAAAGCTACGAGTCAAAGATGTGGTCAATCGTCTCCATCCAGAACTCTTTGAGCTTATCCTTGTTAATGCCTTCTTCCAGCTCGATGTTCCTCCATGGCAGGGATGACAAGGTCTTTTGATCGATGGATGGGTATATAGGGTCAAGGAATCGATTCGGTTTGACTGGGAGGGAGAAAAACCAGAGGGTTGGAATGATGGTGGGAGGTGTGGTGGAAATAAACCGCGGATGCCAGCCTATCAACTCCACAATGCAGAAATAAGCCCGTGGCATGCCATTGAACAAAATTCAAATGAATCAAATTCAGCTCACCTACACGTCGGAGGCCCGACAGAATAAGTGCCAAAACAAATTGTTCTTAGTTAGACGCATGTCCGTTGCTACGGGCTACAACGCAGGCGCGAGTTTCTAGAACTACTTCTTTAGACTTTGTAATATTGTGCAATGCCATGTTGCCATCTGGTAATTTTATTATCTGCCCCAAAAATCAACATGCTGGCGTTTAAGCAGGGCATTCAATCAACCAGGAACTGATGGTAACAAATAAATATCAGCGATATAGTTCATTCATTTGCAAATTTGTGAAGTAGCAGCACATCACATCACATAAATCACAAGCCTGCAAAAAAGATAGTGTTGCAACATTACTGACTACCAAGAAACCAATAGCTGGATGACAGACATGGAGGCACGATGATGCGGTTCTCACTGCTTGCACAAGGTCTGGACAACACATAATCGACAAGCACAACTTTCACCTACAGGACCATTCATCTCCATCATCTCGCACACTGAATCAACGTAGCACAACCTTAGACTGAAGGATCATTCGTCTCCTTCATGCCCTTGTCGGCTAGAGCAGCCATTGGGCATGGAGGAGAGGGACCCAGTGCTCCACATCCAGAAACTCAAGGGACTTGAGACATGGCCCTCTTGAGCCTCCTGTAAGCAGCCACCAATTCACATAACAAAAAAACAGTAAGAATTCACACTGTAAGAAACAATGGTGTTAAGCATTGAACTCACTTCCTCGTGAACTGGAGTGAGGCAACTATATTCAACACCTCTTAGAATAAATGATGATCCACAGTTACAAACTCATCAACATTGTTAGACTGTCAGGCCATCAAAGTTCACGATCTTAGGAATCCCCTTTGACTTTGAGTAGCATCTGCAATTGTTGGAAACCACGATAAAAACAGTGACATTCCATTGAAGCCAGCGGAAAATCATTGTCAGCTGGTACCAGGATATAAATCGCTTGGGCTCGTCGAAGATGACAACAAAGCAGCCGGGCCACCGACCTTCTCTATCATCTTCTTGCAGAGTCACAAACCACCACGGCTGCCCATGATGAACAATGACGAAGCATAGGAGCAGAGCAATTATTACAGAGGTGAGCGATTTACATGTTGCACAATGTCCTGATATCATAGAAGTCCATCCTGCCAACTGGTGGCAAGTGGTCCTATCCCGGAACTTAGGTTGGATGATGGTCTACAACACACCCGTATCAAGTTTATCAATGTCACAACCATAACTCATCAGTAATTCCACCCACGAACGCCTCCGAGCTCGCTTTGTCTCTTATCCAACAAAAATGCAGTCTGAATGCATGGATAGAACTCTTGCCTTTATGAAAGAAATAGAAAAACGTTTCAGTATGTGAAACAAAATTATGGACGATAAATAGTAATCAACGTTTATCAGTTGTACTCAGTTTGCGGACAAAAAACTGAAAGTTACCATATTTTATCATTCTGTCTTTTCTTCTATAAATATACACCTGAACATGTAAGGGTGAGGAGAACTGAAAGGGAATGAAGAATATCCTTCTTTATAAGTGTATAGCATTATATAAAGTAGCACCATGCCAGCAGGGTTATAAACCCATGTAACTTGTTTACTACTATCCCCGCAAAAAAAACTTGTTTACTACTATCTACTGAACTGTTAAAACAAATAGCGAGTGAGTAAGCAATACAAAACTTAAAGAATGATTATTTTCCCTGGTTTTATATGGTTCAAATAGTTCAGAGATTTTTACAAATTATGATAAGAGCACAAACCTAGCATCCCAATTGATAGCAAAATAATTCCCCAAGGGGATGTATCAGCCGATATCACATCTTTAACCATGTATCAACAAAAACAACCATGCAACTGATGACAGGAAACAATATATAGAAATTACCTATGACTACCGCATCATGAATGTTCTGACCGTAGCATTTTAAGTTTTTAACACTGAAGATACCTTTTGATACATGGGAAAAATAAATAGCAAAGTGGCTAGCATGTGTGGCGCCAAATATATAACAACCAAAATGCATAATGATAGCGGATTCTGACCTTCGGTCAGCTAACAGTTTATTGTCGTACAAGAATGGTAGGATTCACCCACATAAATGCACAAGTCATAGGTAGAATCACAAACCATGTTGCAACTCATAGTTTAATACTAACTTCAAGAAATATCATAGTTTTCTTGCAAAGGACATGCTTCTTCTTGCTTTCTAACCAAGTAACAATGTCTAGGGTTGTTCCATTTGTTATATTTATTGAATTTAGTACATACTCCCTCCGTCCAAAAATAAGTGTCGTGGATTTAGTAATAAATTAGTACAAATTTGGTATTAGATCAACGACACTTAATTTTGGGATGGAGGTAGTACAACCTAATGGAAATTATGCATACATCTTCACTAAGATTAATGTGGTTAAACATATATCCCCCAGTTTCATGTTATTAACATCATTATTGTTAGACCGATGGCAAAGGCAAACTTACCTGTTTTTTATTTTAAACATATTTTCTTTATGACTCTCCTCTAGTGTTCCCTAGCAAATAATAAAATTCAAAGTAAAAAGGAATTAGAGTAGGATTGGAGTATTTTTCTGATTTGTCATATGTCATGTTACAAAAAGAAGGCATTTGAATCAAGTCGCGGAAAAATTAAGGCCATAAGAGATCACCAAATTTGATTTTATGTCAGCCACTTATAATAAAGTAATACCAAAATACATTGATTATAGCTATGGAAACTCGGTCGAACTGTTGAGTTTCCACTGAGATGAACAATGCTCTCCTAGCCCCTTACACTGCCGAAGATGTTCGCAAGGCATTGTTTGATATTGGGGATCTAAAAGCCCCAGGCCTAGATGGTCTACATGCTATCTTCTATAAAAGATTTTGGCCCATGCTAGGTGATGGTCTGATAGATGAGGTCCTGCAAGCAATCAATACATGTACCATCTCGTCCGGTTGGAACGACTGCAATTGTGATGATTCCAAATGTTAACTCACCGGAAAAGGTAACCCAATTTAGGCCAATAAGCTTATGCAATGTGGTATATAAAATAATTGCAAAGATGGTGTCTTCTCGTTTAAAGATCTTTCTGCCAGAGATTATCAGCCCCACTCAAAGTGCGTTTGTGCCTATCATACTCATTACGGATAATATTCTAGTAGCTTATGAATGTTTTCACACAATCAAGAATAAGAGAGAGGGGAAAGAAGGTCTGTGTGCTATAAAACTAGATATGCACAAAGCTTATGATAGAGTAGAGTGGCCTTTCCTGAAAGAAATTATGTTGAGACTTGGTTTCCGTCAAGAATGGGTGAACTTTATTATGCAATGCATCAACAGTTGAATACAGAGTTAGGATTAATACGGAGGAAAGTGAGAGCTTCAAGCCTAAATGAGGCTTGCGACAGGGTGACCCACTGTCACCATACCTTTTCTTGCTGTGTACTGAAGGCTTGAATGCCCTACTGACACATGCGGAGGAAAATGGAAAAATCTCAGGTGTAAGAGTATGTAGAGACGCCCTACCGATAACAAACCTTCTTTTTGCGGATGATTCATTGATTCTTATGAAAGCCAACAAACAAAGTGCAGAAACTCTGAAAGCTGCGCTCGATCTATATTGCGAGGCATCAGGACAATTAGTTAGCGTTGAAAAATCTAGTATTTTCTTCAGTCCCAACACGAAGGTGGAGATTAGAGCACAACTTTGCACAACACTGAATATAATGATAGAGGCCCTCAGTGATAAATATCTGGGTCTGCCAGCAATTTTGGGGATACATAAAACAGACTGTTTCCAATTTTTAATTGAGTGAGTTGTTAAGAGAATCAGTGGCTGGAAGGAAAAATTACTATCTACCGGGGGAAAGGAGATCCTGCTCAAGGCAGTGATCCAAGCCATACCTACCTATGCAATGTCGGTCTTTAAAATTCCTAAAAAAAGTTGTAAAGGAATCATCGACGCGATGGCGCATTTCTGGTGGGGAGACGAGGAGAATCAGAAGAGGATGCATTGGATGTCCTGGTGGAAATTGTGTGTCCCTAAAAATCAAGGAGGAATGGGATTTCGTGATATTCATTGTTTTAATTTGGTGTTACTCGCCAAACAAGCATGGCGTCTGTTGGATAGTCCTCATTCCTTGTGCGCTTCTATCCTACGGGCAAAATATTACCCCGATGGTGATCTGTTAAATGAGAAGTTAAAGAAAGGCTCTTCCTTCACATGGCAGAGTATAATGGCAGGCACAAATACACTGAAACGTGGCTACATTTGGTGAGTGGGGAACAGACACAACATCAATATCTGGGAGATGCCTGGATCCCAAACAATGCAACTAGGAAAATTGTAACGCCTAAGGGAGGGAATATGATAACTAAGGTAGGTGATCTCATTGATCCTGCTTCTAATACTTGGGATGAAGACCTGATTGAACAAACTATGTGGCCAATCGATGTACAAAGGATTCTTTCAATTCCCCTACCGCAACATGATATGCAAGATTTCATTGCCTGGAATTATACAAAAAATGGTATTTTCTCGATTCGATCAGCCTATTTTCTGGAGTGGGATCACCAGTATGGAAGTAAACTGAAACACTCTAATGGGATGGGGCGAACCACAACTAACCCTATTTGGAGTAAGATATGGAAGTTAGCCTGTCTGGGAAAAGTTAAAATTTTCTTATGGCGTTCGCTACATGGTACAATCCCATGCCGGGTTATGCTAGCAAACAGACATATGAAGATCTCACCCATCTGCCCCACGTGCTCGGAGGGTTTAGAAGATACAAAACATATGCTCTTCCGCTGTAGTAAAGCAAAGGAGGTCTTGAAAAGGCTAGGGATGAATGATATTATTGATAAAGCTTGTGAAGTTGACCGTGCGGGAGAGGCGGTGTTGGAGTATCTACTACTCCTACCATATCAACATTTGTGGATATTGGGTTACCATAATGTACCTGAGATGATTGCTATTTCAGCATGGTACCTATGGTGGGAAAGAAGGAAGCTGGTACACAATGAAAAAACTCAAAATGTAACTCAGATCTCAATGAGGATTCTTGCTCTAACAAAAAAAATTGTTAATGCATTATCACCCAAGGCGTCGATCAAAATGGAGAGTTGGTCTTGTCCTCCAAGAGGTTTCGTTAAACTTAATGTTGATGCTTCTTTTGATCACGATCTTCTTAGGGGTTCCATGGGAGCGGTCCTCCGAGACGACAAAGGCATGTTCATAGCTGGAGGAAATGAGAAAATAGATTTTTTGCGCAGATGTGTTGATGGCGGAAGCTTTAGCTCTAAAATTCGGTCTAACACTGGCGCAACGGGCGGGATGCAATTGCCTTATTATAAATTCAGATAATTTGGAGGTGATTGATACTATGAATGATGGAGGACAATCGGCGGGTGCGGCGGCAGCAATCTTTGATGATTGTTTACATTATGCTTGCGATTTCGTTATTGCTAGATTTAAACACTGTAATAGGGAAGCAAATAAAGTAGCTCATGAGCTTGCTAGATTAGCTAGATTTTCTTTGACTTCTGATTGGTTTGAGGTGCCTTTAAACGAAATTTTAATGATCCTCATAAACGATGTACTACTTATTACAAATGAATAAAGTCTGAGTTTTTTCAAAAAAAAAACTTAGTTGAACTGTTCATGTAGATATTTTAAGTTGCTGGACTTTATTGAACCTACCACAAAAAAATTGCGGCCAAGGTACTTGCACAATATCATTATAACTCTAAAACAGCCTATTCATTACAAGACATCCAGAGTCATGTCATCCAACTGGAAAAATAAAAATAAAAGCACGTCAATTCACATTACTTTTAGGAATACGCTGACAATATGCATAACTGGAATAGGCAGGACCCCTTATCATAAAGTTTACTACTCCCTCTGTAAACTAATGTAAGAGCGTTTAGATAACTAAAATAGTGATCTAAATGCTCTTATATTAGTTTACGGAGGGAGTACTTGACAACCTGTAAGTAATAACATGTCAGAATCTATTATCTACCCCCGGAGCACAACCACTAAGATTATGTACGGTATAATCAAGGAAGAAATATGTGGAAGCAGAACAATTATAGTACTAAACCACTAATTACTCCAGCACTGGCTGCCCCTGCTAGCCTTTAAAACCAACATCTTCCACATTGCGCCAGAGAGGAGCAGAAAACACAGACTAAAAAATTACATATGAATATAGCAGAGGCACACATATATAGCGGAGGCACACAAGCTCTCAGTTGCTCTCTTAGAAGTAAATACTACATGTTTCGATACAACATTCGATTTAACCTATTTGGGTTACATATCAACAATACAAGGCAAGCCTAAAATGGGAATCATATTTTAGTACACTGGGAATGAGTAATATAAGAGGAAGTATGGCAAATCATCTTACATTCCAAGGTGAACAATGAACTATATCCACAGCTTCCTGATTGCTCAAGTGCTCTCATAGTCCATCTGACGCAAATATAACGAACTGATATTTTGCACACAGTCTATGTTCTTCAATGGATGGTTCGGGGCAAAGAATTGGTTTATGGAATGCCCTTAGAATACGGAAGCAGGCCAGAAGGGGCTCACAGTTAAATTCCGAACTTTTTAGCTTGGTGTGGCCAATCATTCTGGAAACCTGAATACAAAGAAAAAATAGAGCATGAGTAATTATCATGTGACATATGTCAGAAGACATCGATCTTGGGACTTTGTACAAATGGCATGCTCTTGGCATCATTAATCCATGAAATGGGGCACAAATTGAAACCTTTATCAAATAAACTCCTGGCCCAGGTTTACACAAAAGAATATTTATAGACATCGTCAATTTTACAGAGGCCGACAAAATTAAATACCTGAATAATGCCCTTCATGCGCCAAAAGTTGTGCTTCAGGGCCACGATCTGAGGGTCATTTGGGTGTACCTGTCTTAGCTCATCCCTTACAGCATGAAAGCTCGTGTCATGCTCGGATGACAGCTGAACCACTTTAATGTCTTTGATGCCCCTTTCGACCCTCCCTGGGGACAACACATGAATCACCGGTGTTTGCTATGTAGAGGACCGCTTCGTTGATATGTACAGAAATCACCAAATAACACGAACCGACCAAGGCAATCTGCGGTTTGACGAGCCACTGATTTCTCATATGATTCAAAAAACCCTCCTCCATGGTAGCGTAGGATCTGTGGAGGATGTAAAGCCGAGACAGTCTGTTGTTCCATCGCAAACTCTGCATTGAAGTAATCATCAACCAGCTATAAGTAACAAACCAATTGAAAGTCCGATGATTCATTCATCTAAAATGACAGACCACAATAGGATGAGATATCACCACTAATGTTTTATGCTCAAACAAATAAGTCATTTAATTCATGTCTAACTTATTGAGGAATATTATTATAACATGAATTGTGAAGGAAATGATATCATGGAAGCTTCTAAACAAGCAATCCCAAATCATGACATAAGTATTTCAACAAATATGTGTCACATTTCAGGAAACAGTCAGGCATGTTCATGTATGAAGCGGGAAAGATATAACGCACAACTACTCAGCAGCGAGGAGCAGTTGCAAAGGCAGCGGCGCCCAGGTCGACGCCAAGGCTTAACCCGGTGGTGTCCAAGTGGAGCCAGGTAGTAGCGAGCGCCTTCCGCTGACCAGCAGTGCCCGACCCCGGCGCCCATCGCCCCATTGTCTTTTCGATGCAGCTGGACAAGCACGACACATGAGCATATTAAGAAGCAGCAACACGAACACACAGGGGGCCAGCCACGAACAACAACATCAGTATGGGCCGGCCACAAGCAGAAAAGCCATGCACCGGCAAGAAGTAGCAGCGGCGACATGACATAGTGATGTCAGCACACGGGCCCGGTGGCCGGTAATAATAGCAGCACCTGCAACATGACGGGGCGGCGGTGTCGAGCTGGTAACCCTAACCCTAGCTCGCTGGCCCGGGAAAATTGGGTGAGCGAGAGACAGAGACTGACCTAACCGTCACCACCGCGGAGGACCATGGGGAATCGCCGGGAGGAATCGCCGAGGACCATGGGGAATCGCCGGGAGGAGCCGCCCTCGTCTTCCCTCGAGCACCAGCAGCGACAGAGGGGCGACGGGTTTCGATCTACGTGGATGGGCGAAGAGGAGTGAGAGGGATATGTAGAGAGGCACGAGATCTTGGCGGCGAAGGTCGACTCTTCTCGGATCTCAGCGGCGGCGAAGTGGCGCAGGGATGCGAGGGCGAGGCAGCGGCGAAGGGATCTGGTGGTGTGGCATCGTTCTCGCTCGAGGGCACCCTGGAGGCCTCGCTTGCTCGTCTGGTTAATTTTCGTAGATTTATTTTCGTAGATTTTTTTTACACCATTTTTTTCGGATCGACCGGAGGTTTGTCGCCTGGACCTCGTGGGTGCATAGATTACTAGATCGGCAATGCGCCTTGGCACGAGGGTGCCAGTCCCAACGTTGTGGTTATGCAGGAAATGCTCAAATTAGTAGTAACCCACGTTTAACATACTTACTCAAACAGAATATAACTAAATAAAAATAAGAAGAAACATTCACATATGATAGAAGCAAGAAATTATGGAGTTCAACATCACCATAAGATTATCATAAGGTAGCATCGAGTTTAGTAGGTTCATGAGATCACAAAAGATAACCACTTGACAGGAAGTGTGGATTGCCGCACCTCACCTGCACCAGCCATATCCAACCCGGTAAAAGTATGATTTATATTCCGACAGTTCACAAAAACAAAAGGATCCAAAGCATCAAAGCCCATTAGAAGCAAGAGATGTAGCATGACATACCAAAAGAAAGCCACGATCAATCATTCATCAACTATTATCTACAGATGATGAGTCAGAAGGAATAAGAGCATCCATCATATCTATACATTATTTAGGCCTCATCCATAATTGTCCAATAGAATTACACAACTAAATATTTCCATAGAAAAAACTGCATAAAACTCCAAATGATACAGATGACCAAAATATATACTGGAATTCTTGTAAGATACATATATGACCAAAATTAAAAGATATCATAACTGCCAGCCCTATCGAATCAACAAAAATGATGATCTGATTTGCATCTGGCTACCAATCCACCACTAACAACATCGTTTCATAACCAGTGATACAAATATCCACTAACTAATCAGGCAAAACTGATCAATCTTGTACATAGTGGATACTGTCAACCCTTTACACTGTCCCCACGGGCATAATCGAGTCCTAACCTACTCTACTGGTACTTAGTGAGACCATTCCCGAGGCGAACATTCATATAGCGGTGAAAATTCTATCAAATTTGCGGTGTGAGACTAAAAGCACAGTATGGACCTTACTCGTAGCAGCAGGCCGACGTGTCCTCCCACGGGGTCGCTCCGCCACGCCCGCCGTTCTCTGCTGCATAGAGCTTTGGAAGGGCCATATCCATGCTTTCAACTATAGTAACTTCATTTACAAAAGTACATAATATTAACTTATATATGCATTGTACATTGTAAAAGGAAAAAAGTTTATTAGTCACCTTGACAGTGTACCTCCAAACACCAAAATGACTAATAATTTCGTAGGGAATTAGAAAAACAGCACCGAACAAATTACAGTTCAAGATGGACCACCTTTGTGCTTTTTTAAGAACCCAAGAAGAAAAGAAGCATCCGCAGATTCTTGTTGATACATTAGAACTTACAAAGTTTTTAATATACTTGTCAGATCAAAATAGTAGGAAACTAAATTAACACGGCATTCCTAACAACAATAAAATAGCAAGCAAGAAGCATTAAAAGAAAACAGAGAGCAGCATGAGCACGCAACATAAAAAATTGGGTCACCTTAAGATCAAGAACCAGTGGCACTCTCTCCATTCAGATCAAGAAAGAAAACATAGGGCAGCATGAGCACGCAACATAAAAAAACTGGTTAACCTAAAGATCAAAAACCAGCGGCCCTCTCCATTCAGATAAAAAAGAAAGACCACCGTAAACATCCTAAGCCGCAATGGAGGCACACACCAACTCCTGCATACAAAACATGAAGTGTCTTTTAGTTCCATAGATAATGGTCTATGAAGGGTCTTTTACTAAATGCATAGTACCCTATGCCTTTAGTATCTCAACCAGAACCAAAACACAAAGAAATGGTCAACTAAGAGAATGGTCTAGCAACATGATGAACCAAATTATCTCATAGAAGATACCATAACTGCATCAGGATCCAAAAATATGTCGTAAAAACATAGGGCACTATGGCCAATGTGGATAAGAAGACGTTGTCGCAGTGGAGAAGCAGAGACATGGGGTCGAGGTCATAGGGGGAAGCGCTCACCCGAGGAGCAGGACAATACTATACATATGTCACCGAGAAAAATATAATCCAATGTATTGAAAAAATATATAAGCACCTTGACGATACTATACATATGTCAACCAGAAAATAAATAAAAGACTTACTATACATATACATATGTCCTCCAATTTCCATAAATTCTAATAAATAATCTTCAG
Organism: Triticum timopheevii; assembly: GCA_963921465.1. Taxonomy (NCBI): domain Eukaryota; kingdom Viridiplantae; phylum Streptophyta; class Magnoliopsida; order Poales; family Poaceae; genus Triticum; species Triticum timopheevii. The sequence continues at coordinate 605,712,789 of OY997274.1, read as the reverse complement.
CTAAGAACAGAGTTGGGAGCGACCAAAATTACACAAATAATCAAGCATAAACCTAAGAATAGGTCACAAAGTTACATAGTGCTCAAGGGATGTTCATCCCACTACTTTTGCAGCCTAAGACCATTTTCTATAGTCTACACTCCTCCACTTGTTGCCTATTCCAGCAAGTAGATGGCCTGAGGCCTGAATAATGAATCTATGTAACTAAAAAGACAGAGAATTCACATGACAGTGCCATGGATCAAGAGGCCTCTAATCTAAGAATATAAAAGAGGAAAACTATACAATAAATGCGATGAAAGCCAGCAAAACTGATATTTCCATCACACACCATATCACAAATTGAGATCATATAACCACCATTAGCAAATCAGACTTGAGATCACGTCCAACATTTCAGTCATAAATATTTTTAATATCAGGTTTTGAGGATGACAACAGGCTAATAATCAAATTCTGAGTTTGTTGCCATACCTTTGTGTTCCCACACATCCTAGCGTTCCAGATGCACTAATTTGCAGAACATTAACTCAAAGTACCTTGCACTATTATTCAGAATATGACCCTGGAGAAATCATATGCATGGATGTTAGAGCTGGTATGGCATGATATCCAAGCAGCAAACTAACTCAAATAGCAACAAATAAAGATAAATAAATGCTACCGGCGTGTTTCCAACCTAAGTGTGCTTCCGAGATTCTAGGAAAGATAAAACATCAAAATCGAAACCACTACTGATGAGATCTTATCAGATGCAACACCCCAAACACATTGTACTAAGCACACAAAAAGACAACTACAGCAGGAAATTGAAGAGAAAATATATTTTGAGCAGAAAAATTAACTGGTTTTCAACGATGGTAACCAAATTGGAATAAAACTTAAGTACACTAAAAAATTGAACAAAACTTAAGTAAAGTTTGCTGAAAAGTTCACTAAATAACATGGAATGCATAAACAGCCAGTACATCATGAGCTCCATAAAAATAGCAAATTCATCTGTTTCAGTACCTAATAGGAAAGCTTGGACCAAGTTTAGTACATAAGAGGTTCAGTACATAAATTTTCAACAAAGTATCCAGTTCATAACACAGTTAACAGGGAATATTTATGTTGCAGTGGATATATGAAGCTGAGTTATAATGGATAAAAGGATGACAACAAACAATAGTGACATTAGAGGGTAAACATGGTTCACCGGGCACTAATTGTGTTGTAGCACAAAATATAATAAACATTAAAGAGTAACTCTAAAGATCAGTTATAAGAAAAATGTAGAAAAGCAATTGTTTAATTCAAGGATACACTCAAACAGGCCTCCAAAATATTTCATAATATAAATGATATGATGCTCCCAGGCTTAATGTGAATAACTACTATGTTGAAATTTAATTTTCAAGATAACACATGACAAGAACTGTGATAGTGTGGATGTGAATCCTACCAATGGTGTTGTATTTCAGTAGTAGAATGTGATTGTAGTGTTGGACACAGTTTCATTTTTATAGATGAGGTCATGGCATTACATGCAAATGTAGACCTTCTAGGTATCAAATGCACAATAAAAGAGCACAGAAAAGAAATGCCTGTTTTGGCGAAATTTAACAGTAACTTTGATGCAGTGAGAACCTCAAGTTTTCCAAAAAGCGCTCAGTTTGAAATCTGGTAAATTAAACTCCAAGACTAAAATAAACATGAGATTTTCTATAGAATTTTTAGTTCTGTTCCATTTTTGGATGGGCTGATTGAGATGGACTTGCGCATCATGCATATAACTTGAGAATTAAATTAACCCTTAGTCTCAGATACACCTCACATGAGCCACTATTTTGTGTTTTTGTACAGACTGGCAATGAACCACTATCTTGGAAGTCTAATACCATAATCAATGAGACACATATATCAGCGATAGTAAGAAGAAAAACACAATATAGAAAAAGACATATTGTAGCAGGGCAGATCAGGATACAATGTGAGAGAATAATTGGTTTGTTCTTCCTTTTGATGTCAACGCAGTATTCCCTCACTAACATGTTTACCTTTCTTTGCTCCATGCCCAACTGGCATATGTCCGCCTGCACAAAGCAACGGATTAGAGATAATGAATGACAATCAAGAAATCTGGAATAAAGGTATACCACGCTACAATGTCGGGTGAAATCAGAAAACATCAGTAACCTTATTTACATTATGTAAGTACTACTAACTTTGATTTTACCCAGGGTTGTCCGCAATATGAATATATACTAACCTTCAGGAAAAACATATCAGTACATTGCATGCAAGGATAGAAGATTTGTGCAGCAGTCAGGTCCTCGCTGTCAGCGCGGCCCATAATCACACAACACCTGTGTGTGCAGTAAGGAAAAATGAGAGCTAATCTATCTTTGATAGAGTTGAAGTTTTCGGCGCTTTCGACCAGGACCCAAGAACAAGAAAGAACGGATCAAGACCAAGGCCTACCCACAGACCAACAACTGCAGCAACACATCCGGCGCTTCCGGCCAGGACCCAGACTCACGTGATTCCCTATAGTTCATACAAGCCAATCATGATTTTAGATGTAAAATTCATGTGAAAATCCAACCAAGCGAGGTCATTTCAAAAACCAATCAAGATTGTGAGGTAACGTGCCGGCCAGGACCTCCTCTTCGTCCATTCAGCACCACATAGCGCCATGAAAATGCAAGGAAAGGACAAGGGGGCTCACCTTGGCTTGATTTCCATCTGGTGTTCCTCCTATCGATGGCGACAATGCGCTCTAGCGCTCCTCCTGGAAGCATCTACGCAAGCAGCAGCCTCCACTCGTCCCGATGATGGCAACACAGCGAGCCCGAGGCGTCCTCCTCCATGATCTGCCTGAATCAAGCAATTGACCCGAAACAGGATTAAGAAACCCCGTACAAAAATGACATTGGAAATACATTATCGTAGTGAATTGTTGGTGGAAGAGGGGCAACAATAGAGTGATCTGCTATTGGCAGTGTCTTTTTTAAACATCCTCAACAGGTAGTTGATTAAGGAGAGGAGAGCCCACAAAAAGGATACAGTTTAATAAGGACAAATAGAATAATAGCAGGCCTGGAAATGAGCCTAGGATGGAAAACAAATTATGGCATGTCATGCTTTCTCAGCTATTTTTGGGTCATGAAAAAGGAAGATACAATGTATGACAAGACTGGAAGATACAAAAGGACAACAAATTTGAACAATTCAACACATATTCAACTACGGTCACTCATAGATAAAAACATAGGTCATGCAAGAAAGATTCAATTTCTTCTGTACTTGGAATAAAACTATTCTATGAAATTCATGCACACTGCAAAGAAAATCTTGCGTAACAATTATACCTTGAAAATACTTGCAATTAGACCTTCTAATAAATAAGGTATGCAACAAATAAGAATAAAAAAGAATATCAGAAAGGTGCATTCCAGAATAAAAAGAGAAGATATCGAATAGCACAACTTGTACTTTGTATGTATCCTCGGATGATAAAACTATTCCCAATACAGTGCAGAAAAATGTAAACGATTCTTGTTGGCTGACAGGGAAACATACCAGAATTTAGTAAATGAACATCACATTACTTGATCCCAAGAACACATAGGAAGTAAGTTTTTTGGAGGTACAAATTGGATGAGTTCATCGCCTTTGATAGAGTGGTTCACCTTCTCATAGGGCCTGAACAACGCTTACATCTCAGTCCTTGAGACACAATTTAATATTAGAAAAAAAACCTGAATCAAACAACCCAAACTGTGGTAAGAACAAATTGGGAGGATGAGCTCACATGAAGATGCGAAAGCCGAGAGAGGATATCACGGTGGGAGCTGCAGGCCTTCGGCTACCTTCACAGGAGCAGGGTAACAGACTCGTGTCATCAGTGGTGAATCTCAACCTGGACAAATTATCAAGTGCCCAACATTTAAGACTCAACCTCGTGTCAAAAGATGCTTGGATAATAGCCTGGCGGTCAAGATTTTTTTAATAGAAATTGCTTCGACATTAGTCTGACTTGGAATCTTACCAGATGAGTGGGGATCCATGTATATGGAACTTCATATACAGCTATACCATCATAAGAATTGTCCATCAATATGTCCTGCCACAAAAAATGTGTAATTAGGTGCTAAATATTTGTATCACCAACAATATATAAATCTGCCAATTGTGAGCGACAAGCCAAGTAAAAAAAAAGGCTGACAACTATAACCACCAAATGGCTGCAAGCATTCTAGCCATAAGGCGGATGATAATAAGTAGGAGACTTGACAAATCGCAATAGAAAAAAATAAGGAAACATCCACAACCAGAAACTAGTGGGATTCCCCACCACCATCGCTCCAGGGACACCAAGAACTAAGCTATAAAAGGCTCAGGACATGAACTGATTCAGTTCCAACCCGCAGCTCAGTGATCCCCATCAAGCGGGTAATAACTAACAATAGGAAGTCGAGTGTAACAGCAAGCAGTGGAGCAACTGAATTCAACAGGCTCTAATCCGTGACTGGACTGTACACCACACACGCACACCTACCAAATCCAATCAAATCATTATAATACCCAGATCGTCGCTGCTTAAAAAACCTACACGCACTTTACAACTTCAAAAGTAACAAAATCAAGTGCAGAAACAGCTGAATTAAGAAGGTTCAAGGACAATATAATTCATGGCACATCCGGAACTTACCAACATGTAACTTTTCTATCATGCAGCTGTCCCAAATAAATGTTTCTAGGAACAACATAATTACATAAAGATGCAAAAATTAAATAGAAAAGTTTCCAGGAACAACATAATTACATAAAGATGCAAAAATTAAATAGAAAAGGAGGATATACCTCACTCCCCACTATACTCTGTAATCAATAGGAACAAAAAAAATACATGTTGAATCACATGAGGCATCAACAAAACGCATTGGAGAAGAACAAACACCTTATGAACCCAGACTGACAAACCGGACAGTGAATCCATGGCGCATCCTTTGGCTCGTTGTGTGGTTGGATCCTGACGAGCATCGGCCGTGACCCTCCTGTCGAGAGCCAAAGAGGGGGATGGATGAGCGGTTAGCTAGGAGAGATCGGCAGTGCAAGGCAGGCAGGTACACATAGGAAGATAGGCACGTACCGAGATCGGCAGCGGAAGGCGCACATAGAGGTCCTGGGCTCTTGGCTGAAGTTGGGGAACACACGGAGGTCCTCGAGCGTGCTGGTCCTTGGCGTTCCGCTGAGCTTGGCGCTGGCATACGCCGTGCACGAGCAGTCCCGTGGGCATCTCTGCGCACAGTCCGCGAGGATGGCACCGAAGTCCACCACGATAGCCGTCGTGTCGGGGACCTTGCCGCGCTTCATTGGCACGAAGCCGCTGATGCCGTTGCGGCAGTCGAGCGCCATGGCGCCCACGCACCCCATGCGCTTGAGCCGCAGCGCCCACGCCTCCGGCGACCGCGGCGCGAACCCGCGGAGGCACGCGCACACACCGTTGGGCCCGCATCGGTTCACGACGTCCTCCCTCTCTGGTCGACTCCTTCACAGCGTCGTCGGGTAGGCGTCGGCGGTGGCTCGTGCTCCTCTTAGCCGCGTCTCCTCCGCCTACTGCGCTGGCGGGCTGCGGCCGCATCTGGGTCAGACGATGACAGAGAGGAGGTGGAGGGGGCCAACGGGGAGAAGGAAGGAGACGGCAGAGGCGGGTGGACGCGGACGGTGCCGTCAGTGAGAGGGGTGGAGAAGGGGCATCGGGGGTGGAGCGAGTGCGAGCGCGGCGGCTAGGGTTTGACGAATGGAAGCACCAAGAGGCATGGCTGTCTCTCTCCCTCACCTCATCGAAGCACAGGCCAACCAGCGGCCAACACGCAAGGGCCCAACGCGTGAAAACCCGAAAATACCCTCGGCGGGGGCGCGCGACGGGGCGACCGGGCCGGAACCAAGCCGCGGTCGCTGACAACTGAGCCCCACCAGCGGACGGACCCAGACGACAGCGACTTTAGACTGTAAGAACGCAGTAAAAACGAGCGGGGGGAGGCGCCAGCAGCAGTTTTTTCGATCCGATTTCGATCCGACGGCGCAGATTCCTCCACCTCTCGATCCAACGGACGAAAACGCATCAAGGGAGAGATCCAACGGCTGAAAAGGTCAAATCGCTGAGGAGCCTCCTGCATCCCTCCCTCTCATATTTCTGGATTTTTTATTATTGGTTCGCTGGTCAAATGGGGAACCGTTGGGACGTGGGAGGTGGCAGGAAGGACGAAAAAACCCGGTGTTGGTGGGACAAAATTTAACCGTGGAACGGAGACTACCAACTGAGACATTAGAAATAGAGACTAGTACAAATGCCCGTGCAAAAAAAGGCACATCCTGCTACATGTGTCATTGTGCATCATTATTTTTATCTAATCTTATTAAACATCGGTCGTATGGTTAAACGTGGAAATTTCCTTATTTTTAATAAAACTTAATTCTTTTATAAAATGGAACAATTTTTTAAGAATAATGAATGTTTATATGAAAATTTGAACATTTCTGTCAAAAAATTAACATATTTTTTTGAAAAGAATGTTTTCTTATTTTACATTTTTTATTAGGGAATTTTTAAGTGTACATTTCTAAATGGTCATTTTTTTTAAAAAAAGGTAAGCTTTTTTGGGAAATTTTAAAGTTTTTTTAAGTGTGAACATATTTTTTGAAACAAGAATAGTGTGAAAGTATGTATGAAATTGGGAATATTTTTAAGCTATATTTATTGTGTTAAGGTTTTGTACAACATAGTTTTTTGGGACATTTTTAGGGAAGTTTTACAGATAGTTGGTTGTTTGGTTCGGAAGAGTTTATTAATGTCTTCAACTATTTTGGCTCGGCCCAAACAAAGCACTTGATTTAGACAGAAGATGTTTTTCTCGAGTAGGATTTTTTGCTCATGTATTACTTTGTGACAATAGTTGGTTGTCAGTGACAGTGAATACAACCTTGAAGAGGCATCTCGCAACTTCCCATGCTTCTGATATTGCTCAACTCTGCTACTGCATAGCAAGTACTCCCTGCTAAAGTTAGCACAAAGTTGAGTTACTTATTTTGGGACGGAAGGAGTATACTGGAAGGGACGAGAGATAAATAGCAAGCATTCTTTGGTTTGAAGCAGCACATCTCATATACTGACTAAAAGGTCAGTCCTAGCTTTTTGCTCATTTACTGACTGAAGTGTAGCTTGCCTTCATAGGCATAGCTTTTTGTTCTTTGGTTTGAAGCTAGCTTTTTGTTCATTTGTATAAAATTTGACTCTAAAAGTACTACAATACAGAAAATTTGTGTCTGGATCTTCAGTACAAAACAGAGATGGTGGTATGTGTCATTTTAGAGTCAAAATTTTCAGTTTTATTCTAGAGTTAAATTTGTTGTTTGTAGTTTGCCTTCATAGACATAGCAACTGCTAGAATATATACTATTATGATATTCGCAACTATTTATAACCACAATAGTTAATTCCGCCAAGAGCTCAAGGCAAGCAGACTATCATTGGATCACATGATTTCATTTTTCTCCCCCAAGTTTCATTGGCACAGATCGGCGGCGACATGGATGTGAAGCGGCGGCGGCGGTGGAGGACGACACCAGCAACGGTGGATCTGGCCTTGACTCAGTCGGGCTAATTCGTTGTGCTACCGATCTCAATCGCCGTCAGCGGTGCACTGCTCCTGGACTTGATCTGCAACACGAGGATATCTGGGCGCCGGCCCTAGGCTTGGTAGTGGTGGCATTCTTCTTCGTCGGAGTTGGTCTGGATCCCGGGGTGGCAGCCCTGGATGGTGGCGGCCGGTGAAGCTAGGGCTTCCCGCGGCGGCATGGCGTGGTGCAGTCCCTGTCCAAGGCGGATCTGTGACGGCGATCTGATCTACGGATTGGTTCGGATCAGAGACGGTGACGAGCACGCGGGATCCATCTCGGTGGCTCTCACGGCTTGGCGAGGCGGGATGGGAGCCCTCCTCCTAGGCTCCAGTGGTGGCACACTCAGGCAGTGGCCGGTGCGCCAAGGCTCCTACGGTGGCACTGCTGTTGCGGTTGGTCGCCGGATCTAGGCGGCTAGATCTGGGGCTTTGAAGGCGGTCGAGACGATACACACACTAGTAGAAAACAGGGCATTTGTCCCGGTTCGTAAGGGCCTTTTGTCCCGGTTTAAGAACCGGGACAAAAAGGTCGGTACTAATGCCCTCCCACTTTAGTCCCGGTTCTTACACGAACCGGGACATATGGGCCTCCACGTGGCCACTGCGGGCAGCATAGGCAAGGGGGCCTTTGGCCCCGGTTGGTGACATGAACCGGGACCAAAAGGCTTCCACGCGTCAGCAGCTGGCTGGAGCTGAGGTTTTTCTTTTTTCTTTTTAAAAAAGTGGCTGGTTTCGGGGTTTTGGGGGTTAATTTAGGTTGTTATTAGCTAGCTAATAGAGAGAAGTGTCGTCTCTTATATCTTCATCCTTGGTTTACCAACGCTACTGCTATGTTCAGTTTACCCGCTGATATATAATAACTCATGCATACTCGCATCATACATCATCATATATAATAACAAGTCCTACTAATCATGCATCATCATGCAACTTCTACTCGTTATTAATAACAAGTCACACGATCATCATCCTCATAGTCATCGAACCCAACCCTACATAATTGTTCTTAGCACATGATCATCAGTATCAGGTAGGACCTAAACACCCTTAAGGTAAAATAGCATAAAACAATATAGACCCTGACTCTCCATTATGAAGAATGGAGATCATCCTGTCTCCAATTCTTGCGCTTCGCTTCCTTTTGCTTCCAAGAAGCTCCTTACGACTGTCCATACATTTTTTCCATTCTTTGATTGTCATGTCTCCACTTCTTTTAGGACAGTTGAGATTCGTAGGACGACCTGATTGTATGTTCAAAACATCAAGGTGACCGTGCGTATACATCAGATGAGGCACACAATCATTCGGGATTATCTGTTGAAAAACATAGTAATAACTTTGTAGTTAGCAATGATGTACTAGTTTTAGAAGTATGCAAAAAGATGCACGGATGTCGTAATAGTAAAAAATCTTACCAGGGTATCTTCATGGTAGTTACCGTAGTTCAACACGTGCACTAGTGGCACGTATTGACCATAATGTTGAGGAGTTCGATTGTAGATATTGTAATTCTCAAGATCAGTACAAAATGCGATCAGATGATTTTTCTCCTCATAAGTTAATTCGAAGCTATCGGTGTAGTGGGTTTTGTCTACCATCTTCCGCACATTCTTTGAAGAATGAAAATAATCTGTCAATGGAAATAAGTTGTCAACTATTTTGAAATAAACAATATAAATTACTTAATAACTATGTTTGAGAAGCTCACATGGGGGAAGAATTGGAAGTGTATCCACAAGGACCCAAATGTCCATATTGTCTTGCTCGATTGTAGGATCACCAAGATCCATGGAGACAAACATACCCTCATCAAAACCATACATTTTGCAACGTGCTTCCCAATTTTTGCAACCAAACTGGATTACACTCTCAGCATTATACAACTTTACTTCAAAATCCACACCATGATGGGTCCTTAGGTGAATTTTTTTGGTTTCCATACTTTCATGGTCTTCAAAACCCATCCTCGCCAAGACATAGGTCTTGCATAGCATGGGATAAACTAGTCGAATTGGAAAAGATGAAAAATACACGTTAAAATAGTTGAAGTCGTACGTGCTTAATTACGAAAAAACTATTGTCGTCGTTGCGTATTGTATGAACATCGAAGGTATCCTCGAGCTTAATGCTGAAGCGCCGATCTTTGTCCAGCTCAAGGAACCTGTCGCACATACCTCGGTTGTCGTGGCACCAGTCTCACTCCGCCGGGCGGTTTTCGTCGTCCGAGTACGACATTTCCGGCCTATGTTCATAATTCAAATATTAAACTTGTACAATTAAATATATGTACTAAAAAAACCTAAATTAGATCATTATTATTAATCACGGGTTGACTATCGGTGATGGTATAGCTCCTCCCACTATTAGGGAAAACCCTAGCAGTAGCGCGTGTTTGGTGCCTACTAGTAGCGCGGGAAGCCGCGCTACTAATAAGGCGCTACAACTATTGCTTAGCAGTAACGCGTGCCGCTACGCGCTACTGCTAGTACAAATAGCTGCAGCGCTTGTTCAGTACCGCGCTACTGCTAAGTTATGTACTTGCAGCGTGTTTCCTTTCCATCGCTACTAGTATTTTTTTTATATATATTTTTATTTTTAGTGTATTTATGTGCCATCATACAAATATTGGTATGATACCAGCTGTTATGAGGTTTACATCATTATGTCCATAACAGTGTATTAAATGAAGGTGGATTAGGTTCAAGTGGAGGCAATATGTGGTGCATGTCAAAAGTATACTACTAATCCAAACTTGATCTACTTTGGATTAGTAGTACTTTCGATGTGCACCACATGTTGCTTCCACTTGAATCTAATCCGCCAGCACAAGATATTTAATCATCATCATGGTCATTACCACCAACATTATTTATTTAATCACCACTAACACTAGCTAATAATAATCATCATAGTCATTACCACCAACACTAGCTATTTTATCATCATAGTAATAGTGTAGCACATCATCATCCTGAAACTCATTTCTAGCCAGCTACTCACTCCTGCTGCTCTCTCTTAGGTAAAAGAACATAAAATATGTGTAGCTCTCCTCCTTGATCAAGTTGGAGCATGCAGATGAACCTGTCTCCTAATCGTGGAAGGCGTCTCTGGTTGCTGCTCCCTAGTACTTCTCTGCGCTCCCCCAACACATATTTGGTCCAGTCTTGCACTATTAAGTATCCGTCGCTAATCTTGAATGCACTAAAGTAAGCTGTAGGATATCTTGGCCGTAAGTTGATAATACTCATGATACCTTTAGTCTCGATCCCATAAGGCACAACATTCATCGGGAGTCCCTGTTGAAGAACATCGTATGGTAACATACTTAGCAATGAAGTTTAGCTTCAAAAATAATGTATGGAAAAGATGCAATGAGGATAAAAAGTAAAAATCTTACCATCCTTCCTAAATGGATGTGACCGTAGTTCATTACGAACACTATTGGTCGCACATTTTCAGTACTAAGATTTCTAAATGCAGGAAGAAAATTTGTCTTGACAGTATCAAGATCCTCAAGCCATAAAACATAATGACTGAGCTCCTCACAGTTGAGTTCAGCCCCAGGACAGTATACGGTCCTGTCTACCAAGCGCTGGACATGTTTGCTTGCACGGAAATAAGCTGACAATACAAATTAGTTGTCAACTATTTTTGAATAAACAATATCGAAGACATAAATATGGTTGAGAAACTTACATAATGGTATAACTGGAGGCATTTGCACATTGACCTAGATGTCGGTATTACCTTCAATATCATCTTCCGGACGAATATCAAAGGTGATAACCATATCAGGCTCAAATGCATAAGTCTTGCATAGTGCTCGCCATGTTTTGCATCCAAAATAGGTGTAGTCGTCTGAATTGTATAACTTCGCATGAAAAATATAACCATGCTCGGTCTTCAAGTAAACTTTCTTTTCCTCCATACTATGACTGAAACCTATCTTATCCAATACAAAAACTCTTGCATGGCAGGGGATACGCTAGTAGAATAGTAAAAAATATAAGTTGAAGCAAATGAAGCAGATGTCATGCTTAATTACGAAAAAAGACTTGTCGTTGTGACTTACTGTATCCACTTCGAAGTTCTCGTCCAGCTTGATGCTGAAGCACCTATCATCATCTAGGAAGATTCCGTCGCACAGGCCGCGCTCGTCTTCGCAGTATTTGCAAATACCGAAATCCTTCTCGTCGTCAGACATTTCCTATGTTCATAGTTAAAACATTAATTGAAAATCGATCGAAGACAACTACCAAGATACTCAACACACAAATCCGGGGCACTCGATATTTCCTACATATTCTAGCACAAGTCATGCCAAAATTCATGGAAAAATCCGGCATGACCTTTGCTAAAATAGGACATATCGAGCGCCTGAAATTTGCCGGAACGGAAATGAATCAACACTCCGGCAAAACATAGGCCACTCGAAGGTATAACCTGCAAACATGACCGGCCACTTGGATATTGAGCAACACAAGATATACATTTCAAAATATCTTATAGGACTCAAATTAGCATGCACTCAATAAGCAAAAGTAGATCATCTCATGCGTCAGTACATCGTCGAATATTATCACTAATACATCACGAATAGTGTCATACATATAACATCACTAATACAACTAAAACTCTAGCACACGACGGGTATCGGCGCGGGCGGTGGACACCCACAGAGAAGGCACCATCACGGGATCATAGCTCCAGTGAGATCCCCGGAGAACCTGCCAGGTATTGGAGAACGGCCTGTGCTCCAACGCAAACAAGTAGCGACGGACGTGCGCGTCCTCCTCACTGACACGGTGACGCACCACCTCCGCGGAGTCCTCGAGCCTCTGGATCGTCACTGGCCCACACAACCGCCATCAAAGAAGGTTCGGGTCAACGACAGGCTGGCTCCTCACCAACCTGCGCCCCCCGGTAGGTAGCGCCTCCCAGTACCACCCCGGCGGAGCCCAGTCCTGGACATGGCCGATCTGATCAAGCAGGTGTCGTCCTCCGCCGACTCGACGACGAGGATGCGGGATAGGCATCGTCCACGTCGAGGTGGGAAAAATTGCTTTAACTAAAAAATAGAAACAAGTTCTTACTAACTAGTTCTATTAATTCATCTAGTTCTTACTAAAAATATACTTACTATAAATAAAAATATTCTAGTACCTAATTAGTACCTAATTCTTACTAACTAATTAGTACCTAGGAACTACTGCCCTAATTACCATCTAAGTAATTAACTAACTAGCACTAAAAATAGCCTAGGGTTCATACTAACTAGCACTAAATACCTAGGGTTCATACTAAGCAGAGAAGAGGGATCGGAAGGGGAGAGAGGGATCAGAAGGGGAGAGTGCTTACAGAGGGCGGGGAGAGAGATGGGGTCGGGGGAGACGGCGGCATCGAGGCGCGGCGAGGCGGGGTCGAGGGAGACGGCGGCGAGGCGGGGTCGGGGGAGACGACGGCGAGGCGGGGTCGGGGGAGACGGCGGCGAGGCGGGGTCGGGGGAGATGGCGGCACCGAGGCGCAGCAAGGCGGGGTCGGGGGAGACGGCGGCGAGGCGGGGTCGGGGGAGACGGCGGTGGCGAGGCGGGGTCGGGAATTGGGGGAGGAAGCAGAGGAGAGGGAATCAGGCCGCGCGGGGGGTTAGGTGAAAATAGCTTTAACTGTAGCGTGGGAAGGAAAAACGCGCTGCTGCTAAAATCCATAGTAGTAGCGCCGTCTGTAGAAGGGCGCTACTACTATACCTAGCACGCCGGGAATGGTGTGGCAATTATAGTAGTAGCTCTTTCTGCAAGGACAACGCTACTGCTAAGCTGCTAACTGTAGCGCGGTTCTGCTAAACGCGCTACTGCTAAGTAGCAGTAGCGCCTCATTTTAACAAGCGCTACTGGTAACATTCTGTGTATAAGGTTTTCCCTAGTAGTGTCCTTTCATTCCCGAGTGCATTATTACACTAAATTGTCTAGCACACGGGAATGAAGGAGAAGCTACCCCGCGACAGCGTGGATGATGGAGGGGGCTCCTAGATTTCTGCATAGAGTGCTCTTCAATTTTAGCATTCAAAGTAGGAGTACTTTTCCAATATGAGCATTCAATAAGCAAAACCAAATCGTAAAATAAAGTAGTATTCAAATTAGCATGCATTCAATTATAACCAAAAGTACATCATCTCTTATGTCCGTACATCATCGAATATTATCACTAATACTCCTCGAATACTATCATACATATAGCATCGCTAATACAGCTTGAACCGTAGCGCCCGACGGGTATCGTCGCGGGCGGTGGACACCCAAAGATAAGGAACCATCACATGATTATAGCTCCAGTGAGATCCCTGAAGAACCTGCCAAGTTTTGTCGAACCTGCCCTCCAACGCAACCATGTAGCGACGGACGTGCTCGTCCTCCTCGCTGACACGGTGACGTACCACCTCCGCGGAGTCCGGAAGCCTCGGCACCGTCACTGGCCCACGCGACCGCCACCAAACAAGGATCGGGTCAACAGCGGGCTGCCTCCTCACCAACCTACGTCCCCCGGAAGGTAGCACCTCCCAATACCAGCCCGGCGGAGCCCAGTCCCAGACATGGCCCTGATCAAGCAGGCCTCCACCGCCGAGTCGACGACGAGGATGCGGGATAGGCATCGTTGACGTCGATGCGGGAACTACTTCTATATATAGTAAAATAAAATAGTTTTATTAGTTAAATCAACTAGTTCAACTATAGTAAGCACTTACTATAAATAAATAAAGTAGTACTTACTAAAAATAAACTACTTCTATATATAGTAAAATAAAGTAGTTTATTAAATCAACTAGCTAGTTCAACTATATATTAAACACTTACTATAAATAAAATAAAGTAGTACTTACTAAAAATAAACTAATGTAACTATAATTCTATTATTTTTCTATCTAATTATATTAAACACTTTCTCTTCTTATTTTCCTTTTTCCTCTATTCTAAATATGAACATATTCATAAATGACTTTGATCATGCACAATTTTCATATACATACACAATATGAACATATACATAAATTGACAAAGAAAATTCTATGAACAAAATTAGAACAGAAGAAAAATCATAAAAATTCTATGAACAGAAAAAGATCATAAAAAATTGTCATATTCGATCTTTGCATATATATATGAACATACAAACATGCATATTCAACAATAATATCACAAAAAAATCTATTAACAGAAAAAAATCTAACACAATATGAACAAATTACACAATATGAAAAAAAATCTAACAGAAAAATCTATGAACTACACATCTAAATTACTACACATCTAACAAAAAAATCTATGAACTACAAAAAAATCTAACATAAAAATCTAACAAAATCTAACTCAATTAACTACACATCTAAATTATACTACACATCTAAATTAACTACTACATCAAATTAAATTAGCAAAAAATTTGCTCACGGGATGGCGACGGCGTGAGGGCGCGGCGAGGGCGACGGGCAGGGGACGGCGACGGTGCGTGAGGGGCGGCGCGGCGACGGTCAATGGTGAGGGGCAGCGCGGGGCGGGGCGGCGACGGGTAGGGGCAGGCGGCGTCGCGGGGCATGGGGCGGGGGGCGGCGACGGCATCGGGGCAGCGTGGGTTGGCGTCGGGGCGGCGCGGGATGGCGCGGGGCGACGACGGCGACGGCGATGCGGAGACGGGCAGCCTGGCGCCGTCGGGCGGGGAAGAACGAACTGAACCAAATTTTCACCAGTGCTGCTTATATCACTACTAGGGAAAACCCTAGTAGTAGCGCAGGTTTTGAGGCTAGCAGCAGCGCGGATGGCCGCGCTACTAATAAGGCGCTACAACTAACTCATAGTAGTAGCGCGGCCCTACCCGCGCTACTACTGTTGACGATATCAGCAGTGCTTTTTAAGAACGCGCTACTATTACCTAGCTGTAGTGATTTCGCCATCCCTCGCTACTGCTATATCTTTCATCATTTTCCCAGTACCCCTTTCCCTTTCAGTTTCCCCTTTCCCTTTCAGTTTCCCTTTCAGATACTAGATACTAGGTACTGCTAGTAGATATCAAATTCATAAACCATTACTAGGTAGTACTCCCTTCGTTCCAAATTACTCGTCGTGGTTTTAGTTCAAACCACGACGAGTAATTTGGAACGAAGGGAGTACTAGATAACAATTTCATGCATAGTCAACATGCATCCTCAAGCAGTACAAGGTCATATCAACGGCCATCATCATATGTAGTTCTAGATGATATCGACGACGATCATCATATGTAGTTCTAGATGATATAGCCACACACACATATGTAGTTCTAGATGGTATAGCCACACAAACATATGTAGTTCTAGATGATATCGAAGGCAATCATCATCCTCAAGCCTGGGCGGTTGGTGTTCCTGATAGTAATTAGGATGGCCTGTCCAACACGAAGATTCTTGCCATCGAGGAATTTCTTCCACCCAACCGAGTTTAAGTGTGTGCGACCGTCCGTGTCCACGCGGTAAGTACAGGTTGTGACAGAGCCCCTTGTAGTAAGGCGTAGTCCAGCTGAGCCTTCTTCATCAGGCTCGATACCATAACTCACAGATATGCTCTTTGCCAATTTCTGAATAAGAAAACATATCAATTAATAAATAGCCTCGCAAATAAGTACATATGGTTTATCTACACTATTAATAGTTTCCTTAGATTCTACACTAATAAGCATGTGATCAAACTCTATACTAAAACATATCATCGACTAGATTCCACACAACATACCATATCATTGGACTGTACACTAAGTAATTCATCGGATAATTTGCATTTGTAAGTATAACATACCATATCATGTCGATCAACCATGGTATTTGTCAAGCGGGTCACGAATGGCACCCTGACAAAGTCAGCACGTGGCGGAATTATGTCCCACAGGTTGGACACCTCCTCGTCACTCAGCATTGTTCTTTGAGCTACGATGGCTTCATGAAGTGGGTCCTCATCATCTTCATCGAGTGGGTCCTCATTATCTTCATCATCTTCGTCATCTTCATCATCTTCCACCAGGTTGAGATAAATGACAGCTAGCTTGGGTCTTTCTGCTCGGAAGGAGAAGCTGATCAACTCACCACTAGTAAGACGCATGCGAGCGACGAAACGGGCCCATCCATCTCCTCCAATCTGCGACATATTGCGTCCTTTCTAGACCTCCATAGTGTACGGCCCCCCAGGAGCCTCAAATGTCACAGTGTCTCCTGTCAGCTTGTTGAATTTCAACCTCACATTGCATGGGACGATCTGTGTAAAATATGACACAATGCAGTAATGCCAACACTGAAAATAAAATAGTTATTACATTTCATCTAATTTCTTACCGCCGCATGACGAAAACTCGGCTGGAAGTAGATGCCGAACAGCTTGCCAGTTGCAAGGCTGCTGACGCATCTTGACTTGCACAGTCGACATAGTGGTGGTGGTGGTGGCGCCATTTTTCCTAAAGCAATATGAGCAAAGGATTAACGATCAACTAAATCAAAATGTTCTAAGTCAACTAAATCAACTAGCCTACTAAATCAACTAAATCAAAATGTTCTAAATCAACTAAATCAACTAGCCTACTAAATCAACTAAATCAAAATGTTCTAAGTCAACTAAATCAACTAGCCTACTAAATCAACTAAATCATATCAACTAAATCAAAATGTTGCATATGAACTAGCCTACTAAATCAACTAAATCAAAATGTTCTAAGTCAACTAAATCAACTAGCCTACTAAATCAACTAAATCAAAATGTTCTAAATCAACTAAATCAACTAGCCTACTAAATCAACTAAATCAAAATGTTCTAAATCAACTAAATGAACTAGCTTACGAAATCAACTAAATCAAAATGTTCTAAGTCAACTAAATCAACTAAATGAACTATCCTACTAAATCAACTAAATCAAAATGTTCTAAGTCAACTAAATCAACTAGCCTACTAAATCAACTAAATTATATCAACTAAATCAAAATGTTGCATATGAACTAGCCTACTAAATCAAAATGTAGCGGGCAGGAGGGAGAAGGAGGGGCGACCCGAGGAGGGAGAAGAGAGTAGGATGGAGGAGGAAGGCGGAGCGAGGAGGGGCTGGCCGGCGCGGCCAGTGGAGGGAGGACGGAGGAGGAAGGCGGAGCGAGGAGGGGTCGGCCAGCGGCGAGTGGAGAGGGAGGATGGAGGAGGAGGCCGGTACCGAGTCCAGCAAGGAGGAGGAGGTGACGGCGGTGCAGACGGAGGAGGGGCGACGGGGGTGGACCGGCGCGAGGGATTGAGAGGGGATCCAGTGAGTGTGTGACTGTGTGAGTGGATCAGATAGAGGAGATGGGGGTGGGAGATGAATGACTTAGCAGTAGCGCGCTGTAGGAAAAGACGCTACTGCTAAGCTATCTAGCAGCAGCGCCTTTCACAATAAAGCGCTACTGCTATGTGTCAGCATATAAAAATAGACTTTGTTCAATATATCAAAAATACATTGATAATCAACGATCTTTTTGTGTACAATCTGATTTGTCAATATGAGTCCTCACCGGTTTAGGAACAGGTGAAGACTCATATTGCAGCCACAAATTCTACACATAGAGTTCAATGAAGACCAAGTGTTTGTCAAAGTTTGAGAAGTAACATATTTAAGATGGTAGAAACTCTCTTCACGGAGCGAGGTGGGACTAAATTTTTGTAGTAAACTTAGCAGTAACGCTTATTCGAGAAATGCGCTGCTACTATGCTACGTAGCAGTAGCGCCCGTCGTTATAACGCGTTGCTGCTATAACTAGCCTCGCGGCGGCCTCGTGGGAATTGTAGCAGTAGCGCCT
This sequence comes from Triticum timopheevii, assembly GCA_963921465.1. Lineage (NCBI taxonomy): Eukaryota > Viridiplantae > Streptophyta > Magnoliopsida > Poales > Poaceae > Triticum > Triticum timopheevii. The sequence continues at coordinate 605,694,294 of OY997274.1, read as the reverse complement.
CTTTGAGCGGGCGCGCTACTGCTATATTTGTTTCAGCAGCGAGTTACTGCTGAGCACGCTACTGCTAATTAGCAGCAACACCTTATTTTAAAGCGCACTGCTGATAAGATTCTGTGTATAGGCTTTTCCCTAGTAGTGTATAGGCAAAGCATTGGTCTCGATTCGTGAGACCAACCGGGACCAATGCACCCCTTTAGTCCCGGTTGGTGGCACCAACCGGGACCAAAGGCCGGGAAGTCGAGGCCTTTGGTCCCGGTTGGTGGCACCAACCACGACTAAAGGCCTTGTGCTACCCGCGCCGTGGCACGAAAGTTTAGTCCCACCTCGCTAGCTAAGGGAGCTCGAGAGTGGTTTATAAGCCCCAGTCCCGCTGCCCTCTCGAGCTCCTCTCAAATGCAGGCTTACGGGCCTAAACACACTATATGTGCCTGTGGGCCTATTGGGCCTACTACGGGCCTGAATCCTGACCCATTGTTGGGTTTCTAGTCGTATTCAGGCCGTGGTGGCCCTTTAGGTGGCACTTTTTTTTTATTTTTTTTGTTTTATTTTTTGCTTTGAATTATTTGTTTTCTTTTGATTTTTTGCTTTATTCTTTTTATTCTTTTTTCTTTTAGCTCGGAATAATTATAATCTTTCTGTTACTCCATTAGTTTCCAAATTTATGACAATTCCTTTTGCTACTAAAGTTTCTAACAAAAAATTGTTTATGATAATTATTTCTGCTTTTCATGTTTTGAACAGAAAATACTTTGATAATTTTAGTTGCATAAATTTTATATAATTTTAGTTTAAAAAATACTAGAGGTTTATAAAAGCTTTTTAGGTTATTCCTTTTGCTATTAGAGTTTTATAAAAGCATTTACTGGTATTTTTTGAGCTATAAGACCTTGAAATTGAAAATCATTTCAAATGAACTCTCAAAAGGTTGAAAGTTGGCATGGTATCATCATTTCACCCACATAGCATGTGCTAAAAAGTTGAGAGGGTTATGGGAAAAACTGGATACACTTCATGTACAAAATGGACAATCTCTTTCGAAGTATCAGGGTTTCATACGGAAACTCATCTGGTACACAGGGATTTTATTTTTTAAAATTTATTTGAACTCCTGACTTTTTGTGTGTTCAAAATGCATCATTCAAAGACACATCATCAATTTTCAACCCTTTCATTTGTTATTTTTCATGCATTTACTGATTATTTTGAGCTATAAGACCCTGAAATTTAAAAGCATTTCAAATGAACTCTGAAAAGGTCGGAAGTTGGCATGGTATCATCATTTCATCCACATAGCATGTGCAAGAAAGTTGAGAGGGTTACGGCAAAAACTGGATGCACTTCATGTACAAAATGGACAATCTCTTTCGAAGTATCAGGATTTCATACGGAAACTTGTCTGTTACAACAGTCATTTCAAATGAACTACGAAAAGGTTGAAAGTTGGCATGGTATCATCATAATAACTGTGGAGAAAGTCTTCACTTTTTCTTCGCTTGTGTCCTTTCCTTATTGCGCCGTAACCATGGATAATCTTCATCATTTATCAGGATGCTTGGGTCAGCCTTGACTTTGAAGGGAGGAATTTCATGAAACTTTTCATAATCTTCGGACATGTCTGTCTTGCCCTCCACTCCCATGATGTCCCTTTTTCCTAAACACTACTAGGAAAAGGCCTACTAATGGCGCACCTAATTTGGCCATTAATGGCGCATTAGTGGTGCGCCATTAGTGCCACGCCATTAGTATATTTTACTAATGGCGCACCACTGGTGCGCCATTAGTATCTTATATACTAATGGCGCACCTCTGATGCGCCATTAGTGTATACAGAAGTGCGCCATTAGTATGCCTCCAAGGGGGACATGTATACCCAGGTGCTCTGGCATACTAATGGCGCACAGCAACAAGATGCGCCATTAGTAACTTCGGCATACTAATGGCGCATTGTTTAATGATGCGCCATTAGTATACTTTGTCATACTAATGGCGCACTGTGATGTGATGCGCCATTAGTATGAATATTAGGTTTTTTATTTTTTATTTTCTGTTTTTTGCACAGGTTACAAAATGTATAATTGGACAGAATATAGACAGCACACATCAACAACAGATTCATCGAATACAATAGAAGATTAGTCTTTGAATACAATTCATCATATTAGTCTCCGAATACAATTCATCATATTAGTCTCCGAATTGAAAAGACCGAACACAGATAGAACATTATATTACAAGTCTCGAGACCGCGAGTAGCGAGTTTATCTTCACATTACAAGTCGATATCGATCATCTAAACTACCATCACATAGAAGAGAGCTGCGGTCATCACGATGAGCATCATCACGATGAAACTCGTCTTCATCCGGTTCCTCCAACGCTCCATCCCCTCTCCCGCTAGATAGCGGGCGTATCTAGATTTGGCCTCGGCCCTAGTGGTGTACCCTTTGTAACTGTTACCGCTGAATCGGTGAACCTGTCTCTGACACTCCTCCCAGTCGTCGTAGACTCCGGGAACCTTACCCTTGTACACGACATATGACGGCATCGCTATGCACTAGCCAAACGAAACGTTAGTACCAATTCACAGACAATACATAAGCAATATATAAGTATGCAACAGGACGATCGGAAGAGAAAAGCAAGACATTAATAGCATCGATTACATCTAAGTTGAACAACTCTCGAAACCAAAGAGACATACTACAAGTTCATTAAAGTTTAATTACAACATGAGCCAATCAATGTTTCAGAACTAGGCACAGCATCACTGCTTTCGATCTACTCATGGGACCGGAGCGTGGATGAAGCCGCCGTCTATCGTGGGAGTCATGAAATAACGGTCGTAGTCAGCCTGCATTTGTAGCATTGTGTCGATGTCACTGTTGGACGGTTGATTGTTGAGGTAGAACTGCCCCGAGGTACGAAGGACATCTTGATGGATGATTTCCGCAAACTCCGACTGGATGCGAAAGAATTCTTGTCGAAGGTCCGCGTCCTGGATTGCCGACACGCTCTTTTCCCAATCTTTGAGTTTACTCGGTAGCAGAAGTTGATGATGGTCCCGTATGATCGCCTGCATGTGATGGATGGTGTAGTAGGCACCCTTCTGACCGCCAGGCGGCTGCTTGACGCAGTAGAACGTCGTATTGTGGGAGAACACGTGCTTGCCGTACTTACGAATAGGCTTGGTGAAGGTGCCTCCAGATTTGGCGTAGCCGGGGAGAACATCATCAAGAACCTTCTTGACATTTGTGTAGTCTACATTCGACTGACGGTCCGGGTTGAAATACGTGGCCATGGAATATTTGGGGCTTAGGAGGATGAGCGTGCAATGTGTGTCACTACAGAAAACACGGAATGTTAAAAGAAAAACGATCGAAATCTAAGAATTCATATGTTACGGGCCGGTTGAGGGGAGGACTTACTCGGGAAAGTAAGGCACGAGGAAGTTATCCTTATCTTGGTTTGCCAGAATGACGCCTTCAAGGTAAGAACTCGCGACTTGCCGGTCCCCAGCGCTGCCCAAGATCTTGGCATGCATGTAGAAGGGGTCGACTATCACGATGTCCAGGGTCTTGTCGCGATTGATCCGCATCTCCATACTCAGCGAAAATAGCAGAACGAAGGTGTAGTACAGCGGATGAAGGTTCAACATAGCATGGATGTCATCAAATCACAGGACGATCGTACGCCCGATGGAGTTATCCACAAAGCCCTTGCCCTCTGGCACCTTGGCCGCGAAAACTAGGTATGCCACATCCTTCTCTCTGAGACGCCGCTTCTCCAAAGAAAGAACACTGTCATGCAGACTCCGCATAGCACCGGTTGCAGCATTGAGCATATTTGTCGGTAGCATCACCCTACCCGCCACATGCACCCTCCTCGAGATATCCTTAGGTGAAGGTGGCCCGTCCTGAGCACGGATCGTACTCGGTGCCGGCTGGCTCGCACCCTTCTTAGTCTTTCTTTTGCGTGCCTTCTTCTTCTCCTGTAATGGGACTGAGTTCTGCTCACAGACCGCCTTCTTGAGTGTGTTGGGGCTGATAATATTTCGCACCTCGCCTATCTGAGGCTCGGTGAAGTCGGCAGCTGGAGGCGTCTCCTGAGAGCTGAACGCCAGACGACGCCTGTTGCAACTTGGCTTCTCCGCGGTACCAGCTAGATCGCACACGTCTTTTGTTGGGTTGGGTTCTTGAGAAGGAGGCCCCATGAAGTCACCATCGTACCCATGATCGGCAAAGTACTGATCGACGTTGCCAAATGTATCGTCGTCATCGTCATTCTGATCCTGTGCCATATGCATGTTTGGATCCAGTGGCATAGGGATGTCTGGCACCGTTGCGGCGGTCTTGCCATGGGGCCGACTTGGCGCCGACACGACTGGTGGTGTTGTCTTTGGGGTGGTGTCCCCCGCCCCCAAACGAATCTGGCTCTTCGGCCAAAGCAGGGGCCAGCTCAGGCAGGCGCTGAGGGTCATCACGTCATCATCGTCGGCCCCGACGGGTCGAATCGGAGGTAACAACTCGTCGCAGCCTGGCAGCACCCGAACCAGTTGAACCCTAAACAAGTTGGGTGGCATCTGGGTACCGTGGAACAAGGGGTTGCCCGGTTGAACGATTTTGCCCTTGGCGACATCGACCAACTCGTTGTTCACGAAGTGCAGGAGAGTGCACGGAATGTCGGCGGCGCCCTACGAAAACATGTAGGGCGTCAGGGATGCCCAGTCAAAGGCAATGAGATGAAGTCCTCGGCCGAGAGAGGCTTAATTAGTTACCGTGATGATGGCGTCGAGCTCGGCTAATGTCGAGGCACCGCCAATGGCAGGCGTGCAGTTGACGGAGGGGCCGCTTGCTACAGAGGTGCCGGCCGGCGTACACCCGGGTGCATTAAGCTCCCGTGCCGGCGTCGAAGACACCAATGCCGCCTCCGCCGGAGGCACCAATGGCCCCGCCATCGCATTCTGCGAGTTGCTGGCCGTGAAGCTAGGAATCGGGGGCGGCCCCTGGTTGCCGCCCGCAATCCACGCACTCAACCCCGAGATCAAGGTAGGCACAATGGCGGTGATCGTCGCTCCGAGTCGTTGTTCCACTTGCTCTTGGACAATCTCCGGAATCCGCGCCACCTGTGCCTTGAGTTCTTGAACCTCGCGCGCCTGGCTTTCCGAGCTGGTCTTTTTCTCCTTTCGCCCACCATTGTTACAGTATGACGACCATTTTGTCGACAAGCCTTTGCCGGCCACATGACCAGCTGACGTCGGCTTACTGAGCTTATCCTTGTTCTTCATTACATTCAATGCCCTATTTAGAGTGGTGTCCCAAGGGTTGCTCTTAGTCGACCCCGCGCTACTGCTTTCAGTCGCCTGCGGAAGGAATGTGAACCATTTAGAAATTTGGCTTCATTAATTAGAATGCAACCATATGGAGCTAATTACGCGGGGGTGTATTCCTTACCAGAACAAGCTCAAGCTTCCTGGTCTTCGGATCCGTGGTAAGCTCCTTTGTTTTCGGGTCCTTCTTGTACCGGGCCCTGACAAAGTTCCTGGTCTGCTTGTCACCGTATTTATCGAAGAGGTGTGGTAGGCCTTGCTCGGCACGGTCCGCCTCCTCCTTGTCCCATATAGGCTCCGCCACTCTGTAACCGCCGGGACCGAGTGTGTGTTCCCCTATGTTCAGCTCCCGCATTTCTTTCCCCCACTGACTTGATTGGGAGTTTGCGGTGCTCGAGCAATTGATCTTGAAGTCGTTGTAGTCATCTTCGGTGATTGAAGGATTTTTCTCCTTGATCTTCTCATAACTCTCACCTTTCTCGATCATTCTCTTCACATTGCTTTTCCAAGTAGACAGGGCCTTGCTCATCTTTGTGAGGGTAGCATTGTTCACTTTATTCCCTTTGAGGCTTGTGTTTGCAAATTCAGCGGGGAACTTGTATCGTTCGTGCAGCTTCGTGAAGGAGGTTGCGCAAATTCCCTCGGTCAGGATGCCTCAGGTTCTCGGTGTTGATCGAGACGGTGCTCCGGAGAATGCACCCAAGCTAAAGCGAGTATCCCTTGACTATTCATTCGGGCGCCGTTGGATTCCCGTTGGAGTCCACTTCAGTAACTTCCTCCTTGAGGGTGAGGAGCATGATCGGGCGCCGGTCCTTCCGTTGCCTCTTCGGTTGGCTGCCATCTGTGCATGCGCCACCATCATCAGTGGTGGCATCCTTGGCGGCACCATCAGTGGTGGCATCAGTGGGGTCATCCTCGGCGGTACCATCAGTGGTCTCAGGATCGGTGGGGAAGGCGGCGACCTCATACAACTGAGGTTGGTCCTCCATCTCCTGGGACAACTCCCAGAATGCCTTGCCGCCCGAACCCCCAGCCTCATCGTTGTTGGCCATGTTTCTCTCTAAATAAGAACAAAGTTTGGTCAAAAAGTTGGTTATTGTTTAGGGTTTGTCGACACCGAGGCATCCTAAAAGCTAAGCTTTTATCATTGAGGGTTTTTCGATGCCGAGGCACCCTAAAAGCCTAAGCTTTCATCATTAGTCACAAGTACCCCATATGTCCTATTTTTAGCAAAGTCATGCTAAAATTCACGGAAAATTTCAGCATGACCTTTGCTGAAAATAGGACATATGGAGTACCCGAATTTGCTGGAACGGAAGTTAATCGACATTCTAGCAAACTCAAGGGCCTCTCGGGTGGACAAGGCAAAAAAGGCCTCCATCACAACAAAGCAAATCATTGCATGGGCATACAGATGTTGAAGTAAGAACGCCAGAAGTAGCATTAAACCATTTCCACAGTACTATGGTGATTTGAGATCATCTATTTATGTTCGCAAAGAGTAGTTTATGATCTAAGACTAAAAGGAAATGCACCAGCAGTACTAAATTGTCGGTCAGTCTCCAAAACTGATCCCAGCATTTTAAACAGTCCCTAGCAAGAACACAAATGTGGAAGCAAGTCAACGCAAAGCTATCTTTTCTTGTTTATCAGAAATGCACCCTAATTAGGCATTCACAAAATTAAGAGCAAAGTCTAGCTTGCAAACCACAAAATTAAGAGCAAATTAAGAGTAAATTTTTTTCAATTTTCATTGATGTTTCAAATTAGATCGGTGCACATGTGGCTGCAATTTCTATTGGTCATCCAAGATGGGTGTTCATAGTAAAGTACTATATAGTGGCACTAACATAACCAAGGATTGCTTTAAAAAAACATAACCAAGAATCACCTTCCACGTGGCTTCTTCTCTTGAGCCTGGCTTCCTTCTGCAAAGTGGGCAAATACTTCTGTCTGCTGCAGTAGGTACTTCAGTCGCCCTTTCCCTTCTTGTTCTGTGATCAAAACCACGATGAGAATGCAATACACACCAAAGAATATCATATACAAGAATTGCAGAAATTAAACAAGGTCAGACCCACACTATCTATTCTTTCTTCATGATAAAATCAGGAGCCCCATATAAACAGTCTAAATAGCACATGTGTGACCAACATCAACAAAGTCAGGTTGTCCTAAGAGGCTAAGATATTTGTATCAACTGGCATAGCTCCATGCAAATTACAGAATTAGTACATCAAAAACAAAAATAACCAGCATGTTGCCAACAGTCTAGACAGCACAGCATGACCAAACACCAACGAAGTCAAGTTGTCCAAAGAGGGTAAGATATTTGAATGTTCCATGCACACAAAACAACCAGCAAGTTCACAAGGGATGGTGAAGATGAGTAGACTAAACTTTTGGGGCAACTCCTGTTCAGGTGTCCAAACGACAGCAGATGTCTATTCTAGTTTTAGGGCACACAGCCATTTACTCTTGATCAGGTGCTAAGTCAAGGCATAATGACAAACTCATATTTGATTATTACAACTACCGACAGTGAATATCACATCTCAAGGAGATGGATCAGAAATATTGTGCATACAACATTAGTATACACAAGCTGATAGGAAAACTTACAATGAAGATAGCATGCTGACAAATCAACTGTCTAGAACAGAGAAACAAAGATAACAATATCTACTCCTTTTAAGTGCTCACCAACAAAATAAGTAACTGGGACTAGGGACAATCTCTACTATTGCATGCAGACACAGCTTAAGTACAAACTGACAACAAAATAAATAGAGCAATCGCACCCATGACATTCATCTAACCTTGCCTCACGATATTACCCTAAACTTGATGTATCAGCTGGTGCTCTAGTAACTAAAAATAGAACTGACGAAGTAAAGATGCATAAAAATGACTTCAAACTGGTTGGTGTCTCTTAAATATAGTGTCATTCAGGAAAAGAAGCCTGATTTAGCAGCTAATTAATCCAATGGGCGAACTGTAGGGGCGTGAGCAGAAGCAGGAAAGGCCTAGGGTTTACCTTGCACGGCGGATCTGGTGGAGGAGTTGGTCGGCGGCGGCGGCGGTGGTGTGGATCTGGTAGGCGGTGGAGGACGAACGGCGGCGTCGAGGCAACGGGGCAGTGGCGTCGGGGCGGCGTCGAGGCGGCGGGGCAGCGGGGCGGCGGCGTCGGGAGAGGAGAGGGCGGCGTCGGGGCGACGGGGCGGAGACGAGGACGACGAGGACGACGGGGCGGCGGCGTCGGGAGAGGAGAGGGCAGCGTCGCGGCGTCAGGGCGTCGGGGCGGAGACGAGGACGACCGGGCGGCGTCGCGGCGTCGGGGCGGCGTCGAGGCGGCGGGGCAGCGGCGTCGGGGCGGCGTCGAGGCGGCGGGGCAGCGGCGTCGGGGAAGGGGATCGAGGGCGAGGGCGAGGGAGAGAGAGGGGATAGCTAGGTGGGCCGCCGGGGAGGAACTATGGATGGGCGCGGCACAATACTAATGGCGCACCACCCCTCGGTGCGCCATAAGTACATCCACACTAATGGCGCACCTCACCCTGGTGCGCCATTAGTATTTTTTTTTTGATTTCTGCTCGAGCCAACAGGTTATCTTCCACCTGACCTGATCCACACCAAGTTCCCTCTACTAGCTCGACTGGTCAGCAGCCAGTTCTCACACCAGGAGGTCCTGGGTTCGATTCCCAGGCTCCACAATTTTTTTAATGCATTTAAAATGCTGTTTGATACTTATTTGTGTTTAAATATGTTCAAACTTGTTTAAATCATAACAGTAATATTTTTTTATAAGACAGTAATATTTTTTTTAAAAAATATCATCAAACAGTAATGCCGGTGGAGCGGGGGAGGGTGCGCGGGGTGCGGGGGGTCGGCGGCGGAGGTTGAGTAGGGGAGGGGTGCGGGGGGTCAGCGGCGGTGGTTGAGTAGGGGAATCGAGGGTGCGGGGGGTCGGTGGCGGCGGCCGGTGGACCGGGGGGTGCTCGGCGGCGAGGGGGACCGGATCTGGCGAGATGGGATAGCGATCGAGATGGAGGGGGATCGAGATCGAGTGTCCATGAAATTTAAAAATATTTATGATAGTTCAAAAAGTGCCCATGAAATACAATCGAGAAATGAAGGCTACGATTTAAATACAATCGATCTTAGCTAGCTATCTGTTCACAATCTTCTTGCCCTTCTTTTTCGCAAATGGAGTTCTTCTGTGGAACGGACGTCCTTTAGGTAGGGTGGTCCTGCTTCTTGTGGTGTATGCTGCTACTTCATCGTCGTCGTCATGTTCGATCCTCGGGTCGCCGTACTTGTCGAAGTCTTGCTCATTGGCTACTCCATCCATTCCGATGATCTTCCTTTTGCCTCTCCTCACGACAACACGACTGGTCTTTGACGGGTCGATAATGAAGAAGCATAGGTCCACTTGGGAAGCCAGTACCCATGGCTCATTTTTCGCGGTGACGTTTGCGCCCGCGGTCTTGGATTTGGCTTCGGGTATAACCATGGTGGTGAAATACCGGTCTTCTTTTAGGACGCTCTTCGCCCATCTGAGACGGAACATCGGGACCTTCTCTCCAGCGTAGCTCAGCTCCCAGATCTCCTCGATCCTTTTGTAGTATCTGTCCTTGTCGTTACCGGTGTAGGATTCCATCGTTACCCCGGAGTTCTGATAACCATCGCTCTTCATGTCCTTGGCCTCGGTGTAGAATGTGTAGCCGTTGATATCGTACGCCTCATAGGTCATCGGGTTGTGCTCGGCGCCCTGTGACAAGGCGAATATGAGTTGTTCTTCCGTGGAAGAATCCTCATGTAAAGGGTACGACAGAAGCTTCTGCTTGAACCAACGCGTGAAACATGAGTTGTGCTCTTTGATTATATCTCTGTCCGTCCTCTGTTGGCCCCGGTCATTGTACGTCTTCTTAATAAAGGTTTTGTGCTCTACCACCCAAGGATCGACCATGTCCATGTTGGAAATATGCCCTAGAGGCAATAATAAATTGATTATTATTATATTTCCTTGTTCATGATAATCGTTTATTATCCATGATAGAATTGTATTGATAGGAAACTCAGATACATGTGTGGATACATAGACAACACCATGTCCCTAGTAGGCCTCTAGTTGACTAGCTCGTTGATCAATAGATGGTTACGGTTTCCTGACCATGGACATTGGATGTCGTTGATAACGGGATCACATCATTAGGAGAATGATGTGATGGAGAAGACCCAATCCTAAGCATAGCACAAGATCGTGTAGTTAGTATGCTAAAGCTTTTCTAATGTCAAGTATCTTTTCCTTAGACCATGAGATTGTGCAACTCCCGGATACCGTAGGAGTGCTTTGGGTGTATCAAACGTCACAACGTAACTGGGTGACTATAAAGGTGCACTACAGGTATCTCCGAAAGTGTTTGTTGGGTTGGCACAAATCGAGACTGGGATTTGTCACTCCGTGTAAACGGAGAGGTATCTCTGGGCCCACTCGGTAGGACATCATCATAATGTGCACAATGTGATCAAGGAGTTGATCACGGGATGATGTGTTACGGAACGAGTAAAGAGACTTGCTGGTAACGAGATTAAACAAGGTATCGGGATACCGACGATCGAATCTCGGGCAAGTATCGTACTGCTAGACAAAGGGAATTGTATACGGGATTGATTAAGTCCTTGACATCGTGGTTCATCCGATGAGATCATCGTGGAACATGTGGGAGCCAACATGGGTATCCAGATCCTGCTGTTGGTTATTGACCGGAGAGTCATCTCGGTCATGTCTGCATGTCTCCCGAACCTGTAGGGTCTACACACTTAAGGTTTGGTGACGCTAGGGTTATAGAGATATTAGTATGCGGTAACCCGAAAGTTGTTTGGAGTCCCGGATGAGATCCCGAACGTCACGAGGAGTTCCGGAATGGTCCGGAGGTAAAGAATTATATATAGGAAGTGCTATTTCGGCCATCGGGACAAGTTTCGGGGTCATCGGTATTGTACCGGGACCACCGGAAGGGTCCCGGGGGTCCGCCGGGTGGGGCCACCTGCCCCGGGGGGCCACATGGGCTGTAGGGGGTGCGCCTTGGCCTACATGGGCCAAGGGCACCAGCCCCAAGAGGCCCATGCGCCAAGAGAAGAGAAAAATGGGAGAGTCCTAAAGGGGGAAGGCACCTCCGAGGTGCCTTGGGGAGGATGGACTCCTCCCCACCCTTGGCCGCACCCTTCCTTGGAGGAAGGGGCAAGGCTGCGCCCTCCCCCTCTCCCTTGGCCCTATATATAGTAGGGAAAAGGAGGAGCAATCATACCTAAGGCCTGGCGCCTCCCTCTCCCTCCCGTGACACATCTCCCTCCTCCCGCAGCGCTTAGCGAAGCCCTGTTGGAATCCCGCTACTTCCACCACCACGCCGTTGTGCTGTTGGATCTCCATAAACCTCTCCTCCCCCCTTGATGGATCAAGAAGGAGGAGACATCGCTGCTCTGTACGTGTGTTGAACGCGGAGGTGCCGTCCGTTCGGCGCTAGGATCATCGGTGATTTGGATCACGACGAGTACGACTCCATCAACCCCGTTCTCTTGAACGCTTCCGCTTAGCGATCTACAAGGGTATGTAGATGCACTCTCCTTCCCCTCGTTGCTAGTCTCTCCATAGATAGATCTTGGTGACATGTAGGAAAATTTTGAATTTTTGCTACGTTCCCCAACAATGGCATCATGAGCTAGGTCTATTGCGTAGATTCTATGCACGAGTAGAACACAAAGTAGTTGTGGGTGTTGATTTTGTTCAATATGCTTGCCATTACTAGTCTTATCTTGATTCGGCGGCATCGTGGGATGAAGCGGCCCGGACCAACCTTACACGTACTCTTACGTGAGACCGGTTCCACCGATAAACATGCACTAGTTGCATAAGGTGGCTGGCGGGTGTCTGTCTCTCCCACTTTAGTCGGATCGGATTCGATGAAAAGGGTCCTTATGAAGGGTAAATAGCAATTGGCATATCACGTTGTGGTTTTTGCGTAGGTAAGAAACGTTCTTGCTAGAAACCCATAGCAGCCACGTAAAACATGCAAACAACAATTAGAGGACGTCTAACTTGTTTTTGCAGGGTATGCTATGTGATGTGATATGGCCAAAAGGATGTGATGAATGATATATGTGATGTATGAGATTGATCATGTTCTTGTAATAGGAATCACGACTTGCATGTCGATGAGTATGACAACCGGCAGGAGCCATAGGAGTTGTCTTAATTTATTGTATGACCTGCGTGTCATTATGCAACGCCATGTAATTACTTTACTTTATTGCTAACCGGTAGCCATAGTAGTAGAAGTAATAGTTGGCGAGACAACTTCATGAAGACACGATGATGGAGATCATGATGATGGAGATCATGGTGTCATGCCGGTGATGATGATGATCATGGAGCCCCGAAGATGGAGATCAAAAGGAGCAAAATGATATTGGCCATATCATGTCACTATTTGATTGCATGTGATGTTTATCATGTTTATGCATCTTATTTGCTTAGAACGACGGTAGTAAATAAGATGATCCCTCATTAAAATTTCAAGAAGTGTTCTCCCCTAACTGTGCACCGTTGCTACAGTTCGTCGCTTCTAAGCACCACGTGATGATCGGGTGTGATGGATTCTTACATTCACATACAACGGGTGTTGACGAGCCTAGCATGTACAGACATGGCCTCGGAACACATGCAATACACTTAGGGTTAACTTGACGAGCCTAGCATGTACAGACATGGCCTCGGAACACGGAGACCGAAAGGTCGAGCATGAGTCGTATAGAAGATACGATCAACATGAAGATGTTCACCGACGTTGGCTAGTCCGTCTCACGTGATGATCGGACACGGCCTAGTTAACTCGGATCATGTAATCACTAAGATGACTAGAGGGATGTCTATCTGAGTGGGAGTTCATAAGATGAACTTAATTATCCTGAACATAGTCAAAAGGATTTTGCAAATTATGTCGTAGCTCACGCTATAGTTCTACTGTTTAGATATGTTCCTAGAGAAAAATTAGTTGAAAGTTGATAGTAGCAATTATGCGGACTAGGTACGTAAACTGAGGATTGTCCTCATTGCTTCATAGAAGGCTTATGTCCTTAATGCACCGCTCAGTGTGCTGAACCTCGAACGTTGTATGTGGATGTTGCGAACATCTGACATACACATTTTGATAACTACGTGATAGTTCAGTTAAACGGTTTGGAATTGAGGCACCAAAGACGTTTTTGAAACGTCGCGAAACATATGAGATGTTTTGAGGGCTGAAATTGGGATTTCTGGCTCGTGCCCACGTCAAGAGGTATAAGACCTCCGACGATTTTCTTAACCTACAAATGAAGGAGAAAAGCTCAATTGTTGTGCTTGTGCTGAGATTGTCTGAGTACAACAATCGCTTGAATCGAGTGGGAGTTGATCTTCCAGATGAAATAGTGATGGTTCTTCGAAGTCATTACCACCAAGCTGCTAGAGCTTCGTGATGAACTATGATATATCAGGGACATATATGATGATCCTTGAGATATTTGCGATGTTTGACACCGCGAAAGTAGAAATCAAGAAGGAGCATCAATTGTTGATGGTTGGTGAAACCACTAGTTTCAAGAAGGGCAAGGGCAAGAAGGGATACTTCATGAAACGGCAATTCAGCTGCTGCTCTAGTGAAGAAACCCAAGGTTGAACCCAAACCCGAGACTGAGTGCTTCTGTAATAAGGGGAACAGCCACTGGAGCAGAATTACCCTAGATACTTGGTAGATGAGAAGGCTGGCAAGGTCGATAGAAGTATATTGGATATACATTGTGTTGATGTGTACTTTACTAGTACTCCTAGTAGCACCAGGGTATTAGATACCGGTTCGGTTGCTAAGTGTTAGTAACTCGAAATAAAAGCTACGGAATAAACGGAGACTAGCTAAAGGTGAGCTGACGATATGTGTTGGAAGTGTTTCCAATGTTGATATGATCAAGCATCGCACGCTCCCTCTACCATCGAGATTGGTGTTTGCATTGAGCATAGACATGATTGGATTATGTCTATCGCAATACGGTTATTCATTTAAGGAGAATAACGGTTACTCTGTTTATTTGAATAATACCTTCAATGGTCTTACACCTAAATTGAATGGTTTATTGAATCTCGATCGTAGTGATACACATGTTCATGCCAAAAGATAGTAATGATAGTACCACCTACTTGTGGCACTACCACTTAAGTCATATCGGTATAAAACGCATGAAGAAGCTCCATGTTGATGGATCTTTGGACTCACTCGTTTTTGAAAGGATTGAGACATGCGAACCATGTTTGTTGGTAGATATGCATGAATAAACTCTATACAGATGGATCATTTGGACTCACTTGGTTTTGAATCACTTGAGACATGCAAATCATACCACATGGGCAAGATGACTGAAAGCCTCATTTTCAGTAAAATGGAACTAGAAAGCAACTTGTTGGAAGTAATACATTTTGATGTGTGCAGTCCAATGAGTGCTGAGGCATGTAGTGGATATCGTTATGTTCTTACTTCACAGATGATTTGAGTAGATGTTGAGTATATTTACTTGATGAATCACGAGTCTGAATTATTGAAAGGTTCAAGTAATTTCAGTGTGAAGTTGAAAGATCGTCGTGACAAGAGGATAAAAGATCTATGATATGATCATAGAGATGAATATTTGAATTACGAGTTTGGCACAGAATTAAGACATTGTGGAAATTGTTTCACAACTAATACAGCCTGGAACACCATAGTGGGATGGTGTGTCCGAACATCATAGTTGCACCCTATTGGATATGGTGCGTACCTTGATGTATCTTATCAAATTACCACTATCGTTCATGGGTTAGGCATTAGAGACAACCGCACTCACTTTAATAGGGCACCACGAAACTCCATTGAGACAACACCATATGAACTATGGTTTGGAGAAACCTAAGCTGTCGTTCCTTAAAAGTTTGGGACTGCGACGCTTATGTGAAAAAGTTTCAGGCTAATAAGCTCAAACCCAAAGCGGATAAATGCATCTTCGTAGGACACCCAAAACAGTTGGGTATACCTCCTGTCTCAGATCCGAAAGCAATAAGGGATTTTTTCTAGAATCGGGTCCTTTCTCGAGGAAAAGTTTCTCTCGAAAGAATTGAGTGGGAGGATGGTGGAGGCTTGATGAGGTTATTGAACCGTCTCTTCAACCAGTGTATGGCAGGGCACAGGGTGTTGTTCCTATGGCACCTACACCAATTGAAGTGGAAGCTTATGATATTGATCATGAGACTTCGGATCAAGTCACTACCAAACCTCGTGGGATGACAAGGATGCATACTACTTCAAAGTGGTATGTGATCCTGTCTTGAAGGTCATGTTGCTAGACAACAATGAACCTACGAGCTATGGAGAAGTGATGGTGGGCCCAAATTCCGACAAATGGTTAAGAAACCATGAAATCCGAGATAGGATCCATGTATCAGAACAAAGCATGGACTTTGGTGGACTTGCCCAATGATCGGCAAGCCACTAAGATAAATGGATCTTTAAGAAGAAGACGGACGTGGACGGTAATGTCACTATCTATGAAGCTCGACTTGTGGCGAAGAGTTTTTTCACAAGTTCAAGGAGTTGACTGCGATGAGATTTTCTCATCCGTAGCGATGCTTAAGTCCGTCGGAATCATGTTAGCATAAGCTGCATTTATGAAATCTGGCAGATGGATGTCAAAACGAGTTTCCTTACCAACTTTCGTAAGGAAAGGTTGTATGTGATACAATCAGAAAGGTTTTGTCAATCCTAAGGATGCTAAAAGGTATGCTAGCTCCAGCAATCCTTCTAAGGACTGGAGTAAGCATCTTGGAGTTGGAATGTGCGCTTTGATGAGATGATCAAAGATTTTGGGTTTATACAAAGTTCATGAGAAACTTGTATTTCCAAAGAAGTGAGTGGGAGCACTATAGAATTTCTGATGAGTATATGTTGTTGACATATTATGGATCAGAAATGACGTAAATTTTCTGGAAAGCATATTGGGTTATTTGAAAAGTGTTTTTCAATAGAAAACCTGGATTAAGCTATTTGAACATTGAGCATCAAGATCTATAAGGATAGATCAAAACGCTTAATGGTACTTTCAAATGAGAGCATACCTTGGCATGATCTTGAAGGTGTTCAAGATGGATCAGTCAAAGAAGGAGTTCTTGGCTGAGTTGTAAGGTATGAAGTTAAGACTTAAAGCTCGAACACGGCAGAAGAAAGAGAAAGGACGAATGTCGTCCCCTATGCTTTTGTCATAGGCTCTATACAGTATGCTATGCTGTGTACCGCACCTGAAGTGTGCCTTGCCATGAGTCAGTCAAGGGGTACAAGAGTGATCCAAGAATGGATCACAGGACAGCGGTCAAAGTTATCCTTAGTAACTAGTGGACTAAGGCATTTTCTCGATTATGGAGGTGGTAAAAGAGTTCGTCGTAAAGGGTTACGCCGATGCAAACTTTGACACTAATCCAAATTATTCTGAGTAGTAAACTGGATTCGTATAATAGAACAGTTATTTGGAATAGCTCCAAATAGAACGTGGTAGCTGCATCTAGGAGATGACATAGAGATTTGTAAAGCACACACGGATCTGAAAGGTTCAGACCCGTTGACTATAACCTCTCTCACAAGCATAACATGATCAAACCCAGAACTCATCGAGTATTAATCACATGGTAAATGTGAACTAGATTATTGACTCTAGTAAGCTCTTTGGGTGTTAGTCACATGGGGATGTGACCTTGAGTGTTAATCACATATCGATGTGAACTAGATTATTGACTCTAGTGCAAGTGGGAGACTGTTGGAAATATGCCCTAGAGGCAATAATAAATTGATTATTATTATATTTCCTTGTTCATGATAATCGTTTATTATCCATGCTAGAATTGTATTGATAGGAAACTCAGATACATGTGTGGATACATAGACAACACCATGTCCCTAGTAGGCCTCTAGTTGACTAGCTCGTTGATCAATAGATGGTTACGGTTTCCTGACCATGGACATTGGATGTCGTTGATAACGGGATCACATCATTAGGAGAATGATGTGATGGACAAGACCCAATCCTAAGCATAGCACAAGATCGTGTAGTTAGTATGCTAAAGCTTTTCTAATGTCAAGTATCTTTTCCTTAGACCATGAGATTGTGCAACTCCCGGATACCGTAGGAGTGCTTTGGGTGTATCAAACGTCACAACGTAACTGGGTGACTATAAAGGTGCACTACAGGTATCTCCGAAAGTGTTTGTTGGGTTGGCACAAATCGAGACTGGGATTTGTCACTCCGTGTAAACGGAGAGGTATCTCTGGGCCCACTCGGTAGGACATCATCATAATGTGCACAATGTGATCAAGGAGTTGATCACGGGATGATGTGTTACGGAACGAGTAAAGAGACTTGCCGGTAACGAGATTGAACAAGGTATCGGGATACCGACGATCGAATCTCGGGCAAGTATCGTACCGCTAGACAAAGGGAATTGTATACGGGATTGATTAAGTCCTTGACATCGTGGTTCATCCGATGAGATCATCGTGGAACATGTGGGAGCCAACATGGGTATCCAGATCCCGCTGTTGGTTATTGACCGGAGAGTCATCTCGGTCATGTCTGCATGTCTCCCGAACCCGTAGGGTCTACACACTTAAGGTTCGGTGACACTAGGGTTATAGAGATATTAGTATGCGGTAACCCGAAAGTTGTTCGGAGTCCCGGATGAGATCCCGGACGTCACGAGGAGTTCCGGAATGGTCCAGAGGTAAAGAATTATATATAGGAAGTGCTATTTTGGCCATCGGGACAAGTTTCGGGGTCATCGGTATTGTACCGGGACCACCGGAAGGGTCCCGGGGGTCCATCAGGTGGGGCCACCTGCCCCGGGGGGCCACATGGGCTGTAGGGGATGCGCCTTGGCCTACATGGGCCAAGGGCACCAGCCCCAAGAGGCCCATGCGCCAAGAGAAGAGAAAAAGGGGAGAGTCCTAAAGGGGGAAGGCACCTCCGAGGTGCCTTGGGGAGGATGGACTCCTCCCCACCCTTGGCCGCACCCTTCCTTGGAGGAAGGGGCAAGGCTGCGCCCTCCCCCTCTCCCTTGCCCCTATATATAGTAGGGAAAAGGAGGAGCAATCATACCTAAGGCCTGACGCCTCCCTCTCCCTCCCGTGACACATCTCCCTCCTCCCGCAGCGCTTAGCGAAGCCCTGTTGGAATCCCGCCACTTCCACCACCACGCCGTTGTGCTGTTGGATCTCCATCAACCTCTCCTCCCCCCTTGCTGGATCAAGAAGGAGGAGACGTCGCTGCTCCGTATGTGTGTTGAACGCGGAGGTGCCGTCCGTTCGGCGCTAGGATCATCGGTGATTTGGATCACGACGAGTACGACTCCATCAACCCCGTTCTCTTGAACGCTTCCGCTTAGCGATCTACAAGGGTATGTAGATGCACTCTCCTTCCCCTCGTTGCTAGTCTCTCCATAGATAGATCTTGGTGACACGTAGGAAAATTTTGAATTTCTGCTACGTTCCCCAACAGTCTATGTGTTGTAGCGCGACTAGGTTTGCTCTTTCAAAGTCGGCGAGTCGACCCTCTAAGTCGACATGCATTTCGCGGCGACCTTCACGGTGACCCCATCCAGCGAGCCTGCCGAGGTGCCTGTTGATGGGCAGACCAACGGGGTTCTTGATGCCTAGATAATTCGTGCAGTAGGAGATGCACTCTTCGGTCAGAAAGCCCCTGGCTATACTTCCCTCTGGACGTGACATGTTGCGAACGTATCCTTTGATGACACCATTCATCCTTTCGAACGGCTTCATGCTGTGCAGGAACGTCAGCCCGAGTTGGATGATATCCTCCACTATATGGACCAGCAGATGCACCATAACATCGAAGAATGCGGGCGGGAAGTACATCTCAAGCTCGCATAGTATCACCACGATCTCTTCCTGTAGCCTTCTGAGTTGCCTCACGCCAATCGACTTCCGAGAGATGACGTCAAAAAAGTTGCATAGGCCAAATAGCGTTTCACGGACATGCGCGTCCATGATCCCATGGATTGCAACTGGAAGTATCTGCGTCATCAGCATGTGACAGTCGTGAGACTTCATCCCACTAAACTTCTGCTTCGCTGGGTCTAGGTATCTGCTTATCTTCCCCGCGTAACCGTAAGGAAGTTTTACTCCTAGGAGGCAGGTGAAAAACTGCTCGATCTCCTCCTGACTTAGAGTGAAGCACGCGGGAGGGTAGTCATTTCCGGTCTTCTTGGCCTTTTTTGCCTTTGCGACGACTTTCTGTGTCCTGCTTCGCCTCATCATCATCATCATCATCATCATCATCATTATCATCATCATCATTAGCGTGAAGCTCCTGCCTGATGCCCATTGATTTCAAGTCTACCCTTGCTTTCGGCCCATCTTTGGTCCTCTCTGGCATGTTGAGCAGGGTACCAAGCAGAGTCTCGCACACGTTCTTCGTGATATGCATAACATCAAGGCTGTGAGGCACACGGTGGATCTTCCAGTACGGCAAGTCCCAGAAAACAGACCTCGTTTTCCATACCTTCAGCAGCGGCTCTGGCGCCTTTCGCTTCTTTCCCGGCTCTGGCGCCTTTTGCTTCTTTCCCGGCAGTGGGCAGTCTTTCCAATTTTTCAACAGCTTGTCTATTTCCTCGCCGCTCCTCGTACACGGGCGTTTTCGGGGTTCGGCTTCACCATCGAACAGATCCTTGCGTTTCCTCCACGGGTCAACATCGCGAAGCCACCTTCGATGTCCCATGAACACGGTTTTTGAAGACCCGGGATCTCTATCTAGCTGGCGATACGTTGTGTCATCCATGCATCTTACGCATCCAGAAAATCCGTGGACTACCTGCCCCGCGAGATATCCATAATCGAGATAGTCGTGCACCGTCGTGAGCAGTGCGGCTCTCATAGGGAAATATTCTTTCTCTGCGGCGTCCCACGTATTGGCTGGCGTTTTCCACAACGTGTCAAGCTCCTCTTTCAGCAGCCCCAGATACAGATTGATGTCGTTCCCTGGTTGTTTCGGCCCTTCAATTAGCATACTCATGTGAATGTACTTCCTCTTCATGCACAACCAGGGGGGAAGGTTGTACATCCACACAAACACAGGCTAGGTGCTATGTGTGCTTCTCTGGCTGCCAAACGGATTGACTCCATCGGTGCTCGCGCCCAGCACGATGTTCCTTGGATCGTTCCCAAATTCTGGGTCTTCGAAGTTCAACGCTTGCCACTGGCTCGCATCCTTAGGGTGACTTAGCATCTTGTCTTTTTTATCTATCTCCGGATCATTTGCGTCATCTTCTCGCTTCTTCTCCTCCCTATCCGCGTGCCAACGCAGGAGCTTTGCTACCTTAGGGTCCGCGAAATACCGCTGCAGACGAGGAGTGATCGGAAAGTACCACACCACTTTTCGAGGAGCTTTCTTCCTCTTCTTGTATCGAGTGACGCCGCACACCGGACATATGGTAGACTCCGCGTGCTCGTCCCGATAAATGATGCAATTGTTCATGCACACATGGTATTTCACGTGCGGTAAATCCAGAGGACACACGATTTTGTTCGCCTCCTCCAAACTGGTCGGGCACTTGTTCCCCTTGGGAAGACGTTCGTGCCAGAATGACATGTTCTCGTCGAAGCATGCGTCGGTCATTTTGTGTTTTACCTTCATCTCCAGAGCCATGAGCGTTACTTTCAGGCGGATATCCTCGGGCCTGCATCCTTCATACAATGGAGTAACCGCGTCTAACTCAAGTTGATCCATCTTGGCTTTCTCTCGGGCGGCAGCTCTTGCGTTATCCATCTGCTTGAGAAGCAGCTCTTGAATATGAGGGTCCTGCACCCAGCCCATCGATGGTCCAGCGTCGTCTGCTCCGCCGGCATCATCATCTTCATGATCATGCCCATCGTCTGCTCCGGCATCTTCCTCATCATCATGTCCTGCATCTTCTACATGATGACTGTGTACAGCATCACCGTCGTGATCATCTCCTGGGGATTCTTCGTCTTCTCGCCCGCCCGAGCCGCGGTGGTTGTCTTGCTGCCTTTCCTCATTTCTTGCCCACCCCCCATGGACGACTTCGTAGTCATCTTCATCACTTTGCCACTGATAGCCATCCATGAAACCACGCAAGGGCAGGTGGTCCCGCACCTGCCCGGAATCCGGGTCCGCAATAAGGCTCTTCAGCTTGCATCTTCGACACGGACATCTTATCTCCATCTCGTTCTTTTGAAGCATCTTGGCCTTCGCGGGCCTCAAAAACCTATTCACGATGCCTTCGGTCATCGTGCGGACCATGGTCGCCTGCGGGGTAGAGCAAAACGATATTTTAGAACCAAGAAAAAATTTGGCATGACTTTCCCTAAAAATAGGACCAAAAAGAATGCTTAATGCCAAAATTCTCGCCGAAACGGAAATGAATCAACATTCCGGCAAAATATTGGCAACTATCGCATTTCAAATACCGGTACACCTCCAAACACAAACACATATGCAACACCACAAACATATGCAACACCACGAACATACATAGATCTAGCTAGGCCATAAAAAGTGCATGTGCACATTGTTGTAGGGAGAACAACATAAATATAGCTTCCCCCCTTACTTACCTATCAAAACAAGGTAATTTAACCACTTAATTTGAATGAATCTATGGTGGAAATGAGGTGAAAAAGAGGAGGCACCCGAGACAAGGAGGAGGCGGTGGAGAGAATGAAGTGGGGAGAAAGTGAGTGTGGGTAGGAGAGGCTGTCCAAAATATCTTGTTGCTGCCCACTTACTAATGGCGCACCAACCATAAATGCGCCATTAATAATCCAGGTTACTAATGGCGCACCTTCTGGTGGTGCGCCATTAGTAGTTTTGCAAAAAAAAACATACTAATGGCGCACTGCTCCACAGTGCGCCATTACTAGTTTAAACTAGTAATGGCGCACGGTGGAAAAGTGCGCCATTAGTAGTTTTGCAAAAAAAGGAATAAAAAATATAATAAAAAAAGCAACATTAGTGGCGCACTTTCCGATAGGTGCGCCATTACTAGTTACAACTAGTAATGGCGCACTTCGTCTGGATACACCATTAGTATGTTTGGACAGGCGCACTAGTTAAAATTTTTTTTGATACTAATGGCGCACCTTGGGCCTGGTGCGCCATTAGTAGTTTCAACACTAATGGCGTATCAGAAGGTGGTGCGCCATTAGTATATACTAATGGCGCACTGCTTATCTAGTGCGCCATTAGTGTCAATCCCATCTATAGCCCTTTTTCTAGTAGTGAAAAGAACTATGTGGCGCTTTGGCTCATCGTATGATGTATTCGCTTCCTTATTTTTTCTTTTTCTCGGTTTGGTAGACATGTCCTTCACATAGATAACCTGTGCCACATCATTAGCTAGGACGAACGGTTCGTCAGTGTACCCAAGATTGTTCAGATCCACTGTTGTCATTCCGTACTGTGGGTCTACCTGTACCCCACCTCCTGACAGATTGACCCAGTTGCATTTAAACAAAGGGACCTTAAAATCTACTCCGTAGTCAAGTTCCCATATGTCCACTATGTAAACATAATATGTGTCCTTTCCCCTCTCGGTGGCTGCATCAAAGCGGACACCGCTGTTTTGGTTGGTGCTCTTTTGATCTTGGATGATCGTGTAAAATGCATTCCCATTTATCTCGTATCCTTTCCAAATCATTACAGTCGAAGATGGTCCCCTGGACAACGAGTACAACTCCTCACAAACAGTGTTTTCACCTCTGAGACGTGTTTCCAACCAACTGCTGGAAGTCCTGATGTGTTGACATGTAATCCAGTCGTCGCACTGCTCCGGGTGTTTGGAGCGCAGACTGTTCTTGTGTTCATCGACATAAGGGGTCACCAAGGTAGAGTTCTATAGAACTGTGTAGTGTTCTTGAGACCAAGAATATCCGTCCCTGCGTATTATTGTCTCCCCTCCAAGCGTGCCTTTTCCAGTCAGTCTCCCCTCATACCGCGATTTAGGGAGACCTATCTTCTTAAGGCCAGGAATGAAGTCAACACAAAACCCAATGACATCCTCTGTTTGATGGCCCATGGAGATGCTTCCTTCTGGCCTAGCGCGGTTACAGACATATTTCTTTAGGACTCCCATGAACCTCTCAAAGGGGTACATATTGTGTAGAAATACGGGGCCCAGAATGACAATCTCGTCAACTAGATGAACTAGGACGTGCGTCATGATATTGAAGAAGGATTGTAGGAACACCAGCTCGAAACTGACAAGACATTGCACCACATCACTCCTTAGCCTTGGTATGATTTCTGGATCGATCACCTTCTGAGAGATTGCATTAAGGAATGCACATAGCTTCACAATGGCTAATCGGACGTTTTTCGGTAGAAGCCCCCTCAATGCAACCAGAAGCAGTTGCATCATAATCACGTGGCGGTCATGAGACTTTAAGTTATGGAACTTTTTCTCTGCCATATTTATTATTCACTTTATATTCGACGAGAAGCCGGTCGGGACCTTCATACTAAGCAGGCATTCAAAGAAGATTTCCTTCTCTTCTTTGGTAAGAGCGTAGCTGGCAGGACCTTCATACTACTTTGGAGGAATGCCATCTTTTTCGTGCAAATGTTGCAGGTCCTCCCGTGCCTCAGCTGTATCTTTTGTCTTCCCATACACGCCCAAGAAGCCTAGCAGGTTCACGCAAAGGTTCTTCGTCACGTGCATCACGTGGATCGAAGAGCGGACCTCTAGGTCTTTCCAGTAGGGTAGGTCCCAAAATATAGATTTCTTCTTGCACATGGGTGCGTGTCCCTCAACGTCACTCGGAACAGCTAGTCCGTCGGGACCCTTTCCAAAGATTACGTGTAAATCATTGACCATAGCAAGTACGTAATCACCGGTATGCATGGCGGGCTTCTTCCGGTGATCTGCCTCGCCTTTGAAATGCTTGCTTTTCTTTCGACATTGATGGTTGGTCGGAATAAATCGACGATGGCCCAGGTACACATTCTTCCTGCAGCTTCCCAGGTATATACTTTCGGTGTCAACTAAACAGTGCGTGCATGCGTGGTATCCCTTGTTTGTCTGTCCTGAAAGGTTACTGAGAGCGGGCCAATCATTGATGGTTACAAACAGTAATGCGTGCAGGTTAAATTCCTCTTGTCTGTGCTCATCCCACACACATACACTGCTTCCATTCCACAGCTATAAAAGTTTTTCAACTAATGGCCTTAGGTGCACATCAATGTCGTTGCCGAGTTGCTTAGGGCCTTGGATGAGAACTGGCATCATAATGAACTTTCGCTTCATGCACATCCAAGGAGGAAGGTTATACATACATAGAGTCACGGGCCAGGTGCTGTGATTGTTGCTTTGCTCCCCGAAATGATTAATGCCATCCGCGCTTAAACCAAACCATACGTTCCTTGGGTCATGTGCAAACTCAGCCCAGTACTCTCTCTCGATTTTTCTCCACTGCGACCCGTCAGCGGGTGCTCTCAACTTCCCGTCTTTCTTACGGTCCTCACTGTGCCATCGCATCAACTTGGCATGCTCCTTGTTTCTGAACAGTCGTTTCAACCGTGGTATTATAGGAGCATACCACATCACCTTCGCAGGAACTCTCTTCCTACGGGCTCGCCGTCAACATCACCAGGGTCATCTCGTCTGATCTTATACCGCAATGCACCCCATACCGGGCATGCGTTCAAATCCTCGTACGCACCACGGTAGAGGATGCAGTCATTAGGGCATGCATGTATCTTCTGCACCTCCAATCCTAGAGGGCATACGACCTTCTTTGCTGCGTACATACTGTCGGGCAATTCATTATCCTTTGGAAGCTTCTTCTTCAATATTTTTAGTAGCTTCGCTAATCCTTTGTCAGGCACAGCATTCTCTGCCTTCCACTGTATCAATTCCAGTACGGTACCCAGCTTTGTGTTGCCATCTTCGCAATTGGGGTACAACCCTTTTTTGTGATCCTCTAACATGCGATCGAACTTCAGCTTCTCCTTTTGACTTTCGCATTGTGTCCTTGCATCGACAATGACCCGGCGGAGATCATCATCGGGCATGTCATCTGGTTCCTCTTGATCTTCAGCAGCTTCCCCCGCTGCAGCATCATCGGGCACATCGTCTGGTTCCTCTTGATCTTCAGCAGCTCCCCCCGTTGCAACATCATCGTATTCAGGGGGCACATAGTTGTCATCGTCCTCTTCTTCTTCGCCGTCTTCCATCATAACCCCTATTTCTTCGTGCCTCGTCCAAACATTATAGTGTGGCATGAAACCCTTGTAAAGTAGGTGGGTGTGAAGGATTTTCTGATCAGAGTAAGACTTCGTATTCCCACATTTAGTGCATGGACAACACATAAAGCCATTCTGCTTGTTTGCCTCAACCACTTTGAGAAAATTATGCACGCCCTTAATGTACTCGGAGGTGTGTCTGTCACCATACATCCATTGCCGGTTCATCTGCGTGCATTATATATAATTATGTGTGTCAAAAGTAAGAAAATCAGACAAATATCTACCTAAAGTAAGAAAATCAGACAAGTATCAGAAAGAAGATAAGAAAAAGAGGCTCACCACGGTGGTGCCGGCGACAAGGTCGGTGCGGGCGATCAACGACGGTGAAAACGGGGATAGGGCGTGACGAATCACTAAATCTAGACAAATCTCGAAAAAAATGGAGCTCCGAGGTCGAGCTTCCAGAGGAGAAAGCTTAACTAGTGTGGCTCGGGCATTTCATCGAACACCTCATGTGCATAGGAGGTGAACTAGAGCACCCAAATTCCCTCTCCTCGCCGGATTCAAAAAACAGAGCACTGGAGTGCTCTGCCGAGGCGGTGGGTATATATAGGCAAGTTATTTGTCCCAGTTCAAGGCATGAACCATGACTAAAGAACCCCCTTCTATCCCGGTTCAAGCCACGAACCGGGACCAATGGTTGTGGGCCAGGAGCGAGGACCATTGGTCCCGGTTCGTGGCTTGAACCGGGACAAATGGTTCCACACGAACTGGGACCAATGCCCACGAGGCCCTGACCGGCCCCCTGGGCTCACGAACCGGGTCTAATACCCCCCATCGGTCCCGCTTCTTGAAGAACCGGGACTAATGGGCTGGCCAGGCCCGAACGGTAGCCCTGTTTTCTACTAGTGACAGGTTGTCGGGTGGACTACTTGGGACGGATCCGGGTGAAAACCTGGTCTTCGGTGGATGGCCAGAGCCGGTGATGACGATGCCCTTATCATCGTTTCCTTCATGAAGGCATCATCGAGGTGAAGCTCCCAGCTCCACTCAATACCTCCGGGGGAAACCCTAGATCAGCTGATCGGATGTTGGCGGCAATCATGTGTCGTTACCCCCTTGGGGGCGGCATTCTTGGAGGTGCACTCGTTCTCGCAGGACCAGCGGACGGTTTCTTTGGTGGAGCGGTGCTTCATCCTACACATTGATGGGGACGGATCTCGACGGCGTGGCACAGTGCAGATTCGGCGTTCGATGTTCGAGGATGGAGTCGCTCAGGAGGACGATGATGTCTGGCGTCGTGGTGGCGTCGATGGCAGAGTGACCTGGCACGGTAGATGCAATAGTACAGCTCTGAAGATGGATTGGTGGCATGTGGCTGCGGTGGCCTCATACCCGGCAGGCGTCCTGGTTGAGGAATGCGTCGGACTGGTAGGTTTCCCATACCCGGCAAGCGTCCTGGTTGGGACCTCAGGTCTTAGACGTTTAGGTTTGGCTGCGAGGTCTGTTTGGTATTAGGCTCAGACTATCAGCTTCTTTCATCAACTGGATAGGAGTAGCGACAGATGTTGCCTAGACGGTGGTTTTAGTCTTACTGTTGTATGACTTTGTAAGGTCTTGTGCGAATAATTAATAAAGTGATCGCATGCATCGCCCAGATGCAGAGGCCGGAGGCCACCCTCCATTTCTAAAAAAAAGTTTCATTGGATATTTCTCCCAAGTTAAATGAGAGGAAACAAACGTCTGCTGAGTATTTCAATTGCATAAAAATACTAAAATTAATGGGGAACTTTGGCATCTTTGCTGAATATATTTTTCTGTTTACATACCATGTTTCTTTCATAGTGGGGTTACATCTTAAGCATATTCACCATGGCTAGAGTGGTACATAAGGTGTCATCCTGTTCAGACCATTTACCTATATTGTTGAAATGTGAAGCGGATGAAGAGATGGTCTATCGGCCATGTATGAGGCGGTATGAAATTTTTTGGGAACGAGATGCAAGTTTACAAGAACGCATTTCTAATGCTTGGGAAGAGGCTGGGGAGAAGCTGAATCTGGGCGATGTGAAAGCTGGGTTGAATAGTGTACTACAAAAGTTGCATACGTGGGGAAGGAAGAGATTTGGCAATGTGACTAGAGAAATTGAAAAATCCAGAACCCGTTTAGAGGAGTTATTAAATATGAATGCTGATAGAGATGAATTGAAAAAAGTTTCTGACCGCATGAATGAGTTGTTATACCTAGAGGAGATGATCTGGTTACAAAGATCGCGAATTGACTGGCTCAAGGAGGGAGATAGAAATACAAAATTCTTCCACAATAAAGCTATCTGGCGAGCAAGGAAAAATAAGGTAAAATTATTAATCGATGATACAGGTCAAACTTATACAGATGATGCTGCCATGAGTAAGCTAGTACAGGAGTACTTTCGGAACATTTTTGCTAGGAATGACACTATTGATCCGGAGCCTGTGGTAAGTCTGTTTGAGCCAAAGATTAATGAGGACATAAATGCAAAGCTCTGTGCAGAATTTTCAGACAAGGAAATCTCGGATGCTCTTTTTCAAATCGGACCTTTGAAGGCTCCGGGATGTGATGGGCTGCCTGCAAGGTGCTTCCAGAGAAATTGGAGCATATTAAAGGATGAGATCATCACTGCGGTAAGGAATTTTTTCCGAACATGTATTATGCCGGAAGGCGTTAATGATGCGGTTATCGTTCTAATACCAAAGGTTGATGATCCAACAAAAGTTACAAATTTTCGGCCAATAAGTTTGTGCAATGTCATATATAAAATTGTGGCGAAGTGCTTGGTTAACCGGATGTGTCCTGTTTTGGATTTTTTTAGAAAAGGAGGATGACCCCCGGCCTCTGCATCTGGGAGATGCATACGGCCACTTTATTGATTATTCTCGAGGACCTTACAAAGTATTACAACAATATGCCTGAATCCGCCATCTTGGCAACATATGCCACTACTCCTATCCAAATGATGCAGGGGTGCTATCTGGGCCACATACCCAGACTACTGACCTAATCCTATCATCAAAAGCCAGAAGCCCCAGCCGAGCCACACCGCCGTCATCAATGTGAAGGATGAAGCACCGCTCCACCAAAAAGGCGCCCGCTGGTCCCTCGATCCCGTGTACGCCTCCAAGAATGACGCCCCCAAGGAGGAAACGACACCAACGCGCCGCTGTCATCCGATCAACTGATCTAGGGTTTCCCCCGGAGGTAGCGGATAGAGGTCTAGAGCTTCTCCACGGTGATGCCTTCAAGAAGGTAATGACACAACAGGGTGCCACCAACGCCGGTCATGGCATCAAGCCGAGCACAAGGTTTTCACCTGGATCCGCTCGAAGAACCCCCATCACGTAATGTGTGCACGGGTCGCCGCCGATCTGAGCCGCCGCACAACGAGCAGGCCGCACTGGCCAGATCAGATCTGTCCGGAGGGCACAACCCGCATGGTGCCAACCCAACCACCAGGCCCTCCATGCCGCCACCGCCGATCCGAGGTCAGATGGTGTGTCGCCGCAGACCCGAATGCGTCCTGTTTTGGATGATATCATCTCCCCTTTCCAGAGCGCCTTTGTGCCAGGTCGTCTAATTACAGATAATGCATTAGTGGCTTTTGAATGTATACATGCTATTCATCAGGAGCAGAGACAGGACAATAGCTTCTGTGCATATAAGTTGGATAGTCAAAGGCTTATGACAGGGTGGATTGGGTATTCTTGAAGCGAGTGATGGAAAAGCTCGGTTTTGCTCATCGATGGGTGCAATGGATCATGACGTGTGTCACCACGGTGCGATATAGGCCCTGTTTGGTTCAGCTTTTATCGGCGGATTCCGCTGCCGCGCAGCAGAATCTGAACCAAAGGGCAAACCCAGCAGAATCCGATTTCAGAAATCCGCTGCCAAAATCTGAACCAAAAGCGGAAGCAGCCTAGGACGTGCTTTCTAAAATCTGATTCCGCTACGGGCCAAAATCCGAAAAAACTGTATCAGTTGGTTTGCCAAATGACCTACATCTTTTTCACATCAGATTTTCCACATTTGTTTTTCCACAGCAGATTCTTCATAGCTGCTTTTAAAAATCCACAGCCGAACCAAACAGGGCCATAAAGTAAAATTCAATGGAACCCTCTTGGAATCATTTGCACCGGAGTGTGGCCTCCGGCAAGGTGATCCCCTCTCGCCATTCCTATTTTTGTTTGTCACTGATGGCCTATCTGAGTTGTTGAATCAGGGAGTGCGATCACGTGCTATTGAACCTATGAAAATCTGTAGAGCTGCCCCAGGTGTGTCACATCTTCTGGTCGCTGATGATACATTATTATTTTTCAAGGCTAACCAGCAGCAAGCGGAAGGAGTTAAGAGCATTATAAATGTGTATGAAGATGCTACGGGCCAACTTATCAATCCCCTCAAGTGTTCTATCTTATTTGGTCCTGCATGCTTCAATGAGGCACAAGAGGTGGTTCGGTCTGTTTTGGAAGTACAGAAAGATGAGTTTGAACCAAAGTACCTCGGGCTACCAACACCTGATGGGCGCATGCATCGCGGTAAATTTTAGAATTTGCAAGTACGGCATATGAAACGGATTTGCATTTGGGGTGATGGCCACATGGCTCAAGCAGGAAAGGAGACTTTGATAAAAGCCGTAGCACAGGCCATTCCTGCTTATATTATGGGCGTGTTTAAACTACCTTTGTCAGTATGCGATGATCTAACACAGATGGTTAGAAATTACTGGTGGGGTTCGGAAAAAGGCAAAAGGAAAGCTCACTGGATGGCATGGAAGAAAATTATTCAGCCAAAGGCTAGGGGGAATTGGGTTTTCGTGATTACAGAATCTTTAATCAAGCTTTACTAGCCCGGCAGGCGTGGCGTCTTCTCGTCAGTCCGGACAGCCTATGTGCGAGACTCTTAAAAGCTAAGTATTATCCTAACAGTCGTTTGGAAGACACCGTGTTTGCAGGGAACTCCTCATCGTCATGGCAAGCGATGACATACGGGCTTGAGCTGCTGAAGAAGGGTCATGTGTGGCGGGTCGGCAATGGCTAGAATGTCAGAATCTGGCGAGATTCCTGGCTGCCTCGACCACCGTCATACAGACCTGTCACCGTGCAAGGAAGATGCAGATTGCGACGTGTAGCTGACCTCCTCAGCGCACATGGAACCTGGGATGTGAATCTTCTCCGCCAATACTTCGTGTCGCCGGACGTTGAGGAAATTCTTCGCATCAAGGACAACACCAAGCCTTGATGATGTGCTAGCATGGGCACCAGACCCCAAAGGCGTCTTCTCTGTACGGAGCGCGTATAAGATCGCCCTCGACGACAAATCCCACACATCTACGTGCGCCATGAGCAGGGCACCGGACGGCAATCGCGCCGTCTGGACGGCATTGTGGGGGTGCCCTGCTCCCCCAAAGGTACGGGTTTTCGGCTGGCGTTTGGCGACTGATTCCTTGGCCACTATGCAAAATAAATTTAAGAGGCACATTGAAAAATCTGACATTTGTATCATTTGTGGTGTTGAACCGGAGGACAACTTTCATGTTGTCTGCAGATGCGCGATGGCGCGAGCATTGTGGGAGGCCATAACGGGGTTCTGTTAGGTTTTTCTGTTAGGTTTTTGAGGAGTTTGAAAATGTTTAACGGGGTTCCCCCGGTTAAATTCGGACGTAACTTCTCGAGTAGATGATTTTTCATATAAAAAACTTTTTCATCCGAGTTAGTATGCAAAAGTTATGCCCATTTTTATAAATTCTCGAGAGATTTTGCAAATAAAGTCGAAATTCATATTTGCAAATTTTCCCAACAACTAGACCACATATCACATGGGAAACTTATTTTCTTTTATTTTTTGATATTTTCATCATTTTCTTTTATTTTTTTTAAAATTGAAAAGGCGATCCAGGGGGGTGGTAGAGTTTGAAAATGGGACCTTTAGTAGTAGCACGGTTTTTTACCCCCTCGCTACTACTATGGCACCACTTAGTAGTAGCGAGGGCTAAAAACCAACGCTACTGCTATCAAACTTAGTAGTAGCGAGGTTTTAAAAACCCGCGCTACTACTATGACATGTCCCGGGGGGCACGGTAGAGACCGCTTAGTAGTAGCGAGGGTTAAAACTCGCGCTACTGCTATCAACTTAGTAGTAGCGAGGTTTAAAAACCTGCGCTACTACTAAGTAGCAGTAGCGAGGTTTTTAACCCTCGCTACTAGTAAGATTCTGTGTATAGGCTTTTCCCTAGTAGTGACGAGGAGGCGCTCGCGGCGTTGCTCGATGAGGAAGCCGAAGCCGACGTCTAGGAGCAGGAGCATCTCATGGTGCTCGCCGCCCTCGCCGGCCTGCTCGCGAGCAGTGAGAAGCCGCGACGAGGTGGCTCGGCGCTTGGGCGGGTGAAAGCAAAGAACCAACATCGTCTGGAAGGCTACTGCATGCTCTACTCGGACTACTTCGCCGACGCTCCATTGCACGGTGAGAAAATATTTTGGCACCGTTATCGGATGAGCTGAAAGCTTTTCCTCCGGATTGTGAATTTCATCCGGGAGTTCGACAGCTACTTCAAGTGCAAGAAAGATTGCACCGGCACACTTGTATTCACCTCGATCCAGAAGTGCATGACAGCTATGAGGATGCTTGCATACGGAGCTCCCGGTGATTCACTCGACGACTATGGGCGCATGGCCGAGTCCACCATCATTGAGTGTTTCTACAAGTTCTGCATGGCAGTGGTGGCAGTGTTTGGACCGTAGTACTTGCGAACACCCAATGCGGAAGACACTGCTCGGATCCTAGCACAGAATGAAGCAAGAGGATTTTCTGGGATGCTTGTAAGCATCGACTGCATGCATTGGAAATGGAAGAACTGTCCATTTGCTTGGCAGGGGTTGTACAAAGGCGCCAAAGGCGGTTACAGTGTGGTGCTTGAGGCAGTGGCCACACAGGACCTCTGGATTTGGCACACTTTCTTTGGGATGCCAGGAACTCACAATGACATCAACGTCCTGCAGTACAACAAGGGGTACTATCTAGCTGATGGCATCTATCCGAGATGGTCGACATTTGTGAAGACCATCTCAAACCCTGTGCCAGGAGGCAAGAACGCATGGTTTGCGAAGATTCAGGAGGCTCGCAGGAAGGATGTCGAGCGGGCATTTGGTGTGCTTCAATCTCGATTTGCTTTTGTCTGGTACCCCGCTCAGACCTGGTCGAAAGATCAAATGTGGGAGATCATGAGTTGCTGTGTCATCTTGCACAACATGATCATTGAGAGCGAGCAGGAAGAGCCAGTGTTTGACACTGAACCATATTACAAGCAGGGTCCTCTTGCCCAAGTTGATCACCAGCTACCGGCAAACTGGACTGACTACCTCACTATGCGTCAGGAGATCCGAGACCCACAGGTGCATCAAGAACTGCAACACGATCTGGTGGAGCACCTATGAAGGCTCAAGGGCGAGGCCGGAAATGACGTGTGATAAAACTTGAGTTTTTATTGGTTAAACTATATAATTTATAGTGAACTATTTGTTAAACTATTTGATTTATGTGATAAAACACGTCGAAACACGCCGAACTATGTGACGAACTAATTGGTTTCTATTTGTATACGAAAATTCACGCTGAAACACGCCGAATCGCGCTAAATATGTGTCGATTCACGCAGATATCGGGCCGTTTTGAATATATTTGGGCCGAAAGCTGGGCTAAATACGGCGCCTGGGGGCGACCTAGGAGGCGACGCTGGGTGCCGAACCGCCCCCGGCGTCAAGTTTATCACTGGCGCACCCCATGCCGCTCTTTTTCGTCGCCCTGGAAGCCGAATGGCTGGAGATGTTCTTACGCGTCTCCCCAATCCCCACTCTCAATCGAAGCCAAGGAACCAATGGGTGCGCTCGTCGCCCCCACCCTGCGCCGCCGCAGTCCAGCAACCCCCCACCCCATATGCCCCCACCATGGCAGCCCTCAACCTACGCCGCCGGCACGATAGTGGCCGCATCCCCCTGCCGCTCCTCCTCACCGGCCGGATTTCACGCATCCCCTGATTCCGATCTCCTTTCTTTCGTTTCAGATGAAGAGAAGACCATTGGAGATACTTCCACAGCTGCCCCTCCTATCTCCCTTGATGATGAATTTTCGAAGGCCACTGCCATGGGTAAGCGTACCGTGATCTGTCGCACAACGCTTAGAAAGATCCAATTTTTATGAGCTGCGTGTGGAGTTTTGTTGAGGGGGGCAGTTTTTTTTTTTGTCGCGAAGATGCGATTTTGCTGCCAATCGATCGTACGGATTATATACTATTCTCATATAAATACGATGAATCTATTGGAGGCAAAAATGTTGATGGAATCCTCCACGGCCATCAGTTAAACTCGGCTGTGATGTAAAGTTTTGTTTTGCTCTTTCAATGGCTCGGTCAATCCCAACGATAGTAGAAATCGTTTTGCCAATTTGAATTGTATTCTTGTTCCTTCGGTACATATACTGTAGGGGAAAAAGGGAAGGGGCCTTGTCCGAGTGGGCAACGTACACGGGCTATACATCTGCTTACATCTTTTTCGGTGAATTTTTCACAATGACAGGACCTTATGCAAGTGCAGGCTGGTCGGACCTCCCCATAGATATCCTCATCCGGATACAGCATCTCCTTGAGCTCCCCGAGGCCCTCGCCTTCCATGCTGTCTGCCCATCATGGCGTTCTGCATCTGTGGCCGCAGGCGGTGCCCCACCTCGCCGCACGCCGTGGCTTGTGTCCTTGGCGAAGGAGCCTCTTCCGGCAGGGGATCAACAGAGGCCTGTGCGTCGTGGATTATGGGATCCTACTGCCACTTCTGAGCTCCGCAATCTTGTGGATGCTGAGAAAACTTTCCAGGTCAGCTTTCCCTGGGGCCAGGCCGTGGCCTGCTGCGGCGCCTCCCATGGCTGGTTAATCATGGCAAACGAGCTCTCGGATCTCGTCCTCTATAACCCCTTCACCACGGCGTCGCTCTCGCTCCCGCCAGTCACCGGTTTTGCATCGTGCATCGAGGGGGTTTACGGAGATGAAGGGAACGTCGTGGGCTATCGTTACAGTTGTTTTGAGAGTGACAGTGTGTATGATCTGCGGTCTCTTGGTGGGTTTTTCTATGACAAGGTTGTGTTGTCCGGTTCTCCATCTGCTGGTCCCGCAATTGCTTTGTCCATGCACATGGACGGTAAGCGACTCTCTTTTGCGAGGGTGGGAGATAGTTCTTGGCGACAAGTTTCAGTGATAAGGAGAAGCCTGGATAGCTATGCCGATTGCGTCTACCACCGCGGCAGGTTCTACGTGGTGACAATGGAAGGTAAATTGAATTCTTGGGGCCTCAGTGGACCGGAGGACAGACCGCCAAAGAAAACGATCATGGCCGAGGGAGATGATTACTTTTTTGAACTTATCACGAGATACCTAGTTTCAACTCCCTGGGGACATCTTCTGCAGATTCGTGTCGTCCTCGACAAGTATCAGGAGCACTACGTCAGGGTTGATGTAGAGAGGTTGGATCTCAAGAGCAGCCAAATGGTAGGAGTAAGCCCTGCGAAGGCTCTAAGAGGACACGCAGTGTTCCTTGGTCAGAATAGCCAGGGTATATTGTCCGTCGATAAATTCCCCGAGGTAAGGCCAGATTGTATCTACTTCACGACTCCCCGTCTCAGGGGGGACGCTTTCGAGCATCGCCATAACCAATGGAGCGGTGTGAAGGTCTATGATTTGAGAAGTCGGAAGCTGGAGGATGCTTTTCTGTCGGGTGGTGGTCATTATGGAACAATCTGTCCATCGGAGGTCTGGTTCACGCCGAGCCTGTGATCACTTAGCAACCATGTCGGAAGATGTTTCATGCTGCACGCATAACTGGTGCTTTGCTTTGATTGTTTCCTTCTAAATTCTTTTGCAGTTGTTTGTTTCAAGAACGTGTTGCATAATGTGGAAAGTGTGATTCGTGTGTATATAGATTAATGAGTTCTGTGTATATAGTAGTAGTTGGTATGTTGGCGATCACAAGTTTGTATGATGTCCTGTCCCAGCACAAGGTTCAATGCTGAATATTTGGTTAGGTTTAGATGTGCACCGAGCTAAATATCACTGCCTATGAATGAGAGTCTGATCTTAAGAGAAAAGTTCAATGCTGAAGATTTGGTTTTTCATAAAGATGCATTTTCTCTGTTGGTTTCATTCTGTGCGATGCTTAGCCCTCTGATTCTACCCAAGAAAGAAATAATGGATTTTTTCCTGGTCAACTTCATCTTGTGAACTTGCTTTGTTTATTATCTACGCCCCAGGCTGTAAAGTTATTTCAATCTTTCATCACAGCTTTGAAGTGAAAGAAACAATTGATTTGCTAATTCTCATCAGGATTGGAATTAGCAAAGTCTCATCTAAGTGGATGTGTTTAACATGTTAGCCCTGAATTGATTCACCAACATACACGGTATTGATGTAATACAAAACACAAATGCATCATTCTATTACATCACAAAGATCCAGAATAACATACTCCCTCCATTCCAAAATAAATGTCGTGGTTTTAGTTCAAATTTAAATTAAAACCATGTATACCATGCTCTCAGAGGATTAAAAAATATATGTGCTGCAATCATGCCATTTTCGAGCATCAACACTTACTTTCTACAAAGATACCAACATAACTACATAATTAGTGATCGATTTTATGTTATATTTGCAGCTGGTCTCAGCTGTTGGACACTCTTCTTTTTCCCAAAGTAAGTTCAAGGTAAATTTCAACTCCGCCTATGTCTTCTAGGCATAGCCGGTCCCAAGCCCGGGTAAAGAAGTAGGGTTGTGATAGGCTTGTTGAGCCAACGTAAAAACTAGCCAGTCCCTCCTCATGAAAGGGTTTCATATCTAAGGGTTGTGATAGGCTTGGCGAGCCAACGTAAAAACTAACCAGTCCTTTGGATATGAAACCATTTGGGTGAGAGTAGTACTAGGATGGTGACCTCCTGGGAAGTCCTCGTGAAAGGGTTTCATATTTAGCCTACCCCAACTTGTTTGGGACAAAAGGCTTAGTAAGTAAGTAAGTTCAAGGTAAATTTCAAAGTTAGTGGTCATTTTTTAACTTTAATTTAAACTGGTGTGCACACACTGTCTTGAGAGAACAAAATTGGTGTGCACACACTGTCTTAAGAGAACAAATCAGTTTTCTGTAGCATTATTTCTTTGAGCATTGTATAAAGTTTTACAAGTTCAATATTTTAAAAATTGTGCTATATATATGATCTCTAGTGTATGGAAGATAACCTCCAAAATTTTACATGCTTCTTCCAAGATCCTATAAATCTCACAGGATGAGTTGATTCATCATATTAATAACCATATTAAGCTATCATCTAAATGTACTCGGTGTCCAGCAAACTACAAATAGTACAAGCTCTTGGTCTCTAGCATTTACACAAGGGGCACACAACTCACTAATCTTTTTTTGAGCCTGAGCTACACAGAACTCACATTTTACACGCCATGCGCTGCTTTTCTCTGAAACAATCAAACACATACACTATATAATAAAACCAACACCACGAGCGAAGGAACGGTGTAGGTCTGCTGCTGGCAACCTTCTTCCAAGCTAACACATGAAAACAGCCAAAAGAGAGACAAGAGAATTATCGAGGAGACAGGCGATTCACTTTCTGAAAGGGAACTTCCATCAACTGGAGGCAGATTTCCACCCTGAAAATGATTTAACAAAAGTGAGGCCTCACAGAAAAATCATTAGGCCTGATGCTACTTAATTATGGACCAAAATGGCACTTACAAGTTACAGCATGGCTGGCTAGATCAGACTACACCCGGCGTGAACCAGACTTCTAAAGGGCAGATGGTTCCGTAATGACCCCCACCAGTCGGGAAAGCGGCCTCGAGCGTCCGTCTTTTCAGGTCATAGACCTTCACGCCGCTCCATTGGTTATGGTGATTCTCGAAAGGGCGGCGCTCTCTGAGGCGTGGAGTTGTGAAATAGATACAATCCGGTTTTAGTTTGGGGAATTCTTTGGTGGATAAAATGCCTGGGCTATTCTGTCCGACAAAGGCCGCATGTCCCCGCAGAGCCTTCCCTGAGCTCAGTGCTACCCTTGTCTGACTCTTGAGGTCCAACCTGTCTATTTCAATCCTGACGTTGTTTCGCTGGAGCGTGTCAAGAAAGACACGCACCTGCAGGAGATGACCCCAAGGTGTCGAAAGCAAATACCTAGTGATAACTGGGTCGTCGAACATGTCTTCATCATCCTCGGCGATGACCGTCTTCTTCCTCGGTTTGTCTGGTCCACCAAAGTCCCATGACTTCAATATCCCTTCCATTGTCACCGCATAGAACCTTCCGCGGTGGTAGATGCAATCTGCAAAGCTATCCCCACTTCTTCGGATCACCGAAACTTGTTGCCAATGGTTGTCTCCTATTCTTGCAAAAGAGAGCCGCTTGCCGTCCAGGTGGATGACCACAGCGACGGCGCGACAAGTGGACGGAGGACCGGACAGCACAACCTTGTCGTAGAAATACCCGCCGGGAGACTGCACATCATAAACACGTCCTATCGTGTAACACCCGTAACGATAGCCCACGATCTTCCCTTCGTCTCCGTAGACCCCCTCGATGCACGACGCAAAACCGGTGATTGGTGGGAGCGGGATCAACGTCGCCGTGAAGGGGTCGTAGAGGACGAGATCCGAGAGCTCGTTCGCCATGATTAACCAGCCATGGGAGGCGCCGCAGCAGGCCACAGCCTGTCCCCTGGGTAAGCTGACCTGAAAAGTTCTATCAGGATCCAGGAGGCTGCGGAGCTCAGTCTTAGCAGCAGGATCACATAACTCACGACGCACACGCGGATGCTGATCCCCTGCCGGAAGAGTCTCGTTCGCCAAGGACACGAGCCACGGCGTCTGGCGATATGGGACACCGCCTGCGGCCGCTGATGCAGAACGCCAAGACGAGCAGACAGCACGGAAGGTGAGGGCCTCGGGGAGCTCAAGGAGATGCAGTATCCAGATGAGGAGATCCATGGGGAGGTCTGACCAGCCTGAACTTGCATAAGGTCCTGCCATTGTGAAAAAAACACGTTATATTCTTTTAGGAAGAAAGAATATGTAAGCAGATTGTATATAGCGAAGCAAACAAGCCCGTGTACGTTGCCCACTCGGGTAAGGCCCCTTCCCTATTCCCCTTGGAACTAAGTATACAATTCAAATTGGCAAACCGATTTGTACTACCGTTCGGATTGACTGAGCCACTGAAAAGAGCAAAATAAAAACTTTAGAGCACAGCGCCATAGAATTCGCAATTACATTCACGCTAGTTAACTGACGGCCTAGATAATGAGCGAAGCAAAATCCATTCGAGTTCAGAAGGAGGGTCCCATCAACATTTTTGGTAGAAACAGAGGCCTCAAGCTCAACACCCAGGTTCCGTTGAACAGAACCAAACCAACAGATTCATCTTGATGAGAATATTAATCCGTGCGATCTTTCTAATCGTTGAGCCACAGATTGCGGTAGGCTTACTTACCCACAAGGTTTTGGTTACCGGTCGAAATTTCAAGATTTCCCATGGTTACCGCGTATTTCCATGCCCCTCAGTAAATCCTCATACCGAGCAAAAAATATCATTTTTTTTGAAATTTTTGAATTTAAACGCTTGATTTGTAGTAAAGTGCGTAGGATCTAATTAATGCCATGAGAGTTGATTATGACGTGTTCGTAGCAACCTAGTTCCTGTTTTGACAGGTCTCTGGTTCGAATGTTCGTTCATTCATTTATTTGAATTCAAAATTCAACTGTAAAATTTGTTCGAAATATTCTCGGTATTTCTCGGCAACCGTGGTAACCACGTTTTATCAGTACCCCTCGGTAAAATTAACTCATTTGGTAACCAAAACCTTGCTTACCCATAGCAGTGGCCTTCAGGAATTCATCATCGAGGCACTACAAGGGAAAAGCCTAGCAGCAGCCCGGGTTTTGGCCCTCTCAGTAGCGCGGGTACCGGCGCTACTAATAAGGCGCTACAGCTAACGTATAGCAGTAGCGCCTGTTGACCCACGCTACTGCTACACATGAATAGCTGCAACGCTCTTTAGAAAAGGGCGCTACTGATATTATCTGCAGCGCTGTTTACAGGGAAGCGCTACTGGTAAGTCGGCGCTACTGCTAAATTCCCCCCCCCCTCGCTACTACTAGTTTTATTATTTTTTTCCCTGCATATTTGTTTTTTATTTGTTTTGCATTTGAATAGGCTTTATACAATAATCTTTAGCATATCATCCACATACAAATGTAATCATAGCATATACATACAATTAGTCTCATCAAATCATGTCATCATCATAATCCTCATCCAACACAAAGTGGTCTCTCGTTATCAATCTCGAAAATAGCGATACAAGTCTCGATTACTTGCAAATACATCGTCATCCATCTAAACAATGATATACGCGAGAATAGCTATCACTTTGAGTACATGAGTTCGTATCCCTCTCTCGCATTAGCGTGAACCTAAACTAAGTACTGCGTGTCGCTCGGAAACCGAAAACCGGTACACCTGGGCCTGACACTCCGGCCACTTGTCGTATATATACTCCTGGCGTAGCACTTCTTCGCCATCTATGATCTATGCACCTGCATCGTCACATGAGTCGATGATATGCAACATATATAGTTGAGCAACAGAAAGAGATAGACTTGGCAAAAATAGAAACAACATATCATAAGCATAAATAACAAAGTTCATCGTACCCAAAATGACCTAACTAGAGTGATTTTCGCTAGTCGAGGAGGAGGACGGTTTAATTACATCACAAATAAAGTTTCACCGTGCATAACTCAAAGTTTTGTCATAAAAGAAAGTATGGACTAAACAGACACATTGTCATATATCGACAATCACTCCATCATGTCGTGCCATCCATCCATGTCAGGGAGATAGTCATCGAGCTTAGTGAAAGGCTTCATGTCGAGACTGAGAGGCTATCCATGTTCGGACGTCTTCCCACGACATTTGTCCTTCTGCATGGAACATCCCTGTTTTTCCGACGACCTCATTCATGATGATTTGGGCAAGTTCGTGCTGGATGTTATAGAACTCAGCTCGAAGTCGATGATCCTCGATATCTCCTATGTCCTTTGCCCATTGCAGAATATGGGCATCGCCAGATCTAGGTGCCATGTGAAGGTTCTGTTGATCCCGTCGGTACTCCAGCATGTGGTGTAGGACATAGAATCCATCATTAAGAGAATCGTTTGGTTGTTGGATGCAGCAGAAGTCGGTCTTATGGCTGAAGGCGGCCCTGCCGCCCCTTCTCTTCTTGTCCCTAACCTCTCCACCCCTTGCTTGGTAGTAAAACATAGCACTGTCGAGAACATCTTTGATGTGGGTGTAATCCTTTTTGTGAATGTTCTTCAACGAGTCCAAGTAAAGAGCGTGGGAGAATCAGGGGTAGAGGATGATGAGGATGGCGCGCCCGCCACTGCGCAAAATAAGTACACCTCAAATTAATTAGCCTCCACCGTGCAAATGAATTATTGAAATCGAAGGAAGGATAGCAGCATGGATGACTTACACGGGATGATAAGGCACGAGAATCGCCTCCTTGTCCTTATTGGCGAGCATGAAACTGACGATGTAATCCCTTGCGTATTCACGATGCTATGCACAGACTCCCAAGAAGCCCTCGTGCATGTAGTACGGGTCAGCGACACAGATAAAACGTATCTTCTCAACCCCAATGATGTAGTTCATGTGCAAGGCATAAAGGCGGACAAACGTAAAATCCAGCTTCTTCACGTGAAACATGTCGAATATGTAATCGAATCGGAGGAAGAACTTATCCGCGGGGAAGCCGTCGACGTACGACATTTGCGGCGGAATGTTTACCACGTAGAGTGGGTATCCTGAATCTTTCGAGGCGATGAGGCCTTTCTCTACCCGCAGCACATCGTCATGAAGTCTCCTTAGATCGCCGAATCTGGCCCATAGCGCTGTTTCAGGTAGGATTGGTCGACCGGGGATATGCCATTTATCCGCATCGGGGATATCTACACGGTCCTGAAGCCGAGGCTGCTGAGGCGGCTGGATCATAGAATCAGCTTTTTTGCCTTTCCTCGCTCTCTTCCTAGGCTTCTTTACCACTGGATGGTCGTCAATAACACGTTGAGACGGTAATTCAGGCACCGACTCATGATGCTCAAACCCTGAGGAGGCGCCAGTATAGACATACTGTTCAGCGCCATCGTCATCCTCATCCTCATCCATGGCGACGTCATCAGCGACTAATGGAGCCACCTGCTTACCCCATCCGCTATCACCCAACCCGACACCCGACGCTAATTGGGTAGGTGGGGTGTTGATGTTCATACCTTGCTAAGGCTGCGTGCTCGTGGGTGTGCTCCCGGCCGCCTCCAGACGAAGCAGACTCTTTGGCCACAACAGGACCCACCCATTGCAACAATCACCAAGGCGCCGTGGGGTCTCGTCGTCATCCCCCACTAGTATTAGAGGAGGCAAATTCTCGTGGCCCGGTTTGACACTGGCCACGGAAACCTTGAAGACGTTCCGGGGGATCGACCGGCTGTGGAACAATGGTTCCTTCGGCTCCATTATCGTCCCCTTCCCCACGTCCACCTTCTGTTCGCCGATGGTGTACAATATGGTGCACGGGGTTTCGTCGGCCTGCAAAGAAAAGTCTGCGACGTGAGACATCCGAAAGGCAACGAAAACGGGAGATTATACATTTATATTGAAGGGGGCCGGTGTAGCAGATACCGTGAGGGCGTCGAGCTCAGCCAAAGAGGAGGCACCACCGAGCACGTCCGGTGCGGCAGCCGGTGCGGGAGCAGGTGCGGGAGCATGTGCTGCCAAGAAGTCAGCAAGGGGAAAGTCCTATGAATTTTTTTTGGATTTTGCCTTGTCCAAGTGTGAACGCCCATCACCAAGGAAGTAGATATATCTGCAATCGCCTGTTTTGCGGCAGCTACCGCTGTTGCGACTGTCTGAGATGATTTCTTCTCAACTGCAATCTCAACCTTCTTGTCGATGCTTTCTTCAGTTAACCTCCGTCTTTCCTTTTTCTCCTCCGTGGTCTCACGGTAGTACTTCTTCCACGTGGCACCGTCTCCGACACCGTGCACGCGTCCATACGACGGTCGAGTATCCACCGGTTGTTGTTTCAATATGTTCAACGCCCGGTTGAATGGAGTGTCCCACTTGGGCCTCGCCAATGCCTCAGACGGCGAGTCGCTTTCGGCCACAATCCGGTGCTGCTCTCTCTGCAAAAGGCACAAGGATCGTTTACAAATATGACTAACGTGTGCAGTCGAATTGATCAGAAATTAAAATTACCAGCAGTCTCATGAACTCCGCAATGATTGGTGTTGTCTCATAAACCTTCTTCAGTGGGTCCCAACGGTGGCGGGCCCTCAGGACGTCACGCTCCTGCGGGACGGTGAAATCCGCCAAGGGGTCTGGGATGCCCAGACTCGCGGCTTCCACGTCCTCCTTGGCCCATTTGGACCTCTTTCCGCCGTAACCACGAGTTCCGAGGTGGTGGGTCCCAATGTTCCTCTTTTGAAGCCCCTTCATGTACTTAGACTTTTCTTTGGCAGCTTCGGCCTCGCAAGCCTCCTTGAATATTTGAAACTGCTCTTCCGTGATTGTCGGACTTTCCTTTACAATCTCGGAGTAGGGTTCGCCGTCGTTGATCTTTGCTTTCACTCGATTTTTCCAGGCGGCCAACGCGTTGCTAAACTTGGTCATGGCGTGTTTTTTTATCTTCTTCATTGCCGGGTCCTTGTCTGGATCTTCATAATCCTTCTCATTCCGGCCCAGGAACAAGAATATCTGGTGAAACTTCTTTAGGAGGGAGCTCCTCATATTTTCTATCTTCTTTAGATTCTCATCGTTGATGGTGGTAGTTGTCCGTATGATGCAGCCTATTTGATTGCCGTAGCACGCGCGCGCTTCCTCGGGCGCCTTTGGCTCAAAATTGCCGTTGTCCACCTCCGTGACCACCAGTCTAGTAGTCCTGAGTTTGTTAGGAACCCGTTGCCTCTTTGCTTTTGGTTCTACACCGGCTTCGCTCCCCGAGGCAG
Source organism: Triticum timopheevii (assembly GCA_963921465.1). Lineage (NCBI taxonomy): Eukaryota > Viridiplantae > Streptophyta > Magnoliopsida > Poales > Poaceae > Triticum > Triticum timopheevii. The sequence goes on along the minus strand of OY997274.1, from coordinate 605,650,515 downwards.
CACCAGTCTCAGCACCGGTCTCGATGCCGGTCTGAATCTCAGCGCCAGTCTCAGTCTTAGCACCGGTCTGCGTGTCGGTCTCAGCACCGGTCTACGTGTCAGTCTCAGTCCCCGATGCCACCGGTGGGCCCAGCAACAACATCTATTGATCGTCGATAAGGCTAAAAAATTCGTCTGCCGCCCGGTAGACGTCGTCGCAATCACCAGAACCCTGTCCTTCATCGTTGCCAGCCATGTTTCCTATGATTAAATCTAGTCAATTAATTCTAGACCTAACAAAATGAATAATGACATAAAAAGGACAATTGTTTTGCAGGAATGTTGACTCCTTCCTGGTGCGGCAAATCCCGGGCACTCGAATGTCCTAGTTTGTAGCACAAGTCATGCCGAAATTCACGGGAAATTTCGGCATGACCTTTGCTAAAAAGTGGACAAATCGAGAACTTGAAATTTGCCGGAACAGAAATGAATCAACATTCCGGCAAAACATAGGTCACTCAGCATCATTCCGTGGAAACAACAAAGCCACTTGGGCACAATTGAACAACTTCAATGAAAAGATATAACACGACCACTTCAATGAAAAATAAAATTTGCCTAAATTCTTTTCCTTGAAAAATAGTGGTCTTTTCAAAAATCAAAAACCTTTGCCAATCTACTTAACCTAGCTTGTTAATCCAACGAACCTAATTAACCTACCTATTTAACCTAGTTAGTTAATCTAGTTTACCTAGATAATTAACCCTAATTAAACTAGTTAACGCAGCTAGTTCTCTGTCAAAGCCTAAAATAAATTTTTGCACTAATTAACATGGATAATTAACCTAATTAAACTAGTTAACCTGACTAGTTCTCTGTCAAAGTCCTAACTAAGTTTTTGCACTAACCTAGATAATTAACCTAATTAAACTAGTTAACCTAACTACTTCTCTGTCAATGCCCTAACTAAATTTTTGCCCTAACCTAGATAATTAACCTAATTAAACTGGCTAACCTATGCATGAGAGAGAGAGGAGGGGTGGGGGCTTACAGATGATGGCTCCGGTGGTGGCGACGGAGGCAGGGGCGTCTCCGGTGACGGCGAGGAAGGTGGCGTCGACGGCGGCTCCGGTGGCGTTGACGAGGCCGCGCGGCTCCGTGGCGTTGGGGGCGGCTCCAGTGTCGTCGACGGCGCACGGCTTTGGTGGCGTCGTCGGCGGCGGCGAAGTGGGGCGACGGTAAATCGGGGAGACGGCGGCGCGCTGGGTGGGTTGAGGGATTTGGGGGAGAAGTGGTGGCCGGGGGGAAACGGTTTTTTGGTTAAGTCAAACTTAGCGGTAGCGCGTTTCGCAAAACGCGCTATAGCTAAGATAGCTATAGCGGTTTCTGCAAAACGCGCTGCTGCTATAGCTATGTAAATTTCTTCCTTTTTTAATTTCCTTTTCTGTTTCTATAGCGGGGGTCTAGGACACGCGCTGCAGCTACATTAGCTATAGCGCCTCTTACGAACAAACGCTGCTGCTATGCCTTCCTCCGATTTTTCGCTTTTTCGTTTACTTTGCTTTACATTTTATTTTTCCCTTTCTCCTTTTTCTATTTCTTTCATTTTCATTTACTTTTCTATTTGTTTTTCATCTTATTTTATTTCCGTTAGTAGTAGCGCTCTTCTCAGGAAACGCGCTGCTAATTATGCTCTAGCGGTAGCGTGTTTCTGCGAAGCCCGCTACTGCTATGCGTAGCCTAGCATTCTGCCAATGGGAATATTAGTAGTAGCGTTTTCTCGGCCGCAAGCGCTACTGCTAAGTTTGTATCTGTAGCGCGGTTTTTCTTAGATCGCTACTGCTATATAGCACTAGCGCGCTTTTTTGACCCGCGCTGTTGCTAAATTTCTGTGTATAAGGTTTTCCCTAGTAGTGAGGGAGATAGGAGGGCCAGATGTGGAACTATCTTCAATGGTCTTCTCCTCATCTGAAAGGAAAGAAAGGGGATCGGGATTAGGGGATGTGCCACAACCGTGCCGGCGGCGTAGGTTGTTGAGGGCTGCCATGGCGGGGGGCATATGGGATGGGAGGGCTGCTGGATTGCGGCGGCATAGGGCGGGGGCTAGCCGGCTGGGCAGGAGGACGGTCAAGCTGAGGGAAATGGTACGGAAAACTCTTTTATTCGGGCGACTGATTCGGCGTCACGTCGCGCACATAGTGCCATTGGATGGCATGTGATCCGGTGGCTGAAACGTAACTACCCAAATCATCTCTGGTCAGATTTTTTTTGAGGGGTAAAAACCTGATTTGTTCATCAAAATCCACATGAAGTGGGATACGTCTTAGGTCATGGGGGGTGCCAAACCAAACGTGGCGACCCAGGCCTCTAGAAAAAGAAAAAATGGCTAAACTATGTGCTTCATAATTCACACCACGAGACTCAAAAGAAAAAGTACAATGGAGTGCGGTTGGATGGATATTAATCTCACTGATGATTACCTCGTATGCTCCAATGAATATCTGAAATGACTTGCTGACAATGGGATGCAACAATGAATTGTTGGATATGTAGATCTTCAGCAAGGGCTAGGGCTTCGCGACAGGCTATCGCTTCAAGTGTGGCCGGTTCGAGTACTCCTTCTATGACCGAGGGAAGTCCTGGACTAAGGGGTCCTCGGACAGCCGGACTATATACTTTGGCCGGACTGTTGGACTATGAAGATACAAGATTGAAGACTTCGTCCCGTGTCCGGATGGGACTCTCCTTTGCGTGGAAGGCAAGCTTGGCAATTCGGATATGTATATCTCCTTCTCTGTAACCGACTATGTGTAACCCTAGCCCCCTCCGATGTCTATATAAACAGGAGGGTTTAGTCCGTAGGACAACAACAATCATAATCATAGGCTAGCTTCTAGGGTTTAGCCTCTACGATCTCGTGGTAGATCAACTCTTGTAATACTCATATCATCAAGATCAATCAAGCAGGAAGTAGGGTATTACCTCCATCGAGAGGGCCCGAACCTGGGTAAAACATCGTGTCCCCAGCCTCCTGTTACCATTAGCCTTAGACGCACAGTTCGAGACCCCCTACCCGAGATCCACCGGTTTTGACACCGACATCGGTGCTTTCATTGAGAGTTCCACTATGTCGTCGCAGTAAGGCTCGATGGCTCCTTCAATCATCTTCAACGATGTGGTCCAGGGGGGGGGTTTCTTCCCGGACAGATCTTCATATTTGGCGGCTTCGTACTGCGGGCCAACTCGCTTGGCCATCTAGAGCAGATCGATAGCTACGCCCCTGGCCATCAGGTCAGGTTTGGAAGCTTGAACTATACTGCCGACATCCGCGGAGACTTGATCTTCGACGGATTCGAGCCCATGTCAGGCGCGCCGGACGGTCACGACGGGCAAGACTTTAATCTGCCATCGGACAATATTCGGGAGGTCGCGCCTCCGGCGGCGCCGAGAATCAATCCGGAGCAGATCGTTCCCTCCGAGGACGGGTGGATGGACCCCGCCACGGAGGCCGCGCACTCATCGGGTTGGAGCCGAACACTGAAGCCACCTCCTGTGAGGATGGTATCCTCGGACCCTCGGACTCGTCTCCGGCCACAGGATATGAACCGCGTACGTCCATGATGTCTACTACACAACCTTCTTCTTGTAGACATTGTTGGGCCTGCAAGTGCACAGGTTTGTAGGACAGTAGCAAATTTCCCTCAAGTGGATGACCTAAGGTTTATCAATCCGTGGGAGGCGTAGGATGAAGATGGTCTCTCTCAAACAACCCTGCAGCCGAATAACAAAGAGTCTCTTGTGTCCCCAACACACCCAATACAATGGTAAATTGTATAGGTGCACTAGTTCGGCGAAGAGATGGTGATAGAAGTGCAAAATAGATAGTAGATATAGGTTTTTGTAATCTGAAATAATAAAAACAGCAAGGTAACTAATGGTAAACGTGAGCGTAAACGGTATTGCAAGGATATGAAACAAGGCCTAGGGTTCATACTTTCACTAGTGCAAGTTCTCCCAACAATAATAACATAGATAGATCATATAACAAGCCCTCAACATGCAACAAAGAGTCACTCCGAAGCCACTAATAGCGGAGAACAAACGTAGAGATTATGGTAGGGTATGAAACCACCTCAAAGTTATTCTTTCGGATCAATCTATAAAAGAGTTCGTACTAGAATAACACCTTAAGACACAAATCAACCAAAACCCTAATGTCACCTAGATACTCCATTGTCACCTCAAGTATCCGTGGGCATGATTATACGATATGCATCACACAATCTCAGATTCATCCAACCAACACAAAGTACTTCAAAGAGTGCCCCAAAGTTTCTATCGGATAGTCAAGAATGTGTGCCAACCACTATGCATAGGTTCCCAATGTCACGAAACCCGCAAGTTGATCACCAAAACGTACATCAAGTGGTACATGATATCCCATTGTAACCACAGATAATCACGGCAAGACATACATCAAGTGTTCTCATAAAAGACTCAATCCGATAAGATAACTTCAAAGGGGAAACTCAATTCATCACAAGAGAGTAGAGGGGGAGAAACAACATAAGATCCAACTACAATAGCAAAGCTCGGGATACATCAAGATCGTGCCATAGAGGGAACACGAGAGAGAACACGAGAGAGAGAGAGATCAAACACATAGCTACTGGTACATACCCTCAGCCCCGAGGGTGAACTACTCCCTCCTCGTCATGGATAGCGCCGGGATGATGAAGATGGCCACCGGTGATGGGATCCCCCTCCGGCAGGGTGCCAAAACGAGCTCCCGAGAGGGTTTTGGTGGCTACAGAGGCTTGCAGCGGCGGAACTCCCGATCTATCTTATGTTCTGGAAGTTTTAGGGTACGTAGGTATATATGGGTGAAAGAAGTACGTCGGTGGACTGAAGGGGGGCCACGAGGCAGGGGGCGCGCCCCAGCGGGGTGGGCGCGCCCCGCACCCTCATGGGCACCTCCCTTCTGCCCTGACGTGCACTCCAAGTCCATCGGGTGGCTTTCCTTCCAAAATTAACTTCTCCAGTTGATTTCGTTCCGTTTTGACTCCGTCTGATATTCCTTTTCCTCGAAACACTGAAATAGGCATAAAGCAACAAATCTGGGCTGGGCCTCCGGTTAATAGGTTAGTCCCAAAAATAATATAAAAGTGGATAATAAAGCCCAATATTGCCTAAAACGGTTGATAAAGTAGCATGGAGCAATCAAAAAATATAGATACGTTGGAGATGTATCAGTCCATGCCTACCAAATCTGATGGGGCACCAGTCATGGAGTTCACCTCCGCGGATATTTTTCAGCACTCTCCCTTAGGTGATGTGCTAAACTCATTAAGGTCTCTTTCCCGGGAGATTCTTGGCCGAACTATGTCCGACTCGAGTGGGACGCGGATGATGAAGAAATTCGTTACCCACCCACCACCCACTTCATAGACACTGATGATGACCTAACCGACACGCTCGATTTCGACTCTGAAGACGTCGACGGTATTTATGACAAAACAAGAGAAGAACAGGAACCACCGCCCACTGGGCGCTGGACTACCACCTCATCATATGATGTATATATGGTAGACACACCAAAAGAAGGCGATGGTGACGATGCAACGAAGGATAATCCCCTCGATAAGCCACCAAAGTGGCGCCGTAGACGCCGCTCTAAATCCTGCCACAGTAAAAACAACGACAACAGCGCAAGACATAATAATACGCTGGTTGACTCCAAAGGACACGACGACCCCATGGACCCGACGATGGAGCAGGATGAGCCAGGGGACGATGGACATAGTCCAGAGCCAATGTTAGATGACACCGATCCCGGGGTAAAATTCACCAACCTGTCTCCGGAGAGGAGAACTGCCCGGACGATGATGCACTTATCATCCCAGAAAAACTCTTCGAACAAGACAACCTCCACAGAAGGCTTATCGCCACCGCGAGGAGCCTAAAGAAGCAGAAGCAAAGGCTTAAGGCCGCGCAGGATACGCTCAACCGCAGGTGGAACGAAGTGCTCGACACAGAAGAAAAATACGGGGTATCCAAAGCGCAAGGTGCTGCCCGAATTCGACGACGAGGCGATAGAGCCCATTCAGCCGAAAATGACCGATCAGCCGAACCGACCACCCCATGGCCGTGACAAGACGGCTAATGATGCCGCACACAAGTCAGCACACGATTTACGTGAGCTCCTGGACAAAAAATCCGGTATGGCCAGATCCATCTATGGATCTAGGAAGCGCGCTTTAGCACAAGATCAGAGCTACCAAACGATCACATTGATTGAACACCGGCTAGGAATCAGAACCGAACACAACAACCGTCGACAGCATGCCATGACACATCCAAATACAGGGGTGCCGCACACCCCCTGTGCTTCACCGATGAGGTGCTGGACCATGAATTTCCGGAAGGATTTAAGCCCATGAATATAGAGGCATACGACGGAACTACAGACCTTGGGGTCTAGATCGAGGACTTTATCCTTCATATCCACATGGCTTGCGGAGACGATCTCCACACCATTAAATACCTACCCCTCAAATTGAAAGGACCAGCTCGACACTGGTTGAAAAGCCTTCCTGAAAACTCAATTAGAAGTTGGGAGGAACTTGAGGATGCTTTTAGGGCCAATTTTCAAGGGACCTATGTCCGACCTCGGGATGCAGACGACCTAAGTCACATAATTCAACAGCCCGGAGAGTCAGCCCGAAAACTCTGGAACAGATCTCTTACTAAGAAGAATCAAATAGTTGATTGCCCGGACGCCGAAGCCTTAGCAGCCTTCAAACACAGTATATGGGACGAATGACTTGCCAGACACCTCGGCCAAGAAAAGCCGAGGACAATGGCAGCCTTAACAAGCCTTATGACCCACTTTTGCGTGGGCGAGGATAGCTGGTTGGCCCGTAGCGGCACCAGCGACCCAGGCACATCCGAAGCCAGGGATGGCAACAGGAAACCGCAACGCAACCAAAACAAGCGTCGAAACAATGATGGCAGCCCAGAGAACACAATGGTCAACGCCGGATTCAGGGGCTCTTGACCCGGTCAATGGAACAAGCCATTTAAAGGCAGTAGAGATGGACCATCCAGCCTAAACAAGATTCTAGACAAATTATGTCAGATTCACGGCACCGCCCAAAAACCTGCAAACCACACCCACATGGAGTGTTGGGTCTTCAAGCAGGCCGACAAGCTGAATGCCGAACAAAAGGGGAGGGAGACGCCAAGTGAAGACGAGGATGAGCCTCGCCAGCCGAACACTGGAGGACAGAAAAAATTCCCACCAGAAGTCAAAACAGTGAATATGATTTAAGCAACTCACATTCCAAAGAGTAGGCGCAAACGCGCACTCCGAGACGTATATACTTTGGAGCCCGTCGCCCCCGAATTTAATACCTGGTCGGTCTGCCCAATCACCTTTGATCGCAGGGACCATCCGACTAGTATCCGGCACGGCGGATCGGCTGCCTTGGTGCTCGACCCAATAATTGACGGATACCATCTCACACGAGTCCTTATGGACGGCGGCAGTAGTCTAAACCTGATATATCAGGACACTGTCTGCAAAATGGGGTTAGACCCTTCAAGAATCAGCCTAAGCAACACTACCTTTAAAGGAGTGATACCAGGCGTCGAGGCCCACTGTACGGGCTCTCTAGTACTAGAGGTTGTATTCGGTTCCCCCAACAACTTCAGAAGCGAGGAACTAACCTTCGACGTTGCTCCATTCCGAAGCGGCTATCACGCACTACTCGGAAGAACGACCTTTGCTCATTTTAATGCAGTACCGCATTACGCCAACCTTAAACTTAAGATGCCCGGTCCACGCGGCATCATCACAGTTAGCGGAAATACAGAGTGTTCCTTATGCGCGGAAGAATACGTGGCGGCTCTAGCAGCCGAACACTGAGCGGTCCCTCCAACCAGGATAAATGGTCGGTCGTCAAGACCACGGACACGGTTAGACGAGTCCGGCGCTCCGCCCAATGTAACAGCCCAGTTGGGATTTCCCCATAAAAGATGCTAGGGGCTGCCCACAAAAAGAGCCCATAGTTTGGCTCGACCCTATCAATACAATAACATATTTCATTTTCATGGTTCATTCAGATTAACGAACTCCAAGAACGAAGTCTTTCACCTAGGTTTTTTCTTTTTACATACGATCATCATGCTACACCCTTCCAGGATATGGCACAATGGAGATAAAGGCGTAGACGTGCAGCAGGGCCCCGCTCAAAGGTTTCTTTTTAGATTAAGACCCTGCATAAATCTTTTTAATGTCTCTTGTTGCTTCTTCCCCTCCGGAAACTTTATACAACCGGGAGGGACCGTTTTTGGCATTTTTGTCACACCAGACTATTGCTCATACCTGGAAACTCAGGGCTTATTATCAAGGGAGTTATTTAGCCCAGTACACATTATAAAGTCCGAATACCTTAGGGAGTGTTCTGCGTCGCGAGTTTGGCCTTATATGCATCAGCTCCGAATCATGTCTTTGGTCAAATGTTGGGTTTGCCCAGCTCCCATCTTTTGCTACCTTACGTTCCGCTCTATCGGCTAAGGCGGCACCGGGAGAACTACTGCGATTGTGCCCTGGTTCATCTGGATGAGCACCTCAGTAGAGAAAGCCGAAAACTGACTTTCATGATACATCGCGAGACTGGTCAACCACTCGATGACCCAGCAGAATCTTCGCGATTCCTCCGCATTAACGAAGGACCGGTTTCCCGGTCACGTACATCGCACCATATTCGGATGAACACGAAAGTACCAGGGGCTATATAGTAGCCCCGCCGTCAAACTCCTATGGCTAAGTGAAAGTGTTAAAGCTATATAGTCCGATTCCCTGGTTCGCCGTGTTATCACCTCCTTAACGGACCAAGACGTTGGATCAAGTGTGACTACGCGTTTTCTCGAACACCCCCGCATTATATGCGTGGGGGCTGAAGCCGGCGACTGCAAACTTTCAGGTTATATACATACATAAACGGCCGCACAGGAGGCATTATAATACTTTCGGGAAAAAGTATAAACACAGCCTTTATAATCAAAATAGCATTGTCTTTACAATTGAGATACATGTCATTCGAACATGGCACTCTTCGAGCACTGAGCCTCTATTAAACGGGCACCTTCTAAGACTTCTTCAAAATAGTGCTCGGCTGGGTCCTGGCCTTCCGCCGCACCTCGGGTTGCAATAGCGGTGGTCTCCATCCCAGTCCAGTATGTTTTAACACGGGCAAGAGCCATCCGCGCACCCTCTATGCACGCTGACCTCTTCATAGCATCGATATGTGACACAACACTAAGGAATTGTTGCACCAATCCAAAATAGCTGTCCGGCCTTGGTCCACGTGGACAAAGATGATCCACAACAGACCTCATAGCAAGCCCGGACAACCTGTGGAGTTCGGCCCATGCGGCCATCCTTTCATTCAATGGTAGAGGACGCGTCGGGGCACTGAACTGCGACCAGAATAACCTCTCAGCCTTATGGTCTTTCCGATCTTTGAAAAACTTGGTCGCATCAGCAGCACTCTTTGCCAGGTTCGCATACGCGTCCGCCGCACTCCACAACTAATCTAGAGGGGCATACTTCGGATCTCCGAATTTCATCCACAACAAATAGGGCTTCCCAGCCATGATATCTCCGGCTTCACGAAGCTCCTCCATCATCCCCCTCATTTCAGAGTGGGTTTCCTTGGCTTCCTCCAGGGCCTTCTTCAGGTCAGCCGCTTTTGCTTGATTTTCCTTTTCAAGGAGCTCACGGCGGTTGGCGGCATCTTCCAGCTCGGTAGCCATCTGGGCTATCTTTTCTTCGCTCCGGCGATGAGCAGCCTGTTCGGCTCTTAACTCTTTGACTGCCTTCAGAGTGGCCGCATCACTTATTCGGGCTTGCTCCTTGGCTTGGGCAAGCTCCGCCCGAAGTGTCTCCACGACAGCAGCTCCATCTGTAGTCACAACATATATTATAGATACTAGCATCATGCTCCTCTTAAACATTTGCTGACAAGCCGAATATACATACCCTGGGCTTCGTCAAGCCACTTGTTAACCAGCGCGATATCGGCATCGACCACGTCTAGCTGCCGCTTTAGTTCGGCAAAATCAGCAGATCGGTCAGCTGCCGGACCCTCAGCCACCTGCAGATAAAGCAGCGCACTTATTACCAGAGATTATGATCCTCTGTTCGCCACGTTGATGGCAACCAGAGTCTCAGGGGCTACTATCTATACGGAGCACATTTAACATGTGCGGTACCATCAAAAATACATTTTTTTGCATACCTCAAAGCCTCTCAGCAGACTCGTAAAAGCTTCATTCAAACCGCTTTTCGCGGATGAAATCCTCTCAACCACTAGACCCATTAAGGCACGATGTGTCTCTGAGATGGCCGCTCACTCCAGAAGGCCCATTAGTGTGTACGGCTGTGTGCTGGACAATCCCAGACTCCTCCTAAAGCTCTCTTTGGGAGCCGGATATTCCAGACTCTGGGCAGCCGAAGTGTCAACTTTTGGCCTTGGTGGATTAGGAGAAATCCTTCGTGGCGACACCTCGGGGTCGTCCGCCCCATGTGACCGGGAGGCAGGCGGAGGCGTCTCACTCTCCATCATCTCTGGAGGAAGATCCCCGGAGGACAAACTCTGTGGAGAAGGGCTACGAGCCGGACTGCAACAAATATGTTTCGGTCATTATCCTCAGAGACAAAATAGGGTATATTTACCAAAGTACTCTTTTATTTACTGCTCGGTGGAGGGTCGGCCCCCTTGCGGGCGCTATGCAGCAAGAACGCCCTCGGGGGCAGGGCCCCTTGGCAAGGTTTTCTTCCCTCGTTTAGAAGCCTCCGTTTCCAAATCTTTGAAGGCGGCCCTTTTCTTACCTTGAGGAGAGGGGACTTTAGGTTCCCCTCCTCGATTATCCTCCTTCGTGGAGGCGCTTACTCCCGCAATGTGGATGTGTAAAAAATGAGGCCCACCTGTGGCTTCTCTATTCCACCCCCCGTCTTCTCCTGATGGCACCTGGTACGGCGCGCGCTCAAGCATCCTGGTCAACAAAGGATCCGGCGAGCCTTTAGGAAGAGGGGCCGAACACCTAATCCTCTCCGCCTTCCTTAGCCAGTCCTGGCAGATAGCAAATTTTCAGAATGATGTTATAATAAACATAAAGGATGGTGTGTTCGGTAGCGGAGTTACTTACTTGGGTATCCGGACGATTGCAGTTGAGACCCACGTCCTCGGTGGTGTCCGGACACTTTATTCATGATCCAAATAATGACACGTGCATCTCTTTGAGCGTCATGCCAAAGAATTGTTGAATGGTTCGCAGTCCTTCCGGGTTGAACTCCCACATACGGAGAGGATGACGCTGGCAAGGCAGGACTCGACGAACCAGTATCACTTGCATTATCTTGACAAGACTGACATCCCTCTTAAGGAGGTCTCGGATGCGGCTTTGCAGTGTCAGCATGTCGTTAATCGGTCCCCAATCCAGCCCCTTGTTGACCCATGACGCTAGTTGCGGCGGGGGGGGGGGGGGGGGCAAGCGGAACGCTGGAGCGGCCGCCCGCTTTGTACCTCGGGGAGCTATGATATAAAACCACTCTTGCTGCCATAAATCAGATGTTTCCGTGAAAGAACCCTTTGGCCATGGGGCGTCGACGGCTTTGCTTATTATAGCACCTCCGCACTCTGCGTGACGCCCGTCAATCACCCTCGGTCACATTGAAGGTCTTGAGCCACAAGCCAAAGTGGGTGGTAATGCGGAGAAAGGCTTCACACATGACGATAAATGACGAGATGTGAAGGATGGAATCCGGAGCTAGATCAGGGAAATCTAGCCTGTAATAGAACATAAGCCCCCGCACGAAGGGATCGAGACTAAAACCTAGCCCTCAGAGGAAGTGGGAAATAAATACGACACTCTTCTTGGGTTCGGGAGTGGGGATGACCTGCCCTTGAGCAGGCAGCCTGTGCGGGATTTCGGCGGTGAGATACCTGGCCTCCCTAAGCTTCCGGATGTCCTCCTCTGTGACGGAGGAGGCCATCCACCGGCCTTGAAGATTGGATCCGGACATGGTCGAAGGTCCGAAGTGCTTTAGCTTGAGCCTTGGGTATTGGAACTCAAGGTGCGGGAGGGGAAGGATCAAGCATGGGAAGAAAAGGACAGACCTTGGCCCCCCTTATAAAGAGGACGAATATCAAGCGTCCCCGCGTGACCATTTGGGACTTACCTAAAATCGAGAGTCATATTAAACAAACACGGTTGGGTTACCCACACCTGTATTGATGAGAATCCCGTGATAAGGGGGACACGATCTCTGCTTCGACAAGACGTGCCAATAAAACCGCCCCGCAGCGCGTGTAGTGGCTGGTTGTGAAAAACGGTTCGAGTAATGACCAGACCATGGCGTAATGCCATAAAAGGCTGTCAGCAAATTAGATTTGTGGAATATTATACTCTCTATGGTGGTATGTGGAATTTGTCTTGCAGAGCCGGACATGATTCTCGTGTTTAAAATCTTCTATGGAGTATTCGGAGAAGGAACACGCCTTGCAATGCCGAAGACAATCTGCGCGCCGGACTCATCGTCATTGAAGCCTGCTTCACGGGCTACTGAGAGAGTCTTGGACTAAGGGGTCCTCGGACAGCCGGACTATATACTTTGTCCGGACTATTGGACTACGAAGATACAAGATTGAAGACTTCGTCCCGTGTCCGGATGGGACTCTCCTTTGCGTGGAAGGCAAGCTTGGCAATTCGGATATGTAGATCTCCTTCTCTGTAACTGACTATGTGTAACCCTAGCCCCCTCCGGTGTCTATATAAACCGGAGGGTTTAGTCCGTAGGACAACAACAATCATAATCATAGGCTAGCTTCTAGGGTTTAGCCTCTACGATCTCGTGGTAGATCAACTCTTGTAATACTCATATCATCAAGATCAATCAAGCAGGAAGTAGGGTATTACCTCCATCGAGAGTGCCCGAACCTGGGTAAAACACCATGTCCCCTGCCTCCTGTTATCATTAGCTTTAGACGCACAGTTCGGGACCCCCTACCCAAGATGCGCCGGTTTTGACACCGACAAGGGCTAGGGCTTCGCGACAGGCTATCGCTTCAAGTGTGGCCGGTTCGAGTACTCCTTCTATGACTAGAGCCGAGCTACCCAAGAAATTTCCTCCCTCATCTCTGGAACCGCAGCTGCTGATCCTTCTTTTCTTCCTAGCGTTCCCGCATGAACATGGATCTTGCAATATCCAGCGGGAGGCCTCCTTGGTTTCGGATTTTCTTGATATGGTGTAGCTTTTCGCACTGGGGCATTCACTTTGTTGCTGATCAGGGCCAGATCTTTGAGAAACTTGTCAATGAAACTGTGGGTCACTTGGGGACTTTGGAAAATTGCTTCATGTATTGCCTTCTGACGAGCATGCCGTATAACCCAAAGTGTAATAGCCATCGTGACAAATTCTTCATGATTTAACATATCCATCAATGTAAATAGCCATTGTTTAGCTTGTGGCTCAGAATTTGCTATGATTTATGTGTGATATCCTCATTAGCCAATGCCCAAACACTTCTCGATGTTGTACATTCCAAAAGGGAGTGACACCAAGAGTCCCATATCCCACATATCCCACACAAGTTGGAGTTGGACATATAACGATGTGCTCTTATATCATTTGTTGGAAGCGAGTGTTTTGAAAGCCTCCATAAAAACATCCGAATTTTCCCGGGAACTTCTGTCTTCCATAGCGATTACCCTGAGCTCTCTTCCACCCTGGCACTAGATGGACCTGTTGATCCTTCTAGCCATGCTTCACGTCGTTCCGTCGTAGCCACCATCATCTCATACGCAGACTTGACCGAGAAGGTCACGTGCTTTTCATAGTGCCAGGCCCAAAAGTCAGGTATGTTTCGGGTGCACAACGGGATTCTGAGTATCACTTGCGCATCCATTGGCAAGAAGTTGCTTGGACAACTTGTCTGTCCCATGACATCGTCGCTAGTTATGAGTTCAGAGACCCTTGCCGGTGGATTCAACACACGGCAACCATACGGTCTGAAGGACTCTTCTCTGGCAGCCAATTGTGATTCCTTAAATCTATGGTTTCTCCGTTGCCAATTCTCTTTACCAGGCCCTGTTTCAGAGTGTCTCTAGCCTCAACAATGGCACGCCAAATCTGGCTAGGGTGGCTTCCCAACTCGGCCTGGAGGATGTCTGTGGTTGGATAATATACACTTTTAGGACTCGAGCGGTTAGCGAGTCAGGATTTTGAAGCAGTCGCCAAGCCTGCTTAGCTAGCATCGCGAGATTGAAGAGCTCGAAATCCTTGAACCCTAGGGCCCCCATTCCCTTGGGTTGGGTCATAGTTTTCCAAGAAACCCAATGAGGCTTCCTTTTGCCTTCCTTACCCCCCGCCCCCTACCAAAGCTTTCTTATCAGCTAGTTTAAGTGTTCACAAAGGACCCTGGCAACTTAAAACAAGACATCAAAAAATATGGGACAACTTGTGCCACAGATTTGACTAGAACTTCTTTCCCTGATATGGACATGGTGCGTTCTATCCATCCTTGCACCTTTCCCCAAAGTCGATCCTTCAAATACTTGAAAGAACCATTCTTTGAAGAGCCAATTGTCAGACGGCATCCCCAAGTACTTCTCATTGAGAGTTTTGTTGGGGACATTAAGTGTTTCTTTGATTTCCTGTCTGACCGAATCTGGAACTCCCTTGCTGAAATAAATTGATGATTTGGAATAGTTGGTGCGTTGACCTATTGCCTGACAGTAAGTGTTCAGGACATGGTACACCTCATTGGCTCCACCACCATTTGCCTTGAAGAACAGCAGGCTATCATCAGCGAATAGAAGATGGTTCACCGGTGGCGTCGAAGGTGCTACCTGTAGACCATGCAGTTTGGATGGCTCACTTTTTGATTTTAGAAGGCACGACAGGCCCTCTGCTGCTATCAAGAACAAGTATGGAGATATTGTGTCCCCTTGTCTGATTCCTCTTGAAGGTATGATTTTTTGTAGTTTCTTCCCATTAAACAACACTGAGAATTTGACAGTTGCACAAGGCTCATCACAATATCCACCCATCGTTTAGAGAAGCCCAATTTAAGCATTATAGCCTGTAAATAATACCATTCCACTCTATCATAAGCTTTCATCATGTACAACTTTAGAGCACAAGATTGGTGTTTCTTGGCCTTGTTTCTCTTCATAAAATGAAGGCACTCGTAGGCTGTAATTATGTTGTCAGTGATTAACCTGCCCGGCAAAAAAGCAGACTGCTCCTCTGATATGATGTCAGGTAAAACTACCTTTAATCTATTGGATATAACCTTCGAGGCAATCTTGTACAACACATTACACAGGCTGATAGGACGGAATTGAGAAAGAAGTGTAGCATTTTTTACCTTCGGGATAAGCACTAGTATGGTATCATTAATACACTCCGCCGACTCAGTGCGTTCCACAACCCTCAGAACCGCCCTTGTTACATCATCACCACATTTGTCCCAATGATGCTAAAAAAATGTGTGGGTAGCCATCTGGACCAAGCGCTTTTACTGGGTACATCTGAAAAAGAGTTGTTTTTACCTCTTTCTGGCTATAGGGGGCATTTAGCATCTCGTTCATTGCCTGTGTCACTTTTGTCAGAATTGTATCTAAGACCTGGTCCATCTCGTGAACCCCTTTTGAAGTATAAAGTTGTTGATAAAAGGCATTAGTTATATTCTCCATCTCTGCCACGTTTTCAGTCACTTGTCCGTCCGGTCGTTGGAGTGATTTTATTTGATTTTTCCTCCTGCGCCGACTGGCCCTAAGGTGGAAGAAACATGTATTCTTGTCACCATGCTTCATCCACTCCAGCTCGCTGTCGCCACAATATTTCCTCTCTGTCGTAAAGTTCAGTCAGCCTATCTGTTAGAAGGGAGAGAGAGGTTTGGTGGAATAGTTGTTGATTGTATTGCTTGAGCCTCGTGGGCATATATATAGGAGTACATGATCAACTTGGAGTACAAGACAAGCCAGAATAATTCCTAGTATATCTTATGTTTCCTAACTAATCACAATACTCAACATCCCCCCGCAGTCACAACGGTAGCGACGCAGACGGTGAGACTGGAGAAGAATCCGAAGGCAAGCCAACAGACACCTCCCTACAGTCGTAACAGTCGACGCATCGCGGAGTCGTGGCTGGAGTGGCAACCGACGAGGTTGCTCAAGCAAGGCGGTAGCCCTTTGTGCCGTTTGTCGAGGTAGCCGAGAGCATGTGTGGTGGAGCCGTGGTCAAGGAAGCCGTGTGAAGAATGCCATGGTCAATGTCGAGTCGGGGTGGCCGGTGTCGAGGAAGTCGCCGTGGAGCCGGGGGCGCAAGGAGGCGCCGAGTTAGCATGGGCGCATTGGTGTCGTAGTGATGCGCCGAGAAGAAGATGTTGTTGACGATGCTTCGCGACGGGTTTGCCAAGCCCGTAGACACATCGTAGACGAAGGCACGCACCGGTGTTGCCAGCACCGGGCATGCGTAGACGGACGAAGACGAAGTTGACGAAGCGCCGACCAGGCTTGCCAGGCCCGGGGAAACGTCGTGGATGAAGGCACGCATCGGTGTTGCCAGCACCAGGCATGCGTAGACGAGGGACCTGCACGAGCTATACGCCATGTCGGAGAAGTCGGAGAGGACAGCAGAGAAGGACTTGACGACGGTTGCGGCGCCAATCGACGCGGGGCCAATGTCGCCCGCGGTCGTCGGAGTAGATGACGGCGATGCTGGCGACGAGCTGGTGCTGGACGAAGACGAAGGGGGTGGACGGGCGGCGGCGGCGGCTACAAAGGTAGCGGCGGCGGCGGCCAAAGAAGAGCGGCAGCGGCGGCCTGACGGCGGCGGCGGCGGCTAAGTTAAGAGTGCGGCGGCGATGCTCGAAGTAGGCGAAGAACCCTGACAGCGTGACGAAGACTGGCGCGGACGGTGGCGTTCCTGCGCCAACGAAGACGGCGCGGCGCATACCACGTGAGGTCGACGCGGGGTGACGGCGGAGCGGACCGCGGGCCGCGGCGCTACGGCCCGAAGGGGCGACGCAGCGGCGGCAGGCGGGTCGGGGGGACGGTGAAAAACCTCGGGGCAGCGGCGGGGACCGCGGGCCGCGATGCTGCGGCCCGAAGGGGCGACGCAATGGCAGTTCGTGAGTCGGTGCAACCGCGGGGACGACCTCGGGATGGCGGCGTGGACCGCGTGCCACGCTCGCTACGGCCCGACGGGGCGACGCAGCGGTGGCGCGAGGGTCGGTGCAGCCACGGGGACGGCCTGGAGCGGACGACCCCGGAGCGGCGGTGGACCGCGGGCCGCGGCACTACGGCCCGAAGGGGCGACGCAGCGGTGACGCGGGTCGGTGCAGCCGGGAGAAGAACCACGGGGCGGCGACGCTGCGGCCCAACGGGGAGACGCAGCGACAGCCCGATGCTCGATCGGTGGAGAGGCGCGCGGAACTCGGGGACGATCTTCACGGGACCTGCGGATGCGCGCGTAACCGACGGGCCAGGTCGATCGCGCCGCGTAGATGAGGCGGATCGCGGCGGCGAGCGGGTGATCAAGCCGATCGCGCGCGAGGTCGGGGACGCCGCTCGGTGAAGGCGTGGTGGCGGCGGAGTCCGAGATGAAGCCGGCGGCGACGGGCTGCAGGGCGGCTATGATTGGCCGCCGCATGGCGCGAGGCCGCCGAGTCGAGGTGATGCAGGAGTCCCGGTCGGAGCAGGACGGTGACGGCCGGCGTAGATCGACGAGTGGGCCGTCACGCGAACGGCGGCGGTGAAGGGCCGCCGCATGACGCGAGGCCGCCGGGTCGGGGCGACCGGCGGGCAGACGAGCGGACGACGCGCGAGGCCGCAGGGTCGGTGAAGACGCCGGTGGAGTCGACGCCGAAGTCGGAGTAGAGGCGCACGGGGTCGACGGCGGCGGCGGGCGACGCAAACCGGATCACGAAGATCGGAAAACCAAAAAAGTAGACGCCGATCAAAGCGACCGGCGTGAGAGAGAAAACCCGGATCAAAGGATCGGGAAAAAAGACTCTCTAGGGCAGCCGGCCAACACGACCGGCGGACGAACCCTAGGTACGGGCGGCGCGGCCCCGGCGGCGGTCATGGAGGCCGATCGCCCCGGGGGCGGCGCGCAGGTGCGGAATCGGCGGCGGCTAGGGTTTAGGATCGACTTGCGATAGATACCATGTTAAAAAGGAGAGAGAGGTTTGGTGGAATAATTGTTGATTGTATTGCTTGAGCCTCATGGGCATATATATAGAAGTACATGATCAACTTGGAGTATACAAGACAAGCCAGAATAATTCCTAGTCTATCTTATGTTTCCTAACTAATCACAATACTCAACACTATCAATTATTTTAATCTACATGTGATTTGGGCCAGATCGGTTTGGGATCGCGCGCAGCTCCTGTAGCTCTCTCTGCAAGTGTTGGATCTCACGCCTCACATTCCCAAAATGTTGCCGGTCCCAGTTGGACAGCTCTGTCAGACAGCGATAGCAGTTTGTCCTCACATTCCCAAAATGTTGCCGGTCCCAGTTGGACAGCTCTGTCGACAGCGATAGCAGTTTGTCGCTTATTTGTTGTATCGATTCGCTTTCTCCACTGACCCATGATGTTTCCATCAATGGAGCGAGGCCTGGATCCCTCTCCCATGCTAGCTCGTATTTAAAAGACCGTGGGGCCCGCCTACATGCAGTCGCATGCACATACTTCACATAAATTGGGACATGATCACTACTGGCTGTAGATTTGTGTTCTAGCACCACTGTTGGGAAAGCAAGGGTCCATGCCAGGTTCGCTACTCCCTTGTCAAGCCTCACTCTTGTATACGTCCCTCATGCCACTTTCTTTTCAAAGGTCCAGACGTTTCCAACATAGCCTATATCAGCTAGGCCACATGTATCCAAAGCGTCCCTGAAGGCGTCCATGTGCGCATGGCTCTTGTTGCCAATTCCATCGTGTTGGTGTGCATGCAACACCTCATTAAAATCTCCTAAGACTAGCCAAGGTATATCATTTGTTCCAACGATTCCCCTAAGCATGTCCCAGGTCTTGTATCGCCCGTTAACCTGGGCTTTTTCGTAGACAAAAGTGACCCTTGTTTTGACATCAACAAGGTCATCAATTATTGCATCAATGTGATACTGAGAGTAACCAACAATCTAAAGATTTCTTTCTTCATTCCAAAAAATTCCTAGACCACCACTTCTACCTGAACTGCTTACAACGAAACACTTATTAAATTCTAAAGAACCAACCAAGTTTTCAACTCTCCTTCCCTCTATTTGGGTTTCCAGGATACATAACACAGAGGGGGCAAACTGCCTCATGAGATCACGAAGCTCTCGAACTGTCGCGGGTTTGCCAGCTCCACGACAATTCCAACACAGGAGACTCATTGCGCGTGGCGCGACCCCCCCTTGGGGGCCTGCCAAACGCGCATCAAGGTTTTTGGTGATCATTG
The DNA here is from genome assembly GCA_963921465.1 of Triticum timopheevii. NCBI lineage: Eukaryota > Viridiplantae > Streptophyta > Magnoliopsida > Poales > Poaceae > Triticum > Triticum timopheevii. The sequence continues at coordinate 605,631,009 of OY997274.1, read as the reverse complement.
TGTTCTTCCCTTAACGTCCAAGGTCCTTTTCCTTTAAACGTCCAAGGTCCTTCATAATGTGCCAAAACCACAATTTTTCCTTTAAACGTCCAAGGTCCTTCCTCCATCACCCGTTCCCAGTCGCCTAGGCATCCAAACTGCAGCGTGTACATGTTATCCTCTAATGGCCTGATCTTCACTTCCTTTGCCAGGTCCCATGCTGACCTCATGTTCTTGAAGAACCAGTACAGACTGTAGGGTTTCTCCGTGTGGACTCTGGCTATTTCCATCCATCGAGTCGCCTCTGCTGGAATTTCCTCGTCTTCTACCACCACATCCTGGAGATCATCTTCCTTCAGGACGAGCTCCTCCATCATCGCCTCCAGATTGGATGCAGTTGTGCCTGATCCCGAAGCCGTTTCTTCCATTAGATCTCTCGCTCGAGGTTTCCTGTCCCGCGAGCAGTATGTTCCCTAGCCAAACCCTAGCCCCCACCTCTGGTTAGATGCACGACTGTTAGCAGCTCTACCACTGCCAGGCCTGAAGCCCAGAAACAGCCCAAGGCCCGAGAAGATGACACATGTGATCCCATCAAGAGAAGGAGAAGTCCGAGCACCAAAGTGACGGGGAACCGCAAGATCTCCATATAGTGATTCGATGGCCTGCACTTCCAGGAGATCATCCCCGGCCCAAGTACGTTCACCGATCAAGGCTTCCCATCTTTTTGGATGGGCAACACAAAGCGCTTTCAAAAACCATTAATGGTAATGTTCGTGCGGATGAAAGAGTGACAACATTGTTGTTCAAGTCCAATTGCAGTCTCTTTACCGAAGTCTTTGGAGTATTTCATCGAGCAAAGATTGATACAGCCAAAAAGGGCAAGGATTTCATTGTAATTCTTAGTCATAGGAATTAATTTGCATTTTCTTGGATCTTAGGTCCAAATCAGTGCACCTGTAATTGTAATGGGGTGTAAATAAAGTTAGAGATGTTTCAAAAAAAACCAAAACAGCGGTCATCCCATGTGATTCAACAACAGTGGTGAAGAATATATATGAAGGCACACGAGAGCAAATGTCATAATCATTACAGAAATTAGAAAGCTTCTTGTAACTAATAGTGGGGTCTCTTTCATTTATGAATGTAGAGAAACAAATGTGGATGCCCACAACATAGCTAAGAACTTACCCGCAAAAATAAACATAGCTAAGAACTCTTTAGAACTAGCTCATGGCATCCATGTGTGGCTTCTGGACCCCCTGAGTTATGTAAACAATGTTTTGATGCAGTAATAAATTAAGATGCAATGATATTTAGCTCTCGATGCCCATCTAATCTATGAGGCCCTGAATCTTGTGCTGAGACAGGAAATCACACAAACTCATGATCGCCGGCATGCCAGCTACAGAGCTACTAGTATATACACACATAACACAACTCATCAATCTATTGCATACAGAATTTAGAAGAAAACACGAAAAATGCCAACGAAGGCTGAGCTCCAGTGAACTCGTTTTCAAATTTTATTTTTTCGGAGCGTGAAAAAAATCCAAATTTATTAGTGAACACACATGCACATACATACTACTTATATGCAAAATTTCAGAGCATTATACTTTTACATGTGGCGTACAAAAAAAAGACAAATACACATTTTTAAATGGGCCTTTTATTTTTGTTATTGGGACGGAATTTTGTCCTTTTTGTACAACCTACAAATCACAAGATTTTTTGATGAAATTCAACATGTTTCTGCGGAATACATATATGTTTCCATGGATTTTTTTTTCAGTTTTTTTTCAAACTTCCAAATATGCTTTCTGATATTTTCAAAATACTGAGGTCGGCCTCCAGAAATCCGCACTCGAAGAAAACACCCATAGCAAAGCACCAACTTACACATGCATCACGAAACATCTTCCGACCAACATGGTTGCCAAGTGATCAGAGGCTCGGTGTGAACCAGACTTCCGATGGATAGATTGCTCTGTAATGACCACCACCTGACGTGAAAGTATCCTCGAGCGTCAGTTTCTTCAAATCATAGACCTTCACACCCTTCCATTGGTTAGGTCGACGCTTGAAAATGCCCCCCCTCCTGAGACGGGGAGTCGTGAAGTAGAGACAATCCGATGTCAACTCAGGGAGTTTTTCCACGGACAAGAAACCCGAGCTATTCTGTACGAGGAGTGCAGCGTGCCCCCTTAGAGCCTTTGCAGGGCTTACTCCTACCATTTGGTAGCTCTTGAGATCCAGCCTGTCTACATAAACACCGATGCGGTAGTCATGATACTTGTCCAGGATTACATGAATCTGCAGAAGATATCCCCAGGAATTTGGAACCAAGTATCTTGTGATAACTTCAAAAAAGTCATCGTCTTCCTCGGCGATGATTATTTTCTTTCGCGGTATGTCCTCAAGTCCACCAAGGTCCCAAGACTTCAATTTACCTTTCATTGACAACACGTAAAATCTGCCTCAAAGATAGATGCAATCAGCGCGTAGCTATCCGGGCTTTCCCTTATCACTGAAACTTGTTGCCAAGAAGTATCTCCTACCCTCGCAAAGGAGAGCCGATGTCCAAGTGGATGGCCAAAGCAATTGCAGGACCAACAGACGGAGAACAAGACAAGACAACCTTGTCGTAGAAATGCATGCCCAGAGAATCCATGTCATCAACACGGCTATTGCTACTACCATGGTGACACCTATAACGATAGCCAATTACACTTCCTTGGTCCTGATAGACCCCTTCGATGCATGACAAGAAGTCGATGGTCGGCGAGAGCGGGAGCAATGCCGCCGTGAAGGGGTTGTAGAGGACAAGGTCTAAGAACTCGTTAGCCACGACCAGCCAGCCGATGGAGGCGCCGCAACAAGCCACAGCCTAGCCCCAGGGGAAAGTGACCTTAAATTCTTTCTCGTCGAGGAGGTTGCGGAACTCCAAAGTAACTGTGGGATCCCGAAACCTGTTACTCCATTCCCCTCCATGAAGAAGCTTAGTCGCTAAGGACACAAGCCACGGTGTGCAGCGACGTGGGGCACTGGGGGCGGGCATAGAGGTGGAGCACCATGACGGTTAGACAACATGGAAGGTTAGAGCCTCAGGTAACTCAAGGAGAAGCATGATGCTGATGAAGAGATCGGTGGGGAAGTTCGACCAGCCTGGGCTTGTGTAAGCTCCTGTCATTGAGAAAAAATCACGCCAGGAAAATTCACATGTAAGCATATTTATATGGCGACACAAACACGCCTGCTTACGATGCCCAATCAGAATATACAATTCAAACTTGGTGTGATATCTCCGAATCAATTGTATACTAATCATACATAAAAATGTGTACGATTAAGATCAGGGACTCACGGGAAGATATCACAACACAACTCTAGACACAAATTAAGGTCATACAAGTTTCATATTACAAGCCAGGGGCTTCGAGGGCTCGAATACATAAACTCGAATACAAACGAGTAAGCGAAAGCGAAAATATCTGAGTACAGACATAAATTAACAAGTTTGTCTTAAGAAGGCTAGCACAAAAGCAACATGGATCGAAAAGGCAAGGCCTCCTGCCTGGGATCCTCCTAACTTTTCCTGGTCGTCGGCGACCGTCGCGTAGTAGTAGGCGCCCTCGGGGTAGTAGTAGTCGTTAGTGGTGGCATCTAGCTCCTGGACTCCATCATCTGATCGCAGCAATCAGGTATAGGGAAAAAGAAGTAGCAAAGCAACCGTGAGTACTCATCCAAAGTACTCGGAAGACTTACATCAGATCTATACTAAGTATGCTTCGGTATCAAGGGAATGAGGTTGTATCTTTGGACTGAACTGCAGATACGCCAAAATAGAGGAAAAGCATAGCCCATCGAAGACTAGCATTTTAATGCATCAGCATTAGAAGAGTGCAGATTAGCATAATATAAAGTAGTAGTATGTTGTAGTATCGCCCAAAAAATTATTTCTCAACTCCCTACAAGAAAGCATTCCCGGAGCCATCATGTCCATTACTCATGTCTCAACATCCAGTTCTAGTTGTATCGATCAGGATACAACTCCGAGCGTCCGTTACCATGGACACAACTATTTGAATAGATCAATCTTCCCTGCAGGGGTGCACAAACTTACCCACCATGCCTGATTAACTTCGGTCGGACACACCATCAGGTCATGTCCACCCTGGGCTGATCAACACATAGTAGTCCTACCTAGGCTCAACAGAGAAGCCAACACACCGGTTTACATCCTAAGCACACAAGGGTCTTGGGCCCATCGCCCTTTGCACTCCTGCATGTTGTGTGGACGGTTGGGATTAGTCGTGGCAACCTCCTTGTACAAGGCAGCTGCTTACGTGGGCCACCCGGGCGCGTGCCGCTCCATCGCTGACGTCCGAAGAGCTTTCAGCTGATACATATGACGCAGAGTGCCCATACTTATTCCCGCGTGGTGGTTAGTGCAAAAAGGCCAGAGGCCTACTCAGATCACATATCCAAACAGTTAATGTCTTGGGATCATGCGGTAACGATCAGTGATCCATGATATGTGGTCCTGTCGCCCCGTCTCACACACTTACACTAAGGGCTAAGAATGCCCGGTCGTACGGCGATGAAAACTCGCGGGTACCCTCCAGGTCAACCCGACTTCACATCACTCGTCACATTTCTCTCTTGGGTACCCCTCGGGGCCGACCTGGCTCCGTCATGGTTCTGTCGTAAAGTCAAAGTAACTGTGTGTCCAAAACAACAAGGGGAAAACCCCGAGGAATCACCCGCGATGGATTTCCACTCGATGTAACCATCAAGATGAATTTGGAGGAATCACCATCGATGGTTCACACTTGAGGGATTGCTAATCACCCCTCGTAGACCATAAATGTTTAGCTGCACTACAGAGTGAACATCAGAAGTGCTATACGAGGTATCACCCTCGACACTTGATAGTAACTCTGCAGAGTCGAGCAACTAAGGGGGTGTGATGTGATGTGTCGGGCTCTCACTAGTAGGAAATGGCCTGCTAATATCGAATCTCAAGTCAAATCGCACTAAGTGGTCAAACTTCCCGGAAGGTCACCCATCCTCACACTACTCCAGCCCGAGCACGCTTAACTTCGCAGTTCTATCCAACCCCAGCACCACCTCACTTAACAGGCACTTGTTGATATATCTATCATATCAATCCTATTAAACCTTGTTGATGTCTAGGACTTTGTTCATATTCATGAGTATGATGAAATTTTAAAAAATATTTCAAACTTCCCGGTCATATTACGTATCATTTTTTGAAAAGAAATTCCAAAAAAAATTCGAAACCAATTTTTTTTCTGTTATTAGTGGCGCACCAAGCAAATGGTGCGCCACTAGTAAGTTTGATTTTTTTTTTCCATTTTCCCCTCTAGATCTTAAAAGCCCCATAACTTTTTTCTGTTAGGTTTTGGAGGATTTTGAAAATTTTGAGTAGATGATTTTTCATATAAAAAACTTTTTATTCCGAGTTCGTATGCAAAAGTTATGCCCATTTTACAAATTCCAGAGAGATTTTGCAAATAAAGTCGAAATTCATATTTGTAAATTTTCCCAACAAGTAGACCAGATATCACATGGGAAACTTATTTTATTTTATTTTTTTTGACATTTCCATCATTTTCTTTTAGTTTTTTTAAAACTGAAAAGGCGGTCCACGGGGAGGGGTGGAGGGGGGCTGCATTCAGTGGAATTTTTGGTCAAACTTAGTAATGGTGCACCATGAGAGTGGTGCACCGTTACTAGTTCAACTAGTAATGGCGCACCACACACACGGTGCGCCATTACTAGTTTTTTAAAAAATAAAAACAATTTGAAAAAAATAGTAGTGGCGCACCGAGGGTGTGGTGCGCCATTACTCGTTCAACTAGTAATGGCGCACCACACACACGGTGTGCCATTACTAGTTTTTAAAAAAAATTAGTAGTGGCGCACCGAGGGTGTGGTGCGCCATTACTAATTTAACTAGTAATGGCGCGCTATCCCCTGGTGCGCCATTACTAGTTTTAAAAAAAAAACTAAAAAAATTTGTTAGTAGTGGCGCACCGTGGAAGTGATGCGCCATTAGTATTTGGACACTAATGGCGCACCAACACATGGTGCGCCATTAGTATATAGTAGTAGCTTACCACATGTGTGGCGCACCACATTAATGTCCGTATTATCTATAGCCCTTTTTCTAGTAGTGTCTGGACGTCGATCACATTGACCAAGTCATCGAACATAAAGCAGGGACAAGGTGATGGGTCACCGGTGGATCACTAACCATCCTATACTAAGAAGTTTAGGATAAGCAGGTAAACAATTGCAGGTTACAAAATCAGGCTATGCATTAGAATAGGATCATACTAAAGCAGTAGTAATTCTAATGCAAGCACAAGAGAGAAGGGAATGGGTGATATCGGAATGATCGGGGGGGATTTGCTTGGCTGGAGGCTCTGCTGAAAAGGAAAAAGGGTCGTCGGTGACGTAGTCGATGATAGGGGAAGCATAGGTCTCGGGGTCTACCGAAGAGAAGAGGGGGAAGAAAAAATAAATATAATGCAAATAGATGCACCACTAAGCATGACATGATGATATGCAGGGCTAGGGGTGTTCTAGCGCGGTAATACATGTTGGGAAACGTAGTAATTTCAAAATATTTCCTACGCACACGCAAGATCATGGTGATGCATAGCAACGAGAGGGGAGAATGTGTACACGTATCCTCGTAGACCGAAAGCGGAAGCGTTCACACAACGCGGTTGATGTAGTCGTACGTCTTCACGATCCGACGGATCAAGTACCGAACGCACGGCACCTCCGAGTTCAGCACACGTTCAGCTCGATGACGTCCCTCAAACTCCGATCCAGCCGAGCTTTGAGGGAGAGTTCCGTCAGCACGACGGCGTGGTGACGATGATGATGTTCTACCGACGCAGGGCTTCGCCTAAGCACCGCTATGCTAATATCGAGGTGGATTATGGTGGAGGGGGGCACCGCACACGGCTAAGAGATCTCAAGGATCAATTGTTGTCTGTATAGGTGCCCCCCTGCCCCCGTATATAAAGGACCAAGGGGCAGGGGCGGACGGCCAAGGGAGGGCGCACCAGGAGGAGTCCTACTCCCACCGGGAGTAGGACTCCCTCCTTTCCTTGTCCAAGTAGGAGAGGGGAAGGAAGGGGAGAGAGGAGAGGAAGGAAAGGGGGGCGCCACCCCCCCTCCTTGTCCTATTCGGACTAGAGGGGGAGGGGGCGCGCGGCCTGCCCTGGCCGCCCCTCCTCTACTCCACTTTTGGGCCCATGAGGCCCATTAACCCCCTCGGGGGGTTCCGGTAACCCCCCGGTACTCCGGTATACATCCGATAACCACCGAAACCATTCCGGTGTCCGAATATAGTCGTCCAATATATCAATCTTCATGTCTCGGCCATTTCGAGACTCCTCGTCATCTCCGTGATCATATCCGGGACTCCGAACTACCTTCGGTACATCAAAACATATGAACTCATAATATAACCGTCATCTAACTTTAAGTGTGCGGACCCTACGGGTTTGAGAACTATGTAGACATGACCGAGACATGTCTTCGGTCAATAACCAATAGCGGAACCTGGATGCTCATATTGGCTCCTACATATTCTACAAATATCTTTATCGGTCAAACCGCATAACAACATACGTTGTTCCCTTTGTTATCGGTATGTTACTTGCCCGAGATTTGATCGTCGGTATCTCAATACCTAGTTCAATCTCGTTACCGGCAAGTCTCTTTACTCGTTACGTAATGCATCATCCCGTAACTAACTCATTAGCTACATTTCTTGCAAGTATTATAGAGATGTGCATTACCGAGAGGGCCGAGAGATACCTCTCCGACAATCGGAGTGACAAATCCTAATGTGGAAATACGTCAACTCAACAAGTACCTTCGGAGACACCTGTAGAGCACCTTTATAATCACCCAGTTACGCTATGACATTTGGTAGCACACAAAGTGTTCCTCTGGTAAACGGGAGTTATATAATCTCATAGTCATAGGAACATGTATAAGTCATGAAGAAAGCAATAGCAACATACTAAACGATCAAGTGCTAAGCTAACGGAATGGGTCAAGTCAATCACATCATTCTCCTAATGATGTGATCACGTTAATCAAATGACAACTCATGTCCATGGTTAGGAAACATAACCATCTTTGATTTATGAGCTAGTCAAGTAGAGGCATACTAGTGACACTCTGTTTGTCTATTTATTCACACATGTATTATGTTTCCGGGTAATACAATTCTAGCATGAATAATAAACATTTATCATGATATAAGGAAATAAATAATAACTTTATTGTTGCCTCTAGGTCATATTTCCTTTAGTCTCCCACTTGCACTAGAGTCAATAATCTAGATTACACAGTAATGATTCTAACACCCATGGAGCCTTGGTGCTGATCATGTTTTGCTCGTGGAAGAGGCTTAGTCAACGGATCTGCAACATTCCGATCCCTATGTATCTTGCAAATCTCTATGTCTCCCACCTGGACTTGGTCCCAGATGGAATTGAAGCGTCTCTTGATGTGCTTGGTTCTCTTGTGAAATCTGGATTCCTTTGCCAAGGCAATTGCACCAGTATTGTCGCAAAAGATTTTCATTGGACCCGATGCACTAGGTATGACACCTAGATCGGATATGAACTCCTTCATCCATACTCCTTCATTTGCTGCTTCCGAAGCAGTCATGTACTCCGCATCACATGTAGATCCCGCCACGACGCTTTGTTTAGAACTGCACCAACTGACAGCTCCACCGTTCAATATAAACACGTATCCGGTTTGCGATTTAGAATCGTCCGGATTAGTGTCAAAGCTTGCACCGACGTAACCATTTACGACTAGCTCTTTGTCACTCCATAAATGAGAAACATATCCTTAGTCCTTTTCAGGTATTTCAGGGTGTTCTTGACCGCTGTCCAGTGATCCACTCCTAGATTACTTTGGTACCTCCATGCTAAACTAATAGCAAGGCACACATCAGGTCTGGTACACATCATTGCATACATGTTAGAGCCTATGGCTAAAGCATAGGGAACTTCTTTCATTTTCTCTCTATCTTCTGCAGTGGTTGGGCATTGAGCCTGACTCAATTTCACACCTTGTATTATACGCAAGAACCCTTTCTTTGCTTGATCCATTTTGAAATTTTTCAAAATTTTATCAAGGTATGTACTTTGTGAAAGTCCAGTTAAGCGTCTTGATCTATCTTTACAGATCTTGATGCCTAATATATAAGCAGCTTCACCGAGGTCTTTCATTGAAAAACTTTTATTCAAGTACCCTTTTATGCTATCCAGAAATTCTATATCATTTCCAATCAATAATATGGCGTCCACATATAATATTAGAAATGCTACAGAGCTCCCACTCACTTCCATGTAAATACAGGCTTCTCCAAAAGTCTGTATAAAACCATATGCTTTGATCACACTATCAAATCATTTATTCCAACTCCGAGAGGCTTGCACCAGTCCATAAATGGATCGCTGGAGCTTGCACACTTTGTTAGCTCCTTTTGGATCAACAAAACCTTCTGGTTGCATCATATACAACTCTTCTTCCAGAAATCCATCCAGGAATGCAGTTTTTACATCCATTTGCCAAATTTCGTAATAATAAAATGCGGCAATTGCTAACATGATTCGGACAGACTTAAGCATCGCTACGGGTGAGAAAGTCTCATCGTAATCAACCCCTTGAACTTGTCGAAAACCTTTTGCAACAAGTCGAGCTTTGTAGATAGTAACATTACCATCAGCATCAGTCTTCTTCTTGAAAATCCATTTATTCTCGATGGCTTGCCGATCATCGGGCAAGTCAACCAAAGTCCATACTTTGTTTTCATACATGGATCCCATCTCAGATTTCATGGCCTCAAGTAAGGGTTCTTGCAGTAGTAGAACTTATTGGAGACTTCAGATCTCTCAATCCGGGCATTTGCTTGAAATATTAACTTCAACTCCTGGAACATCTCATATGGTCCATGACGTTCAAAATGTCGTTGAAGTCCCGGTTCTAGGCCATAAAGCATGGCACACTAAACTATAGGGTAGTCATCAGCTTTGCTCTGCCAGACGTTCTTAACGTCGTCAGTTGCATCTGCAGCAGGCCTAGCACCCAGCGGTGCTTCCAGGACGTAATTCGTCTGTGCAGCAATGAGGATAATCCTCAAGTTACGGACCCAGTCCGTGTAATTGCTACCATCATCTTTCAACTTTGCTTTCTCAAGGAACGCATTAAAATTTAACAGAACAACAGCATGGGCCATCTATCTACAACAAACATAGACAAGCAAAATACTATCAGGTACTAAGTTAATGATAAATTTAAGTTCAATTAATCATATTACTTAAGAACTTTATCAATCAAATCTCGGGCAAGTAGCATACCGATGACAAAGGGAACAATGTATGTTGTTATGCGGTTTGACCGATAAAGATCTTCGTAGAATATGTAGGAGCCAATTCGGACCAGAAGGGGGGCGCGTGCCTCCTTCCTTTTGGCATGTCTCCTCTATTCCCGTATGGCCCAATAAGGCCCATATACTCCCCGGCGAATTCCCGTAACTCTCCGGTACTCCGAAAAATACCCGAATCACTCGGAACCTTTCTGAAGTCCGAATATAGTTGTCCAATGTATCGAGCATTACGTCTCGACCATTTCTAGACTCCTCGTCATGTCCCTGATCTCATCTAAGACTCCGAACTACCTTCAGTACATCAAAACACATAAAATCATAATATAACCATCATCGAACTTTAAGCGTGCGGACCCTACGGGTTCGAGAACTATGTAGACATGACCGAGACACGTCTCCGGTCAATAACCAATAGCGGAACCTGGATGCTCATATTGGCTCCCGCATATTCTACGAAGATCTTTATCAGTCAAACCGCATAACAACATACATTGTTCCCTTTGTCATCGGTATGTTACTTGCCCGAGATTCGATCGTCGGTATCTCAATACCTAGTTCAATCTCGTTACCGACAAGTCTCTTTACTCGTTCCGTAGTACATCATCCTGCAACTAACTCTTTAGTTACAATGCTTGCAAACCTTATAGTGATGTGCATTACCGAGTGGGCCCAGAGATACCTCTCCGACAATCGGAGTGACAAATCCTAATCTCGAAATACGCCAACCCAACAAGTACCTTTGGAGACACCTATAGATCACCTTTATAATCACTCAGTTACATTGTGACGTTTGGTAGCACACAAAGTGTTCCTCCGGTAAACGGGAGTTGCATAATCTCATAGTTATAGGAACATGTATAAGTCATGAAGAAAGCAATACCAACATACTAAACGATCAAGTGCTAAGCTAACGGAATGGGTCAAGTCAATCACATCATTCTCCTAATGATGTGATCCTGTTAATGAAATGACAACTCATGTCTATGGTAAGGAAACTTAACCATCTTTGATTAACGAGCTAGTCAAGTAGAGGCATACTAGTGACACTATGTTTGTCTATGTATTCACACATGTATTATGTTTCCGGTTAATACAATTCTAGCATGAATAATAAACATTTATCATGAAATAAGGAAATAAATAATAACTTTATTATTGCCTCTAGGGCATATTTCCTTCAGTCTCCCACTTGCACTAGAGTCAATAATCTAGTTCACATCGTCATGTGATTTAACACCAATATTCATATCTGTATATGATTAATACTCATAGTTCACATCGTCATGTGACCACCACCCAAAGGGTTTACTAGAGTCAATAATCTAGTTCACATCGCTATGTGATCAACACCCAAAGAGTACTAAGGTGTGATCATGGTTTGCTCGTGAGAGAAGTTTAGTCAACAGGTCTATCACATTCAGAGTCGTATGTATTTTGCAAAATATTCTATGTCTACAATGCTCTGTACGGAGATACTCTAGATAATTGCTCCCACTTTCAATATGTATCCAGATTGAGACTTGGAGTCATCTGGATCAGTGCCAAAACTTGCATCGACGTAACCCTTTACGATAGACCTCTGGTCACCTCCATAATCAAGAAATGTATCCTTATTCCACTAAGGATAATTTTGACCAATGTCCAGTGATCTACTCCTAGATCACTATTGTACTCCCTTGCCAAACCAGGGCAGAGTATACAATAGGTCTTGTCCATAGCATGACATACTTTTATAGAACCTATGACTGAGGCATAGGGATTGACTTTCATGCTCTTTCTATTTTCTGCCGTGGTCGGGATTTGAGTCTTACTCAATTTCACACCTTTGCAACATAGGCAAGAACTCTTTCTTTGACTGTTCCATTTTGAACTACTTCAAAATCTTGTCAAGGTATGTACTCATTGAAAATCTTATCAAGTGTCTTGATCTATCTCAATAGATCTTGATGCTCAATATGTAAGTAGCTTTACTGAGGTCTTTCTTTAAAGAACTCCTTTCAAACACTTCTTTATGCTTTCCAGAAAAATTCTACATCATTTCTGATCAACAATATGTCACTCACATATACTTATCAGAAAGGCTGTAGTGGTCCCACTCACTTTATTGTAAATACAGGCTTCACTGCAAGTCCGTATAAAACTCTATGCTTTGATCAACTTATCAAAGCGTATATTCCAACTCCGAGGTACTTGCACCAGTCCATAGATGGATCGTTGGAGCTTGCACATTTTGTTAGCACCTTTAGGATTGACAAAACCTTCTGGTTGTATCATATACAACTCTACTTTAATAAATCCATTAAGGAATGCAGTTTTGATTATCCATTTGCCAGATTTCATAAAATGCGGCAATTTGCTAACATGATTCGGACAGACTTAAGCATCCGTATGCGTGAGGAAATCTCATCATAGTCAACACCTTGAACTTGTCGAAAACCTTTTTGGGACAATTCGAGCTTTGTAGATAGTAACACTACTATCAGCGTCCGTCTTCCTATTGAAGATCCATCTATTCTCAATGGCTTGACGATCATCGGGTAAGTCAACCAAAGTCCACACTTTGTTCTCATACATGGATCCCATCTCAGATTTCATGGCCTCAAGCCATTTCGAGGCTGATAGATAGTTTACTTTAAGGATCTGGCACATAATCTAGGCTCATCATCGCTTCCTCATAGTTCGTAGGTTCGCCATGGTCAAGTAACATGACCGTCAGAACAGGATTACCGTACCACTCTGGTGCGGATCTTACTCTGGTTGACCTACGAGGTTTGGTAGTTACTTGATCTGAAGTTACATGATCATCATCATTAGCTTCCACTAATTGGTGTAGGAATCACAGAAACAGATTTCTGTGATGAACTACTTTCCAATAAGGGAGTAGGTACAATTACCTCATCAAGTTCAACTTTCCTCCCACTCACTTCTTTCGAGAGAAACTCCTTCTCTAGAAAGGATCCATCTTAGCAACGAATATATATATATATATATATTGCCTTTGGATCTGTGATAGAAGGTGTACCCAACAGTTTCCTCTGGGTATTCTATGAATACGCACTTCTCCGATCTAGGTTCGAGCTTATCAGGTTGAAACTTTTTCACATAAGCATCACAGCCCCAAACTTTAAAAAACGACAACTTTGGTTTCTTGCCAAACCACAGTTCATAAGGCATCGTCTCAATGGATTTTAATGGTGCCCTATTGAAAGTGAATGCAGCTTTCTCTAATGCATAAGCCCAAAATGATAATGGTAAATCGGTAAGAAACGTCATAGATCGCACCATATCTAATAAAGTGTGGTTACGATGTTCGGACACACCATTACGCTGTGGTGTTCTAGGTGGCATGAGTTTGTGAAACTATTCCACATTGTTTTAATTCAAGGCCAAACTCGTAACTCAAATATTCATCTCTACGATCAGATCACGGAAACTTTATTTTTCTTGTTACAATGATTTTCCACTTCACTCTGAAATTCTTTGAACTTTTCGAATATTTCAGACTTATGTTCCATCAACTAGATGTACTCATATCTGCTCAAATCATCTGTGAAGGTCAGAAAATAACGATACCTGCCACAAGCATCAACACTCATTGGACCACATACATCGGCATGTATTATTTCCAACAAGTCAGTAGCTCGTTCCATTGTTCGGAAGAACGGAGTTTTAGTCATCTTGCCCAAAAGGCACGGTTGGCAAGCATCAAATGATTCATAACCAAGTGATTCCAAAAGTCCATCTTTATGGAGTTTCTTCATGTGCTTTACACCGATATGATCCAAACGGCAGTGCCACAAATAAGTTGCACTATCGTTATCAACTTTGCATCTTTTGGCATCAATATTATGAATAGGTGTATCACTACGATCGAGATCCAACAAACTATTTTCATTGGGTGTATGACCATCGAAGGTTTTATTCATGTAAACAGAACAAGAATTATTTTCTGATTTTAAATGAAACATTGTATTGCAATAAACATGATCAAATCATATTCATGCTCAACGCAAACGCCAAATAACATTTATTTATGTTTAACACTAATCCCGAAAGTATAGGGAGTGCGCGATGATGATCATATCAATCTTGGAACTACTTCCAACACACATCGTCACTTTACCCTCAACTAGTCTCTGTTTACTCTGTAACTCCTATTTCAAGTTACTAATTTTTAGCAACCGAACAAATATCAAATACCCAGGGGCTACTATAAACACTAGTAAGGTACACATGAATAACATGTATATCAAATATACCCTTGTTCACTTTGCCATCCTTCTTATCCACCAAATATTCAGGGCATTTCTGCTTCCAGTGACCATTTCCTTTGGAGTAGAAGCAATTAGTTTCAGGCTTTGGTTTAGCTTTGGGCTTCTTCACGGGAGTGACAACTTGCTTGCCATTCTACTTGAAGTTTCCCTTTCTTTCCCTATGCCCTTTTCTTGAAACTACTAGTCTTTGTCAATCATCAACACTTGATGCTCTTTCTTGATTTCTACCTTCGTCGATTTCAACATCACGAAGAGCTCGGGAATTGTTTTCGTCATCCCTTGCATACTATAGTTCACCACGAAGTTCTAGTAACTTGGTGATGGTGACTACAGAACTCTGTCAATCACTATCTTATCTGGAAGATTAAATCCAACTTGATTCAAGCGATTGTAATACCCAGACAATCTGAGCACATGCTCACTAGTTGAGCAATTCTCCTCCATCTTTTAGCTATAGAACTTGTTGGAGACTTCATATCTCTCAACTCGGGTATTTGCTTGAAATATTAACTTCAACTCCTGGAACATCTCATATGGTCCATGACGTTCAAAACGTCTTTGAAGTCCCGATTCTAAGCCGTTAAGCATGGTGCACTAAAGTATCAAGTAGTCATCATATTGAGCTAGCCAAACGTTCATAACGTCTGCATCTGCTCCTGCAATAGGTCTGTCACCTAGCGGTACACCAAGGACATAACTCTTCTGTGCAGCAATCAGGATAAAACTTAGATCACGGACCTAGTCCGCATCATTGCTACTATCATCTTTCAACTTAGTTTTCTCTAGGAACACATATAAAACATAGGGAAGCAACAACGCGAGCTATTGATCTACAACATAATTTGGAAAATACTATCAGGACTAAGTTTCATGATAAATTAAAGTTCAATTAATCATATTACTTTAAGAACTCCCACTTAGATAGACATCCCTCTAATCATCTAAGTGATCACATGATCCAAATCAACTAAACCATGTCCGATCATCACATGGGATGGAGTAGTTTTCAATGATGAACATCACTATGTTGATCATATCTACTATATGATTCACGCTTGACCTTTCGGTCTCAGTGTTCCGAGGCCATATCTACATATTCTAGGCTCGTCAAGTTTAACCTGAGTATTCTGTGTGTGCAAAACTGGCTTGCACCCGTTGTAGATGGATGTAGAGCTTATCACACCCGATCATCATGTCATGTCTAGGCACGACGAACTTTGGCAATGGTGCATACTTAGGGAGAACACTTTTATCTTGAAATTTAGTGAGAGATCATCTTATAATGCTACCGTCAATAAAAGCAAGATAAGATGCATAAAATATAAACATCACATACAATCAATATAAGTGATATGATATGGCCATCGTCATCTTGTGCTTGTGATCTCCATCTCCGAAGCACCGTCATGATCACCATCGTCACCGGCGCGACACCTTGATCTCCATCGTAGCCTCGTTGTCTTCTCGCCACCTATTGCTTCTACGACTATCGCTGCCGCTTAGTGATAAAGTAAAGCAATTACAGGGCGATTGCATTGCATACAATAAAGCGACAACCATATGGATCCTGCCAGTTGCCGGTAACTCAGTTACAAAACAAGATCATCTCATACAATAAAATATAGCATCACACCTTGACCATATCACATCACAACATGCCCTGCAAAAACAAGTTAGACGTCCTCTACTTTGTTGTTGCAAGTTTTACGTGGCTGCTACGGGCTGAGCAAGAACCGTTCTTAGCTATGCATCAAAACTACAATGATAGTTCATCAAGTTAGTGATGTTTTAACCTTCTCAAGGACCGGGCGTAGCCACACTCGGTTCAACTAAAGTTGGAGAAACTGACACCCGCCAGCCACCTGTGTGCAAAGCACGTCGGTAGAACCAGTCTCACGTAAGCGTACGCGTAATGTCGGTCCGGGCCGCTTCATCCAACAATACCGCCGAACCAAAGTATGACATGCTGGTAAGCAGTATGACTTGTATCGCCCACAGCTCACTTGTGTTCTACTCGTGCATATAACATCAACGCATAAAACCTAGGCTCGGATGCCACTGTTGGGGAACGTAGTAATTTCAAAAAAAATTCCTACGCACACG
Source organism: Triticum timopheevii (assembly GCA_963921465.1). NCBI lineage: Eukaryota > Viridiplantae > Streptophyta > Magnoliopsida > Poales > Poaceae > Triticum > Triticum timopheevii. The sequence goes on along the minus strand of OY997274.1, from coordinate 605,614,194 downwards.
CAAGAACATGGTGATGCATAGCAACGAGAGGGGAGAGTGTGTCCACGTACCCTCGTAGACCGAAAGCGGAAGCGTTAGCACAACGCGGTTGATGTAGTCGTACGTCTTCACGGCCCGACCGATCAAGCACCGAAACTATACAGCACCTCTAAGTTCTTGCACACGTTCAGCTCGATGACGTCCCTCGAACTCTGATCCGGCCGAGCTTTGAGGGAGAGTTCTGTCAGCACGACGGCGTGGTGACGATGATGATGTTCTACCGACGTAGGGATTCGCCTAAGCACCGCTATGGTATTATCGAGGTGGATTATGGTTGAGGGGGGCACCGCACACGGTTAAGAGATCTCAAGGATCAATTGTTGTCTATGGGGTGCCCCCCGCCTCCGTATATAAAGGGGGGAGGAGGAAAGGGCCGGCCAAGGGGAGAGGCTCACCCAAGGGGGGCAATCCTACTCCAAGTATGTTTGCCCCCCCCCCCCTTTCCTATTCCAAGTAGGAGAAGGGGCAAGGAGGAGGTGGAGAGAAGGAAGGAGAAGGGGGGCGCCGCCCCCTTCCCTTTCCCCATTCGGATTGGGGCAAGAGGGGCCGCGCGCCACCTCCTGGCCTCCCTCTCTTCGTTCCACTAAGGCCCATAAGTCCCAATAGCTTGCCGAGGGGAGGGGGGGTTCCAGTAACCCCCGGTACTCTGATATATATCCGATAACCCCCGGAACTATTCCGGTGTCCGAATATAGTCGTCCAATATATCAATCTTTATGTCTCGACCATTTCGAGACTCCTCGTCATGTCCGTGATCACATCCGGGAATCTAAACTACCTTCGGTACATCAAAACATGTAAACTCATAATATAACCGTCATCTAACTTTAAGCGTGCGGACCCTACGGGTTTGAGAACTATGTAGACATGACCGAGACATGTCTCAGGTCAATAACCAATAGAGGAACCTGGATGCTCATATTGGCTCCCACATATTCTATGAAGATCTTTGTCGGTCAAACCGCATAACAACATACGTTGTTCCCTTTGTCATCGGTATGCTACTTGTCCGAGATTCGATCGTCGGTATCATCATACCTAGTTCAATCTTGGTACCGGCAAGTCTCTTTACTTGTTCCGTAATGCATCATCCCACAACTAACTCATTAGTCACATTGCTTGCAAGGCTTATAGTGATGTGCACTACCGAGAGGGCCCAGAGATACCTCTCCGACAGTCGGAGTGACAAATCCTAATCTCGAAATACGTCAACTCAACAAGTACCTTCGGAGACACCTGTAGAGCACCTTTATAATCACCCAGTTACGTTGTGATGTTTGGTAGCACACAAAGTGTTCCTCCGGTAAACGGGAGTTGCATAATCTCATAGTCATAGGAACATGTATAAGTCATGAAGAAAGCAATAGCAACATACTAAACGATCAAGTGCTAAGCTAACGGAATGGGTCAAGTCAATCACATTATTCTTCTAATGATGTGATCCCGTTAATCAAATAACAACTGATGTCTATGGTTAGGAAACTTAACCATCTTTGATTCACAAGCTAGTCAAGTAGAGTCATACTAGTGACACTCTGTTTGTCTATGTATTCACACATGTATTATGTTTCCGGGTAATACAATTCTAGCATGAATAATAAACATTTAGCATTATATGAGGAAATAAATAATAACTTTATTATTGCCTCTAGGGCATATTTCCTTCAGTCTCCCACTTGCACTAGAGTCAATAATCTAGATTACACAGTAATGATTCTAACACCCATGGAGCCTTGGTGCTGATCATGTTTTGCTCGTGGAAGAGGCTTAGTCAACAGGTCTGCAACATTCAGATCCGTATGTATATTGCAAATCTCTATGTCTCCCACCTGGACTTCGTCCCGGATGGAATTGAAGCGTCTCTTTATGTGCCTGGTTCTCTTGTGAAATCTGGATTCCTTTGCCAAGGCAATTGCACCAGTATTGTCAAAAAGATTTTCATTGGACCCGATGCACTAGTATGACACCTAGATCGGATATGAACTCCTTCATCCAGACTCCTTCATTTGCTGCTTCCGAAGCATCTATGTAGTCCGCTTCACGTGTAGATCCCGCCACGATGCTTTGTTTAGAACTGCAGCAACTGACAGCTCCACCATTCAATATAAACACGTATCCGGTTTGCGATTTAGAATCGTTCGGATCAGTGTCAAAGCTTGCATCAACGTAACCATCTATGACTAGCTCTTTGTCACCTCCATAAACGAGAAACATATCCTTAGACCTTTTCAGGTATTTCAGTATGTTCTTGACCGCTGTCTAGTGATCCACTCCTTGATTACTTTGGTACCTCCCTACAAAACTAATAGCAAGACACACATCAGGTCTGGTACACAGCTTTGCATACATGATAGAGCCTATGCTGAAGCATAGGGAATTTCTTTCATTTTCTCTCTATCTTCTACAGTGGTCAGGCATTGAGTCTGACTCAATCTCACACCTTGTATTACAGGGAAGAACCCTTTCTTTGCTTGATCCATTTTGAACTTTTTCAAAACTTTATCAAGGTATGTACTTTGTGAAAGTCCAATTAAGCGTCTTGATCTATCTCTATAGATCTTGATGCCCAGTATATAAGCAGCTTCACCGAGGTCTTTCATTGAAAAACTTTTATTCAAGTATCCTTTTATGCTATCCAGAAATTGTATATCATTTCCAAGCAATAATATGTCATCCACATATAATATTAAAAATGCTACAGAGCTCCCACTCACTTTCTTGTAAATACAGGCTTCTCCAAAAGTCTGTATAAAACCATATGCTTTGATCACACTATCAAAGCGTTTATTCCAACTCCGAGAGGCTTGCACCAGTCCATAAATGGATCGCCGGAGCTTGCACACTTTGTTAGCTCCCTTTGGATCGACAAAACCTTCTGGTTGCATCATATACAACTCTTCTTCCAGAAATCCATTCAGCAATGCAGTTTTTACATCAATTTGCCAAATTTCATAATCATAAAATGCGGTAATTGCTAACATGATTCGGACAGACTTAAGCATCGCTACGGGTGAGAAAGTCTCATCGTAGTCAACCCCTTGAACTTGTCGAAAACCTTTTGCAACAAGTCGAGCTTTGTAGATATTAACATTACCATCAGCGTCAGTCTTCTTGTTGAAAATCCATTTATTCTCGATGGCTTGCCGATCATCGGGCAAGTCAACCAAAGTCCATACTGTTCTCATACATGGATCCCATCTCAGATTTCATGGCCTCAAGCCATTTTGCGGAATCTGGGCTCATCATCGCTTCCTCATAGTTCATAGGTTCGCCATGGTCAAGTAACATGACCTCCAGAATAGGATTACCGTACCACTTTGGTGCGGATCTTACTCTGGTTGAGCTACGAGGTTCGGTAGTAACTTGATCTGAAGTCCCATGATCAACATCATTAGCTTCCTCACTAATTGGTGTAGTTGTCACATGAACCGGTTTCTGTGATGAACTATTTTCCAATAAAGGAGTAGGTACAGTTACCTCAGCACACTACTAGGGAAAAGCCTATACACAGAATTTTATCAACAGCGCGCTTTAAAATAAGGCGCTGCTGCTAATTAGCAGTAGCGTGCTGAGCAGTAACTCGCTGCTGAAACAAATATAGCAGTAGCGCGCCCGCTCAAAGACGCGCTACTGCTACAATTTGCATGAGGCCGCCGCGAGGCTAGTTATAGCAGCAACGCGTTATAACGACGGGCGCTACTGCTACGTAGCATAGTAGCAGCGCATTTCTCGATTAAGCGCTACTGCTAAGTTTACTACAAAAATTTAGTCCCACCTCGCTCCGTGAAGAGAGTTTCTACCACCTTAAATATGTTACTTCTCAAACTTTGACAAGCACTTGGTCTTCATTGAAGTCTATGTGTAGAATTTGTGGCTGCAATATGAGTCTTCACCTGTTCCTAAACCAGTGAGGACTCATATTGACAAATCAGATTGTACACAAAAAGATCGTTGATGATCAATGTATTTTTGATATATTGAACAAAGTCTATTTTTACATGCTGACACATAGCAGTAGCGCTTTATTGTGAAAGGCGCTGCTGCTAGATAGCTTAGCAGTAGCGTCTTTTCCTATAGCGCGCTACCGCTAAGCCATTCATCTCCCACCCCTATCTCCTCTATCCGATCCACTCACACAGTCACACACTCACTGGATCCCCTCTCAATCCCCCGCGCCGGTCCATCCCTGTCACCCCTCCTCCGTCTGTGCCGCCGTCACCTCCTCCTCCTTGCTGGACTCGGTACTAGCCTCCTCCTCCGTCCTTCCTCTCCACTCGCCGCTGGCCGGCCCCTCGCTCCGCCTTCCTCCTCCGTCCTCCCTCCACTGGCCGTGCCGGCCGGCCCCTCCTCGCTCCGCCTTCCTCCTCCATCCCACTCTCTTCTCCCTCCTCAAGCGCCCCTCCTTCTCCCTCCTGCCTGCTACATTTTGATTTAGTAGGCTAGTTCATATGCAACATTTTGATTTAGTTGATATAATTTAGTTGATTTAGTAGGCTAGTTGATTTAGTTGACTTAGAACATTTTGATTTAGTTGATTTAGTAGGCTAGTTCATTTGTTGATTTAGTTGACTTAGAACATTTTGATTTAGTTGATTTAGTAGGCTAGTTCATTTAGTTGATTTAGAACATTTCGATTTAGTTGATTTAGTAGGCTAGTTGATTTAGTTGATTTAGAACATTTTGATTTAGTTGATTTAGTAGGCTAGTTGATTTAGTTGACTTAGAACATTTTGATTTAGTTGATTTAGTAGGCTAGTTCATATGCAACATTTTTATTTAGTTGATATGATTTAGTTGATATAGTAGGCTAGTTGATTTAGTTGACTTAGAACATTTTGATTTAGTTGATTTAGTTGATTTAGAACATTTTTATTTAGTTGATTTAGTAGGCTAGTTGATTTAGTTGACTTAGAACATTTTGATTTAGTTGATCGTTAAACCTTTGCTCATATTGCTTTAGGAAAAATGGCGCCACCACCACCACCAGTATGTCGACTGTGCAAGTCAAGATGCGTCAGCAGCCTTGCAACTGGCAAGCGGTTCGGCATCTACTTCCAGCTGAGTTTTCATCATGCGGCTGTAAGAAATTAGATGAAATGTAATAACCATTTTATTTTTAGTGTTGGCATTACTGCATTGTGTCATTTTGCTTATTTTACACAGATCGTCCCATGCAATGTGAGGTTGAAATTCAACAAGCTGACAGGAGACACTGTGACGTTTGAGGCTCCTGGGGGCCGTACACTATGGAGGTCGAGAAAGGGCGCAATATGTCGCAGATTGGAGGAGATGGATGGGCCCGTTTCATCGCTCGCATGCGTCTTACTGGTGGTGAGTTGATCAGCTTCTCCTTCCGAGCAGAAAGACCCAAGCTAGCTATCATTTATCTCAACCTGGTGGAAGATGATGAAGATGACAAAGATGATGAAGATGATGAAGATAATGAGGACCCACTCGATGAAGATGATGAGGACCCACTTCATGAAGCCATCCTAGCTCAAAGAACAAGGCTGAGTGAGGAGGAGGTGTCCAACCTGTGGGACATAATTCCGCCACGTGCTGACTTTGCCGGGGTGCCATTCGTGACCCGCTTGACAAATACCATGGTTGATCGACATGATATGGTATGTTATACTTACAAATGCAAATTATCCGATGAATTACTTAGTGTACAGTCCAATGATATGGTATGTTGTGTGGAATCTAGTCGATGATATGTTTTAGTGTAGAGTTCGATCACATGCTTATTAGTGTAGAATCTAAGGAAACTATTAATAGTGTAGATAATCCATATGTACTTATTTGCAAGGCTATTTATTAATTGATATGTTTTTCTTATTCAGAAATTGGCAAAGAGCATATTTGTGAGTTATGGTATCGAGCCTGATGAAGAAGGCTCAGCTGGACTATGCCTTACTGCAAGGGGCTCCGTCACAAGCTGTACTTACCGCGTGGACACAGACGATCGCACACACTTAAACTCGGTTGGGTAGAAGAAATTCCTCGATGGCAAGAATCTTCGTGTTGGACAGGCCATCCTAATTACTATCAGGAACACCAACCGCCCAGGCTTGAGGATGATGATTGTCTTCGATATCATCTAGAACTACATATATGTGTGTGGCTATATCATCTAGAACTACATATGTGTGTGTGGCTATATCATCTAGAACTACATATGATGATCGTCGTCGATATCATCTAGAACTACATATGATGATGGCCGTTGATATGACCTTGTACTGCTTGAAGGATGCATGTTGACTATGCATGAAATTGGTATCTAGTACTCCCTTCGTTCCAAATTACTCGTCGTGGTTTGAACTAAAACCACGAGGAGTAATTTGGAAACGAAGGGAGTACTACCTAGTAATGGTTTATGAATTTGATATCTACTAGCACTACCTAGTATCTAGTATTTGAAAGGGAAACTGAAAGGGAAAGGGGAAACTGAAAGGGAAAGTGGTACTGGGAAAATGATGAAAGATATAGCAGTAGCGAGGGCTGGCGAAATCGCTACAGCTAGCTAATAGTAGCACGTTCTTAAAAAGCGCTGCTGATATCATCAACAGTAGTAGCTTGGGTAAGGGCCGTGCTACTACTATGAGTTAGCTGTAGCGCCTTATTAGTAGCGCGGCCACCCGCGCTGCTACTAGCCTCAAAACCCGCGCTATTACTAGGGTTTTCCCTAGTAGTGGCAAGTTCTACTTTCCTCCCACTCACTTCTTTCGAGAGAAACTCCTTCTCTAGAAAGGATCGATTCTTGGCAATGAATGTCTTGCCTTCGGATCTGTGATAAAAGGTGTACCCAACAGTTTCCTTTGGGTATCCTATGAAGACACATTTCTCCGATTTGGGTTCAAGCTTATCAGGTTGAACCTTTTTTACATAAGCATCGCAGCCCCAAACTTTAAGAAACGACAACTTTGGTTTCTTGCCAAACAACAGTTCATAAGGCGTCGTCTCGACGGATTTTGATGGTGCCCTATTTAACATGAATGCAGCCGTCTGTAAAGCATAACCCCAAAATGATAGCGGTAAATTAGTAAGAGACATCATAGATCGCACCATATCTAGTAAAGTACGATTACGACGTTCGGACACACCATTACGCTGTGGTGTTCCGGGTGGCGTGAGTTGTGAAACTATTCCGCATTGTTCCAAATGTAGACCAAACTCGTAACTCAAATATTCTCCTCCATGATCAGATCGTAGAAACTTTATTTTCTTGTTACGATGATTTTCAACTTAACTCTCAAATTCTTTGAACTTTTCAAATGTTTTAGACTTATGTTTCATTAAGTAGATATACCCATATGTGCTCAAATCATCTGTGAAGGTGAGAATTTAACGATACCCACCGTGAGCCTCAACATTCATTGGACCACATACATCGGTATGTATGATCTCCAACAAATCAGTTGCTCGCTCCATAGTTCCAGAGAATGGCATTTTAGTCATCTTGCCCATGAGGCATGGTTCGCAAGTACCAAGTGATTCATAATCAAGTGATTCCAAAAGTGCATCAGTATGGAGTTTCTTCATGCGCTTTACACCAATATGACTTAACGGCAGTGCCACAAATAAGTTGCACTATCATTATCAACTCTGCATGTTTTGGCATCAACATTGTGAATATGTGTATGACTACTATCGAGATTCATCAAAAATAGACCATTCTTTAAGGGTGCATGACCGTAAAAGATATTACTCATATAAATAGAACAACCATTATTCTCAGATTTAAATGAATAACCGTCTCACATCAAACAAGATCCAGATATAATGTTCATGCTCAACGCTGGCACCAAATAACAATTATTTAGGTCTAAAACTAATCCCGAAGGTAGATGTAGAGGTAGCGTGCCGACGGCGATCACATCAACTTTGGAACCATTTCCCACGCGCATTGTCACCTCGTCCTTAGCTAGTGTCCGCTTAATCCGTAGTCCCTGTTTCGAGTTGCATACATTAGCAACAGAATCGGTATCAAATACCCAGGTGCTACTGCGAGCTCTAGTAAAGTACACATCAATAACATGTATATCACATATACCTTTGTTCACCTTGCCATCCTTCTCATCCGCCAAATACTTGGGGCAGTTCCGCTTCCAGTGTCCAGTCTGCTTGCAGTAGAAGCACTCAGTCTCAGGCTTAGGTCCAGACTTGGGTTTCTTCTCTTGAGCAGCAACTTGTTTGCCGTTCTTCTTGAAGTTCCCCTTCTTCTTCCCTTTACCCTTTTTCTTGAAACTGGTGGTCTTATTGACCATCAACACTTGATGCTCCTTCATGATTTCTGCCTCCGCATCCTTTAGCATTGCGAAGAGCTTGGGAATCATCTTGTTCATCCCTTGCATATTATAGTTCATCACGAAGCTCTTGTAGCTTGGTGGCAGTGATTGAAGAATTCTGTCAATGACACTATCATCCGGAAGATTAACTCCCAGTTGAATCAAGTGATTGCAATACCCAGACATTTTGAGTATATGTTCACTGCCAGAACCATTCTCCTCCATCTTGCAGTTGTAGATCTTATTGGAGACTTCATATCTCTCAATCCGGGCATTTGCTTGAAATATTAACTTCAACACCTGGAACATCTCATATGCTCCATGACGTTCAAAACGTCGTTGAAGTCCCGGTTCTAAGCCGTATAGCATGGCACACTGAACTATAGAGTAGTCATCAGCTTTGCTCTGCCAGACATTCTTAACGTCGTCAGTTGCATCTGCAGCAGGCCTGGCACCCAGCAGTGCTTCCAGGACGTAATTCTTCTATGCAGCAATAAGGATAATTCTCAAGTTATGGACCCAGTCCGTGTAATTGCCACCATCATCTTTCAACTTTGCTTTCTCAAGGAACGCATTAAAATTTAACGGAACAACAACACGGGCCATCTATCTACAACAAACATAGACAAGCAAAATACTATCAGGTACTAAGTTCATGATAAATTTAAGTTCAATTAATCATATTACTTAAGAACTCCCACTTAGATAGACATCCCTCTAATCATCTAAGTGATCACGTGATCTAAATCAACTAAACAATAACCGATCATCACGTGAAATGGAGTAGTTTTCAATGGTGAACATCACTATGTTGATCATATCTACTATATGATTCATGCTCGACCTTTTGGTCTCAGTGTTCCGAGGCCATATCTGCATATGCTAGGCGCGTCAAGTTTAACCTGAGTATTCTGCGTGTGCAAAACTGGATTGCACCCGTTGTAGATGGACGTAGAGCTGATTACACCCGATCATCACGTGGTGTCTAGGCACGGCGAACTTTGGCAATGGTGCATACTCAGTGAGAACACTTTTATCTTGAAATTTAGTGAGAGGTCATCTTATAATGCTACCATCAATCAAAGCAAGATAAGATGCCTAAAAGATAAACATCACATGCAATCAATATAAGTGATATGATATGGCCATCATCATCTTGTGCTTGTGATCTCCATCTCCGAAGCACCGTCATGATCACCATTGTCACCGGCGCAACACCTTGATCTCCATCATAGCATCGTCGCTGTCTCACCAACTATTGCTTCTACGACTATAGCTACCGCTTAGTGATAAAGTAAAGCAATTACAGGGCGATTGCATTGCATACAATAAAGCGACAACCATATGGCTCCTGCCAGTTGGCGATAACTCGGTTACAAAACATGATCATCTCATACAATAAAATATAGCATCATGTCTTGACCATATCACATCACAACATGCCCTGCAAAAAGAAGTTAGACGTCCTCTCCTTTGTTGTTGCAAGTTTTACGTGGCTGCTACGGGCTTAGCAAGAACCGTTCTTACCTACGCATCAAAACCACAACGATAGTTCGTCAAGTTAATGCTGTTTTAACCTTCTCAAAGACCGGGCGTAGCCACACTCGGTTCAGCTAAAGTTGGAGCAACTGACACTCGCCAGCCACCTGTGTGCAAAGCACGTCGGTAGAACCAGTCTCGCGTAAGCGTACGCGTAATGTCGGTCCGGGCCGCTTCATCCAACAAAACCGTCGAACCAAAGTATGACATGCTGGTAAGCAGTATGACTTGTATCGCCCACAACTCAGTTGTGTTCTACTCGTGCATATAACATCAACCCATAAAACCTGGCTCGGATGCCACTGTTAGGGAACATAGTAATTTCAAAAAAATTCCTACGCACACGCAAGATCATGGTGACGCATAGCAACGAGAGGGGAGAGTGTGTCCACGTACCCTCGTAGACCGAAAGCGGAAGCGTTAGCACAACGCGGTTGATGTAGTCGTGCGTCTTCACGATCCGACCGATCAAGTAGCGAACGCACGGCACCTCCGAGTTCAGCACACGTTCAGCTCGATGGCGTCCCTCGAACTCCGATCCAGCCAAGCTTTGAGGGTGATGATGTTCTACTGACGCAGGGCTTCGCCTAAGCACCACTACGGTATTATCGAGGTGGATTATGGTGGAGGCGGGGCACCGTACACGGCTAAGTGATCTCAAGTGTCAATTGTTTTGTCTAGAGGTGCCCCCTGCCCCCGTATATAAAGGACCAAGGGGGAGGGGGCGGCCGACCAAGGGAGGGCGCGCCAGGAGGAGTTCTACTCCCACCGGGAGTAGGACTCCCTCCATTCCTTGTCCAAGTAGGAGAGGGGAAGGAAGGGGAGATAGGAGAGGAAGGAAAGGGGGCGCCTCCCCCCTCCTTGTCCTATTCGGACTAGAGGGGGAGGGGCGCATGGCCTGCCCTACCCCCCCCCCCCTCCTCTGCTCCACTTTGGGCCCATGAGGCCCATTAACCCCCCGTGGGGTTCCGGTAACCCCCTGGTACTCAGGTATACATCCGATAACCCCCGGAACCATTTCGGTGTCCGAATATAGTCGTCCAATATATCAATCTTCATGTCTTGACCATTTAGAGACTCCTTGTCATGTCCGTGATCATATCCGGGACTCCGAACTACCTTCGGTACATCAAAGCATACAAACTCATAATATAACCGTCATCTAGCTTTAAGCGTGCGGACCCTACGGGTTTGAGAACTATGTAGACATGACCGAGACACGTCTCCGGTCAATAACCAATAGCGGAACCTGGATGCTCATATTGGCTCCTACATATTCTACGAAGATCTTTATCGGTCAAACCGCATAACAACATATGTTGTTCCCTTTGTCATCGGTATGTTACTTGCCCGAGATTCGATCATCGGTATCATCATACCTAGTTCAATCTCGTTACTGGCAAGTCTCTTCACTCGTTCCGTAATGCATCATCCGGCAACTAACTCATTAGTCACATTGCTTGCAAGGCTTTTAGTGATGTGCATTACCGAGTGGGCCGAGAGATACCTCTCCGACAATCGGAGTGACAAATCCTAATCTCGAAATACGCCAACCCAACAAGTACCTTCGGAGACACCTGTAGAGCAACTTTATAATCACCCAGTTACATTGTGACATTTGGTAGCACACAAAGTGTTCCTCCGGTAAATGGGAGATGCATAATCTCATAGTTATAGGAACATGTATAAGTCATGAAGAAATCAATAGCAACATACTAAACGATCAAGTGCTAAGCTAACGGAATGGGTCAAGTCAATCACATCATTCTCCTAATGATGTGATCTCATTAATCAAATGACAACTCAGGTCTATGGTTAGGAAACTTAACCATCTTTGATTAACGAGCTAGTCAAGTAGAGGCATACTAGTGACACTCTATTTGTCTATGTATTCACACATGTATTATGTTTCCGGTTAATACAATTCTAGCATGAATAATAAACATTTATCATGAAATAAGAAAATAAATAATAACTTTATTATTGCCTCTAGGGCATATTTCCTTCAGTCTCCCACTTGCACTAGAGTCAATAATCTAGTTCACATCGCCATGTGATTTAACACCAATATTCATATCTGTATATGATTAACACCTAGAGTTCACATCGTCATGTGACCAACACCCAAAGGGTTTACCAGAGTCAATAATCTATTTCACATTGCTATGTGATTAACACCCAAAGAGTACTAAGGTTTGATCATGTTTTGCTCGTGAGAGAAGTTTAGTCAACGGATCTGTCACATTCAGAGCCGTATGTATTTTGCAAAAATATTCTATGTCTACAATGCTCTGTACGGAGCTACTCTAGCTAATTGTTTCCACTTTCAATATGTATCCAGATTGATACTTAGAGTCATCTGGATCAGTCTCAAATCTTGCATCAATGTAACCCTTTACGACGAACCTCTTGTCACCTCCATAATCAAGAAACATATCCTTATTCCACTAAGCATAATTTTGACCAATGTCTAGTGATCTACTCCTTGATAACCATTGTACTCCCTTGCCAAACCAGGGCATAGTATACAATAGGTTTGGTCCATAGCATGGCATACTTTTATAGAACCTATGACTGAGGCATAGGGAATGACTTTCATTCTTTTTCTAATTTCTGTTGTGGTCGGGATTTGAGTGTTACTCAATTTCATACCTTTGCAACACAGGCAAGAACTCTTTCTTTGACTGTTCCATTTTGAACTACTTCAAAGTCTTGTCAAGGTATGTACTCATTGAAAATCTTATCAAGCATCTTGATCTATCTCAATAGATCTTGATGCTCAATATGTAAGTAGCTTTACTGAGATCTTTCTTTTAAAGAACTCCTTTCAAACACTTCTTTATGCTTTCCAGAAAAATTCTACATCATTTCTGATCGACAATATGTCACTCACATATACTTATCAGAAAGGCTATAGTGCTCCCATTCACTTTATTGTAAATACAGGCTTCACTGCAAGTCCGTATAAAACTATATGCTTTGATCAACTTATCAAAGTGTATATTCCAACTCCGAGATGCTTGCACCAGTGCATAGATGGATCGCTGGAGCATGCACATTTTGTTAGTACCTTGAGGATTGACAAAGTCTTCTGGTTGCATCATATACAACTCTTCTTTAAAAAAACCATTAAGGAATGCAGTTTTGACATCCATTTGCGAGATTTCATAAAATGTGGCAATTGCTAACATGATTCGGACAGACTTAAGCATCGCTACAGTTGAGAAAATCTCATTGTAGTCAACACCTTGAACTTGTCAAAAACCTTTTTGTGACAAGTCAAGCTTTGTAGATAGTAACACTACTATCAACGTCCATCTTCCTCTTGAAGGTCCATTTATTTTCTATGGCTTGCCGATCATCGGGCAAGTCCACCAAAGTCCACACCTTGTTCTCATACATGGATCCTATGTCAGATTTCATGGCCTCCAGCCATTTCGCGGAATCTGGGCTCATCATCGCTTCCTCATAGGTCGTAGGTTTATCATGGTATAGTAACATGAATTTCGGAACAGGATTACCGTACCACTCTGGTGCAGACCGTACTCTGGAAGACCTACGAGGTTCTGTAGTAACTTGATCTGAAGTTTCATGATCATCATCATTAGCTTCCTTACTAATTGGTGTAGGAATCACTTCTTTTGAGAAGGTACTATTACCTCATCATGTTCTTCTTTTCTCCCACTCACTTCTTTTGAGTGAAACTTCTTCTCTAGAAAGGATCTATTGTTGGCAACGAATGTCTTGCCTTTGGATCTGTGATAAAAGGTGTACCCAACAGTTTCCTTTGGGTATCCTATGAAGACACATTTCTCCGATTTGGGTTCTAGCTTATCAGGTTGAAACTTTTTCACATAAGCATCACAACTCCAAACTTTAAGAAACGACATCTTAGGTTTATTACTAAACCATAGTTCATACGGTGTCATCTCAATGGATTTAGATGGTGCCCTATTTAACGTGAATGCATCTATCTCTAATGCATAACCCCAAAACAATATTGGTAAATCGGTAAGAGATATCATTGATTGCACGATATCAAATAAAGTGCACGTTCGGACACACCATTACGTTGTGGTGTTCCAGGTGGCATGAGTTTGTGAAACTATTCCACATTATTTTAACTGAAGGCCAAACTCGTAACTCAAATATTCATCTCCACGATCAGATCACGGAAACTTTATTTTCTTGTTACGATGATTTTCCATTTCACTCTGAAATTCTTTGAACCTTTCAACTATTTCAGACTTATGTTTCATCAAGTTGATATACCCATATCTGCTCAAATCATCTGTGAAGGTCAGAAAATAATGATACCTGCCACGAGCCTTAATACTCATTGGTCTGCATACATCAGTATGTATTATTTCCAACAAGTCAGTAGCTCGTTCCATTGTTCTGGAGAACGGAGTTTTAGTCATCTTTCCCAAAAGGCACGGTTCGCAAGCATCTAATGATTCATAACCAAGTGATTCCAAAAATCCATTTTTATGGAGTTTCTTCATGCGCTTTACACCGATATGACCCAAACGGCAGTGCCACAAATAAGTTGCACTATCATTATTAACTTTGCATCTTTTGGCATCGATATTATGAATATGTGTATCACTATGATCGAGATCCAACAAACTATTTTCATTGGGTGTATGACCATTGAAGGTTTTATTCATGTAAACAGAACAACAATTATTCTCTGACTTTAAATGAATAAATGTATTGCAATAAACATGAAAAAAATCATATTCATGCTCAACGCAAACGCCAAATGACATTTATTTTGGTTTAACACTAATCCCGAAAGTATTGGGAGTGTGTGATGATGATCATATCAATCTTGGAAGTACTTCCAACACTCATCGTCACTTCCCCTCAACTAGTCTATTTAACTCCTATTTCGAGTTACTAATTTAGTAACCGAACAAGTATCAAATACTCAGGGGCTACTATAAACACTAGTAAGGCACACATCAATAACATGTATATCAAATATACCCTTGTTCACTTTGCCATCCTTCTTATCCACCAAATATTCAGGGCATTTACGTTTCCAGTGACCATTTCCTTTGTAGTGTAAGCACTTACTTTCAGGCTTTGGTCCAGCTTTGGGCTTCTTCGCGGGAGTGACAACTTGCTTTTCATTCTACATGAAGTTCCCTTTCTTTCCTTTTGCCCTTTTCTTGAAACTCGTGGTCTTGTCAATCATCAACATTTGATGCTCTTTCTTGATTTCTACCTTCATTGATTTCAACATCGCGAAGAGCTCGGGAATCGTTTTCGTCATCCTTTGCATACTATATTTCATCACAAAGTTCTACTAACTTGGTGATGGTGACTAGAGAACTGTATCAATCACTATCTTATCTGGAAGATTAACTCCCACTTGATTCAAGTTATTGTCGCACCCAGACAATCTGAGCACATGCTCACTAGTTGAGCAATTCTCCTCCATCTTTTAGCTATAGATCTTGTTGGAGACTTCATATCTCTCAACTCGAGTATTTGCTTGAAATATTAACTTCAACTCCTGGAACATCTCATATGGCCCATGACGTTCAAAACGTCTTTGAAGTCCCGATTCTAAGCTGTTAAGCATGGTGCACTAAACTATCAAGTAGTCATCATATTGAGCTAGCCAAACGTTCATAACGTCTGCATCTGCTCCTGCAATAGGTCCGTCACCTAGCGGTGCATCAAGGACATAATTCTTCTGTGCAGCAATGAGGACAATCCTCAGATCACGGATCCAATCCGCATCATTGCTACTAACATCTTACAACACAGTTTTCTCTAGGAACATATCAAAATAAACATATGAAAGGAACAACATGAGCTATTGATCTACAACATAATTTGCAAAATACTACCAGGACTCGTTCATGATAAATTTAAGTTCAAATAATCATATTACTTAAGAACTCCCACTTAGATAGACATCTCTCTAATCATCTAAGTGATCACATGATCCAAATCAACTAAACCTTAACCGATCATCACGTGAAATGGAGTAGTTTTCAATGGTGAACATCACTATGTTGATCATATCTACTATATGATTCACGCTCGACCTTTCGGTCTTAGTGTTCCGATGCCATATCTGCATATGATAGGCTCGTCAAGTTTAACCCGAGTATTCAGCGTGTGCAAAACTGGCTTGCACCAGTTGTAGATGGACGTAGAGCTTATCACACCCGATCATCACGTGGTGTCTGGGCACGACGAAGTTTGGCAACCGTGCATACTCAGGGAGAACACTTTTATCTTGAAATTTAGTGAGATATCATCTTATAATGCTACCGTCAATCAAACCAAGATAAGATGCATAAAAGATAAACATCAGATGCAATCAATATAAGTGATATCATATGGCCATCATCATCTTGTGCTTGTGATCTCCATCTCCGAAGCACCGTCATGATCACCATCATCACCGGTGCGACACCTTGATCTCCATCGTAGCATCATTGTCGTCTCGCCAACTATTGCTTCGACGACTATCGCTACTGCTTAGTGATAAAGTAAAGCAATTACAGGGCGATTGCATTGCATACAATAAAGTGACAACCATATGGCTCCTGCCAGTTGCCGATAACTCAGTTACAAAACATGATCATCTCATACAATAAAATATAGCATCATGCCTTGACCATATCACATCACAACATGCCCTGCAAAAACAAGTTAGACGTCCTTTACTTTGTTGTTGCAAGTTTTACGTGGCTGCTACGGTCTGGGCAAGAACCGTTCTTACCTACGCATCAAAACCACGACGATATTTTGTCAAGTTAGTGTTGTTTTAACCTTCTCAAGGACCGGGCGTAGCCACACTTGGTTCAACTAAAGTTGGAGAAACTGACACCCGCCAGCCAGCTGTGTGCAAAGCAAGTTGGTAGAACTATTCTCGCGTAAGCGTACGCGTAATGTCGGTGCGGGCCGCTTCATCCAACAATACCCGACCACTGTAGAAGAAAGGGTTCTTTCATTGAGTCTGTTGGGGAACGTAGTAATTTCAAAAAATTCCTACGCACACGCAAGATCATGGTGATGCATAGAAACGAGAGGGGAGAGTGTGTCCACGTACCCTCGTAGACCGAAAGCGGAAGCGTTAGCACAACGCGGTTGATGTTGTCGTACGTCTTCACGATCCGACCGAGCAAGTACCGAATGCACGGCACCTCCGAGTTCAGCACACGTTCAGCTCGATGAAGTCCCTCGAACTCCGATCCAGCCAAGCTTTGAGGGAGAGTTCCGTCAGCACGACGGCGTGGTGGTGATGATGATGTTCTACCGACGCAGGGCTTCGCCTAAGCACCGATACAGTATTATCGAGGTGGATTATGGTGGAGGGGGGCACCGCACACGGCTAAGAGATCTCAAGGATCAATTGTTGTCTATGGGGTGCCCCCCTCCTCCGTATATAAAGGGGGGGGAGGAGGAGAGGGCCGGCCAAGGGGAGAGGCGCGCCCAAGGGGGGCAATCCTACTCCAAGTAGGTTTGGCCTCCCCTTTCCTATTCCAAGTAGGAGAAGGGGGAAGGAGGAGGTGGAGAAAAGGAAGGAGAAGGGGGGGTCGCCGCCCCCTTCCCTTTCCCAATTCGGATTGGGGCAAGGGGGGCCGCGCGCCACCTCCTGGCCTCCCTCTCTCCTTTCCACTAAGGCCCATAAGGCCCAATAGCTTCTCGGGGGGGGGGGAGGGGGGTTCCAGTAACCCCCGATACTCCAATATATATCCGATAACCCCCGGAACTATTCTGGTGTCCGAATATAGTCGTCCAATATATCAATCTTTATGTCTTGACCATTTCCAGACTCCTCGTCATGTCCGTGATCACATCCGAGACTCCGAACTACCTTTGGTACATCAAAACACATAAACTCATAATATAACCATCATCTAACTTTAAGCGTGCGGACCCTACGGGTTCGAGAACTATGTAGACATGACCGAGACATGTCTCCGGTCAATAACCAATAGCGGAACTTGGATGCTCATATTGGCTCCCACATATTCTAGAAGATCTTTATCGGTCAAAACGCATAACAACATACGTTGTTCCCTTTGTCATCGGTATGTTACTTGCCCGAGATTCGATCGTCGGTATCATCATACCTAGTTCAATCTCGTTACCGGCAAGTCTCTTTACTCGTTCTGTAATGCATCGTTCCGCAACAAACTCATTAGTCACATTGCTTGCAAGGCTTATAGTGATGTACATTACCGAGTGGGCCCAGAGATACCTCTCCGACAATCGGAGTGACAAATCCTAATCTCGAAATACGCCAACCCAACAAGTACCTTCGGAGACACCTGTAGAGCACCTTTATAATCACCCAGTTACATTGTGACGTTTGGTAGCACACAAAGTGTTCCTCCGGTAAACGGGAGATGCATAATCTCATAGTTATAGGAACATGTATAAGTCATGAAGAAAGCAGTAGCAACATACTAAACGATCAAGTGCTAAGCTAACGGAATGGGTCAAGTCAATAACATCATTCTCCTAATGATGTGATCTCATTAATAAAATGACAACTCATGTCTATGGTTAGGAAACTTAACCATCTTTGATTAACGAGCTAGTCAAGTAGAGGCATACTAGTGACACTCTGTTTGTCTATGTATTCACACATGTATTATGTTTCCGATTAATACAATTCTAGCATGAATAATAAACATTTATCATGAAATAAGGAAATAAATAATAACTTTATTATTGCCTCAAGGGCATATTTCCTTCAGTCTCCCACTTGCACTAGAGTCAATAATCTAGTTCACATCGCCATGTGATTTAACACCAATATTCATATCCGTATATGATTAACACCTAGAGTTCACATCGTCATGTGACCAACACCCAAAGGGTTTACCAGAGTCAATAATCTATTTCACATTGCTACGTGATTAACACCCAAAGAGTACTAAGGTTTGATCATGTTTTGCTCGTGAGAGAAGTTTAGTCAACGGGTCTGTCACATTCAGAGCCGTATGTATTTTGCAAAAATATTCTATGTCTACAATGCTCTGTACGGAGCTACTCTAGCTAATTGTTTCCACTTTCAATATGTATCCAGATTGATACTTAGAGTCATCTGGATCAGTCTCAAATCTTGCATCAATGTAACCCTTTACGACGAACCTCTTGTCACCTCCATAATCGAGAAACATATCCTTATTCCACTAAGGATAATTTTGACCAATGTCTAGTGATCTACTCCTAGATCACCATTGTACTCCCTTGCCAAACCAGGGCATAGTATACAATAGGTCTGGTCCATAGCATGGCATAATTTTATAGAACCTATGACTGAGGCATAGGGAATGACTTTCATTCTCTTTCTAATTTCTGTTGTGGTCGGGATTTGAGTGTTACTCAATTTCATACCTTTGCAACACAGGCAAGAACTCTTTCTTTGACTGTTCCATTTTGAACTACTTCAAAGTCTTGTCAAGGAATGTACTCATTGAGAATCTTATCAAGCGTCTTGATCTATCTCAATAGATCTTGATGCTCAATATGTAAGTAGCTTTACTGAGGTCTTTCTTTTAAAGAACTCCTTTCAAACACTTCTTTATGCTTTCTAGAAAAATTCTACATCATTTCTGATCGACAATATGTCACTCACATATACTTATCAGAATGGCTATAGTGCTCCCACTCACTTTATTGTAATTACAGGCTTCACTGCAAGTCCGTATAAAACTATATGCTTTGATCAACTTATCAAAGTGTATATTCCAACTCTGATATGCTTGCACTAGTCCATAGATGGATCGCTGGAGCTTGCACATTTTGTTAGTACCTTTAGGATTGACAAAATCTTCTGGTTGCATCATATACAACTCTTATTTTAAAAAACCATTAAGGAATGCAGTTTTGACATCCATTTGCGCGACATTTCATAAAATGTGGCAATTGCTAACATGATTCAGACAGACTTAAGCATCGCTACAGTTGACAAAATCTCATTGTAGTCAACACCTTGAACTTGTCGAAAACTTTTTTGCGACAAGTCAAGCTTTGTAGATAGTAACACTACTATCAACGTTTGTCTTCCTCTTGAAGATCCATTTATTTTCTATGGCTTGCCGATCATCGGGCAAGTCCACCAAAGTCCACACTTTGTTCTCATACATGGATCCTATCTCATATTTCATGGCCTCCAGCCATTTCGCAGAATCTGGGCTCATCATCGCTTCCTCATAGGTCGTAGGTTTATCATGGTATAGTAACATGACTTTCAGAACAGGATTACCGTACCACTCTGGTGCGGACCGTACTCTGGAAGACCTACGAGGTTCTGTAGTAACTTGATCTGAAGTTTCATGATCATCATCATTAGCTTCCTCACTAATTGGTGTAGGAATCACTGGAACTGATTTCAGTGATGAACTATTTTCCAATTCGGGAGAAGGTACTATTACCTCATCAAGTTCTTCTTTTCTCCCACTCACTTCTTTCGCGAGAAACTTCTTCTCTAGAAAGGATCCATTGTTGGCAACGAATGTCTTGCCTTCGGATCTGTGATAGAAGGTGTACCCAAAAGTTTCCTTTGGGTATCCTATGAAGACACATTTCTCCGATTTGGGTTCTAGCTTATCAAGTTGAAACTTTTTCACATAAACATCGCAACTCCAAACTTTAAGAAACGACATCTTAGGTTTATTGCTAAACCATAGTTCATACGGTGTCGTCTCAATGGATTTAGATGGTTCCCTATTTAACGTGAATGCAGCTATCTCTAATGCATAACCCCAAAACAATATTGGTAAATCGGTAAGAGATGTCATTTATTGCACGATATCAAATAAAGTGCGGTTATGACGTTTGGACACACCGTTACGCTGTGGTGTTCCAGGTGGCATGAGTTTGTGAAACTATTCCACATTATTTTAACTGAAGGCCAAACTCGTAACTCAAATATTCATCTCCACGATCAGATCGCAGAAACTTTATTTTCCTGTTACGATGACTTTCCACTTCACTCTGAAATTCTTTGAACCTTTCAACTATTTCAGACTTATGTTTCATCAAGTAGATATACCCATATCTGCTCAAATCATCTGTGAAGGTTAGAAAATAACGGTACCCACCACGAGCCTTAATACTCATTGGTCTGCATACATCAGTATGTATTATTTCCAACAAGTCAGTAGCTCGTTCCATTGTTCTGGAGAACGGAGTTTTAGTCATCTTGCCCAAAAGGCACGGTTCACAAGCATCAAATGATTCATAACCAAGTGATTCCGAAAATCCATTTTTATGGAGTTTCTTCATGCGCTTTACACCTATATGACACAAACGGCAGTGCCACAAATAAGTTGCACTATCATTATTAACTTTACATCTTTTGGCATCGATATTATGAATATGTGTATCACTACGATCGAGATCCAACAAACTATTTTCATTGGGTGTATGACCATTGAAGGTTTTATTCATGTAAACAGAACAACAATTATTCTCTGACTTTAAATGAATAACGTATTGCAATAAACATGAAAAAATCATATTCATGCTCAAGGTAAATGCCAAATAACATTTATTTAGGTTTAACACTAATCCCGAAAGTATAGGCAGTGTGTGATGATGATCATATCAATCTTGGAAGTACTTCCAACACTCATCGTCACTTCCCCTCAACTAGTCTATGTAACTCCTATTTCGAGTTACTAATCTTAGTAACCGAACAAGTATCAAATACTCAGGGGCTACTATAAACACTAGTAAGGCACACATCAATAACATGTATATCAAATATACCCTTGTTCACTTTGCCATCCTTCTTATCCACCAAATATTCAGGGCATTTTCGTTTCCAGTGAGCATTTCCTTTGCAGTGTAAGCACTTAGTTTCAGGCTTTGGTCCAGCTTTGGGCTTCTTCGCGGGAGTGACAACTTGCTTTTCATTCTACTTGAGGTTCCCTTTCTTTCCTTTTGCCCTTTTATTGAAACTCGTGGTCTTGTCAATCATCAACATTTGATGCTCTTTCTTGATTTCTACCTTCGTTGATTTCAACATCGCAAAGAGCTCGGGAATCGTTTTTGTCATCCTTTGCATACTATATTTCATCACGAAGTTCTACTAACTTGGTGATGGTGACTAGAGAACTGTATCAATCACTATATTATCTGGAAGATTAACTCCCACTTGATTCAAGTTATTGTCGCACCCAGACAATCTGAGCACATGCTCACTAGTTGAGCAATTCTCCTCCATCTTTTAGCTATAGAACTTGTTGGAGACTTCATATCTCTCAACTCGGGTATTTGCTTGAAATATTAACTTCAACTCCTGGAACATCTCATATGGCCCATGACGTTCAAAACGTCTTTGAAGTCCCGATTCTAAGATGTTAAGCATGGTGCACTAAACTATCAAGTAGTCATCATATTGAGCTAGCCAAACATTCATAACGTCTACATCTGCTCCTGCAATAGGTCCGTCACCTAGCGGTGCATCAAGGACATAATTCTTCTGTGCAGCAATGAGGACAATCCTCAGATCACGGATCCAATCCGCATCATTGCTACTATCTTTCAACACAGTTTTCTCTAGGAACATATCAAAATAAACATATGAAAGCAACAACGCGAGCTATTGATCTACAACATAATTTGCAAAATACTACCAGGACTAATTCATGATAAATTTAAGTTTAATTAATCATATTACTTAAGAACTCCCACTTAGATAGACATCTCTCTAATCATCTAAGTGATCATGTGATCCAAATAAACTAAACCATAACCGATCATCACGTGAAATGGAGTAGTTTTCAATGGTGAACATCACTATGTTGATCATATCTACTATATGATTCACGCTCGACCTTTCGGTCTTAGTGTTCCGATGCCATATCTGCATATGCTAGGCTCGTCAAGTTTAACCTGAGTATTCAGTGTTGGAAATATGCCCTAGAGGCAATAATAAAAGCATTATTATTATATTTCTTTGTTCATGATAATTGTCTTTATTCATGCTATAATTGTATTATCCGGAAATCGTAATACATGTGTGAATAACAGACACCAACATGTCCCTAGTAAGCCTCTAGTTGACTAGCTCGTTGATCAATAGATAGTCATGGTTTCCTGGCTATGGACATTGGATGTCATTGATAACGGGATCACATCATTAGGATAATGATGTGATGGACAAGACCCAATCCTAAGCATAGCGTGAGATCGTGTAGTTCGTTTGCTAGAGCTTTTCTAATGTCAAGTATCTTTTCCTTTGACCATGAGATCGTGTAACTCCCGGATACCGTAGGAGTGCTTTGGGTGTATCAAACGTCACAACGTAACTGGGTGACTATAAAGGTGCACTACAGGTATCTCCGAAAGTGTCTGTTGGGTTGACACGGATCGAGACTGGGATTTGTCACTCCGTATGACGGAGAGATATCACTGGGCCCACTCGGTAATGCATCATCATAATGAGCTCAAAGTGACCAAGTGTCTGGTCACGGGATCATGCATTACGGTACGAGTAAAGTGACTTGCCGGTAACGAGATTGAACGAGGTATTGGGATACCGACGATCGAATCTCGGGCAAGTAACATATCGATTGACAAAGGGAATTGCATACGGGGTTGATTAAATCCTCGACATCGTGGTTCATCCGATGAGATCATCGTGGAGCATGTGGGAGCCAACATGGGTATCCAGATCCCGCTGTTGGTTATTGACCGGAGAGCGATCTCGGTCATGTCTACATGTCTCCCGAACCCGTAGGGTCTACACACTTAAGGTTCGGTTACGCTAGGGTTGTAGGGATATGTATATGCAGTAACCTGATTGTTGTTCGGAGTCCCGGATGAGATCCCGGACGTCACGAGGAGTTCCGGAATGGTCCGGAGGTAAAGATTTATATATGGGAAGTCCTGTTTCGGGCATCGGGACAAGTTTCGGGGTTATCGGTATTGTACCGGGACCACCGGAAGGGTCCCGGGGGTCCATCGGGTGGGTCCACCTGTCCCGGGGGGCTACATGGGCTGTAGGGGGTGCACCTTGGCCTGCATGGGCCAAGGGCACCATCCCCACTAGGCCCATGCGCCTAGGGTTTCCATGGGGGAGGAGTCCAAGTGGTGGAAGGCACCTCCTAGGTGCCTTGGGGGGGAGGGAAACCTCCCCTTGGCCGCCGCCCCCCTAGGAGATTGGATCTCCTAGGGCCGGCCAACCCCCCTTGGCCCTCCTATTTATAGTGGGGGAGAGGAGGGACTTCGGACCTTGAGTCCTTGGCCTTTGGTTGCCTCCTTCTCCCTCTCCAACACCTCCTCCTCCTCCATAGTGCTTAGCGAAGCTCTGCTGGAGTACTGCAGCTCCATCAACACCACGCCGTCGTGCTGCTGCTGGTGCCATCTCCCTCAACCTCTCCTCCCTCCCTTGCTGGATCAAGAAGGAGGAGACGTGGCTGTTCCGTACGTGTGTTGAACGCGGAGGTGCCGTCCGTTCGGTGCTAGGATCTCCGGTGATTTGGATCACGTCGTGTTCGACTACATCATCCCCGTTCTTTGAATGATTCCGCTCGCGATCTACAAGGTACGTAGATGCATCTAATCACTCGTTGCTAGATGAACTCATAGATGGATCTTGGTGAAACCATAGGAAAATTTTTGTTTTCTGCAACTTTCCCCAACAGTGGCATCATGAGCTAGGTCTATGCGTAGTTCTTCTTGCACGAGTAGAACACAATTTGTTGTGGGCGTAGATTTGTCAACCTTCTTGCCGCTACTAGTCTTATCTTGCTTCAGCGGTATTGTGGGATGAAGCGGCCCAGACCAACCTTACACGTACGCTTACGTGAGACCGGTTCCACCGACTAACATGCACTAGTTGCATAAGGTGGCTGGCGGGTGTCTGTCTCTCCTACTTTAGTTGAAGCAGATTCGATGAAAAGGGTCCTTATGAAGGGTAAATAGAAGTTGACAAATCACGTTGTGGCTTTCACGTAGGTAAGAAAACGTTCTTTCTAGAACCCTACTTCAGCCACGTAAAACTTGCAACAACAATTAGAGGACGTCTAACTTGTTTTTGCAGCAAGTGCTTTGTGATATGATATGGCCAAAGTTGTGATGAATGATGAATGATCTATATGTCATGTATGAGATGTTCATGCTATTGTAATAGGAATCACGACTTGCATGTCGATGAGTATGACAACCGGCAGGAGCCATAGGAGTTGTCTTTATTTTTTGTATGACCTGCGTGTCATTGAAGAACGCCATGTAAACTACTTTACTTTATTACTAAATGCGTTAGTCATAGAAGTAGAAGTAGTCGTTGGCGTGACAACTTCATGAAGACACGATGATGGAGATCATGATGATGGAGATCATGGTGTCATGCCGGTGACAAGATGATCATGGAGCCCCGAAGATGAAGATCAAAGGAGCTATATGATATTGGCCATATCATGTCACTACTTTATATAATTGCATGTGATGTTTATTATGTTTTATGCATCTTGTTTACTTAGGACGATGGTAGTAAATAAGGTGATCCCTTACAAAATTTCAAGAAGTGTTCTCCCCTAACTGTGCACCGTTGCTACAGTTCGTCGTTTCAAAGCACCACGTGATGATCGGGTGTGATAGATTCTTACGTTCACATACAACGGGTGTAAGACAGTTTTACACAGCGAAAACACTTAGGGTTAACTTGACGAGCCTAGCATGTACAGACATGGCCTCGGAACACGGAGACCGAAAGGTCAAACACGAGTCGTATGGAAGATACGATCAACATGAGAATGTTCACCGACGATGACTAGTCCGTCTCACGTGATGATCGGACACGGCCTAGTCGACTCGGATCGTGTAACACTTAGATGACCAAAGGGATGTCAAATCTGAGTGGGAGTTCATTATAATTTGATTAGATGAACTTAATTATCATGAACTTAGTCTAAATATTTTACAATATGTCTTGTAGATCAAATGGCCAACGTAGTCCTCAACTTCAACGCGTTCCTAGAGAAAACCAAACTGAAAGACGATGGCAGCAACTATACGGACTGGGTCCGGAACCTGAGGATCATCCTCATAGCTGCCAAGAAAGATTATGTCCTACAAGCACCGCTAGGTGACGCACCTGTTCTCCCTGCAGAACAAGACGTTATGAACGCTTGGCAGGCACGTTCTGATGACTACTCCCTCGTTCAGTGCGGCATGCTTTACAGCTTAGAGCCGGGGCTCCAAAAGCGTTTTGTGAGACATGGAGCATATGAGATGTTTGAAGAGCTGAAAATGGTTTTCCAAGCTCATGCCCGGGTCGAGAGATATGAAGTCTCCGACAAATTCTTCAGCTGTAAGATGGAGGAAAATAGTTCTGTCAGTGAGCACATACTCACTATGTCTGGGTTACATAACCGCTTGACTCAGCTGGGAGTTAATCTCCCGGATGATGCGGTCATTGACAGAATCCTCCAGTCGCTTCCACCAAGCTACAAGAGCTTTGTGATGAACTTCAATATGCAGGGGATGGAAAAGACCATTCCTGAAGTATTTGCTATGCTGAAATCAGCAGAGGTAGAAGTCAAGAAGGAACATCAAGTGTTGATGGTCAATAAAACCACTAAGTTCAAGAAGGGCAAGGGTAAAAAGAACTTCAAGAAGGACAGCAAGGTAGTTGCTGTGCCCAGCAAGCAAGCTGCCGGGAAGAAGCCAAAGAATGGACCCAAGCCCGAGACTGAGTGCTTTTATTGCAAGGAAAGTGGTCACTGGAAGCGGAACTGCCCCAAATACTTAGCGGACAAGAAGGCCGGCAAAACCAAAGGTATATTTGATATACATGTGATTAATGCGTACCTTACCAGTAATCGTAGTGACTCATGGGTATTTGATACCGGTGCCATTGCTCATATTTGTAACACACAGCAGGAGCTGCGGAATAAACGGAGACTGGCGAAGGACGAGGTGACGATGCGCGTCGGGAATGGTTCCAAGGTCGATGTGATCGCCGTCGGCACGCTACCTCTACATTTACCTACGGGATTAGTTTTGAACCTCAATAATTGTTATTTAGTGCCAAGTTTGAGCATGAACATTGTATCAGGATCTCATTTAATTCGAGATGGCTACTCATTTAAATCCGAGAATAATGGTTGTTCTATTTATATGAGAGATATGTTTTATGGTCATGCTCCGATGGTGAATGGTTTATTCTTTATGAATCTCGAGCGTAATGCTACACATATTCATAGTGTAAGTACCAAAAGATGTAAGATTGATAGTGATAGTCCCACATACTTGTGGCACTGCCGCCTTGGTCACATAGGTGTCAAACGCATGAAGAAGCTCCATACTGATGGACTTTTAGAGTCTCTTGATTATGAATCATTTGACACGTGCGAACCATGCCTCATGGGTAAAATGACCAAGACTCCATTCTCAGGAACAATGGAGCGAGCAACCAACTTATTGGAAATCATACATACTGATGTGTGCGGTCCAATGAGTGTTGAGGCTCGCGGTGGCTATCGTTATGTTCTCACCCTCACTGATGACTTGAGTAGATATGGGTATGTCTACTTAATGAAACACAAGTCTGAGACCTTTGAAAAGTTCAAGGAATTTCAGAGTGAAGTTGAGAATCAACGTGACAGAAAAATCAAGTTTCTACGATCAGATCGTGGAGGAGAATACTTGAGTCACGAGTTTGGTACACACTTAAGAAAATGTGGAATAGTTTCACAACTCACGCCGCCTGGAACACCTCAGCGTAATGGTGTGTCCGAACGTCGTAATCGCACTCTATTAGATATGGTGCGATCTATGATGTCTCTTGCCGACTTACCACTATCTTTTTGGGGCTATGCTTTAGAGACTGCCGCATTCACTTTAAATAGGGCACCATCAAAATCCGTTGAGACGACACCGTATGAGTTGTGGTTTGGTAAGAAACCTAAGCTGTCGTTTCTAAAAGTTTGGGGACGCGATGCTTATGTCAGGAAACTTCAACCTGAAAAGCTCGAACCCAAATCGGAAAAATGCGTCTTCATAGGATACCCTAAAGAAACTGTTGGGTATATCTTCTACCTCAGATCCGAAGGCAAGATCTTTGTTGCCAAGAATGGGTCCTTTCTGGAGAAAGAGTTTCTCTCGAAAGAAGTAAGTGGGAGGAAAGTAGAGCTTGATGAAGTATTACCTCTTGAACCGGAAAAAGGCGCAACTCAAGAAAATGTTCCTGAGGTGCCTGCACCGACTAGAGAGGAAGTTGATGATAATGATCAAGATACTTCTGATCAAGCTCCTACTGAAATTCGAAGGTCCACAAGGACACGTTCCGCACCAGAGTGGTACGGCAACCCTTTCTTGGAAATCATGTTGTTAGACAACAGTGAACCTTTGAACTATGAAGAAGCGATGGCGGGCCCGGATTCTGACAAATGGCTAGAAGCCATGAAATCCGAGATAGGATCCATGTATGAAAACAAAGTATGGACTTTGACTGACTTGCCCATTGAACGGCGAGCCATAGAAAATAAATGGATCTTTAAGAAGAAGACAGACGCGGATGGTAATGTGACCATCTATATAGCTCGGCTTGTCGCTAAGGGTTATCGACAAGTTCAAGGGGTTGACTACGATGAGACTTTCTCACCGGTAGCGAAGCTGAAGTCCGTCCGAATCATGTTAGCAATTGCCGCATTTTATGATTATGAAATTGGGCAAATGGACGTCAAAACGGCATTCCTTAATGGTTTCCTTAAGGAAGAATTGTATATGATACAGCCGGAAGGTTTTGTCGATCCTAAGAATGCTGACAAGGTGTGCAAGCTCCAACGCTCGATTTATGGGCCGGTGCAAGCATCTCGGAGTTGGAACATTCGTTTTGATGAGATGATCAAAGTGTTTGGGTTTACACAGACTTATGGAGAAGCCTGTGTTTACAAGAAAGTGAGTGGGAGCTCTGTAGCATTTCTCATACTATATGTAGATGACATACTTTTGATGGGAAATGATATAGAACTCTTGGACAGCATCAAGGCCTATTTGAATAAGAGTTTTTCAATGAAGGGCCTTGGAGAAGCTGCTTATATATTAGGCATCAAGATCTACAGGGATAGATCGAGACGCCTCATAGGTCTTTCACAAAACACATATCTTGATAAGATTTTGAAGAAGTTCAAAATGGATCAGTCCAAGAAAGGGTTCTTGCCTGTTTTGCAAGGTGTGAAATTGAGCTCAGCTTAATGTCCGACCACGGCAGAAGATATAGAAGAGATGAGTGTCATCCCCTATGCCTCAGCCATAGGTTCTATTATGTATGCCATGTTGTGTACCAGACCTGATGTAAACCTTGCCGTAAGTTTGGTAGGAAGGTAACAAAGTAATCCCGGCAAGGAACACTGGACAGCGGTCAAGAATATCCTGAAGTACCTGAAAAGGACTAATGAAATGTTTCTCGTTTATGGAGGTGACGAAGAGCTCGTCGTAAAGGGTTACGTCGACGCTAGCTTCGACACAGATCTGGATGACTCTAAGTCACAAACCGGATACGTGTATATTTTGAATGGTGGGGCAGTAAGCTGGTGCAGTTGCAAGCAGAGCGTCGTGGCGGGATCTACATGTGAAGCGGAGTACATGGCAGCCTCGGAGGCAGCACATGAAGCAATTTGGGTGAAGGAGTTCATCACCGACCTAGGAGTCATACCCAATGCGTCGGGGCCGATCAAGCTCTTCTGTGACAACACTTGAGCTATTGCACTTGCCAAGGAGCCCAGGTTTCACAAGAAGACAAGGCACATCAAGCGTCGCTTCAACTCCATTCGTGAAAATGTTCAAGATGGAGACATAGAGATTTGTAAAGTACATACGGACCTGAATATAGCGGATCCGTTGACTAAACCTCTCCCTAGAGCAAAACATGATCAACACCAGAATTCCATGGGTGTTCGATTCATCACAATGTAACTAGATTATTGACTGTAGTGCAAGTGGGAGACTGTTGGAAATATGCCCTAGAGGCAATAATAAAAGCATTATTATTATATTTCTTTGTTCATGATAATTGTCTTTATTCATGCTATAATTGTATTATCCGGAAATCGTAATACATGTGTGAATAACAGACACCAATATGTCCCTAGTAAGCCTCTAGTTGACTAGCTCGTTGATCAATAGATAGTCATGGTTTCCTGGCTATGGACATTGGATGTCATTGATAACGGGATCACATCATTAGGATAATGATGTGATGGACAAGACCCAATCCTAATCATAGCGTGAGATCGTGTAGTTCGTTTGCTAGAGCTTTTCTAATGTCAAGTATCTTTTCCTTTGACCATGAGATCGTGTAACTCCCGGATACCGTAGGAGTGCTTTGGGTGTATCAAACGTCACAACGTAACTGGGTGACTATAAAGGTGCACTATAGGTATCTCCGAAAGTGTCTGTTGGGTTGACACGGATCGAAACTGGGATTTGTCACTCCGTATGACGGAGAGATATCACTGGGCCCACTCGGTAATGCATCATCATAATGAGCTCAAAGTGACCAAGTGTCTGGTCACGGGATCATGCATTATGGTACGAGTAAAGTGACTTGCCGGTAACGAGATTGAACGAGGTATTGGGATACCGACGATCGAATCTCGGGCAAGTAACATATCGATTGACAAAGGGAATTGCATACGGGGTTGATTAAATCCTCGACATCGTGGTTCATCAGATGAGATCATCGTGGAGCATGTGGGAGCCAACATGGGTATCCAGATCCCGCTGTTGGTTATTGACCGGAGAGCGATCTCGGTCATGTCTACATGTCTCCCGAACCCGTAGGGTCTACACACTTAAGGTTCGGTTACGCTAGGGTTGTAGGGATATGTATATGCAGTAACCCGATTGTTGTTCGGAGTCCCGGATGAGATCCCGGACGTCACGAGGAGTTCCGGAATGGTCCGGAGGTAAAGATTTATATATGGGAAGTCCTGTTTCGGGCATCGGGACAAGTTTCGGGGTTATCGATATTGTACCGGGACCACCAGAAGGGTCCCGGGGGTCCATCAAGTGGGTCCACCTGTACCGGGGGGCCACATGGGCTGTAGGGGGTGCGCCTTGGCCTGCATGGGCCAAGGGCACCAGCCCCACTAGGCCCATGCGCCTAGGGTTTCCATGGGGGAGGAGTCCAAGTGGTGGAAGGCACCTCCTAGGTGCCTTGGGGGGGAGGGAAACCTCCCCTTGGCCGCCGCCCCCCTAGGAGATTGGATCTCCTAGGGCCGGCCAACCCCCCTTGGCCCTCCTATATATAGTGGGGGAGAGGAGGGACTTCAGACCTTGAGTCCTTGGCCTTTGGTTGCCTCCTTCTCCCTCTCCAACACCTCCTCCTCCTCCATAGTGCTTAGCGAAGCTCTGCCGGAGTACTGCAGCTCCATCAACACCACGCCGTCGTGCTGCTGCTGGTGCCATCTCCCTCAACCTCTCCTCCCTCCCTTTCTGGATCAAGAAGGAGGAGACGTGGCTGTTCCGTACGTGTGTTGAATGCGGAGGTGCCGTCCGTTCGGTGCTAGGATCTCCGGTGATTTGGATCACGTCGTGTTCGACTACATCATCCCCGTTCTTTGAACGCTTCCGCTCGCGATCTACAAGGTACGTAGATGCATCTAATCACTCGTTGCTAGATGAACTCATAGATGGATCTTGGTGAAACCGTAGGAAAATTTTTGTTTTCTGCAACATTCCCCAACATTCAGCGTGTGCAAAACTGGTTTGCACCAGTTGTAGATGGACGTAGAGCTTATCACACCCGATCATCACGTGGTGTCTGGGCATGACGAACTTTGGCAACGGTGCATACTCAGGGAGAACACTTTTATCTTGAAATTTAGTGAGAGATCATCTTATAATGCTACCATCAATCAAACCAAGATAAGATGCATAAAAGATAAACATCAGATACAATCAATATAAGTGATATCATATGGCCATCATCATCTTGTGCTTGTGATCTCCATCTCTGAAGCACCGTCATGATCACCATCATTACCGGTGCGACACCTTGATCTCCATCGTAGCATCATTGTCGTCTCGCCAACTATTGCTTCTACGACTATCGCTACTGCTTAGTGATAAAGTAAAGCAATTACAGGGCGATTGCATTGCATACAATAAAGTGACAACCATATGGCTCCTGCCAGTTGCCGATAACTCAGTTACAAAACATGATCATCTCATACAATAAAATATAGCATCATGCCTTGACCATATCACATCACAACATGCCCTGCAAAAACAAGTTAGACGTCTTTACTTTGTTGTTGCAAGTTTTACGTGGCTGCTACGGTCTGGGCAAGAACCGTTCTTACCTACGCATCAAAACCACAATGATAGTTTGTCAAGTTAGTGTTGTTTTAACCTTCCCAAGGACCGGGTGTAGCCACACTCGGTTCAACTAAAGTTGGAGAAACTGACACCCACCAGCCACCGGTGTGCAAAGCACGTCGGTAGAACTAGTCTCGTGTAAGCGTACGCGTAATGTCGGTCCGGGCCGCTTCATCCAACAATACCCGACCACTTTGGAAGAAAGGGTTCTTTTGAGTCTGTTGGGGAACGTAGTAATTTCAAAAAAAATCATACGCACACGCAAGATCATGGTGATGCATAGAAACGAGAGGGGAGAGTGTGTCCACGTACCCTCGTAAACCAAAAGCGGAAGCGGTAGCACAATGCGGTTGATGTTGTTGTACGTCTTCACAATCCGACCGAGCAAGTACCGAATGCACGGCACCTCCGAGTTCAGCACACGTTCAGCTCGATGAAGTCCCTTGAACTCCGATCCAGCCGAGCTTTGAGGGAGAGTTTCGTCAGCACGACGGCGTGGTGATGATGATGATGTTCTACCAACGTAGGGCTTCGCCTAAGCACCGCTACGGTATTATCGAGGTGGATTATGGTGGAGGGGGGCACCGCACATGGCTAAGAGATCTCAAGGATCAATTGTTGTCTATGGGGTGCCCCCTCCTCCGTATATAAAGGGGGGAGGAGGAGAGGGCCGGCCAAGGGGAGAGGCGCGCCCAAGGGGGGGGGCAATCCTACTCCAATTAGGTTTGGCCTCCCCTTTCCTATTCCAAGTGGGAGAATGGGGAAGGAGGAGGTGGGGAGAAGGAAGGGGAAGGGGGGCGCCGCCCCCTTCCCTTTCCCAATTCGGATTGGGGCAAGGGGGGCCGCGCGCCACCTCCTGGCCTCCCTCTCTCCTTTCCATTAAGGCCCATAAGGCCCAATAGCTTCTCGGGGGGGGGGGGGGAGGGAGGGTTCCGGTAACCCCCGGTACTCCGATATATATCCGATAACCCCCGGAACTATTCCGGTGTCCAAATATAGTCGTCCAATATATCAATCTGTATGTATCGACCATTTCGAGACTCCTCGTCATGTCCGTGATCACATCCGGCACTCCGAACAACCTTGGTACATCAAAACACATAAACTCATAATATAACCGTCATCTAACATTAAGCGTGCGGACCCTACGGGTTCGAGAACTATGTAGACATGACCAAGACACGTCTCCGGTCAATAACCAATAGCGGAACCTGGATGCTCATATTGGCTCCTACATATTCTACGAAGATCTTTATCGGTCAAACCGCATAACAACATACGTTGTTCACTTTGTCATCGGTATGTTACTTGTCCGAGATTCGATCGTCGGTATCTCAATACCTAGTTCAATCTCGTTACCAGCAAGTCTCTTTACTCGTTATGGTATGCATCATCCCATAACTAACTCATTAGCTACATTGCTTGCAAGGCTTATTGTGATGTGCATTACCAAGAGGGCCCAGAGATACCTCTCTGACAATCGGAGTGACAAATCCTAATCTCAAAATATGTCAACTCAACAAGTACCTTTGGAGACACCTGTAGAGCACCTTTATAATCACCCAGTTACGTTGTGACATTTGGTAGCACACAAAGTGTTCCTCCGGTAAGCGGGAGTTACATAATCTCATAGTCATAGGAACATGTATAAGTCATGAAGAAAGCAATAGCAACATACTAAACGATAAAGTGCTAAGCTAATGGAATGGGTCAAGTCAATCACATCATTCTCCTATTGATGTGATCCCGTTAATCAAATGACAACTCATGTCTATGGTTAGGAAACTTAACCATCTTTGATTCACGAGCTAGTGAAGTAGAGGCATACTAGTGACACTATGTTTGTCTATGTATTCACACATGTATTATGTTTCCGGGTAATATAATTCTAGCATGAATAATAAACATTTATCATGATATGAGGAAATAAATAATAACTTTATTATTGCCTCTAGGGCATATTTTCTTCAGTCTCCCACTTGCACTAGAGTCAATAATGTAGATTACACAGTAATGATTCTAACACCCATGGAGCCTTGGTGCTGATCATGTTTTGCTCGTGGAAGAGGCTTAGTCAACGGGTCTGCAACATTCAGATCTGTATGTATCTGAAGGAAATATGCCCTAGAGGCAATAATAAAGTTATTATTTATTTCCTCATATCATGATAAATGTTTATTATACATGCTAGAATTGTATTAACCGGAAACATGATACATGTGTGAATACATAGACAAACATAACGTCACTAGTATGCCTCTACTTGACTAGCTCATTAATCAAAGATGGTTATGTTTCCTTACCATAGACATGTGTTGTCATTTGATTAACGGGATCACATGATTAGGAGAATGATGTGATTGACATGACCCATTCTGTTAGCCTAGCACTTGATCGTTTAGTATGTTGCTATTGCTTTCTTCATGACTTATACATGTTCCTGTAACTATTATGCAACTCCCGTTTATCGGAGGAACACTTTGTGTGCTACCAAACGTCACAATGTAACTGGGTGATTATAAAGGAGCTCTACAGGTGTCTCCGAAGGTACATGTTGTGTTGGCATATTTCGAGATTAGGTTTTGTCACTCCGATTGTCGGGGAGGTATCTCTGGGCCCTCTCGGTAATGCACATCACTATAAGCCTTGCAAGCAATGTAGCTAATGAGTTAGTTACGGAAAGATGCATTACGTAACGAGCAAAGAGACTTGCCGGTAACGAGATTGAACTAGGTATTGGATACTGACGATCAAATCTCAGGCAAGTAACATACCGATGACAAAGGAAACAAAGTATGTTGTTATGCGGTTTGACCGATAAAGATCTTCGTAGATTATGTAGGAGCCAATATGAGCATCCAGGTTCCGCTATTGGTTATTGACCGAGAATAGTTCTAGGTCATGTCTACATAGTTCCCGAACCCGTAGGGTCCGCACGCTTAACGTTACGATGACAGTTTTATTATGAGTTTATAAGTTTTGATGTACCGAAGGTTGTTCAGAGTCCCGGATGTGATCACGGACATGACGGGGAGTCTCGAAATGGTCGAGACATAAAGATTGATATATTGGAAGCCTATATTTGGATATCGGAATGGTTCCGGGTGAAATCGGAATTTTACCGGAGCACCGGGGGGTTACCGGAACCATCCCGGGGGTTATTGGTCCTTCATGGGCCCTAAGGGAGAAGAGGAGAGGAGGCAAGAGGTGGGCTGGGCCCCTCCCCTCCCTAGTCTGAATACGACAAGGAGAAGGGGGCGGCACCCCCCCTTTCCTTCCCCTCTTCCTCCTCCTTCCCCCTTCTCCTTCTCCAACTAGGAAAGAAGGGAGTCCTACTCCCGATGGGAGTAGGACTCCCCCTTGGCGCGCCCTCCTTGGACGGCCGCCCCCTCCCCCTTGGCTCCTTTATATACGGGGGCAGGGGGCACCTCTAGACACACAAGTTGATCTTCGTGATCGTTCCTTAGCCCTGTGCGGTGCCCCCTCCACCATATTCCACCTCGGTCATATCGTTGTGGTGCTTAGGCGAAGCCCTGTGTCGGTAGAACATCATCATCGTCACCACGCCATCGTGCTGACGAAACTCATCCCTGGAACCCCGGGGATCGTCATCGAGCTGAACGTGTGCTGAACTCGGAGGTGCCGTACGTTCGATGCTTGGATCGGTCGGATCGTGAATACGTACGACTACATCAACCGCGTTGTCATAATGCTTCCGCTTACGGTCTACGAGGCTACGTGGACAACAATATCCCCTCTCATTTCTATGCATCACCATGATCTTGCGTGTGCGTAGGAATTTTTTTGAAATTACTACGTTCCCCAACAGTGGCATCCGAGCCTAGGTTTTATGCGTTGATGTTATATGCACGAGTAGAACACAAGTGAGTTGTGGGCGATACAAGTCATACTGCTTACCAGCATGTCATACTTTGGTTCACCGGTATTGTTGGATGAAGCGGCCCGGACCGACATTACGCGTACGCTTACGCAAGACTGGTTTTACCGCCGTGCTTTGCACACAGGTGACTAGCGGGTGTCTGTTTCTCCAACTTTAGTTGAACCAAGTATGGCTACGCCCGGTACTTGCGAAGGTTAAAACAGCACTAACTTGACGAACTATCGTTGTGGTTTTGATGCGCAGGTAAGAACGGTTCTTGCTCAGCCCGTAGCAGCCACGTAAAATTTGCAACAACAAAGTAGAGGACGTCTAACTTGTTTTTGCATGGCATGTTGTGATGTGATATGGTCAAGACGTGATGCTATATTTTATTGTATGAGATGATCATGTTTTGCAACCGAAGTTATCGGCAACTGGCAGGAGCCATATGGTTGTCGCTTTATTGTATGAAATGCAAACGCCCTGTAATTGCTTTACTTTATCACTAAGCGGTAGCGATAGTCGTAGAAGCAATAGATGGCGTAACGACAACGATGCTACGATGGAGATCAAGGTGTCGCGCCGGTGACGATGGTGATCACAACGGTGCTTCGGAGATGGAGATCACAAGCACAAGATGATGATGGCCATATCATATCACTTATATTGATTGCATGTGATGTTTATCCTTTATGCATCTTATCTTGCTTTGATTGACGGTAGCATTTTAAGATGATCTCTCACTAAAAATTATCAAGAAGTGTTCTCCCTGAGTATGCACCGTTGCGAAAGTTCTTCGTGCTGAGACACCACGTGATGATCGGGTGTGATAGGCTCTACGTTCAAATACAACGGGTGCAAAACAGTTGCACACGCGGAATACTCAGGTTAAACTTGACAAGCCTAGCATATAACAGATATGGCCTCGGAACACGGACACCGAAAGGTCGAACGTGAATCATATAGTAGATATGATCAACATAGTGATGTTCACCATTGAAACTACTCCATCTCACGTGATGATCGAACATGGTTTAGTTGATTTGGATCATGTGATCACTTAGATGACTAGAGATATGTCTGTCTAAGTGGGAGTTCTTAAGTAATATGATTAATTGAACATAAATTTATCATGAACTTAGTACCTGATAGTATTTTGCTTGTCTATGTTTGTTGTAGATAGATGGCTCGTGCTGTTGTTCCATTGAATTTTAATGTGTTCCTTGAGAAAGCAAGGTTGAAAGATGATGGTAGCAATTACACGGACTAGGTCCGTAACCTGAGGATTATCCTCATTGCTGCACAGAAGAATTGTCCTGGAAGCACCGCTGGGTGCCAGGCCTGCTGCTGATGCAACTGACGACGTTAAGAACATCTGGCAGAGCAAAGCTGATGACTACTCGATAGTTCAGTGTGCCATGCTTTACGGCTTAGAACCGGGTCTTCAACGACATTTTGAATGTCATGGAGCATATGAGATGTTCCAAGAGTTGAAGTTAATATTTCAAGAAAATGCCCGGATTGAGAGATATGAAGTCTCCAATAAGTTCTATAGCTGCAAGATGGAGGAGAATAGTTCTGTCAGTGAACACATACTCAAAATGTCTGGGTATAATAATCACTTGATTCAACTGGGAGTTAATCTTCCTGATGATAGTGTCATTGACAGAATATTCAATCACTGCCACCAAGCTACAAGAGCTTCGTGATGAACTATAATATGCAAGGGATGGACAAGACTATTCCCGAGCTCTTTGCAATGCTAAAAGCCACGGAGGTAGAAATCAAGAAAGAGCATCAAGTGTTGATGGTCAACAAGACCACCAGTTTCAAGAAAAAGAGCAAAGGGAAGAAGAAGGGGAACTTCAAGAAGAACAGCAAACAAGTTGCTGCTCAAGAGAAGAAACCCAAGTCTGGACCTAAGCCTGAGACTGAGTGCTTCTACTGCAAGCAGACTGGACACTGGAAGCGGAACTGCCCCAAGTATTTGGTGGATAAGAAGGATGGCAAAGTGAACAAAGGTATATGTGATATACATGTTATTGATGTGTACCTTACTAATGCTTGCAGTAGTACATGGGTATTTGATACTGGTTCTGTTGCTAATATTTGCAACTCGAAACAGGGACTACGGATTAAGCGAAGATTGGCTAAGGACGAGGTGACGATGCGCGTGGGAAATGGTTCCAAAGTCGATGTGATCGCGGTCGGCACGCTACCTCTACATCTACCGTCGGGATTAGTTTTAGACCTAAATAATTGTTATTTGGTGCCAGCGTTGAGCATGAACATTATATCTGGATCTTGTTTGATGCGAGACGGTTATTCATTTAAATCAGAGAATAATGGTTGTTCTATTTATATGAGTAATATCTTTTATGGTCATGCACCCTTGAAGAGTGGTCTATTTTTATTGAATCTCGATAGTAGTGATACACATATTCATAGTGTTGAAACCAAAAGATGCAGAGTTGATAATGATAGTGCAACTTATTTGTGGCACTGCCGTTTAGGTCATATTGGTATAAAGCGCATGAAGAAACTCCATACTGATGGACTTTTGGAATCACTTGATTATGAATCACTTGGTACTTGCGAACCGTGCCTCATGGGCAAGATGACTAAAACGCCGTTCTCCGGAACTATGGAGCGAGCAACTGATTTGTTGGAAATCATACATACTGATGTTTGTGGTCCAATGAATATTGAGGCTCGCGGTGGGTATCGTTATTTTCTCACCTTCACAGATGATTTGAGCAGATATGGGTATATCTACTTAATGAAACACAAGTCTGAAACATTTGAAAAGTTCAAAGAATTTCAGAGTGAAGTGGAAAATCATCGTAACAAGAAAATAAAATTTCTACGATCTGATCGTGGATGAGAATATTTGAGTTACGAGTTTGGATTACATTTGAAACAATGCGGAATAGTTTCACAACTCACGCCACCCGGAACACCACAACGAAATGGTGTGTCCGAACGTCGTAATCGTACTTTACTAGATATGGTGCGATCTATGATGTCTCTTACTGAATTACCGCTATCATTTTGGGGTTATGCTTTGGAGACGGCTGCATTCACGTTAAATAGGGCACCAACAAAATCCGTTGAGACGACGCCTCATGAACTGTGGTTTGGCAACAAACCAAAGTTGTCATTTCTTAAAGTTTGGGGTTGCGATGCTTATGTGAAGAAACTTCAACCAGATAAGCTCGAACCCAAATCGGAGAAATGTGTCTTCATAGGATACCCAAAAGAGACTGTTGGGTACACCTTCTATCACAGATCTCAGGGCAAGATTTTCGTTGCTAAATTCGGATCCTTTCTAGAAAAGGAGTTTCTCTCGAAAGAAGTGAGTGGGAGGAAAGTAGAACTTGATGAGGTAACTGTACCTGCTCCCTTACTGGAAAGTAGTCCATCACAAGAACCGGTTCCTGTGACAACTACACCAATTAGTGAGGAAGCTAATGATATTGATCATGAAACTTTAGATCAAGTTTCTACTGAACCTCGTAGGTCTACCAGAGTAAGATCCGCACCAGAGTGGTATGGTAATCCTATTCTGGAAGTCATGTTACTTGACCATGGCGAACCTACGAACTATGAGGAAGCGATGATGAGCCCAGATTCCGCAAAATGGCTAGAAGCCATGAAATCTGAGATGGGATCCATGTATGAGAACAAAGTATGGACTTTGGTTGACTTGCCCGATGATCAGCAAGCCATTGAGAATAAATGGATATTTAAGAAAAAGACTGATGCTGATGGTAATGTAACTGTCTATAAAGCTCGACTTGTTGCGAAAGGTTTTCGACAAGTTCAAGGGGTTGACTATGATGAGACTTTCTCACCCTTAGCGATGCTTAAGTCTGTCTGAATCATGTTAGCAATTGCTAACTGCATTCTTGAATGGATTTCTGGAAGAAGAGTTGTATATGATGCAACCAGAAGGTTTTGTTGATCCAAAAGGTGCTAACAAAGTGTGCAAGCTCCAGCGATCCATTTATGGACTGGTGCAAGCATCTCGGAGTTGGAATAAACGCTTTGATAGTGTGATCAAAGCATATGGTTTTATACAGACTTTTGGAGAAGCCTGTATTTACAAGAAAGTGAGTGGGAGCTCTGTAGCATTTCTGATATTATATGTAGATGACATATTATTAATTGGAAATGATATAGAATTTCTGGATAGCATAAAGGGATACTTGAATAAAAGTTTTTCAATGAAAGACCTCGGTGAAGCTGCTTACATATTGGGCATCAAGATCTATAGAGATAGATCAAGACGCTTAATTGGACTTTCACAAAGCACATACCTTGATAAAGTTTTGAAAAAGTTCAAAATGGATCAGGCAAAGAAAGGGTTCTTGCCTGTATTACAAGGTGTGAAGTTGAGTCAGACTCAATGCCCGACCACATCATAAGATAGAGAGAAAATGAAAGATGTTCCCTATGCTTCAGCCATAGGCTCTATCTTGTATGCAATGTTGTGTACCAGACCTGACGTATGCTTAGCAATAAGCTTGGCAGGGAGGTACCAAAGTAATCCAGGAGTGGATCACTGGACAGCGGTCCAGAACATCCTGAAATACCTGAAAATGACTAAGGATATGTTTCTTGTATATGGAGGTGACAAAGAGCTAGTCGTAAATGGTTACGTTGATGCAAGCTTTGACACTGATCCGGACGATTCTAAATCGCAAACCGGATACGTGTTTTTATTAAACGGTGGAGCTGTAAGTTGGTGCAGTTCTAAACAAAGCGTCGTGGCGGGATCTACATGTGAAGTGGAGTACATAGCTACTTCGGAAGCAGCAAATGAAGGAGTCTGGATGAAGGAGTTCATTTCCGATCTAGGTGTCATACCTAGTGCATCGGGACCAATGAAGATCTTCTGTGACAATACTGGTGCAATTGCCTTGGCAAAGGAATCCAGATTTCACAAGAGGACCAAGCACATCAAGAGACGCTTCAATTCTATCCGGGACCAAGTCCAGGTGGGAGACATAGAGATTTGCAAGATACATACGGATCTGAATGTTGCAGACCCGTTGACTAAGCCTCTTCCACGAGCACAACATGATCAGCACCAAGACTCCATGGGTGTTAAAATCATTACTGTGTAATCTAGATTATTGACTCTAGTGCAAGTGGGAGACTGAAGGAAATATGCCCTAGAGGCAATAATAAAGTTATTATTTATTTCCTCATATCATGATAAATGTTTATTATTCATACTAGAATTGTATTAACCGGAAACATGACACATGTGTGAATACATAGACAAACATAACGTCACTAGTATGCCTCTACTTGACTAGCTCATTAATCAAAGATGGTTATGTTTCCTAACCATAGACATGTGTTGTCATTTGATTAACGGGTTCACATCATTAGGAGAATGATGTGATTAACATGACCCATTCCGTTAGCCTAGCACTTGATCGTTTAGTATGTTGCTATTGCTTTCTTCATGACTTATACATGTTCCTGTAACTATGAGATTATGCAACTCCCGTTTACCGGAGGAACACTTTGTGTGCTACCAAACGTCACAACGTAACTGGGTGATTATAAAGGAGCTCTACAGATATCTCCGAAGGTACATTTTGGGTTGGCATATTTCGAGATTAGGTTTTGTCACTCCGATTGTCGGGGAGGTATCTCTGGGCCCTTTCGGTAATGCACATCACTATAAGCCTTGCAAGCAATGTATCTAATGAGTTAGTTACGGAATGATGCATTACGTAATGAGTAAAGAGACTTGCCGGTAACGAGATTGAACTAGGTATTGGATACCGACGATCAAATCTCGGGCAAGTAACATACCGATGAAAAGGGAACAAAGTATGTTGTTATGCGGTTTGACCGATAAAGATCTTCGTAGAATATGTAGGAGCCAATATGAGCATCCAGGTTCCGCTATTGGTTATTGACCGAGAATAGTTCTAGGTCATGTCTACATAGTTCTCGAACCCGTAGGGTCCGCACGCTTAATGTTACGATGACAGTTTTATTATGAGTTTATAAGTTTTGATGTACCGAAGGTTGTTCGGAGTCCTGGATGTGATCACGGACATGATGAGGGGTCTCGAAATGGTCGAGACATAAATATTGATATATTGGAAGCCTATATTTGGATATCGGAATGGTTCCAGGTGAAATCGGGATTTTAC
The DNA here is from genome assembly GCA_963921465.1 of Triticum timopheevii. Taxonomy (NCBI): domain Eukaryota; kingdom Viridiplantae; phylum Streptophyta; class Magnoliopsida; order Poales; family Poaceae; genus Triticum; species Triticum timopheevii. Next base: position 605,571,946 of record OY997274.1, on the reverse strand, counting down.
CGGAGCACCGGGGGGTTACGGGATGGGTTATTGGGCCTTCATGGGCCCTAAGGGAGAAGAGGAGAGGAGGCAAGAGGTGGGCTGCGCCCCCTCCCCTCCCTAGTCCGAATAGGACAAGGAGAAGGGGGTGGCGCCCCCCCCCCTTTCCTTCCCCTCTTCCTCCTCCTTCCCCCTTCTCCTTCTCCAACTAGGAAAGAAGGGAGTCCTACTCCCGGTGGGAGTAGGACTCCCCCTTGGTGCGCCCTCCTTGGCCGGCCGCCCTCTCCCCCTTGGCTCCTTTATATACGGGGGCAGGGGGCACCTCTAGACACACAGGTTGATCTTCGTGATTGTTCCTTAGCCGTGTGCGGTGCCCCCTCCACCATATTCCACCTCGGTCATATCGTTGTGGTGCTTAGGTGAAGCCCTGCGTCGGTAGAACATCATCATCGTCACCATGCCGTCGTGCTGACGAAACTCATCCCTGAAACCCTGCTGGATCGAAGTCCGGGGATCGTCATCGAGCTGAACGTGTGCTGAACTCGGAGGTGCCGTACGTTCGGTGCTTGGATCGGTCGGATCGTGAAGACGTACGACTACATCAACCGCGTTGTCATAACGCTTCCGCTTACGGTCTACGAGGGTACGTGGACAACACTCTCCCCTCTTGTTCCTATGCATCACCATGATCTTGCGTGTGCGTAGGAAATTTTTTGAAATTACTACGTTCCCCAACAGTATCTTGCAAATATCTATGTCTCCCACCTGGACCTTGTCCCGGATGGAATTGAAGTGTCTCTTGATGTGCTTGGTTCTCTTGTGAAATCTGGATTCCTTTGCCAAGGCAATTGCACCAGTATTGTCACAAAATATATTTGTTGGACCCAATGCACTAGGTATGACACCTAGATCGGATATGAACTCCTTCATCCAGACTCCTTCATTTGCTGCTTCCGAAGCAGCTATGTACTCCGCTTCACATGTAGATCCTGTCACGACGGTTTGTTTAGAATTGCACCAACTGACAGCTCCACCGTTCAATATAAACACGTATTTGGTTTGCAATTTAGAATCGTCCGGATCAGTGTCAAAGCTTGCATCAGCGTAACCATTTATGACTAGCTCTTTGTCACCTCCATATACGAGAAACATATCCTTAGTCCTTTTCAGGTATTTCAGGATGTTCTTGACCGATGTCCAGTGATCCACTCCTGGATTACTTTGGTACCTCCCTGCCAAGCTTATTGCTAAGCATACGTCAGGTCTGGTACACAACATTGCATACATGATAGAGCCTATGGCTGAAGCATAGGGAACATCTTTCATTTTCTCTCTATCTTCTGCTGTGGTCGGGCATTGAGTCTGACTCAACTTCACACCTTGTAATACAGGCAAGAACCCTTTCTTTGCCTGATCCATTTTGAACTTTTTCAAAACTTTATCAAGGTATGTGCTTTGTGAAAGTCCAATTAAGCGTCTTGATCTATCTCTATAGATCTTGATGCCCAATATGTAAGCAGCTTCACCGAGGTCTTTCATTGAAAAACTTTTATTCAAGTATCTCTTTATGCTATCCAGAAATTCTATATCATTTCCAATTAATAATATGTCATCTACATATAATATTAGAAATGCTACAGAGCTCCCACTCACTTTCTTGTAAATACAGGCTTCTCCAAAAGTCTGTATAAAACCATATGCTTTGATCACACTATCAAAGCGTTTATTCCAACTCCGAGAGGCTTGCACCAGTCCATAAATGGACCGCTGGAGCTTGCACACTTTGTTAGCTCCCTTTGGATCGACAAAACCTTCTGGTTGCATCATATACAATTCTTCTTCCAGAAATCCATTCAGGAATGCAGTTTTTACATCCATTTGCCAAATTTCATAATCATAAAATGCGGCAATTGCTAACATGATTCGGACAGACTTAAGCATCGCTACGGGTGAGAAAGTCTCATCATAGTCAACCCCTTGAACTTGTCAAAAATCTTTTGCAACAAGTCGAGCTTTGTAGACAGTAACATTACCATCAGTGTCAGTCTTCTTGTTGAAAATCCATTTATTCTCGATGGCTTGCCGATCATCAGGCAAGTCAACCAAAGTCCATACTCTGTTCTCATACATGGATCCCATCTCAGATTTCATGGCCTCGAGCCATTTTGCGGAATCTGGGCTCATCATCGCTTCCTCATAGTTCGTAGTTTGCCATGGTCAAGTAACATGACCTCCAGAATAGGATTACCGTACCACTCTGCTGCGGATCTTACTCTGGTTGACCTACGAGGTTCGGTAGTAACTTGATCTGAAGTTTCATGATCAACATCATTAGCTTCCTCGCTAATTGGTGTAGTTGTCACAGGAACCGGTTTCTGTGATGAACTATTTTCCAATAAAGGAGCAGGTACAGTTACCTCATCAAGTTCTACTTTCCTCCCACTCACTTCTTTCGAGAGAAACTCTTTCTCTAGAAAGGATCCATTCTTGGCAACGAATGTCTTGCCTTCGGATCTGTGATAGAAGGTGTACCCAACAGTTTCCTTTGGGTATCCTATGACGACACATTTCTCCAATTTGGGTTCGAGCTTATCAGGTTGAAGCCTTTTCACATAAGCATCGCAGCCCCAAACTTTATGAAATGACAACTTTGGTTTCTTGCCAAACCACAGTTCATAAGGCGTTGTCTCGACGGATTTTGATGGTGCCCTATATAACGTGAATGCAGCCGTCTCTAAAGCATAACCCCAAAATGATAGTGGTAAATCAGTAAGACACATCATAGATCGCACCATATCTAGTAAAGTACGATTACGACGTTCGGACACACTATTAAGTTGTGGTGTTCCGGGTGGCGTGAGTTGCGAAATTATTCCGCATTGTTTCAAATGTAAACCAAACTCGTAAGTCAAATATTCTCCTCCACGATCAGATCATAGAAACTTTATTTTCTTGTTATGATGATTTTCAACTTCACTCTTAAATTCTTTGAACTTTTCAAATGTTTTAGACTTAAGTTTCATTAAGTAGATATACCCATATCTGCTCAAATCATCTGTGAAGGTGAGAAAATAACGATACCCGCCGCGAGCCTCAACATTCATTGGACCACATACATCGGTATGTATGATCTCCAACAAATCAGTTGCTTGCTCCATAGTTCCGGAGAACGGCGTTTATTCATCTTGCCCATGAGGCATGGTTCGCAAGTACCAAGTGATTCATAATCAAGTGATTCCAAAAGTCCATCGGTATGGAGTTTCTTGATGCGCTTTACACCAATATGACCTAAACGGCAGTGCCACAAATAAGTTGCACTATCATTATCAACTCTACATCTTTTGGCTTCAACATTGTGAATATGTGTATCACTACTATCGAGATTCATCAAAAATACACCACTCTTTAAGGGTGCACGACCATAAAAGATATTACTCATATAAATAGAACAACCATTATTCTCAGATTTAAATGAATAACCGTCTCACATCAAACAAGATCCAGATATAATGTTCATGCTCAACACTGGCACCAAATAACAATTATTTAGGTCTAAAACTAATCCCGAAGGTAGATGTAGAGGTAGCGTGCCGACGGCGATCACATCGACTTTGGAACCATTTCCCATGTGCATCGTCACCTCGTCCTTAGCCAGTGTGCGCTTAATCCGTAGTCCCTGTTTCGAGTTGCAAATATTAGCAACAGAACCAGTAACAAATACCCAGGTGCTACTGCGAGCTCTCGTAAGGTACACATCAATAACATGTATATCACATATACCTTTGTTCACCTTGCCATCCTTCTTATCCGCCAAATACTTGGGGCAGTTCCGCTTCCAGTGTCCAGTCTGCTGGTAGTAGAAGCACTCAGTCTCAGGCTTAGGTCCAGACTTGGGTTTCTTCTCTAGAGCAGCAACTTGTTTGTCGTTCTTCTTGAAGTTCCCCTTCTTCTTCCCTTTATGCTTTTTCTTGAAACTGGTGGTCTTATTGACCATCAACACTTGATGCTCCTTCTTGATTTCTACCTCCGTAGCCTTTAGCGTTGAGAAGAGCTCGGGAATTGTCTTGTTCATGCCTTGCATATTATAGTTCATCACGAAGCTCTTGTAGCTTGGTGGCAGTGATTGAAGTATTCTGTCAATGAGACTATCATCCGGAATATTAACTCCCAGTTGAATCAAGTGGTTGCAATACCCCGACATTTTGAGTATTTGTTCACTGACAGAACAATTCTCCTCCATCTTGCAGCTGTAGAACTTATTGGAGACTTCATATCTCTCAATCCGGGCATTTGCTTGAAAAATTAACTTCAACTCCTGGAACATCTCATATGCTCCATGACGTTCAAAACATCGTTGAAGTCCCGGTTCTAAGCCTTAAAGCATGGCACACTGAACTATAGAGTAGTCATCATCTTTGCTCCGCCAGACGTTCTTAACGTTGTCAGTTGCATCTGCAGCAGGCCTGGCACCGAGCGGTGCTTCCAGGACGTAATTCTTCTGTGCAGCAATGAGGATAATCCTCAAGTTATGGACCCAGTCCGTGTAATTGCTACCATCATCTTTCAACTTTCCTTTCTCAAGGAACGCATTAAAATTTAACGGAACAACAACACGGGCCATCTATCTACAACAAACATAGACAAGCAAAATACTATCAGGTACTAAGATCATGATAAATTTAAGTTCAATTAATCATATTACGTAAGAACTCCCACTTAGATAGACATCCCTCTAATCATCTAAGTGATCACGTGATGCAAATCAACTAAACCATAACCGATCATCACGTGAAATGGAGTAGTTTTCAATGGTGAACATCACTATGTTGATCCTATCTACTATATGATTCACACTCGACCTTTCGGTCTCAGTGTTCCGAGGCCATATCTGCATATGGTAGACTCGTCAAGTTTAACCTGAGTATTCTGCACATGCAAAACTGGCTTGCACCCGTTGTAGATGGACGTAGAGCTTATCACACCTGATCATCACGTGCTGTCTGGGCACGACGAACTTTGGCAACGGTGCATACTCAGGGAGAACACTTTTATCTTGAAATTTAGTGAGAGATCATCTTATAATGCTACCGTCAATCAAAGCAAGATAAGATGCATAAAAGATAAACATCACATGCAATCAATATAAGTGATATGATATGGACATCATCATCTTGTGCTTGTGATCTCCATCTCCGAAGCACCATCATGAACACCATCGTCACTGGCGTGACACCTTGATCTCCATCGTAGCATTGTTGTCGTCTCGCCAACTATTGCTTCTACGACTATCGCTACCGCTTAGTGATAAAGTAAAGCAATTATAGGGCGATTGCATTGCATACAATAAAGCGACAACCATATGGCACCTGCCAATTGCCGATAACTCGGTTACAAAACATGATCATCTCAAACAATAAAATATAACATCACGTCTTGACCATACCACATCACAACATGCCCTGCAAAAACAAGTTAGATGTCCTCTACTTTGTTGTTGCAAGTTTTACGCTTAGCAAGAAACGTTCTTACCTACGCATCAAAACCACAATGATAGTTCGTCAAGTTAATGTTGTTTTAACCTTCTCAAGGACCGAGCGTAGCCACACTCGGTTCAACTAAAGTTGGAGAAACTGACACCCACCAGCCTCCTTCTCTAGAAAGGATCCATTCTAGGCAACGAATGTCTTGCCTTCGGATCTGTGGTAGAAGGTGTACCCAACAGTTTCCTTTGGGTATCCTATGAAGACACATTTCTCCGATTTGGGTTAGAGCTTATTAGGTTGAAGCTTTTTCACATAAGCATCACAGCCCCAAACTTTAAAAAACGACAACTTTGGTTTCTTGCTAAACCATAGTTCATAAGGCGTCGTCTCGACGGATTTTGATGGTGCCCTATTTAACGTGAATGCAGCTCTCGCTAAAGCATAACCCCAAAATGATAGCGGTAAATCAGTAATAGACATCATAGATCGCACCATATCTAGTAAAGTACGATTATGTCGTTCGGACACACCATTACACTGTGGTGTTCCGGGTGGCGAGTTGCGAAACTATTCCGCATTGTTTCAAATGTAGACCAAACTCGTAACTCAAATATTTTCCTCCACGATCAGATCGTAGAAACTTTATTTTCTTGTTACGATGATTTTCAACTTCACTCTGAAATTATTTGAACTTTTAAAATGTTTCAGACTTCTGTTTCATTAAGTAGATATACCCATATCTGCTCAAATCATCTGTGAAGGTGAGAAAATAATGATACCCACCGCGAGCCTCAACATTCATTGGACCACATACATCGGTATGCATGATTTCCAACAAATCAGTTGCTCGCTCCATAGTTTCAGAGAACGGCGTTTTAGTCATCTTGCCCATGAGGCATGGTTCGCAAGTACCAAGTGATTCATAATCAAGTGATTCCAAAAGGCCATCATTATGGAGTTTCTTCATGAGCTTTACACCAATATGACCTAAACGGCAGTGCCACAAATAAGTTGCACTATCATTATCAACTCTACATCTTTTGGCTTCAACATTGTGAATATGTGTATCACTACTATCGAGATTCATCAAAAATAGACCACTCTTTATGGGTGCATGACCATAAAAGACATTACTCATATAAATAGAACAACCATTATTCTCAGCTTTAAATGAATAACCGTCTCGCATCAAACAAGATCTAGATATAATGTTCATGCTCAACGCTGGCACCAAATAACAATTATTTAGGTCTAAAACTAATCCCGAAGGTAGCGTGCCGACGGCGATCACAACGACTTTGGAACCATTTCCCATGCGCATCGTCACCTCGTCCTTAGCCAGTGTCCGCTTAATCCTTAGTCCCTGTTTCGAGTTGCAAATATTAGCAACAGAACCAATATCAAATACCCAGGTGCTACTGCGAGCTCTGGTAAGGTACACATCAATAACATGTATGTCACATATACCTTTGTTCACCTTGCCATCCGTCTTATCTGCCAAATACTTGGGGCAGTTCCGCTTCCAGTGTCCAGTTTGCTTGCAGTAGAAGCACTCAATCTCAGCCTTAGGTCCAGACTTGGGTTTGTTCTCTTGAGCAGCAACTTGTTTGCCGTTCTTCTTGAAGTTCCCCTTCTTCTTCCCTTTACCCTTTTTCTTGAAACTGGTGGTCTTATTGACCATCAACACTTGATGCTCCTTCTTGATTTCTACCTCCGTAGCCTTTAGCATTGCGAAGAGCTCGGGAATTGTCGTGTTCATCCCTTGCATATTATAGTTCATCGCGAAGCTCTTGTAGCTTGGTGGTAGTGATTGAAGAATTATGTCAATGACACTATCATCCGGAAGATTAACTCCCAGTTGAATCAAGTGATTGCAATACCCAGACATTTTGAGTATATGTTCACTGACAGAACCATTCTCCTCCGTCTTGCAGCTGTAGAACTTATTGGAGACTTCATATCTCTCAATCCGGGCATTTGCTTGAACTATTAACTTCAACTCCTGGAACATCTCATATGCTCCATGACATTCAAAATGTCGTCGAAGTCCCGGTTCTAGCCGTAAAGCATGGCACACTGAACTATAGAGTAGCCATCTGCTTTGCTCTGCCAGACATTCTTAACGTTGTTAGTTGCATCTGCAGCAGGCCTGGCACCCAGCGGTGCTTCCAGGACGTAATTCTTCTGTGCAGCAATGAGGATAATCCTCAAGTTACGGACCCAGTCCGTGTAATTGCTACCATCATCTTTCAACTTTTCTTTCTCAAGGAACGCATTAAAATTTAATGGAATAATAGCATGGGCCATCTATCTACAACAAACATTAGACAAGCAAAATACTATCAGGTACTAAGTTCATGACAAATTTAAGTTCAATTAATCATATTACTTAAGAACTCCCACTTAGATAGACATCCCTCTAATCATCTAAGTGATCACATGATCCAAATCAACTAAACCATAACCGATCATCACGTGAAATGGAGTAGTTTTCAATGGTGAACATCACTATGTTGATCATATCTACTATATGATTCACGCTCGACCTTTCGGTCTCAGTGTTCTGAGGCCATATCTGCATATGCTAGGCTCGTCAAGTTTAACCTGAGTATCAGCGTGTGCAAAACTGGCTTGCACCCATTGTAGATGGACGTAGAGCTTATCACACCCGATCATCACGTGGTGTCTGGGCACGACGAACTTTGGCAACGGTGCATACTCAGGGAGAACACTTTTATCTTGAAATTTAGTGAGAGATCATCTTATAATGCAACTGTCAATCAAAGCAAGATAAGATGCATAAAAGATAAACATCACATGCAATCAATATAAGTGATATGTTATGGCCATCATCATCTTGTGCTTGTGATCTCCATCTCCGAAGCACCGTCATGATCACCATCATCACCGGCGCGACACCTTGATCTCCATCGTAGCATCGTTGTCATCTCTCCAACTATTGCTTCTACGACTATCGCTACCGCTTAGTGATAAAGTAAAGCAATTACAGGGCGATCGCATTGCATACAATAAAGCGACAACCATATGGCTCCTTCTAGTTGCCGATAACTCGGTTACAAAACATGATCATCTCATACAATAAAATATAGCATCACGTCTTGACCATATCACATCACAACATGCCCTGCAAAAACAAGTTAGACGTCCTCTACTTTGTTGTTGCAAGTTTTACGTGGCTGCTACAGGCTTAGCAAGAACCGTTCTTACCTACGCATCAAAACCACAACAATAGTTCGTCAAGTTAATGTTGTTTTAACCTTCTCAAGGACCTGGAGTAGCCACACTCGGTTCAACTAAAGTTGGAGAAACTGACACCCGCCAGCCACCTGTGTGCAAAGCATGTCGGTAGAACCAGTCTCACGTAAGCGTACACGTAATGTCGGTCCGGGCCGCTTCATCCAGCAATACCGCCGAACCAAAGTATGAAATATTGGTAAGCAGTATGACTTGTATCGCCCACAACTCACTTGTGTTCTACTCGTGCATATAACATTAACGCATAAAACCTGGCTCGATTGCCACTATTAGGGAACATAGTAATTTCAAAAAAATTCCTACGCACACGCAAGATCATGGTGATGCATAGCAACGAGAGGGGAGAGTGTGTCCACGTACCCTCGTAGACCGAAAGCGGAAGCGTTAGCACAACGCGGTTGATGTAGTCGTACGTCTTCACGATCCGACTGATCAAGTACCGAACACACGGCACCTCCGAGTTCAGCACACGTTCAGCTCGATGACGTCCCTCAAACTCCGATCCAGCCGAGCTTTGAGGGAGAGTTTCTTCAGCACGATGGCGTGGTGATGATGATGATGTTCTACCGACGCAGGGCTTCGCCTAAGCACCGATACGGTATTATCGAGGTGGATTATGGTGGAGGGGGGCACCGCACACGGCTAAGAGATCTCAAGGATCAATTGTTGTCTCTAGAGGTGCCCCTGCCCCCGTATATAAAGGACCAAGGGGGAGGGGCGGCCGGCCAAGGGAGGGCGCGCCAGGAGGAGTCCTACTCCCACCGGGAGTAGGACCCTCCTTTCCTTGTCCAAGTAGGAGAGGGGAAGGAAGGGGAGAGAGGAGAGGAAGGAAAGGGGGCGCCGCCCCCCCCCCCCTCCTTGTCCTATTCGGACTAGAGGGGGAGGGGGCGCGCGGCCTGCCTTGGCCGCCCCTCCTCTGCTCCACTTTGGGCCCATGAGGCCCATTAACCCCCCCCCCCCCCGGGGGGGTTCTGGTAACCCCCCGGTACTCCGGTATACATCTGATAACCCCCGGAACCATTCCGGTGTCCGAATATAGTCATCCAATATATCAATCTTCATGTCTCGACCATTTCGAGACTCCTCATCATGTCCGTGATCATATCCGGGACTCCGAACTACCTTCGGTACATCAAAACATATAAACTCATAATATAACCGTCATCCAACTTTAAGCGTGCGGACCCTATGGGTTCAAGAACTATGTAGACATGACCGAGACATGTCTCCGGTCAATAACCAATAGCGGAACCTGGATGCTCATATTGGCTCATACATATTCTACGAATATCTTTATCGGTGAAACCGCATAACAACATACGTTGTTCCCTTTCCCATCGGTATATTACTTGCCCGAGATTTGATCATCGGTATCTCAATACCTAGTTCAATCTCGTTACTGGCAAGTCTCTTTACTCGTTACGTAATGCATCATCCCGTAACTAACTCATTAGCTACATTGCTTGCAAGGCTTATGGTGATGTGCATTACCGAGAGGGCCCGGAGATACCTCTCCGACAATCAGAGTGACAAATCCTAATCTCGAAATACGTCAACTCAACAAGTACCTTCGGAGACACCTGTAGAGCACCTTTATAATCACCCAGTTACGTTGTGACGTTTGGTAGCACACAAAGTGTTCCTTCGGTAAACGGGAGTTACATAATCTCATAGTCATAGGAACATGTATAAGTCATGAAGAAAGCAATAGCAACATACTAAACGATCAAGTGCTAAGCTAACGGAATGGGTCAAGTCAATCACATCATTCTCCTAATGATGTGATCCCGTTAATCGGATGAAAACTCATGTCCATGGTTAGGAAACTTAACCATCTTTGATTTACGAGCTAGTCAAGTAGAGGCATACTAGTGACACTCTGTTTGTCTATGTATTCACACATGTATTATGTTTCCAGGTAATACAATTCTAGCATGAACAATAAACATTTATCATGATATAAGGAAATAAATAATAACTTTATTATTGCCTCTAGGGCATATTTCCTTCACTACACTTTGCAGACGAAGAGGGAAAACATCCGAAGGGTTTTTCCTAGCGTTTGGCATTTTTCGGACAGATGAAAAGAGAGGGAGGGTTCCATGGTCAGCATTCTAGGGGCATGTGACAGATGAACGGATTGCATATTCGGATTCGTCATATTTTTCTGACCAATTTTAATATATAAAGTATTTTCATCCCACTTACGGATTATTTTACATGAATTTTCAAAGTTTTTAAATGTTTTTCTAATCTCTGGATTTAATTAATTCAAAAATAAATTAATATTTAGATGGTATGGGTACACAAAAAGTGTACCCAGCCAAAAGCAACAGAGGCTGACAGGGGGGCCCAGTTGACTGGGTCAACTGCCCAGCCAGTAGTGGCTGACTGTTGGGCCAGGGGCGAGTCAGCAGCCCAGTCAACAGTCAATAGTTTGACTGTTAGCTAGTCAAACCTGACCAGCGGGACCCACTTGTCAATGGGTGTATAAGCTAACAATTTTATTTAATCTTAAACCTCAAGCTATATTGCCATGGCCCTCACGTCAGTGGCTGACTGTTGGGCCAGGGGCGAGTCAGCAGCCCAGTCAACAGTCAACAGTTTGACTGTTAACTAGTAAAACCTGACCAGCGGGCCCCACTTGTCAGTGGGTGTATAAGCTAACAATTTTATTTAATATTAAACCTCAAACTATATTGCCATGGCCCACACGTCAATGGCTGTTAGAGTGGGGTTATTGGCTAATTAACCCACTAACACGCGGAGGGGGGCACATGGCAGCGTCCCGGCCGGAGGTGGACAAACAGACGGCGGCGCAGCCTCGGCTTCGCCGGAAAAACACTACATGCATCCACTTGGAGCGCCACTGGGTGCATTCGGTTGCTGATGACGCGCCGCGTTGATATATGGCAGCTACGCAGGTGCAACTGTCTCAAGCACAGAAGCTCGGGGCGAGGACCTAATCGGCCATGGTGGACGGCGGAGCTACGGAGGTGGGGAGGACATGTTAGAGCTCGAAACTGAGCTCGGGGAGAAGTGGAGGAGGTGGCGGAGCTCACAGCGAGTTCGGCAGAGGGGCTAGCTAGCTTGGGGACGTCCAATGGCCGACGAATCGACGGTGGCATCCATCGGCAACGGACGGTGAAGACGACGAGGTGAGCGGCGTCAGTAGAGCTTCCCCGCTCCGATACGAGGGTGTTGGGGACATAGAAGAGGGCAGTGGAACCCGTGGACATGGCGGCTTGTCGCCGGGAGGCTGGTGGCCACGACTATGGCGACGGCCGAGTTCGAGCGATGGCGTCGAGCGAGGAGAGCGAGTGGGAGGGAGAGGGGAGTTAAACTAGGGTTAGCAGGGGGTCGGGGTGGGTCTTATCCGCGCGGGAAGACGGCGGGGAGGCGCGGGATGGCCGCCCCGTTACCATCCGCAGCCACGGACGCCGCGCGCGCCCAGCGCGACGGGGAGTAACAGTGAGGAGGACGACAGGCGTAGGCGGGCTAGGCCTCACTATGCACTTGAGGCCCAAGTGCACGCGGGGGGGTGTTCACTTTTCCTTTTCTTTTTCATTTCTTTTCTGTTTTCTCTATTTTACATTTCTTTTAAAACCATAATAGTTGTATAAAAGATAAAATTTGCACCTAAAATATTATTATAATTTAGGATACTGCCAAAATTAGTTTAGCATTCAAATAAAATACTTTGTAACTTTTATTATTTGAAAAACATTTAAATTAATGTTTTAACCACATTTTTAATGAGTTTAGGGAATTTAAGTACCACTAAAAAATGTTGTTTCACCACCAATGTTAACAAATGATTATTTTCCAGATGTTGAACATTTTAGTTTTCATGTTCGAATAAATATTATTTTGACTTTATTTTAAATAGGAAAATGGCTTTGGTTCTTAACAAGTGGCAATTGGCTTAGTTAAATTTGATGCAATGGAATCATCTGGGGGAGATTACTGTAGATTTTCACTCGGGTGTGTTACACTGGAAAACCGATTTCAATCTGTATAGGCTCTTGAAAAAAGGGCCCTGATAAGTGCCAAATGTGTGGGACGAAAACAGTTTCTCTCACACGTGTGTGGACTGAAGGAGGTCGGGCGAAAATCCCTTCTAGCCACCCATTGTGACATGTCAACCTTTTTATTTTTTTTACGCATGCATGCAAACAGGGACAAACACAGATGATCTCAGCGAGAATCTTTTGGGTTTTCCAAACTTTAAAATATTTTATCTCTCAAATGAAAAATCCAGTTGAAAATCGGTTTCACCATTAAATCCGTCGCGACGAGGATTTCAAAACTAGATCTCATATCAATATGTTTCGACGATGTTTTTTGGTGGCCAAAAGTTGCCATGTCTATTGCACATAAATTGACATGGTATTTACACTGAAGTTTTCATGATATGTTTCAACTACTTTTTCTTCTATGTTTAAAGTAAATTTTGACATGTTATATAATAGAGAAATAAAAAACTAAACTTACCATGGAGAATTACTAAATTTTGCCATTATTCCTGAAATAATTTTGACATGGTTCGTAATTAAAAATAAATCCATCGCCAATTACTTTAAAAATGCATAGTCAATGACTCAAAGTTGCCTTGAATCAAAACTAAAATTGCCATGGTGAATTACTTAAATTTGCATGATACATGCACTAAATTTGCCATGGTTCATACAGAAAATAATTTACACGGTCAAAATACTAGAATTGCAATTGTCAAAATACCAAAATTGCCATATCTATAAACTAAATTTGCCATGATGAATTACTAAAAATTGCCATGATCCATGAATTAAATTTGTCGTGGTTAATTACTAAAAATTGCCATGGTCAATTAATAAAATTTGCCATGAAAAGTAGTTGAAATACAATGGTAGCTTTAAATATAGAAGAACAAAATTGATGAAACATATCATGGCAACTATAGTGTAAACACTATGACAACTTCAGTGTAACATCATGGCAACTTTTGGCCCCCAAAAAAAGTCATCGAAACATATCAATATGGGATCTAGTTTTGAATATCTCTTCGAGACGGATTTAATAGTGAAAGCAAATTTGTAATAAAATTTTCATTTAAGAGATAAAACATTTTTAAATCTGAAAACCTAAAAGGATTTCGATGTTGTCATCCTTTTGATGTGGCAAAATGGATGGTAATGGATGCATTTGGACCATGTTGTTTCGTGCTACACGTGTGACACTTATAATTTGGCTGGAAAAATGGCTGATTTTTTAAAAATAGAACCAAAAAAATTTGATCTTTCTAATCGTCGTGCGACAGATTACGGTGGGCTTACTTACCCATAGCAATGGCCTTCAAAAATTCATCATCGATGGAGATGAAGATAGGAGGGGCAGCTCTGGAAGTATCTCCGGTGGTCTTGTCTTTATCTGAAAGGGGGTCGTAATCACATGATTATTGAAATCCGACTGGTGAAGAGGAGCGACAGGGGGGTGCTGGAACTATCGTGCCCATGGTGTAGGGTCAGGGTTGGCCTGGCGGCGACATATTGGGTGGGGGTTGCTGCCTTGCTGGATTGCAGCAGCCTGGCGTGGGGGTTAGCCAGGGAGAGTAGTATAGGACCTCACATTAGATGAGATCAATGAGATCAATTTGTTAATACAAAACATGCTTAAACATTCTAAAAAAAATTGTAGGCACCCATAATTGTCTCATGTACAATCTCAAGAATTTTCAGCTCCTAATTTGACCTACACTAATAAAAATAAAAAGACAAAATCGAATGTAAACAGTGTCAAAATACTATCCACCCAAAGCTGCCACTATTCACATTCTAATTTCACTTTTTTGAATCTCTAACTGTGCATCGAGTTTGAGCTGATATTTTTTGGAGTTGTAGACACACCCAATACACATGTTGTCAAATAATTTCAGAATTTTTCGGATTGTCTAATGGTTGATCTCATTGATCTCACCTAATGTGAGATCCTATACTAGCCACCCCCGAGGGGTTAGCTGACTGGGGGAGACATACTCTTTTTGGTTCCTTGGTTTCAATTGAGCGTGGAGGAGACACGTAGGGTAGTCAATCCAAGCCCATGCATGATGGTTCACATCCGAACGAATAGGGGGGAATCAGCCATGTGTTTTAATTTCTGTAGTCGCGCCTTGTCACAACCTGAAATGTGAATCCTCGTCCTCGGGAAGAAAAGACAAAATTCTGCTACAGACACGGTGGGGAAGAGGGAGGCGGGGTGTCAGAGGTGGTGGAGAAGATAGGGAGGGAGACGCAAGCACCAGGCGATGCCGATGAGGGGGCAAGCACTCGGTGGATGGCGAGCTCGAGAGGAGCACGGCTAGGCTTCCCGCTGGTAGATCTAGGCTGCATAGAGGAGGAAGGTGGCGGTGCGGCCTGGGAGGGTGGGGAAGAGCACGCGTAGGGTCGGGGGCGATGCGTGGGAGGCTCCTTAGGCCTGATGCGGATATTTGTTTTGGGCCACACGACGCAGATCTTGGGAGTAAAATGGTAGGAGAGTCCGGGAGGACCGCGAGGGCTAGGCCTATAGATGGGAAAATGACCCGGCCCACGAACACGCGTGTCTGGCACGTAATGCCCCCGACCCAACACGCCCCTAAATGGATCATGACTGGCCCGTGGCAAGCAGTGTGTCGTGCTTGTCCGTGGAGGTGCGGCCCGTGGGCCCGTATGACATGACTTGTTTATTTTCTTATTTTTCCAAAAAATTGATCCAAAAGGCCAACAATGGCCTAATAACAACCCAAAATGCCGAAAAGCACGCGGGCCGGCCGACCCGTTTACCATGTGTGATGTGTTCATCTATCGAGGCGAGGCCCGTGTGCTGGCACGGCATGACATGCTTATAAACGGGGGGCCGGCGTGGGCTATATCGAGCCCGACTAGTTGAAGAGCGTGTCAGGTCATGCCATGCCCGGGCCGGCTTGTTGGCCACCTACAGGGGAGCGACTACCGCACGGCCACCCCTTGCCGGGGAGACCCATTGAGTACCGCGGAATGCCCCAACGTGTCGTGCTGGGTGTACCGTGGGAACACGTTTTTCTTCCTTTTGCACACATTTTTTTAGGTTTTGAATTTTGCTTATTTCTTCTAGGGTTTCGTGATTCTTTACACCTTTTTGTTTTCCTTGCGTGAAGCACACCATGTAAATAAACACAGTTGTGCTTCACGGTGAAGAAGAGTTGAGCTTCTCCAAAGTGAAAAGCACATTTGTGCTTCACGAAAAAAGCACAACTGTGCTTCCACCTGAGAGACGACGGTGCTTCTAGGAAAGAGAAAGCATTTCCGAAAAGTGAAAAATCACATGCGTGCTTCCCAAAAAAGTGTTCAGTTTCCATTTTACTTTAGTTTTAGTTTTTTTCATGGTTTTTCCTAACTTTTTTTTTTCTGTTTTTCATTTGTTTTTACCTTTTTTTGTTTTTTTATTTCTAATTTTTTCGGGGTTTTTTGAGGGAATTTTTTAACCCAAACTTATTAACGCAGACCTAGCCTTTATACATTAATTTTTTTTGGCCCCCATGACAACGCACGGGCACATGCGTAGTCCTCTAAAAATATGAATATTGTGTGTTGATGTAAAGAAAAATAGAATAAATATTACGGAGCATCCTCTAAAAATACGATAAATAAATGGGTAGCTGCGACCAGCTTGCGGAGAGCTACGACCTACGACCAAATAAGCTAGGATGGCGCGAGGGGCAACTACAATTACATCTACGACAAGCTTAGCGGTGGGTGTTGTGGCCCGCAACCGAGCTGCAGTGTGCCGTCAGCACACCAACGTATGCCACGAGGGGCGCAGTGTTGCTACACCGGGACTGGGCAGCAAGCGGGGACGAGAGGCGCGGGGGCTGGAGTTAACTTTTTTTCTTCTGTTTTCCACTTTTTTCCTGCAATTGAACAGCTATTTGTGGCCAGATTTGAGGGCAACGCGGCGACCGGACAGGCTCTCGGGCCGATCGACCGACGTAGAGTACTGACCCTTTTTTTTTGCTATATATATGATCCCATCAATGTCCAAACGAGATTAATACTTGCTTGTAATAGGTCTTGGGCCCTCTTTCCATAAAACATTTGCTAATAGGAGGTCACACCTTGCTCTGCATACGTTATCCACAACCGATGTGGATGACAACCTATTTGTCCACAAATCCTATTCCCTGGGTCATTGGTGTGAGAGCCTAGTTTAATAGAAATGATAGACTATTTATATTAATAAATAATTCATTTTTTCTCATGAGCCCATTCGAAAAGAACTGCAAAGTTAAGTGTGCTTGACTTGGAGCGACTTGAGGATGCGTGACAGACTAAAAAATTTGTCCCAGGTGCGCATGAATGAGGACAAAGTGCGCAGGAAAGACTAGTGTTGGTTTGTGGAGCGCGCTAGACGCAACGACTGAGAACCGGTGGTTGTGGCCGAGGCGTTACAATTGGTTCAGAACCGACCCTCGTGTTTACATGGACATGTGTAGGTTAGGTGCGTGGACATGTGGTGCATGACGCGTGTGGCCCGTTGTGGCACACAGTATGGCACATGTGCCGGACTGGACGCAGATACGTATGCCAAGAGGGAACGTTTCTGATGGTCCACCGAGGACGTCGGTCACTTTGAGTGAGGGCGATGTGAGAGCCTGGCTTAATAGAAATGATAGACTATGCATGCCAACAAAAAATATCTTCTTTTTCAGGAGCCCTTTCAAAAAGAAATCGAAAGTTAAGCGTGCTTGTCTTGGAACGATTTAAGGATGGGTGACCGAATGGAAAGTTTATCCCAGGTGCATATCAGTGAGGATAAAGTGCGCAGGAAGGAGGATGGGTGACCGACTGAAAAGTTTATCGCGGGTGCGTACGAGTGAGGATACAATACGCAGGAAAGACTAGTATTGATCTATGGGGGCCAGTCTAGATACCGACAGACGTAACGGCCAAAACTGATGGTTGTGGCCGGGAAGTTACAATTGGATTGCCCCCCCCCCCCCCCCCCCAACACACACACACGCAAAACAAAAACAAATACGGTATGCACTACTGGGCAAGCACATTCAATTTCCGTCACCTTTCCACCTATTTTGAAAAGTTTCTAGAACCTTTGCTGCGTTTTATTTTGGTTTTTAATATTTCAATTTTATTTCCCTCGCCTTTTTCATATTAAAAGTTGGGAGCATTTTAGAAATTAGGGAATATTTTTACATACTCAAGAACACATTTGAAACTTGTGTACATTTTCGAATTCATGAACATTTTGAAATTTCATGAATATTATTAAAAATTATTTAAATTTTATTATTTTTACAAATACAGAATATTTTACAGTTCATGGACATTTTGAGTTCATAGAAAGTTTCCTCAATTGGAGAAGATATTTTAAAAATTCGTGATTTTTTTCCTAATCCACAATTTTTTTTATTATAGAACATTTTTAATACTCATGAATATTTTTGATTCCTGAATATATTCTTAACTTTTTAGAAAATATTTGAATAGAAACTGACAAAAACCTACTTTTTTAGACAAAAGTAATAAACAACTTAAAAAAGCCGCGGAAAAATGGACCGAAAATAATACGCCTGTGTGTTATATGGCTGCGAGGTGCGCATTTGCACAACACACAGCGCCCCACGTGCGCCGTAGCAGGTCCCTTATTTCTTGCTCAGTGCGATTAATGTCGACATTTCGCGCAAATGGAACAAATGCAGCGCTCTGGTGGGTCAGCGTAATTTTTTGATTCTAATGACTGTTCTGGCAAGGACCTATGTATTTCTTTTCAAGTTCTTCTAGAAAAATGTATTTCTTCCCAGGTTTTTGTGCTTATATCCTTTTTATTTTTTATTTTACATGTTAAATTTATTTATAATTTTAAGTAAATTTTAAAATTCTCAAAACTTTTCAATAGTTTTAAATAATGTTCGCGAGAGTAATAAAAATGTTCATATTTTTGTAAAAAATGGTAACATCTTTCCAAAAGATGTTCAGATTATTTCAAAACGATCACAACTTTTAAAAATGTTCCTAAAATTTGAAAAAATGTTCTCTTTTAACAAAAAATTATGTGTATTGAAAAATGTTGAAATATTTTAAAAAATGTTCATAAAATGTTTTTAAAAATATATATATGTTTTCTAAGTTTTTCTACTGTAACTGTGTCTTTTGCTGGGAAAACTGAGAAGAAACCATTAGAGTACACACTTTGCCTCGTTAAAATTATATAAAACCACTACTCCCTAGAATCTATATTACTTGTCGCTCAAACGTATATACTTATCACTAAAATACATCTAGATACATATGTTTGAGCGATAAGTAATATGGATCGAAGGGGGTGCAATATATAGCTCTTAAATGGGATAGCGCACTTGGGGGCATCATTCCGGTCACACATCGGTCACTATGGGCCTATTAATACTAGTGGTCTTACCCAATGTTTTATACCCACATGCGTAATGGGTATGCTACACGAGCGTCTCGGACCACGATTGCCACAACCAGAGAGCATACGAGCTTATAAGAGGTCTTGGGCCTTCTCCACCAAAAGACTAACCTAGTGGGAGGGGGCAATTTTAGATCATCTTATAAGTCATGCTTTATTTTCCACAACCAATGTGAGACTAAACTCAATAATATCTTACCTTTTAGTTGTGGCTTTATAATAGTTTTGGAGTCATATTTTATTTTCCGTGAAGTATAAGTTGGGCACATATATTATTGTTAGGCGATGAAGTGACAGTTGATTTGTCGGACAACTCACACTTTGAGCAAACACACATTTTTGGGTTTGTTCGAACATGTGCAATGAGTGGTTTTCATCACAACAAATAGGGAATGAAGATGACTTATCCGAATTTGTGTAGAAAACTAACATGTGTCTGGAGAGTGGATTGCAGAAAACCCACATTCTAACTCCACCGATGACCAGCATCCATCATCATTGGTGATTTGTCCCTATGAATGTTGGCCTTCGATTAAAACACCACGAATCAGTATTATGTAGCATGTATGTATAGGTACAAACACATCTAATTGGCAACAATGCGATTAGTTAGAATACTAGTCACAGTCATTTGGAAGTTCTAAAGACTGAATCAAAATCTACTCAAATAGATTTCCATGTTTAATTTTGTGCATGGAATTTGATTTCAAAACCCGGTAGGAGCACTTGTATACATCAGGTATTAACCACATTATAGATGAGCATGTCTAATAATCAATTCGTATATGCATGCAAAATTTGTAGAATCAGTTGCATTTTTATTTGCCAATGATTACTATTACCAATGTTATTTCAACACTAAGTACATAGCATGCACAAGTTTTCAACTATTCAACTTAATTTAACTTGCAAGCCACATTTGACAACAAAAAGTAAGTATAAAATCGGCTCAATGGCTCAATTTATAATCTAGAAGTTTCTAGAGTATGCTTACCTAATACTACACAAAAAATCATTATTAAGATATTTGCTAGATCATATGCTTTTGATATCAAGAAGTATGCACTGTATGGTTTATATAATTCTCATAATTGGTTGAAAAGATCATTTTTTATAAAATATAGTTTAAACATAGCACAACTCAAGTGTACTTTTCAAGTATATACATTACAACCTATGCAAAAACTATAACTTGTATTTTGGAACTTGTTATATATGGTTAACTATGTCAAATAAATAATAATAAAGTACTGCTCACTATAGCATGTTTAAAACAAGATGTAAGTATAAAATTTTAGTATAAATATATTTGTCTTAATGTATCTAATTGACTATCAAACCTTCCTTAGCTCGGCAATGCAAGATGCATGCAGCCGGATACATTTAAAAGCACATGTACTTTCCCAAGATCATCAATAATTGCAGAATGAACCTAAAATTTCAAATATGGATATTAGGCCCCGTTTGATAGCAAAGTGTGAAATAAAGTGAAGTATCCAAAACTGCAGTATTTTTGGTTGTAGGTATGAGATACCATGGTTTTACCAAAACACATTATTTTATAGTATTCACAATACATAGAACCTGTTTGGTTGTTGCCACACAACATTGTAAATTTTGCTGCCTAGCCGTTGCGTTCAAATACTCCGGCACCTACATTGTGTTCCTCTTTTTATTCATGGAGCAGTGCACATTGATATATTTTGAAAATATAAATCTAAAATAATATGGACCAATAAATAAATAATAGAGTATCAACGAATTTTCTTTTTTATACGAAGAGAACTAGAATAAATTGTTACTTTAAATTTCACGGCCAAGCACTTTCTTGAGGATCTCCAGAACAACATAATGCTCCGCTGTCATGAAGATTTCAGTCAACTCTTTGTCCTTTCAGATAATCGATCATCTTCAGATGTTCACTTGCTGAAAGATCTGGTATTGTCTTAAGTTTGGCAATGCAATAAGGATCTTTGTCGGGATCCTTTTTTCCATCAGCGCCATTTTCACATCTCTATAGCTCTCAATTTGCTTCGTCTTCACATCCACATAAATTTGAAGTTCTTCTTTTCTAACTGCAACCAGATATTCAATCGCGGTGTCTTTGCCTCTCTTAGCCTTACCTTCATCATTGCCTTTAGAAGTCCTAGCCTTTTTCATAGGTGGTGGGTCACGAAGTGTGTTCATGTCTTCATTGGGAAATTGGTTACTAGTATTCTCCATACATTATGTGTTCTCAACAGGAAATACTTCAACATCCTCACCATATATGCCTTGACTCCACTCATAATGTTGATCTTCAAAGCCTGGAGCCTGTAATGTTGGACTAGGCGAATTAAGCCCAGCGGCATTTAGAACTTGTTGTGTGAAGGTTTCCCCTTGTGGCAAATCTGTAGCTGAACTTCTCTTCTCTTCAACCTGATCAGTTGTCCTCTTACAACCCTTCCCCTCTGCTGTTTTACCTGAGTATAGACGAATAGATTGTAAACTACAAGCAGCGAAAACATATGCTAAATTCATTACATGTGAAACCAACATACCATCATAAATTGTAGACAAATCATCATAGTAAGGGAATGCTTTGTATCTCCACTTCTGTTATTCCGTGCTCAATTCATCCCATTTTTCATCAATGGTTGTTTGCATTTTTGTCATAGGATCAAAACTGAAGCCACTTTTCTCTACAATAGATTTGACAGTAAAATAATCTTTCTTCAACCGCTTCTCTCTAAATTTTAGTTGAGAAACAATAAAATTAGCTCTCGGAAACTGATTGTTCAAGCGTGTAGCCATGCAATTCCATCCTTCTTTCGTCCATCCATTCTGACCACGAAATTTGGCAGCATCTGCATACTCTTTCATCACAGAAACTAGAAGGTCTAATTGAGCAGTGGTCCATGATGCTCTGTTTTTCTTTTCTGCAATTGGGAAACAAAATGCATCAATTTAAAGTGTTCAAATCAACACAAACATCAGGAAAATTGACAAGAATACAATCACTCCCATCCATGCTTTTGTTCAACACACATGTAAGGGGATGACCTCTGAGCTATGCTTGTCGACATATAGTAGTTAGCTGAAAAATAGTGGATGGAAGTAGCACCGTGTGTAGTACTAGAATAGAATATATGGATCAATTAGACTAATTATGATTAGTAGCAGCGACGGCGGAGTAATTAGGCAGATGACCTCTGAGCAATCTGAGGTACTTAAAAACCTTTGTAGCGGAGCTTTCACTGATCCCAAATGTAACAGCAGCTCGCTCCGTATGGTTACTTGTGTGCATCATACCGGATTTTTACAAGGAGAAGCCACATGAATCGAACATATAGATTTTTGCTCAAACATTCTTCTATGTAACATAAGAACCACACACAGATGTTCTATGAAAATCAACCGAACCTACCACCTAGTACAAGGAGGAAACAAGAATTCATCCTTTGCATATAGAAAGAACCAAATAGATCTAGTGCCCTGACCTATTCCATCACGGGCGGAGGAAAGGGCCGGCGGTCCTGTGGAGATGCAGGAGGAGCGATTGAGGGAGGATGAAGGACAATATACTCACCTTTCTTCTCTCCATCACCGTCTCTTTGCTTCCCCATGGCCGACGAGGGAGGTCCAAAAGCGACAGGGCGGCGCGGCGGCGGCGGGAGCAAGGCCAGAGCGAGTTGTTGAGCAGAGCGGGGAAGGATAACGAGGCGAGTCCCTTCTTTTCGGCTGCTCTGTTTTTTAAAAAGAGGTCTGAGGTTCTTTTTTTATGCAAAGAAAAAACGACAGTTTGGTAAATACTACAGTTTAAAAACCACAGTTGTTTGGGACAATCAAACAGCTCATTGTAAATAAAACTACAGTAATCTCAACAACTATAGTATTCTCAAGATACTTAGAAAATACTTTGCAATCAAACGGGGCCTTAGACTTTTAAAATGCAAAATAAAATAATATATGGTTTAAGGAATAGTTCATACATACATTGTCCATTTCGAAATCGACAAAATAGTCGACATTTCTAAAAATATGTGATAGTGACCATAGTTAGCTATAAATCATTGGCAACATTGTTCAAACAACGCAAAAAGATTAGGTAAAACTTAGTTATTGTCCGACTGTGGAAAAATGAGCCTAAAATACATTTTGAAGGTGAACCTAAAGAGCTCTTCCAAATCATCGTGCTTCAGCCAAATTAGGCGGTACCCTTTTCTAATATCCATTGGGTGCCACTTGGCAAAAAAGAATGTTCCAGATCTTTTGGTACTAGAATAGATCCCCAAAATATTCATACTCAAATAAACCTGCATGACCAAGAGATACCCTTATGACAATCTCATAAAAACGACGCTCCTTTCCCGAGATTTCATGCTTAACACAGTATCAACTATGTATTATATTGACTAAGAGGCAGCAATGTAATTGCTCATGAACTTGCTAAGCAATGTAATGTCACTTGAACTCCTTGGTGACACAAGGTATGACCCTAAAGGTCAAGGCTAGCTCAACTCAGTCCACACAATAGATAAATATTACTTGATGCCCGTAGCAAACTGGTTTAATACATACCATGAGTTCTTTTTGCCCTGATGAAAATGAAATTGCATACATAGTTCTGGAATAGTACAAACTATATATCAGATCATATGAATGAGTTTAAAACAAGTCAAGAAATCACTAAAAATTCCAGGGAGCAAGTGCATCTCCGCTGACAGGGGCGAACCCACGTTGAACCACCCGGTGTCACTGGACACCGGGTAAATTTGACTCGCCCTTGTATATGATCCGCATGTTACGGCTAGGACACCGGTAAATTCAAGACATGGACACCGGCTGAATCGTGGGACTGAAAGAGAGCGAGCGACGAAGCACCCACCAGGCGTGGCCTATTTGGCTAGTGAGGGCCTGGTAGCAGCCCATTTGGCTAGTGAGGCGTGTGACATCCCCCTTGCCGTTATTATTGACCGATTGGACCGATCCTCTGTAGGTGCGCCTGTTCGTGTTAGTCTGTTCGTTCGTCTCCTCACGCTAGAATCCTCCTAACGGTCTCATCCACATGCAGGTCGGTGGGTAATTCAAAGGAAAATATACAACATTTTTTTAACACAGTACATACACGTGCATTCACATATACATGCATACACTCATCACTATTAATATACATGCATACCTATCCATACGAGCACCTTCGAAAGACTAAGCCGGTATATCATCTTGACATTGACGAAATCACCTAAGATATCTTGTAGTCGATGAGAACGTATCCTCACACTGAACGCGCATGACCAGAAATTCTGAAATAAATGCGAGCACAAGATTTTAACCCTATAGGCTGGGATACCAGTGTCATTCTAACTATCCAACCCTATGCGAGCACAGGATTTTAACCCTATAGGTTGGTTCACAAATATACAACACTTTGCAAGGTCACCAATCTCTCTGAATTATAAGTACTTGTATGTATATCAATTTTCTTTAACGCGTATGTATTTTAATTTGTTACATCTCTAATTCACGTTTTCCAAATTATATGGGTATTACAGGAAAATTGGATTGCCATGACTTGCATATTTTCCTTAATATCGTCCATTTGGATTATTTCTCGACCATACAACATGAGTAAAACAAAGGAGTAAAAGCTTCACAACATGGAACACTTCATTTTGCTAAGCATTTTTACCGTCAAATATTTTAAATAGTACACATATGGACACCGGGACATTTTTGTTCTGGGTCCGCCCCTGGCTGACCATATTCGCAGCTTGATTTTCACGGATTGGATATCCTCATGAGTATCCCTATAGTTCTCCTCCTCTCCATCGCCCTCCCCATCTCGCCATCACTCTGCTTGTCACTCTCTGAATCATCACTCTACCAGAAATGCATGGAACCTCCTTGGTTGTCAACCCCCCCTTTGATAGAATTGCTCTATCCTCCTCCCCATCACCATCACCATCCCCGTCCTTGATCCACACAGACTCCTCACAGCCCAGCCCTCTTGAAAAGGACAACATACCACTTGTCGATGCATGAGAGGGCCCAATCGTCGTTGCTCGAAGTGAATTCCACCATCCCATAGTTGTCGAGGGTCAATAGGAGGGCCGGTGTTTTTCGTTGGAGATGAATTCCGTCGCCACATAGTTGTCCTTGCCGTCGTCCTCTTCCTGCGCAAGCGCGCCACCATGGAATGGATGTCTGTGCGACGTTGATTGTTTTCTAGAGATATGTTTAGGCCTGCATCCTGATAGTTCTCCTTCAAGTTAATTGAACTATTTTCCCTTGTATTGACCTGTTTTTCTTCCAAAGTTTTTGATCTGTGTTTGTGCATGCTAAAATGATCTATTTCTTTCGTATGAGATTTGTAGGTTCTCTCTTGCAATATGTTATCGACACAACAACTTCCACAACTCAAGGAAGATTCGGTTTCATTATATTGCACTTTCTAAGATTAAATGTACAGACTTTGTACTAAAGTAATGATATTTGATGTTAGATCACTAGTATCCATTTCTTTTTACTTAACGAGCTGGGGAGATTAAATAAATACTCCCTCCGTTCCAAAAATAGATGAGCCAACTTTGTACTAAAGTAGTACAAAGTTGGGTCATCTATTTTGGAACGGAGGGAGTAGATGTTTATTTGAGTTACTTGCTGCCACTAAACTTTGCGCCTCTTAGAAGCCAAACTGCTGTTACACTCATGTCTTCACACAAATCAATATGTTCCGCAGAAAGCTTTACGAAAAAAGCTACAAGTTCCTTCATGAATGGTAGGCACCTAAATCTGCAACTTAGATCTTCTTTAGTTTCCTCCAGGTTCTTGGTAAATAATCAAGTAACTTCATCTAGCAATCAGTCGACAACTTTTTGCTTCCATGAGCAATTCATTAGAGTTCCCTGCAATTATCCTATTGTGGTAGCTGATTTTTTTGGGTAAAGATATATAATTGATGTATTAAGTACACTCTCTGAATTATGGAGGATGATGTGTCGGTAACAAAATACCCCTACGTTTAGTTCATTCTGGGCTTGATTTATATCCTAGGATGATTGATTTTTTTTTGGAAAAGGAGGAAGCACCTCCGGCCTCTGCATCTGGGTGATGCATGCGGGTCATTTTATTTATTATTCACAAGACCTTACAAAGTAATACAACAGTAAGCCCGAGGCCACCATCTAGACGACACCTGTCGTTACTCCTATCCTCTTGATGAAGAGGTGCCGAATGTCCGGGCCAAATACCAAACAGAGATCGCACGAAAGCCTAACATCTAACGCCGGATGCCCCATCCAAGCCACATAGGCGGGACTAGGTAATACTTCGGACCGGCGCACTCTCAGTGAGTACCACATGCACACGCTGCATCGACCTTGTCAGACCTCTCTGACATCGACGCCACCACGACGCCAGACAACGTCGACCTCCTGTGCGTGTCCATCGCCACACATCTAACGCCAAGCCTCCACTGCTCCATGCTGCCGAGAACCGCCGCCATGAATATGTAGAAATAAACACCGCTCCACCGAAGAAGTCGTCCGCTAGTCCCTCTGAGCTCGATTGCATCTCCAAGAATGCCGCCCCAAGGGGGTAACGACACATGATTGCCGTCGGTATCCGATCAACTGATCTAGGGTTTCCCCCGAAGGTATTGGGTGGGCTCCTTAATGAAGGAAACGATGATAAGGGCATCGTCATCACAGGCTCCATCCAATGACAGAAGACCAAGTTTTCACCCAGATCCGTCCTAAGAAATCCACCCGACAACTAATGCACTATCTCGACCGCCTTCAAAACCCTAGATCTAGCCGCCTAGATCCGAGGACCAACCGCAACAGCAATTCCACCGTATGATCCCTGGCGCACCGGCCGCTGCCTAAGTGTGCCACTACTGGAGCCTGGGAGGAGGGCTCCCACCCACCTCGTCAAACTGCGAGAGCCGCCGAGATGGATCCCGCACGCTCGTCACCGTCTCTGATCTAGACCAATCCGTAGCAAAAACCACGAGATCGCCGACGCAGATCCGCTTTGGACAGGGACTGCACCATGCCATGCCGCCGCGGGAAGCCCGAGCTTCACCCGCCACCACCTTCCAGGGCCGCCGCCCCGGGATCCAGCCCTCGCTGGCCGCCAGAGCTCACAACCCCACCACGGAGCCACTAAGCCCCACCACGCCATCGCATGCCGCCCGCCGCAAACCAACGTCCGCGACTCCACCATGGAGTCGCCGAGCACTGCCTGCTGACGCAGCGCGCACCACATCGAGGGATAACGTGCGCGGAGAAGCTAGAACTGGCCAAGCCCAACCAGGATCCGGCCTCTCCCCGCGCTGACGTCGCTCCCGCAGCCCTGCATCTCGCCCGCGCTCATTGCGATGCAGACAGCACGCGCGCAACGCCACGGAGAGGGGAGAAACAGCCCCGCTGCCACCTTCCTTGGGGCACGCGCGGACTTCGCCGGCGGCCCCTCCAGCGGCGGCGAAGCGAGGGAGCGAGGGCCTGGCGGCGGCAGCACTAGGTTTCTTGGATCGGTGGAGAAGGATATGAGGGAGCGATGGAGCGGGGGCCTGGCGGCGGCGGCGCCGCCGCCGCGCTAGTTTGTGCGATGCGGTTTGTACGAGGACGCCCTACTGCGAGAAGTTCCTGATGTGCTGGATCTAGGATTGTCCTACGACTTTCTTTTGTGGAAGCGATGATCTAGAGTCTGGCAACTAGTACAGCCTTTTGCCCGGCTGATTAGAATTGGAGGACAAATCTGGATCCTAGGATGATCGATGCTTCTGATTAGAATTGGAGGACAAGTCTGACCTGGTCCTGTAGGTAGTGCCGGAGGACGAGCTCCCGTGCATGGTGCTAAAACCTCAAATAGGTACTTTGCTTCAGTATGACTAGCAAAAGAGCCCGTGCGTTGCAACGGGAGAGAAAACATAACACACACTCTTAACTCAACAACTATCACTCAAGATCACAGTAGGTCCATCTTCTTTATTTTTGCGAGGCATCATATTTGTGTTGCTGCTTATCCTCCTTCTCACCCTCGCCGGCGATGGCCTCGGTGCTCACACAAAACAACAAAAAACGTGTGTTGAATATGGTTAATCCTAAGGCGTCTCTCTCTCCCTCTCTCCTCCCTCTCCCTCTCTCCTCCCTCTCCCTCTCTCTCTCCCTCCCTCCCTCTCTCTTTCTCTCTCGCTCGCTTTCTCCCACTCTCGCGATGAGGAATCTGTTGTTTTCCCTTGCGACATTTTTCAGAGGTATGCACGTGTAGTTATCGATATTTTCTTTTCCGTATATAGTTATAGTGGAGTGTTTATTTGCAATCCGGATTGCCGCCGGTATAAAAAAACGGATCTTGCGCTATAAATTATAAGTTTGCTTCCATAACAATATTTAAAAATATTTAACAGGTAAAATTAACATCATATTTAGATTCCACACATTTTTCTAATAAAATTTCATATATAATATGTTAAAATCGAAGTTACGGTTTAAAAGATACAGATAATTTAGAAAATCATTTGGTTTGACTCAAATATATTCCAAAATAATATTTAAAGATACTTAAAAGGTAAAAATAATCTCATATTCATATTCTACATATTTTTCTAATCAAATTTCACATATAACATGTTCAAATCGGAGTTACGGTTTAAAAGATATGGATGATTTTAAAAAGCATTTGTTTGTCTTAAATATGATCAGCGGATGAATTACCAAAAACACCAGGGGGGGTTTCAAAAAATGTACAATAACGGTTCGGGTGTGACTTAAATCCGGACGGCGGGTCGATTTCAAGAAAAGACAGGGACTTTTGTGTAAAATACGGAAATAACGATTCGTTTTAACTTAAAACAGGACTGCGGTTGAATTCTCTAAAATAGAGGGACTTTTCTAAAAAATGGCATGACGGACAAAAGAAACCTAATTTGCTTTATTATTAGATAAAGATAAAGATAAAGATGATAACGTTTTGTGTGTCAAGTTGTCATCAACCGCTGTCGAGGATGTTGGGTTCAAGCATGCCCATTGTGTCATGCTTCTGGAATTCAGAAGGTCATCTTCTCCTAGCTGCTTTGTTTGAAATTAGCTCCTAGCTCCTTTATTTGAATGTATAACAGTGGACAACAGTTTCATGATTAATAAGTTCCTATACACTAGGGTTTAGGTGTCCAGGTTCATCTGCACCTGCGCTGAAGAAATATTTTAAAACAAATACTAGAAAATTTCTAAAATAAAATAAAATTGCATGATAGATAATTTGATGCGTGAGTTCCATTCCAAATTTCTGATCATTTGGGCATTTGAGTAACTCTTGGCAAAAAAAGACAAATTTGGATTCTGTCTACTGTTCTGGACCAAATTATCTTTTTGCTAAGAGCTACTAATATGTCCAAATATTCTGAAATTTGGAGCGCAGCACAATAAAAAATTTGTCCAGAACACTGTGTACCCACAAGCTAAATGATTCAGTTAATACACGCAAGTAGGCGAGGCACAGCACACTGGATTATTATTATTATTTGATTAAAAGGGATATTCTCCCGATTTTATATAAAGAAATCATCAGTCGTTACAACCACAACACACCTTTTTCCAGCCAACACATCTTACCAACCCATGATCAAACCCCGCATCCACCTAGCTGGTCAACAGAAAAAGAAAAAAAAGGAGAGTACATTCTGACTACCCCCAAAAGGCACAAAGATAGCATTGAAACATAAGTCTCCCAGATTTTACTACAGGAAATCAAGAAAAAAGAATCACACATCATGAGCTCTGCACCTCCCCTTCCAAATGTGGCGTCCAGGGAGCCCAGCTTTTTTTTCGCTTGAACCATCTCGGCAGCGACTTGCTCCAGAGGTTTAGCGCCCTGACGGAACGCGTGCTTTTCGTCCGCCTTCACTTGCAAAGAGCTCCAATCATTAATCTAGTGTGCAATCCTGAACATTACAACAGAAGGATCAGAGGGCCACTTATGCTCAAAACATGCCCGATTTCTTGCTTTCCAAATCCCCCACAGTACCGCAGCTACCCCAACTGAGTACATTTTCCTCTTATGCGGTGGTAAGTTTCTAAGCCGGACATCAAAACATAGATGTGTATCTAAGTATGAAAAGTCCACTCCGAAACTACATTTTACCAACACCAAATATATCGGGCCAAAGGACAATTAATTATCAATTGTCTCTTTTTTGCCACAAAACATCATTCTATCTCACCACTAGCCGGATAGAAGTTCTAATTTTAAGTGGAATTTTAACTTTCCACATAAACCTATATGATACCTTGCCCCCAATCTGCATGGCAGAGTAGAATGATTTAACACTGTATACTCCAGATTTGTTCAAAATCCAAGACAACTTGTCCTCATTTCTGAATAAAGTAACAGGAGTACAGAGTTCCAACAAACTAGCCCAGAGATCTTTCTTTTCCCGAACCAAAGCTCTCCTAAAAGAAAGATTTGTGAGCCCTTCAGTCAAGATCTTACAGACAGTAATATTGTGATCAAGAAGAATGTCATAAAGCCTAGGAAATTTTTTAGCTAGGCTTTCTTTGCGAAGCCATCTATCTTCCCATAACCTTTTTTCTCTCCATTCCCAACACTAAATCTGCAACAAGACAAGAATAAATCCTTAATTTTCAGCAGGCCCCGCCAAAAGTGAGAATCTCCTTGCCTATGTTGTACCTGACTAAGAGTGGTATTAGAAATATATTTAGCCCACCAAAAATCCTGCCACAAACCATGTCCATTGAACAATTTGCAAAGCCATTTAGCTAAGAGAACAATATTCATTATCTCCAAATTTGAAACCCCAGGCCCTCTAAGGTACTTGTGTAGACAAAAATAGGGCCAGGCCACTAGATGATATTTCCTTTTCTCTTTCTCCCCACTCCACAGGAACCTAGATCTAGGCCTATCATATTTCTTCTTGACCCCTTTAGGGAGACCATAAAAGGACATCATGTACAAAGGCAAGATAGAGAGAGGAATTAGCCGAAGTTTAACAATGTCCCCAACGAGCATCCCATTCTATTTTCCATCTTAACCACTGAAGGATCCCAATCACTGTTTTTTAGTCTTTTCTCATCAAGAGGGATACCTAAGTATTTCAAAGGTAATTCTCCTTTTGCACAAGTAAAAGTTTCCTCAAATAGTTCAACCCTTTGTTTTTCTACCCTAATCCCAATAACCTCACTTTTATGAAAGTTAATTTTTAACCCAGACATCAATTCAAAAAGACAAAGAAGGAACTTCAAATTCCTAGCTTGTCCAAGATCATCTTGTAGCAAGGGTATTGTGTCGTCTGCATATTGCAGAATTGCAATATCTCCCTCTTTGTTGCGTGTCGCCAAACCAGTGATCAGACCCTGATGAATAGCCCTCCCCACCCATATTGATAGGGCATCAACTGCCACGTCAAAGAGAAGGGGGCAAGTGGGTCTCCTTGCCTTAGTGTCTGATGAGTCTTGAAGAAAGGCGTCACCTCCCCATTCACTTTTAACACCCACACTCCAACCAGATATTATTTTCATGATCCAGTCATTCCATTTATCAGGAAATTTTTTCATTTCCAAGATTTGAAGCAGGAAAGGACATTTGATTTTATCAAAGGTTTTCTCCAAATCAATCTTGAAAAGAACCTTGTTTTTTTTCTTTATGTAGGGTATTCAAGGTTTCATGTAAAACAAGCACCTCTTCCAAAATGTATATCCCTTTTAAAATGACAGATTGAGTGTTTCAAATTACACCTTTGGTCACACATATGAACCTATTAACAAGAATTTTTGTGATGATTTTGAAAAGAACATTCAAAATTTCACCATGGCGGCTAATTTTGTAATGGGACCTTCCCCTTATGCTATTTGCAACTTTAGAACATATACTAACTCATATCTCTTTCTCAACAATTTCAATTGTGATTACGATTCATTTGATAACTTAGTTCGTGAACTTGGGGGATTACATGATTCGTCAAAAAAAGGAATGATAGTTACTTTTTTTTTCTCTATAACAGGATTAGTTTCTCGTTGGGCTTCTTCGGGACATTTTCCATTAAGTAATTTATATGAGAATTTGATCTTCCTTTCATGGGCTCTGTATATTCTTCTTACAACACACTGGATGATTGAATCTCCCCGGCAAAGATGAACTAGGATTTGATGGATTGTCGCCTGATGGAAAACGACGCACTAGAAGCAACACACACACAACGAATCAATAATGATATTTGCAGCCGGCCTTGCCATGCTTGCGCATATGTTGTAGGCTAGGCGGAGCGCTGCGGTGGTGACTGCCTCAGCGTCCCAGGCCTTGGCGAGGACGAAGGAGATATACGAGGTGTCTGACGGCTGTTGTGGCTACCCCACAGTGAGGAGCAGTCGCCGCCTCGCCGGTCGCCGAATGATGTGTACGGATTCAAATGGGTCATATTATTCTCAAAACTCCTTTTAAGATTGTGTTCTCTAGTTGTGCATTTCTGTTGTATTGGGCAGGTTGATGAAGCAAGGTGATGCGCTTGACCTGAGGACGGTGTCAAGATGCTGAAGGATAACGCATCGAAGATGATGCGCATTTGTGCTGCTGTTCAAGATGGAGAGGAGCCCTGGTGATCTATGTTTGTTCGCTGCTGATTGTTCTCCCACTCCCTTAGTTGCCTGTTAATGGTTTTATTACCCTCCTACGATACTTTGGTCCTTGTCATCCCTTGCGTGGGTATTCTTCTTGGTGCGTGAGGGTGTCTGTCTTGAATTTGGCCGGTGCCGCCGTAACTATTTTGGTTGTGTCGTCAGGTTTTCGCCCTGGATATCTTGATGGCGAGTGTCTACAGTAGGTTTCCCGGCGATGCCTGAACTCGCTGTCCCCTTCCCCGTCTCCTCTCCTGAACTGATGTATTTCTATATTTTCTTTTTGGACAAGATGTATTTCTATGTCAAAGTAATGAAATTGGGTTATGCACGGTTTAAAAATAATACTATATTTTTAATGCCCATCATGCCCTTATGTAAACCCATATGTATAAACGGGTGCAGACCGATCTCGATCATTGATGTGTTTAAAGGTTCTACCGAAGAAATATTGTATCTCAGTTTTGGCTGTTAGAAATCATTCCAGTGGTGAGTTGGTAACAAGTGTATTCGGTACAGGGACCATCGTTCATATCAGTGATTGTCCTGAAATTGCGGAACACACACGTACGGAGCGGAGCGGTACTGCACTCGACCTCAATTCCACTTGTTTAGCTCATTAGTGTGATGCCAAGACTGACCCAAGTCTTGCCTTTTCACAGGATCACCAATTAGTAGCTACAGGCATTACTGCACTTCAATTGTTCTGTTAGTAGGGGAAATTTTCACACGGCAGCACAAGGGGGGCATTCATTGATGCTACTCTACATGCTTGCTGATCAAGCCCCTCTACCTTACACAAGCAACACATCCAAAGACGTCGTTCCCTCGCTTGTATCATCATCTGCCTGGCTGCTGCTGCCTGCTAGTCAAATTCCATCGAATCAAATGAAAAAAAAACTGATGATAAACCCACTTTATGACCTTCGACTAGCTCCTCTCTTCCTTAATACGCCCACTTAACTGATGATAATACACCAGAGCAGTATGTATGACGTAAACTCCATACATAGTATCCGTAACTGCGTACTAGTAGTAATTAGTAGAATCGATCCACCAAATATGTAAGTAGAGTTGGATTGGATGAAGCCGTTGGAAGGACAGTTCATCAGGTGTTAGAATCAAAAGTAGCAAAGGAAATACAGGAGGATCTAGCGAATGATGCTTCAAACTATGAGGATATGCAAAAATACATTGTTTATTTTCAGACAACCAATGATGGCATAGCTCTGTAATAACAAAAATGTATGCATAATTTGGCAGATGATTCAAGAGAATCTAGAACTGGATTTTCTTCTACAGAAAGAAAGTAGAAAGGAAAGGCATGCTCAAAATTATACAAACAATATTCCTTGTATGAACTTGGATCTCCTTTAGAATCCTTGCAAAACTACCAAACCTGATCAACTTTGCAAAACCCTGTATTTATAAGCCTCAATATGGAAGATGCATAGCACATGAACTAACAAAAAAGAAGAAACGTTTGCATCGATCTCAGGAAATAAATTAACAATCAACAAGGAGATGGCCAAGCATCATTCTTTTCACTGCCACCCCCACCACGACAACATATAATTGGCATATATCATATCCAAAAATTGCTGCCATAATATAATCAGGAAAAAAAAACCAAGATCAGAAACGGCCATATGCAATTTTATATGAAAATAATGGATGTTGAGCTGTGTTTCTTCCACCTCAAACCTCCATATCCCCCCCCCCCCCCCCCCCCCCCCCCCCCCATTTTGACCCTAAGAACAGCATATCCCGGAGAGAAAAAGAGAGAACACATTGTATACTTCTCAGCCTTTTTACCTGTTGCTAGGAAGATCCTTAACAGGGAGTTTCTCTTTTACTTCGGTGCTAAATCAATGCAAATATTGCTGGAGGTAGCTCAGTTTTACTATAGCATTTTGGCAAAATGATTTTGCACATGAATAGCTAAAAAAAGGGTGCACACACGCATCTGCGACGTTTGTAAAATTGTACCCTGCTAGTGATCATACGCAAAAACTTAGCTAATTCGAAACAGATCAACCTTGTTATATCATGAAATAGAAGGCGTGATCCACACCGGTGGTGCCGACAACGTACGGTAGTGGTGCCTGAGCTCCTCCATCTTCTTTACCGTGCCATCCTTGAGGCGGTACACCCCGACGGCCCGAGCGTCGGACTCGTCAGCCCATAAATCCATGGGCTTGCCAAGCGCGGCGACCCTCGGTTCGTCGTCAGTGAAGTAGATGCAGCCAGCCTTGATATCTGAGCGCCCACTTGTTGGCACGCATAACGAGTTGTTCACCCCCAACGAATAGCGCGAGGTTGCCAATCTCCCTCGTCTCCTTCCACTGCCCGTCGTCGCCGATGACATGTACCTTGAAGGAGCACGTCCACCTATACCGGCCGTACAGATCCTTGCCCTTGGTCACCTGGGCGTACTTGAGCACCACCATCAACCGCCCACCCGGCGCTATCGCCAGGTACTTGCGGTGGCACGGCGAGCCGCCTTCCTCAATGGCCAGCCTTGGCGTGACAGCCGTGCTTGTGTAACCGCCTGACTCAGTGTCACGTTGCCACGCCTACACGACGCCAGAGTAGGAGACGGAGAGGAACCAACCGTTGTAGTGGATAGCGTCTTCCACGCCGTCGTGCGACGGCGCCAGCATCCACACAGCGTCCTCCGCCGTGGCGAAGGCCGGGGCGCTGAAATCCGGGCTCAGGATCAGCATGGCCGTACCATAGCTGCCGGGGCGGCGCGGGGAGGCCGGCGAGAGGACAACCTTCCGTTAGAACGACGTACGCATTTCGTCGGCGGTCAACACGTGCGCCCCGTACACCAGACGCCTCGAGGGATCACTAATGAACGACGGCCCTAAGCCGAATCGGATGGCCATGAAGCGCCATATGTCCAGGATGAACCCCTCGTAGGGCGTGCGGAGGAAGACGCCCATGGTGGTGATGTCCGGAAGCGCGTGCTGCTCGCCCGTGGCGGGGTTGACGAGGTAGATCTGGCCTTGGTCGTCGGCCGTGGCGAGCCATCCGCGGGAGGAGCCGAGGACGAGGTGGTCGCGCGGGTACGGTGCACGCACCGTCGCTGCGCACCGATCCGCGAAGGAGAAGACCGTAGCGGCCGCCGGGTTCTCCTCGTTCTTGCCGGGGAGGAGGAGCCACGGGGCCGACCGAAAATATTCGTCGCCGTCGCAGGATGCGGCGAAGACCGCGGCGAAGGCAATGCGGTCGAGGAATCCCAGGCGGTCGTGGATGTCCGCCAGCAGCTCCGGCAGGAGGCTGGGCCAGTGTCTTGGAACGTCGGCATCAACCTTGGGGGCGATCGCTTTCCTAGCGGCGGCGGCCTTCTTTCGCCTGGCGGCGGCGCCCTTGCTTCAGCCCATTGGCACGTACTCCTACAGATCGATCGGAGGTGGGGACTGATTTGTTTTTCAGTGAAATAAAATAAAATACACCTTTTTTAGGGATAAAATACACCGGTAAGGTGCCGCTACGCTCGAGTGCACCCACACAGCTTATCCCGTCCGTCAGTATTCTCTGAGATTCGTACCACCAACTGTCACAGTGCAGGTCATTTGCAGTTGGGTGGCTGTTATCCTGGTCCATTAGTATATTTTTAGTACTTGGTATATAGGGATGCAGTGCTAGCTCCGCAGAGAGCGGTGTTGTCAGCGCTGCAGTCTGACATATGTAGCTGATGTCTCCTTCGTGATGTGTCAAGTCAAAGCGTCAGGTTGATGTCTCCTTCATTTATCCATCAGGTTCTGTCCATTCCATTGAACATCTGTCATCTATAGCACACTGTAGCTTATTTTAGTTTATTTTTTGAAACAGATTGTGTAGTTTTTTCAAAAATACTCCCTCCGTTTCCAAATACTTGTCTTTTTAGGCATTTTAAATAAACTCAACATACGGATATATGTAGACATATTTTAAAGTGTAAATTCACTCATTTTGCGCCGTATGTAGTCACTTGTTGAAATCTCTAGAAAGACAAGTATTTAGAAACGGAGGGAGTATGTTTCAACTACACTGGATCACAAGGTCATGGTGGCTGTTTCAAGCGTACGTGCTTTGTACCAAGACTTTAATCGCGGGTGTCCCATGACCAGTAAGTATATGGAAATGTTAGTAAGCACCTGTCATGATATATCTTGTAAGTAATTTGCTACCGGAAGCTAAATTGTGTTGCCGACCAGTAATGTATGAAAGCATTGTTAAGCTCCTTCGAGGCAGTTTTCTGAAATGTTTTAAAATCACGGGCAGACAAGTGGGCAGCAGGGTTCCTTTTTTTTTTTTGCGGGTGAGCAGCAGCCGCAGGGTTCCTGAGATGTCAATCAGCTGGATTGTGACAGGCGTGAACAGTGGGCTAGGGAGGCTGGCGGGTTGCAAATTTCTTTACTTTTGCCGCCGTTGTCACTGTGCGACCTGTCTGTAAAACACACTTCGACGCTAGTTATCAAATCGAATCTCGAGGTTGGACACTTGTCTACCAGCGGCCAGGATAAGGTGTGTGCATACACCCGAAAGTACAAAATCCGGTCTCATAAAATACACCTTCTACGAACAAGGGTACAGCTACGGGCTCTTTTTTCACAGGACTTCATCGGGGGAGGGAATGGGCCGGGGCCACCGGGTGAGATTAGCCCAACTCCAAGGCTCCAAGGCATTTCGTCTGTTCATATCCGTTTGGTTCCAAGTGAACACAAAATGCAAACAGATGGTTGTCCGCTTTCTTGTTCTATTAGACCATTTTGACCCAAATTTGATCCTGGTTTGCGTCGGTGCGGACACGCAACGAACGCCCGCGTCATCGTCCCCTGACCCGCTCGTCTATGGCACATGCAGGCGCCTTTCCCTCCCCCAAACTCTATATGGCGCCTTAAGTACCGGTTACAGTTCTCTCTGCAAACTGGCGCACACCCCTCCTCCTATTTGGGCTGGCTCATTAATCTTTCTTTTTCGTTTTAAACTCCAAAAAATGAGTGCTTGACATGATTTAAAACTTACCTCCTGGTTTTAGTACCAAACGGATAACCAACTGGGACACCCGACCTCTTGTGCCTAGGTTGCTTTTTCTTTCTCTTTTCAACTGTAAAAATACGGAGCAGTTTCCTTTTTGGTTTTTGTTTTAAATTCGGTTTTTGTTTTGCTGGTTGTCTTCTAATTTTTATTTTCCTATTTCTATATTTTTCATTTCTCTTTTCCTTTTAAAAATTTGTGAACTTTTCTTTTATTTGTGAACTTTTTCAAATAGATGAGCCTTTTTAAAATTGATGAACCTTTTCTCAAAGTCATGAGCTTCAACTTTTAGAAAATGGTGACTTTTTTCAAATTCAATGAACTATTTTTTCGAAATTATGACTTTATTTCTAAATTCTGAACTTTTTTAAATTCTTGAACTTTTTCAGATTTTGGTTAACTTTTCTGATTTTTTCCTATCTTTCCTATTCCCAATTATTAGCTTTTTCTTGTTTTAAATTTTTATTTTATTTTCACATTTTAATCATGAACCTTAATATTTTCTAAAAGTAAAGTTCATTATTATTTTAAAAATATGTGAACATTTTTAAAGTCTGTGTTAAATTGTGAACCTTTTTTTCAAATGCGCAAACAATGTTTGAGATGCACAAATATTTCTTAAATTCACGGACATTTGTAAAAGTACATTAACATCTTTTGATTAAAAAATCATAAATAAGAAAAATTATAGCTAGTTTTTTCTTGAGCTTGCACTGGAGCAAGTGAAAAAAAAAACTAAGGGAGCGAATGGGGCAGGAAGCCGAGCTGAGCGAGCGAGAGCTTCGTGGGCCACCTAGTATAGAAGCAATTTCAAGGTTTCAGTGTGGAATAGGAGCTCTGAGTGGGTTCAAACAACCACGACGAGCGGTCAAAACGTGTAAAGGACACCACAATCATGCAACGAACAACTCCACTCTCCTCTCAGAATAAATATCGTC
Organism: Triticum timopheevii; assembly: GCA_963921465.1. NCBI lineage: Eukaryota > Viridiplantae > Streptophyta > Magnoliopsida > Poales > Poaceae > Triticum > Triticum timopheevii. The sequence continues at coordinate 605,533,186 of OY997274.1, read as the reverse complement.
TCCAACACCAACACGCCAACATGATATATGTACGAAAAGAACATCACCGGAACATCATTAAAACGCAAGCTAGCGCAAATAAAACCTGAAAAAACAACCGCAGTAATCTGCTAAAGAAAAAGAGAGTTAATCCCATGAGTGAAAACGGCACGGGCGAAGCGTGCGTTAGCCTCTATATATGGTATCCTCTATTCCTAAAAAGTAGCATCCCATTCTGGATTTTTCTTACATTTTGTTGATGCCATGTCATCACTCCCACGATTTTCCATTCCACCACTCGCTAACAAATATTTTCTTCCAAACGAATACCATCCCGTCGCTTCCAATCTTCTCCATGCTAGCATATGATTTATTGTGTTTGATTATTGCATAGTTCCAAAATATTAATTAAATATAAATAATATAATAGAATGGAAACCCTCATATATGTTTGCATGTATTCAGGACATGCATGTTTGCAAGTTGAGGTGGGGCTTTTTCCATGTATGTTGCATGATGAAGTGGTGCCCCTTGCTTGTTGAGAGAAATATGTTAGTAGGGGCTAGATATTTAGATATACTTCCTCCATCCGGGTTATTAGGCCCTCTCTTTTTTTGGGCTAAAGTTTGACCTGAAAATTTAACTAACAAAATATAAACTATATGTCACTAAAAATATATTGTCGGAAAGCTCTTTCAAATACAAATTCAGCAGTATATTTTTTTCTAGCATATACTTTATACTTTGGTAGTCTATAGATGGTCCAAAGTTTGGCCCAAAATACGAAGGGGCCCAATAAACCCGAACTGAGGGAGTAGAAGATATGAATGAGCCAAGAAGCACCCATCTATTATAGCTTCACTAATTTTCGAGTACTGTCAACCCTGCTTTTTCGTACAGTTCAGCCTCTCATGAGCTCACCTTGATTAATTTTGGTAGCCGAAGCGGCACTAGCTTAGTGGTGGCAACATTAAACTCCCGGGCAACCAGTGGCGGAGGCAGAAATGCCTAAAATCTGATTTTTGGTGTGTGTGTGTGTGTGGGGGGGGGGGGGGGGGGGGGGGGGGTAGGGAACAGTAAAAAATGAATATAACACGTGTGGCAAGAAAAAAAACTCAAGTGGCATGAGGTGATTGCCTGTATATATATATATATATATATATATATATATATATATATATATATATATATATATATATAGAGAGAGAGAGAGAGAGAGAGAGAAGCAAGTGTATGTCGATATTTACCCCAACGCAGTCATAAGGTGCACGCTATGCTTATCCTTTTGAATTACTTACAGTGATTGTTGCATTAAAATTTGTTTTTCCATGGCAACGCCCAGGCATTCAGCCAGTGTATATAGAAAGGGCAAACTTGCTGATCAAGGGATACTTGTACAGATGGTTACACTCACAGCTCTTATCTACACATGCACTCGCTAGGTTTGTTAGGCTACGGAGCAACGGAGATTACATACTCCCTCCATGCCAAACAATAAGGCGAACTTTTCTGAACTGTTTGTCACTCACTGTTAGTGCATGTCATGTTATCATGTAAGCTCGCGTGATGGCCAGATCCACAAGAGAGTTGACTCCCATCTCAGATTCAGGTCGTCGTGTTTTCTAGAAAAAGAAAAGATTCAGATCATCGTGTCGACAGCACTCACGCATGTATCATAGTAATAGAATAAGTTTTTACTTTCGGAAAACAGAACATCAAAGGGCATTTGGTCTAGTGGTATGATTCTTGCTTAGGGTGCGAGAGGTCCCGAGTTCAATTCTCGGAATGCCCCTGAGTTTTTTTAATTTTTAATTTTTACCAAAAAAAATGAATTCCTCTTAGATTCCATGAAAATCAATTTGTGTGGGGTAATATTTTTATTCAAAGATGCATTACGACTTGGGCAAGTGTGCATGCGCGGAGTAGTGGCTGGAGCGTTCTTGCGCGCAGCTGCCGACGCCCACACAAACCAAGTGAGACGCGAGGGAGTGCAAATTGTGAAAAGAAACCCATGATTCTTGGTAACAGAAACAGGTAAAAGAAAGAAAAGGCTATTCAGTTTAATTAGTGCATGTACGATAAAGATAAATCAGATCATCGATCACAGTGCGTCGACTCTTTCTTGCTTGAGAGCAACGTTTACACCACACATACCAATCGACATACATATGTGACTGGGATCCATCTTCTTTTCAAGAGCCTTTATGCATACTTCATCATCGTCTCATCAATTCAGACAGGCGCACGGTGTAGGGATGTAAGTGGCAAATAAATGACGTCCACAATCCCGTTTAATTAGTTTTACTAGCTTGATAGTTCATTTTTATCAAACAAACAAAAAATCTTTTTAAACTATCATATCATAAGTGGACTTTAAACGGGATTAAACGGGACCCGGTTGACATCCCTAGCACCCGCGTCCATTCATATTTTGCAGCGGAATGATATACTCCCTCCGTTCCTAAATATTTGTTTTTCTAGAGGTTTCAACAAGTGACTACATACGAAGCAAAATCAGTGAATCTACACTCTAAAATATGTCTATATATATCCGTATGTGGTAGTCCATTTGAAATCCTAAAAAGACAAATATTTAGGAACGGAGGGAGTAGGATTTTTCATAATTAAAGTGACGAAAGACGGACCTATTTTTTTTTTCTTTTGATGGTGCAAATAGTTGAGGAATATTGTACTAGCTAGAACCAACAATGTCTAGCTCTGTCTTCAGTCATACTCCCTCCAGTCCTTTTTACTTTGTATATTAGCTTTGACTGAAGTCAAACTTTGTAAAATTTGATCAAGTTTGTAGAGAAAAATATCAGTGTTTTTAATACCAAGTCAATATCATTACATGCATTGTATAATAGTATATTTTATATTAGACTTATTGGTATTTTAGATGTTGATAAATTTTAATAAAAACAAGTTGGTCAAAGTTTACAAAATTTGACTTAAGACAAATCTAAAATGCAAACTAAAAAGGAACGGAGGAGTACTAATAAATGCATAGAACCAGATAGTCCCAACAAATTTAGGAACCGATGAAGCGGTGTCTATATAGGGCATCATTGTCTAGATTGTATAGTGCATAGTACTCCCTCCATTTTTATATACAAGGCCACAAACTCAGATTACAGGTACCGAAGTAAATTTAATGTCTGTTTGGCAAGTCAGTTTTTTACGTTTACTGGGATCATTGATACGCTTCATGCATGCAAGAAAACGAATGGAGGAAGTAGCTGACTGTCATTATGAGTGTATGCATGCAAGTATTAAACAGGTTGCTAGTACGAGAAAATATCATTAATTTTGCCTCGATTACTGTTGGTGGCCTTAGAGCAAGTACAATATAGCTGAGTCAGCGGGCTACAAGAAATAAACTAGTATATTTCTGCTTACTTGGAGGAAAGAGAAGAGGAGAGAGAAGGTAAGCGGGCTCTTCGTGAAGAGTCAGCTTTAGCATGTGCTCCTATGCACTTTGTGAGAATGAAAGGTGGGCCACATAATACAAAAGTAGTACACTATTTTGATCTATTATTGTACATGTTGACTATAAGATGGGCTATAAATGACATGGCACTGGCTTATAGCCAGCAGCTGGCTATACTATTAACCATGCTCTTATATAGATGCAAAATGTATATTCCATAGTGACCTTGTATAAGTAAATGGAGGGAGTAACATTAATTGGTAATCACCAAAATAACAGGGCAGCGGCGTCCATCTCCCTCCTCCTCCAACGGCAGTGCGCAATGGGTTGGCGGTGGCCAGGAAATCTCCGGCGGCCGTTGGTGGATGAGATTTTGGCTGCGATGAGATCTGATCTGGGCCCGAGGGGTTTAGATCGAGATCCACTATGGTTGCGCCTCATCTCGACAATGGCAAGAGGATATCCCCCTGGGTAATCTTCGTGGCACGAGGACGTCCGGGTCTCTTGGCTCGGGCATGGTGGTGGTGGTTGCCTTCTCCACCGAAGGCGGTTGGCCAGGCTGGTAGTGACGGATCTTGGATCCCACTATTAGTACCAGCGGCGAGTTGGGGAGACATATTCGTCGGTGAGCCGACTCCGGTCATGGCGGGCGATGGCGGCGTCTACGTCGTTACCTTGATGAAGGCATCGTCAAGCAACTATGGTCAACCTACTCATGCCGCTCCGGGAGAAATCCTAAGATCACCGGATCGGACGATGACGGCGATGTGGTGTCGTGTTCCCTCTTGGGGGCATCGTTTGTGGAGCGGCGCCGGATGGAAGAGGCGTGAGGTGGCGTCGAGGACGGCGTGACTCGGCGGGATTGAGCAGCGGGGTCTCGGCGCTGGACGTGGCGTGATGGCCTCGCGTAGGGCAGTGGTGCTGTCTGGCGCCATGGTGGCGTCGACAGCTGACCTGGCAAGGTCTTTACGTCAGTACCTGCTTTGAAGATGGTTAGGTGGATGACGGCGGCGGTAGCCTCGGTGAGTGCGCCGGAACAGTGTGTGACCCATTCCCGGCATGTGCCTGGGATGGGGCATCCGGCATTAGATGTTAGATTTTGATGCGATGTCTGTTTGGTATTAGGCTCGGACATTCGGCACCCCTGCATCTAGGGGATAGGAGTAGCGACAGGTGTCGCCTAGATGGTGGCTTCAGGCTTATTGATGTAATGCTTTGTAAGGTTTCTGAGAATAATTAATAAAATGGCTGCATGCATGACCCAGATGCAGAGGCCGGAGGTAATCCTCCTTTTCTAAAATAAAAAAAGCAACATGCTTCCCAAAATGAGTTACGTAATTTTTAGATCCCAAGGATATACATGAACCCTTGCATAAAGTACATGGACTGAGCCTAGGTAACTAAGGACCAGCTAGTCGGGTCGTGTACTATTCTGAAAGTGCTACAAGAAAGATCTTGTCCATGGAGCAAATGCTGACTGGTATCAGCTAGCCAAAACATTTTCTACATGGTATGAGCAGTGAGCTGTGAATTTATATAAAATATATCCAAAATAAGATGTGGATGTTTCCTTGATATATCTGTCAAATCACACTTTCATGTGTGTCATATAGGAATTGGTAAGTGGCGTGAAAAATTGAGAGATGAGATTTAGACATAAGACTACTAACAAAGAGCTAATGAAGAAATGGCTTGGAATTAGGGAAATGATTGCGGTGACACACTTTTCTCTTAATAGACTGTATTTTTCTGACAGCAAATAACATACATATTCATTCATGATGTATTAAAAATAAATGCATTTTAAATCTCACCTTACAACAAATAAGATACAGAAAATCATAATCTAAGCAATACATGGATGCTAAAACATGGACACATGAAGCATGGCATTCGACATGAAATATCCACCTAGATCGAAAGTATAAATTATCATTGAGGTGTGGACCTTGAAGTACCCACAAATTGATTGTCCTGGTACTCCTTGAGTGGCAAGCCCTGGTGCGCCTGCGACTGGTCAACAAGGCTTGCTGAAGAACACCATGACGGTTGTCAGATCCACCCCCTCCAATGCTCTTCGGAACACCTTTAGCGCGGAGGAGGTAACGGGAGAGGCAGAGGGGCGTGGAGTATTGAAGGTAGGAGGGTAAGCATAAGGGCATCTCCAGCCGCGCCCCCAACAGGCCCTCCCCAGGCGATTTTGCCGCGCCGGCGTCGAAAAAAGGCCCCAGTCGCGCCTCCAGAAGCCCGTTTTTCGCCGGCTCGGGCCAAAACTGGTGCAGGCGGACCCAGGCCGAACCCGGCGCCCTGGGGGGCGCTTGGGGAGCCGGCGCAAGCGAAAAAGGCGCGTGGGCCCGCACTGGAGGCGACCCGAGGGCCTTTTCCCGCCGTTTCCTTGACGCTTTTCTCGCTTCTCTCCCGCGCGTTCGGCTTCCTCCCGCCATTCTCCCCCTTTCTCCCGCCAAACCCCGCTCGCCTTCTGCCGCCATGCCGCCGAAGAAGTACTCCATATGCCGCGCGCGGCGGCGACCGCGACTGGTGCCGTGACCCAACCGAAGCAGAGGAAGCCGAGGGCGCCGCCATCGAAGCCACCGGGCCTGTCGAACGCCGAGTGGAGGGTGGAAGTTCAGTGGCGAGAAGCAGTCACCGCCGACAGGCGGAACAGGGCCATAGCCAAGAAGGCCCGCGACAACGCGGCGCGCGCGGCGGCGTCTTCCTCATCGGCTGAGGCGGGGATGAATCCACCCGTCGTCAGCCACGCCCAGTACGCGCCCTGGGGACAGCAAGGCGCCGGATCTCCATGGGGTTCATCGTCGCCCGGCTACGCCGGCGGCGACGCGCACGGCGGTTTCAACCCAAATGTGACCTTCCCCCATGGTCACCCCGCTACGCGCACGCCCTCGCCCGCCTTCGTCGGCGTGCAGTACCCCCCATACAACTACTCGCCGCCCGCCGCCTACGCGACCACACCAACGCCCCATCTCTACCGTGGTCTGCTACCCTTCTCGCACCTCAGAGACGCCGACGACACGGGAGCCGACATGGACGACATCATCGCGACAGGGTCGGCCGCGGCAGCCTCGTCTCCCGGGTTCGCCACCCAGGACGAGGTAGTGGACCTCAAGGACGACATGGAGGCCGAGCTCGGCTACGTCTACGGCGACGATGCGCAGGAACCCGAGGAGGAGGAGGAAGACGAGGAGGAGGAGGAGGAGGAGCCGGCTCCTGTTCCGACGAAGGGGCGCCAGAAAAAGAAGCGGGCCGCTAGGTCGGGCGAACCGCGCATCAAGTGGACGTCCAAGGAGGAGGAATGCCTCGCCGAAGCGTGGAAAGTCTTCTGCCTCGACCCAACCACCGGCGCGAACCAGAGCTTCGAGACGTACTGGGACCGCATCAAGGCCGAGTTCGACGAGCGGAAGCTCGTCGACCCCTACTTCAAAGGCGTCTACATGCAGCGCGGGTCCAAGGCCATCAAACTCGACCTGCTCCGGACGAACATCGCCGCGAAGAAGAGGAACACCGGCATGGCTTTCCTGATTGGCGGGGCGGACATGCTCCAGAGCAACGACGAGAAGCTCAAGGCGTGGTACCTGGTGCAGCGCGGCCTCATCCTGAACGAGCTGCCGACGGCAACGCCGACGACGCCGACGACGCCCACGGCCACACGGACGCCAAGCCCGAGTGAAGCCTCTACATCGCCGCCCAGCAGTGTCGAAGCCGCGCCGACGCAGCCCAACACCGAAGCAGCTCCGACACCGCCGAGCTCGCGCACGCCGACTCCGCCAACACCTGGGACCAACCCCGCCGAGTGAACCGACCCCGCCGAGGCGGCGGCGCTCTGTTTTTTTGTAACGCCAGACTACGCCCGATCGCCGGATTTGCGGCGTCTTTTGAGAGCGGGAACGACCAAGTTTGAATATACCGCGTCCTGGGGCCGGCGCGTGGGTGCGTGACTGGGAGCTAGTTCGCCCCCAGGGGCCGAACTAGCGCCGGCACGCCCCCAGGATGCTCAATTTAGTCGCCCTGGGGGGCCGAACGGCTGGAGATGCCCTAAGGGGCTCATGTATGTACAGAGGCCTCCAATTTTGCTATGGGAGCAGCGGCCCTATCACTACTAGGAAAAGGGCTATAGATGGAATTGACACTAATGGCACACCAGACATGTGGTGCGCCATTACTATATAGTAATGGCGCACCATGTGTTGGTACGCCATTAGTGTCTAAATACTAATGGCGCACCACATCCACGGTGCGCCATTAGTAAAAATATTTTTTTTTAATTTTTTTTTTCAAAACTACTAATGGCGCACCGTGGCATGGTGCGCCATTACTAGTTCAACTAGTAATGGCGCACCATGTGCACCCCCCCCCCCCCCGTGGATCGCCTTTTCAGTTTTTAAAAAAAATAAAAAAAATGATGAAAATGCCAAAAAAATAAAAGAAAATAAGTTTCCCATGTGATATGTGGTCTAGTTGTTGGGAAAATTTGCAAATATGAATTTTGACTTCATTTGCAAAATCTCGCGAGAATTTGTAAAAATGGGCATAACTTTTGCATACTAACTCGGATGAAAAAGTTTTTTATATGAAAAATCATCTACTCGAAAAGTTACATCCAAATTTAACTGAGGGAACCCTGTTAAACATTTTCAAAATCCTCAAAAACCTAACAGAAAAAAAGATACGGGGCTTTTAAGATCTGGAGAGGCAAAAAAATTCAAAAAAATTCTAACTTACTAATGGCGCACCTACCCATGGTGCGCCATTACTATCTTCCCGCCTTCAAAATTCAAAATAAGTCAAAAAAATAAAAAAAAGTTACTAATGGCGCACCTGTCCATGGTGCGCCATTAGTATCTTCCCTCCTTCAAAATTCAAAATAAGTCAAAAAAATAAAAAAAATTTACTAATGGCGCACCTGACCATGGTGCGCCATTAGTATCTTCCCGCCTTCAAAATTCAAAATAAATAAAAAAAATAAAAAAAATTACTAATGGCGCACCTGCCCGCGGTGCGCCATTAGTATGCCGTATATATGGCTGGCCGTGGTCCTCTCCTCCTTATCTCTTCATTCCACCTCTCCTACACTCCATCTCCTCCTCTCCTCCACTCCATCTTCCCTTCTCTCCTCCACCATACTACCCTCCTCCTCTCCGGCGACCTCCTCCCTCCTCTCCTCTCCTCCCCTCCCCTCCCCTCCCCTCCCCTCACGGTTTCTTCTCCCCCCTTTTCTCCGGTGAGCTCCTCCTCCCTCCTCTCCGGTGAGCTCCTCCTCCCTCCTCTCCTCCCATCCCCTCATGGTTTCTCCTTCCTCCTCTTCGATGCTCCGGTGAACTCCTCTCCAGCGACCTCCTCCTCCTCTCCGGCGATGTAGGCGAGCGCCTCTCTGGTGACCTCCTCCTTCTCCTCTCCGGCGAACTCCTCTCCGGCGAACTCCTCTCCAGCGAACTCCTCTCCGGCAAAAGAACGTACAAGATCCAAAAACAGGAACAAAATTTGAAATAATGTCGTGCCAAAAAATGAGCAAAAAAAGACGAGCAAAAAATGGGCAAAAAATCACGATCCAGATCCTTCAAAAATCAAAAAATTCAAAAATACTAATGGCGCCCCGGTGGCCTATACTAATGGCGCACCGGTGGCCTATACTAATGGCACACCGTGGCCTATACTAATGGCGCACTGCCTGGTGCGCCATTAGTATACCAGATACTAATGGCGCACCTTAGGTGCGCTATTAGTAATAAATACTAATGGCGTGGTACTAATGGCGCACCGGTGGTGCGCCATTAGTAGGCAAAACCGGTGCGCCATTAGTAGGCCTTTTTCTAGTAGTGTATAGGACAGCTTGCATGTACTGTTGTGGTGCTATATGGATCCAATGGCCAGGGATGATCTACGAAACCAGACGACCAGGAGCGCACAAGATGTGAGAGGGCTGGGAAGGGTTCGATTTTATAGTCCTAAATATATTAGTGACTGATGTAAAAAAAAATATTAGTGACTAATGTCGAACTGTACTTTCTGAATCCATGAATTCAATTCAGATGTATCCTGTCAGCCATGCAACCTGAAAAAATAGTGCCAGCGCCATATGAATCATAGATAGAGAGAGCCAATACTTCCTTGAGAGGAATAAAAAAATCATCAGGCAAAACCACTGCAACTTAATAGTCAACCAACCTAGATAAATATCCACAGAAAACATTCAAATTCTTCAGCAGACAATGTATGTGTCGGAAGAGAACAGGTAAGTTAAGGTGGAGATAGATTGGCTTAAATGATATGCGCATCAAGGACAATGCCGGCGGTTGTATATATAGAGGAAAAACTTGCCGATCACAGTCATGTGTTTAGTTTATTTATATAGAAGGGCAAAACTTGTCGATCGCGGTCATATGCTTATTTATATAGAAGGGCAAACTTGTCGACTGCCGACTGAGGGACATATATACAAGTTGTTATAATCACAACTATTAGTGCTTATCTACACAGGCACTCGGTTTGTTTTTTAATAAAAGATAAGCTCTTCCATGCCTAACAAACCTATGGAATTTTACAATACCAAATTCGTCATGAATCACAAATTTTATAGCTTTGGAAATATGTTAATAAAGAGAGGGCATTTGGTCTAGTGGTATGATTCTTGCTTTGGGTGCGAGAGGTCCTGAGTTCAATTCTCGGAATGCCCCATTTTTCTCTTTATTTTTTGTAAACATTCAGAGAGATATCCTGCCCTGTCCAATGCAGGCCTGACGTAATCATCTTCTTCATTAGAGCTCAATTGATTTGCTAGCTGCAATGCAATTTCCCGCGAACCAAGGCAGGCAGCCACGGCTTCCTACGCACAGAGCCAAGTGAGCTTCCTTGAAATACTCCTTCCATTCGAGTTTGTTGTGCCCCCAATTCTATTTACGGTCAAACTGAGATTATAAGTTTAACTACTAACTACTGTACATGTCACAAAAAATATATGATGGTAATCCTCTTTCGAATACAGAGCCAATGATATACTTCTTGTAGCATATAAATCATATAATTTTATTCATATAGATAGTTAAAGTTTGACCCATGATAGGGGGAGAGAGAAAGTATACGTATGTGATTGGGATCGACCTCACACAAAACTCCCCTTTTGAAGAGCCTTTTCCCCTCCTATACATACCCCATCATCTCTGTGCAAATCAACTTCTGAATGGGAATTAAGTAATGATGATTTAGGTCGTTAGGTCTACTTTGCAAAAGTATATGATCCAAAGAAAATCACACTTTTCACTTCTAACTGAGTTAAACTTCAGTCTGATATACCCGCAAGAAAAACTTCAGTGTGATAAAAAATGAGCACACGATCTTCATAAGCAGAGCTAACGATAGTAAATCATGGCATTAATTAATCCATCCGGACAGCAAATCCAAAATGGGCAGCAATATTATTAATGTCTAGTGCCAAAGTGTATTTTCTGAATCTAGGTGCATACTATGAGGCAACCTGGAAAATCAGTGTGAATGCCTTATGAATGTGAACTAATATGTGTACTGCCATGAGAAGGAAAAAAATAGCAATCATCAAGGAAAACCACTGTGTCCTGGCAGTCTGAAATAGCAAACCAGCCTAGATAAATACCCAGAGAGAGCATCAAAATTCTCCAGGAGACAATCTTTTATGCCACTGGTCTTTTCGGTCACCAGAGCGTAGCAACCAGCAATGTACATCCCACCCAACAGAAAACATCCTATATATATATCATCCAGTGCTTCACCTTCACCGTGCCAATCACCAATGCCGTTGCCTAGGCAAAAACATATATAACTAATCAGTAACCAATGCGCATTCTTATGGAAAGCGACCAATACAAAAAGGAAGGGATCACAATAGGACCAGCAGCAGGTGCGTAGTTGTTTATCGACTTGGAAAAGTTATCGCTCCGATACAATATTTTGGAATAGTTAAACAAATAAATTAGGCATGAATTTATGAAAGACGAAAGTATGATCTGGAAATTATCTCAAGGAAACAAATTCCATGTATGTTAAAGCAAACAAAATTGGAACATGCCAGACCTCAAAAACATAAGTAGCCATAGGTAATTATTAGGCATTCAAATATAAATAAGGCTGACAAGAGGCAAACTAAAGTGAATTTCATTTTCACTGGTACAAAATGGAGCACTTACAGCAGGGCTGTACGACTTGTGAGAAAAAAGGGACCTGTCATCTAAAATGTTAAGGGCTCAAAGCAAGTACTTATTATCAGCTTAAGAGTTATAGCAATATCAAATGAGATTAAACTACTGACAAGAGATTGTAATTAGCACGTTCCCAATGTGACTGCCAACCGAGCTACTTGTTTGACATTTAAGCTGGTCCAAGGATAATTTCCATGTACTCCCTCTGTAACGAAATATAAGAGCGAAGTAGTGATCTAATGCTCTTACATTTCTTTACAGAGGGAGTACTAGTCATCAGTTTTAAACTATTAGCAAACCTGGTCCCGAAAGGGAACATAGTGCGGCTATCCACATAAGAATACTTCTGTAACACAAACTTATGCACATGGCTAAATAGACAAGAACAATACCCACCCTTGAGTACTGTTGTTCTTAAAGAAATTCATCCGGCAGCAAAAGAAACAACTGAAACAATATGTACTAAAATGATAATTACAGAACTCAAGCATTATGACAGACATTTCAGCAAGCAAATATTGAATATATCAAAAGGCTATTTTGTTATGCTGGAAAGTGATTATATAAAGTAATGCTATTACAAACGAGTTTATTATGCAGAATCAAGCGAGCTAGGAGTCACCACATCACTAGTGCAAATGGACAGATGTCAAAAACAACGAGACACTACAAACTGTCAAAATGAAAAGCAATTCAATTTGGTGTACGCTAAATAAACGACCACACGACCTTCATAAGCACGTTCGATTATGTGGCAGTAACCAATCCGGCCCACAATGACCCAAAATGACCAGCAGTATTATTAATGACTAATGCCAAGGTGTAGTTCCTGAAACTAGCTGTTCGAACAGGCGTATACAGTTACTACTATCAATCTGGAAAAATATTGTGGATGCCTTACCAATCACAGTAAGAGCTAGTAATACTTCCATGAGAAGAAGAAAATATATGAATCCTCAAGGAAAAAATGCAGCTTGCCAACCTGAAATAGCAAATGAACCTAGATAAATATCCATGGAGAGCATCAAAATTCTTCAGGAGAAAATAATCTTATTCCCCTGGCCTTTCCAGTCACCAGGGCATACCTACCAGCAATGTATATCCCACCAGGAAAGAAAAACATTATTACATATCGTCCAACGCTTCACCTTCACCATGCCCATCACCAATGCCATTGCCTAGTCATGAACTTAATTAGTCAGTAACCAATGCGTACTTTAACAAAAAGTAACCGATACAAGAAGGAAGAGATTATAGGACAGTTTAGATTCAGAAACTACACTTGGGAAACGTTACTTGCTCCGGCACCAGATTATGAGTAGAAAAACAAAAATTGCATGAAGCTGCAAATACAGGGCATTCATATGTGCTCAGAACTCAGTTTGGTACTCCACATCCACCTCACAACAATAACCATGGAAATGTTGTTCATAGACTAACAATAAATCGATACAGGCAGTAGTTGTTCATTTGGATAAGCTTATAAAGGTGACAATTGAGTCAATCATCATTTGACGTTCCATTTGGTTCAAGCTCAGCTTTCCACCTCAATTAGTACTCTTCAATTTTCAACTGTTATGTATCACGCACCAAAAAGATCTCTAGCTGTATTTCTAATTTACTATGTGCATGTACATACAGATAGTACCCTGGCACAATTTATGCAAGACAAAAATATGTTTTGGAAATTATCTCAAACATACACATTCCTTGTATGTCAAACCAAACAAAATTAGAACGTGCTCATATCCAAAAAAAATATCCATAAGTAATTCGGTATTCAGATTGCATAGCCTGATGAGAGACATTATTTCATTTTATTTTTTCACTGGTACAAATGGAGCACTTGAAGCAGGGCTCTTTGACTTGCGAAAAAACAAGAACTATCTGTAAAAAGTTAAGGGCTCAAAGCAAGTACCTAGAGTTATAGCAATATCAAATGAGATTAAAGTACCGATGAGAAAATGTAACTAGCGCTGAGGTTCCAAATGTGACTGCCAACCGAGTTACTTGTACGACATTTAAGTTGGTCTATGGATAATTTCCATGTACTAGTCATCGATTTCCAACTGTTACCAAATCTGATGCTGAAAAGGATTATAGTGCAGCTATCCACATAAGAATACTTCCGTAACACATGTACTTATGTGTATGGCTAAATAGACTACAACAACGCCCTTGAGTACTGTTATTCTTAAAGAAAATCATCTGGCAGCAAAAGAAACAACTGAAACGACATGTACTAAAATGATCATTACAGAAATCAAGGATTATGACAGACATTTCACCAAGCAATCATTGAACATATGAAAAACTAGTATCTTGTCATGCTGGAAGGTGATTGAACATATGAAAAAAAACTAGTATTTTGTCATGCTACCTGCATCATAGAAAGTTGAGAATGCATTATAGATATGGATATCCCTGGCACTGCCACTGTTGCAGAGTCTCTTGAACGTCATTGACTGGAGATGGACCATGAAGATGCCACAAGATGTCCTTACAAGGGTCACATTGTTTTCCTCGTCGAATCCCACTAAGGCTAGAGGCTTCCTCTTGCCTGATGCTCCTAGAGGAAGAAGCTTGTCTAGTTCAACGATCCTTCCCAGAACCCATGTCGCATCGTCATGACGAACACCCGCTTCCCACTTCCATAGTTGGGCTCGGAAGCCCGACACAACGATTAAGCCAAGGCCACCATCTTTAGCCGGCATAACCGCGAAAACGGTATCGTCGTGGGCATATGCATCTGGCGGCGGCTCTATCAATGCCAGCCTCTGCGCGTCCAAATCAAACTCAATTATGCAAGCTCCACCAAGAACATACGACCAATAGACTGAATTCCCAATCAAGATAGTGGGAGTGAGGACAGGTTGAAAATATTTCATAGCTTTAGATGCCTTGATCCTGGAATGTATGAACGGGATTGAGATAATTTCGCCCCATTCGCTGGTCACCGACGAGTAAACGGTCGCGAAAAGATGAGAATGGCTTCTTTTGACAGTGGCTATCAGAGCCACTTGGAAATGGCCGGAGCGACGACAATCGCCATGCGCGTGTCCCTGGTCGCCGGCAGAGCAAAGCAGCGCCCCGGTCAAGATGACGGTCCCGTCGCCATAGAACTCCGGGGGGACGGCCAGGCGGGTCTGGTCGCCGGTGACGGGGTCCCACAGCAGGAGGAAGGGCCGCGACGGTATGTTGAGGGCGAGGGCGCGGCCATGGCGGCAGCCGAGGAACTGGAAGTGGTCGCCCTCCTCGAGCCGCAGGGAGAAGCGCGCGGTGGGGATCCGGTCCGGCGGGTCGAGCGCGGGGGTGAAGGTGGGGTTCCCTAAGGTGGAGAAGAAGCCGAGGACGGGAGGCCTCCGGTGGTGAGAGCGGAAGCGGCGGAGGAACGCGGGGTCGGCGACGAGGCGGCGCCAGCGCTTGCAAACGAGGGAGGCGCGCGGGAGCGCCGACGGCTGCGGGGGCAGGCGGAGCAGGATCTCCCCGAGGAGGTCGTCGTCGTCCATCGGGGGCGCCGGCGAGCGGCGGAGGCGGCGGCTCATCGTGATCGTGGCAGGATGAATAGTCGTGGTCGCCAGGCCCATCAGTTGGCCCATGGACACCCATTTGAGCCCAGAAAAGAAGAGAGAGAAAGATGGCGCGAACCCACCTCGTCGTTCCCGCCAAAACTAAACCATTTCACCGTTGTTACACTTTCTGGTTGCAGTCCCTATTTTATCTGCTCGATTTCGGTCCTCATTGTTACTCAAAAAAAAAAAAAAGACAACGCTAACGCCCACACGTGTGGTGGGAGCCAAACCCGTCCACAGCCCTATAACATACAGACTACGCCATGTCACCGCATGCATGTGTGTGAAATTTTTTTTGGATTTTCAGTTTTTAAAATGTTTTATCTCTTAAATGAAAAATCAAATTGAAGATCCGTTTTCACCATTAAATCCCTCCCAATGAGATCTTCAAAACTAGAGCTCATATCAATATATTTCGACGATTTTTTTTGGGTTAAAAGTTGCCATGTCTATTGCACATGAATTGCCATGATGTTTACACTAAAGTTGCCATATTATGTTTCAGCTAATTTCTTCTATATTAAAAAGTAAATTTTGACATATTATAAATGGAGAATTAAGAAACTAGACTTGCCATGCACCATAAATTAAAATTGCCATGATGCATGCACTTAAAATTGACATGGTTCATGCAAAAAAAATATTTTCATGATCAAAGTACTGGAATTGCCATCATCAAAACTAAAATTGCCATGATCTACAAAGTAAAATTTCCACATGGCAACTTTAGTTTAAGCACCATGGCAACTACAGTGTAAACATCATGGTAACTTTTGGGGAAAAAAATTGAAGATCTCGTCAAGACGGATTTAATGGTGAAAGCGGATTTTTAATTCGTTTTTTTAATTAGGAGATAAAACATTTTTAAACCAAAACCAAAAAGATTTTGCTGATGTCATCTGTTCATACGTGGCAAAATGAATGGTGATGGAGGCGTGTGGGCGATGTGCAAACGCCCACACGTGTGGGCGTTAGTTTTTCCGGAAAAAAAGGTCCTTGTTCTGTTCATACTAGTTGATACGATGAAATATCAATTCTTTTATATATATATACTCCCTCCGTCCGGAAATATGTGTCCTAGAAATGGATAAAATGAATGTATCTATAACTAAAATAAGTCTAGATACAACCATTTATAGGACAAGTATTTTCGGACGGAGAGAGTACTAGCAAATATGCCAGTGCATTGCAACGGGAGCAAAAAAAAAACATGCTTCTAGCACAATAAGCACGACTCTAGACCCCTTTAAAGGTCCGCGTTATCTATTTCAACATAGCGCATCATCTGTGTTATCCCTTATCCTCATTCTCATCTTCATCAACCTTGATCACGGTGTCCACCTAATCGCATTGTGTCCGAACATGGCCAATCCCAAGGTGACGATCTCGGCCACCGCCTAAACCCTAAACCCACTCATACTTGCTTTTTTTTACTTTCAAAACTAATCTTGGCGAGCTGGACGTGACGTCCGCCCTTCCCGCTACCCTACAACATACATCATCCCTCATACGCACACTCACTTTTAAATTGTATATTTGTTTTCCAAAATGCATCAACATCCTTTTATTAATACACACACACTTTTTAAATCACATGGACTCCTTAAAACAAAATGGATATGTTTTATATTATGAAAAAAATAAGCACGTGACATTTTTTTAGAATTACATGAAAATTTTCTTATAGAAAAGGGTGATTTTTTTTCAAATTATATGAATATTATTTTAATATGAGAAAACTTTTCTTGAAACTTCCCAAAAGAAATTAAATGCATGAACGATTTTAAAAATTACCTAACATTTTTCAAAAGGAAAAACATTTTAAAATAACAAAGAAATAAAATGCATGAAAATATTAATTGGTATTGTTGCCCCTCACCAACATGATCATAAATTCTATCGTACATGGATCGTGTGGCTTCTTATATAATTCCTTTTCATCCTAAAGACCCAATCCTGATGAACTTGACACAGTCGTTGTTAGCTGTAAGTAAAGAGACATCTAAGTTCAAAGTGATTCATCTCATCAACAAAAATGAAATAGAAACTTCCCCAAAAAAAAAAACACGAAAGCCATGCCTAGCCACTCTGTGCACATCAGTGTTTGGACTTTGTTGTGCAGTATGAATGCTTTGCGGACTTGTGATGCTATTTTTATTGCTGATGATGCAATGGGAGCCTGGAATCACACCTGGTGAGGTAAGCTCTGGAGAAATCTTGGCTCCAAAGAGAGGCAGAGAGGCATCAGGATGGAGGTGTTGATTGTGGCAGCAAACCAAGCTGACGGAAGAGCAGAAGGTGCGCACAGAGGCCTTTTTTATGCCCCCTGCTTTCAGCCTTTTGAACATGGAAAATGTTTCTGAAATTCCCGTGAATATTGATTGATAGAGTACCTGATGCCCTCGACTCAAATTTGACTACATTTATCTGAGAATTCTGAAGCTCTGAAGTTTAATGTTTGAATGCATCTCTATTACGGCCAGTCATCATTTGCACAGAACATTCAGCTCATCTAGAATTTGAGCTCATCACAAGCATGTCAATAGAAGAAATTAATTAACTCATCCACTCCACTCGTGCAGATAAAAGCTAAGTTCTCTCACTCTCAGTTACTGATAGAGATCATCTCAACTAAGGTCATAGATTGAAAGGCGGGATACAAGCAGATAAAACCAAGGCCTTCCAAGCTCCAACACAAACATTAGTACACAACATAAACCGAAGTTTTGGACGTCAGTGTTGGTCAAATTTAACTTCCTGACAGCATATCCTGCTTACATACATACGATACTTGATACGGACATGTCATACGACATCAGGGCCATCTTGAACATCCGCCATCCTACTCCAGATGTATGGCCCAAGCAAGATCAAGCTAGCGAGCTCAGATCTGCATACATGTATTTAGTTAGTTGGAAATTTTAGGCAGCCGCTGTTGATGCAATGGGAATCTTTCCTATCCCGTTTTCTTAGGAAGGAGGCCTGTGCTAAATAGCAGAGTACAGTATAGCTTAACAACAAAGGCACACAAGCTGCCATTGTATATTGCAGCTTGGAAGGAACATACACAAAATCTTGGCAGACCATAACAGGGGAACCCTATCTGTCCTTGAAAACATAACAACGTAAATAAGAAGTGCTCATGAATACAAGACTCAAGGACTTCAAACATCAACCTACTGGTTATGCAACATTCTTATTTTGAACATCGCTATTGAATTGAATGAATGATGTTGTAGTAAGTGCTAAGTATGACTAACGATGCAAACGTGAAAGCCATTTTCTCTCCTCAAGATATGGAGCAATAAAAATTAGTTTTCCAAACTAGTGAGTAATCTTACTTTCGTATTAACATTCTCAAATCACAATCACATATAATTGTCAAACATGCATGCAGAACCAAACCATGAATTGACTACCTGTCCTAGCTAGTTGGACAAGGTAGTCAAGCCCAATAGAACAATAATTAACTTTCTTTATAACCATGGGAGTACAAATTTGAAGCAACTGCACAGTTGATGCAATGAGAATTTCCTATTTGCTAAATTGCAGAGTACAATGTAGCTTAAGAACAAAGGCACTGTCGGAGTAATGGGCCACGGGTAGGCTGACCCGGGACCCTAGATCTTTCAAGACATCGGGGCAGGCCGCACCCCTTCAGCCGAGTCCCAGCTGGCGACCTCCAGAGAGGCCGAGTCCCAGCTGGCGATCTCCAGAGAGGCCGAATCCCAGATGGCGATCTCCGGAGAAGCCGGGTCCCCGATGACGACTCCAAGGCAAGCCGACTCCAAGCTGGCGACCTCCAGAGAGGCCGACTATGGGAGTCGGCCCACGACGCTTCACAAAGCCCGATGCGGGGTACGGTCACGACGTGGCCGTCCCCCTGCCTACGAGGGACTGGCATGGCTACAGCGAGCCGTATCGCCAGAAGATCTCCGGCGAGGCGCGACACTGTTGCCATGCCTGCCCTGACCTCAGCCACAGTGCGCGACGCACTGTGCCCACGACGCCGGCCTGTACGGCCCGAAGACCGTGGGGCCGCCTGTCAGTGGGTGGACCGAAGGCGGCCAGAGCGCCCGAAGACGGCCCTGTGGGAGTCGGCCTCCCCGGAGTCGGCCGTCTCCCCTCCAGGGCCCCACGAGCCATTAACCAGATTGGATGGGGAATGGCGACAGTGATCGCCCGATAGACGGCGGCACTGTTGCCATGACCCGATGACCAAGCCTGCGTCATCAGGAGCGCCGCACAGTGTCTGGCCTGTCCGCGGGACCCACCAGTCGGCGGGCCCCAGAAGCCGGCAGGAAGGACAGCGGCATGAGAGACAGACGGCTGGGACCCGCGCCCAGCCGGATTGCCATTGTACCCCCGGGGGGTAGGCCTATATAAACCCCCCGGGGCACCCATGCAAAGGGTTCGGACCTTGATAGAGATAGACCGCATAGCACAGGAAGGAGAGAACTAGCCTTGTTCTCCCCTGCCTCTCGATACAGCTCTAGGAGCACCATTGTAGCCACTTTGCTTGAGTGATCATGCGGAGACCCCGTAGAGCAGCAGTAGGGGTGTTATCTCCCCGGAGAGCCCCGAAGCTGGGTAAGATTCGCCGGCGTGCATGTCTACGCCTTATCCCGTTTCCAGGCACCGGCGACGTCTATTCGCCCCCACCATGATAAGCCATCCATTGGCATATGTCGCACCAAACCCCCGACATTTGGCGCCCACCGTGGGGCGAGGTGCACCGTCGTCCGGAGATCTGTTCTGGACGGGAACTCTCTTCCTCCCTGGCGAGCGCAGCCAGCCAGGCTCGCCAGATGGAGTCTGCATCGACACGCTGCGCGGCGCTGAGGCCGCCTGCGCCGCGAGCGGCCTCGCCGAACTTATCGGCGAGGTGCGCCTCTCCGACGAGCCTGCATCCGACGCGGGCACGTGTGGCCCCGAGAGCCTTCTCGCGGGCCTCCTTGACCAACTCCACGTCGCCGGCGAGCCTGCTGTAGATTTGGAGTCCGTAGGCTCCACCGACCCGATGTTGGTCGACTCCGACGCCGTGTCGCTTGACATTTTCCCCACCAACGTGGTGGTCTACGATGAGCCGCTTCCGTACGAGGAGAGCGGCGGAAGCGCCGTCACGGAGGTGCTCGTCATCAGCCACGGCGAGCAATCCGGCGAAGAAGCCCAAGACCCGCTAGCTGCGGCCCTGCAAGACCTAACCGCGCCCATTCCAGAGGACGCAGACGCCGAGACGCTGGAGACGCGCCGCCTTCAGATCATCGAAGGCGCCAAGAAGCTGGCAAGCATGAGGCGCTTGTCAGAGGCATACCAGCGCGAGATGGATCGCGCCGTAGGCGGCTCGCTGGCTCCGACTGGGCGAGCCGTCTAGGTGCGGTCCGGCAGCGCGGCGCAGCCATCGCCGACTTACTCGGGGCAAAACGCCCCGTGTACGCCACCCCAGCGGAGAACATCCGCGCCGCCCAAGCGGCGACTGACGAGCTGAAGAACTTCGAGGGCGAAGAGCGCCGTGTGATGACGGAGAGAGTCCAGCAGCTCCTTGACGCGGTTGCTGCGCAAAACGCGGCCGGCGGCTGTGCAGATGCGCTGCAGCAGCCGACCGATGACTTGCCTCCCCGTCGAGATCAAGGCGCGACCTCTCGGACGCCGACTGGCGGAGTCCGCGGAAGAAAAGAGAAGGAGCCGGCTGTCAGTCACAGTCAGACTCATATCACCATCGAGCACGACCAAGACGGCCGCCCGAGAGCAGTAGAGCGGCGGGACGACTACCTGCCTCCCCCGCCCAGAAGAGAGCGGTGAGTTTCCCCGCCGCCTGTTGAGCATCCGACTCTCGGAGGTCGCCTTGGCCGCCGAGAGGGAGTCGGAGAGAATGACGCCCGCCATCGGATCAACTGACTCCACTGATCCCTGGCGCTGGAAGAAGAAGACGAGCTGGGTCCGCCTTGCTTCGGGCCCCGCATCAGAGACGAGCCCTTCCCCAAAGGGTTCACGCTCCCCTGAGACACACCCAAGTACACCGGCTCCGTGAAGCCGAAGGACTGGCTGATAGACTACTCCACAGCCGTCAGCATAGCGAACGGCAACAAGCGAGTTGCCGTGAAGTACGTTTCTCTCATGCTCCAGGGCACGGCCCGGACATGGCTGAACAGCCTGAAGCCCCGCATCATCAATAGCTGGGTCGACTTCACCGAAGCCTTCATCCGCAACTTCACGAGCACGTACAAGCAACCTCCCAAGCCGCGCCAGCTCTCCTTGTGCGTGCAGGGCCCTGATGAATCAACACGCGACTACCTCACGCGCTGGGGCGAGCTTCGAAACTCCTGCGAGGGCGTGCACGAGGTGCAGGCTATCGAGTACTTCACCGCCGGGTGCCGAGAGGGCACCCTCCTCAAGCACAGGCTCCTCTGCGACGAGCCAGAAACCCTCGACGAACTGCTAGTCATAGCAGACAAGTACGCCACGGCCGACTCGTCCATGAAGACGGAGATTCAAGTCAACGCGGCTGGCAAGGTGACTCCCCAGGCTCCCAAAACTCCGGCTGGAGACACCAGTCGGCGACAGCAACAGAACTACAACAAGCGCAAGGCCCAGCAGCCGACTTCCAACAGTCGGCACGTCGTGACAGTTGAAGATCAACAGCCGGAGGGGCAGCCTCCGGCCAAACGGCAGAAGGGCGGCAAGTCCAATTGGTTGCCGGCTTTCTCCTATGAGCAGACTTTGGATGGTCCTTGCAAGTTCCACAGCGGCGCGAAGCCGTCAAACCACACCACCAGAAAGTGCCACTGGCTCACCAGGATCGCCAAGGGAGACGGCCTCACTCCTCCACCGCCTGCTGGGCCGCCGCCTCCGCCGCCGCCTCAGCAACCGGCGGCTCGGCCAGTCGGCGCAGTGCAAGACGAGTTCCCAGAAGAGCACGGAGCCTACGTAGTGTTCACCAGTGTGGCAGATGACCGGCGCAGCAGGCGCCAACAGCAACAAGAAGTAAACGCAGTAGCAACAGATGCTCCAGAGTTCATGCATTGGTCCGAGAGGCCTATCAGTTGGAGTCGGGCAGATCACCCAGAGGTGATGCCGAGTCCAGGCTCTTATGCCCTGGTCCTAGGTGCGACCTTGGCCACTGATAGGCGGGCCACCCGTTTTTCGCGAGTCCTGATAGATGGAGGCAGCAACATCAACATCCTGTACAAGGACACCATGGAGAAGCTAGGAATCAAGCGAAGGCAGCTGCAGAGCAGCCGGACTGTGTTCCATGGAATTGTACCCGGTCTTTCCTGCTCGCCAATTGGCAAGATCCTGATAGACGTTCTCTTCGGAGACAAAGATCATTTCCGCCGAGAGCCGGTCTGGTTCGAAGTGGTGGACTTGGAGAGCCCGTACCACGCCCTGCTCGGCCGACCTGCCTTGGCCAAGTTCATGGCGGTTCCCCACTACGCCTACCTCAAGATGAAGATGCCGAGTTCCAAGGGGATTCTGACCATAGCCGGCGACTACAAGAAGTCATCCGCCTGCGCGGCCGAGAGCAGTCGGCTGGCCGAGTCCCTGGTGATTGCGGCCGAGAAACGGCTCCTTGACCGAGTCGTGGCGATGGCCGGAAAGCAGCCAGAGATGTCGCCCGACCCCAAGGAGTCGGAGGCAGAAGGATCATTCAAGCCGGCCAAAGAAACCAAGAAGATACCCTTGGACCCAAAGCACCCAGAAAGGTACACTGTCATGGGCACGGGCCTTGACAGCAAATAGGAAGGCGAGCTCGTCAATTTCCTCCGTGAGAATCGCGACATCTTCGCGTGGTCCCCCAAAGACATGCCTGGTGTCCCGACGGAATTCGCCGAGCATAAGCTACACGTCAGGCCAGATATGAAGCCCGTCAGGAAGCCCTTGCGCCGCCTGTCAGAAGAGAAAAGAAGAGTAGTTGGAGAAGAGATAGCCCGGCTCCTGGCAGCCGGTTTCATCATGGAAGTGTTTTTTCCAGAATGGCTGGCAAACCCGGTTTTGGTGCTGAAGAAGAACAAGCAGTGGCGGATGTGCATCGACTACACAAGCCTCAACAAAGCCTGCCCCAAAGACCCGTTTGCCTTACCAAGAATTGATCAGGTGATAGACTCCACAGCCGGATGCGAGCTTCTGAGTTTCCTAGACGCATATTCAGGATATCACCAGATCAAGCTGAACCCAGCGGACAGACTGAAGACCGCCTTCATCACGCCATTTGGAGCCTTCTGCTACCTGACGATGACGTTCGGCTTGAGGAATGCCGGCGCCACCTTTCAGCGTTGCATGCAGAAATGCCTCCTCAAGCAACTCGGCAGGAATGCCCACGTCTATGTGGATGATGTGGTGGTGAAGACGGAGAAGCATGGGAAGCTGCTGGAAGACCTCAAGGAGACCTTTGAGAATCTGCACCGATTCCAGATCAAGCTCAACCCTGAGAGGTGCGTTTTCGGAGTACCAGCCGGACAACTCCTTGGCTTCCTGGTCTCCGAACACGGCATAGAGTGCAACCCCATGAAGATCAAGGCCATTGAGAGAATGGAGGTACCCAGCCGTCTGTTGGATGTGCAGAAGTTCACCGGCTGCCTGGCGTCCATCAGCCGATTTATCAGTCGGCTGGGTGAGAAAGCCCTGCCCTTGTATCAGTTATGAAGAAGACCACCTTTTTTGAGTGGAACCACAAGGCGAATGAGGCATTTCTCCAACTGAAGAAGATGTTGACTACTCCCCCCGTGTTGGCGGCTCCGACTCCCAAAGAGCCCATGCTCTTGTACATCGCCGCCACCAGCCGAGTAGTCAGCACAGTCATTGTAGTCAAGCGCAAGGAGGACGGCAAGGCGCTCCCTGTCCAGAGACCGGTATATTACCTGAGCGAGGTACTGTCGACCTCCAAGCAGAACTACCCTCACTACCAGAAGATGTGCTACGGCGTGCATTTTACCGCCAAGAAGCTGAAGCCCTACTTTCAAGAGCATCCAATCACTGTGGTTTGCACCGCTCCACTCGCCGAGATCATTGGAAGCCGAGACGCCTCCGGCTGAGTAGCCAAATGGGCTATAGATCTAGCTCCTTACACCATCTACTACCAGCCCCGCACCGCCATCAAGTCGCAGGCGCTAGCCGACTTCCTCGTCGACTGGGCTGAGACCCAGTACCTGCCGCCAGCGCCTGACTCCACCCATTGGCGGATGCATTTCGACGGCTCCAAGATGCGCACCGGCCTGGGAGCCGGCGTCATCCTCACCTCCCCTAAAGGCGACAAGCTCAAGTATGTGCTGCAGATCCACTTCGCCGCCTCCAACAACGTCGCCAAATATGAGGCGCTCATTCACGGGCTCCGGCTTGCCAAAGAACTCGGCATTCGCCGGATCCTGTGCTATGGCGACTCCGACTTGGTGGTTCAGCAATCATCCGGCGACTGGGACGCCAAAGACGCAAACATGGCGAGCTACCACTTCTTGGTGCAGCAACTCAGCGGATACTTCGAGGGGTGCGAATTCCTCCATGTGCCAAGAAATGACAAGATCAAGCAGATGCCTTGGCACGAGTCGGCTCCACTCGCCAAGCGATACCTTTCGGCGTCGCCCTTCAGCGCCTCCTCAAGCCGTCTATCAAGCCTTCACCAGAGTCAGACTCCATCTTCGTGCCGGCTCCTCCAGAAGTAGTCGGATCCGACTCCAAAGCCCCAGCAGACAGCCTCAAGAAAACCACAGTTGAAACCGGCCTGGGGACTCCAGAACCCGGCCCGGGGACTGTGCCAACCGGCCCGGGGACTCCAGAACCTGGCCCGGGGACTTCATAGCCCGGCTCCGTCAATCCAGCAAACGGCCGCAGACCCCAGCCCGCCGCCTCCCAGCCCAGCCACCCTTGTCCAAGTCGCTGTGATAGCAGTTGAAGAGATAGCAGCACCTTCATGGGCGCAGCCCATCCTCAAATTTCTAGTGAACAGAGAGTTGCCGACAGATGAGATCCTGGCTCGGCAAGTGCAGCGCCGAGCGGCAGCATACACCATAGTCAACAGAGAGCTAGTCAGGCGCAGTGTCACTAGTGTCTACCAGCGCTGCGTGGAATCAGAACAAGGCCAAGCAATTCTCAAAGACATCCATCAGGGCGAGTGCGGCCACCATGTGGCTTCAAGGGCACTCGTCGCCAAAGCCTTTCGGCACGGTTTCTTTTGGCCGACTGCCCTGGAAGAAGCTAAAGAGCTAGTCCAAAAATGCAAGGGGTGCCAGATGTTCCGCTCCAAGCCACTTCAGCCGGCTTCCGCGCTGAAGACAATCCCCATCGCCTGGCCCTTCGCAGTTTGGGGCCTGGACATGGTAGGACCATTCAAGACGGCCCGAGGCGGCCTAACTCATCTGCTTGTCGCGGTGGACAAGTTCACCAAGTGGGTGGAAGCAAAGCCCATCAAGAAGTTGAACGGGCCGACTGCAGTAACCTTCATCGCCGACATAACGGTGCGGTACGGCATACCGCACAACATCATCACTGACAACGGCACAAACTTTGCCAAGGGCGCCTTGGCCCGTTTTTGCGCGACGCAGGGCATCCGACTGGACTTAGCGTCCGTTGCCCATCCGGAGTCAAACGGCCAGGTGGAACGAGCCAATGGCCTCATCCTGTCCGGCATCAAGCCTCGACTGGTCGAACCACTCGAGCGTTCGGCTGGCTATTGGGTCGAGGAGCTACCAGCCATCCTCTGGAGTCTGCGCACGACTCCAAACAAGTCAACCGGCTTCACGCCTTTCTTCCTCGTCTACGGTGCCGAAGCCGTCATCCCGACGGATATAGAGTTCGACTCTCCACGAGTCACCATGTATACCAAAGAGGAAGCTGAAGAAGCACGCCAAGACGGCGTTGATCTGCTGGAAGAGGGCCGGCTGTTGGCACTCAGCTGGTCCAGCATCTACCAGCAAAGTCTGCGTCGATACTACAACCGCAAGGTCAAGCCGAGATCGTTCCAAGAGGGCGACCTTGTGCTCCGGCTGATTCAGAGAACAGCCGGCCAGCACAAGTTGTCGGCACCTTGGGAGGGTCCCTTCATCATCAGCAAGGTGCTAGGGAACGACGCCTACTATCTGATTGACGCTCAGAAGCCTCGAGCGCGCAAGAGGGACGACTCCGGCAAAGAAACAGAGCGCCCGTGGAACGCGAATCTTCTTCGAAGATTTTACAGTTGATGCAGTATGTATCGCACCACCCCATTTGTATTAAAGTACTAAGACCTTAGGCCCCCCGAGACGAGCTCGGGGACTGCCTTTTTGTTATCTGTATGTAAGAATCACGCTTCCGAATATGCTACTCTTTTTATCATACCGTCTGGCACCGGGTCCGACTAGTCGGCCCGGGGACTTGCCGTCTTGCGCTATGAAATGCTTCCTGCAGTCGGACAAGTAATGTGTTGCACTCAAGCCGTCTCCTGTCAAAAGCCGCAGCTCGCAGAGCGACTGCTGGTAGGCAGAGAACAAGCAAGAACGAGCGCACACATGAAAAAATGGCTAAGGACCTAAAAGCTTATGCATAGCTCAAGCCAGCTACCAGCCTCCCCCCACAGAGCCGACTCAGGAGTAGTAGGCTCGCCGTCTTAGCTTTTATCAAAGACAACCGACTCTCGGATAGTCGGCCTGTCGCTTTCTAGACGACTTGCTAAAGAAACTCTAAACGGCCAAATACTTGCCTTCCCGAAGTAGCCAAGCACTTGACCTTGCGACAGTCCGCAGAGCGGCTGTCCAGCCGGCAAGGCGGCAACTAAAGGAAGACGGCAAAGGAAAAAGTCTAAGGAGCAATAAGCAAGGAAAGGCGGAAATCGGATAAATATTTACATAGGCCCTTGGCCGAATTTTCGAATAGAAATTCAGGATACACCCCGCGGGTGGAATTGTTCGAACCTAACAAGTCTTTCAAAAGATTACTAAAGACAGATAAACAGAGGCAGAAAAAGCAGTCTAGGAGGCACCCTCCGGGGCCGGAGGATCGGAGGTGACGGCGGTGTCGGGTGTCGGGGCAGTCTGCTGGGCGGTCTCAGCTAGGTCGCCTCCGGCAGCAGTCGCCTTGTCTCCGCGCGGCTCGTTGCCGGAGGCGCGATCGGGCTGAGGCTGGTCGCCTGCTCCGTCTTCTGGCGCCTCCTCCTCGCCTCCGTCCTCCGCCTAGTCCTCCTCCTCGGCGCTGGAGTCGATCACCTCCGCCGAGTCTTCCTCATACTCCGGGTTCATCCCGAACCAGTCCGGCGGCACTTCCTCGCCGCCTTCAATCCGCTCGGGCACGAAGATGTTGGTGTCCGTGTACTCGGCGATGGCTGCCGCGCGCTCGACAAGGGCGCCTTCTACGGCCTCCAGCTCGGCCTGGGCTTCTGACCGGAACGCGGCCAGACGGTCCAGGTCCAGCCCCGGATACCACGCCTTGACGAACTCCAAGGCCCGGCGTGCTCCGGCCCGGGCCGAGGAGCCCTTCCAAGCCTCGAGACGGCCGGCGGCGACTTCCAGCCAGTCGGCGGTCCAACTGGCGGTGCGCAGAGCCGGCATGTCTGGCCACAGGGCGGCAACCGCCTGGGCACCGGCACGCTGAAGCCGGCGCAGCAGCCGGTGAGCCGGACGAAGACGGGCCCCAATGCTCAGGAGCTGCTCGTCGATGGTTCGGGGGGCATTGGTGGCGATCACCTCACCCTTCGCCCTTCGCGCCTCCCGAGCAGCCTCGATGGCCAGAGGGACCGCCTGTGAATGACCAGGGAAGAAGTCTGCCCAAACAAAAAAGAAGAAAGTCAGAAAATCAGAAGTCGACCCGATACATAGTCAGAAGCCCAAAGAAACGAAAGGGACTTACCATCAACGATGTCCTCGAGCTCGTGGTAACCAGAGGTCAGCATCGCCTCCCTATCAGTCCAGGCGGAGCGCTCGATCTCGAACTCGGCCATGAGGGCGGCCTCCCGCGTCTTGGCCTCGTCCTGCGCCTTTTGGAGCAGCTCCTTCTGCTCGGCCAGCTGCGCCGCCAGCAGGTCACGCTCTTTGGCGAGCCTGCCGCAGTCCTCCTCCTTGGCACGCCGAGCAGTGTTGGCCTCGCCTAGCTGCTCCTGAAGGGCGGCGTTGGCACCTGAAGAACGAAGGAAGAAGCAAGAAAGTCATCAGTAAATTAGATCGCCGGGGAGATCTGGCCCGACTGCTCAGCAGTCAGCCCGAATCTCGGGGACTATAGCCCGCGGGTGCGCCCCCGCGCCCCAGCGAAGAAGGAAGAAAAGAACTCACCCCGGCTTTCCACCAAGTCGGCGGTCCGCTTGTTCAGCTCCTCGACATTGCGGTTGAAGGCAGTGGCGCGGAGGTTATGATACTCCTACAAAAAGACGACAAAGGGAAAGTTAGTATTCGGAGCTCGCCAGAGGGAGTTCCGAACCGCCTGCTCAGCAGCCGGCCCGGAACTCGGGGACTACACCCAGTGGGTGCGCTGGCGCGCCCCCACAGAGGACAGGAATCAAAAAAGAAGAAGGAAACATACTCGGACAGATGTCCGCATGGCCAGATACGCCCTGGTGCAGACTTGGAGGGCGTCGCTTTCCGCTCGCAGCTTCGCCTGGACGTCCAGGAGTGCCTGGTTCAGCGGGCCGGTGCCGCCTCCGCGCAACCACCCGGTGGGCGCAGCACTGGAGGCCTCGACGTCTAGACTCGCCGAGCTGGCAGCGCCGGTCTCCCGAGCTCGCGGCGCCGAGGTCGTCCTCCCAAGCCGCCGGCGCGCCGGCGCGGCGACTTGAAGAAGTAGCCGCGCCTCGGCCTCGTCCGTGATCGGCGGATCCAACGGGCCCACCGGCTGTTTGCCGTGCAGCCTCCCAGACGGTGGCGGAGGCGGCGGAGGCGGCGCGAGGGTGTCCGAGCCTGAAGCCTTGCCGCCCTCCTCCACGAGGGGGTTCTCGGTGCCGACCTCTCCGGTCTGCCCCGTGAACTCCGAGGCCGGCGGCGCCGACGACAACGGAGGAACGAGCATCGCCGGTCGGCCACGCGCGGCTTCCTCAGCACGCCGCTTCACCGCGGCGGCGGCTTCGGCCTCCTCCAGTTTCTTCTGAGCGTTGGCGGCCGCCTTCTCGGCCTGCGCCTTCTCCAGGCGGTCGGCCTCCTCCTCGTCGCGCTTTTCCCGCGCGTTCCGCTTCGTCGCCTCCCGAAGGTCGGCGGCGTTGGCGGATGTCTCTGCCGGCCCCATAACAGAGGGGACGGCGACTCTTTCGAGGGTGAGGGAGGCCCTGAAGAGGAGCAGAGGAAAAATCAAAGAAGACTCGGACAAGATACAACAAAGAAAAATAAGAGAGCGTAAAGACTTACGCGAAAACTAACGGCGGCCTTCTCACTTCCCTTTGGAAGCGGTTGGCTTCGCGGCCGCCTCCTCCCGTTTGGTCGCGGCGGCCGCCCCCTTGAACTTCTTCGGCTTGCTGCTGGGCGCACTCGGCCCGGCGTGACGCCTCTTCGCGCCGCCTTGGCCGGCCTGGCCGGCCCTCGGCTGGTGGCGCGGGACGACTTCCACGTCGGCATCGTCTTCAGGCCAGTCGGCGAAGGTGGCCGAGGGCCTGAAGCCGCCGTCTGCCCCTTCCCCGCCGCCTTCGGCGTCGGCCTCCAGCGCCGCCGCCCCCAAGTCGGGGTCGTCAACGTCGCTCTTCGCACGGTCTGGGACGTAGTCGCGGGGCTCTTGTGTGGCGCTGGCTGCGGGCTCCATGAGGGGGTTCTGCCCAGAAGAAACCAACAAGAATTAGAAGCCGGAGTCGGCCACAAAGAAGACAAAACTACGTGAAGATGCGACTTACCACTGGAGGGGGGTTGTCGCGCGAGTAGGGCTCCTTGCCGAACTGCCAGTCCTCCGTGAACTCGTAGTGCGTGATGTGGTTCACCAAGTTCGCCACCTCTATGCGGGGCATCTCCTTGGTGCACAACCGACTCGGGTCGTGGCGGCCGCTCATCTGACATATGAGGTGAGGCCGGCCTTGGAGCGGGAGGACTCAGCGCGCCACGAAGGCGGCCAGAAGGTCGGATCCAACGAGGCCCTCCGACTGCAGCAGGACTCGGAGTCGCGCTACGGCGGCGGCTCCGGAGGGAGTCAGCGACTTGGACCGGTGAGACCAACTGGGGAGCCTCCCAATCAGGGGAGGGGGGGCGGGTTGAAGGGCGGCAGGTTAACCCAGTCGCCGTCGGTGGAGAGGTTCTTCACGTAGAAGTAGGAGCGCTGCCACATCTTCACCGACTTTATCAGCGAGATGGGAGGAAAGGGGTTGTCGGCCGTCGTGCGCCGCACCGCGATGTAGGTGCCGCACTGAGCTGGCGTGCCGGCGGCTTGCGTACCAAGCTTCGAAGAGAAGAATTCTCCCCACAACTCGAGGGTGGGGAGAACGCCGAGGAAACCTTCGCACAGAGTGGCGAAGGCGGAGAGCAGCACCACCGCATTTGGAGTAAGGTGGTGTGGTTGGAGGCTGTGGAACTCCAGGAACGAGCGGAAGAACCCGCTCGCCGGCAGCCCCAGTCCGCGCATGAAGTGCGAGCGGAAGACGACCCGCTCGCCCTCCTCCGGCGCGGGCCTGGTCTCTCCCGCCGGCGCGGGGCGGGCGTGCACGAGGTCCGCGCTGGGGAGACGGCGGGTCCAGCGGAGGAACTCGATATGTTCCGCCTCCTCATCCGAACCGTCCCACACGCCGGAGCGCGTGGCGGGGGCCGCGGCGGAGGAAGAGCTCATCGCCGTGGTGTGAGGTGCTTTTGCTCGCGGCGGAGGAAGAAGAGAAGGCAGGAGAGTGGGGGAGAGGATGCGCGTGCGGTGCCGTCCCGGTCCCCCCTGCCTATTTATAGCCCTGTGGGCTGAGGAGCCGAGGGGGCGAGCGTGGGATTAACTGCGCACGAAGCCCACGCCGCCCCACGATTTACCCCACGAAGTTACTGCGCGCAGTAACGACGTGGGGAAGCCAACCGTTCGCGACCGCAGCGGATCCGTTCGGATGCCGAGGCACGGTAGTGGCGGGCCCCGCCTGACGGCCCGTCCCGTCGCGCGCGTGGGTGAGCAGACTATCCCCCCACATGGCGCCATGCGATAGGACCGCCTCGATGGCAGCAGGGAAGCGTATCCAATACGCCGCCTGATTTCCCGCCACGACTTACCAACGGCGACCCCGCTCGAGCAAATCCGACTTCAGCGAGTCGGCCCAAAAGAAGACGACGACCGAATCTCAGAGTCTGCGCGGGGAAGTTTGAAACTGTTGAAGCCCCACGAGGCGGCGTCCGCAGGGCTTCACCAGCTTCGGGGACTACTGTCGGAGTAATGGGCCACGGGTAGGCTGACCCGGGACCCTAGATCTTTCAAGACATCGGGGCAGGCCGCACCCCTTCAACCGAGTCCCAGTTGGCGACCTCCAGAGAGGCCGAGTCCCAGCTGGCGATCTCCAGAGAGGCCGAATCCCAGATGGCGATCTCCGGAGAAGCCGGGTCCCCGATGACGACTCCAAGGCAAGCCGACTCCAAGCTGGCGACCTCCAGAGAGGCCGACTATGGGAGTCGGCCCACGACGCTTCAAAAAGCCCGATGCGGGGTACGGTCATGACGTGGCCGTCCCCCTACCTACGAGGGACTGGCATGGCTACAGTGAGCCGTATCGCCAGAAGATCTCCGGCGAGGCGCGGCACTGTTGCCATGCCTGCCCTGACCTCAGCCACAGTGCGCGACGCACTGTGCCCACGACGCCAGCCTGTACGGCCCGAAGACCGTGGGGCCGCCTGTCAGTGGGTGGACCGAAGGCGGCCAGAGTGCCCGAAGACGGCCCTGTGGGAGTCGGCCTCCCCGGAGTCGGCCGTCTCCCCTCCAGGGCCCCAGGAGCCATTAACTAGGTTGGATGGGGAATGGCGACAGTGATCGCCCGATAGACGGCGGCACTGTTGCCATGACCCGATGACCACACCTGCGTCATCAGGAGCGCCGCACAGTGTCTGGCCTGTCCGCGGGACCCACCAGTCGGCGGGCCCCAGAAGCCGACAGGAAGGACAGCGGCATGAGAGACAGACGGCTGGGACCCACGCCCAGCCGGATTACCATTGTACCCCCGGGGGGTAGGCCTATATAAACCCCCCGGGGCACCCATGCAAAGGGTTCGGACCTTGATAGAGATAGACCGCATAGCACAGGAAGGAGAGAACTAGCCTTGTTCTCCCCTGCCTCTCGATACAGCTCTAGGAGCACCATTGTAGCCACTTTGCTTGAGTGATCATGCGGAGACCCCGCAGAGCAGCAGTAGGGGTGTTATCTCCCCGGAGAGCCCCGAAGCTGGGTAAGATTCGCCGGCGTGCATGTCTACGCCTTATCCCATTTACAGGCACCGGCGACGTTCTACTCGCCCCCACCATGATAAGCCATCCACTGGCATATGTCGCACCCAACCCCCGACAGGCACACAAGCTGTTTATTCATGCTTCCCAAGAATCTAGAGCCATCTTATTACAGTTTGGGAGCAATGTGAATACAAAATAGCAGACCATAACATGTGAACTCTATGCTCTTGAAACCACATGGTAAATAAAGAGTACTCAAACATCAGCTTACAGGTTGTGCAACGGTCTTCTTTTGAACATCATCGTTCAGTTGAATGAATCGTGTGTAATTACTAAGTACGACTAAAGAAGTACTGGTATATGAAGATGCAAGTGCGAAAGCTATTTTCTCTACCAAGATATGGAGCAATAAAAATTAGCTTTACAAACTGGTATGTAATTTTTTCATTGGTATTCTCAATCGCAAATGATTGTTACACACACATGCAGAACAAACCATCAATTAGCTACCTCTTCTAGCTAGTTTGACAAGGTAGCCAACCCCAATAGAACAATAATTAACTTTCTACATAACCATGTGAGCAGAACAAGCAAAGCACGCACTCAATGGCAACAAAAAATAAAATAATTAGACTTACCAGTTGATCAGATAGTTGGTTCCGATAACAGCGTCGGGAAGCTAAAGTAGGGGAGAGCACGCTTGCAATTGAGGAACTACTCCATCCTTGTACAGACTTTGGTAATTTCATGAGTCTTGACCTCCATTGAGTAACAATCCACATTCTCAACACGAATACCTTTTGGAGCACCTTGGAAGAACAAGAATCCCTCAGCTGCACCCACTGTGGAAATGGAATAGTCACGATACTGCCCTGGCAGGCTTATGACCTTCTCGAGCTCCCATTCTTGGGAATTATTCTGTAGAGAGGTATGGTAGAGAGCAAAGTAGCCATCCTGACGGACAAGAGAAAACATCTCAAGGGTTCCTTCCCTACCCGCAACAACTGAATTCGGACGCCGAGGATCAGATCTCTCGTTATGCAGATCTCTGAGCTCCTGATGGTAGCCGGTGAGAAGATCGACAGTGGAAAACCTCATGGTGCACGTGTCCAGCACCATCAAATGGTCACCCCAAGTATAAGGTTCTGTCCAGTAGAAGCGACGACCCACACAGACAAAACAGAACATCTGGTCCAAAGAAGGGAGGACAGGAGACTCCACCATACACCATTGCATAGTTGTGGATGGGAAGACAAAGAGGACGAGCTTGGTCTGGTATTTTGCTATGCATATCACCTTGAAGGGTTCCTCCTCCCCATTCTCGCTGGTGCTGGGAGCAAGTACAGGCTCGAACTCCCAAAGAGAATCTTGTGGCTGGGCGGCGAGGTCTTCAGGTATGGTTGGAAGCAGCACGTATCTGCTGGACAGGGGGTCGCAGACGGCGAGGTGGAAGCCGGCGGCGTTGCACCGCTCCCGTCCGGTCCATGTGGGGCGGTCACGCGGGGGGAGCTCATTAACGTCCATGAGGATGAATACATCGGGGTCGTCTTCGGAGTAGCAACAAATGCGCACGGTGCGGGGGTGGAGGAAGATCCAGTCGAGGAGGACGCGGCCGCCGCGGACGTCGCGGGGGCGCCAGCAGGGGCCTTCCCTGTCGTCTTGGACGCCCGGCGGGACGTAGTAGGAGGAAGAATAAACGACGGCCGGGACGAAGGAGAAATCGGCGGCGCAAGGGCCGAGGGCGCCGGCGAGCGGGGCGTAGGGGTGCGGCGCCTGGGCGGGGTGGAATCCGTCCGCGTCCATGAAGCCAACGAGCGGAGGCCGGTGCAGCGCGCGGAAGCGGCGGCGGAAGGGGCGGCCTTTGATGACGCGACGGAAGGTGGTGCAGGCGGCGGAGGCGCAGGCGAGCGCGTCCGGGGTGGGCAGGCGGAGGAAGATCTCCTCCAGGAGGTCGTCGGGGACGGGGATAGAGGCCAGCGGCGGCGCCATGGCGGCCGTGGTGGAGAAAGGGGATCGAGGGTTAGGGCTTGGGATGCTGGGAGCGAAGAGTGAGTGAGTGGGCTGTGAGTCGTACGGCCATTTAGCAAACGCCTAGTAAAGCTTGGAAAATTGTAGCCCTCAAAACATTTTAAATGAAATTGTAGTAGTATAAAGCATTATAATTCTCGCCTCCTTTTTACATAAGAAAAACTCATTTCAACTATATTTACACACTAAAATCTCCAGCTACATTAAAACTACATTTACACATTTAAAACGTAAATTGTTGTTTAAAGCCCCATAATTCTTGGCCCCATAAAGGTTGGAAAATTTCAATTTTATGTAAAAACATTTCAACACGGGCGAAACCCTATATTGTGATGTCGCCTCCACTACTCAACCCCATCACCCCCTAGTCGTCGGCTCTTCACCGAATGACGCCATCGGGCCGAGAACGTGTAGTCGATGGTGCGGCGGGGCTTTTTCCTTTCCCATATGCAGGAAAATATGGTGGGGGAGGCTTGGCCCCCTTCGCCTGCACGGTGTGGCATCCTCTTTCGGCTCCAGAGTTTTCCCTGGCAACGCTTCTGGTGGGAGATTGATTTAACATCTGCACGCTCGGAGTTGCGACGTCGGCAGGCTACAAGGGCTTCGATCTGATGTCCACTGATTCGATGTTTAGGGGTAGGCTTGCTATCATCTCCGCTTAGATAGTTCTTACCATCGCGCATCAACTTGTGTCGGCCTTTAGTGGTTTTCGGGGTAGTGTAGCGACGATGGGATGCTAGATATGGCCGGGTTCCAGCCGGATCTGGCTTGTTGGTGTTGGGAATCGTTGCATGGAAAACAAAAAAAATTACGCACATGCTATGATCTATCCATAGAGATGCATAGCAACGAGGGGGAGAGTGTATCTACGTACCCTCGTAGACCATAAGCGGGAGCGTTTCTCAACGCGGTTGATGTAGTCGAGCTTCTTCACGCTTCAACCGATCAAGTGTTGAACGCACAACACCTCTGCATTCTGCACACGTTCAGCTCAGTGATGTCCCTCGCCTTTTGATCCAGCAAGACGTCGAGGTAGTAGATGAGTTCCGTCAGCACGACAGCGTGGTGACGGTGATGGTGAAGTGGTCCTCGCAGGGCTTTGCCTAAGCACTACAAAAATATGATCGGGGGTGTAATCGGTGGAGGGTGGGATGTGGTAGGCGCCCCCCGACATATATATAGGTGGGATGGGAGAGGCCAGGAGGCGCCCCAAGTAGGACTGAATCCTACTTGGGCTCCTCCCGAGCCGCCCCGGCCCTGCCATATATGTCCAAGGGGGAAGGAAAGAGAGGGGGATAGGAAGGAAGGGGGAATCATATTCCTCTATTTCCTTTCCCTTCCCCTCTTTCCTTATCCTCCTTGGACAGCCCATATGGGGGGCGTACCAGCCCCTTGTGGCTGGTGCGTTTCCCCTCTTGGCCCATAAGGCCCATATCTTTTCCAGGGGTGCCCGGAACCCCTTCCGGTGACCCGATAAGTACCCGGTACCCCCCGAAACACTTCCGGTGTTCGAATACTATCGTCCTATATATATCAATATTTACCTCTCAACCATTTCGAGACTCCTTGTCATGTCCATGATCTCATTCGGGACTCCGAACAACATTCAGTCACCAAATCACATAACTCATATAATACTATATCGTCATCGAATGTTAAGCGTGCGGACTCTACAGGTTCGAGAACTATGTAGACATGTCCGAGACACTTCTCCGGTCAATAACCAATAGAGGAACCTGGATGCCCATATTGGCTCCTACATATTCTACGAAGATCTTTATCGGTCGAACCGTTATGACAACATATGTAATTCCCTTTGTCCATCGGTATGTTACTTGCACAAGATTCGATCGTCAGTATCTTCATACCTAGTTCAATCTCGTTACTGGCAAGTCTCTTTACTCGTTCCGTAATACATCACTTTGTGACTAACTCCTTAGTCATTTGCTTGCAAGCTTATCATATGTATTACCGAGAGGGCCCTTAGATACCTCTCCGATACTCGGAGTGACAAATCCTAATCTCGATTTATGCCAACTCAACAAACACCTTCGGAGATACCTGTAGAGCATCTTTATAATCATCCAGGTACGTTCTGACGTTTGATAGCACACAGGGCATTCCTCCGGTATCCTGGAGTTGCATAATCTCATAGTTGAAGGAATATGTATTTGACATGAAGAAAGCAAAAGCAATAAAACTGAACGATCATAATGCTAAGCTAATGGATGGGTCTTGTCCATCACATCACTCTCCTAATGATGTGATCCCATTATCAAATGACAACTCATGTCCATGGTTAGGAAACCTTAACCATCTTTGATCAACGAGCTAGTCAAGTAGAGGCTCACTAGGGACATGGTGTTTGTTTATGTATTCACACATGTATTTAGGTTTCCGATCAATACAATTCTAGCATGAATAATAAACCTTTATCATGAATAAGGAAATATATAATAACAACTTTATTATTGCCTCTAGGGCATATTTCCTTCAGTCTCCCACTTGCATTAGAGTCAATAATCTAGATTACATTGTAATAAATCTAACACCCATGGAGTCTTGGTGCTGATCGGAAGAGGCTTAGTCAACGGGTCTGTTACATTCAGATCCGTATGTATTTTGCAAATCTCTATGTCTCCATCCTTGACTTGTTCACTGATACGTATGTCTCCAACGTATCTATAATTTTTGATTGTTCCATGCTATTATTGTAACGCCCCGAATCTGATGCGCAGGTGTCTTCCAGCTTTTCGCCTTCGTTCCCATGACATTTGCTTGCGTGTTGCATTTTGCCATGTCATCATCTGCATTTCATCTGCATGTTTTTCAAAACTTGCATCCGTTCGGGTTCCCCCGGTTCTCTCCGTTGTCCGTTCTGAGCCCAGACACACTCGCACGCGCCAGCGGCACCTCCGAAATATTATTTTATAAGTGGCATAAAAATGTTCTCGGAATGGGATGAAAGTTGGCGTGCGGTCTTATTATAGTGTAGGTAGACAGCCTGTCAAGTTTCGTCGCATTCGGAGTTCATTTGATAGCCCAACCATTAAACTTATAACCGCAATATAGTCGGTATATTCGTCGGGTGTTTTCGGTCTCCGAAAACCCGTGCCGGGCTGCTATCTCTTCTCTCCTTATAGCCTAGCCCATCTACACAGCCCACCAACCCCTCTCCTAGCTCCCTCTACCTATAAAAGCGCCCCCTCCTCCTCCATTTCCGGGGCTAAACCCTAGCCCCGCTCCCCTCGCACCACCGGACATGTCCACTCCCTCGCCGGACATGTCCGCCCCGCCGTCGCAGCCAACCACGGGCTGCCACGTGTCCCCACCGCCGCCGTTCCCACCGCGCGCCGCCGCGGGCCCATGAGCCCAGATCGGTGTTAGGGAACGTAGTAATTTCAAAAAAATTCCTACGCACACGCAAGATCATGGTGATGCATAGCAACGAGAGGGGAGAGTGTTGTCCACGTACCCTCGTAGACCGAAAGCGGAAGCGTTAGCACAACGCGGTTGATGTAGTCATACGTCTTCACGGCCCGACCGATCAAGCACCGAAAGCACGGCACCTCCGAGTTCTTGCACACGTTCAGCTCGATGACGTCCCTCGAACTCCGATCCAGCCAAGTGTCAAGGGAGAGTTCCGTCAGCACGACGGCGTGGTGACGATTATGATGTTCTATCGACGTAGGGCTTCGCCTAAGCACCGATATGGTATTATCGAGGTGGAATATAGTGGAGGGGGGCACCGCACACGGCTAATAGATCTCTAGGATCAATTGTTGTTGTGTCTAGAGGTGCCCTCCTGCCCCCGTATATAAAGGAGCAAGGGGGGAGGGGGTGATACGTCCATTTTGCATCATGCTTTTATATCAATATTAATTGCATTATGGGCTGTTATTACACATTATATCTCAATACTTATGGCTATTCTCTCTTATTTTACAAGGTTTACCATGAAGAGGGGGAATGCCGGCAGCTAGAATTCTAGCTGGAAAAGGAGCAAACGTTGGAAACCTATTCTGCACAACTCCAAAAGTCCTGAAACTCCACAAAACCACTTTTTGGATTTAATAAGAATTTATGAGCGAAAGAAATAGGCCAGGGGGCCCACACCCTATCCAGGAGACGGGGGTGCGCCCCCCCTGTAGGGCACGGCCTCCTATCTCCTGGGCCCCCTGGTGGGCCTCCGGCGTCCATCTTCTGCTATATCATCACTTTTACCCTAGAAAAAATCATGGGCAAGCTTACGGGACGAAACTCCACCACCACGAGGCGGAACCTTGGCGGAATCAATCTAGGGCTCTGTCGGAGCTGTTCTACCGGGGACACTTCCCTCCGGGAGGGGGAAATCATCACCAACGTCATCACCAACTATCCTCTCATCGGGAGGGGGTCAATCTCCATAAACATCTTCACCAGCACCATCTCCTCTCAAAACCCTAGTTTATCTCTTGCATCCAATCTTGTATCAAAACCACAAATTTGTACCTGTGGGTTGCTAGTAGTGTTGATTACTCCTTGTAGTTGATGCTATTTGGTTTACTTGGTGGAAGATCATATGTTCAGATCCTTTATGCATATTAATACCCCTCTGATTATGAACATGAATATGCTTTGTGAGTAGTTACGTTTGTTCCTGAGGACATGGGTGAAGTCTTGCTATTAGTAGTCATGTGAATTTGGTACTCGTTCAATATTTTGATGATATGTATGTTGTCTTTCCTCTAGTGGTGTTATGTGAACGTCGACTACATGACACTTCACCATTATTTGGGCCTAGAGGAAGGCATAAGGAAGTAGTAAGTAGATGATGGGTTGCTAGAGCGACAGAAGCTTAAACCCTAGTTTAAGCGTTGCTTCGTTAGGGGTTGATATGGACCCATATGTTTAATGCTGTGGTTAGGTTTACCTTAATACTCCTTTTTGTAGTTGCAGATGCTTGCAATAGGGGTTAATCATAAGTGGGATGCTTGTCCAAGTTAGGGCAGTACCCAAGTACCGGTCCACCCACATATCAAATTATCAAAGTACCGAACGCGAATCTTATGAACGTGATGAAAACTAGCTTGACGATAATTCCCAATGTGTCCTCGGGAGCTCCTTCTTCATTATTAGAATTTGTCTAGGCTTATCCTTTGCTACATAAAGGATTGGGCCACCTTGCTGCACTTTATTTACTTTATTTACTTTTTGCTCGTTATTATTTATCTTATCATAAAACTATCTATAATCTATTATTTCAGTGCTTGCAGAGAAAACCTTACTGAAAACCGCTTATCATTTCCTTCTGCTCCTCGTTGGGTTCGACACTCTTACTTATTGAAAGGACTATGATAGATCCCCTATACTTGTTGGTCACCAAGACTCTTTTATGGTGCCGTTGCTGGGGAGTGTAGCGCTTTTGGTGAGTGGAACTTGGTAAGGAAACATTTATATAGTGTACTGAAATTTTTGGTTACTTGTCACTATGGAAACTAATCCCTTGAGGGGCTTGTTTGGGGTATCTTCACCCCAACCAGAAGAGCAAAGAGATGCTCCTCAACCTACTGAACTTTATGAAAATATTCACTTTGAGATTCCTTCGGGTATGATAGAAAAACTGCTAGCTAACCTTGTTGCAGGAGACGTAACATTGCATCCCGACTTACACCTTATCTTTGTGGATGAAGTTTGTGGATTATTTAAGCTTGCAGGTATTCCCGATGATGTTGTCAAAAGGAAGGTCCCTTTATCTTTGAAGGGAGATGCAATGACATGGTATAGGCTATGTGATGATACGAGATCTTGGAATTATAAGTGATTGAAGTTGGAATTTCACCAGAAGTTCTATCCTATGCATCTTGTTCATCGGGATCGTAATTACATATATAATTTCTGGCCTCGCGAAGGAGAAAGCATCGCTCAAGCTTGGGGGAGGCTTAAGTCAATGTTATATTCATGCCCCAATCATGAGCTCTCTCGGGAAATGAGTATTCGGAATTTTTATGCTCGGCTTTCTCTTGATAATCGCAACCTGCTCGATACTTCCTGTGCTGGTTCTATATGCTGAAGACTATTGATTTCAAATGGGACTTATTGGAAAGAATTAAACGCAACTCTGAAGATTGGGGTTCCGACGATGGTAAGGAGTCAGGTATGACACCTAAGTTCGATTGTGTTAAATCTTTTATGGATACCGATGCTTTCCGTGGATTTAGCTCTAAGTATGGACTTGACTCTGAGATAGTAGCTACTTTTTGTGAAACTTTTGCTACTCACGTTGATCTCCCTAAAGAGAAGTGGTTTAAATATAATCCTCCTGTAGAAGTGAAAGTAGTTGCACCTATTACAGTCAAAGAAAAGACTATTACATATAGTGATCCTATTATTCCTACTGCTTATGTTGAAAAACCTCCTTTTCCTGTTAGGATAAAAGATCATGCTAAAGCTTCGACTGTTGTTCGTAAGAGTAATACTAGGACCTATACACCTCCTGTGCAAATTAATGTTGAACCTGGTATTACTATGATTAAAGATCTCTTGGATGAGGACTTAGATGGGCATGTTATGCCTTTCTTGGGTGAAACTGCTAATATTGCTAGACCCGATACTAAAACACGTAGACCTGTTGTAGGCATGCCTATTATTTCTGTTAAAATAGGAGATTATTGTTATCATGGCTTATGTGATATGGGTGCTAGTGCTAGTGCGATACCTTATGATCTTTATAAAGAAATTATGCACGATATTGCACCTGTTGAATTAGAAGACATTGATGTTACTATTAAGCTTGCTAATAGGGACACCATTAAACCTATTGGGATTGTTAGAGATGTTGAAGTCTTGTGTGGGAAGATTAAATACCCTGCTGATTTTCTTGTTCTTGCTTCCCATTATTTTTGGTAGACCCTTCCTGAATACTGCTAGTGCTAAGATTATTTGTAAAAGGAAGGTCGTCACTGTTGGCATAGATGGTATGTCTCATGAGTTCAATTTTGCTAAGTTTAGTAGACAACCTCGTGAAAGGGAACCACCTAGTAAGGATGAAATTATTGGTCTTGCTTCCATTGCTGTTCGTCCAACTGATCCGTTAGAACAACATTTGTTAGACCATGAAAACGATATGTTTATGAAGGAAAGGGAAGAAATAGATGAAGTGTTCCTTAAACAAGAACCTATGCTGAAACATAACCTTCCCGTTGAAATTCTTGGGGATCCCCCTCCACCCAAGGGTGATCCCGTGTTTGAACTCAAACCCTTACCTGATAATCTTAAGTATGCTTATCTTGATGAAAAAGAAATATATCCTGTTATTATTAGTGCTAACCTTTCAGAGAAAGAAGAAGAAAGATTATTGAATACTCTAAAGAAGCATAGAGCTGCTATTGGATATACTCTGGATGATCTTAAG
Organism: Triticum timopheevii; assembly: GCA_963921465.1. Taxonomy (NCBI): domain Eukaryota; kingdom Viridiplantae; phylum Streptophyta; class Magnoliopsida; order Poales; family Poaceae; genus Triticum; species Triticum timopheevii. The sequence goes on along the minus strand of OY997274.1, from coordinate 605,491,338 downwards.
GGCATTAGTCCCACATTATGTCAACACAAAATTTCAGTGGAGAAAGATGCCAAACCAGTTAGAGATCCTCAAAGACGATTAAATCCCAAGATGAAGGAAGTGGTAAGAAAGGAGATACTAAAGCTCCTTGAGGCAGGTATTATTTATCCCGTTGCTGATAGTGAATGGGTAAGCCCTGTCCATTGTGTCCCTAAAAAGGGAGGTATTACCGTTGTTCCTAATGATAAAGATGAATTGATCCCACAAAGAATTATTACAGGTTATAGGATGGTAATTGATTTCCGTAAGTTAAATAAAGCTACTAAGAAAGATCATTACCCTTTAACTTTTATTGATCAAATGCTAGAAAGGCTATCCAAACACACACATTTTTGCTTTCTAGATGGTTATTCTGGCTTCTCTCAGATACCTGTGTCAGCGAAGGATCAATCTAAAACTACTTTTACTTGCCCTTTTGGTACTTTTGCTTATAGACGTATGCCTTTTGGTTTATGTAATGCACCTGCTACCTTTCAAAGATGCATGATGGCTATATTTTCTGATTTTTGTGAAAAGATTTGTGAGGTATTTATGGATGACTTCTCCGTCCATGGATCCTCTTTTGATGATTGTTTGAGCAACCTTGATCGAGTTTTGCAGAGATGCGAAGACACTAGTCTTGTCCTAAATTGGGAAAAGTGTCACTTTATGGTTAATGAAGGCATTGTCTTGGGGCACAAGATCTCCGAGAGAAGTATTGAAGTTGATAAAGCCAAAGTTGAGGCTATTGAAAAGATGCCATGTCCCAAGGACATAAAAGGTATAAGAAGTTTCCTTGGTCACGCCGGTTTTTATAGGAGGTTCATTAAGGACTTTTCTAAAATCTCTAGGCCTCTGACTAATTTATTGCAAAAAGATATTCCTTTTGTCTTTGATGATGATTGTGTAGAAGCATTTGAAACAATTAAGAAAGCTTTGATCACTGCACCTATTGTTCAGCCACCTGATTGGAATTTACATTTTGAAATTATGTGCGATGCTAGTGATTATGCTGTAGGTGTTGTTTTAGGGCAAAGAGTCGATAAGAAATTGAATGTTATTCAGAATGCTAGTAAGACTCTTGATACTGCCCAGAGAAATTATGCTACTACTGAAAAAGAGTTCTTAGCAGTTGTGTTTGCATGTGATAAGTTTAGACCTTATATTGTTGATTCCAAAGTTACTATTCACACTGATCATGCTGCTATTAAATATCTTATGGAAAAGAAAGATGCTAAGCCTAGACTCATTAGATGGGTTCTCTTGCTCCAAGAATTTGGCTTGCATATTATTGATAGAAAGGGAGCTGAGAACCCCGTTGCAAACAACTTGTCTAGGTTAGAGAATGTTCTTGATGACCCACTGCCTATTAATGATAGCTTTCCTGATGAACAATTAGCGGTCGTCAATGCTTCTCGTACTGCTCCTTGGTATGCTGACTATGCTAATTACATTGTTGCTAAATATATACCGCCTAGTTTCACATACCAGTAAAAGAAAAAGTTCTTTTATGATTTAAGACATTACTTCTGGGATGATCCACACCTTTATAAAGAAGGAGTAGATGGTATTATTAGACGTTGTGTGCCTGAGCATGAACAGGAACAAATCCTACGCAAGTGTCACTCTGAATCCTATGGAGGACACCACGCCGGAGACAGAACTACACACAAGGTACTACAATCTGGTTTTTATTGGCCCACTCTCTTCAAAGATGCTCGTAAGTTTGTCTTATCTTGTGATGAATGTCAAAGAATAGGTAACATTAGTAGATGTCGAGAAATGCCTATGAATTATTCTCTTGTTATTGAACCATTTGATGTTTGGGGCTTTGATTATATGGGACCTTTTCCTGCCTCCAATGATTATACACATATTCTAGTTGCTGTTGATTACGTTACTAAGTGGGTAGAAGCTATTCCAACTAGTAGTGCTGATCATAACACTTCTATTAAAATGCTTAAAGAAGTTATTTTTCCGAAGTTTGGAGTCCCTAGATATCTTATGACTGATGGTGGTTCACACTTTATTCATGGTGCCTTACGTAAGACGCTCGCTAAGTATGATGTCAATCATAGAATCGCATCTCCTTATCACCCGCAGTCTAGTGGTCAAGTAGAGTTGAGCAATAGAGAGCTCAAATTAATTTTGCAAAAGACTGTGAATAGATCTAGAAAGAATTGGTCCAAAAAACTTGATGATGCATTATGGGCCTATAGAACTGCATACAAAAATCCTATGGGTATGTCTCCTTATAAGATGGTTTATGGAAAAGCATGTCATTTACCTCTTGAACTTGAACATAAAGCATATTAGGCTATTAAAGAGCTCAATTATGACTTCAAACTTGCCGGTGAGAAAAGGTTATTTGATATTAGCTCACTTGATGAATGGAGAACCCAAGCGTATGAGAATGCCAAGCTCTTCAAAGAAAAAGTCAAACGCTGGCATGATAAGAGGATACAAAAGCGTGAGTTTAACGTAGGAGATTATGTGTTATTATTCAACTCTCGTTTAAGATTTTTTGCAGGAAAACTTCTCTCAAAATGGGAAGGTCCCTACGTTATCGAGGAAGTCTATTGTTCTGGTGCTATAAAAATCAACAATTTCGAAGCCACAAATCCGAGGGTGGTAAATGGTCAAAGAATTAAACATTATATTTCAGGTAATCCTATCAATGTTGAAACTAATATTATTGAAACCATAACCCCTGAGGAATACATAAGAGACACTTTTCAGAACGTTCCAGACTCCGAAAAGGCATAGGTACGTGGTACGGTAAGTAAACCGACTCCAAAACAACTCTAATGGCAATTTTTTCAGTTTTGGATTATTTAAGAATTTTAGGAAGAAAGAAGTAGTCCAAAAGGGACACGAGGCTCCCACGAGAGAGGAGGCCGCGCCCCCCTATAGGGCGCGCCCCCTGTCTCGTGGGCACCTCATGTGCCTCCCGGACTCCATTTTCTTGTATGTTACGTATTTTGGTCGGTAAAAATTCATTATATATGCTCCTGAAGGTTTTGACCACTATATCACGCAAATATCCTCTGTTTTCGTCTCAAGTTGTTTCCGTTGCAGATTTAGAGCTCCATGACTTCTCCCTCCTCCAACAATGAAGACAAGGATGCTTGGCTATTGAAGATAGAGTTGAAAAGAGAGGAACCAGAAGAGATTAACAAGGATGAAGGGATCAAGAAGGCCATGGAGGTTCAAGCTCCGATGGTGAAAGAAGAAGACATCCCTCAACCTTCAGCTAACCTTTTCACTCCAACGGAGATTGAAGCTTTCAAGATGATTGAGTTAGCCCGCATACAGAACAAGTATCTCACACAAGAGAATATTTTGTTGAAGGATCATATTGCTGGGCTCAAGGGCATTATCCGCAAGTTGGAGGAGCTTTTACGCTCGATGTGCAATTATCCACCATCATCATCACCACCTCCATCACCTCCGAAGAAATAATAACATGGGTATGGGCACTCCCCTTGGCAACTGCCAAGCTTGGGGGAGGTGCCCCGGTATCGTATCACCATCACACTCCTATTTTTATCGCTTTATCTAGTTCGATCCTTTTAGTAGTATCTTGATCTAGTAGTTTGAAGTTTTTGATATCAAGTAGTTTTGAGTTTTGCATTGTGATCTATTTATGTAATCGAGTCTGTGTGCTATCTATAATAAAGATTAGTGTTGAGTCAAGGGCTTTGCTATGTTGCTATGATCTTGAGAAAGTAGAAAGAACAAAAGAGTTCATATTGATCTTATGGATAGTGATAACTTCACACATAGAAAGTATGAGGCATAAAAATTGTTGAGAGTTGATGAACGTAGCCTTGGTCATCGTTGCAATTAATAGGAAGTGATAAGGAAAGAGGGGTTCACATATAAATATATTATCTTGGACATCTTTTATGATTGTGAAGCACTCATTAAGTATGACATGCTAAAAGAGTTGATGTTGGACAAGGAAGACAATGTAATGGTTTATGTTTTCCGACATCTCAGTTAAAGTATATTGTCATTGACTTTCCAAACATGTTGAGCTTGCCTTTCCCCTCATGCTAGCCAAATTCCTTGCACCAAGTAGAGATACTACTTGTACTTCCAAATATCCTCAAACCCAGTTTTGCCATGAGTGTCCACCATACCTACCTATGGACTGAGTAAGATCCTTCAAATAAGTTGTCACCGGTGCAAGCAATAAAAATTGCTCTCTAAATATGTATGACTTATTAGTGCAGAGAAAATAAGCTTTGTACGAACTTGTTGTGGAAGTAATAAAAGCGACGGACTGCATAATAAAGGTCCACATACAAGGGGAAATATAAAGTGACGTTCTTTTGCACTAAGACTTTATGCATCAACCTTAAACGCGCATGACAACCTCTGCTTCCGTCTGCAAAGGGCCTATCTTTTACTTTATGTTTTTACTTTATGCTTGAGTCAAGGTGATCCTCACCTTTCCCTTTTTCACTTTATCCTTTGGCAAGCTCCTCATGTTTGAAAGATCATGATACATATATCCAATTGGATGTAAGTTGGCATAGGTTATTATTGTTGACATCACCTAAAGGTGAATACGTTGGGAGGCAACACAAGAAGCCCCTATCTTTCTCAGTGTCCGGCTGAAACTCTATAACCACAAGTATTGCGTGAGTGTTAACAATTATGGGAGACTACAAGATAGTTGAGTATGTGAGCTTGTTGAAAAATTCTGTTATTGACTCTTTCTGATGTTACGATAAATTGCAATTGCTTCAATGATTGAGATTACAGTTTGTTAGTTCCCAATGAAGTTTTTTAACCATACTTGACATTGTGAGTTGTTTATTACTTGAACATAGGAAATCAAATGACAAAAATCTATATATGTTGCTGTTATTAGAATGATCATGATGCCCTCATGTCCGTATTTTATCTTTATTGACACCTCTATCTCTAAACATGTGAACATATTTTTCAATTTCGGCTTTCGCTTGAGGACAAGCGAGGTCTAAGCTTGGGGGAGTTGATACGTCCATTTTGCATCATGCTTTTATATCAATAGTTATTGCATTATGGGTTGTTATTACACATTATATCTCAATACTTATGGCTATTCTCTCTTATTTTACAAGGTTTACCATGAAGAGGGGGAATGCCGACAGCTGGAATTCTGGCTGGAAAAGGAGCAAATGTTGGAAACCTATTCTGCACAACTCCAAAAGTCCTGAAACTCCACGAAAGCACTTTTTGGATTTAATAAGAATTTATGAGCGAAAGAAATAGGCCAGGGGGCCCACACCCTGTCCAGGAGACAGGGGCGCGCCCCCTGTAGGGCGCGACCTCCAATCTCCTGGGCCCCCTGGTGGGCCTCCGGCGTCCATCTTCTGCTATATCATCACTTTTACCATGGAAAAAATCATGGGCAAGCTTACGAGACGAAACTCCGCTGCCACGAGGCGGAACCTTGGCGGAATCAATCTAGGGCTCTGGCGGAGCTGTTCTGCCGGGGACACTTCCCTCCGGGAGGGGGAAATCATCACCAACGTCATCACCAACGATCCTCTCATCGGGAGGGGGTCAATCTCCATCAACATCTTCACCAGCGTCATCTCCTCTCAAAACCCTAGTTCATCTCTTGTATCCAATCTTGTATCAAAACCACAAATTGGTACCTATGGGTTGCTAGTAGTGTTGATTACTCCTTGTAGTTGATGCTATTTGGTTTACTTGGTGGAAGATCATATGTTCAGATCCTTTATGCATATTAATACCCCTCTAATTATAAACATGAATATGCTTTGTGAGTAGTTATGTTTGTTCCTGAGGACATGGGTGAAGTCTTGCTATAAGTAGTCATGTGAATTTGGTATTCGTTCGATATTTTGATGAGATGTATGTTGTCTTTCCTCTAGTGGTGTTATGTGAACGTCGACTACATGACACTTCACCATTATTTGGACCTAGAGTAAGGCATAGGGAAGTAATAAGTAGACGATGGGTTGCTAGAGTGACAGAAGCTTAACCCTAGTTTATGCGTTGCTTCGTTAGGGGTTGATATGGACCCATATGTTTAATGTTGTGGTTAGGTTTGCCTTAATACTCCTTTTTGTAGTTGCGGATGCTTGCAATAGGGGTTAATCATAAGTGGGATGCTTGTCCAAGTTAGGGCAGTACCCAAGTACTGGTCCACCCACATATCAAATTATCAAAGTACCGAACGCGAATCTTATGAATGTGATGAAAACTAGCTTGACGATAATTCCCAATGTGTCCTCGGGAGCTCCTTCTTCATTATTAGAATTTGTCTAGGCTTTTACTTTGCTACATAAAGGATTGGGCCACCTTTCTGCACTTTATTTACTTTATTTACTTTTTGCTCGTTATTATTTATCTTATCATAAAACTACCTATCACCTATTATTCCAGTGCTTGCAGAGAAAACCTTACTGAAAACCGCTTATCATTTCCTTCTGCTCCTCGTTGGGTTCGACACTCTTACTTATCGAAAGGACTACGATAGATCCCCTATACTTGTGGGTCATCAGGGGGCGGCTGGCCAGGAGGGGCGCGCCAGGAGGAGTCCTACTCCCACCGGGAGTAGGACTCCCTCCTTTCCTTGTCCAACTAGGAGAGGGGGAAGGAAGGGAAAGAGGGGAGGAAGGAAAGGGGGGCGCCACCCCCCTCCTTGTCCTATTAGGACTAGAGGGGGAGGGGGCGCGCGGCCTCCCCTGGCCGCCCCTCCTCTTCTCCACTTTGGGCCCATGAGGCCCATTACCCCCCCGGGGGGTTCCAGTAACCCCCCGGTACTCTGGTATATATCCGATAACCCCCGAAACTATTCTGGGGTCCGAATATAGACGTGCAATATATCAATCTTCATGTCTCGACCATTTCGAGACTCATCGTCATGTACGGATCACATCCGGGACTCCGAACTATCTTCGGTACATCAAAACACATGAACTCATAATATAACTGTCATCTAACTTTAAGCGTGCAGACCCTACAGGTTCGAGAACTATGTAGACATGACCGAGACACGTCTCCGGTCAATAACCAATAGCGGAACCTGGATGCTCATATTGGCTCCTACATATTCTACGAAGATCTTTATCGGTCAAACCGCATAACAACATACGTTGTTCCCTTTGTCATCGGTATGTTACTTGCCCGAGATTCGATCGTCGGTATCTCAATACCTAGTTCAATCTCGTTACCAGCAAGTCTCTTTACTCGTTATGTAATGCATCATTCCGTAACTAACTCATTAGCTACATTGCTTGCAAGGCTTATAGTGATGTGCATTACAGAGAGGGCCCAGAGATACCTCTCCGACAATCGGAGTGACAAAACCTAATCTCGAAATACGCAAACTCAACATGTACCTTTGGAGACACCTGTAGAGATCCTTTATAATCACCCAGTTACGTTGTGACATTTGGTAGCACACAAAGTGTTCCTCCGGTAAATGGGAGTTGCATAATCTCATAGTTGTAGGAACATGTATAAGTCATGAAGAAAGCAATAGCAACATACTAAACGATCAAGTGCTAAGCTAACGGAATGGGTCAAGTCAATCACATCATTCTCCTAATGATGTGTTCCCGTTAATCAAATGACAACACATGTCTATGGTCAGGAAACATAACCATCTTTGATCAACGAGCTAGTCAAGTAGAGGCATACTAGTGACACTATGTTTGTCTATGTCACATGTATTATGTTTCTGGTTAATACAATTCTAGCATGAATAATAAACATTTATCATGATATAGGAAACAAATAATAACTTTATTGTTGCCTGTAGGGCATATTTCCTTCAGTCTCCCACTTGCACTAGAGTCGATAATCTAGATTACACAGTAATGATTCTAACACCCATGGAGCCTTGGTGCTGATCATGTTTTGCTCGTGGAAGAGGCTTAGTCAACGGGTCTGCAACATTCAGATCCGTATGTATCTTGCATATCTCTGTGTCTCCCACCTGGACTTGGTCCCGGATGGAATTGAAGCGTCTCTTGATGTGCTTGGTCCTCTTGTGAAATTTGGATTCCTTTGCCAAGGCAATTGCACCAGTATTGTCACAGAAGATCTTCATTGGTCCCGATGCACTAGGTATGACACCTAGATCGGATATGAACTCCTTCATCCAGACTCCTTCATTTGCTGCTTCCGAAGCAGCTATGTACTCCGCTTCACATGTAGATCCCGCCACGACGCTTTGTTTAGAACTGCACCAACTGACAGCTCCACCGTTCAATATAAACACGTATCCAGTTTGCGATTTAGAATTGTCCGGATTAGTGTCAAAGCTTGCATCGACGTAACCATTTACGACTAGATCCTTGTCACCTCCATAAATCCTTAGTACTTTTCAGGTATTTCAGGATATTCTTGACCGCTGTCCAGTGATCCACTCCTGGATTACTTTGGTACCTCCCTGCTAAACTAATTGCTAAGCATACATCTGGTCTGGTACACAGCATTGCATACATGATAGAGCCTATGGCTGAAGCATAGGGAACATCTTTCATTTTCTCTCTATATTCTGCTGTGGTCGGGCATTGAGTCTGACTCAACTTCATACCTTGTAATACAGGCAAGAACCCTTTCTTTGCTTGATCCATTTTGAACTTTTTAAAACCTTTATCAAGGTATGTGATTTGTGAAAGTCCAATTAAGCATCTTGATCTATCTCTATAGATCTTGATGCCTAATATGTAAGCACCTTCACCGAGGTCTTTCATTGAAAAACTTTTATTCAAGTATCCTTTTATGATATCCAGAAATTCTATATCATTTCCAATTAACAATATGTCGTCTACATATAATATCAGAAATGCTACAGAGCTCTCACTCACTTTCTTGTAAATAAAGGCTTCTCCAAAAGTCTGTATAAAATCATATGCTTTGATCACACTATCAAAGCGTTTATTCCAACTCCGAGAGGCTTGCACCAGTCCATAAATGGATCGCTGGAGCTTGCACACTTTGTTAGCACCTTTTGGATCGACAAAACCTTTTGGTTGCATCATATACAACTCTTCTTCTAGAAATCCATTCAGGAATGCAGTTTTGACATCCATTTGCCATATTTCATAATCATAAAATGCGGCAATTGCTAACATGATTTGGACAGACTTAAGCATCGCTACGGGTGACAAAGTCTCATCGTACTGAACTCCTTGAACTTGTCAAAAACCTTTCACAACAAGTCGAGCTTTGTAGACAGTAACATTACCATCAGCGTCAGTCTTCTTCTTGAAGATCCATTTATTCTCGATGGCTTGCCGATCATCGGGCAAGTCAACCAAAGTCCATACTTTGTTCTCATAAATGGATCCCATCTCAGATTTCATGGCCTCAAGCCATTTTGCTGAATCTGGGCTCATCATCGCTTCCTCATAGTTCATAGGTTCGCCATGGTCAAGTAACATGACCTCCAGAATAGGATTACCGTACCACTCTGGTGCGGATCTTATTCTGGTGGGCCTACGAGGTTCGGTAGTAACTTGATCCGAAGTTTCATGATTAATATCATTAGCTTCCTCACTGATTGATGTAGTTGTCACAGGAACCGGTTTCTATGATGAACTACTTTCCAATAAGGGAGCAGGTACAGTTACCTCATCAAGTTCTACTTTCCTCCCACTCACTTCTTTCGAGAGAAATTCCTTCTCTAGAAAGGACCCGAACTTAGCAACAAAAGTCTTGCCTTCAGATCTGTGATAGAAGGTGTACCCAATAGTGTCCTTTGGGTATCCTATGAAGACACATTTCTCCGATTTGGGTTCGAGCTTATCTGGTTGAAGTTTCTTCACATAAGCATCGCAGCCCCAAACTTTAAGAAACGACAACTTTGGTTTCTTGCCAAACCACGGTTCATAAGGCGTCGTCTCAACGGATTTTGATGGTGCCCTATTTAATGTGAATGCGGCCGTCTCTAAAGCATAACCCCAAAACAATAGCGGTAAATCAGTAAGAGACATCATAGATCGCACCATATCTAGTAAAGTACGATTACGACGTTTGGACACACCATTACGCTGTGGTGTTCCGGGTAGCGTGAGTTGAGAAACTATTCCGCATTGCTTCAAATGTAAACCAAACTCGTAACTCAAATATTCTCCTCCACGATCAGATCATAGAAACTTTATTTTCTTGTTACAATGATTTTCAACTTCACTCTGAAATTCTTTGAACTTTTCAAATGTTTCAAACTTATGTTTCATTAAGTAAATATACCCATATCTGCTCACATCATCTGTGAAGGTGAGAAAATAACGATACCCGCCGCGAGCCTCAATATTCATTGGACCATATACATCAGTATGTATGATTTCCAAAAAATCTGTTGCTCGCTCCATAGTTCCGGTGTCACACCCTGATTTTCATGGCACAACACTTAAGATGATAAATCATGATAAAATGTGGTTTGACAAAAACTTTTGAGTGTTTTGGACTTTGCCTTGATTGGATTTTGTCTGTTGTTTGCAAGTGCTCTAAAAATCAAATAAATCCTCCAACTCCTATACTTCATCCCCTTGCTCCAGACTCTTGAATCAATGATCATGCCATGTGTATAGGACATAAAAATAATTTCTTGCAAAAATAATTTGGCCAAATGTTATTTTCAAAAATTAGTTTTCCAAAAACCCATGAATTGAGGTTTGCACTGCAAGTACTTAATTAATGGCAGTAAAAATCTTTCCAAAAATATTTTTGACTCCTATTAGATATAGGATACCCAGAAACCACAAAAATATAATTTTAAAAGTTATTTTCCTATTTTATTTAAAAGCTTTTTCTTAAGGCCAGAAATGGTCTTTAATAGGGAAAAATTATTTTACTGTTTCAAAAATATTTGACAAAAATCTAGGGAAACTCAGTGGACATATATTGTCCATATATAAGAGTTTCAACACATGGTCATGTTCAAAATATTGGTCAAATACCTCAAAAACCCTTTCTGGATATTTCAAGCTTTTGAAATATTTACAAAGGAAATATTCTCCAAAAATTCCAAGAAAATTCTAGCATGTCACATACGGCATATTAGATGATCTTGCCAAGTCTCATGTCTTGGAGAACAAGATAACATCATCAAATCCCCTCAAAACCATTTATGTCCATTTTGAAGTTTGAGCAACTTTACATTGCCAAACATGTCCAAATGTTCTCAAACCTTGTGAACATGCTCAAATGTTCTAATTATTCATCTAGACCAAGTGGCACAAGTTGGAGAACAATTTAACTTGATCAAAGTGCCCCAAAACCCTTCCTGTCCAGAACCAAATTTGAACAACTCTACATTGGAAACTTTCTCCTTTTGATCTCAACTTTTGTGGACATGTTCATATCCTCAAATGATGACACTACACCAAGTTGTGCATCAAGGAGAATAGATTTGCATGACTAAATCTTGGAAAGTCCATTTCTGCTGATTTCTTGGGTTTACAAAAGTTGCATTGGCAACTTTTCCCAAATGGACTCAATCTTGGTGGTACCTCTTATTTTATCATACCATTTGACCCTGTCAAGCCTCATGACAAATGGAGATCATCTACTTGCCCAAACCAATATCAAACACCTTCTACCACTTTACCAAAATACCATTTTTGACCTCTTCCACTAATCTCCAAGAGTTATCTTTTTTACCACAGCCCCTCGTAGTCCCCCTCTACCTCTGGTGTGCTTCCCTGCCTGAGAGGCAATGATGGAGGGGGGCAGAGACCCATTTTTCTTCTCTGGACAGCCACTTTTCCCTCCCCTTCTCATCTCTCTCTCTCACTCCTGCCAGGTTCCAGAGCATCCAATGCCACCTTCCCCCTTGTTTATTCCCTCTGCATGCCTTTGACACTAGTGGACACACGAGTGCGCGTGCAAAAGCCACGCATGCCAGCAAAAGACGTGCTCTGGAGCACGCTACCGTGCTCCCGACCGTTGACACGGCGCTCCCGTCCACCTCGAGCCTCCCCCTCGCGCCAGTCGAGGTGCCTCGGCGTCCGCAACACGCTACGCGTTCGGCCCCCTCCTCTCTCCTCCTCCCCGCGCCTCCGCGCTAGCAAACAGAGGCCGCCCGAGCGCGCCAATGGTGCGGCTCACACGCGCGCGTCTCTGGCCTCTCCCCACTCCCTCTCTCTATCTCTCCCGACGTGGTCGACGTCCAGGAACACCCCAGACACGCCCACACGAGCCCCCGTGGCTTGCAGCGATGGCAACAGCCTCGCAGGCGCACGGCCCCGCTGTGCACCTTGCCCCCTTCTATTTAAGGCCACCCCCGAGCCCCCTCTCTACTCCTTTGGCCCTCTCTCCCTCCTGAGCATCCTCTGGACCAACCTGCATCTCCTCTCGTGCCCTCCTGCTCCCTCCATGGCCGGAGAGCCGCCGTTGGGCTCCGCCCAAATTCCTGCAAACCGAAGCCTCCCCTCCCCTCCTTTGGACACCAATGGAGCCACTGCACGCCGGCGAGGCTCCTTCGCCCTTTACCTCTTCCTCTAGCGCCCCACAACCCCAGAACCCATCTCGCCCGACGCCGCCGTCCGCCGCGGGCAAGGACCTGCTCCCCTCCGGTGACGCAGGCGCCCGTGGTGAGGTCTCCCGGGATCGTCTCTCTCCGCTGAGCACGCCGGTGGCCGGACCTCTGAAAATGGTGGCCTGTAGCGCCGTCAAGCCGCCGTCGATGCTGCCCCTGCCTCTGCTCTGTTCGAGCGGGAGGTTGGGGACGAACCCGATAAGCGGGCCCCGCTCGTCAGCGACCGGTGGGCGGGCCCCGCCGTTTAAGTGGAAACGGCCTCGGCCGGATCCGCCTCCCCTGCGCGAAGGCGCCCTGCGCTAGCCCGCCTTCGACGTGGCCCCCCAGCAGGCGCGCGCTTGAGGCTGGGCCAGGCCCAGTGGCGGCCCACGGCTATCTCTCGCCGGCGCGCAGGATAAGGGTAATGACCTATATTTCTTTTTATTATTTTTCCAGTGAGTTTCTAAAATCCATAAACAAATAAAATTAGCTCCAAATTTGATGATTCAAATTTCTAGTGACTCCATAAATCATGCTCTACCTGTTGGTGCTACATGCACATTTTTCCAGAGACTTCTTCTTCACAAATATTCATCAAATCCTACTTTTCCTATTTCTGTGATGAACTTTAGAATATTATAGAGAGCTCATATTTGATCCAAATGCAATGATTCAAATTCCTAGATGCTTCTAAGTTCAAAACTTAGTTTATGAACATTTTTATTAATACTTTCTGTGCCACACAATATTATGAGCCATTTCTTCATATTTGTCAACTCTGCAAGTTCATAGGAAATTCATTTGAACTCCAAATCCAGTGAAACCAACTCCTAGGTGCTTCTAAAATCATGCTTTGCCAAATGGGTGCCTCTGCTCATTTTTGAAAATAATGTTTCTGTACACTTCTTGCAAATCCATTAATCCCTTGACTCCATCATATTAAAATGTTCAGAGATGTCCATTGATCAAATCCCAATGAAACCACTTTGGTCATCCCTCATATGACCAGAGGTATCCTAGAAAAGTCCAACACACATTTTTTAGAGCACTTTTATTTTTTCCTTGTTGTGTTGCTTATTATGATTGTTTCCGACGTTAGTTGACGAAGTAGACGGAGTACTTGGAGAAGGACCAGAAGACTCGAAGACTCTGAGGAACCAGGCAAGCAGCCCTTTGACCATGTCCATGAAACCCTTTTTATGCATGACATATAACTTTATTATTGTTACATCGGAATCATGATGAGATTGTAGACCACGTTGGTTGGCTGCCTCTGTTACTTCCTCATTGATACTTGCATTGTGCATGACCCTACCTTCTTATGAGGATTATGCCGGTGGGAGTAGATAGGATGCTAAAGTAGTTGCTACGCAAAGTGGGTCAGGGTTATGCATGGAAAGAAACCAAGTGTGGTTTGACATACTTGCAAATAGCCCAGTGGGTGCCACTAATGCCCCTGGGAGATGATGGTGACCTAGGTCACTACTTGGTGGAGAGGTAGTGTACCGAGGCTTGATGAAAGTGTTGTTTACAAAGACGGATTAGATTTAAGATTTGATGACTGTCCCAACCTTACATGCGCAACCACTCTACCCTTATATGGGAAAGGGAATTATTGATTACCTAGACCGATACTAGCTTGGAGCCCGCATTACTAGTGACGGGAGAGTTGTTGGTGCGCTCTCTCGGGTCGGGGTCGTGCCAGGTAGGGCGGCCATGACCATTTTTATGGGGCACCGGACACACCGTTGGTACCCCGTGCCAGTGGTATGTGATAAATATGGGAGCAAGGCTCCACGAAAATGTTATGTGAAATGTTGGGCACGGGGGTTACTGCCAATCGAGTGGACTCCATGTTAGTGTCGTCTAGGGAAAGGTAGTGATCGGGTGCTTACCCCGGGTACTTGAGGTATCGCGGGTCGTGGATGACACGGAAGTTCCCCGGATCTTGTGGGTACAGTGTGCAACCTCTGCAGAGTGTAAAACTATTCGAATAGCCGTGTCCACGGTCAAGGACGGTTGGGCGGTGCTACTTAGACTATGTCCATATGGTCCTGACGAACAACATCGTTTGGTGATATTGATGATGTGACTCGTGAGGAAGTCACGATGAGCTTGAGCATGAGTTGTTCATAACTATTTCTCGATGTTGATGTCTGTAACCTCCTGATGCTTGTTGCAGACGCATTCCTGTCCTTGATAAATGTTGATCATACTTGCATGAGAAAAACTAGCTTTCCGCAACAATGCCAATTAAGCAGTAGAGCTTTGCATAATTATTTTGTTATCACTCATGGGTTGCTTGCGAGTACATTCAAAGTACTCATTGGCTTGCCACTGGTTATTTTATTGGCCAGGCGTGAAAGAACAGGATGTGATGAGGAATACTTCGGTGACGAACATGCGAGCTAGGACGCTTCCCAGTCAGAATGCCTGTAGGGTTAAGGCAGATGGCATGGGTCCAAGTTATCGACGAAGATTTCCGCTGCAATGTTATACTCAAGACTTGACCATAACGGTCCTACTTGTGTAAAATGGTATGTATGGATGTAAGACTCTTGTTATTCAGCTTCTGTGTGTTCAGTGAGCATTGATCTCTGGGATCACTGTACACGTGCATTCGGTGATCACGACTTATGAGTCGGGGTCCCCACAGAGCTGGTATCAGAGCCATCCTGACTGTAGGAAGCCTTAGTTAGCATGGTCGTTAGTTAGGGTAAAACTATTTCCAAAACTACTACTAGTTTTCAAAACTATCCGTACTTCTCTTCCCTTCTCAGTTTTTTTTCGAAAACTAAGGTATACTTTCCTTATTGATCTCTTCCCCTTCAAAACCCTTGGTTGCTAGAACCCTTATGCCCCTGACCACTGAATTCCTTGTAATCCTCGTGGATAACCTAGAAGGAAGATGCCTTGCCAGACATTCGCCCACATCTCCTGAACAAAAGATTGGCGACATCACAACAAGACCATACCAACAGAAGATACATCCTCGAGGAATGAGGACCTGAAGACCCAGGAGATGGTGACACCCTTGACACTGCCCCAAGATGATGCGACCTTAGCCTACGACGATCAGGGCATAGAATATGCAAGATCATGATATACATCGCTAATAGAGTAACCCTGTCACTACCGTTGTTGTGTCGGCAACCACCAATGGATGAGAACCTAGCCATTTGGTCCGCCTCACCATAGTGAGCAGGAAAACGGTTCTCCTCATCCCCCGCTCTTGGTGTCGATGTTTTCATCAATGTAACCGACATGATTGACCTCTATTACGCCTTGATAATTTTGTTGCATAAAGGATTACCTACCTGGTACCATCGACGGCTTAGAAGACAACAAGGGATCGTCGTGATTAAGAAGACAATAGAAGACCAAGTCAATGCCAGTTATGAGGAGCCACCTTCACCCCATCACTTCAACAGGCGAGAAGTTGTTGAAGAATCTTCAGGCTCAACCCGGATTGTTTCATCGAACAACTACAAGAGACGTAGCAACACCTGAGGAAAACTCAGAAGACTGCATGAGGCACAAGGAATGACTACTGAGTCCGAGAACCCCTAGGGTAGGATGAGTCATGTACCCCCTATGCGAGTCTGTATGATAGTTCGAATAGAACAATGATTGTGTGTTGCTTGTTTTTATTTGTTTGTGTTTTGGTATAGGTCGCACTTTTGCCCTAGGCGACAAGTATGCGACTATATCACCTTCCTCACCTTGTTTCTTTTGTTTGGCCTTCTTTGCACCTGTTTGTTGCACTAGCACTATAGAGCCCCCTTTAGGCATTCCCCTCATATATGCTACTTTTCCCTCTCATCTCTCTCCTCAACTGAAGACAAGCAAGACAATATGCACCAAGGATTCCACCTCGGCGACCAACAAGCACTGAAGACTTTTGCTACAACCTCCTCGACCAAGTACAACCCCGTATGTTTACACCTCAAGACTAGAACCCTATCCCTAGACCTACAGGACTTCACGAGATACCCCAGCTCGAAACCTTAACCCTGAGCTTAACCTACGGAATCAAAAGAGAACAAGTTAAGCTACAGTAAGTCTTGCTTATCACTGGGTTCACTATGGAACTAGTGGACGTAGCGAATGAGCACATTACCATCCTAAGGTAGCACCAGAACTGACGATGCCATAGGGAGGACCAATCTGAGGATATAGGAATAGAGGACAAATGACTTGATGAGTTTATATCAATGACTTGAGGAATTATATGAGACTATTCGGTGGATTATGAGGCTTTCATGTTGATAAATTAACTTGGTGGGGTCATGAGTATAGATTAGCATAGCTTTCATTACCCCTGAGTAAATTGGATTTACAGGACAATTATGGCCGCAAGCTGGAATTCTCGGAAGTATTTGGATTTGTCTTAGGCAGGGAATATTGATAGGTGATAGTTGATATTACGATAATGACTTGAGGGAAAAGCGTAGATATTCCCGTTGGACACAAGATTTGGATTTAAATAGGTGATCCTAGTTGAGTATAGATGCTGAGTAGTCTACATGGTTCGGAGTAAATTGGAATTAGGCCGATAATCTTGATCGTGATACCATGTTTCTCGGTGGACAATAAACTAGGAGATTTGGATTAATTGTCGGAGTTGATATAAACTTGACCTTGGAGATTACTTGACCATGATAATGGAAATTGGTGGACTTACTATAGTAGAGACGACCCCTTTCAAGTATTTGGGGACTATAGGACATTAGAAGATTCATGTGAGACACCGTAGACATTGGATTTGTAGAATTAATGGATTATGTAGCGATTAATGGAAGTTAATGGGCTATTGGAGTTGATTCATAGGAAGGAAACAAGATCTTGGAGTGGCTTACGACGTGTTTCCTTAGGATAGAGATGCTTTATCATGGACCTTGGATCAATAGACTGAGCACTTGGATCGTGGTGATTAAATTCAAGCTTAGCAGCTTATATGCTCTACCCATAGATTTATTAGACCACCCCTTGGGAGTCATGAGGATATGAATAACATGAGTGATGATTGGAGTTGACCTATACGGGATGATTCTTTCGGTAACATGATGTGATTGTTTGGAAGACTAGATAGAACGATTGGCATCTCATAAACTGTGCTCAAGGATAAGATGATGAATGTTCACTCGCA
This sequence comes from Triticum timopheevii, assembly GCA_963921465.1. Taxonomy (NCBI): domain Eukaryota; kingdom Viridiplantae; phylum Streptophyta; class Magnoliopsida; order Poales; family Poaceae; genus Triticum; species Triticum timopheevii. Next base: position 605,473,675 of record OY997274.1, on the reverse strand, counting down.
CACTAGATCCTTGAAACCCTTAAGCCCTACCAAGCCACAACATGGTCGGATCCTGACCTTGGGCTTTGGCTCTAGATCGATAAGACCTTGGCCAATGCTCAACCGTGATCATCACCAATGCCTCAGCCCACTTTACGTACCCCATAGGCTTCATGGAGTGCTTGGACAAGTTAGTTGTCACCTTTCTTTGATGACATACTTGTCTACCCGAAGACGGAAGAAGAATCGTTGAGCTGGTCAAGGAACATCTGAAGATCATCATGTCTAGGAGGAAGAACTACACCGACCACCATCTTCAAGAAGTATACCTCCGCATCAAACACCAGGCATATCTGCAAACCACTTCTCTCAAAGAAACCAAGCATTTCCATGTCAAAGGGAAGCTCACACCAAGATTCATCGGCCCCCTTCGAGATCACTCCAAGAGTTAACAACCCCCCTCCGAGATCACTTCAAGACGAAGAGTAGACGGCTACCAGCTAGATTTACCACCTGACTCACCCACTGTGCACAACGTTTTTCCACACGACACCACCCCGAAAACGTTTGCAACTCCCTAACTAGCCCGACCTCTACAAGGACATCGATCACCGAGCCATCGACCTCCAGCCCAATATGACCACCGCAAGAAACCCCTTAGCAACCTGGATCAAGCAGGACGTCATACACGAAGCCACACCATCAAGTACTTCAAGCTCAATGGAGCACTACACGGAAGCAGAAGCAACATGAGGACTTGAAGACTACCCCAGATCCAAGCTTCTGTATTCCTTTCCGCGCCTAGTCTGGGAATCTCGGGGACGAGATTCTTGTAAGGGGGGTAGGTCTGTCACACCTTGATTTTCATGGCACAACACTTAATATGATAAATCATGATAAAATGTGGTTTGACAAAAACTTTTGAGTGTTTTCGACTTTGCCTTGATTGGATTTTGTCTGTTGTTTGCAAGTGCTCTAAAAATCAAATAAATCCTCCAACTCCTATAATTCATCCCCTTGCTCCAAACTCTTGAATCAATGATCATGCCATGTGTATAGGACCTAAAAATAATTTCTTGCAAAAATAATTTGGCCAAATGTTATTTTCAAAAATTAGTTTTCCAAAAACCCCTGAATTGAGGTTTGCACTGCAAGTACTTAATTAAGGGCAGTAAAAATCTTTCCAAAAATATTTTTGACTCCTATTAGATATAGGATACCCAGAAACCACAAAAATATAATTTTAGAAGTTAATTTCCTACTTTTTTAAAAGCTTTTTCTTAAGGCCAGAAATGGTCTTTAATAGGGAAAAATTATTTTACTGTTTCAAAAATATTTGACAAAAATCTAGGGAAACTCAGTGGACATATATTGTCCATATATAAGATTTTCAACACATGGTCATGTTCAAAATATTGGTCAAATACCTCAAAAACCCTTTCTGGATATTTCAAGCTTTTGAAATATTTACAAAGGAAATATTCTCCAAAAATTCCAAGAAAATTCTAGCATGTCACATATGGCATATTAGATGATCTTGACAAGTCTCATGTCTTGGAGAACAAGATAACATCATCAAATCCCATCAAAACCATTTCTGTCCATTTTGAAGTTTGAGCAACTTTACATTGCCAAACATGTCCAAATGTGCTCAAACCTTGTGAACATGCTCAAATGTTCTAATTATTCATATAGACCAAGTGGCACAAGTTGGAGAACAATTTAACTTGATCAAAGTGCCCCAAAACCCTTCCTGTCCAGAACCAAATTTGAACAACTCTACATTGGAAACTTTCTCCTTTTGATCTCAACTTTTGTGGACATGTTCATATCCTCAAATGATGACACTACACCAAGTGGTGCATCAAGGAGAATAGATTTGCATGACTAAATCTTGGAAAGTCCATTTCTGCTGATTTCTAGGGTTTACAAAAGTTGCATTGGCAACTTTTCCCAAATGGACTCAATCTTGGTGGTACCTCTTATTTTCTCATACCATTTGACCCTGTCAAGCCTCATGACAAATGGAGATCATATACTGCCCAAACCAATATCAAACACCTTCTGCCACTTTACCAAAATACCATTTTTGACCTCTTCCACTAATCTCCAAGAGTTATCCTTTTTACCACATCCCCTCCTAGTCCCCCTCTACCTCTGGTGTGCTTCACTTCCCGAGAGGCAATGATGGAGGGGGGCAGAGACCCATTTTTCTTCTCTAGACAGCCACTTTTCCGTCCCCTTCTCATCTCTCTCTCACTCCTGGCAGGTTCCAGAGCATCCAATGCCACCTTCCCCCTTGTTTATTCCCTATGCATGCCTTTGACACTAGTGGACACGCGAGTGCGCGCGCAAAAGCCATGCATGCCGGCAAAAGACGCGCTCTGGAGCACGCTACCGTGCTCCCGACCGTTGACACGGCGCTCCCGTCCACCTCGAGCCTCCCCCTCGCGCCAGTCGAGGTGCCTCGGCGTCCGCAACACGCTTCGTGGTTGGCCCCCTCCTCTCTCCTCCTCCCCGCGCCTCCGCGCTAGCAAACAGAGGCCGCCCGAGCGCGCCAATGGTGCAGCTCACACGCACGCGTCTCTGGCCTCTCCCCACTCCCTCTCTCTATCTCTCCCGACGTAGTCGACGTCCAGGAACACCCCAGACACGCCCACACAAGCCCTCGTGGCTTGCAGCGATAGCAACAACCTCGCGGGCGCACGGCCCCGTTGTGCACCTCGCCCTCTTCTATTTAAGGCCACCCCCGAGCCCCCTCTCTACTCCTTTGGCCCTCTCTCCCTCCTGATCATCCTCTGGACCAACCTGCATCTCCTCTCGTGCCCTCCTGCTCCCTCCATGGCCGGAGAGCCGCCGTTGGGCTCCGCCCAAATTCCTGCAAACCGAAGCCTCCCCTCCCCTCCTTTGGATACCAATGGAGCCACCGCACGCTGGCGAGGCTCCTCCGCCCTTTACCTCTTCCTCTAGCGCCCCACAACCCCAGAACCCATCTCGCCCGACGCCGCCGTCCGCCGCGGGCAAGGACCTGCTCCCCTCCGGTGACGCAGGCGCCCGTGGTGGGGTCTCCCGGGATCGTCTCTCTCCGCTGAGCACGCCGGTGGCCGGACCTCCGAAAACGATGGCCTGTAGCGCCGGCAAGCCGCCGCCGATGCCGCCCCTGCCTCTGCTCTGTTCGAGCGGGAGGTTGGGGACGAACCCGACAAGCGGGCCCCGCTCGTCAGCGACCGGTGGGCGGGCCCCGCCGTTTAAGTTGAAACGGCCTCGGCCGGATCCGCCTCCCCTGCGCGAAGGCGCCCTTCGCTAGCCCGCCTTCAACGTGGCCCCCCAGTGGGCGCGCGCTTGAGGCTGGGCCAGGCCCAGTGGTGGCCCATGGCTATCTCTCGCCGGCACGCAGGAGAAGGGTAATGACCTATATTTCTTTTTATTATTTTTCCAGTGAGTTTCTAAAATCCATAAACAAATCAAATTAGCTCCAAATTTGATAATTCAAATTTCTAGTGACTCCATAAATCATGCTCTACCTGTTGGTGCTACATGCACATTTTTTCAGAGACTTCTTCTTCACAAATATTCATCAAATCCTACTTTTCCTATTTCTGTGATGAACTTTAGAATATTATAGAGAGCTCATATTTGATCCAAATGCAATGATTCAAATTCCTAGATGCTTCTAAGTTCAAAACTTAGTTTATGAACATTTTTATTAATACTTTCTGTGCCACACAATATTATGAGCCATTTCTTCATATTTGTCAACTCTGCAAGTTCATAGGAAATTCATTTGAACTCCAAATCCAGTGAAACCAACTCCTAGGTGCTTCTAAAATCATGCTTTGCCAAATGGGTGCCTCTGCTCATTTTTGAAAATAATGTTTCTGTACACTTCTTGCAAATCCATTAATCCCTTGACTCCATCATATTAAAATGTTCAGAGATGTCCATTGATCAAATCCCAATGAAACCACTTTGGTCATCCCTCATATGACCAGAGGTATCCTAGAAAAGTCCAACTCACATTTTTTAGAGCACTTTTATTTTTGCCTTGTTGTGTTGCTTATTATGATTGTTTCCAACGTTAGTTGACGAAGTAGACGGAGTACTTGGAGAAGGACCAGAAGACTTGAAGACTCTGAGGAACCAGGCAAGCAGCCCTTTGACCATGTCCATGAAACCCTTTTTATGCATGACATATAACTCTTTATTATTGTTGCATCGGAATCATGATGAGATGGTAGACCACGTTGGTTGGCTGCCTCTGTTACTTCCTCATTGATACTTGCATTGTGCATGACCCTACCTTCTTATGAGGGTTATGCCGGTGGGAGTAGATAGGATGCTAAAGTAGTTGCTACGCAAAGTGGGTCAGGGTTATGCATGGAAAGAAACCAAGTGTGGTTTGACATACTTGCAAATAGCCCAGTGGGTGCCACTAATGCCCCTGGGAGATGATGATGAACTAGGTCACTACTTGGTGGAGAGGTAGTGTACCAAGGCTTGATGAAAGTGTTGTTTACAGAGACGGATTAGATTTAAGATTTGATGACTGTCCCAACCTTACATGCGCAACCACTCTACCCTTATATGGGAAAGGGCATTATTGATTACCTAGACCGATACTAGCTTGGAGCCCGCATTACTAGTGACGGGAGAGTTGTTGGTGCGCTCTCTCGGGACGGGGTCGTGCCAGGTAGGGCGGCCATGACCATTTTTATGGGGCACCGGACACACCGTTGGTACCCCGTGCCAGTGGTATGTGATAAATATGGGAGCAAGGCTCCACGAAAATGTTATGTGAAATGTTGGGCACGGGGGTTACTGCCAATCGAGTGGACTCCATGTTAGTGTCGTCTAGGGAAAGGTAGTGATCGGGTGCTTACCCCGGGTACTTGAGGTATCGCGGGTCGTGGATGACACGGAAGTTCCCCGGATCTTGTGGGTACAGTGTGCAACCTCTGCAGAGTGTAAAACTATTCGAATAGCTGTGTCCATGGTCAAGGATGGTTGGGCGGTGCTGCTTAGACTATGTCCATATGTTCCTGACAAACAACACCGTTTGGTGATATTGATGATGTGACTCGTGAGGAAGTCACGATGAGCTTGAGCATGAGTTGTTCATAACTATTTCTCGATGTTGATGTCTGTAACCTCCTGATGCTTGTTGCAGACGCATTCCTGTCCTTGATAAATGTTGATCATACTTGCATGAGAAAAACTAGCTTTCCGCAACAATGCCAATTAAGCAGTAGAGCTTTGCATAATTATTTTGTTATCACTCATGGGTTGCTTGCAAGTACATTCAAAGTACTCATTGGCTTGCCACTGGTTATTTTATTGGCCAGGCATGAAAGAACAGGATGTGATGAGGAATACTTCGGTGATGAACATGTGAGCTAGGACGCTTCCCAGTCAGAATGCCTGTAGGGTTAAGGCAGATGGCATGGGTCCAAGTTATCGACGAAGATTTCCGCTGCAATGTTATACTCAAGACTTGACCATAACGGTCCTACTTGTGTAAAACGGTATGTATGGATGTAAGACTCTTGTTATTCAGCTTCTGTGTGTTCAGTGAGCATTGATCTCTGGGATCACTGTACACGTGCATTCGGTGATCACGACTTATGAGTCAGGGTCCCCACATCCGGAGAACAGCGTTTTAGTCATCTTGCCCATGAGGCATGGTTCGCAAGTACCAAGTGATTCATAATCAAGTGATTCCAGAAGTCCATCAGTATGGAGTATCTTCATGCGCTTTACACCAATATGACCCAAACGGCAGTGGCACACATAAGTTGCACTATCATTATCAACTCTGCATCTCTTGGCTTCAACATTATGAATTTGTGTATCACTACTATCGAGATTTAATAAAAATAGACCACTCTTCAAGGGTGCATGACCATAAAAGATATTACTCATATAAATAGAACAACCATTATTCTCTGATTTAAATGAATAACCGTCTCGCATCAAACAAGATCCAGATATAATGTTCATGCTTAACGCTGGCACCAAATAACAATTATTTAGGTCTAAAACTAATCCCGAAGGTAGATGTAGAGGTAGCGTGCCGACCGCGATCACATCGACTTTGGAACCATTTCCCACATGCATTGTCACCTCGTCCTTGGCTAATCTTCGCTTAATCCGTAGTCCCTGTTTTGAGTTGCAAATATTAGCAACAGAACCAGTATCAAATACCTAGGTGCTACTGCGAGCATTAGTAAGGTACACATCAATAACATGTATATCACATATACCTTTGTTCACCTTGCCATCCTTCTTATCCGCCAAATACTTGGGGTAGTTCCGCTTCCAGTGACCAGTCTGCTTGCAGTAGAAGCACTCAGTCTCAGGCTTAGGTCCAGATTTGGGTTTCTTCTTTTGAGCAGCAACTTGTTTGCTGTTCTTCTTGAAGTTCTCCTTCTTCTTCCCTTTACCCCTTTTCTTGAAACTGGTGGTCTTATTGGCCATCAACACTTGATGCTCCTTTTTGACTTCTACCTCTGCAGCTTTTAGCATTGCAAAGAGCTTGGGAATAGTCTTGTCCATCCCTTGCATATTATAGTTCATCATGAAGCTCTTGTAGCTTGGTGGCAGTGATTGAAGAATTCTGTAAATGACAGTATCATCAGGAAGATTAACTCCCAGTTGAATCAAGTGATTATTATACCCAGACATTTTGAGTATATGTTCATTGACAGAACTATTCTCTTCCATCTTGCAGCTATAGAACTTATTGGAGACTTCATATCTCTCAATCCGGGCATTTGCTTGAAATATTAACTTCAACTCCTGGAACATCTCATATGCTCCATGACGTTTAAAACGTCGTTGAAGTCCCGGTTCTAAGCCGTAAAGCATGGCACACTGAACTATCAAGTAGTCATCAGCTTTGCTCTGCCAGACGTTCTTAACATCGTCAGTTGCATCTGCAGCAGGCCTGGCACCTAGCGGTGCTTCCATGAGGTAATTCTTCTGTGAAGCAATGAGGATAATCCTCAAGTTACGGACCCAGTCCATGTAATTGCTACCATCATCTTTCAACTTAGCTTTCTCAAGGAACGCATTAAAATTCAATGGAACAACAACACGAGCCATCTATCTACAACAAACATAGACAAGCACAAATACTATTACACTACAGGAATCGGCTACTTTGCCATCATCCACGGCGGACGGCAATCGCATGGATGGCGGACGGCAAAGGTCTTTGCTGTCCGCCGCGGACGGCAAATGTGGACGGCAATGTAAGGGACGGCAAAGAGCTACATTGCCGTCCGCTTCGGGCGGCTGACGGCAAAGGGTCCTTTGCCATCAGCTGCCGACGGCAAAGAATACTGACGGCAATAATTGCGCTATTACTCCATTAGGTGGTTAACGGCAAGCCTTTGCCGTCGGCCGCTGACGGCAAACATCGGAAGGCCTTTGCCGTCCGCCATTGTAGGCAATGTTTTTTTCCTCTTTGTCGTCAGCCACTGTTGGCAAACTGACCAAATAGGTCAGCCTCCCAGGAAGCACAGTTGCCTGCCACGTGGCCTCTTTGCCGTCCGCTGCTGATGGCAAAGAGCCCTTTGCCGTCGGTGGCGGACGGCAAAGAGCCTGCATAATGGCTTTTTTTCCCTGTTTTTTTAAATCCAACAATTTTCACAGCAAATATATATGACATATATAGATATATTTCACAGGGCTATTTAACAGCACATAAGTTTCATCGTACATACATATATAGTTCCATCCACTAATACATAGCAAGTTGCACATACACATAAGTTGCAACCATTAGGAAGTTGCACATACATATTACAATGCAAAGTTTCATCAAGATAGCAAGTTCCATCATAGCAAGCTAGAACAATACTAGAAGAGAATGAAATAAAAAACAAGCACTCCATAGCAAGCTAGCTTCCGAGAAGTGAATGAAATTTGCAAAATGGCAAATAAGAAAGTTAGGAAAAGGTGACTAGAAGAAGAAGACTAGAAGAAGAAGCACGCCATCGTTTGTGAGGTAACTTAGGTGAAATGGATCGTTTATGAGCTAACTTAGGTAAAATGCATCATTTTAGAGCTAATGTAGGTAAAATGGATCGTTTATGAGCTAACTAAGCTAATTATGCCATTTTTTTTACATAAGTAAGGTAAGTACATGTCATTATTGAGCAAACCTAGTTTACTAAGCATATTATAACTAACTTAGGTCATTTTGGAGGAAACAAAGCTAAGTATAGATCGTTTTAGAGCTAACTTAGGTAAAATGGCTGGTTTTGGAGGTCAGTAAGCTTATTAAGTCATTTTGCAGGAAAAGAAGCTAACTCTAGGTCATTAAGGTAAGCATATTGGATGAAAATAAAGCTAAGTCTAGTTCTTTATGCATTTGTTAAGCAAAAACCTAGAGAAACTTACCTTGATCATGGAGGTGTGGGAGCAGGCTGGCTCATGCCAGTAGCTGGAGAAGGATCGTGTGATCCTTGTGTGGAGTTATGCTGCACCAAAGATCATTTCCAATGTTTCATTAGCATGATGACACTCAAATGTTAAGACTAGAAAGTAACATCCATTCAAATTAAACTCACCGTGGTCTCAGGAGCAATCTCTGGATCAATGGCTATGGAGCCACGGGACCTCCCGCCACTAGATATCATCACCTGCTCTGGATTGTAGGGGATCTGGCTCGGGTTAAACTCCTCCCCTTTCCTCGCCTTCCCCTTGACTTGCTTGTAAGAGGCAGTGTGGGCCATGGCATACAGGTCGTACCCCTCTGGCACCTTATCCGTTGTCGGTGTCAAAACCGGCGGATCTCAGGTAGGGGGTCCCGAACTGTGCGTCTAGGCGGATGGTAACAGGAGACGAGGGACACGATGTTTTTACCCAGGTTCGGGCCCTCTCGATGGAGGTAAAACCCTACTCCTGCTTGATTGATATTGATGATATGGGTAGTACAAGAGTGGATCTACCACGAGATCAAGGAGGCTAAACCCTAGAAGCTAGCCTATGGTATGATTGTTGTAATGGTTGTTGTGTCCTATGGACTAAAACCCTACGGTTTATATAGACACCGGAGAGGGCTAGGGTTACACAGAGTCGGTTACAATGGTAGGAGATCTACATATCCGTATCGCCAAGCTTGCCTTCCACGCCAAGGAAAGTCCCATCCGGACACGGGACGAAGTCTTCAATCTTGTATCTTCGTAGTCTTGGAGTCCGGCGGACGATGATAGTCCGGCTGTCCGGACACCCCCTAGTCCAGGACTCCCTCAGTAGCCCCTGAACCTGGCTTCAATGACGATGAGTCCGGCGCGCATAATGTTCGACATTGCAAGGCGGGTTCCTCCTCCGAATAATCCATAGAAGATCGTGAACACCAGGATAGTGTCCGGCTCTGCAAAACAATTTCCACATTCTACCGTAGAGAGAATATCATGTACACAGGTTCAATCTGCTGACGTATCTTGTAGCATGACGTCACGCCACTACCAAGCCTTTACTTGAATCATTTTTTATTACACCACCTCAGCACATTTAGCGAAGCGGTTTCCTTGGCACGTCTTGTTGAAGCAGAGATCGTGTTCCCCTTATTCCGGGATTCTCATCAATAAGGATCCGCCTTTTTTACCTACACCTTCTTCCTCCTTTGCTTATCCGTCTCCGCGCACTCGAGCTCCAGCGCCCAAGTTCGCGCATCTCGTCTCAACCTTCTCCGACCATGTCCGGAGCGGGAGGTAAATGGTTGGCCTCCACCGTTAAGGAGGAGCACATCGCCAAATTGCGCAGCGCCGGATACCTTTCCGGCGACATCGCGCACCGGCTGCCCGACAAGGGGCAGCTCATCCCCACCCCCAGGCCCCATGAGAGGGTCGTATTTCTCCCCCACTTCCTCCGCGGACTGGGCTTTCCACTTCACCCCTTTGTCCGGGGGCTCATGTTCTACTACGGCCTGGATTTCCATGATCTGGCGCCGAACTTCATCCTCAACATCTCGGCGTTCATCGTCGTGTGTGAGGCCTTCCTCTGCATCCAGCCCCACTTCGGCTTGTGGCTCAAGACCTTCAATGTCAAGCCGAAGGTAGTGAAGGGCACGCAGGCGGAGTGCGGAGGCGCCATGTTGGGCAAGATGCCCAACGTCCTCTGGTTTGAAGGGGCCTTCATGGAGTCCGTCAAGGGATGGCAGTCGGGGTGGTTCTACATCACCGAGCCGCGCGACCCTACGTGGGCGGCGACCCCCGAGTTCAGATCTGGTATCCCTGTGCAGCTCACCTCCTGGAAAGAAAAGGGCTTGCTATGGGGTAGTTTGAAGGAGCTGACGGGACTCCAAACCTATATCCAGAAGCTGGTGAACAAGAAGCTCAGGCTTGTTAATGTGGTCCAAGTCATGCTCGTCCGCCGGATTCTCCCATGCCAAGAACGGGCATTCAACCTGTGGGAGTTTGATCCGGCACAGCACCAGGCATTGAGCGGGCTCTTCGACACGACATACGAAGGCACCTAGAGGGTGCTGTTTAAGGGTGCCGAAGCCCCCGCATCCGCGACGGAAGATCGCGGATTTCACTCGCAGCGTCCAGCTGACGAGGTAAGTGATTCTACCCCTTTACGGGACACTTGTTGTTAATAGTTCGACCCTAAGCGGGTTTCAATCTCCATTTTCCTTTGACAGGACTAGATGAAGAAGGCCGAGCAGCTCATCTGCCCGGCTCCCATGCCAGAAAACCCAGTGGACGCCCTTCTAGCGGGGCTGCTGGTTCTGGCACCACATGTGGTGCCGGAGAAGAAGGCCAAGAAGGTGGCCACGGGTACACGAAAGAGTTCCCGTTTTCAGGTGTCCGACGACTCCGAGGCGGATTCCCCCCCCCCCTGAAGATGAGGAGGAGGAAGAAGACTCTCTCCTAGAGGAGGGAGAGAGAAAGAGGAAGGCCTCCCCAACAGGGGAGGCCGAAGGGTCCAAGAGGGGAAGAACTATTCCCCCGGACAGCTCCGCCAACGCCAACGTTGGCGAAGAAGAGTGGCCCTCGAGGGCCAGGCCTCCGGCAAGATCGTAAGTATCCTCATTCTGAATGATCTGCAATTTCTTTTGTGTCGCATAGTGTCCTTCTAATGCCGCATACTGCCTGCAGTCCGGCCGACGATGATCTCCCCGCTTCGTCGAGCGGGTCGTCGGCTCCATCGGATGTGGATTCCATTCCGACTGCCTCCACCCCTCGCGCCGCTGAGGACGCCGAGGTGGGATCCCAGGAAGGGACCCATCAGGAGGAGGCTTCGGAGGCGCCGCAAGGCTGCCTCCCGGACTTTGCACCGGACTCCACACCGGAACCCGCAGTGGTTCCGGAGTCCGGCAGGCGGACCCTTCGCAAGAAGGGCAAGACCGCGACACCGGCGGCCCCCATCCAACCGGAGGTGCCGGACAATTTGGTGGAGGCGCTCAAAGGCGCTTCCATCGAGGAAGAACACCGCACTATCATGAGTGCGGTGATTCAGAAGGTTCAGCTCGCCAAGAGCAGGCTGACCGAAGCCTGCAGCAGCCTTCTGACAGGCTTTGAGGTAAGAAGTTAAAATTATGTAATGTAATACCGCATAGACAGTAGCCCCTGATGCTCGGTTTGGTGTTCGGAAAGAAAACCCGGACTGAGGATCTAAAAAGATATACGCAGGGTTACTAAAAATTATGTCAATATGGGTTTGCAGGCTACGCTGCTGACCTCTGCCGCACTTACTGCGGAGGTCGGTGCTTTGAAGCAGGACCTCGAGCGGTCCGAGCAAGAGCTCGGCCGTGCCAAGAAGCAGCTCGAGGACAAAGAAGGTGAGTAACACCACTTTGAATAGTTACCTTACAGAAAAGGATTTAGGTTGCAATAAAAATAACAAGGATAATGTGGGTACTGCAGGGGCCATGAACGAGGTGGCAACCCTGAAGGAGGCTGTGTCAGCGGCCGAACGCAATGCAGCCGCGGAACGGGCAGAGCGAGAGAAGCAGGAGGCGCGGGTGGCGGAAGTGCGGCAAGAGCTCCAGGCTCTCATGGAAAGCATGAGAGTTTGGAGCGCGACTCAAAGACTCGAGAGTCCGAGCTTGCCTCGGCTCTCGAAAGTGCCAAAGCCGTCAAGGCCGAGGCCCATAAGGCCCTTCAGGAGGTTGAGGATGTGAAGAAAATAGCGGCAGGTAAGGCATTTTTCATGCAAAGCAAGCATGTTAATGTAAACTACCTGACACTTACCCGAATTCGGAGCTCTCGAGGGGCGTTTGCAGATCTGCCTCGCAGTGTATCCGATGCCGCCGCATTCTACCGTGGCGAGGAGGGGAGCTCAACGGAGAAGGTCTTCTGGTCTCAGTATGCTGAGGCCGGCCTTCCGGTGCCCCCTAGCGACCAGCTGAAGCAGCTGGTCGAGCTCCACAAGGTAGCCGAGCAGGCCATGAAGGGCCTCATAGTCCGGCTGTGGCCTGGAGAGGCCATGCCTGGGAGCTACTTCGGCCTCGTGCGGCGGCTGGTGGATGCGTGCCCCTTGTTGGAGGTCATCAAGCGCTCCGCCTGTATTAAAGGTGCTCTACGGGCCCTTGCCCGCGCAAAGGTGCACTGGGGCAGGCTGGATGCGGAGAAGCTTATCACTGACGCGCCGCCAGCGGTCAAGGAGTACCATACGCCCGAGATGTACTATAAGACTGTCCTGAAGGGTGCCCGCAAAATTGCGGATGAGTGCCCTAGAGATGTAATTATTGAGTAGACTCGCTATGTATTATCCTGTGCGCTGAAATCTTTGTTCATATGCGCTAAGCAACGCTTGTTTGATTTAAAATATTACCTTTTTTTTGCGAATATTTAAAATATTACCTTCTGTGCGGCCGTTTGTAAAATCTGAGAGATGGCAAGTCGTCGGCTTCAGCCCCCAAGCCACGAGTGCTGGGGTGTTCGGGATAAGCTTGAGCACTCTTGTTCCCATTTTTGGGTCCATCTAGGGAGGCGCTCAACACAACGAACAAGGCAACCGGACTTATAATGCTTGAACACTCTCACTTAGCCATAGAATTCTATAATTTTAAATTTCGGTGAAGCCCCTAGTATTCGGAAGACCGAGTTTGGGGCGCTATCCACGCCTTGGCCGGACATTATCCGGTTCTTCGCTTGAAGCGGCATAAGTCTTTAAGGACTCGAAAAGACCTCTCGAACAGCGACTAGTCTCTCACCTTATCATGACAGTCAGTTTTAGCTTTCTCCACTGAGGCGCTCGCCCAGCTCAACCGGGGCACAATCGCAGTAGTTCTCCCAGTGCCACCTTAGCCGACAGAACGGAACGTAAGGTACCAAAACGTGGGAGCCGGGCAAACCCAACTATTGACCCAAGACATGATTCGAAGCCGATTCATATAATGCTATAAGTTCGGGGTGCCGCACTTGTGAAAGTGTTCGGACTTATCACACCATAATGCGGGGAACATAAGCCCCTGGTGTATTCGGCCGTACCAAAATATACGGGTGCAAGATGTCATTAGTGAAGATATATGTAAAGTAATGCAATAACAGGCAAAAAGTGCTGCATTATTTATTCAAGGAATTCTGCTATGAGTGCGGAATGATACAAAAGTGCGGTAAGCAAGGGATTGGACTAATTAAACATGTCCCCCTCCAGGGGTGGGCTGCGGACTGGTGTATATAATCAAATTTAGTGCTCGTAATGGAGACCACCTGAGTGTTCGTCGCAGCCTTTTTCCCTCCCTGGCTATTGCATCGTGAGTGCGGCGGGTTCGCCGCCAGACAGGGCCTCTGGTGAACGGAGTCCTGTGTATACAAAGAAGGAAAATAATAAAAAAGAGCGACACACTTGTGAGCCCCTGGTGTGGTCGAGCCGCACTCTGGTTCTGTTGTGGTCGTGCCCCTCCCCCTAGGCCCATGGTATCTCCAGAGCGTAATGATGTACGCGGAGGGTTGGTCTTGCAATTATGCAAGGGCTAGGGTTGCGGCCGCATTGCTACGCGTGCTCGGAACGTGCCAGGTTGTCTTGGTTGATGTTGCTCCGGGCGCGTTTGGGCGTGTCCGGTCGTTTAACGGCTGGACTCGAAAATTGCCTTAGAAGGCTGCTCTGTACTTCTGCCGCGAGAGCTGCTGTATGTTCCTCCGTTCGGAGGGAGCGTTCCGTATTTCCGTTGACTGTGATGACTCCACGAGGGCCTGGCATCTTGAGCTTGAGGTATGCGTAATGCGGCACCGCATTGAACTTTGCGAACGCGGTTCGTCCAAGCAGAGCATGATAGCCGCTGCAGAACGGGACTATGTCAAAGATTAACTCCTTGCTCCGGAAATTGTCCGGGGATCCGAAGACCACTTCCAGTGTGACTGAGCCTGTGCAATTGGCTTCAACACCTGGTATGACGCCTTTGAAGGTCGTCTTTGTAGGTTTAATCCTTGAGGGGTCTATGCCCATCTTGCGCACTGTATCCTGATAAAGCAGGTTCAGGCTACTGCCGCCGTCCATCAGGACTCTCGTGAGGTGAAATCCATCGACGATTGGGTCTAAAACCAATGCGGCGAATCCGCCATGGCGGATACCGGTCGGATGGTCTCTTCGATCGAAAGTGATCGGGCAAGAGGACCGTGGATTGAACTTAGGGGTGACTGGCTCCATCGCATATACGTCCCTTAGTGTACGCTTCCGCTCCCTCTTGGGTATATGGGTTGCGTATATCATGTTCACCGTCCGCACTTGTGGGGGAAACCCTTCTGTCCTCTACTGTTCGGCGATCGGGTCTCTTCCTCTTCGTTGTTGTGCAGCCCCTTGTCGTTGTTTTCGACAATTAACTTGCCTGCCTGCTTGAATACCCAACAATCTCTGTTGGTGTGGTTAGCTAGCTTTTCGGGGGTGCCATGTATCTGGCATGAGCGGTCGAGTATTCGGTCCAAATTGGATGGACCCGGACTGGTTCTTTTGAATGGCTTCTTCCGCTGACCGGGTTTAGAGCCTCGGAATCCGGCGTTGACTGCCGTATCCTCCTTGTCATCGCCGTTAACGCGGCATTTATTTTTGCTTCGACGCGACCTGCCATTGTGGTCCTTAGTGTCCGGACTACTAGCATTTTTGCTGAGGTTGTTGCTGCGAGCTAGCCAGCTATCCTCTCCCGCACAAAAGCGGGTCATTAATGATGTGAGGGCTGCCATGGATTTCGGCTTTTCCTGTCCTAGGTGCCGGGCTAGCCACTCGTCGCGGATGTTATATTTGAAGGCTGCGAGGGCCTCTGCATCCGGACAGTCGACAATTTGATTTTTCTTTGTTAAGAACCGTGTCCAGAATTGCCTGGCCGATTCGTCTGGCTGCTGGATTATGTGGCTTAGGTCATCGGTGTCTGGTGGTCGCACGTATGTGCCCTGGAAGTTGTCGAGGAATGCGGCTTCCAGGTCCTCCCAACACCCAATTGACTCTGCGGGTAGGCTGTTAAGCCAATGCCGAGCTGGTCCTTTAAGCTTGAGCGGGAGATATTTGATGGCGTGGAGATCGTCGCCGCGGGCCATATGGATGTGAAGGAGATAATCTTCGATCCAAACCGCGGGGTCTGTCGTGCCATCGTAGGATTCAATGTTTACGGGTTTAAACCCTTCGGGGATTTGATGATCCATTACTTCGTCAGTGAAGCATAGCGGGTGTGCGGCGCCTCTGTATTGAGCAATATCACGACGTAGCTCAAGGGAGCGTTGTCTGCTGTGTTCGGCCCGGCCGAAGTTGTTGTATCCGGCTCGACGGTATTCGTCGTGGGTCGTGGGGCGCCCACGTGATCCATAGATAGATCTGGATTATCTTGCCTTATCCTCCAATATGTCCCGCAAGTCCGACGCGTTCCCCCGTGGCTTTGTACTTTTCGAGCGATGCCGGGGTATGGTCTTAATGGAAGGCCTGGATGCCTCTCTGTCGCGAGCACGGGGTGGTCGGTCGGCCATATTGTGCGCTGGTGATGAAGGTATGTATGCTTCCTCCTCTAATCGGGGGAGCAACTTGCGTTTTGGGTAACTCTTGGAGGGGCGTTCGAGTTCATACTCTTCGGCCGCGAGGACCTCGGTCCATCTGTAGGCTAGCAGGTCTTGATCAGCTTGAAGCTGCTGCTGCTTTTTCTTTAGGCTATTTGCTGTGGCCATTAGCCTGCGTTTGAAATGCTCTTGTCCGACGGGATCCTCGGGCACGACGAATTCGTCGTCGTCGAGGCTTGCCTCGTCTCCGGAGGGAGGTATGTAATTATCATCCTCGACCTCTTCGTCTGCCGCTCTCTCGCGAGGGCTTGCTTCTGCATCCTCCTGCGCTGAATCTTGCTGGAGGGGATTGTCTTCGGCACTTTCTAGGGTGTTATTATCTCCTGTGCCGGAATCTCCATTCTTGCTGTGGCGGGATTTAGCGCAGCGCCGCTGACGTCGGCGCTTGGGCTGTTTCTTTAAGGAATCTGCCTCCGCTGCTTCTTCGCCGTCCCCATCTTTTGGGGTGTCCACCATGTATATGTCATATGACGAGGTGGTCTTCCAGTGCCCTGTGGGCGCTGGTTCTTGTTCGTCTCCGGCATCGTCATCCATACCGTCGATGTCTTCGGAGTCATAGTCTAGCATGTCGATTAGATCGTCGACAGTGGCTACACAGTGGGTGGTGGGTGGGGTTTGAATTTCTTCGTCGTCCGCATCCCAACCATCCTGGCCATAATCCGGCCAGGGCTCTCCGGATAGCGAGAGATGCTTCAGCGAATTTAAGATGTCGCCAAAGGGTGAGTGCTGAAAGATGTCAGCAGCGGTGAACTCCATGATCGGCGCCCAATCGGATTCGATTGGCAGGGGCGCAGGAGGTTCAGAGTCCGGCACCTCGGAGTCACGAGTTTTATTGGGGACAAGGCCAGTGTTCGGCTCCATCACCGTGGAAGTTGCAGCCTCCGAGGAGGTGTCCAGCCACCCGTCCTCGAGCTGCGCGATCGGCTCCGGACTATGGGTCGGAGCGGATTCGTGTGCAGCTTTCAAGGTGCTGTCCGGTGGCAGAGTTAGATCATGCCCATCGTGACAGTGCGGAACGCACGGCTGTGGCTCGGATCCATCGAAGATCAAGTCTCCGCGGATATCCGCCATAAAGTTTAGGCTTCCAAATCTGACCTGACGGCCAGGGGTGTAGCTTTCGATCTGCTCCAGATGGCCAAGTGAATTAGCCCGCAGTGCGAAGCCGCCGAATATGAAGATCTGTCCGGGGAGAAAAGTCTCACCCTGGACGGCGTTGTTGTTGATTGAAGAAGCCATCGAGCCTATCGGGGACGACACAGAGGAACTCTCAATGAAAGCACCAATGTCGGTGTCAAAACCGGCGGATCTCGGGTAGGGGGTCCCGAACTGTGCGTCTAGGCGGATGGTAACAGGAGACGAGGGACACGATGTTTTTACCCAGGTTCGGGCCCTCTCGATGGAGGTAAAACCCTACTCCTGCTTGATTGATATTGATGATATGGGTAGTACAAGAGTGGATCTACCACGAGATCAAGGAGGCTAAACCCTAGAAGCTAGCCTATGGTATGATTGTTGTAATGGTTGTTGTGTCCTACGGACTAAAACCCTCCGGTTTATATAGAGACCGGAGAGGGCTAGGGTTACACAGAGTCGGTTACAATGGTAGGAGATCTACATATCCGTATCGCCAATCTTGCCTTCCACGCCAAGGGAAGTCCCATCCGGACACGGGACGAAGTCTTCAATCTTGTATCTTCGTAGTCTTGGAGTCCGGCGGACGATGATAGTCCGGCTGTCCGGACACCCCCTAGTCCAGGACTCCCTCATCCGTCTTATTGTAGCATGCCTGAAAGAGAGAAACAAAGTAAATTAGTAATTAAAGGGCTCAAGCTAGCATGATGAATGAATTGCATTAATCATGAAGCAAACCACATTACCCAATTCCACCCGAACTGATATAAGCTGGAGCTACCTTGATGGTGTGGCACACCTTCAATTTGGGCACGTTTTTCCTTGGCCTCAGTCGGCTCCCCTTCCATCTTTCAACACCTGCCATGACAAAGAGTAAATGAAATTAGTACAACATAAAAAAAATACCGACATGAATAATAATATGTATATCACTTAAGTGTATCATCATAAAGTACAACATAAAAAAATTAAATACCTGACACTACTAATAATCTCGATCAGTATCATTAATAAATGCATAATCATCATCATCACTATAATCAATGACGGGCTCATAGGGTTCAGTGGCATCAACATGTGGAAGGCCACCTTTACGTAATCGGTCAAGCATTGAGAGGTCGTCCGCAGCAGTAACCTCTTCTTGTTCCGGCTCTTCTTGTTCCTCCTCTGGGGTGATGTGGGATTCACTGTCGCTGTCTACTTCAATGTTTTGGGGTGAAGTATACCGGTTCTTGAAACGCTTTTTGGAAAGACGTGTCTCTTGGAAGAATTCTCCTTCATATGTGTCTGGGTTAATGTGAGGTCCATAATCCTCTTCCTTTGGGGGAGATAGTCTAGCATGTGGCGGCACTTCATAAACGACATCCCAACCTTTCAGATTTGGATTAGTTTGGCAGGCCCAGGGTAGATAGAATACTTGGGTCACCTGTTGAGCCATAATATAGACATCAGGAACATCTAAATGGGTGCTTTAGTTGATTTCAACTAGCCCTATATGTTCATGAGTCCTTCTAGTCTCCTTCGGCTGAAACCAATAACATTTGAAGACTACGACATTCGGTGGGTTTTCACCATAGAATAGAAGTTCATAAATTGCTTCAACTCTCCCATAATACTCGGTACCTCCTTCGCCGATAGCAGATACACAACAATTTGTAGACTTTCGGTCGGCCATAGATAGCTATTTGCCATAGGTACGAAAATGATACCCGTTGATGTCGTATTTGTCAAATGAACGGACCTTATAGTAAAAACCATTAGCGACTTGTCTCAATTCGGCGTCCATAGACTCTGAATTAGCCTACAAGTTTAATACGAAAGGATTGTTGCATTACGCACAAATTAGTGAATGAAATGAAATTGTCTAATAGAATTTACCGTTTGTTTGAACCAAGAGATGAAACCGGGATAGCCGCCTCCTTGCTTTGCGAGAAGCTCATACTCTTCGACGGAATCCTTTTGGATCACCGCTCCATACGAGAATAGGGCGACGTATCGACTGTATGAAATATCCAGGAATAAGAGCAGTTCAAAGGAAATAGAAGTTGCGAAACAATGTATCGAGAACTTACTCGATGTACGGCCGCACTTCTATCAGGTTGTTGAAGATATACAACGAAATGGTCCGCCATTCTTCGTTGTCCAAAGATACTGGATTTGAAACACTGGCTGGTGCGAGATTGCCTTTGAATAGGCTGATGTTGGATCCACCCTTTTTAGGCTCGTCAGCATTGTACCGAGGCTTCGGATTATGCAAATGACGATTTTTGGTTTCGTAGTGTGCTGTCACGAAGTTTGCCGCCTCCTTAGTGATGAATGCCTCAGCCATAGATGCTTCAATTCTACGTTTATTTTTACATTTTTCTCGAAGCGTCTTCTGCATCCTCTCAGTTGGGTAGCACCAACGATTTTGCATGGCCCCCCCAATCTTGCCTCGTTCGGGAGATGCGAAATCAAATGCTGCATTGGATTAAAGAAGCCCGATGGAAAGATCTTCTCTAACTTGCAGATCAACTCTGGCGCCAACTCTTCCATTTCTTCTAGCATGCCAGGCGATAGTTCTTTCGCACAAAGAACATGGAAGAAATAGCTGAGTTCTGCCAGTACTAGCCATTCATCCTCAGAGATGAAGCCACGCAACATCACCGGCATTACCCGCTCAATCCATATGTGCCAATCATGACTCTTGAGACCAAATATCTTCAATTTATCAAGACTCACTCCCCTCTTTAGATTCGCTGCATACCCATCGAGGAACATCAACTGCATTTTCACCCACAAGATAATTTTCCTCATAGCTGGCCTTCCAAGATTGAACCATGCCTTTGGCTTCGTCCAGTTCTGCTTTCCTTTTGGTTCTTTCATGTTTTGTAACGGCCTATCACATAGCGCCTCCAGATCGACTCTAGCCTTAGTATTATCCTTTGACTTCCCATCTATGCCGAACAATGTACCAAAAAGTGCCTCGGCGATATTCTTCTCAGTGTGCATCATGTCGATGTTGTGTGGGCAAAGCAGGTCTTTGAAGTAAGGCAAATCCCATAAGCATGTTTTGTGAGTCCAGGCGTGCTCAGAATTATACCCCTTGAAGTACCCTGGACGCTCTGGATCTGGCTCGAGAGCGTTTAACTGATCCAGGGTCTGTTGGCCTGTCAACGCAGGTGGTGCAGAGTTTTTTACAACTCTACCTCTGATGAAGTTCTTCTTGTCTTTCCTGAACTTATGGCGAGGATCCAGGAACTGTCTATGCATGTCGAAGCAAGAAAACTTGCGACCGGCCTGAAGACAACGAAACTCAAGAGCTCCCTTGCATGTGGGGCACGGGAACCTTCCATGCACACACCAGCCAATGAATAGCGCATACGCTGGCAAGTCATGCGTCGAGTACATGTACCAGACACGCATTATGAAGTTTCGTTTGCTATAGGCGTCGTATGTCTTGAACCCATTATCCCAGGCTTCTTGCAATTCGTCCTTAAGCGGCTGCATGTACACATTCATATTTTCCCCCGGATAGTTGGGCCCTGGAATTATCAACGTCAGGAAAATGTTCTTTCTTTGCATAATCTGTCCGGGGGGGTGATTGAGTGGAAAGACAAATACGGGCCAACAACTGTATTGGTCTGCCGTCATACCAAACACACTGAACCCATCGGTGTTGATGCCGACTCGAGGATGCCTTGGATCTGCCGCTCTGTCAGCGTGTAATTCATCAAACCTTTTCCACGCAACACCATCCGATGTGTGTACCATCATCAGTTTCCCATCTGCATCTAGTTCGGTTCTTTTGCCTGTTTTGTGCCATGTCATCTGTCTGGCCATCTCTTCGACCATGAAAAGACGTTGAAGTCTTGGTACTATTGGCATATACTGAAGAACACTAACAGGGATTTTGGTCTGTGTCTTCTCACCCATACCGTTGCCTACCACAATATACCTGGAACACTTGCAAATGGGACAATGGTTCAAGTCCGCATAGTCAAGCCTAAATAAGGCACATCCTTTCTCACAGGCATGTATCTTCTCATAGGGCATCTTCAGTGCACGGAGGATTTTGTCCGACTGGTACAGGTTTGCAGGCATTACATGGCCTTTGGGTAGAAAGCGTCCAAATACTATCATAATTGCGTCATAGCATTCTTTGCCCAAGTTGAACTGAGCCTTCAAAGCCATTACTTGTGAGATGGCATCCAACTGACAAAGCTCAGTGTGCTCGTGGAGCGGACGTTTTGAAGACTCCAACATTTCATTGAAGGCATTTGCAGATTCCTCCATCTCCTCGTCCGAATCCCGAGCATCATCATAGTCTTGCACCATGTTTTCCATCCCGGTACCATGCTCGTCGGTGCGACGATGATCCACCTCAGCTCGGTCACGTTGGACAGACTCACCATGAAATGTCCACACCGTATAATCGGGCGTAAAACCATTCTTCTGCAGGTGTTTACTCATTTCAGCCTCTGTCCTCTTTTCCCAATTGCCGCATCGGAAACAGGGGCACCAAGTTTTCCTCTGGCCATTTGCAAATGCGGCTTGCACAAACCCCTTGGTTTTTGTGAACCATTCAGCGCTCCGTTTGTTCTGACCAGTGTGACCGGTATACATCCACGCACGATCACTCATCTTGACTTTCAGAGCTACTGGACACACAACAATTATATATATAATTCACCATGTATATATTCATCAGTTGATCTACTTTGTCAATTTTATTACGTCCATGCAACCTACACTCTAATAGGTAATGATAGGTCCTAATCCCACCCGAGTATGTATAGATTGGGTTCATTTTCCCATATGCTATGCTCCGGATCCAACGCAAAATTTCGGCAGCACCTCCCCGCTGTTCTCCTGATACACGTCTCTGCAATAAACAGAGAGGATGTGTACCCGGAGAACAACAGGGGAGGCACTGACGAAATTTATGCATCGGATCCGGAGCAAAGCATATGGGAAAACGAACCCAATCTACACATGCTCGGGCTGTCCATGGATAGCATTGGACAATTCGAAAGAATCAAGGTTATAAATATGCAAATGCATGCATATTTATAGCTATGACACTTTCGAACGGGAGACACATATTGGTTACGCATACTGATGATTCAAGACATATATAGCTAGCTATCAAGTTTCATCGGCACGAACACCGGAATAGAGCAAATAATTAATGGGGGAGGAGGACATGTCATTTGTGCTCACCCACGAATGAAGGGGCAGAGCTCGTCAAACGCACGGTGAGGTCGTCGAACACCAAAACTCGCAGCGGTGAAACAACTGCACATTTAAATCAACCCGATCAACACAATTGTATATGATGTTTTTCATAACAAAATCGGAAAATATATGACCTAACTAATAATTCACAAATATAAGACCCTGTCGGCCTCGGGGGGTCGGGTGTCGGGGTGTCTGGGTGTCGTGTCGGGGTCGGGGTGTGGTGTCGGGGTCAGGGGTCAGGGGGTCGGGGTGTCGGGGTCGGGGTGTCGGGGGTCAGGGGGTCGGGGTATTTCCTTCTATCCTTCTTCTTCTTTCTTTCTCTTCTTCTTCTTCTTTCCTTTCTTCTTCTTCTTCTTCCATCTTTTTTCTACTTTTTTACTTCTTTTCGTTTCTTCTTTTCTTCTTCTTCTACTTCTTCTACTTCTTTTCTTCTTCTTCTTTTTTCATCTTTCTACTACTTCTACTTCTTCTACTTCTTCTAATTCTTTTCTAACACTAACACTAACACAATCTAGCGCTAACAATTAAACAGCAAAAAAATGAAAAAATAGAAAAAAAAGGAGTTCCCTCACCGGAGCAATGGGACGGTCGGCGGGGCGGCGCCGGGCGGCGGGGGCGGCGGGGCGGTGGGTGGGGTGGTGGGGGGCGGGGGGTGGTGGGGGCGGGGGGTGGTGGGGCAGAGGGGTGGTGGGGGGCGGGGGCGGCACCGGGCGGCGGGGGGCGGGGGCGGCGCCGGGCGGCGGGGGGCGGGGGCGGGGCGACGGGGCGTCGCCGGGCGGCGGGTGGCGGGGCGACGGGGCTTCGGCGGGTGGGGTGGGGGCGGAGGGGTGGTGGGGGTGGAGCCGGGCGGCAGGGGCGGCGCCGGGCGGCGGGGGGCGGGGGCGGGGGCGGCGTCGGGCGGCAGGGGCGAGGGCGGCGGTGGATTTAGGGCGGGCCGTCGGGGAGGAGAGAGGAAGAGGAGAGTAACGGGCGGCGGGGGGAGGGGGGTGGCGTCCGTTAGTTAAAGAAGCTCTTTGCCATCCGCCGTTGTCTCTCTTTGTCGTCTGCTAGCGGACGGCAAAGAGGTGGGGGTGTTAAGTTTTTTTAAACGGGCGGGTGGGTGGAGGCCACCTCCCTCTTTGCCGTCAGCTGGCTGACGGCAAAGAATCTTTGCCGTCAGCTGGCGGACGGCAACGAAGTGGCTCATGGCAAAGAGCTTCTTTGCCGTCCGCCGTTTCTTTGCCGTCGGCTTATCGGTAGTTGATGGCAAAGAGCTTCTTTGCCGTCCGCTAGCCCACGGCAAAGATTAGGCAGATGGCAAAGTAGCTGATTCCAGTAGTTACTAAGTTCATGATAAATTTAAGTTCAATTAATCATATTACTTAAGAACTCCCACTTAGATAGACATCCCTCTAATCATATAAGTGATCACGTGATCCAAATCAACTAAACCATGTCCGATCATCACGTGAGATGGAGTAGTTTTCAATGGTGAACATCACTATGTTGATCATATCTACTATATGATTCACGCTCGACCTTTCGGTCTCAGTGTTCCGAGGCCATATCTGTATATGCTAGGCTCGTCAAGTTTAACCTGATTATTCCGCGTGTGCAACTGTTTTGCACCCATTGTATTTGTACGTAGAGCCTATCACACCTGATCATCACGTGGTGTCTCAGCACGAAGAACTTTCGCAATGGTGCATACTCAGGGAGAACACTTATACCTTGAAATTTAGTGAGAGATCATCTTATAATGCTACCGTCAATCAAAGCAAAATAAGATGCATAAAGGATAAACATCACATGCAATCAATATAAGTGATATGATATGGCCATCATCATCATCTTGTGCTTGTGATCTCCATCTTCGAAGCACCGTCATGATCACCATCATCATCGGCGCGACACCTTGATCTCCATCGTAGCATCGTTATCGTTTCGCCACCTATTGCTTCTACGACTATCGCTATCACTTAGTGATAAAGTAAAGCAATTACAAGACGTTTGCATTGCATACAATAAAGCGACAACCATATGGCTCCTGCCAGTTGCCGATAACTTGGTTACAAAACATGATTATCTCGTACAATAAAATATAGCATCACGTCTTGACCATATCACATCACAACATACCCTGCAAAAACAAGTTAGACGTCCTCTACTTTGTTGTTGCAAGTTTTACGTGGCTGCTACGGCTGAGCAAGAACCGTTCTTACCTACGCATCAAAACCACAACGATAGTTCGTCAAGTTAGTGTTGTTTTAACCTTCTCAAGGACCGGGCGTAGCCACACTCGGTTCAACTAAAGTTGGAGAAACTGACACCCGCCAGCCACCTGTGTGCAAAGCACGTCGGTAGAACCAGTCTCGTGTAAGCGTACGTGTAATGTCGGTCCGGGCCGCTTCATCCAACAATACTGCCGAACCAAAGTATGACATGCTGGTAAGCAGTATGACTTGTATCGCCCACAACTCACTTGTGTTCTACTCGTGCATATAACATCTACGCATAAAACCTAGCTCGGATGCCACTGTTGGGGAACGTAGTAATTTCAAAAAAATTCCTACGCACACGCAAGATCATGGTGATGCATAGAAACGAGAGGGGAGAGTGTTGTCCATGTACCCTCGTAGACCGAAAGCGGAAGCGTTAGCACAACGCAGTAGATGTAGTCGCACTAGTAGAAAAAGGGTCAAACGTGAAGCACATTAGTGCCGGTTTGTATTTGAGCCGGCACAAATGTATACATTAGTGCTGGTTCCAACGGCTAGCTGGGCCGCTCTCATTAGTACCGGTTCGTGTCTAACCTTTAGCACCGGTTCGTGCCACGAAACGGTACTAATGAGAGTGGTGGCAGGATGTTGTCAGTCTGGGCCCCCTCCAGCACCTTTAGTACCGGTTCTTGGCACGAACCGGTACTAAAGGTCGTCCTACATAAACCCTTCGTCCACCCAAGCTTGCTCTGTTCTTCCCCTTTCCCCTCTCCTCCCTGTTCTTCCCCTCTTCCTCTCGAGCTCATCACACATTTTGCCCAAAATTTGTCAAGATTTGAAGGCCCCCATCCATTCAAATGATCACAAAGGTTAGCAACTTTGTCCTTTCATCTCTCATTGCTAGATTAGCTCTTGCAATGCTTTATATAGTTATTAATTTGTGAGTTTAGTAATTTGGGAGGAAATATATATATGTGCTAGTATTTGATTTATATGCAATTTGAGGTCAAAAATAACACTTAGTTTGCATATGTAGGTGTGGTTTACTTAGTGCCTTCTAAATCTCCGTCGTAACCACCATCGATTGCCCGCACCGTCCCGTCGCCGGCACCACCTTGTGGTGAGCCTATTGTTCATGAAATTTTATATAAAAATTGATGTTTGTGTGATTTGGATATATAGTTACTCGTATAATAATTATCTTACCCGTACGTTGTTTGTTATACATAGTGCCATGGTTTTGATATCCGTCCCCGTCGGCCCTCGTCCTTGTTATGGTTCGGATGTGGTATATTCTCTTTTAGAACTATTTGTTGCATTTCGTGTTTATGACAAATTATGCCCATCAAGTTGACATAGATATTTTTATCTAGGAGGTATGTGAACTGGAAATTCCAACCGACCCTATTGTCGAGAGGTTAAATTTAGTTGAAAGAGAAAACGAGTACTTGAAAGAAAAATTGAAAAGAATTGAGGGGGAGAAGATGGAATTGGAGTTGCATGTTGCCGATGTCGTCGATGATCACAAGATCAAGATGGAGAAAATGCGCTTGAAGATTAGAAAGATTAGAAAATATGCCATCAATAGTGAGGCTTGGTATCATTATGCTGTTGGATCAATTGTTACCTTAGTTGCGATCTTGATCGCATTTGTTGTTGCATTTAAATGCTTTAGCTAGAGAGTTATTTGTTTGTTGCATTTAAGTGTTGTATGAACTTGTATTAATTTGGTCTATTCGGTGTTGTGTAATGAAGATGAGCCAGCAATGGATGTACGATGACCGATGCTCTCCCCAGTTCGTTGAGGGCGTGCATACTTTTCTGCTTGCGGGTGAGGCAAACAAGCGGGCGGATGGTTTTATGCCTTGTCCATGTGCTGGCTGTAAGAATGGTCGCAATTACTCTACGTCAAGAACCATTCACGTCCACCTGTTTGAGTCCGGTTTCATGCCCCACTATAATGTTTGGACCAAGCACGGAGAAAGAGGGGTTATGATGGAAGACAATGAAGAAGAAGAGGACGACGACAACTATCCTGTCCATGGGTTCCCTGAATACGATGATACAACAATGGGGGAAGAAGCTGAGCCGGTAATGCGGGAAGAAGCTGAGCCGGCAATGCGGGAAGAAGCTGAAGAAGAGGCATCAGATGAGCCCGTTGATGATCTAGGTCGGGCCATTGCCGATGCAAAGAGAAACTGCGCAAGTGATTTGGAGAAGAAGAAGTTGCAGCGCATGTTAGAGGATCACAAAAAATTGTTGTACCCGAATTGCGTAGCTGACAAGAAAAAGCTGGGCACCACACTGGAATTGCTGCAATGGAAGGCAGAGAATGGTGTATCTGACAAGGGATTTGGAAAGTTGCTGGTAATGATAAAGGATATGCTTCCAAAGGACAATGAATTGCCCGAGAGTACGTACGAAGCAAAGAAGGCTGTCTGCCCTCTAGGGTTAGAGGTGCAGAAGATACATGCATGCCCTAATGATTGCATCCTCTACCGTGGTGAGTACGAGGATTTGAACGCTTGCCCGGTATGTGGTGCATTGCACTATAAGATCAGCCGCGATGAGCATGGTGATGTCGAGGGCGAGCGCCCGAGGAAGAAGATTCCTGCCAAGGTGATGTGGTATTCTACTATAATACCACGGTTGAAACGTTTGTTCCAAAACAAAGAGCATGCCAAGGCGATGCGATGGCACAGAGAAGACCGTAAGAAAGACGGAAAGTTGAGAGTACCCGCTGACGGGTCGCAGTGGAGAAAAATCAAAAGAAAGTACGGGGAGGAGTTTGCAGATGACGCAAGGAGCGCATGGTTTGGTCTAAGCGCAGATGGCATTAATCCTTTTGGGGAGCAGAGCAGCAACCATAGCACCTGGCCTGTGACTCTATGTTTGTATAACCTTCCTCCTTGGTTGTGCATGAAGCGGAAGTTCATTATGATGCCAGTGCTCATGCAAGGCCCTAAGCAACCCGGCAACAACATTGATGTGTACCTAAGGCCATTAGTTGAAGAACTCTTACAACTGTGGAATGGAACAGGTGTACGTGCATGGGATGAGCACATGGGGGAAGAATTTGACCTAAAGGCGTTGCTGTTCGTGACCATCAATGATTGGCCTGCTCTCATTAACCTTTCAGGACAGACAAACAAGGGATACCGCGGATGCACGCACTGTTTGGATGATAACGATAGTATATATTTGAATAGTTGTAAGCAGAATGTGTACCTGGGACATCGTCGATTTCTTCCGAGCAAGCATCCCGTAAGAAAGAAAGGCAAGCATTTCAAAGGTGAGGCAGATCACCGGACGAAACCTCGCCACCGTACTGCTGCTGATGTACATGATATGGTCAAGGATTTGAAGGTGATATTTGGAAAGGGTCCTGGCGGACAACCTGTTCCGAAGGACGCTGGTGGACGCGCACCCATGTGGAAGAAGAAATCTATATTTTGGGACCTGCCATATTGGAAAGACCTAGAGGTCCGCTCTGCAATCAACGTGATGCACGTGACGAAGAATCTTTGCGTGACCCTGCTTGGCTTCTTGGGCGTGTATGGGAAGACAAAAGATACACCTGAGGCACGGGAGGACCAGCAACGTATGCACGGAGAAGACGGCATACATCAGGGTCATGCATGCTACGCTCTTACCAAAGAAGAGAAGGAAATCTTCTTTGAATGCCTGCTCAGTATTAAGGTACCGTCTGGCTTCTCGTCGAATATAAAGGGAATAATAAACATGGCAGAGAAAAAGTTCCAGAACCTAAAGTCTCATGACTGCCACGTGATTATGACGCAACTGCTTCCGGTTGATTTGAGGGGGCTTCTACCGGAAAACGTTCGATTAGCCATTGTGAAGCTATGTGCATTTCTCAATGCAATCTCTTAGAAGGTAATCGATCCAGAAATCATACCAAGGTTACAGAATGATTTGGTGCAATGTCTTGTGAGTTTCGAGTTGGTGTTCCCACCATCCTTCTTCAACATCATGACGCACGTCCTAGTTCACCTATGCGAAGAGATTAACGTTTTGGGTCCTGTATTTCTACACAATATGTTCCCCTTTGAGAGGTTCATGGGAGTCTTAAAGAAATATGTTCATAACCGTGCTAGGCCAGAAGGAAGCATCTCCAAGGGCCATCAAAATGAGGAGGTCATTAAGTTTTGTATCGACTTTATTCCTGACCTTAAGCCGATTAGTGTTCCTGAATCGCGGCATAAGGGCAGACTGGATGGAAAAGGCACGCTAGGAGGGGAACAAATAATATGTATGGACGGACATTCTCTCACAGAAGCACACTACACAGTTCTACAGAATTCCGCCTTGGTGGCTCTGTATATGGATGAACACAAGAATTTGCTACGCTCCAAACACCCGGAGTGGTCTGATGACTGGATTACACGTGAACAAACCAGGAGTTTCGCCAGCTGGTTGCAGACACGTACCATGCATGACACCTCTATTGAAGATGACATGTACTTGCTGTCCCAGTTACCATCTTCGAATATAATGACTTTCAAAGGGTACGAGATAAATGGTAATAAATTTTAAACAATCGCCCAAGATAAGAAGAGCACCAACCAAAACAGTGGTGTCCGCTTTGATGCAAAAACCAAGACAGTAAAGGAAACATATTATGGTTATATATAGGACATGGGAACTTGACTATCGACGTGGTTTAAAGGTCCCTTTGTTTCAGTGCAAATGGGTTAATATGACACGAGGCGGGGTAACGGAAGACCCGCAGTACAGAATGACAACAGCGGATCTCAACAATCTTGCGTATGCAGACAAACCATTCGTCCTAGCCAATGATGTGGCACAGGTTTTCTATGTGAAGGACATGTCTACCAAGCCAAGAAAAAGAAAAGATAAGGAAGAGAATGCATCGTACGATGAGCCAAAGCGGCACATAGTTCTTTCTGGGAAGGGAAACATCGTGGGAGTGGATGACAAGATAGACAAGTTAGAAGATTATGAAAAGTTTGATGAAATTGCTCCATTCACAGTGAATATTGACCCGAGCATCCCGTTAAATGATGAAGATTTTCCATGGTTACGGCGCAAAGGGACACACGTGAAGAAAAAGTTTCACACCCAAAGATCTGGGATGTGATCGGCTTCACTATCATCACTTTCTTCTGTGTTTCACACCCAGAGGGGAATCTCTGTAATAGTTAGGGTAGTTATGTGTTTTGGCTTTTGAAACGCGAAGACATTTTATGTGCAAACAAATTCTTTTCATGCATTTACTGATTTTTTTCCAGCTAAATGACCCTGAAATTGAAAAGCATTTCAAATGAACTCAGAAAAGGTTGAAAGTTGGCATGGTATCATAATTTCATACAAATAGCATGTGCAAGAAAGTAGAGAGGGTTACAGCAAAAAATGGATGCACTTCGTGTACAAAATGGACAATCTCTTTTGAAGTATCAGGGTTTCCGACGAAAACTGAACTGTTACAAAGGCATTTCATTTTTTAAATAACCTAAGCATTACTAAATTGAATATAATGATAAAACACACTAATATTAAACATAAGAAAAAAGAATCACTAAAAAAACTTTTTTCAAAGTTAAGTTATTCACAAACTAGTGATTCACACAAATTTCAAATAATTCAAAATTTAAACTATTCAAATTTGAAATCTACCAGCACTAACAGAAAGTTTGTAATTTTTTGTACCTAAAGCAAAAATATTCACAAAGAAACTCTAAATACAGCAAAAACAACTCAAAAATAAATAAAACAAAAATAAATAAAGCGAAAAAAATTAAGAAAAAAAAAGCCCGCCTACTAGGCCAAAGCGGCCTGCATACGACTAGCAACACAACCTTTTGTTGGGCCAGGATGCAGGCCCACAAAGGTCCAGTAGGCCCACTGGGCGAAGAGGACAGGTAGGCCCAGTAGGCCTGGTTAGGAGAGGAGCTCGAGAGAGCTACCGCACTGGGGCTTATAAACCAGTGCGGTAGCCCCTCGACTAGCGAGGTGGGACTAAACTTGCGCACCGCCTGGAGCCAGCGCACCCCATTTAGTACCGGGTCGTGGCTCCGACCGGTACTAAAGCCCCCCCTTTAGTACCGGTTGGTGCCACGACCCGGTACTAAAGGGGGTGCGGTTCCCGCCGCTTGGCCTGGCCAAAATAGGCCTTTAGTACCGGTTGGTGGCTCCAACCGGTACTAAAGGTGCCTTCTATATATACAACACTTGCGAAAATTTCATTCTCCCTCTGTTTCTTCCTTTGTTTCCGTCGTCTCCGTCGCCGTCGCTGCCCCTGTCCCCGTCGCCGCCCTCGTCTCCATCGCCAACCCGTCCCCGTCACCGCCCCCGTCCCCGTCGCCGCCCCCGTCCCTGTCGCTGCCCCGGGCCCATCCCCGTCGCGCCGTCCCCGCGTCACGCCCCGGCCTGTCACCGCCCCCGGCCGTCGCCTCGTCGTTGCCTCGCCGTCGCCGTCGCCCCGCTGTGAGCTCTCCCCCTCTAACCCCTCTCCCTCGCCCCTGGTAGCCACCATGGGCGCCGCCCCTCCCCGAGCCCATACACACACAAGCATGCATGATGAACACACACACACACACACACACACACACGTACATATGTATGAATTAATGCATGTATATATTAGTATATACGTATTTTGTATGTTTAATTAGTTTAGATTATTTAGATTATTATTTTTTCACTATTATATATGTTTAATTAGTGTTTAATTAGTATGGAATTTTTTTATATAATGTTGTTTTTCAGTTTTTTAATGGATGTATAGAAGTTGTGTTTTCTGTTTTTAGTGTTAGATGCTTAATTAGTATGAAATAGTATATAGATTTTTGACATATGCAATGATAGCATAATTAGTGTTATATAGAAATGTTAGAAATTTTAGTTATCAAAATCCAATCATTAAAAAAATGTTACTTTTTGCGGGCATATAGCTAGTATTTGTTCTCGACGATGCCCGGCCAGCATCCTCGCCGTCGACCCGTCCGCGACGACGTCCAACCGACCCATGTCCGGGACTGGGCTCTGCCGGGCTGGCACTGGGAGGTGCTGCCTGGAGGGGCGCGCCGCTTGATGAGGAACCCGGCCCCGGGTCCCGTCGTCGACCCTGATCTCGTTTGGTGGCGTTCGTGTGGGCCAGTTTCAGTGCGGAGGGACCCGGCCCCGCCGGAGGTGGTACGTCGCCGTGTCAGGGAGGAGGACGAGCACGTCCATCGCTACATGGTTGCGTTAGAGGGCGGCAGGTTCTCCAATACCTGGCAGTTTCTTCGGGGATCTCACTTCAGCTATGATCCTGTGAGGGTTCCTTCTCTTTGGGTGTCCACCGCCCGCGCCGCAGGAACCACGAGTGTCCTAGATTCTTCTGTAGTATTCGATCTTTAATTAGCTACCTAGCCAGTGATGTACTATTCAATATTATATATTATTCGAGACGATGTATTCGAGATTATATCTATTATTCGAGACGATGTATTCGAGATTATATCTATTATTCGAGACGATGTATTCGAGATTATATCTATTATTCGAGACGATGTAATTTGAATACTAAATTGTTTTATATTTCTTTTGGATTAGTTAAATAAAAGCCATGGCAGACAATACTGATAGAGAGGGAGAACAGACCATGTTCGATATGATACGCGGGCCAGATGATGATCAGAATGAAGAAGATTATGACGGCTCCGAATTTCTAAACAACACCAGAGAGGGTGATATGATATTCGATCGCGACGACCAAATTGATGAAGTCATGAACTACGATTATGACGATGACGAAGAACATGTTGATCCTGAAACAACAAAGACCGGCGAGGTATATATATTTATATAAGCAGGCATGTGGTGATCATCACATGTTTTAATGACTTGAAGATATATTAACGAATCGATCTTTGTTCTTTCAGCCATCCGGATCAAGCAAATCTTCAGGCAAAAGGACGAAACGAGGCCCGAACAAAAAGTTGAAGGACGGTGTAAAGTACAATATTGAGGCATGCAGACCTAATGGCGAACCATTAGCGCCTAAGAAGATTGCGGACAAGTTCGTTCGTCAGTGCAGAGTTCTTGTGAAGGACCAACTCCCGATCAAACTTCAAGAATGGAGAAAGCCAGCAAAGCCACGTCCAGATGTTACTTTTGTCGACAAGAATCAAAAAGATCTGCTTTGGGATACTCTCATGGAACATTTCACCCTACCAGATCATTTCACAGAAGCAGATGTGCAGAAAGTCAAGGACGCTGCTCTTAGGAAGATGGCGGTTGCATTCAAGAACCACAAGAATCGTGAATGGGACAAGTACGTCAAGGGAGGAAGGAAGACTCTAGTATTCGAGGGAACACTAGAGAACCAACGTGCTCATTGGGACGATTTCGTGAAATTCAAGGATTCGGAATTAGCTAAGGAACGGTCGAGAATAAACAAGAAGAATGCCGAAAAAAGGATAAGTTCCATAAGCTGGGGCCAGGTGGCTATGCGGTGGCAATGCCTAAGTAGGATAAGTCTGAGAAAGAGATGGAGGATGCAGGTGTCACTCCGGTTACTAAGAGCTGCCCCCCCAGGTGCAGGACTTGGTTCTATGCGCATTGGGGGGAGTTGGACCCGAAGACAGGCAATGTTTCGATGAAGGCAAGTCTGAAGGGAGCCGACGATGCGATACTTGTTGCAATAGAAGAGGCACGATCGGGGGTGTTCCAGCCCAACAGAGAGAATGACGAGCTTACGCGTGCCCTGGGAAATCTTGAACACCCGGGAAGAACACGAGGCAAGGGCGCTATTCCATGGTATGAGGGGTTTTCAGACTGGAACACCGACTATAGAACCCGTGCGAGAAAGAAGATTGCGGAGGAGAAGAAGAGGAAGATGGAGGAGGAGCAGAGGAAGCGGGACTATGAACGCCTTCAAGGCCTAGAAGCAAGTCAAGCGGAATTGGCAGTTAAATTCCAGCGGCAGCAGGAGCAGATCGACTCACTTACCCAGCAAAGGGGGTCTCAGCAGCTGCAGCAGCTAGCGGATGATCCAGCATTGGATAGCACCGCCCCATCCATGCTGAGAAGCAGCGTGGGTTCCGCCCCGGACGACGCAATGTTGGGTAGATATCCCGTGGATGACATCACGAAGAACACTAACTGCGAACTACACGTCAAAATGAAGAACATATCCATGAAGGTGGCGGATGGCATTGCTTTTACAAATCCCCCCGAGGCAACCTTCCATTGCAACCTGATTCCAGTGGGCTATGCTCGTGTCTTGGTTGATGAGGTGGTGGACCCACCATATTCGGAGCTACAGCTTGATATTCCTGGAGGTGACGACGAGCGCTTTTTCGGAGAGGCCAAACATCATATCATCCTATGGAAAAAGGATTGCATCATCTTTCGAAGGCCACTGACACCGCGTCAGCCGACTCCTCGTCGAAGTCCGCCACCGAGTCAGCAGACTCCCGCTCCTGCAAGTCCACCAAGTCCGGCAAAGTGTCAGGCCACTCCTCCTCCAAGTCCGGCAAAGTGTCAGGCCACTCCTCCTCCTCCAAGTCCGCCACAGCGTCAGACGTCCACTCCTCCTCCAAGTCCGGCACAACCTCAGGCCACTCCTCCTCCAAGTCCGGCACAGCTTCAGGCCACTCCTCCTCGTCCAACTCAGCCCCGTCAGCCGTCTCCGCCGCCTCAGCAATCGCAGAAGAGACACCCCGCAGCTTGGTGCGTAGCGGTACGATCGAGGTAGTACAGGAAGTACAGGTGGAGGCAAGCGATATAAATATGGTCCAAGCCTCATGCCTCTTCCGCAGAGGGCTTATACAGGTCCGAGGAGGAAATCGCAGCCATATCGAAGGCCGAGGTGGAAGCCCATTTTGCACCGAAACCGCCACTGCCGCCAAGGGAGAAAGTGCCTGAGGAAACGATTGACCACTTATTCGTATGGCTCAACCACCAGCTCCCAAGCCTGTTGACACAGACTATGAGCGCCACATCAGGAAGTTAAATCGAGCACGTCTACGTAAGGAGGCGAGCTCGGGATCGAGCAAACAAGAAGCAGTTGTCAAAAAATGCGGGAAAACCATTCCCCAGCTGGGAGAACAACACATGACAGTACGCGCGCCCAATATTATTGAGGGCAAACAGTTTATGTTCCCGAGGTGGGCAATGTGCTAATAATGGAGGAGCATATAATGCAGGCTGAAGTTCTCAACATCACTATTGGACAACTCCTCGAGATCGAGCCCATGCCTGTGCTTAGAGAGGATGAAATAAAAAGGAAATATGTCCGGGGCCAACCTTTGGTCAAGCCAGACAAGGTCAAGAACCTCCCAATGAGAATGTATGAATTGCATCAATGGTACATGAACATTACCAAGATTTCAGATCGATTGTCCCTCATGGTGAATGTCAAGGAGGAGCATTACTTCCATGAGAAAGCTCTGTCCGTTGAGTATTCTGAACTGTTTCAGTTATACAATCAAGACGCACTCGACAAATCTATCGTCAGTTGCTATTGTCTGTAAGTGATTTCTTTCTGTAATTTAAGTCTCAAGCTAGCTGTAGTGATCCTTTTGATCAATCATTACCTGTAATTATCCTCACTATATTCTTTTTTGTGGTATTATGCAGGATGAAGATGTATGAAATGAGAAAAGGTGGACGCTTTGGCATTGGGTTCATTGACCCAAACACCGTTAATGAATACACATGGCTAATAAATCCACATCATCAAAAGAACGTAGAGGACAACATGCTAGAGTTCTTGAAGCGCCTCAAATACAAT
Source organism: Triticum timopheevii (assembly GCA_963921465.1). Classification (NCBI taxonomy): domain Eukaryota; kingdom Viridiplantae; phylum Streptophyta; class Magnoliopsida; order Poales; family Poaceae; genus Triticum; species Triticum timopheevii. Next base: position 605,438,393 of record OY997274.1, on the reverse strand, counting down.
GAAGATATACTACTTCCTTACAACTTCGGATTTCACTGGATCTTGTGCATCATTGAAGTTGACGCCGGAACAGTTGAAATACTGGACTCACTACTCACAGCAAAAGCTGACTATAACATCTTGTTTGGGATAGTCAACAGGTAATTTCAATCATTATTAACTATATATCTCGGCCTATTTAGTTCGTCATTTCATGATATGAACTATTTAATAACCCCTTTATTCATTTTCTTTGTCGGCGGGCGGGGCTTGGGCAAGGTTCATCAGCGTCACGGAAGGCGAATGGAAACAAAAGCTTAAACGGTTTCGACCCAAGGTAAGTAATTAAGTAGTACTAGCTAGCTAGCTGCCATCTCTTTAATTATCATGCTTGATTAATTATTATTTGATCAAATTCCATTCTCGTAAAGGCCCTGAAGCAGGCGCAGGGGACTGATCTGTGTGCATTCTGCGTTTGCGAGAACATTCGCATGATGGCGTCCGAAAGGAGCAGATCTCAAAGACAGGAATGGGTACGCTTGTCAGAACACTATTCACAATTTTTACACCATTATCGATATCTAGTCACACAACTAATACACATGCATATTGATCTCCTTCTTAATAGTTCAAAGAGGTGCGGGAGAAGCTCCTAGAAACGGAGCGCGTAGAAGCACTTCAAGAGGAAATAGCGGGATTTTTTGCTCGACCAGGTCATAAATCCGAAGGGAGAATACTATTACCCGCTACCGCCCCCATGAAAACCACTTCCAATTGTCATCGTGCTCCGAAGGCACCAATTAGGCTAATGACACTGGCTCCAAAGGCAACATGCATATGTAGGAGAAATTGTATATAGCTATACATGTGTGTATGTGTGAATTAATTAATATGGTGGTTTGTGAGACATTGATGATATATATATGCATGATTGGTTCCACTAGAAATTCTATATATATATATATATATATATATATATATATATATATATATATATATATATATATATGCATAACGTGTACAATGTGTAGTATCGTAAAATACCAGCAAACGAAAAAGAATTAAAATGGAAACACAAAATTAAATGAAAAACAAATCATAAAACTAAAACCCCCCCAAACCTTATAGTACCGGTTGGTCTTACCAACCGGTACTAAAGGGCTCCAGGCCCCCGGAGCTGGCTCGTGCCACGTGGTTGCCCTTTAGCACCGGTTTGTGCTGAACCGGTACTAAAGGGGGGGGGGCCTTTAGTGCCCACACTTTAGTGCCGGTTACGGAACCGGCACTAAAGGGCCTTACGAACCGGTGCTATTGCCCGGTTCTGCACTAGTGTCGTACGTCTTCACGGCCCGACCGATCAAGCACCGAAAGCACGACACCTCCGAGTTCTTGCACATGTTTAGCTCGATGATGTCCCTCGAACTCCATTCCAGCCGAGTGTCGAGGGGGAGTTCCGTCAGCACGACGGTGTGGTAACGATGATGATGTTCTACCGATGCAGGGCTTCGCCTAAGCACCGCTACGATATTATCAAGGTGGAATATAGTGGAGGGGGGCACCGCACACGGCTAATAGATCTCTAGGATCAATTGTTGTTGTGTCTAGAGGTGCCCCCTGCCCCCGTATATAAAGGAGCAAGGGGGGAGGGGGCGGCCGGCCAGGAGGGGCGTGCCAGGAGGAGTCCTACTCCCACCGGGAGTAGGACTCCCTCCTTTCCTTGTCCAACTAGGAGGAAGGAAGGGAGAGAGGGGAGGAAGGAAAGGGGCGCGCCGTCCCCCCTCCTTGTCCTATTCGGACTAGAGGGGGAGGGGGCGCTCGGCCTCCCCTGTCCGCCCCTCCTCTTCTCCACTTTGGGACCATGAGGCCCATTAACCCCCCGGGGGGTTCCGGTAACCCCCCGGTACTCCGGTATATATCCGATAACCCTCGAAACTATTCCGGTGTCCGGATATAGTCGTCCAATAGTGGGACCATTTCGAGACTCCTCGTCATGTCCGTGATCACATCCGGGACTCCGAACTATCTTCGGTACATCAAAACACATGAACTCATAATATAACTGTCATCTAACTTTAAGCGTGCGGACCCTACAGGTTCGAGAACTATGTAGACATGACCGAGACACGTCTCCAGTCAATAACCAATAGCAGAACCTGGATGCTCATATTGTCTCCTACATATTCTATGAAGATCTTTGTCGGTCAAACCGCATAACAACATACATTGTTCCCTTTGTCATCGGTATGTTACTTGCCTGAGATTCGATCATCATCTCAATACCTAGTTCAATCTCGTTACTGGCAAGTCTCCTTACTCGTTATGTAATGCATCATTCCGTAACTAACTCATTAGCTACATTGCTTGAAAGGCTTATAGTGATGTGCATTACCGAGAGGGCCCAGAGATACCTCTCCGACAATCAGAGTGACAAAACCTAATCTCGAAATACGCCAACTCAACATGTACCTTTGGAGACACCTGTAGAGCTCCTTTATAATCACCCAGTTACGTTGTGACATTTGGTAGCACACAAAGTGTTCCTCCGGTAAACGGGAGTTGCATAATCTCATAGTTGTAGGAACATGTATAAGTCATGAAGAAAGCAATAGCAGCATACTAAACGATCAAGTGCTAAGCTAACGTAATGGGTCAAGTCAATCACATCATTCTCCTAATGATGTGATCCCGTTAATTAAATGACGACACATGTCTATGGTCAGGAAACATAACCATCTTCGATCAATGAGCTAGTCCAGTAGAGGCATACTAGTGACACTATGTTTGTCTATGTATTCACACATGTATTATGTTTCCGGTTAATACAATTCTAGCATGAATAATAAACATTTATCATGATATAAGGAAATAAATAACAACTTTATTATTGCCTCTAGGGCATATTTCCTTCAATTGGGCCCGCCCGAGTCCGTCCACCGTCCCGAGCGCATGCCTCTGCCCGCGCCCGCCTGCCGTGCCAGCCCCGCCGCCGCCGGCCGCCGCCTTCGCCGTCCCGCCGACCGACGAGCACCGCGCCGGTGCCGCTCGCCGTTCCGGTGAGCCCGTGACAACCCCGTCCCTTATCCTCCTTCTCCCTCGGTCTCCCTCACCTCCCTCTCTGCCCCCAGGGAACCGCCGCCGCCACCTTTGGAGCACCTTGCCGGAGCCACCTCCCTAGAGCGTCGTCGACCACCTTCAACGCCGGATCCGGCGCCCCCGCGCCTAGATCCGCCCGTCCCCGCCCTCGTTCCGGCCCCGCGCGCCTTGCCGGAGCCCCGTGCCGCCGTTCAGCGCCGCCGGCCTCATCGGAGGACAAGAGGCGCCCAATCTCGCTGCCCGTGGGCCGCCTTACGGCCAAGGCTCGCTGCAGCCTCCCCGCCGGCCCAACCCGACCACCTCGCGACCTGGGCCAGGCCCGCTAGGTGAGGCCCGCCTATGTCCCGCTCTGTGCGTCATATACCTAAAACGTGCTCACTCTATTTTTTCCCCTAAAAATTACCAAGTCCCCAGAGATCATAACATTATGTGCTCAAGTTTGCCATGCCATAACTTTATGCTCGGTGCTCCGTTTCATGCATATGATATATCAAAATGTTCACTTTGAGATGCTTATTTTCATCCCACTGTGCCATGCTTGTTTGAGTTAATATTGATGCCCTAATTATCGTTGCAAGAGTGCTACATGATGTTATCCTGTTGAGACTGTTATAACTTGTTGTTTTGTCATTTTTGTTGCATTTTGTGTGTGCATCCTTTGCGCATGATGTCTACATGTTTTAGGAGCATATTCATGCCATCTTTACAGTGGTGCAATCCATGTATTTTTGTGTGCTTTGTGGTGAGTGCATAAAGCTTGTGAATTGGGCTACTTGCTGTTACTGTTTTGTTAGGCTAAATCTGTTATATCATGATGCTATGTAAACCTGCTGCTACAAGTCATTCTATGCATAATCTGGAGATGTTCACTAAGGATGTTTTGTTCTACATGTCATGATCTATCCATCCATGCCCTTGGTTGCATTTATATCATGTTGTAGCTTGTTGTAATCTTGATCTCAAATTGCTAAATAATGTTGCTGTCAACCTGTTAACATTAAGTTCAGATTTGCCATGTGTTTTGCTAGTGATCCATGCACCCTATGAACTTGTTCTTGCCATGTGTAGCTTCATAATTATGTCATATTACTGTTGGTTGACTTCATATGCCATGTATTGATCTGTGGAGAGTGGTACAAGCTCACTAACATGCCTACTTATCGTTGTTCCTGCCATGTACTGTTATTCTGAATCTGTCATATCATTTTCCATGTTTGCATGGATCCTACCATCTTTTCCGTTGATCTTTGGAATAAGTTTAGTAAGGGAGTTTTGTTCTTTATCTTTTGTATTAGCATGCCATGCCTTTGTTTGCCATGATAAGCTCCTGTAGCATGTTGTTTGATAGCTCTAAACATTGCAACCTAATGTTATTTCTGCCATGCACAGTGATTTCTGCCAAGTCTGTGAAACTGTTATTATTTGCAATCTTGCCATGTCCTTTTGATCATGTTCTTGTGATTTCTAGAGATAGCTCAGTGTTCATGTTTTGTCATGCTTTACCTGTACATCATGTCCATGCCTTTTGTTTTCATGTTGAGGTGTTGTAGCATATTGTGTTGATACTTACTAGATGCCTAGTTGCTGTTTTGGGCAGATTGTTGTTATATCTTGTTTGGAGTGTATGTGTTAAACCGTTCCTCCGTCTGGAGTGTGCTTTATATGAAACTTGCTTAGAATTGCATGTAGTTTCATATTATCTTGTTGCATCCTTGTTTTGGGAGTGTTTGCTTGATGTTTGAATGCCTTTTGCATCAAATTGCCATGTTTAACTTGTTTTGCTCATATCTTCTAGGCCGTAGCTCCGAACTAATTGAACTTTATATGTAACTTGACTAGAATTTCATGTAGATCATCTTGGTGCATCTTAACTTGCTGTTTAACAACTTGAACTTATTCAGATCTGTACCAATTTCGAAATTTGCATATGAGTTCTTTCCGGTTTTGTCATATGTTGTTTCCGGGCTCATTTAAACTTGCTTTGATGTGTTGCTCTTGTATGCATCATCTCTTGCCATGAGTAGCTGCATGTAGCCTTGTCATGCATCATGCTTGGTTGTGCATCATGCAATGTCTATGTGTTGTGTGTTTACCATGTGTTTGCTTCTTTCCGGTTGTGCTTCCTCTCGATAGTCCTGTTTCGTTGCAATCGTGAGGATTCGTTCAACTACGCTTGGTTCGGCTTCATCCGTTCGTCTTCTTCATGGACTCGTTCTTCTTCCTTGCGGGATTTCAGGAAAGATGACCATCACCTTGGATCTCACTACTATCATTGCTATGCTAGTTGCTTCGTTCTATCGCTATGCTGCGCTACCAATCACTTGCTCTTCAAGCCTCCCAAATTGCCATGTCAGCCTCTAACCTTTTCACCCTTCCTAGCAAACCATTGCTTAGCTATGTTACCGCTTTTGCTCAGCCCCTCTTATAGCGTTGTTAGTTGCAGGTGAAGTTGAAGATTGCTCCATGATGGACAGGATTATGTTGGGATATCACAATATCTCTTATTTAATTAATGCATCTATATACTTGGTAAAGGGTGGAAGGCTCGGCCTTATGGCTGGTGTTTTGTTCCACTCTTGCCGCCCTAGTTTCCGTCATACCGGTGTTATGTTCCTTGATTTTGCGTTCCTTACGCGGTTGGGTGATTTATGGGACCCCCTTGACAGTTCACTTTGAATAAAACTCCTCCAGCAAGGCCCAACCTTGGTTTTACCATTTGCCTACCTAAGCCTTTTTCCCTTGGGTTTCCGGAGCCCGAGGGTCATCTTTATTTAACCCCCCCGGGGCCAGTGCTCCTTCGAGAGTTGGTCCGAACTGAGCAGCCTGCGAGGCCACCTTGGAGAAATTGAGGCCTGGTTTTACTCGTAGCTTGTCTCATCCGTTGTGCCCTAAGAACGAGACATGTGCAGCTCCTATCGGGATTTGTCGGCACATCGGGCGGCTTTGCTGGTCTTGTTTTACCATTGTCGAAATTTCTTGTAAACTGGGATCCCGCGACTGATCGGGTCTTCCTGGGGGAAGGAATATCCTTCGTTGACCGTGAGAGCTTGTGATGGGCTAAGTTGGGACACCCCTGCAGGGTATAAACTTTCGAGAGCCGTGCCAGCGGTTTTGTGGCAGATGGGAATTTGTTAATATCTGGTTGTAGAGAACTTGACACTTGACTTAATTAAAACACATCAACCGCGTGTGTAGCCATGATGGTCTCTTTTCGGCAGAGTCCGGGAAGTGAACACAGTTAAAACACATCAACCGCGTGTGTAGACGTTATGTTTGACGTAAGTAGGAGTTCAGGATCACTTCTTGATCACTCTAGCTTCATGACCGTTCCGTTCCTTCTCTTCTCGCTCTTGTTTGCGTATGTTAGCCACCATATATGCTTAGTCGCTGCTGCAACCTCACCACTTATTCTTTCCTTGCCCATTAAGCTTTGCTAGTCTTGATACCCATGGTAATGGGATTGCTGAGTCCTCGTGGCTCACAAATTACTACAACAACAGTTGCAGGTTAAGGTTATGCGATGATCTTGACGCGAGAGCGATGTTACTTGTTTTGGAGTTCTTCTTCTGCTTCTTCTTCAATTAGGGGATAGGTTCCAGGTCGGCAGCCTGGGCTAGCAGGGTGGATGTCATTTGAGCTTCTGTTTGTGTTTCATACGTAGTCGGATGTTGCTCTTATGTATGATGATGTTGTATTCGTGTGTCATTGTATGCCTCTTGTATGTATCCCCAACTATTATGAAATGGTACAATGTAATGATATCCACCTTGCAAAAGCGTCTCCAATATGCGCTTCTATCCTGAGTGGGACCTTCGAGTTCCTTTAGGATAGGGTCGCATATTGGGCGTGACAATTATATTATCCATCTTGGATGTTTTATATGCATTTATATGCTATTTTATATTATTTTTGGACTAGCCTATTAACCTAGAGCCCAGTGCTAGTTTCTATTTTTTTCCTTGTTTTTGAGCTTTACAGAAAAAGAATACCAAACGGAGTCTGAATGACCTGAAAATTTACGGTGATTTTTTATGGACCAGAAGAAGCCCCCGAAGCAAAAGAGTTGGGCCAAAAGAGTCCTGAGCCAGTCACAAGACAGGAGGGCGCGCCCTACCCCCTCGGGAGGGTGCTCATGTCTTGTTGTTGACTCGTGGACCCCCCTGACTTGTTCTCGATGCCAAAAATTCCTATAAATATAGAAACCCCTAGAAATAAACCTAGATCGGGAGTTCTGCCGCCGCAAGCCTCTATATCCATGAAAACCCAATAGGGACCCGGTTCAGGCACCCTACCGGAGGGGGAATCCATCACCGGTGGCCATCTTCATCATCCGAGCGCTCTCCATGACGAGGAGGGCGTAGTTCACCCTCGGGGCTGAGGGTATGTACCAGTAGCTATGTGTTTGATCTCTCTCTCTCCCTCTCTCTCGTGTTCTTAATTTGGCACGATCTTGATGTACCGCGAGCTTTGCTATTATAGTTGGATCCTATGATGTTTCTCCCCCTCTACCTTCTTGTAATGGATTGAGTTTTCCCTTTGAAGTTATCTTATCGGATTGAGTCTTTAAGGATTTGAGAACAGTACTTGATGTATGTCTTGCATGTGCTTATCTATGGTGACAATGGGATATTCACATGATCCACTTGATGTATGTTTTGGTGATCAACTTGCGGGTTCTGTGACCTTGTGAACTTATGCATAGGGGTTGGCACACGTTTTCTTCTTGACTCTCCGGTAGAAACTTTTGGGCACTCTTTGAAGTTCTTTGTGTTGGTTTGAATAGATGAATCTGAGATTGTGTGATGCATATCGTCTAATCAAACCCGCGGATACTTGTGGTGACATTGGAGTATCTAGGTGACATTAGGGTTTTGGTTGATGTGTGTCTTAAAGTGTTACTTTAGTATGAACTCTAGGGCTGTTTGTGACACTTATAGGAATAGCTCAATAGATCGACCAGAAAGAATAACTTTGAGGTGGTTTCGTACCCTACAATAATCTCTTCGTTTGTTCTCCGCTATTAGTGACTTTGGAGTGACTTTTTGTTACACGTTGAGGGATTATTATATGATCCAATTATGTTATCATTGTTGAGAGAACTTGCACTAGTGAAAGTATGAATGCTAGGCCTTGCTTCTAAGCATTGCAATACCGTTTTCGCTCACTTTTTTTACTAGTTACCTTGCTGTTTTTATATTTTCAGATTACAAAACCCAAATCTACCATCCATATTGCACTTGTATCACCACCTCTTCGCCGAACTAGTGCACCTATACAATTTACCATTGTATTGAGTGTGTTGGGGACATAAGAGACTCTTTGTTATTTGGTTGCAGGGTTGATTGAGAGAGACCATTTTCATCCTACGCCTCCCACGGATTGATAAACCTTAGGTCATCCACTTGAGGGAAAATTTCTACTATCCTACAAAACTCTGTGCTTGGAGGCCTAACATGAGACTATAAAACAAGGTTGCGTAGTATACATCAAGCTATTTTTTGGCGCTGTTGCCGGGGAGGCTAGGTAAGCGGCACTCACATCCCGTCAACGAAGCTTTTTTCTGGCGCCGTTGCCGGGGAGGTTAGTGTAATGCCCGGATAATTACAGTATTTCTCTGCTAATGAGGTCATGTCACCACTGTTACTGTTGTTAATCTCGTTTAGATTCAAAACAGTTTAAATTCAAATTTAAAACTCAAGTCAAAAATAAAAGTTTTCAAATGTCAAAACAAAAATGGGTAAACGGTGGCAAATAATGCATAGGTATTATTGGTGAAGAAAGCCAATTTTTATAAAATGTTTACGTGCTTAAAAATGATTAAAATAGTGGCTTAAACAATTTTATATATATATATATATATATATATATATATATATATATATATGCCTTTGGTAATTTATAAAATATTAAACTAATTTAGGAGTCCCAAACTTTTCATGGCAGAGGTATAAATAGTAATACTAATTTAGAAGTACTTTTGTTTTTTTAACTAAACTATAGTATTGTGGAAATTAAATAAAACTATAAAAAAAACACACACACACACACACAAAAAGGGCAAACCCCCTGCCCCCACTGGGCCTAGCCCAAGTGGCCGGCCCACCTCTCCCTGGCTCTCTCTCCCCTTTTCACGAGAGGGAGTGGCCGCACCGATGCCCGCCACGGCACCGACCATCATCGTGGCGGCCATCTACCGCCTCCCCGGGGCTATAAGGCGACCCCAACGCCCTCTCACTCGCCCCCCGAACCATAGATACCCCATTCTCCTCCCGCTCGTCTCCCTCGCTTAGATCCGTCCGCGCCAGTCTCCATCCGCCATGGCCGACCTCGTCCTCGTGCCCACCACGCTCCCCGGCGCCTGAGACCTCGTCCATCTTCACCGCTGTCGTCCTCTTCCTCGTCCCCGTCAACGAGTGTGAGCAGGGAGCCACCGCAGCGAGCCCGACGAGCTCGTCTTCTTCCCTGGATCGCCGTACGCCGCTGCCGTCGACTCACCGTCACTGCTGCTACTAAGCTCTCGAAGGCTTTTCTTAGCCGCTTGGTGAGCCCCTCTTCCCAATTCCCCTCATTCCCGTCCTCGATCCGTGCCGTACGCCGCCGCCCCACGTCCTAGCCGAAGCTCGCCTGAGCTCCAGTGCAGCCCACGCCCTCTGCTAGTCTCACGTAGCCCCGCGCCCGTAGTAGCTCGACGCGGCCGCCTGCACTCGCTCGTGCTGCCGTTTGCGCCAGCATGCACCCGCCGCCAACTGACCTCGTCGGCGCCCTATTCCCCTGCTCATCCCTGAGTGCTCGCTGGCCGCACTCGCCCTACTCGTGCTGCAACTTGTTGCTGCCACCGCCGCTTGTCCTCGCCCCCGCGGAGCTTCCGCCTGTGTCGCGGCCGCCCCGCGCCACGCTGCTGCTCTCTGCCCGCCTCGGCCAGCCGTGGCTGCTGCTACCGCTGCGCCTTCCTGGCGCCTGCCTCGCCGCGGCTCCCATCCTACCACATCCCACATCCGCCCCGCGTGCCTCGCTGCCTCGCCGCTGCATGCGCTTCCCCCCTGCTCGCCTACCGCTTCCACCTGGTCGCGCCTCGCCAGGGACCTGCCATGGCCGGCGCCCCCTAGGCGGCCTGAGCGTGCGCCCAATCGGGCCGACGCCTGCAGCCCCTTCACTACAAGAGAAATATGTCAACTTGTGACCTTCTGTTAGTGACCCTGGAAGAATTGGTCATAAATCTACGACCATTTGAGATGAATTGGTTAAAAGTTGTTCGAGGAGATCCAAACCCTGAACTATAACGGCCATTTTGGTCAGAAAGGTCGTAATTTCCTTACACGAAATGGTCATAAAGCAGATAGCGCTAGTTCGTTGTCTTATTTCTACCTGATCACGACCAATATAGATGGTCATAACCTTGTAAATTGTGTTGGGTTGCTATGACTAGGCGCCACCTCATCAGTTTTGCCTATGTGTCATGTCCATGTGTCAATTTTTGCCCTAGGTTGTGAACCAACCTATATTTCTGTCATTCCCAAAATTCTCAAAAAAATCTCATAAATTCTTTGGGTCATATCTTCGTCAAATATGTAAAAAAACCTTCCTTGTCTAGTTCAAAAATAATTCAACAATATTCATTTTCCTATTCTGTTCAGAACAACACTTTGTGAAGGAAGTGCTATTTATATATTCTTGATTGCCCTCAAAATTTTTGGGCACTATTTCCTATCCAAATCATTGCCTCATGACAAAATTCAGCTCCATTTTCCCAGTAAATCTTCCTCGACAAATTTCCAAAGTTTTTGTCCACCTAGAACCTTTGTGAAATAAGTACTAGCTATGCATATCCTAATGAGTTGAAATTTTACCACATATTCTACATGCCTATATAACTTACCTACACCAAATTTGACCTTAGTTCATTTAGCCAATTTCTCTCACTATTTTTCCAATGTTTCTGTCCAGAGAAGAGCATTGTGAAGGAAGTGCTATTTATATATTCTTGATTGCCCTGAAAACATTTGGGCACTCTTTCTTATCCAAATCATTGCCTCATGACAAAATTCAGCTCCATTTTCCCAGTAAATCTTCCTCGGCAAATTTCCAAAGTTTTTGTCCACCTAGAACCTTTGTGAAAGAAGTGCTAGCTATGCATATCGTAGTGAGTTGAATTTTTGCCACATATTCTATATGCCTATGTAACTTACCTACACCAAATTTGAGCTCATTTCATTTAGCCAATTTCTCTCACTAATTTTCTGAAGTTTTTGTCCAGAGAAGAGCATTGTGAAGGAAGTACCGCTTTGGCATGTCCAAATGGTATCCATTTTCTACAGTGTTTTCCTATGCCCAAATAACCATCCTCCACCAAATTTCAGCTCAATCCGTTCATTATTTTGAGCCCAACTTCAACATTCATATTTATGTCCGGTGTGGTACTTTGCAAAGCAAGTACCACCTAGGCTTCTCCTTTTAAGCTAAAAATTTGTGAAGACAGTCTTCTTAGTAACTGATCATCCTCACCCAAAACTCACGCCCATTAGACTTGTGCATTTCCCATACTGCTAATCAAACAGTTGGCTGATAATTCATGTTTGAGCATAGTTTGGTCTCCTCGTGAGAATCTTCTGTTGTCATTTTCTTCCTAGCACCTATCTGGGGAGTGCCCAACCTACTAGACATGCCTAGGCTGCCCAAAACGCATGGCAACGCCACGGTCACGCGGTGAGCATGCGGCGGGCATGCGAGTTTACGCGCTCTGGAGTTGGGGCCCTCGGCCACCGTTCAAACCTCGACATATCGCCACCAAATCATATATTTATGATTCAATAGACACTTATTTAACTATAAATAATTTTTGGAAAAATAAAGAGCAAACTATAAGGCAGTTGCAGTTCAAATTTGACCCATTTCTTGCTGAATTGGCGGAAATTTGTCTTTTTCACGAGAGGTGGATCAAAAGTTTTACACCCAACCATTTTGTCAATTGTGCATTAAATATGACCTAATATTTTAGAAAATTAATTTGGTCCAATTTTGCAGCAAATATATGGTAGGTCCTTCACAAAAAAACTCATTTTGGGCACTCAAAAAATGGAAAATGAATTTTTTGTCCAAATAAAATGAAAACTTCCTTATGCAACATTGTTTGTGATTCCAAGATGCACCCTGGTGCACAATATTAGATCATTTTAAACAAACTGTGCCATGAATCTGGCCATAAGATTGAGCATTTGGGTTGAAAGCCATGAATCTTCATACATGATAGCTCATTTCTAAGAACATTTTTTTAAATAATTGTCGTATTATAAGTTTATTGTTTTTCCTGGTAACTTGGTCACATGTAATGACACAATGCGAAGGTTTTCCAAATTTTTTTTTTGAATTTTTTATGCCCGTTTCAAAATGCGGTCAAAACGACAGCCATGACCATTCCTAGCTAGTGGTTGAATCTTGGATTTTTTTTGGTGTTTCTCTGATTAAATAGATACTTATGTACCTAGAAATGATTTTTGGAAAAAATAAAGAGCAAACTATGAGGCAACTGCAGTTCAAATCAGGGATGGCAATGGGTAGGGTATGGGCGGGTACGAACTTTTTGTGCCCAAACCCATACCCAAAACTTTTTTCTATACCCACCCATTTCAATATCCATGGGCACAAATTGGTACCCATGCCCATACCCATAGGGTATATTATACCCAATGGGTATCCGATGGGTACAGTATATAACATTGACATGATAAAGGTAAGACAAGAAAAAGGCCTAAAACTAAAGTTAGGTACTCCGCCATCACAATCTCGTTTGCACTTACATCAAAATTTTACAATGACGATTGACACACAAATGTCTTAATCTCCATTACAAACGAACTTCGAAAAAAATCAAGTTTGCAAACTTGCAATGCTAATTACTGTAGGTTTACCCATATATTACAAGGTTTGATTTTTTATTTATTTTTCTGGGTATCCATTGGGTTACCCCTGGGTGTAATTTCATACCCATACCCTACCCATGCATTTTGCGGGTACGGATACCCATTACCCATTGATGTGAACTAGGAGAAAGTCTCACCCATGCCCATAGTTTTGGGGTAGGGTACTCGCGGGTACCCATACCCATGGGCAAAACTGCCATCCCTAGTTCAAATTTGACCCACTTCCTCCTGAATCGGCAGAAATTTGTCTTTTTCATGAGAGGTGGATCAAAACTTTTTACACCCAACCATTTGGTCAATTGTACATTATATATGGCCTAATATTTTAGAAAATTGATTTGGTCCAATTTAGCAACAAATATATGGTAGGTCCTTCACAAAAAAAACTTACTTGGGGCACTCAAAATAATGGAAAATGAAATTTTCGTCCAAAGAAAATGAAAAATTCCTTAGGTAACATTGTTTGCCATTCCAAGATGCACCCTTGTGCACGATATGTGATCATTTGAACAAAATATGTCATGAATGTGGCCATAAGATTGATCATTTGGCTTGGAAGCCATGAATCTTCACACATGATAGCTTATTTCTAAGAACACTTTTTACTGTATTACAAGTTTATTATTTTTTCTGGCAACTTGGTTACATAAAATGACACAATGCGAAGGTTTTCCATTTTTTGATTTTTTTTTAATTTTGTATGCCCGTTTCAAAATGCGGTCAAAATGGCGGGCATGATCGTTCCTAGCTAGTGGTTGAATCTTGAAAACTTTTGGTGTTTGTCTGATTAAATAGATACTTTTGTACCTAAAAATGATTTTTGGGAAAAATAGAGAGCAAACTATGAGGCAGCTGCTGTTCAAATTTGACCCGTTTCATGCTGAATCGGCAGAAATTTTTCTTTTTCACGAGAGGTGGATAAAAGCTTTTGACAACCAAATATTTTGTCAACTGTGCATTAAATATGGCCTAGTATTTTATAAAATTGATTTGGTCCAATTTTGCAACAATTATTTGGTAGGTTCTTCAAAAAAACCTCATTTTGGGCACTCAAAAAATGGAAATTGATTTTTTTTCATCCAAAGAAAATGAAAACTTCCTTAGACAACATTGTTTTCCATCAATATGCACCCTTGTGCACAATATGAGATCATTTGAACAAACTATGCCAGTGGCAATAAGATTGATCGTTTGGCTTGAAAACCATTGATCTCCACATGTGATAGCTCGTTTCTGAGAACACTTTTTTAAAAGAATTGCCGTATTACAAGTTTATTATTTTTCCTTTTAATTTGGTCACATATAATGACACAATGCAAAGGTTTCCCAATTTTTTGATTTTTTTTAATTTTTCATGCCCGTTTCAGAATGCGGTCAAAACGGCGGGCATGACCGTTCCTAGCTAGGGGTTGAATCTTGGAATTTTTTGGTGTTTCTGTGATTAAATAGATACCTTTGTACCTAGAAATTATTTTTGGAAAAAATAAAGAGCAAACTATGAGGCAGCTGCAGTTCAAATTTGACCCGCTTCCTACTGAATCGGCAGAAATTTGTCTTTTTCACGAGAGGTGGATCAAAACTTTTGACACCCAACCATTTGGTCAGTTGTGCATTAAATATGGCCTAGTATTTTAGAAAATTGATTTGGTCCAAATTTGCAACAAATATATGGTAGGTCCTTCACAAAAAAAACTCATTTTAGGCACTCGGAAAATGGAAAATTGATTTTTCGTCCAAAGAAAATGAAAACCCCCTTCGTCAACATTGCTTGCCATTCCAAGATGCACCCTTCTGAACAATATGAGATCATTTGATGCGACGATTTGTTGGTGCAAGGGGCGTCGAAGCTCATGGTGTGGGGTAGTTGCGTGGCACCGCTGGCTGTCGGGTAGTGGCCACCGGTCATGCGTGGCGCCGCAAGGTCGTCGGGGGTTGCAGTAGAAGGTGATGATGCAATAGTTACCGGTAATGTAATAGAGCATCGCTGGGGACCGCCGGTGCTGTGATCCAACATCATCGGGACCGACGGAGTTGCAATGAAGTAGTGTCAAGCCGCTAGTGTTTTGATTTTCTAGCTTAATTGTAAACGGTTGTGATCTTGACATTTTAGTTAACTGTAAATAAGTTGTGGACTAATATTTTTGAAAAAAGTTGTGGTCCTTTTTACAAGACAGATTTGTAGTTTTTTCTTATAAAACCTAGAAGATTTGGGTCCAAATTTTAAAGATTCCAGCACAAAAGAACCGACCAATGAGAAGCAAGGAACCACAATCACGCGGATCACCCAGTCCAAAGCGATCTGAGCCATCCATCACAGACCCATCAACGGTGGAGCTTCTCCCGAGAAACCCAAACCCTAACCCACCCACCCTCATTCTCTCTGATTCCCAGATCCGATCGAGGCACCCCGCCGCCCCCGCCTTCCTCTCCCTCGTCTCATCTTTCTCCCAAATCCGATCGAGGCACCGCCGCCACTCCCACCCACCACCGCCGCACTCCTCCTCCCTCGTCCCCATCTCCTCACCTCCGCCATCTCCTCCATGTCCCCCATCACGCCGCCATCCACCTCGTCGCCTTCCAGCTCGCAGTCGGCCTCCACCCCCTCCCCCCTCCCTCCCCCACCTTCCCCTTTTGCTCCTCCTCGCCTACCTCCGAGCACACGCACACTCACACTGACGCGCTCCTCTCACCAATTTTCTACGCGCTCCTCTTGCTCGTCTCTCCCTCTCCCTCGCGCCAGCCCTGCCGCTGTAGGCCACCTACGGTGGTCCATTCCGGCGACTTCCGACGGCATTTGACGACGTCCAGCACACCCACGTGACCCCCTCGCTCCACTCCTCCATCTCCTCTGACCAGATCTGACGCGCGAGGCTTCCTGCGGCCACACGCGACCCTCCCCGGCGGCTAGGGTTTCGGCCACCACGTCACCAGCGTGGGTCCGGCGTTGCTCCCGTGACTCAGGTGAGTCCCTTCACTCCTCCTCGTCACATCCATCCCTATCTTTCCTCACCTCGTATTGTCTCCCTCCCAGATTCAGCACGCCGCCGTTGCTTGCGCACCGGGACGCCATGGACGGGAAGGCTGCTACCTCCCCTGCGCCGACGCCATCACTACTAGGGAAAAGCCTATACACAGAATCTTAGCAGCAGCGCGGCTCAAAAAGGAGCGCTGCTGCTAATTAGTAGTAGCGTGTGTGCGGGAAACTCGCTGCTAATAAGTTTTTAGCAGTAGCGTGCTCTGTGTAAACCGCGCTGCTACAAATATCGATCGGCAGTGTTCACCTAACTCCATTTAGAAGTAGCGCGGTGGCTCTAACCGCACTACTGCTACGGATGTAGTAGTAGCGCGCTTTTAGTGAGATCGCTGCTGCTAAATTTCAAATTGGCACACTTTTTTGTCCCTGTTAGCAGTAGCGCCATCGCCCAAAGCGCGCTGCTGCTAATTCCTTAGCAGCAGCGCGTTTTAGCTCCCGCACTACTGCTAACCCGCACCAACCCACCACCTTTTCCCCACCCGTCCCTCCCCTCCCCCTCCTCTCTTCCCTTCCCCCTACCTCCCCCACATGCTCCCACTCTCACTCTTCTTCTTCCTCAATATATACTTCTCCCCCATTACTCTCTCTCTTCTATCCACCTTTCTCTCTCTTCATTACTCCTACCTAACTACACCACCTCCATTAATGCATCTCCTTTCTCTTTTTCCTTTCCCCTCCACTAGTTGAAGTTGTCTCCTCCCAAATTAGGTAGCTAGGTAGACGTAGGATTTAGTTAAGTGACCTATTTGCCCCCTAACTAGATCTATCTTTGTCAAGAAGAGCTTTGTGCACTTTTGATCTCCCTACAACATCATCTCCACCGTGTGCTCGATCTCGATCGAGATAGAGGTGATGAAAATTTCATGCTTTTGCGAAATGGAAATATGTTTATGTGTGTGTGATATGTTTGTGGAAATTGTATGTGTGGCATGAGTTGACGCCAAATTGTGCTTTTCAGTTTCCTATGTTTTGCCAAAATGTCGATTTATTTCTGTTTCGGCGAATTCCGGGCAAACTCTAGATCCATATATGTCCTATTTTTAGGGAAGGTCATGCCAAATTTTTGTATGACTTTGATGCATGCATGCATTTTTATAATCAATTTGTTTATTATTACCGTGCAGAGTTGACGATGGTCAGTGGAACGATGGTGGACATGTGGTTGCGGTCGGCGGTGCAGGACATGAAAGAAAATAACTGGACAGAGGTTTTATGTCCGTGTCGAAAATGCAAAGGAATAGTTTGGCTCGACCCCCATGACGATGGTCGTGTCGAAGCGCACCTGCTCATGACTGGTTTCATGGATGGCTATACTCGATGGATAATTGAAGATGAGGATGACGATGTTGAGGATGCCGACGGGGCAGGCAATGAGGTGTGCCATGGATATTGCGGATGCACGCGGTGCATGGATGATAGGACGTCTCAGCGGCTAACGTCAAGGAAAGATGGCGGGTCTAGGAAAATCATGTACATGGGGCATCGAAGATGGCTTGAACAGGACGACCCGTGGAGAAACCGTGGAGATCTATTCAATGGTCACGCTGAGCATCGAGGACCTCCACGTAAGCGTAGCGGTGCCGAAATCGATGAGCTGTTGAAAAACTGGAAGGAGTGCCCCGCGCCGGGAAAGACGATGAGAAAGGCGCCGGAGCCGCTGCTGAAGGTATGGAAGACGAGGTCTGTGTTCTGGGACTTGGAGTACTGGCACAAACTCGATACACCTCATTGCCTTGATCAAATGCATATCTGTAAGAATGTCCTTGAGAGCTTGCTCGCAACATTCATGAACATGCCGGATAAGACCAAGGATGGGCCGAAGGCAAGAAAAGACTTGCAAGATTTGAAAATCAGGGAAGATCTGCACATGCCACCCCATAAAATGTCAGACGAGACAGAGACGGAGACAGAGGCACGGGAGAAGAAGGGCAAGAAAATAAAGAAAGAGGATTATTTCCCCCCTTCTTGCTTCACCTTAAGTCAGGCTGAGATCAATCAATTCTTTAAGTGCCTTACCGGAGCCAAAGTTAGTTCCGGTTACTGTGGCAAGATAAGCAGATATCTAGACACGGACAAGAAAAGGTTCAGCGGGATGAAGTCTCATGACTGTCATGTGATGATGACGCAGATACTACCTGTTGCCCTTAGAGGGATAATGGACAAGCACGTCCGTGACACGCTTATTGGTCTCTGCAACTTTTTCGACGTCATCTCTCAAAAGTCGATCAGTGTGAAGCAGCTCCAAAGGCTACAGGAAGAGATCATTGTGATACTGAATGAGCTTGAGATGTACTTCCCGCCCGCGTTCTTTGACGTGATGGTGCATCTGTGTGTCCATATTGTGGATGACATAATAGACCTGGGGCCGTCATTCCTGCACAACATGATGCCGTTTGAGAGGATGAATGGGATCATCAAAGGATTCATTCGTAAAATGTCCCGTCCGGATGGAAGCATCGTCCAGGGCTATTTGGCACAAGAGTGCATCTCTCTCTGTGAGAATTTTCTATATGGCGCAGACCAGCCGCCTGGTGTTAGTGTTGGTTTGCCCGTTAACAAGCACGATGGGAGGCTCGAAGGAGATGGTCACTACAACAGTCGTAGGGAACTGCACGTGGCATACTCAGATAGACGCAGCGACTTTGACAGAGCAAACTTGGTAGTGCTACAACACCTAGAGGAGGTAGATCCTTTCGTGGCACTGCACAAAGAAATTATCGCAAAGAAGTATCGTGACCGGGGGGTATGCGGGACGGACGCTGAAGTTACTAGAGAGCACAACTCCACTTTCCTGCATTGGTTCAAAGAGCATATTATTTCTAATCCCCCGGAGGAGGGCTCTAAGGACGGATTGCTCATATACGCCTTAGCACATGGCACCTCGCCCAACCTCGTAACCTATTAGGCATATGATATCAACGGATACACGTTCTACACAGAGGCCAAAGATATGGACAGTGATGATCAGAACTCAGGGGTGATGATGGAATGCATGACCGGCAGCGACAACGGCGCAACTGAACGATTTTATGGAAGGGTCGAGGAGATCTGGGAGCTTAACTACTCTGGACTGCACAACACGACGATGTTCCATGTCAGATGGGCTAAGAATGTCGAAAGAGAAAGCCGGATTTTCACTACCATGACTATACCCGCCGGCAAGAGCGCTACCCTGAACGCTATCGCAAAAAACGAGCCATGGGTACACGCTAAGCACGTGACACAATGCTTCTTCATAACTGACCCGCGCAATCCCAGCCGTGTTGTCGTGAGGAGAGGCAAAAGGAATATCATTGGAATGGATGGAGTCACCAATGAGGAAGACTATGATCAGTACGGCAACCCAATGAGGGAAGATGACGATGATGATGAAGTATACGTCAAAAGAAGAATCAATACTACATTACCTAAGAAACATCGTACTCCATGGAAAAGGCAAAGTCACAATGAGGGGCTCAATTATTCTTCGACGAACAAGAAGGGAAAGAAGCTGACTCAAGAACGAAAACGTCAGCACCGAGGAAACTTATGTTATCAGTCAAATGATGTAATATATATATGTTCCTATTTTGTATACACACTTAGCCATTATTATGCATGGGTCCAATGATGTGTAATATATATGTTCCTATTTTGCATACATATTTAACCGTCAAATGATGCAATATATATCGCCCTCCCTTCGTTCACTGCCCTCGGGAAATAAAAGTGGGATAAAATAAAGCAAAAGAAAAAGGAAAACTGGCAGTAGCGAAGGTAGTAGCAGCGCGTTTTGCCTAAACCACTACAGCTACTGAAGTTAGTAGTAGCGAATTTCGTATAAAGCGCTACAGCTACTGAAGGTAGTAGCAGCGCGTTTTGTCCAAATGCGCTACTGCTACGTCCACTTAACCCAAAATTCTCACGCGCCCTGCTTCAGCCCGCCTTTTCCCCCCAAATCCCCACTCTCTTCCCCCGACGCACCGCCACGCCCGACCCGGCCCCGGCGCTCGCCCCCGACTCCGGCGCCGGCGCTAGCGCCCGACCACGGCGCTCGCCCCCGACCTGGCCCTCTACCCAGACCCCGACCCCGGCGCTCGCCCCCGACCCGGCCCTCGCCCCCGACCCCGGCGCCGGCGCTCGCCCCCGACCCCGGCGCGCTCGCCCCCGACCCATCGGTCGTCGCCTCCCTCCTCTCCCCTCCCGGCCGTCGTCGGGCCTGCCTCCTCGACCCTGCACCCTCTGTAAACCCCCCCTTCTCTCTCTGCTAGGGTGCTTCGGTTAATTTACTTAGGTTTTAGTTAGGGTAGTATGTTAATTAGGTTATCTATTTAGTTATTAATTTAACTAGGTTTCAAAATTAGCTGAATTTATATGCAAATTTGAACTGGACATGTGATATGTGCATATGTCATGTTTTGGACATGTCATGTTTGGAAAATGATCCGAGTGGCCTATGTTACGCCGGAATGTTGATTCATTTCTGTTTCGGTGAATTTCAGGCGCTCGATATGTCCATTTTTTAGCAAAGGTCATGCCGAAATTTCCCATGAATAAAGGCATAATTTGTGCTACATAGTTGGCATATCGAGTGTTGGCACATAGATTTCTTTTTATGTCATTTCTCATTTATTCATACTTTTAGAAATAAATGAGGACACTTAATCATAGGATGCAGACGAGATGGATTATGAGGGTGAACAAGAGTACCTCGACTATTTGACTGCTAAGCAAGGTTTGCAGGTCGGCCTCGATGATGGTACTGACGCCGACATCAACACCGACGGTGCCGGCACCGATGGCGGCACCAAGACCGGTGGGGAAGGTACCGGCGGGGAAGGTACCGGCCCCGATGTCGCTACCGAAAAGAGGAAGCATAAGAAGCAGAGGATACGAAAACCTAACAAACTAGGGATTGGACGACTTGTGATCACAAAGATGGCACCTGGCAAGTTTGAGCCGTTAGAGCCGGAAGAACCTCGCAAGTGCTATGGGAACCAAGTAGGATGCATCCTACGGGAATGCGCGAGCATCAACGACGATGACTTAAGGAGTAAAGAACATTTGACGCAGTTGCTCCTAACGAAGTTGCACAAGAGATTCAAGTTCCCCGACCGGGATGATAACGTAGTAGAACAACCGTGGGATGATCCGAAGATGAAAAAGATTAACAATCACGCCATGGGCATGTTTAGCAATGATTTGGCCTCCTGGAAAGGGAGGGTGAAATGAGCTATTGAGGCTGATGAACCCCTGTCCAAGATTCTGGAGGAAAATCCGACACTTACGGAAGAGGAGTTCGAAAAGTTCAAGGACACTTGCGCTACCGAGGCAGCCAAGGCTAAGGCTGCGAAATTCAAGAGCCTTCAGCAAAGGAACACGGGGAAGCATCGCCTCAGAAGCAGTGGCTACCTCGGTAAAAGGCCTATATAGGACGCGGAACGTGAAGTCGCGGGTCTCCTAGACCCCTTCGCGAAGTTCACCAACGCCTTGGAGCATGACTTCATCAGGGCCCACTACAAGTGGGACAAGGAGAAAAAGGTTTTTTACACGGACAAGATCACGAAGAAATTGATTAGACTACTTGAGAAGCAACACCAGCTTGCAGCCGAAAGCCCTACTTCTCCGATGAGGCCCTAGTGGGACACCCCTCTCAACCGGGCCTTGAACGAACTTAAGGGACTCCCTTTGGACCAGCGGCCGCAATATGGTCGTGTGCACGGCACTGGAGACGGCGCCACGTGGAAGGTGTTTTACAACGAGGGCCCGGAGGCCAAGAAGCAGAAAAAGAAGTTTAGTCAGGCGGACATCAACGCGAAGGTGAAGCTTGCGGTCGAGAAAAAAGCAACTGAGGACACGAAAAAAGCAGCCAATGACAAATATGAGTTGCTACAGCAGGCAGTCAATGCAGCTGTAACTGCCTGCAGAAATGATTTCGCTACTAACTTGGTTCCAGTTATCATCAACTGGGCGAAGGAAAATCCAGACAAGATGGTACATGATTTCCCATTGCCCTGTTTCGTCGGGAGCAACTCCATGAACAACAACACCATCGCACCATCACTAGTAGAAAGAGGGGCTTCTGTCCCGGTTGGTAAGGCCCTTTAGTCCCGGTTCTTGAACCGGGACTAAAGGGTCGTTACTAATGCCTCTCCCCTTTAGTCCCGGTTCTTACACGAACCGGGACTAAAGGCCGCGGCCACGTGGAGCTCCACCTTTAGTCCCGGTTGGTAACACCAACCGGGACTAAAGGAATTTTTTGATTTTTTTTTTGAAATTTTTTTATTTTCAAATTTCTGAAATAACCTCTAATCTCTAATCCCACCACCCCTCAATTTATCCTCTAATCTCTAATCACCCCTCATCATTCCAAATCATCTAACTTCCCAAACGGTCACTCATCCTCCCTCTCCCCCAGTCTGAGCACGCTTAACTTCCGGGTTCTATTCTCCCTCGTTTCCAAGTCTGCACTTGTTGTTTTCCTGACAATAGTAAGATGTCAATCCTATTAACACTCAGGAATTTTGCTTGAGCATGAAGTGACACATTTCACTATTTGAGTTTGAAACTATTGTTTTAAAAAACAATAATTATTTAGTAACACTATTTAGTTTGACCATTGTTTGACCATAGTTTGACCATAGTTTGACCAGATTTGACCAAAATTCAAAAACTGAAATAATTATTTAGTAACACTAATACCTCTTGAATAAGTAGTTTGACCATAATACTTCTTGATTTTTTGAATTTTTTTGCCTCCAGATCTTAAAAGCCCCGTAACTTTTTTTCTGTTAGGTTTTTGAGGATTTTGAAAATGTTTAATGGGGTTCCATATAACGGGGTTTCGAGTAGATGATTTTTCATATAAAAAACTTCTTAATCCGAGTTCGTATGCAAAAGTTATGCCCATTTTACGAAATTCTAGAGAGATTTTGCAAATAAAGTCGAAATTCATATTTGTAAATTTACCCAACAACTAGACCACATATCACATGGGAAACTTATTTTCTTTTATTTTTTGATATTTTCATCATTTTCTTTTATTTTATTTTTAACTGAAAAGGCGATCCACAGGAGGGGGGGTAGAGTTTGAAAATGGGAGGGACCTTTAGTACCGGTTCATGGCATGAACCGGTACTAATGCCTCAAACCCCATTATACCAGTTGGTGGCTCGAACCGGGACTAAAGGTCTAACCTTTAGTACCGGTTGGTGCCACCAACCGGTACTAATGGGCATCGCACCCTTTAGTCCCGGTTCACGGCACGAACCGGGACTAAAAGGTCCAGACAAACCGGAACAAATGGCCCACGTGGCCCGGCCGGCCCCCTGGGCTCACGAACCGGGACTAATGCCCCCATTAGTCCCGGTTCTGGATTGAACCGGGACTAATGGGCTAACCCGGCCTGGACCAAAGCCCTCTTTTCTACTAGTGCATCACTTGCTCACGCAACCGGGCCTCCTCTCACAGCCGCTCCCGCTCATAGCAGCCCATCCTTAGTCTCAGGCGCGCTAGGTGGGCCTTCCTCTTTGGCTGAGCTCGACGCCGTCACGGTAATTACATGTCGCACCAACATACATACATACATATATATATATATATATATATATATATATATATATATATATATATATATATAATATTCCATTTTTGTTGCCTTTCGTTTGTTTTACGCCACAGACATATGTGTTTGCAGGTGAAAGAAACCCCGTGCAGCATACTCTACTTGATCAAAGGCCAGAAGGTAGACGTGGGAAAGGGGATGATAATGGACCCCTCTCAACGCACGTTCCACAACCAGCCGATCCCCACTGGGCACTTCAGGGTTAGCTTGACCAGTGTGAAATCGGGGCACGAGGATTTGCCTCCTCTAGTACAGCATGTGGGAGCGGACGACGAGACCCCGCCGCGGATTGGAAGCTGCAAGAATTGGGTGCTGCTATGGCCGAAGAATCTTATTCGTCTGGAGCCGGACGAGAGCACACCAATAACTACCACACATCAACAAGCATGTGCGGAGACCACCACCCCGCCTACGCACTTACCAGCTCCTGTAGTGCCGGGTGAGAGCGGCGGACGACATGATGAAGGGGGTGCAATAGTACTGGCTGATGTAATTTCTCCTGTAGAACAGAGAATGGATGATGAGACGGAGGTCGACCCTATGGATTACCTCAATACAAACGCGTATGACTGTGAGATAGATATGATGAGTCAACCATATGACGAATCGGGCTATCAGCTTGCTAACGAGGATATGGATGATATGCCCGGGCAGGGATGGATTGCAAAAAGTCTCTCTTTATGAAATCCTCACAGGACACGCCTGAAGATGCCACCTCAACACAGGCTCAACTAGCCGGGCGCAAGGGTCGTACAATACTTAGCCCGGGAACACTGGGGTAGGGGTTAAGGAAGGGTTTGGAAGGTGTGCCCAAGAAAAAGGAGAGGAAGAGATCGGGGAAGGTAACTGCCTCCAAACAAGCCAGAGCAGATAGCAGCCAGATGGTGCATTCTGAAGAGCGTGTACCCGTGAAAGGTGCGGTCATGTTCCATCTCACGGGCGAGCCGATGCTATCGCCGAAACCGCTGGAGGCACTATCAGGGGATCTCAGGAGACTACACGACCATGTGATGTCGAATGAGAAAAGCCTACTAGCCTCAAAGGATCCAGGATATCCGACATACGCGGCTCGTGTGCCTGAGGGAAGTGCTACGTCGACACATGGCCTGCGGAGGTGTTCTTCCTGCGGTTTGACCATATCTTTGAGATGTTTCTAACAAGGCGGCTTGATTTTACTATCGTCCGCCTTTTTGCGCTACATATGAGCTCCGTCATGAAGAGTGAAGAAGTCTCGCAAATCTGTGTGGCGGATCCGTACTACATGCATGAGTCTTTCTTGAGTCTTGGCGACTTTGAGCATGAAACTGCTAGGGAGTACCTCCAAAACTTCATGGTACAGAATAAGGACCGGGAAATTGTCCTTGTGCCTTAGCATCCAAAGTAAGTCAGTTTCGGCCAACCCTTTCGTATATTTCAATCATTCCTTCTCTCTCATATGGGGAATAATTTGAGGTGTCTTTTCCTCATAGCAACGGGCGCGCCGTCCTTATCATTCTTTACCCACAAGTCTCCCACGCCGTGTATTTTGACCCTTCCAGAGACTACGAGAAAAAAGACTACACCCACATAATGAATATTCTAGATGATGCTCTCCTAGGCTTCAGGTTTAGAGGTGGCCACGTGCAGATCAAGAAACAAAGGAACAAGAAGATGGGTTTCGTGCATAAAACTAACTTCTCCTGCATCCATGTCCCAAAACCAAGCAAGAAGGATGGATTCTACATCGTCCATCTCATGATTCAGTTCAACACGGATCACCAAAAGCTTCGCACTAACAGCAGAAATGATGATCATATCCACAAGTGGCTAGAATCTCATGGAGAAGCGGATTATAAACTTAGAGATGACTTCTTTCGCATCCAAAGCGACATTGCGATGATTATCATGAAAGAAGTCGTCGATGAGAAGGGGATTTTCCACCACGGCCCTATATCGCGAGCTGACGTCCGAACTCGCATAGGCATGCAACGTCTAGACCTCACACCGTTCAAGAAGCTAGGCACTACTAGAGATTAGGTCAATAACGACCAAGGATTGACAACTCTCAGTTGTTATTGGTACGATGAGTTCAATTCCACCTCCAATTAGCCCCGTAACTCCTCGCTAAGACGGTATACGTCTGGTGGTCGTTGTTTTGTTATGCTTAACGCGTCCTTATCTGCTGAAACGACGGACAAAAAGGAAGATAAGTACTCCGTACTAAGAAAAAGGGAAAAGTCATCAAAAAAAGGGAAATTCTACGTATCCCACAGATCTCTCCCCGCCGCCTCTCTCTCCTCGTTCCACCACCGTCAGCGGCCGCCGAGCCCTCCAGCCGCCACCGCCTCCTCCTCCTACTTGTTCCTCACTCCTGATCTTCCATCTCCCTCCCGACCTCGAGTGCAGCAGCGGATTCCGTCCGAGCTGGAGGTGATGTCGACGAGGTTGCAGTTCCCGACTTCCCGTCGGCATCCTCTGCAACGGGTCCCGTGGGGTGGGCCGTACTCTGCTCATATCGGTGTCGGCGGCTGCGGCCAACCGTGCCATGGCATCAGCCTTCCCCTGCCCGGCGCGGCAGCTTGTTGGTTGGATCGCGCCATCGACGCAGCTGGCTCGGCGGGGACTTGGGGACTCCGTATCATACATCTTCGCCCAGTGTGCTCCCAGTCTTCAACCATTTTTTAGGTGCGGATCACCCCAACATTGCTACACCACACTACCACAGCATCTCTCTTGTTTACCATGTGCCGAGCCCTCGTACTAATTGAACCTAAGAATTCATACTGGGGAGCAGCCACCATCTTCGTTTTGGTCTTCTATACTGACATCCTTGCACCCACCGGCCACCGCACGAGAAAACTTCAAGTTCAGAGTAAAATGTAAATGCATAGTATGGTCGTTGCGTGTTTCCATATCTTCTTGTAGATTACTTTGTGTTGCTTCAATTGTTCCATTTTTTTAGAATTCTGCAAATAGATTGTGCAAGGCTATGTACTTGATAGACATTTTTTCCTTTGTGTTTTTATTTCTGTGCAATAAGTTTTGTTATCTAAAACAACAGGACACTAATACATAATGTTTCTAACCATCTCACAATTATTTCATGTATATAATCTGGTAGAACTTGGCATGCTGGGTTCTAGTAGATAAGTTTAATTAGATGGATCAACAATGCAACAACACTGGAAGTGCAGTTTTTAATAGAATTGATAAGATTAATTTTTTGTATTACATAGCACTTCCTGTGAATTACACGCATCATGTGTATGTTTTATATCCTTCGTGTAGCATTTTCCCCATTTCTTGAACTGAATCAATTGTAACTGAAATGGCAACTTTGCCTAGAGGAACACCGGGAAATGGAAATAGGCAACTGAGTCCCCGTGCTTTTTCCAAAAGTTTTCTACGTCACTTGGGTGGAATCCTTGGTAGTCCTATAATAACCCCCGATGAGGGTAAAGGCATGGTCCAATATTACTAGAGCTGCTCTGAAACATAATTGGTCATTGGCTCTAACATCATAACCTGAATTTCTGTACTGTTGTACTTATGATATTCTGTTTTTACGAACAGCTATTAGGACTTACCATTTTTCATTTCCAATGATATAAGCCCAGTGTGACTTGTCTTTCCATTTATTTCAACTAATAATAGCTACTTGCCTCTGTTGGAACAGGGAGAAAGGAAAACAAGCCCCGACTATGGACAAACAATTTTCTGAGATTGACAAAAAGGGTACAACCTTCATTGATTCTACAGCCTCCGCCAAACATGTAAGACATAATTTATATGCACCTACTACTATGATGATTTGGAAGTGTGTAATACCTACTTACAGATAGAAGTTGATGCAAATAACTTACTGTTGGCAGTTCAGGTACAAATTAAGACCATAGTTCACTTGAATTCTGATCTTTCAATTGATGAACTAATGCCGAAATGTGACTCATCTAAGCGGCGTGATCGCGTAGTTGGCTTTGGTGGTAGAATTAGAACAAGAAATTTGCGAGGACTAACATTAAGGAAGGCTGAATAGGTTTCAAAACTTCAAGCTTTCGAGCACGTGAAACAAGTACTTGGTGAAAAGTTCAATGGTGTGGTGCAAGAAGTGTTAGCAATTAAACGTCTTATGTCTACTAGATCTCTAAGTGATAGTTCTCATGAAATCCAACATGATCAAGTAAGTTGTTCTCATACATTGATATTATATGTTGTTATACTTTGTGCCAATTTATGAACAAGGACCGACTTTCATAAACTACTCAACATTTTGTAGGACTGATGGTCCACCGTAAGATATAGAAGCATCAGGAGGCATTGTACTCACAGTTGAAGAATGATATCCATTCAAAGAATGATGGTGTCCCTCGATTGAAGATTAAAAATATTATCTTTTCTAGTTCTCTCGTTTTCCGAATTGATATGAGCAAGTAGATTGTTCATCTAAGGAGTGCTTTTGAATCAAATTTCTTAAATGATATTTTAACTTAAGAACTATATGTTGTAATTTTGGTATTTATATTAATAAAAAAGGTTACAATCTTTTCTATTCATATTATTTTGTCTATATTAGTGTGGATGTTAATATTGAAATGTTGGATGCTGCATAAAGTGATCGCTAAACAGATACTTATACTAATTAATATAAGTGGTTCTGATGGATATCAAAGTTGTGAAGAGAGTGGTTGCCATGATAACACTATTAGTGAGGAGAAAAGTGGTTGCTAATACTAAATTGTGGTCGTTATTGCCTTGGGATTAACGACGACACACCATCCCGTCGTTACAAGAATAACGACCACAAAAGGTATGTGGTCGTTATACTTTTAACGATGGAGCCTACTACGACCAGCACATTGTGGTCGTTAATGACCTTTAACGACCACAATCTGACTTTTAACGGCCACATATACCGTTGTTAAAAACCGTTTTCCTAGTAGTGAGGGTTCGTCCTCGATGATATGGAAGGATGGAACTTCTAGTGATTTATGATGCCGATGATGATGATATGTGTCGGTTGAACTTGTATACTTTTTGTAGCGATGAAACTTTGTGATGTCCACGGTCCCTGCCGAACTTGTGTAACACTACTTTGTTAGTTTGCGTACGATGACCTGCGTACCTCTAGTTAATTAATTTGCGTACTATATGTTGCATCTAGTTGCTAACCCTTTCTTTTTTGGTGTTGCTCTAGTATATTTTGTTGCATATATATGATTGTACATCCTCTTCATGAACATGCATCTCTAACAGGTACCTAGTTTCTTGATGGCGAGATGGAATTGCTATGTCGTGTACAAAGGGAAGGTTCCGGGGGTGTACAATGAGTGGCATGAGTGTCAGGCGCAAGTGAATGCATTCACAGGCGCCATCCATAGAGGCTTCAAAAGCAGACAAGAAGGAGAAGCTAGTTACTTGAGGTTCACGCTAGCGTGAGAGAGGACTCGTAACCGCCACCTCATGTACTGCATAGTTCCGCTCTCACTCATAGTGATAGCACTTCTTGCGTATACCTTTGTTTAGATGGATGATGTTGTTTTAGTTGCAAGTATTCGAGACTTGCATGTATCGCTATTTTCGAGATGATGACAAGATATCACTTTGTGTTGGATGATGATTATGATGAGACTATTTGTATGTACATGCTATGATTACATTTGTGGTCTCGCAGGCAATTGTATGTGTATCATGATGACATTTCTATGTGCTAAAGATTCTTCTATAAAGCCTGTTCAAATACAAAACAAATATGCCAAAAAAAACTACTTAAATTAGCAGTAGCGAGTGTATAAAAGTTAGCAGCAGCGCCACGATAGCAGTAGCACGTCCAGGCAAAGCGCGCTAGAGCTACTAGCAGTAGCGAGCTTCCGCTAACAGCGCTGCTGCTACACTTGTGTAGCAGTAGCGCCGGTGAGCACGCGCTACTGCTATGTGTTAGATGTAGCGCCTATCCCCGCGCTACTGATACATCTAAAACCCGCGCTGCTGGTAGCCTTTTCCCTAGTAGTGCATGGAGGACGCAGCCCCATCACTGCCCCGATGCCATCCAGGCCAGCCCCCTTCTCCGCTCCTTCTTCTTCTTCCCGTCCCTTCCATTCCCTGAGATGAGATTCTCTTTCCTGCATCTGCAAGACCAAGTCACTCAAGTTCAAGAACGCCCAGCGATGGATGAGCAGCAGCTCAATGTCATCGTGTGTCCCACTTCCCTCCCCCTCTCTGTTTGATTTGATTTGGTTCAGCTGCTGCTCTGTCTCCTTTGGGATACTTGATTTTCATTGCCTTCCTCTGTTGGTGATGCTCCCTCTCTTCCAATGCTGCAGGAGAACCTCATGGATGTTGCTTAACTCAACATGAATGAAACTGAACCTGGGGTTTCTCTTTCAATTGCTACATGTGTGACTGCAGGAGATCAACTTCCTTCTCAACCGATGGGTAAGCCTCCTGATCCACTCAAGTTCTGAACCAAATAAGAAAAATTATCAATCTTGTTCGATGCATATGCAATAATGGTTGATGATTCAGTTTTTCACTTGTGTAATCTTTGTTTACTCTGCTCAAGGGCTTCCTCAGTTAGTTAGTTTTGATAGGGTCCTTACTGCATATGCTTCTGGGATCTAATTTGACCTATTAATAATGAGTGTCAATCAATCAAACACAAGGAAATTAAATGATCACTGTTTCTTATAGTGATTGTTGTGTCGTGTATAGGTCAAACTAGTGCTGTCCTTGTCTACTTTTGAGGCATCATCATGTGTTGCCATGGTTTTGGTTTTGGTTTCCGACTGATGCATGGTTTGTGTGCTAGCTGTTCGTTAGTACCTACTAGTTGTTACTATTGCTCTTTTTTATGAAGGCAATTAGTGTTTAACATCTATCGCTTTAGCGCCTAGCGACTAAACAATGTTTTGTTTCTGGTTAGATAGGATAATTCGTCCGCTTGTATCCATTTTCCTAAACTAATTCCGTGTACTAGTTCGTTTTTGGTTAATTTTATACTATCTAGGACCATGTGTTTTTTGGTTAATTTTACTGTGTTGGATTTGGAAGCGGAGGCGACCTCCATGGACGACATCAACGGTGACGAGGAGGACAAGGAGGATGACCAGGACAGCACGACCCCCACCCCAAGCCCAATGAGCTTGACGAGGACATAATCGAGTCTGACCTCGAGCTCGACGAGGAGGGCATCGTCCAGCCCGACCACAAAGGCGCGCCACAGAAGGTCCTATGCTCTGCTCTACCTGCCTCGTTTACTGCCTCGCCACCGCAATAGATGTTCTTTTTTCTTTTGCAATTTACCATCAATGATCTAATGTAGCCTAATTTCTATGAACTAGTATTATTCGTTCGCATAGTTGGCCATCTCCAGACTAGTTAGTGCTCTTCTTCTTGGCCCCATGATTACACTGCTACCTTACAGCCCATGATTCTGCTGCTTTCTTCTATAATTTGTCACCCTTCATTGCCCTGTTCTACTTTACAAACAACCTCATCAATCCTTCATCAAATGCTGATATAGGTTCCATTTTAATGAAATATGTTTCATAATACTATGGCTATTCTGGATCTCAACCAGGATTCATTCTACCTTAGACTAATAGGTAGCACAATCTGATGTTATGTTTTTGCGGTTGAACACTGATAGAACAACTAATTTAGTTCTTCAACAATTATTGGCCGATCAGCATAATCTGATTAAAGTTAGCAAGACTCTTTTTGTTCACATTGGTTACTTGTTCACGTTGGTTACTCCTTGCTTTTCTGTCTTTCCGGTTCCTGAATCCGCCGTATATTTCATAGATGATCAAAGGAAGGTTGTTGCTGCTTGATTACATATGGTTTACAAGGCATACACCAGTGGAGTTACAAATATGATAGAAATATAAGGCAAGAGACGACCGTTAAGGCATACCTGTCACATGGGTTCTTAATCCTTACTCCCAAGACACAACTTGCTCCATTTTGACTTGTGGGTCAGTTCACAAGTGGTGTTTTAACTACTGCTGGCACGTCGCCTTCGTGTATCATCTTTTATTTGATAGTCGAGGTCCTCGTGCAGGTGAGAGTATGGCATCCATATGTGATTTATATATGTTTAATGTGCTTTTGAATCCTAGTTTTAGAACAGTTCAGTACCAACTATCTATGAACCTGCAGAGATAAATGCAGATTAGGCAACAGAAGGTCCTGTGCTCTACTCTGCCTGCCTCATTTACTACCTTGCCACCGCAATAGATGTTCTTTTTTCTTTTGTAATTTACCATCAATGATCTGTTGTAGCCTAATTTCTATGAACTCGTATTATTCGTTCGCATAGTTGGCTAGCTCCAGACTAGTTAGTGCTCTTCTTCTTGGCCCCATGGTTATACTGCTACCTTACAGCCCAGGATTCTGCGGCTTTCTTCTATAATTTGTCACCCTTCATTGCCCTGTTCTAGTCTAGCCCAGCAAAATAAACCCTTAGATTCATTGCCATTCCTTTGATAATAATTTGTTGTGGCCGCTAAGTATTTTGTTAGTAGTAATAAACCTGGCTCTTTCATGTTGCAACCCAATAGCAGCACCCTTGTTTGTCTGCGTAATACACATATTTGTTATGCTGCTCTTAGTTTTGACTAGCCAAGGCAAGGATGACGCCCACCATTGCTGTTAGATTTATTATCCAGGTGAATGTGTTACAGTGCCGTTCATTGCATGACCTGCACTTGTACCAATATACCATGCTAGTACCTGTAGGTTAGTGTTGTTGGTGCCTAACATGATCTTGAATGTTGTAGTTGAAGTGTAGAACAACAACAAGTTAACGTGTTTTATTTGCCCTATGCAATTCTGTTGTTTTATTTGCCCTTTCTAGTATTGTACAAACTGATGCATTCCTGGCATAAACAAATTATTCTATAAGATTTGTAAAAGCAAACATTTCACTATGCAAGTCTGTTGTTTTACTTGCCCTTTCTAGTATTGTATGATAGTGTCCAAATTCAGGACGGGAAAGGTGAAGTTGGAACGGTATTGTATGATAGTATTGTATGATAGTGGCAGATACTTTGTTGCTTATGTTAGTGTTGCCATTGCATTTGTTTGGTTCTGGCCTCAGCAGCAGTATACTAATGCTTCAGGATCTATTTATTATTCTGTTCATTATACTAATGCCTCAGCAGTAGTATACTAATGTTTGGTATTCAATTTGCTGCTTACGTTAGTGTTGCTACTATTATCCATGCTCTCATGCTTCAGGATTGACTCCTAGTTGCTTGTGTATCTGTTTATTATTCTGTTCATTATTCTTTTCCTACTTGTTCTTTGTTGGAATATATTGCTTTCATTGGCATCCATGTTAATGATAATTTCCTCTCTTCTACAGGAGCTCTAGGCTGAAGAAGTTCGAAGAAGGGAACACTTCATCTTTGTAGCTAGTTTTATGTTCCTGGGTGTTTACTTCATAGATGTTCCCGGGTGTTCCTGGGTGTTTGTTTACTTCATAGATGTTCCTGGATGTTCATGGGTGTTCTAAATTCCTGGATGATGTGAACTATCGCATGATTGTAATATATATATAATGTACTCATTTTGGATGTCATTTGTGAAAATTTGCGTGATTGAAATATTGGAAATATTGATCATTTATTGTTTTTTAGGTGATGATCCTTAATTGCTGATACATCAGAAATGAAACAAATACTATTTGGGCCCTAAAAAGGCCACAAATCAAACAATTCAGGAAAAATGAACAAATCGCTTAAAAATTGAAAAGGTGAAGGCCAAGAAAATAAAAAGGCCTAGGCCCAAAAGTAACGAGGCTGAACTGTTGGGCTTGGCCCATCTACCTGACCAAAATTAATATGAGAAAAAAATACAAATAGGCTGAATTGTTGGGCTTGGCCCATGTAAAGCGTCGGATTGGACCGGGTTGAATCTTATCAACGACCTTTTCAATTGGTCGCAATTTTGCCATGTCATATTGCCACATCGGATCCGACGTGGCCTGGGAAGACAGCCAGTGACCAAAACAAAAGGTCATGGGTTCAACGACCTTTTGGTTTGGTCGTAAACGTCTACGACCTTATCCCGAAGAAGGTCATTAATTTTAGTTTACGACTGTCAGCTTTTGACCATCTGTTTTTGGTCACAAAAAGGTCACAAATAAAAACAATGACCTTTCAGCGACCAATAGTGATGGTCGCAAGTTGACATATTTCTTGTAGTGTTGGTCATCTGCTACTCTTGCTGCCACTTTGTGATGCAATGATAAATTCCGTATGCAGTCATTCTGCAGACGTCCATTTTCCATTATGCATATCATTATCTTCATTACCTTTTTATATGCATGATTGATTATCTTCACACTTTGAAGATGGCCTCCACAAAGCAAAACCTACCATGTGCATTTGCATTCAAAAGCAAACTACTTATATGCACATCTTCAGGGGAGCCTCTTTTTATGTATGAAGACAATGCTCACAAAACTAAACATTCACATACTTTTATCCCGTTTGAAAACTTCAACCAGTTTGTCTTCAATCACCAAAAAGGGGGAGATTGTAAGTGCATCTAGTGCCACCCCTAGTTGGTTTTGGAGTATTAACAACAAACGTGGTTGAGGGACTAATGTGTTTGTGAGAATTGCAGGATAACACAGGTAGAAGTCCCTCATTGATTCGGTTTACCTACCAGAGATGACCCCTAAAAATGTGTGAAGACATTGAAGACAATGGTGGTTCGTGAAGACATTCACGACGAAGATTATGACACGTGAAGATATTCACTTGAAGACTATGGAGTGCAAAGACATAGCTGTTTCGTAGTTTCCTTTCTTCTTTATTGAGTCATAGGAACCACTGTACTGTTAAGTGGGGTCCAAGTGAAGAAAGTCAGAGTGACTGAAGTGATGCTCAACCAAATCCTATGTCTTCGAGCAAATACAATGAGAGCAAACCTTATCCAGAGCTGGATGAGTCAGCTTTGCTTGTAGCCCAAGTCAAGCTGTCGCGTGTGTTTGAAATCTGACCATTGGACACATGTCAGTTCCTTAGTGACCCAAGGTCATTTCGGACATATCAGATTGTGTTGCCTCCTGGCTATAAATAGCCCACCCCCTACACCAT
Source organism: Triticum timopheevii (assembly GCA_963921465.1). Classification (NCBI taxonomy): domain Eukaryota; kingdom Viridiplantae; phylum Streptophyta; class Magnoliopsida; order Poales; family Poaceae; genus Triticum; species Triticum timopheevii. Next base: position 605,403,683 of record OY997274.1, on the reverse strand, counting down.
AAATTTGTGGCTGATCAGAGTTAGTGCACGGCTTTTGTCATTCGAGAGCAACCACCTCTGAAGCATTTGAGAGAGAGATCCTTGCGAGGACTAAGCCCAAAACATCCAGAGCCAAAGAGTGTTAGGCATCACTGAAGTCTTTCTGTCCGTGTGATCTGAATACTTATTACACTTGAGGACTGTGAATCCTCCAGCCGGTTAGGCGTCTCGTTCTGAGCATCCAAGAGTCATTGTGGATTGCCGGTGAATGAAGTCTGGGAAGGTTTGGAAGTCTACCTCGAAGACTTGCCAGAGTGTTTGAGCGAGGACTGGGTGTCCTTAGCTCAATGGGAATAAGGTGAAGACACAGTCTTCTGAGTTCAATCTCAGCCTCCCTAACTAGACGTATAGTTGTTACAGCAACTGGAACTGGTATACCAAATCCTTGTCGTCACCAAGCAACTGGTTCTATCCCCGTCTCTCCTTACTTTATAGTTTGTCTACGTGAAGTCATTGCTTGCCTGCCTGATTCGTTTGACTTCATTGTGTGAAGACCTATATCTGTTTCGCTTCGTACTATCTTCCATATTGATCCTGTCTACCTAGTTGCAGTTAGTCTTCGTGCTTTCCTTGTATTGTATGCTTGACTAATGCTTGCCTAGTGTAGTCTTCATTCCGTTGCTTACTATATAGGCTCAGTTTTACTTGTTTGTCTTCAAAGCCTCCGTGTTTTGAAGACTTTCATACAAATCGCCTATTCACCCCCCCCCCCCCTCTAGTCGATAACTAGCACTTTCATGCACCTATACAATTTACCATTGTATTGGGTGTGTTGGGGACACAAGAGACTCTTTGTTATTTGGTTGCAGGATTGTTTGAGAGAGACCATCTTCATCCTACGCCTCCCGCGAATTGATAAACCTTAGGTCATCCACTTGAGTGAAAATTTCTACTGTCCTACAAAACTCTGCGCTTGGAGGCCCAACACGAGTCTATAAGAAGAAGGTTGCATAGTAGACATCATTCACGGATGGAGTTAAAGCGTCTCTTGATGTGTTTGGTTCTCTTGTGAAATCTGGATTCCTTTGCCACGGCAATCTCTCTAGTATTGTCACAAAAGATTTTCATTGGATCCGATGCACTAGGTATTACACCTTGATCGGATATGAACTCCTTCATCCAGACTCCTTCATTTGCTGCTTCCGAAGCAGCTATGTACTCTGCTTCACACGTAGATCCCGCCATGACGCTCTACTTGGAAATGCACCAACTAAGATCTCCACCATTCAATATAAATATGTATCTAGTTTGTGACTTAGAGTCATCCAGATCAGTGTCAAAGCTAGCATCGTGATAACCCACAAGTATAGGGGATCGCAACAGTCTTCAACCCAAATTTATAGATTCGACACAAGGGGAGCCAAAGAATACTTGCAAGTATTAGCAGCTGAGTCATCAATTCAACCATGCCTGGAGATTAATCATCTGCAACAAAGTGATCAGTGGCAAAGTAGTATGGTAATTTTGATAGTGGTAGCAACAGCAATAGCAACGGTAACAGTGATAGTAATAGTTTTGTAGTAGTAACAATAGTGACAGTAGCAGTAGTAACTTAGCAAGATCAATATGTAGGAAAACCGTAGGCATTGGATCGGCGATTTGTTGGATGATATTCATCATGTAACAGTCATAACTTAGGGCAATGCGGCACTAGCTCCAGTTCATAAATATAATGTAGGCATGTATCCTGTAAATAGTCATACGTGCTTATGGAAAGAACTTGCATGACATCTTTTGTCCTACCCTCCCGTGGCAGCGGTGTCCTATTGGAAACTAAGGGATATTAAGGCGCCCTTTTAATAGAGAACCGGAACAAAGCATTAACACATGGTGCATACATGAACTCCAAAACTACGGGTCATCATCGGGAAGTATCCCGACTATTGTCACTCCGGGGTTGCCGGATCATAACATGTAGTAGGTGACTATAACTTGCAAGATCGGATCTAGAACATAGATATAATGGTGATAACATAAACGGTTCAGATCTGAAATCATGGCACCTGGGCCCAAAGTGACAAGCATTAATTAAGCATGGCAAAGTCATAGCAACATCAATCTTAGAACATAATTGATACTAGGGATCAAGCCCTAACAAAACTAACTTGATTACATGATGAATCTCATCCAACTCCTCACCGAGCAGCGAGCCTACGAAGGAATTACTCACTCCCGGTGGGGAGCATCATGGGATTGGCCATGGAGAAGGGTTGGTGATTGCTACGTCTTGAGCTTGCGTTGGTTTTCCTCGAAGAGGAGAGGGTGATGCAGCAATAGTAGCGTAAGTATTTCCCTCAGTTTTTGAGAACCAAGGTATCAATCTAGTAGGAGGCTCCACAAAAGTCCCACGCACCTACACAAGCAAACAAAGAACTCGCAACCAACGCAATAAAGGGGTTGTCAATCCCTTCACGGCCACTTGCGAAAGTGAGATTTAATAAAGATAGTATGATAAGATAAATGTATTTTTGGTATTTTATAATATAGATGCACAAAGTAAATATGCAAATAAAAGTAAACTGGAAGAAAACATGATAAGAGATAGACCCGGGGCCCATAGGTTTCACTAGTGGCTTCTCTCAAGATAGCATAAGTATTACGGTGGGTGAACAAATTACTGTCGAGCAATTGATAGAAAAGCGAATAATTATGAGATTATCTAGGCATGATCATGTATATAGGCATCACGTCCATGACAAGTAGACCGACTCCTGCCTGCATCTACTACTATTACTCCACACATCGACCGACTACTGCCTGCATCTAGAGTATTAAGTTCATAAGAACAGAGTAATGCATTAAGCAAGATCACATGATGTAGAGGGATAAACTCAAGCAATATGGTATAAACCCCATCTTGTTATCCTCGATGGCAACAATACAATACGTGCCTTGCAACCCTTTCTGTCACTGGGTAAGGACACCGCAAGATTGAACCCAAAGCTAAGCACTTCTCCCATGGCAAGAATGATCAATCTAGTAGGACAAACCAAACTGATAATTCGAAGAGACTTGCAAAGATAACTCAATCATACATAAAAGAATTCAGAGAAGATTCAAATATTATTTATAGATAAACTTGATCATAAACCCACAATTCATCGGATCTCGACAAACACACCGCAAAAAGAGTTTACATCGAATAGATCTCCACAAGAGAGGGGGAGAACATTGTATTGAGATCCAAGAAGAGAGAAGAAGCCATCTAGCTAATAACTATGGACCTGTAGGTCTGTGGTAAACTACTCACAACTCATCGAATGGGCAAGGATGTTGATGTAGAAGCCCTCCATTGTTGATTCCCCCTCCAGCGGAGTGCCGACGAAGGCTCGAAGATGGTATCTCGCGGATACAGAAGGTTACGATGGTGGAAATTGTGTTTCGTCTGCTCCCTGAATGTTTTTGGGGTACGTAGGCTTATATAGGAGGAAGGAGTACGTCGGTGGACGCCCGAGGGGCCCACGAGACAGGGGGCGCGCCCTACGGGGGGGGCGCCCTCCTATCTCGTGGGAGCCCCGGCTGCTTCTTGACTTGCACTCCAAGTCCTCTGGATCACGTTCGTTCCAAAAATCACGCTCCCGAAGGTTTCATTCCGTTTGGACTCCGTTTGACATTCCTTTTCTTCGAAATACTGAAATAGGCAAAAAAACAGCAATACGGGCTGGGCCTCCGGTTAGTAGGTTAGTCCCAAAAATGATATAAATGTGTAAAATAAAGCCCATAATCATACAAAAGGGGTAATATAATAGCATGGAACAATAAAAAATTATAGATACGTTGGAGACCTATCAAGCATCCCCAAGCTTAATTCCTGCTCGTCCTCGAGTAGGTAAATGATAAAAAAGAAATTTTTGATGTGGAATGCTACCTAGCATAATTCTCAATGTAATTTTCTTTATTGTGGCATGAATGTTCAGATCCAAATGATTCAAAATAAAAGCTTATAAAACATAAAAATAATAATGCTTCAAAGCATACTAACAAATAATCATGTCCTATCAAAATAGCATAGCCAAAGAAAGCTTATCCCTACAAAATCATATAGTTAGGCCATGCTTCACTTTCATTACGCAAAATACTCCCATCATGCACAACTCCGATGACGAGCCGAGCAATTGTTTCATACTTTTTAACGCGCTTCAGATTTTTCAACTCTTACGCAATACATGAGCGCAAGCCATGGACATAGCACTATGGTGGTATATGGTGGTGGTTGTGAGGACAAAAAGGGAGAAGATAGTCTCACATCAAATAGGCGTATTAACGGGCTATGGAGATGCCCATTAATAGATATCAATGTGAGTGAGTAGGGCTTGCCATGCAACGCATGCACTAGAGCTATAAATATATGAAAGCTCAACAAAAGAAACTAAGTGGGTGTGCATCCAACTCGCTTGCTCACGAACACCTAGGGCATTTTGAGGAAGCCCATCGTTGGAATATACAAGCCAAGTTCTATAATGAAAAATTCCCACTTAGTATATGAAAGTGACAACATAGGAGACTCTCTATCATGAAGACAATGGTGCTACTTTGAAGCACAAGTGTGGACAAAATTCGCACTCGCCCAGCTTCATCCCGCCATTTCCCCCAAATCCCCACTCTCTCTCCAGCCCCCGTCGCTCCGCCGCGCCCGACCCGGCCCCGGCGCTCGCCCCCGACTCCGCCGGCGCCGGCGCTAGCCCCGGCGCTCGCCCCCGTCCCGGCCCTCGACCCCGACTCCGGCGCGCTCGCCCCCGACCACGCCGCTCGCCCCCGACCCAGCCGCTCGCCCCCGACTCCGGCGCCGGCGCTCGCCCCTGACCCCGGCGCGCTCGCCCCCGACCCGTCGGCCCTCGCCTCCCTCCTCTCCCCTGCCAGCCGTCGTCGGGCCTGCCTCCTCGCCCCTGCACTCTCTGTAAACCCCCCCCCCCTCTCTGCTAGGGTTCTTCATGTTAATTAATTAGGTTATCTATTTAGTTATGAATTTAGCTAGGTTTCAAAATTAGCTGAATTTATATGGAAATTTGAACTGGACATGTGATATGTGCATATGTCATGTTTTGGACATGTCATGTTTGGAAAATGATCTGAGTGGCCTATGTTACGCCGGAATGTTGATTCATTTCCGTTTCGGTGAATTTTAGGCGCTCGATATGTCCATTTTTTAGCAAAGGTCATGCCAAAATTTCCCGTGAATAAAGGCATGATTTGTGCTACATAGTTGGCATATCGAGTGCTGGCACATAGATTTCTTTTTATGTCATTTCTCATTTATTCATACTTTTAGAAATAAATGAGGCCACTTAATCATAGGAAACATGTCGAACAACGAAGAAACTGGGCCTTCTGACCAAGATGCAGACGAGATGGATTATGAGGGTGAACAAGAGTACCTCGACTATTTGACTGCTAAGCAAGGTTTGCAGGTCGGCCTCGATGATGGTACTGACGCCGACATCGACACCGATGGCGCCGGCACCGACGGCGCCGGCACCGATGGCGGCGTCGAGACCGGTGGGGAAGGTACCGGCGGGGAAGGTACCGGCCCCGATGCCGATACCGAAAAGAGGAAGCATAAGAAGCAGAGGATACGAAAACCTAACAAACTAGGGATTGGACGACTTGTGATCACAAAGATGGCACCTGGCAAGTTTGAGCCGTTAGAGCCGGAAGAACCTCGCAAGTGCTATGGGAACCAAGTAGGATGCATCCTACGGGAATGCGCGAGCATCAACGACGATGACTTAAGGAGTAAAGAACATTTGACGCAGTTGCTCCTAACGAAGTTGCACAAGAGATTCAAGTTCCCCGACCGGGATGATAACATAGAACAACCGTGGGATGATCCGAAGATGAAAAAGATTAACAATCACGCCATGGGCATGTTCAGCAAGGATTTGGCCTCCTGGAAAGGGAGGGTGAAACGAGCTATTGAGGCTGATGAACCCCTGTCCAAGATTCTGGAGGAAAATCCGACACTTACAGAAGAGGAGTTCGAAAAGCTCAAGGACACTTGCGCTACTGAGGTAGCCAAGGCTAAGGCTGCGAAATTCAAAAGCCTTCAGCAAAGGAACATGGGGAAGCATCGCCTCGGAAGCCGTGGCTACCTCGGTAAAAGGCCCATATGGGATAAGGAGGACGCGGAACGTGAAGCCGCGGGTCTCCCAGACCCCTTCGTGAAGTTCACCAACCCCTTGGAGCATGGCTTCATCAGGGCCCGCTACAAGTGGGACAAGGAGAAAAAGGTTTTTTACACGGACAAGATCACGAGGAAATTGATTAGACTACTGGAGAAGCAACACCGGCTTGCAGCCGAAAGCCCTACTTCTCCGATGAGGCCCAAGTGGGACACCCCTCTCAACCAGGCCTTGAACGAACTTAAGGGACTCCCGTTGGACCAGCGGCCGCAATATGGTCGTGTGCACGGCGCTGGAGATAGCGCCACGTGGAAGGTGTTTTACAACGACAGCCCGGAGGCCAAGAAGCAGAAAAAGAAGTTTAGTCAGGCGGACATCGACGCAAAGGTGAAGCTTGCGGTCGAGAAAAAAGCAGCTGAGGACGCAAAAAAAGCAGCCGAGGACAAATATGAGTTGCTACAGCAGGCAGTCAATGCAGCTGTAACTGCCTACAGAAATGATTTCGCTACTAACTTGGTTCCAGTTATCATCAACTGGGCGAAGGAAAATCCAGACAAGACGGTACATGATTTCCCGATGCCCAGTTTCGTCGCGAGCAACTCCATGAACAACAACACCATCGCACCAGCACTTGCTCAAGCAACCGGGCCTCCTCTCGCAGCCGCTCCCGCTCATAGCATGCCGTCCTCAGTCTCAGGCACGCTAGGTGGGCCTTCGTCTTTGGCTGAGCTCGACGCCGTCATGGTAATTACATGTCGCACCAACATATATATATATATATATAATATTCCATTTTTGTTGCCTTTCGGTTGTTTTACACCATAGACATATGTGTTTGCAGGCGAAAGAAACCCCATGCACCATACTCTACTTGATCAAAGGCCAGAAGGTGGACGTGGGAAAGGGGATGATAATGGACCCCTCTCAACGCACATTCCACAACCAGCCGATCCCCGCTGGGCACTTCAGGGTTAGCTTGACCAGTGTGAAATCGAGGCACGAGGATTTGCCTCCTCCAGTACAGCATGTGGGAGCGGACGACGAGACCCCGCCGCGGATTGGACGCTGCAAGGGTTGGGTGCTGCTATGGCCGAAGAATCTAATTCGTCTGGAGCTGGCCGAGAGCACACCAATAACTACCACACATCAACAAGCATGTGCGGAGACCACCACCCCACCTACGCAATTACCAGCTCCTGTAGTAGTGCCGAGTGAGAGCGGCGGACGACATGATGAAGGGGGTGCAATAGTACTGGCTGATGTAATTTCTCCTGTTGAACAGAGAATGGATGATGAGACGGAGGTCGACCCTATGGATTACCTCAATACAAACGCGTATGACTGTGACATAGATATGATGAGTCAACCATATGACGAATCGGGCTATCAGCTTGCTAATGAGGATATGGATGATATGCCCGGGCAGGGCCGTACCATGGAATGCAAAAAGTCTCTCTTCATGAAATCCTCACAGGACACGCCTGAAGATGCCGCCTCAACACAGGCTCAACTAGCCGGGCGCGAGGGTCGTACAGTACTTAGCCCGGGAACACTTGGGCAGGGGTTAAGGAAGGGTCTGGAAGGTGTGCCCAAGAAAAAGGAGAGGAAGAGATCGGGGAAGGTAACTGCCTCCAAACAAGCCAGAGCACACAGCAGCCAGACGATGCATTTTGAAGAGCGTGTACCCGTGAAAGGTGCGGTCATGTTCCATCTCACGGGCGAGCCGATGCTACCACCGAAACCGCTGGAGGCACTATCAGGGGATCTCAGGAGACTGCACGACCATGTGCTGTCGACTGAGAAAAGCCTACTAGCCTCAAAGGATCCAGGATATCCGACATACGCGGCTCGTGTGCCTGAGGGGAAGTGCTACGTCGACACACGGCCCGCGGAGGTGTTCTTCCTGCGGTTTGACCATATCTTTGAGATGTTTCTAACAAGGCGGCTTGATTTTACTATCGTCCGCCTTTTTGCGCTACATATGAGCTCCGTCGTGAAGAGTGAAGAAGTCTCGCAAATCTGTGTGGCGGATCCGTACTACATGCACGAGTCTTTCTTGAGTCTCGGCGACTTTGAGCGTGAAACTGCTAGGGAGTACCTCCAAAACTTCATGGTACAGAATAAGGACCGGGAAATTGTCCTCGTGCCTTATCATCCAAAGTAAGTCAGTTCCGGACAACCCTTTCATACATTTCAATCATTCCTTCTCTCTCATATGGGTAATAATTTGAGGTGTCTTTTCCCCGCAGCAACGGGCGCGCCGTCCTTATCCTTCTTTACCCGCAAGTCTCCCACGCCGTGTATTTTGACCCTTCGAGAGACTACGAGAAAAAGGACTACACCCACATAATGAATATTCTAGATGATGCTCTCCAAGGCTTCAGCTTTAGAGGTGGCCACGTGCATATCAGGAAACAAAGGAACAAGAAGATGGGTTTCGCGCATAAAACTAACTTCTCCTGCATCCATGTCCCAAAACCAAGCAAGAAGGATGGATTCTACATCGTCCATCTCATGATTCAGTTCAACACGGATCACCAAAAGCTTCGCATTAACAGCAGAAATGATGATCATATCCACAAGTGGCTAGAATCTCATGGAGAAGCAAATTATAAACTTAGAGATGACTTCTTTCGCATCCAAAGCGACATTGCAACGATCATCATGAAAGAAGTCGTCGATGAGAAGGGGATGTTCCACCACGGCCCTATATCGCGAGCTGACGTCCGAACTCGCATAGGCATGCAACGTCTAGACCTCACGCCGTTCAAGCAGCTAGGGTTCGTCCTCGATGATATGGAAGGATGGAACTTCTAGTGATTTATGATGCCGATGATGATGATATGTGTCGGTTGAACTTGTATACTTTTTGTAGCGATGAAACTTTGTGATGTCCACGGTCCCTGCCGAACTTGCGTAACGCTACTTTGTTAGTTTGCGTACGATGACCTGCGTACCTCTAGTTAATTAATTTGCATACTGTATATGTTGCCTCTAGTTGCTAACCTTTCTTTTTTGGTGTTGCTCTAGTATATTTTGTTGCATATATATGATTGTACATCCTCTTCATGAACATGCATCTCTAACAGGTACCTAGTTTCTTGATGGCGAGACGGAAATGCTATGTCGTGTACAAAGGGAAGGTTTTGGGGGTGTACAACGAGTGGCATGAGTGTCAGGCGCAAGTGAATGGGTTCACGGGCGCCAGCCATAAAGGCTTCAAAAGCAGACAAGAAGGAGAAGCTAGTTACTTGAGGTTCACGCTAGCGCGAGAGAGGACTCATAACCGCCACCTCATGTACTGCATGGTTCCGCTCTCACTCATAGTGATAGCACTTCTTGCGTATACCTTTGTTTAAATGGATGACGTTGTTGTAGTTGCAAGTATTCGAGACTTGCATGTATTGCTATTTTCGAGATGATAACAAGATATCACTTTGTGTTGGATGATGATTATGAAGAGACTATTTGTATGTACATGCTATGATTACATTTGTGGTCTCGCAGGCATTTGTATGTGTATCATGATGACATTTCTATGTGCTAAAGATTCTTCTACAAAGCCGGTTCAAATACAAAACAAATATGCCAAAAAAACTACTTAAATTAGCAGTAGCGAGTGTACAAAAGTTAGCAGAAGCGCCTCAATAGCAGTAGCGCGTCCTGCCAAAGAGCGCTAGCGCTACTAGCGGTAGCGAGCTTCCCATAACCGTGCTGCTGCTACACTTGTGTAGCAGTAGCGCGGGTGGGCACGCGCTACTGCTATGAGTTAGCTGTAGCATCGTATTAGTAGCGCGGGTACCCGCGCTACTGATACATCTAAAACCCGCGCTGCTGCTAGCCTTTTCCCTAGTAGTGTAGCATTGTCCCTTCTCTCTTTTTCTCTCATTATTTTCTTTTTTTTCTTTTCTCCTTTTTTTTCTTTTTCCCTTTTTTTGTTTGGCCTTTCTTTTTTTTCTTTTTGGCCTTTCTTTTTTTTCTTCTGTAAAGTCGGAAGTCTCATCCCGACTTGTGGGGGAATCATAGTCTTCATCATCCTTTCCTCACTAGGACACTGCTCTAATAATGAAGATCATCACACTTCTATTGATTTACAACTCAAAAATTACAACTCAAAGCTAGAACAAGATTATGACTCTATATGAATACCTCCGGCGGTGTACCGGGATATGCAATGAATCAAGAGCGACATGTATGAAAATTATGAAGATGGCCTTGCCACAAATACGATGTCAACTACATGATTATGCAAAGAGCAATATGACAATGATGGAACGTGTCATAAACGGAACGATGGAAAGTTGCATGGCAATATATCTCGGAATGGCTATGGAAATGCCATAATAGGTAGGTATGGTGGCTGTTTCGAGGAAGGTGAATAAAGGGTTCATGATACCGGCGAAAGTTGCGCGGTAATAATAAAGGCTCGCAAAGTGGAAGGATGAGTGTGCGTATATCCATGGACTCACATTAGTCAAAAAAGAACTCATATACTTATTGCAAAAGTCTACTTAGCCCTCCAAGCAAAGTACTACTACGCATGCCCCAAGAGGAATAGATTGGTAGGAAAACACCATCGCTCGTCCCCGACTACCACTCATAAGGAAGACAATCAAAAGAGCACCTCATGCAACAAATTTGTCACACAACTTTTACCATACGTGCATGCTACGGGACTTGCCAACTTCAACAAAAGTATTTCTCAATTTCATAATTACCCACTAGCATGACCCTAACATTACTACCTTTATATCTCAAAACAATTATCAAGCATCAAATTGATCATAGCATCCAATTCTCTTCCTATGATAGTTTTTATTATACCCAACTTGGATGCTCATCATTCTAGGACCAACTTTGTAACCATAGAAAATACCATGCTGTTCTAAAAGACTCTCAAAAAGATATAGGTGAAGCATGAGAGACTAGCAATTTCTTCAAAAATAAGCCACCGCCGTGCTCTAAAGGATATAAGTGAAGCACTAGAGCAAAAACTATCAAGCTCAAAAGATATAAGTGAAGCACATAGAGTATTCTAGCAAATTCTAATCAAATAGGCTTCTCCCAAAAGGTGTGTACAGCAAGTATGAATGTGGTAAACTAAAAAGCAAAGACTAATATAATACATGATGCTCCAAGCAAAACACATATCATGTGGCGAATAAAAATATAGCGCCAAGTAACGTTACCAATGAACGAAGATGAAAGAGGGGATGCCTTCCCGGGGCATCCCCAAGCTTAGGCTTTTGGCTATTCTTGAATATCTTGGGGTGCCTTGGGCATCCCCAAGCTTAGGCTCTTGCCACTCCTTATTCCATAGTCCATAAAAGCTTTACCCAAAACTTGAAAACTTCACAACACAAAACTCAACAGGAAATCTTATAAGCTCCGTTAGTGAAAGAAAACAAAACCACCACATAAGGTACTGTAATGACTCATTCTTTATTTATTTTGGTGTTAAACCTACTGTATTCCAACTTCTCTATGGTTTATAAACTATTTTATTGGCCATAGATGCATCAAAATAAGCAAACAACACACGAAAAACAGAATCTGTCAAAAACAGAACAGTCTGTAGAAATCTATAACTAACGCAAACTTCTCGAACTCTAAAAATCCTACAAACATAGGAAGTCCTGGAAATTTTGTTTATTGATCAGAAGCAAAAAGAATGAATGCAAAATCACGTTTCTGTGTTTTAACAAAACTAAATTCGTGCGCGCAAAGTTTCTGTTTTTCAGCAGAATCAAATCAACCAACATCATAGGTTATCCTATAGGTTCTACTTGGCACAAACACTAATTAAAAGATAAAAACGCATATAAACAGAAGGTATATGCAAGATTTATTACTAAACAGGAGCAAAAACAAAAAACATAAAGAAAATTGGGTTGCCTCCCAACTAGCGCTATCGTTTAACGCCCCTAGCTAGGCATAAAAGCGAAGACAGATTTAACGAGTGCCATCTTTGGCACTAAATTCATAAGTAGCCCGCATGATAGATTCATAAGGTAATTTGACTTTCTTTCTTATAAAGTGCTCCATGCCTTTCTTTAATGGAAATTGGAATCTAATATTCCCTTCCTTCATATCAATAATCGCGTCAATCATTCTAAGGAAAGGTCTACCAAGAATAATAGGGCATGAAAGATTGCAATCTATATCAAGAACGATAAAATCTACGGGAACCAAATTTCTATTTGCAACAATAAGAACATCATTGATCCTTCCCATAGGCTTTTTAATGGTGGAATCCGCAAGGTGCAAATTTAAAGAGCAATCATCAAGATCATGGAAACCTAGAATATCACATAAAGTTTTCGGAATCGTGGAAACACTAGCACCCAAATCACACAAAGCAAAACACTCATGATCTTTAATTCTAATCTTTATAGTAGGTTCCCACTCATCATTAAGTTTTCTAGGTATAGAAACTTCCAAATTAAGTTTTTCATCATAAGATTGCATCAAGGCATCAACGATATGTTTGGTAAAAGCTTTATAAGCATGAGGAGAATTAACAACGGATTGCAACAAGGAAATACAACCTTCTAAAGAACAATTATCATAATCAAATTCCTTGAAATCCGAGATAGTGGGTTCAATGCTATTTAAAGTTGTGACCTCTCCAATCCCACTTTTACCAAATTTAGCATCAAGATCTAAAAACTCTGAATTCTTGGGACGCCTTCTAGGTAAAGTTGAATCATCATCAGTCCCATAATTATCAAGATTCATATTGCAAAACATAGTTCTAATAGGAGACGCATCAATAACTTTAAGATCCTCATCATTATTTTCATGGAAACTAGAAGAACACGCTTTTATAAAGCTATCCTTTTTAGCATGCAATCTAGCGGTTCTTTCCTTGCACTCGTCAATGGAAATTCTCATTACTTTGAGAGACTCATTGATATCATGCTAGGAGGAGAAGATCTAAGTTTAAGAGAATCAACATCAAGCGAAAGTCTATCAACGTTCCTACCCAAATCATCAACTTTGAGCAATTTTTCTTCAAGCAAAGCATTAAAATTCTTTTGAGAAATCATAAATTCTTTCACACTATTCCCAAAATCAGAGGGCATATTATTAAAATTACCATAAGAATTATTGTAGGAATTTCCATAATTATTAGAGGAATTACTAGGGAACGGTCTAGCATTAAAGTTTCCTCTATAAGCATTGTTTCCAAAACTATTCCTACCAACAAAAATCACATCCATAGATTCATTATTATTCTCAATCAAGGAAGACAAAGGCATATCATTGGGATCAAGAGGAGTATTTTTAGTAGCAAACAATTTCATAAGTTCATCCATCTTTCCACTCAAAACATTGATTTCTTCTATAGCATGCACTTTTTTACTAGAAGATCTTTCGGTGTGCCATTGAGAATAATTAGCCATAATATTATCATGAAGTTTTGTAGCATCTCCTAATGTTATTTCCATAAACGTGCCTCCCGCGGCCGAATCTAAGAGATTTCTAGAAGCAAAGTTCAAACCGGCATAAAATTTTTGTATGATCATCCATAAATTCAAACCATGAGTAGGGCAATTGCGAAGCATCAATTTCATTCTTTCCCAAGATTGGGCAACATGCTCATGATCAAGTTGTCTAAAATTCATAATATCGTTCCTAAGAGTGATAATCTTAGCGGGAGAAAAATACTTAGAGATAAAAGCATCTTTGCACTTGTTCCAAGAATCAATACTCTTTTTAGGCAAAGATGAAAACCAAACTTTAGCACGATCTCTAAGTGAAAACAGAAATAACTTCAATTTGACAATATTGTTATCCGTATCTTTCTTCTTTTGCATATCACACAAATCAACAAAGTTGTTTAGATGAGTAGCGGCATCTTCACTAGGAAGGCCGGTGAATTGATCTTTCATAACAAGATTCAGCAAAGCAGTATTGATTTCACAAAACCCAACATCATTAAGAGGAGCAATCGGAGTACTAAGGAAATCATTATTATTGGTATTCGAGAAATCACACAATTTGGTATTATCTTGCGCCATGGCAACAAGTAATCCAACACACAAGCAAACAGAAAAAGGCAAGCGAAAAAGAGAGGAGGAGATTGGGAAAGAGAGGGCAAATAAAACGGCAAGGGTGAAGTGGGGGAGAGGAAAACGAGAGGCAAATGGCAAATAATGTAAATGCGAGGGGGATGGGTTTGTGATGGGTACTTGGTATGTCTTGACTTGAGCGAAGACCTCCCTGGCAACGGCACCAGAAATCCTTCTTGCTATGTCTTGAGCTTGCGTTGGTTTTCCTCGAGGAGGAGAGGGTGATGCAGCAATAGTAGCGTAAGTATTTCCCTCAGTTTTTGAGAACCAAGGTATCAATCCAGTAGGAGGCTCCTCAAAAGTCCCACGCACCTACAAAAACAAACAAAGAACTCGCAACCAACGCAATAAAGGGGTTGTCATCCCTTCACGGCCACTTGCGAAAGTGAGATCTAATAAAGATAGTATGATAAGATAAATATAATTTTGGTATTTTATAATATAGATGCAAAAAGTAAAGATGCAAATAAAAGTAAATTGGAAGCAAATATGATAAGAGATAGACCCGGGGGCCATAGGTTTCACTAGTGACTTCTCTCAAGATAGCATAAGTATTACGGTGGGTGAACAAATTACTGTCGAGCAACTGATAGAAAAGCGAATAATTATGAGATTATCTAGGCATGATCATGTATATAGGCATCACGTCCGTGACAATTAGACAGACTCCTGCCTGCATCTACTACTATTACTCCACACATCGATCGATTCCTGCCTGCATCTAGAGTATTAAGTTCATAAGAACAGAGTAACGCATTAAGCAAGATGACATGATGTAGAGGGATAAACTCAAGCAATATGATATAAACTCCATCTTGTTATCCTCGATGGCAACAATACAATACGTGCCTTGCAACCCTTTCTGTCACTGGGTAAGGACACCGCAAGATTGAACCCAAAGCTAAGCACTTATCCCATGGAAAGAATGATCAATCTAGTAGGCCAAACCAAACCGATAATTCGAAGAGACTTGCAAAGATAACTCAATCATACATAAAAGAATTCAGAGAAGATTCAAATATTATTCATAGATAAACTTGATCATAAACCCACAATTCATCGGATCTCGACAAACACACCGTAAAAAGAGTTTACATCGAATAGATCTCCACAAGAGAGGGGGAGAACATTGTATTGAGATCCAAAAAGAGAGAAGAAGCCATCTAGCTAATAACTATGGACCCGTAGGTCTGTGGTAAACTACTCACCACTCATCGAAGGGGCAAGGATGTTGATGTAGAAGCCCTACGTGGTCGATTCCCCCTCCGGCGGAGTGCCGGCGAAGGCTCCAAGATGGGATCTCGCGGATACAGAAGGTTACGGTGGTGGAAATTGTGTTTCGTCTGCTCCCTGGATGTTTTCGGGGTACGTAGGCTTATATAGGAGGAAGGAGTACGTCGGTGGACGCCCGAGGGGCCCACGAGACAGGGGGGCGCGCCCTCCTATCTCGTGGGAGGCTCGGCTGCTTCTTGACTTGCACTCCAAGTCCTCTGGATCACGTTCGTTCCAAAAATCACGCTCCCGAAGGTTTCATTTCGTTTGGACTCCGTTTGATATTCCTTTCCTTCGAAATACTGAAATAGGCAAAAAAACAACAATACGGGCTGGGCCTCCGGTTAGTAGGTTAGTCCCAAAAATGATATAAATGTGTAAAATAAATCCCATAATCATCCAAAAGGGGTAATATAATAGCATGGAACAATCAAAAATTATAGATACGTTGGAGAGGTATCAGTGATGACGAAGATCGAAGATCCCCCTATCTGGAGCCCCAAACGGACTCCAGATCTGGGCTCCCGATGAAGAACAGGAGGTGGCGGCAGCTCCGTCTCGTGGAACGCGATAATTCTTTCTCCTTGATTTTTCTGGAAAAATGTGATTTCATAGTGTCGGTTTCAGGGTCTGCGGGGCCACCAGGTGGGGACAACCCACCTGGGCGCGCCTAGAGGGGGGCGCGCTAGTGGATTGTGCCTACGCAGGTGCCCCCCTCCGGTGGTTCTTGGCTCCAGAAATTATCTTTATTCATATAAAAATTCCTCGCAAAGTTTCGTTCCAATCCGCGAACTTTTATTTCTGCACAAAAACAACACCATGGTAGTTTCCCTGAAAATAGTGTCAGTCGGGGTTAGTTTCATTCAAATCATGCAAATTATAGTCCAAAACAAGAGGAAAAGCATTAGGAAAAGTAGATACGACGGAGAGGTATCAACTCCCCCAAGCTTAAACCTATGCTTGTCCTCAAGCAATTCAGTTGATAAACTGAAAGTGAAAAAGAAAAACTTTTACAAAATCTTTTGCTCTTGTTTACATAAATAAGCTTAAGTAGCACCCAGGTTTTCAGCCAAGATTATAACTAACCATGTCGACAATAACTCTTAAAAATTATATTAACTCATATCAATGACATAATCAGCTAGCGAGCAATAATAAGATATCTCAATCAACAACACGTTGTCAAAACCACCATGATATAATATAACAATAGTGGTATCTCGCTAGCCCTTTCTGAGACTGCAAAACATAAATGCAGAGCACCTCCAAAGTTCAAGCAGCGACTAAACATTATAATTCATGATAGAAAAGATCCAGTCATGATGCACCCACCATTAGCTACACACAATGCATGAGAATGACAATAGTGCTCTTAGGTTCTGGCGCTTATTTGAGAAGGTGATGACACAACATAAAAGTAAATGCATAGTCCCTTTAAAACAGAGGGAAGCAGTGATTTGCAACAGTGCCAGAGCTCAAGTTTTTAAAACAGAGGTAAATAAACTTTTGAGAAATGCACCCTTCTTGTTTACTTCACGACCATTAGTTATCGGTATCTTCCATGCTAAACACATTAGTGGCGGTTCCGAAGCGATAAAAGTAAAGGTTTACTCCCCCTCCACCAACAATCACACTCCATGGCTTGTCTGAAACAATGGGTGTCGTCCATAACCAACAACAGTCCGGGGGGAGTTTTGTTTAATTATTTGCAGTTTGAATTCGGGACTAGGAATCCCTATTACCGCCCCTCTTGTGCAAGGACGAGTGAATAAACACTCATCATGAGAATAAACCGCTTACACTATAGGAATCAGGCACTTTGTCGTCCACCATGGCTGACGGCAAAGGCATGGATGGCTGGCGGCAAAGACCTTTGCCGTCAGCCAGCAAACGGCAACAGGTCCGGCTGAATAGACTATGGCAAAGGCCTCTTTGCCGTCTACTGGCGGACGGCAAAGATGAAAAGGGCTTTCCATCCGCTGACAGACGGCAAAGAGCCCGGACGGCACACGTGGCAGTTCAGGTCCGTTAAGTGGTTAATGGCGTGCTTTGCCGTCAGCCAGCAGACGACAAATATTGAAAGGCCTTTGTCGACCGCTGGCTGACGGCAAATCTGCCAAATAGGCCAGCTCCTAAACCCCAGGTTGCACAGGTAGCTGCCACATGGCAGCTTTGCCGTCCGCCAGCTGATGGCAAAGTGTCTGTATAGCCCCTGTTTTTTCTGTTTTTTTTCTTAAATTCATACAATTTTGATAGAATTTCACACACACACACACACACACACACATACACACACACACACACACACACACACACACACACACACACACACACATATATATATATATATATAGACACACACACACACATTTCAAAATAACTTCAACAATCATACCAATAATAAGTTTCCAACAACATATACACGTTTCGAACAACAAGAACATATACAAGTTTCCAACAACATTTCCATATATACAATTTTGCAACAAGATATCCAACAAGTTTCCAACAACATATCCAACAAGTTTGCAACAAGTTTCCATAAATAAAAAGGAAGCACAAGTAAAAGTTTGCAACAAGTTCCCATCAATGCTAGCTTCCTCATCTCAAGCAAATCTGCAAATTAGGAAAGATGAAAGTTAGAAGAAGAAGAAGAAGAAGAAGTATATACATCACCAATATAAATTTAGAATTAGTTCACAACAGTACCTAAGTGGCGATTTATTTTCTTATACTAACGGATCTCACAAGATTTTCTGTTGAGTTTTGTGTTGTGAAGTTTTTAAGTTTTGGGTAAAGATTCGATGGACTACGGAATAAGGAGTGGCAAGAGCCTAGCTTGGGGATGCCCAAGGTACCCCAAGGTAATATTCAAGGACAACCAAGCAACTAAGCTTGGGGATGCCCCGGATGGCATCCCCTCCTTCATCTCTCGTTCATCGGTAACCTTACTTGAGGCTATATTTTAATTCACCACATGATATGTGTTTTGCTTGGAGCATAATTTTCTTTCGTTTATATTTGCTTGCGGTTATTCAGAGGCATGTTTTATATCTTTTAGTTCATTAAAAAAGTCAAGTATAGCCTTTACCATGCTTATTTTACAAGTCTATACGTTGTTGTTCTGAAAATAGAAAGTTTGTTGTTTTGTTTTGAATATTGGTGAATATTCAGAACATGATAAAATCTTGAAATGTTGACACAACGAGTAACAAAAAAATCTACAGTGTGGTAATTTTTCAGAATTTTTGGAGTTAGGGAAGTATGATTCCTCTTGTATTCTTTACAGACTGTCCTGTTTAGACAGATTGTTGTTATGTTTGCATATGTTTGCTTGTTTAATGATTCAATTTGAGGATAGGAGTGTTAAATATGCAGAGGCATTTAGTAGGAAATATCAAATAATAATTTTAGTGATTTGCTACAGTAGAGAATGGTAAGGTTATTGCGTTGATTTATAATAACTTATCTCACGGGTTCTTGTTGAGTTTTCTGTGGATGAAGTTTTTAAGATTCAGGGAAACCTTGATATAAAAGGAATTAAGGAGACACAAAAGCTCAAGCTCGAGGATGCCCAAGGCATCCCTAATTAATATTTCAAGATGTCTCAAGCATCTAAGCTTGGGGATGCCCCGGTTGGCATCCCACCTTTCTTCTTCAACAACTATCGGTCAGTTTTGGTTGAGCCTAAGTTTTTGCGTCTTCACATGATATGTGTTATCCTTGCAATGTCATTTTATTTTGTTTTGCTTGCTGTTTGAATAAAATATTAGGATCTGAAATTCTTAAATGTTAGAGAGTCTTCACAATTGCATAATTGTTCGACTACTCATTGATCTTCACTTATATCTTTTGGAGTAGTTTGTCATTTGCTCTAGTGGTTCACTTATATCTTGTTAGAGCACGACGGTGGTTTTATTTTGAAGAAATTGATGAACTCTCATTATTCACTTATATTATTTTGAGAGTCTTAAACAGCATGGTAATTTGCTTTGGTTATGAATTTAGTCCTAATATGATGGGCATCCAAGAGGGATATAATAAAACTTTCATATAAAGTGCATTGAATACTATGAGAAGTTTAATTCCTTATGATTGTTTTGAGATATGAGGATGGTGATACTAGAGTCATGCTAGTGGAGTAATTGTGAATTTGAGAAATACTTGTGTTGAGGTTTGTGATTCCCGTAGCATGCACGTATGGTGAACCGTTGTGTAACGAAGTTGGAGCATGAAGTATTTTTTGATTGTCATCCTTTGTGTGGAGATCGGGATCGCGTGATGGTTAACTCCTACCAGCCCTTCCCCTAGGAGCATGCACGTAGTGCTTGGTTTCGATGACTAATAGATGTTTGCAATAAGTATGTGAGTTCTTTATGACTAATGTTGAGTCCATGGATTATATGCACTCTCACCCTTCCACCATTGCTAGCCTCTCTTGTACCGTGCAACTTTTGCCGGTACCGTACACCCACCATATACCTTCCTCAAAATAGCTACCGTACCTACCTATTATGGCATTTCCATAGCCATTTCGAGATATATTGCCATGCAAATTTCTACCGTTCCGTTTATTATGACATGTTTCGTCATTGTCATATTGCTTTGCATGATCATTTAGTTGACATCGTATTTGTGGCAAAGCCACTTTTCATAATTATTTCATACATGTCACTCTTGATTCATTGCATATCCCGGTACACCGCCGGAGGCATCCACACAGAGTCATATTTTTGTTCTAAGCATCGAGTTGTAATTTTTTGAGTTGTAAGTAAATAGAAGTGTGATCATCATCATTATTAGAGCATTCTCCCATGTGAGGAAATAAAAAATGAAAAAAAGAGGCCAAAGAAGCCAAAAGAAAAAAAGAGGCCAAAGAAGCCAAAAAGAAAAAAAGAAAAAAAGAAAAAAAAAGGAAAAGAACAAAATGAGAGAAAAAGAGAGAAAGGACAATGTCACTATCCTTTTTTCACACTTGTGCTTCAAAGTAGCATCATGATCTTCATGATAGAGAGCCTCTTATTTTGTCACTTCCATATACTAGTGGGGATTTTTCATTATAGAACTTGGCTTGTATATTCCAATGATGGGCTTCCTCAAATGCCCTAGGTCTTCATGAGCAAGCAAGTTGGATGCACACCAACTTAGTTTCTTTTTGAGCTTTCATACACTTATAGTTCCAGTGCATCCATTGCATGGCAATCCCTACTCACTCACATTGATATCTATTGATGGGTATCTCCATAGCCCGTTGATACACCTAGTTGATGTGAGACTATCTCCCTATTTTTGTCTTCTCCACAACCACCATTCTATTCCACCCATAGTGCTATGTCCATGGCTCACGCTCATGTATTGCGTGAAAGTTGAAAAAGTTTGAGAATACTAAAGTATGAAACAATTGCTTGGCTCAAACCAGGGTTGTGCATGATTTGAATATTTTGTGTGACAAAGACGGAGCATAGCCAAACTATATGATTTTGTAGGGATAAGCTTTCTTTGACCATGTTATTTTGAGAAGACATAATTGCCTTGTTAGTATGCTTGAAGTATTATCATTCTTATGTCAATATTAAACTTTTGTTTTGAATCTTATGGATCTTAACATTCATGCCACAATAAATAAAATTACATGGATAAATATGTTAGGTAACATTCCACATCAAAAATTCTGATTTTATCATTTACCTACTCGAGGACGAGCAGGAATTAAGCTTGGGGATGCTTGATACGTCTCCAACGTATCTATAATTTTTTATTGTTCCATGCTATTATACTATCCATCTTGGATGTTTTACATGCACTTATATGCTATTTATATGATTTTTGGGACTAACCTATTAACCTAGAGCCCAGTGCCGATTTCTGTTTTTTGTTGTTTTTTAGTTTTACAGAAAAGGAATATCAAACGGAGTCCAAACGAGCTTAAAATTTTACGGTGATTTTTTATGGGCCAGAAGAAGCCCCCGAAGCAAAAGAGTTGGGCCAGAAGAGTCCTGAGTCAACCACGAGGGTGGAGGGCAAGCCCTACCCCTTGGGTGCGCCACCCTACCTCGTGGCTGACTCGGGGACCCCCTGACGTGAAACCGACGCCAAAAATTCCTATAAATACAGAAACCCCTGAAAATAAACCAAGATCGGGAGTTCTTCCGCCGCAAGCCTCTGTAGACACCAAAAGCCAATCGGGACCCTGTTCTGGCACCCTGCCGGAGGGGGGAATCATCACCGCTGGCCATCTTCATCATCTCGGCGCTCTCCATGTCGAGGAGGGAGTAGTTCACCCTCGGGGCTGAGGGTATGTACCAGTAGCTATGTGTTTGATCTCTCTCTCTCTCTCTCTCTCTCTCTCTCTCTCTCTCGTGTTCTTGATATGGCATGATCATGATGTACCGCGAGCTTTGCTATTATAGTTGGATCATATGATGTTTCTCCCCCTCTACCTTCTTGTAATGGACTAAGTTTTCCCTTTGAATTATCTTATCGGATTTGGTCTTTAAGGATTTGAGAACACTTGATTTATGTCTTGCGTAGGATACCTGTGGTGACAATGGGGTATTCTATTGATCCACTTGATGTATGTTTTGGTGATCAACTTGCAGGTTCAGTGACCTTGTGAACTTATGCATAGGGGTTGGCACACGTTTTCGTCTTGACTCTCCGGTAGAAATTTGGGGCACTCTTTGAAGTTCTTTGTGTCGGTTTGAATAGATGAATATGAGATTGTGTGATGCATATCGTATAATCAAACCTGCGGATACTTGTGGTGGCATTGGAGTATCTAGGTGACATTAGGGTTTTGGTTGATGTGTGTCTTAAGGTGTTATTTTACTATGAACTCTAGGGCTGTTTGTGACACTTAAAGGAATAGCCCAATGGATTGATCGGAAAGAATAACTTTGAGGTGGTTTCTTACCCTACAATAATCTCTTTGTTTGTTTTCCGCTATTAGTGACCTTTGGAGTGACTCTTTGTTGCATGTCGAGGGATTGTTATATGATCCAATTATGTTATCATTGTTGAGAGAACTTGCACTAGTGAAAGTATGAACCCTAGGCCTTGTTTCGAAGCATTGCAATACCGTTTTCGCTCACTTTTGTTACTTGCTACCTTGCTGTTTGTATATTTTCAGATTATAAAAACCTATATCTACCATCCATATTGCACTTGTATCACCATCTCTTCGCAGAACTAGTGCGTCTATGCAATTTACCATTGTATTGGGTGTGTTGGGGACAAAAGAGACTCTTTGTTATTTGGTTGCAGGGTTGTTTGAGAGAGACCATCTTCATCCTACACCTCCCACCGATTGATAAACCTTAGGTCATCCACTTGAGGGAAATTTGCTACTGCCCTACAAACCTCTGCACTTGGAGGCCCAACAACGTCTACAAGAAGATGGTTGCGTAGTAGACATCAAAAGGCTAGTTAAGAATATCTCAAACTCCGACCTTGGTGGTTCATCCAATGAACCCCAAAATGGAATTTTGTAGTGATTAGAAAATGTCTCCAGAGATATATTAAATGAATTTCCATATAGCTTAAATGATACATTGGATTCACGAGGATGGAATTTAAATTCTTTGGTAAATGATTCAATGAAGCTGAGGTGCTGGTTGCACTTATATGCAATGTAGGGACCCAGCTCGGCATTGTGAACATATTGCTCAAATTCTTCTTTAATGCCCACGCGCACCATATAATCGTTGCATGGCCATAAACCTGATTTGGAGGAGGCATCTGGAATGAAATTTTGACTTGGTTCAACATAAGATCGACGAACGGAGCTGCTACTAGAATACGCCTCCGAGGAGCTCCGCCTCGAAGAACTCCTTCCAAAGAGGTTCATCATATTCGCGTACAATTTCCTGAAAAAATTTGGGTCACAAATTTTTGTCAACATAACCATATAAGAATGATAGCAACTACTCATAGGCATGCATAAGGCCATAGCAAGCATTCAAACTACTTAGAACTCTAAGAATTCAACATGCAATTTCATCTACAACAGCGCCAAGAGTAACTAATTATTCAAAATATAAATCACTAAAGCAAAATCTAATTGGACCAATGGAGGAGTCACATACCAAGCAACAACCCCCCCAAACAGTTTCAGAAACGGAGCTTCAAGCAAAGAAATCGAAATCCGCGGTTTCGGAGCAAGAACACGAGAGAGAGAGAGAGAGAGAGAGAGAGAGAGAGAGCAATGGTGATTTTTTCTAGAGGTAAGTGGTGATGTGGGAAGAAGAGATAAGTGAGGGGGGCCACGTGGGGACTACAACCCACCAGGGTGCGCCTGGGGGTCCTGATGTGCCCAGGTGGGTTGTGCCCACCTGGTGCACCTCCCTCTGATATTATTTGCACCAAAAATTCTTAAATATTCAGAAAAAAATCATATTAAATTTTCAGAGCATTCTGAGAACTTTTATTTTTAGGTCATTTTTTATTGTATGAAAAACTCAGAAAACAGACAAAGCATGGCATTTTATTTTATTTAACTAATAAAAACAGAAAAGAAAAGGTAGGGACAGAAGGTAGCGCTCACTAAATTCATCAACTTCATACCTCTAAAAAATGATTCATTAATAAGGTTGATCAAGTCTTATTAACAACCACTTCCGATTAGCATGAAACCGAAGAACTTTCATGAATCACTAAGTTACCTCAACAGGGATATGAATGTCCCCAACAGTAAGAATTCATATTTCTTTTTAACAGTAGGTAGAGGTAGTTGAAAACTTCCATAGTGATTGTCGGAGATTTTATACCATTCACTTGGAATTGTTTCTTCGGAAAGTGCACCATATGCTCATTACCATTGATATGAAAAGTGACCTTGCTTTTATTGCAATCAATAATAGCCCCTGCAGTATTCAAGTTTTTTAGGTACTCCATCTTTAAAAGTATAATTAGCAAGCATGGTGGAGATTTCAGCTTCCGGTATTTTTCTCTTATTGGTGATGATGTCTTTCATGTACTTTGCATAAGGAGGCATTTTTAAGATATCAGTCAAGCGAGTATGCAAAAAGATTGGCCTCAGCATTTCAGCAAAGCATTCAAATTCTTCATAATCTTTCTTTTTAGTTGACTTATGTGGAAAGGGCATAGGTTTTTGAACCCATGGTTCTCTTTCCTTACTATGTTTTCTAGCAAGAAAGTCTCTTTTATCATATCGTTTATTCTTGGGTTGTGGGTTATCAAAATCAACAGCTGGTTCTATCTCAACATCATTATCTGGTTCTTTATTGGTTGAGTATCTTCATGAACCTCATCATTATCTTTTTCATTATCATAAGGTGAGTGTTCACTACCAGATTGAGTTTCGGCATCAGAGATAGAAACTTCATTATCATTATCAGGAGGTTTTTCTACTTCACGGTTACTAGAGGCATGCAAAGTCCTATCATTTTTCTTCTTCTTTTTATTTTTAGAAGGACTAGGTGCATCAGTGTTAATTCTTTGAGAATTCTTGTTCAATCCTCTTTGGGTGTCCCTCTGGATAAAGTGGTTCCTGAGTCATTTTACCTCCTCTAGTTGCTACTCTAACAGCAAAGTCACTTATATTATTTTTCATTTCATCAAGCAACTCTCTTTGAGATTTAGCAACTTGTTCTAATTGAGTTTGAACCATAGAGGCATGCTTTCCTATACCTCTAACATCATTTGAGATTCTAAATAACAAGTCACTTAAGCAAGCAATCATATCAGAGTTGTATTTCAATTGTTTCATAACATTTGCATTGAAGTGATCTTGCTTTCTAATGTAATTATCAAACTCATAAAGGCATTGACTAGGATGTTTATTATGAGGATTATCACTACCATTGAATTTCATTGTATCAAGCCCATGTATTTCTTCAATAGGAGGTAAATTTTTGACATCCTCACACTAGTAGGGAAAACCCTAGTAGTAGCGCATGTTTCAATGCTATCAGTAGCGCAGGTGGCCGCACTACTAATAAGGCGCTACAACTAACAGATAGTAGTAGCGCTCTATCAGTACAAGAAATATGTCAACTTGTGACCTTGACTATTGGTCACTGAAAGGTCATTGTTTTTCATTTGCGACCTTTTTGTGACCAAAAATAGAAGGTCAAAAGCTGGCAGTCGTAAACTGAAATTAACGACCTTCTCTGTGAGATGGTCGTAGACGTTTACGACCAAAACAGAAGGTCGTTAAACCCATGACCTTTTGTTTTAGTCACTGGCTGTCTGCCCAGGCCACGTCGGATCCGACGTGGCAATCTGACGTGGCAAAATTACGACCAATTGAAAAGGTCGTTGAAAAGATTCAGCCCGGTCCGATCGAGTGTTTTACATGGGCTGAGCCCATTAATTCAGCCTTTTTACTGTACATTTTTTCTGTTTATTTTCTCTAGCTACATGGGCCTAGCCCATCAATTCGGCCTTTTTAGTTTTTGGGATTCATGCAATTTTTTGGCCCTCGGCCTTTTTGTAGTCCATTTCTTTTTTTGTAAGACTTTTCATTTTTGAAATTGTTCGATGCTTGTTGGGATGTGGCCTTTTTCGGCCCAATTATTTGCCCAATTTGGCCCAAGCTGACATAGCCCAATCACACACATACATCCAACATTATTTCATTCAAATTAGGAAAACTCCAGGTCAAATTCAAGTCAACCATCATATCACACCACATAACACATCTCCAAGGTTTACATAACACAAAAAATCATCTCAGGAATACATTTCCTTACACAGGAATATTTCATAACAGCACAATGTACTTTTTTTAACGAAACATTACAATGGATTTCATTGCTCTTTCTTGTGAGACATGCTCCAGCTGCCACAACTTGCCATCCTACAATGAGAGGTATATAACAATTAACATCTTGAACATTAGAGGAGAAAACGCTCAATCAGCACCAAGGGCTTAATAAAGCCTTATCTAGCATGCATTCGAAATTTAGACAATTGGTATAGCCTCGTCAAGTAGGCACTCAATTACAGAAATTAAATGAGGACCAGACTTTACAATTACAGTACCATAGGACAAATCCATCAATCCATGAGGCAAAATATGAGTGAATCCAAAAAGAGGCAGAAAGGAATACCGATTTTGATCCAGAGGGGCTCGTGAGCATGGCCATCTTCCGTAACAGGTTGGCCCTAACACACCCTGGATCAGACGCGCTGGGAGCTTGTAGCTTGTCCTAGTCATACTGCTATCCTAAGTAACAGGAAAAATCAAAGCAACAATTTAGACTTGATGTTAATGAACAGACACTGCAAATCAATAGCATATTAAGTACCAATTTTCTCGGATGCAAGGAGAAGAGGAGCAAAACTACACAGAGAGGTGGGACATTTGTCGTACCTGTAGATGATGTTCGCAGCCAAGCAAGATACATGGGGCAGCCTTACATGTGTGCTTGCTTCACCGGTGGATGCATCACCATAGCAGCCAAGCAAGTAGGCGTCATCAACATCTCCTCACCACTTTCTTGGCAACAGAGAAAAAGTCAAAACAAAATATATTAGACCATAATATGATAAGAGAGCACAGATCAGTAACTGTAAATCACAAAGTATATCCACAACACCATAAAATAGTCCCGGAAACAGGAGGAGGATGTCTTATCAACAAACTGAACTTAGAAATGAAACTTTGTAATGCTCAAATTTCAGCTAATAGGGATTACAGAATTTTTGATGGGACAAATTCTTCTACTTATCAGAGATAGAAGAGTTTATAGTGAAGAAACATTTGCAATCAGAGACACAGCCTGGAACATATCAATTTCGAGGTGCAGTTTGTATACAATCGGACATCTCAGGTTGTATACTACTCATGATAATTCCACCGATCTACGGAGTCAAGGGATGCAACTTGTCAATAGCATTTGAGGGGCAGAAGCTAATCCACAATGGCAATAGAACTAACATTCAGAGCATCATTATCGATTTCAAAAGAGCAAGCATGATATTGCATCCAAATGGGTAGGTAGCTCTCCAAATGAGTTATGATGCATCAATGAGTTCCAAAAAGAACCTACAGCTCATTTGTTCAAACTATTCCTGATCTCATGTACGCCAACACATGCACTGCTCATGCATGAATGCATTGTAAATTTGTAATTGTAGCATAATCTAGAGAGAAGTGCAGGGTAAGAGTGGTGCTCTGTTGCTACGTAAAAGAAAGCAGAGGATGCTACTAAAGCAACAACACAAATGGGCAAAAACAACAGCGGCTGGACTAGCGAAGCCGCCCAAGCTGACCAAGTATAGGTAAACTTGGCTCGGACCAAACTCTGCTCGAAGATGAGAATCAAACATTCATCAATGAAGCCAAAAGATGAGAAACAAACATCATTCAACACCACAATCGAAAAATGTCGCATGAATGAATGTACTTGGGATTATCCTAAATTATTACTGGAGATTAATAAAATATACTTGCCATGCTTCATCCAGAAGACCTAAACTAAACAAACCTGACTTATAAACTTGTGCATCCTACCATTTTAGTTATAGGGAACTTCACTGCCTAGCTGTAGATCAGTGGCTGCTGGAGGAAAGAAGACTCTGGACGTGTTTGGCGCGTGCGACACAACAATATAAGACCATCAGGCTAAATGAATAAGCATCAGGATTTCTTAATCAAATTTGTTCATATCAAGTTCATGAAACTCAAGAACGGCTAACTCCAGTGATGTTGCCGCTCAATTAGCAGTACAGTTTCATATAAAACTCAAGAAGGTCTCAGTTTTTACTGATTACTATATTATATCAGTCAGCGTCAGCTCAAACATGTCTTAGTTTTTTAGGGAAAATAGGCACATAGCAGCTAGGCAGTAATCATGCTATTTACAGATGTTACTAACATGATAAAAGTGCTTGTGTCAATGGAAGATAAGAAAATGAAGGCCTAAAGTTATCAAAATAATCTACCAACACTATCTGACAATCAGCACAAGTGAATCTTGGAATCAAGACACTTATTTGGAATCCTTTGTTGGAAAAGGCAGTGCCTAGGAGGCTCTTAGGCACTCCTAGGCGCTAGGCAATAGCCAAACGCCTCGCCTAGGGCATAAATGGAGATCTAGGCACGACAAGCAAGGAATTACCTACCCAAGCAAGAAATCATGCCACATACTGCACAGATATGCCAAACGGGTTATATTCCAATGGCAGTAGATAGTAATTAACTTATTTATATGCCCTAAACTAATATCAACACCCATATAATAATCATAAAACACTACGAGTAAAAACTATATTACCGCCTAGGTCGCGCCTAGGGCGCTTATGCATCGCCTTGGCACAAGGCGAAGGCCAACCGCCTCGCTTATGCCCACCACTTTTTCCAACCTTGTTGGAATCTAACAGCAATGCAGTTAATCTTGGAATACTAAGCCTAACTTCTACAAAGTGCAAGGCTCTAAATTCTAAACATACTGCTGAACATAGGCACGAATGTGGAGGTGCCCGTTGGGCAACTGTTTTGTCAGGTGGTATTTGTGCGTGGGGTGGTGGCTGCAGGTGAGAAGAGGGTTTAGTAGGTTGCTGCTGGGTATAAGAAGCCTTGGTGGCCTTCTGCTTGTCCTGGTTCTCATCGAAACAGCCCAACTGCATGAAATCCTCAAATGACCTGACATGAACCTGCAAAGGAAGACAAATAAAAACCTCTTAATAGAGAGAGATCACCACGCAGTTAAGATGGTTATGTCCGGTGGGATGTAAAAACAATTGGCATCAATGAAGCTAACCCAAGCTTATTTTTTGTAATCATCTGTGTAATTTGAAAAGAGGCTGCATTGTGAGAGCAGAGTAGGCAGTATTGATACTAGTACTGTACCTTACAGAGGCCCTTGAGATGGGTCTTCACCTGTGCATCCTCCAGCACCAGGACCTCCTGCTCCTTGGGCTTCAGCATCAAAGTTGAATTCATGGTTGACCTAGCATCAAAGAGAGCACTGTATTCAACTTACAAATAAAGAGACATGGCACTACATATGCGTACCAGAGACGTCTAGCCTATCATCAAAGTTGAATTCATGGTAGATGTACTAGAAAAAACTAACTGACCCAGAGCACTGCATATGTAGTCAGTACTATCCAAGAATACATGAATGATACATATAGTAAACAGACATAGTGTAGGGAGCACTGCATAACTGTATGATATCTAAGCTAAAAAGCACTGTATAACTATATGAACTCTATGTTAAAAGGTCTTTGAAAGTGTATGTCATCAGACAGAATGGTAATCGGTGTACTATGCTACTTTACCTACTATACACCCAACAGGGGCATAACTATGGTTTGCTATTTCAACACTTTTGAGGATGGAAATGAGAGATATCAATCCTTGGTAGTGATACTTATCTATTCTGTATACTCATAAGGTAGGAACATGCAAGACATAACAACAAAATGATGGTAAGCTGAAACCTGAATGCATAGAGAATTAGATCCCCATCGCAATCCTAATCCAGGAGAGGAGGAGGGGGAGAGCCGGGTACCACGAAGTAGATTGAAGAGGGGGGAATAGAAGCAGGCAATGGGAAGGGTCGGACCTTTTGATTGAACTTGGTGACGGGGATGTTGTGAGCGCAATCGGGCCGCAGGCAGAGCCGCTCCGCCAGACGCTGTGTTGGCTGGGAACCCGGCTTCCCCTTGGCCGGACCGGTTCCCAACACAGCGGTCACAGGTAGCGAATATCGTCCCAAGGAGGCCACATCAACGGAGGAGGAGGGAGCTTGGGGCGAGTATCAGATGCACCGCAGCCGCACCAACAAGCCATTGCGGCTAGGATTTGTTGTCACCCTAGATCTGTTGGCATGCATCATCCCAGGACGTGCACGATGAATGGAGGAGAAGCAGAGGATTGTCCATCGCCCCGCTCGCGCTCGTGGCTCGCGACGGCGGTGGGAGTAGGTGGGGTGGTGGCGGAGGTGATGGGGATTTGATTCGGGAGCAGAGGAGAGATTTGGGGGATTTGATTCGGGAGCGGAGGGGAGATTTGGTAGCGGATACACGGTCCACGCGCGCGCCACGGTTCGGCCAGCTCGACGGAGCAGCGAGCATCGAAGCACGCACGCGCGCGCCGGCGAGAAAACTGGTCGTGACGCCATGGCCGAGAAGCAGACTGGTGGATCTGGGGGATGAAGGCGAGGGGAGAGGGTGCGTGGCGGAGACAAGGTCGGCGGTGGTGGGGGGTGGCGATAGTGGGAATCGCGGGAGGGGGAGGAAGGCGGGGGCGGCGGGGAGGGATGGGATTAGGGTGGGTGGCGGCGGCGATGTGGGAGACAAGGGGAGCGAGATCTGGATCGAGCGAGGAGAGGGGGGCTGCTAGGGTTTGGGTTGGGTTGGGTTGAGAGGGGACCTGAGAGACGTTGGATCCGTCGGATGTGGACGGTCCAGATCGGCTAAGGGGGGTGATCCGTGTGAAGAGCTCTGATTGGTTCAGAAAAATTAAGATTTAGAATAGTTTCTAAGTACTAAAACTAGGAAGGTTTTGTGAAGCAGCTATCAAAAACATTTTGCAAAATGGCACAACTAAAATTTTCTATCAATTTAGACCATATTTTATGGATGATAGCCAATTTGCATGCAATTTTTTTTATCTTTGTAGCTATTTTTAATCATTATTCGAGTGCCCAAAATGAGTTTTTTGTGAAGGGCCTACCAAATAATTGTTGCAAAATTGTACCAAATCAATTTTCTAAAATACTAGGACATATTTAAACCACAATTTACCAAATTGTTGGGTGTCAGAAGTTTTGATCCACCTCTGGTGAAAAAGACAAATTTCCGCTGATTCAGTTGGAAGCGGGTCAAATTTGAACTGCAGTTGCCTCATAGTTTGCTCTTTATTTTTTTTCCAAAAATCATTTCTAGGTACATAAGTATCTATTTAATCAGAGAAACATCGAAAGTTTTCCAAGATTCAACCACTAGCTAGGAACAGTCAAGCCCGCCGTTTTGACCGCATTTTGAAATGGGCATAAAAAATTCAAAAAAATCAAAAAAAATTGGAAAACCTTCGCATTGTGTCATTATATGTGACCAAGTTTCCAGGAAAAATAATAAACTTGTAATACGACAATTATTTTAAAAAAGTGTTCTCAGAAATGAGCTATCATGCGTGAAGATTCAGGGCTTTCAAGCCAAATGATCAATCTTATGGCCACATTCATGGCATAGTTTGTTAAAACGATCTCATATTGTGCACAAGGGTGCATCTTGGAATTCCAAACGATGTTGCCTAAGGGAGTTTTCATTTTCTTTGCACGGAAATTCAATTTTCCATTTTTCGAGTGCCGGAAATGAGTTTTTTTTGTGAAGGACCTACCATATATTTGTTGCAAAATTGTACCAAATAGATTTTCTAAAATACTAGGACATATTTAATGCACAATTGACCAAATGGTTGGGTGTAAAAAGTTTTGATCCACCTCTCGTAAAAAAGACAAATTTCCGCTGATTCAATTGGAAGCGGGTCAAATTTGAACTGTAGCTACCTCGTAGTTTGATCTTTATTTTTTCCAAAAATCATTTCTAGGTACATAAGTATCTATTTAATCAGAGAAACATCAAAACTTTTCCAAGATTCAACCACTAGCTAGGAACGGTCAAGCCTGTCGTTTTGACCGCATTTTGAAACGGGCATAAAAAAATGCAAATAAAATCAAAAAATTGGAAAACCTTCGCATTGTGTCATTATATGTGACCAAGTTTCCAGGAAAAATAATAAACTTGTAATACAGAAATTATTTTAAAAAAGTGGTCTCGCAAATGAGCTATCATGCGTGAAGATGCATGGCTTTCAAGCCAAATGATCAATCTTATGGCCACATTCATGGCATAGTTTGTTCAAATGATCTCCTATTGTGCACAAGGGTGCATCTTGGAATTCCAAACAATGTTGCCTAAGGGAGTTTTCATTTTCTTTGCATGGAAAATTCATTTTCCATTTTCCGAGTGCCTGAAATGAGTTTTTTTGTGAAGGACCTACCATATATTTGTTGCAAAATTGGACCAAATCAATTTTATAAAATACTAGGCCATATTTAATGCACAATTGACAAAAATTTTGCGTGCCAAAAATTTTGATCCACCTCTGGTGAAAAAGACAAATTCCCGTCGATTCAGTAGGAAGCGGGGCAAATTTGAACTGCAGCTGCCTCATAGTTTGCTATTTATTTTTACTAAAAATAATTTCTAGTTACATAAGTACCTATTTAATCATAAATACATGGTTTGGTGGCGATACGTCGAGGTTTGGACGGTGGTCGAGGGCCCCAACTCTAGAGCGCGTAAACTCGCATGCCCGCCGCATGGTCACCGCGTGACCGTGGTGTTGCCATGTGTTCTGGGCAGCCTAGGCATGTCTAGTGGGTTGGGCACTCCCCAGGTAGGTTCTAGGAAGAAAATCACAACATAAGATTCTCACGAGGAGACCGATCGATGCTCAAATATCAATAAGCAGCCAAGTGTTTGATTAGCTGTACAGGAAATGCACATGGCTAATGGGCGTGAGTTTTGGTTGAGGATGATCAGTTACTAAGAAGACTGTCTTCACAAATTTTCAGCTCAAAAGGAGGAGCCTAGGTGTTATTTGCTTTGCAAAGTACCACACTGGACATAAATACGAATGTTGAAGCTGGGCTCAAAATAATGAATGGATTGAGCTGGAATTTGGTGGAGGATGGTTATTTGGGCATAGGAAAGCACTGTAGAAAATGGATACCATTTGGATATGCCAAAGTGGTACTTCCTTCACAAAGTGTTTTTCTGAACAGAATAGGAAAATGAATATTTTTGAATTATTTTTGAACTAGGCAAGGAAGGTCTTTTACATATTTGACGAAGATATGACCCAAAGAATTTATGAGATTTTTTTGGGAATTTTGGGAATGACAGAAATATAGGTTGCCTCACAACCTAGGGCAAAAACTGCCACATGGACATGACACATAGGCAAAACTGATGAGGTGGCGCCTAGTCATAGCAACCCACCACAATTTACAAGGTTATGACCATCTATATTGATCATGATCAGCTAGAAATAAGGTAGCAGACCAGTGCTATCTGCTTTATGACCATTTCATGCAAGGAAATTATGACCTTTCTGACCAAAATGGTCGTTATTGTTCAGCGTTTGGAGCCCCCTGAACAGCTTTTGACCAATTGGTCTCAAATGGTCATAGATCTATGACCAATTCTTCCAGGGTCACTGATAGAAGGTCACTAGTTGACATATTTCTTGTAGTGTATGTACACGCGCTACTAGTATTGACTATATCAGTAGCGGTTTTCCAACAAGCGCTACTAATAAGTAGCTATAGCGCTTTTGTTTGCCCGTGCTACTGCTGTATCTTTCAACATTTTGTCCCTGCTTCCTATTGATCTAGAACAGTACCCCGTTTCAATAAACTGCAATTTCACATATACCAGATAACAATATCATTAACCACAATACCATATAGTCATACAATAGTCATACAATATCATTAAGCATTATAGGTACTCATATATAGTCAACATGCATCCTCACACACATATATAGTTCATACAGGAGCATATATGATAAGCAGTACTAGGTAGTCATACAACATATAGTAGTCTACTAGGGGTAGTCATACAGCCACACACATATGTAGTTCAAGATGATATCGACGACGACCATCATCCTCAAGCCATGGCGGTGGGTGTTCCTGATAGTAATTAGGATGGCCTGTCCAACACAAAGATTCTTGCAAACGAGGAAGTTCTTCTACCCAACCGAGCTGAAGTGTGTGTGATCGTCCGTGTCCACGCTGTACGCACAGGTGGTGACGGAGCCCCTTGCGGTAAGGCATATTCCAGCAGAGCCTTCTTCACCAGGCTCGATACCACAACTCACAGATAGGCTCTTTTGCAATTTCTGAATAAGAAAAACATATCAATTAATAAGTAGCCTCGCACATACTCTTGCAAATATATTTCTACTAAGTATAGGTTTCTACACTATCAAAAACAGTACTACATTTCTACTAAGCTTGAACTCTACTAAGTAAGCATGTAATCGGATTGTACACTAAGTATAAGATACCATAACATGCCGATCAACCATGGTAGTTGTCAGGAGGGTCACCAATGGCACCCCAACAAAGTCAGCACGTGGCGGAATTATGTCCCATAGGTTGCACACCTCGTCCTCGCTCAGCCTTATTCTTTGAGTATAGACGATTTCATCAAGTGGGTCCTCATCATCTTCATCCGTGTTGAGATAAATGATGACCATCTTGGGTCTTTCTACTCTAAAGGAGAAGTTGATCAACTCACCACCAGTGATACCCATGTGGGAGATGAAACGGTTCCATCCATATCCTCCGTCTGTGACATATTTCGTCCTTTCTCGACCTCCATAGTGTAGGGGCCCCTAGGAGCCTCAAAGGTCACAGTGTCTCCGGTCAGCTTGTTGAATTCCAACCTCACATTGCATGGGACGATCTGTGTATACACAATGATATATACACAATGCATTAATGCCAATAACACTAACAAAATAGTTGTTACAAGTTTCATATATTTTGTTACCGTCGTAGGAAGAAAACTCGACTGGAAGTAGATGCCGAACAACGTGCCAGTTTCAAGGCTGCTGGCGCATCTTGACTTGCATAGTCGACATGGTGGTTCTGGTGGTGGCGGTGTCGCAATTTTCCTAAAGCAATATTAGAAAAGGATTAATGATCCACTTTAGAGGAAAAATCCGGCATGACCTTTGCTAAAAAGGACATATCGAGCGCCTAAAATTTGCCGGAACGGAAATTAGTCAACACTCCGGCAAAACATAGACCACTCGGAGCTGTTACCTGCCAACATGGTCACTTGGGCAAGCACATATCCTATTTGAGCAACACTAGATATACATGTTTATATCTACATCATATGAGCAATTCTTGAGCAATACTAAATAAACTAGTTGTACCAAAAAATCTACATCATCATCTATTCAAAATGTTCTATACCTAAAACATCTACATTATCATCCACTATTACTATTTCTTTTACTAAACCCTAAAAATATGCCCTAAGTTCACAACATAACAAGTACAGAACATTTTTTTCAAATTCTACCAACTAAAAATTTCCATTACTAAATTTTTTAATCAAAAGACCTAAAATTTCATATTATATTCAAAACACCTAAAATAGGCTAAAAATTTATTCTATTACAGAACCTACATTCTACAATGTCTACATTCTAAAATCTACATTTAAACTACCTACATTCTACAAGAACATAGAGAAGGGAGGGAGGAGGGGTAGGAAGGAGGGAGGGAGGAGTGGGAGGAAGGAGGGAACAGATGGGAAGGATGGGGAGGGAGGAGGAGGGAGGTAGGAGGAGCTACCTCGGTGGAGGTGGCGGGGGGGGGGGGGCGACGGCAGCGGGATGGAGGAGGGAGGGGGCAACGAGCGACGGGGTGGATGAGGGAGGGGGCGACTGCCGGCGGTGGGATGGAGGAGGGAGGGGGCTAAAATGCGGCGGCGGCAGACGACAGGGCCGGTGCGGGGGAGAGTGAGTTGGAGCAGAGAGAGGAGAGTGTGGGGCGGCCTAGTGATAGGATGACTTTAGCAGTAACGCGTATCTAGGTAACGCGCTGCTGCTAAATGCCCTAGCAGTAGCGCCTTACTATAAAAAGCGCTACCGCTAAGTGTAAGCATGCAAAAATACATTGTCTATCAATGCAAAAATACATTGGCCATCAATGATATTTTTGTGTACAATCTGAATTGTCAATATGAGTCCTCTCCGGTAGGAACCGAAAAAGACTCATATTGCAGCCACAAATTCTACACATAGAGTTCAATGAAGACCAAGTGGTTGTGATAGTTTGAGAAGTAACATATTTAAGGCGGTAAACACCCTGTTCGCGGAGCAAGGTGGGACTAAACTTATGGACTGAACTTAGCAGTAGCGAGCTTTATAGAAATGCACTACTGCTAACATCTATAGGAGTAGCGCGGTAAGGAATACGATGCTACTCTATAACTAGCTTGACGGCGAGGTCATGGCAATTATAGCAGTAGCGCGGTTTACAGAGGACGCACTAATGCTATTTTTCTCTCAGCAGCGTGTTTTTTTGGCGCGCGATGCTGCTAAATAGCAGTAGCGCCGTATTTTTGAAGAGTGCTGGTAAGATTCTGTGTATAAGGTTTTTCCTAGTAGTGTCAGCTTTAATACCTTTTTCTCTCATAGATTTCTTTGCCTCCTACATATCTTCAGGGCTGAGGTACAAGATACCCCTCTTCTTCAGAGTGGGTTTAGGCGGTGGTTTAGGAAGAGTCCAATCATCATAACTTTTCAATAAGTTATTCAGTAATTCTTCAGCGTACCCAATAGTTCGTTCCCTGAAAACACAACCAACACAACTATCTAGGAAATCCCTAGAAGCATCGGTTAGTCCATTATAGAAGATATCAAGTATTTCATTTTTCTTAAGAGGATGATCAGGCAAATCATTAAGCAATTGGAGAAGCCTCCCCCAAACTTGTGGGAGACTCTCTTCTTCAATTTGCACAAAGTTAAGTATTTCCTACAAGGCAACTTGTTTCTTATTAGCAGGAAAATATTTTTCGAAGAAGTGATAAATCATGTCCTGGGGACTACGCACACAACCAGGAGCAAGAGTATTGTACCCAGCTTAGGCATCACCCTTTAATGAGAACGGAAATAGTTTGAGGATATAATAATAGCGAATTTTCTCATCATGAGCAAAAAGGGTGGCTATGCCATTCAACTTAGTAAGATGTGCCACAATAGTTTCAGGTTCATAACCATGGAAAGGATCAGATTCAACCAAAGTAATCAACTCTGGCTCGACAGAGAATTCATAATCCTTATCATCAACAAAGATAGGCGAAGAAGCAAACTGAGGATCACTTTTCATTCTTGCATTCAAAGTTTTTTCTTTATACTTGCATAATAATTTTTCTAGCTCATCTCTATCCTTACAAGCAAGAATATCCCTAGTTGCCTTCTCATTCATGACATAACCTTCCGGTACCTTTGGTAATTCATATCTAGGAGGGCTAGTTCTAATAGGTGTTTCAAGATTTTCAGTTCCAAGCTCTTCATCAGTTTCAACAATCTCATGCTGTCTTACTCTAGCATTTTTTTCATCAAGAAACTCACCTAGTGGCACATTATCATCAAGCAAGGTACTAGCATCATCAAGAGTAGCATTCATAGCAGAAGTAGCATCATCAATAACTTGCGACATATCAGAACTAATAGCATGTGGTGGTCTTGCATGTTTACATATAACAGAAGATGAATCTAAAGCGGAGCTGGATGGCAGTTCCTTACCTCCCCTCGTCTTAGAGGGAAAAATCTTAGTCTTAGCGTCCTGCAGATTCTTCATAGTGATAGTTTGATAATAATCTCAAGTGACTCAACAAATATAGCTATGTTCCCCGACAACGGCGCCAGAAAAAGGTCTTGATAACCCACAAGTATAGGGGATCGCAACAGTCTTCGAGGGTAGAGTATTCAACCCAAATTTATAGATTCGACACAAGGGGAGCCAAAGAATACTAGCAAGTATTAGCAGTTGAGTTGTCAATTCAACCACACCTAGAGATTAATTATCTGCAACAAAGTGATCAGTAGCAAAGTAGTATGGTAATTTGGATAGTGGTAGCAACATCAATAGCAACGCTAACATCCAACCACATTTTGGTTCTCGACAATTATATTGTGTGTTAGACCAATTGACTGAATATATTGTCCCTCCATAGGGCATGAACGTTTTATTCTTCAAATTTTAAAAAACTATCAAATTTTGTGTAGGCAGGGGGCAGATCGGTCATTTCCCTCCCTAACCAGAAGAGCATGCACTACAGTGTGTGTACACGACCGGTCTGGTCTTTCTTCCTTGGTTACTACAGCGGTGGAGGCCAAGGTGGAATCTTGCTATGGAAGGAAGCCATTACTCCTACTGGTCAAGTAGCCAACCAGTCTTCCTCCACAACCCACCCCCCGCCCCACCCCACCCACCCTACTCCCCCCTCTATTGGTGGAGAGAGAGAGAGAGAGTCCAAGGAGGCCATACTTGATCGGGTATCCGAATAGTTCCTCAATCGAAGTCATGAGAAACTTGACCTTCACGGTTGGATTATGTGCTATTTGATTCAATAATTTGTAGCCTAGATACTCACACGTGAGTTGACAGTGTCCTTTGCTTCGGCTGGCCTTGTCTGGGGGTATGCACGTGTGAGTGGCAACACCTTCCAAGGGCAACCTTCTTGGTCACATATGACTGTGTACTGAACTTTTTTATTTGAATGACCAACAACAAACGACCTATGGTTCCTAATGGCGTTGTCACACAACCATATCTTGAACTCTACCAAAGAACCAAACTTGATGCCTTTCTTCAAATGAGCATTCTCATCCTCATTTTGTGGTCGAGGATCATTGAATTTGGGGCACGGTGTTGGCTCAAACAACCCCAATCTCAGCCCACCGTCAACAACGGCCTTGTCCACAACTCACATCCCTAAACAACGGCGACCCTCTTTCCTTGTCGGTCACCTCCTTGTAGATTTGATTTTCTTGCGCCGTCAACCCATCCTCATCCAATTATTCCTCCAAACCCTCGTCATCCGAGTCATACCCACACATACGGTTCCAAGGGAGGGTACGATCCATGTCTTGTTGCCGCACAATGACATCCAAGTTACCAATGGGACTGTAATGAATCTCTTCATTCTCCGCGTAAGCATCCTCTTGAGCAACAATAACATCATCATCAACATGACCACTAGCATCTTCTTGAACAAGAGGAATAGCATCAACTCGGAGTACTATGGTGCTAGCATTGATATGGTCTTCATTGGGTTGGCTACTTGGTGGTTGGCTAGAACAATTGGGGATATACACCTCGGCACTATTATCATGTATTGGGGATGATATATTGTGGTTCAAATCAATTTGCAAGGGAGGCGGAGGATCAACCTTTGTGGCAAATATATCAAGAGACTTGTCTTGTGATGCGTCTACTTTGTCCTTGTACACATTCCAATGCAATTGGGACGTGATGCACATACTCTTTAATCGGGACTTTACCCCCAATCAAACGTCATACCTCCCAATAAGCTTAACCTCGGCATTTGGATCATTCCAATGTAGGACTCACTTTAACTACAAGATCATCAAAGCTTGGACTTGTGTCAAAAACCATAGCCTCTTCGCCTTCATCATCATTTCCAAGCATAAATGTCGTCTTGTCCAAATAATAAACATTTAGGAGCTTATG
Source organism: Triticum timopheevii (assembly GCA_963921465.1). Lineage (NCBI taxonomy): Eukaryota > Viridiplantae > Streptophyta > Magnoliopsida > Poales > Poaceae > Triticum > Triticum timopheevii. Next base: position 605,363,909 of record OY997274.1, on the reverse strand, counting down.
CATCTAAGAAAATTGGAAACAATAAAGCCATCCATATATGTCATCCAACCAATTCAAATGGACTAATAACATAATCTATGCACACATTGGACAAATAATTTATATTCATAGTAATTTCACCTTAACCTTAACCCTAACCCTAACCATAACTATAATCCTAACCCTAACCCTAACACTAACACTAATCCTAACCCTAACACTATCCCCTCACATTACCACTATAACCCCTAACCCTAGGCAAGCACAAGCACAAAGATAGCCATAAATGCATCATAAATGTGCCATAAATGCATCATAAATGAACAACAAAATCAACACCTAGGGTTTGCAATAAATTGAGCTAAAGCACACAAAACCAAGATTTCAACCAATCAAAATGAGGGGAAGTGGGAGAGGTACCTTGGGGGATGAAAATGCTCCGGATCCACTAGTGAAACCTCAAGCAAATGGAGTGGATCTAGGGGGTGTTTGGGTGGGGAAAAGAGAGAGGGGAGGAGCTGACCACGGGGAAGAAGAAGAGTGGGGAACAAGAGTGATGGTGGGGCCCACACACCAGCCCCTCCCAACCTTATCCACCCCAGGACCCTACCGCCAGGGGCCCCGGCGGTAGGTTTTCGGATCCTACCGCCGGGTTGTCTGGCGGTAGGGTCCTTTTTCCACGTCAGCCCGAGCTGACGGCCGTTTGACGCCGTCTCGACACCTACCACCACGGTTGATGGCGATAGGCTATGGGGACCTACCGCCGATGTCCCTGGTGGTAGGCAAAAGGGTCATATTTAGAAAAAATCAAACGTGGGTCAGATCCAGATATAAGATACGAAAAGGGTCAAAACACAAAATTTTGCCTAGTGTAGATAGTCTAGGTAGCAAAGTCGCTCGAATAACGACATTGCTTATTTTAAAAATGTCATTAACCAACATTTATAGTTGCTAATTACATGTAAAGTGATAGGTTTTGGCCATTATTATATTTTTATTATTTTATGATGTCAAAACATGTGTTTGACATGTCTAATCCGAGCTTAAATTGTTCCTATTTGAACGAAATGAAAAAAATATAAATGAAAAAATATATATGGAGGCCATATTACTAAGACTTTTGTTTGCGTACAACTGTCACGACCTTCATATCCATACGACGGATAACGGCCTGAATATGGCGACTCTGCTAGAGTTGCTTTTGGTTATACCATGTGTTGTTACATGAATTTTCTATATTGCCAATGTCTGAGACAGTGTGCAAGACATACCATTCTGTAGACAATTTGATTTTTCTAGAAACAATACATGGTCATAAACACGTACACACATTCACTCTATCAACGCACACGTACACACCCTGTCCATATGAGCACTTTCGAGAGACTAACCGGTGGGTTTTGAGGTTGACGAAGTCACTACAGGTGTCTCGCTATTGATACGAACGCCGACTCCCACTGAAAGAATATTCGGCCCATATGGCCCTATCAGACACCAAAGTTTCAAACCAGTGGTTTGAATTGTGGTGGCTGGGGGTATCATTGCCCTCCTAAGCAGCCAACCACATTTTGGTTCTCGACAATTATACTATGTGTTAGACCATTCGACTGAGTATATTATCCCTCCATATGGCATGAATGTTCTCGTTTCCTTCAAAAATTTCAAAAACTGCCAAATTTTGTGTAGCCGGAGGGCAGACCGGTCATTTCCCTCCCTAACCAGAAGAGCACGCACTACAGTGTGTGTACACGACCGGTCTGGTCTTTCTTCCTCGGTTACTACAGCGATGGGGGAGGCCAAGGTGGAGTCTTGCTGTGGAAGGAAGCCATTACTCCCACTGGTCAAGTAGCCAGCCAGTCTTCCTCCACACCCCAACCCCCCACCCCGCCCTACCCCACTCCCCCCTCTATTGGCGGACAGAGAGAGGGAGGCCAAGGAGGGGAGATCCACTCCGTCCGATGGCGATGGCGCCGCCGCGTCTGCTGCGGGGCCTCATCGCGCCGATGTCGCCGGCCGACTGGCTGCCCTGCCACCTGCAGCTGCTGGCCTCGTCCGCCTCGCTCCTGCACCGCTGGTGGCTCCCCTCGCTCGCGCGCCTCCGCTGCCCCTCCTGCTCCGACGGATTCAAGCTCTTCCTCGTCCTGCTCCTCTTCTCCGCCGCCCTCGCCGAGGTCCGCTTCGTCGCCTCCGCCTCCATGGCGCCCACCCTCCGCCCGGGCGACCGCGCCGTCGCAGAAAAGGTAAATCGCCTCCCCTCCCCCCCCCCCCCCCCCCCCCCCCCCCCCTCCTCCTCCTCCATAACCTAGCCGCTATGTAGTAGATCTCTTCCGTTCCGCTCGCTCCTCTCTTGCATTATGCTCTCCCGCCTTGGATCTACGCCTGCCATGATTCATTCGTTAGTTAACCAAATGGGGAATGCTTTGATTTTGCTCAGGTCACCTACATGTTCCGGAAGCCATCTGCCGGGGATGTAGTCTTCTTCAGGGTGCCCGCCGCCCTGCAGGTACCGTAGCCCTGCTTTTCCCCTTCCATTTTTAACTTCTCCCAGCTTCACAATCTGATGGCATTGCGCTGTCTTTGCCGTTTCTTATTACAGAATTGCGGCATAAACAAAGATGTTGTATTTATTAAGAGGGTTGTTGCCACCCCTGGAGATTTCATCGAGGTAATAAGTACTACTAAATCTGTTGTACTACTATCATTTATTCATGCTGCCGATTGAGCAAAGGCGATGCTAACATTGCCTTGCTTCCACCCACAATATTACTAGTATCATTCACTCATCCTCCTGATTGATATATGCTGCTTCAACAAATTAAGACAACACATATCTTCAGATGCATGCAAAGTACTGTCATACTTCAATTTGTTCACCCTGCCGATTGACATGTATGCTGCTTCAACAAATTAAGACAACACGTATCTTCAGATGCATGCAAAGTACTGTCATCCTTCAATTTGTTCACCCTGCCGATTGACATGTATGCTGCTTCAACAAATTAAGACAACACATATCTTCAGATGCATGCAAAGTACTGTCATTCTTCAATTTGCTCACCCTGCCGATTGACATATATGCTGCTTCAGCAATGGCCAAATATATATCAAGATGCATTATATATTCTCCCTAAATCCGGACGCCGACACTTATGCACAGACATTTTATTTTTACAGGTCCGACAAGGCCAGCTTATTGTTAATGGTGTTGCACAGAACGAACATTACACTGCACCCCATGGTGGGTCGTACATGATGGAAGCCATGGTTTGTTGAATCTCTTTCTATCTGTGAGCATAGTCTGCTTGAACAACATTGAGGAGTTGCTATTGCCAGGTCCAGAGATACTTGTATACCCAAACTCCTATGGGTCACTACTACACAAACAAATGACTGCAAGAGGAGGACCAAAAGTGGCATGGCTGCTCCGTGTTGTTGACTTCTTGACTGCCCTGTTATTCTTTCGAGATGACGGGCCTCAGATGGTGGATGATCTCTCCCTCCCATCCCATCCCTGTTATCTGCTCGACCTATGCCCGGATCAATCTGATACTAAAACAATCCATCGTCCTGCAGCGCCTCCCTGAAGACCATGTATTCGTCATGGGTGATAACCGCAATAATAGCTGCGATTCTCGTGCCTGGTAAGTGAACACATCCATTCCCATGCTAGGCCAATCCTCTTGTACATGCTTATTGCTCATGCCGAGATTATTCTAGATTGAATGTTTCAACTGCCGACGAAATCTGATATCAGTCATATTTTAGATATCTACTTTGGACTAGGTCCAGCATGACTGCAGATTTGCATGGCCATAATAGTCATTCGATCTGTAACAACATAAAAGTAGAATGCAGTCAATGCACATGTGTTTGAGCTGCCAGAATGCAGTCTTAAGTATTTGCTCAATTGCAGTTGCTTTACTATGGCTTTATAATTGAGGAAATCTTGTGCTATTCATATTATAAATCTGTGCTTTTGGACCAGAGATTGAGTATGATTGGAGATTCATTTTCCGTGATGAACATACAATCTGTAATGACGATTTGAATGCCCAAATATGTTTTCAGTTGCTAGAAAAAATTGCTTGTTTAGAGCTTGCTTTTATTATGGCTGTTTCTACTTCCAATTGTTCTTTCCTAGAAATCGTTTGGGAACTAGTACTAACCATTGTGAAGCTTGTGGTGACAGGGGACCTCTTCCTATCAGCAACATTGTTGGGAGACACATTATGTCCTTTACAAGATCCTCTCTCCAATAGCCAAGGCGAAGATCTGTGACGACCACCAGAGTTGCCAAACCCCTCCTCGATGCCACATGATGTTATCGAGCTATGTTGGGCCTCGAGCCCCTAGTATGTAAATCTGTGAGACCTTCCTTTCCTGTGTTAGCACGGTACCGTTGTATGTGTAGTGACTTAATCCTGGGGAGAACTGAATAGTGACTTTGTAGCTGTTGTCACTCACCCCCCACCCCTGGACTGTCAGCTGTTAAGCTTACCTGTTGGTAGAACCTGCAAGATGTACCTAAAGGTTGCACCTTCTAGTAACCTTAGCTGTCGAATCTAATCGGTAATGTTATTATTACCATGCACCGTGTGCTTGGCTGTAAAAAAAAAAAGGAGAAATCTGCATGCCTGAAGATAAATCTATTTGTCTGATGCTGTGTGGTGCAGATTATCTTCTGATATCAATTTTCTCCACTATGTTTGTTTAGCAATTGATTACATCTGGGCCTTGTCGACGTGGCAGGTATATACTTTGAGTAAGGCTAGAACTGTCCAAGATACAGTCGTAGCAAACCGGGCTTTCCCGTTAACTTTTCAGACAAAAAACTAAGACTGCACTATCACATGGTGAATTTTTCGCCAACATGTTTAAGCTGCTACCACGTTGGTTGAAAGCATTTCAACAACGTGAGAGGAATCCCTTGGCTATATTCATCTGTTTGCTTCAAGTACCGTCCGGGTCGATGAAATGGTTGGAAGACAGAATGAAGATGAGTTTGCCCTGCACCAGCAGATAACACATAACCCTGTGTGGTGGGGCACAAATTATTTTTTGGCAAATTTGAAAAATATTCTAGATCTCAAATTTGTTTCGTGAATTTTAAAAATGTTTGTAAACTGAAAAAGTGTCTGTAAATTCAAAAAAGGTCGTAAAATTGAAAAACAAATCCACGAATTCAGGAAATAATCTTGAAATTCAAAAAATGATCATGAACTTTTTTCACGAATTTTAAAAAAAAATCGTGACATTCTAAAAATACTTGCAAATTAGAAAAATGTTCATAAATTTGAGAAACATTCGTTAGTACAAAAATGTTCATCAAATTTAAATAATATTCCTGAAACTGAAAATATTCACAAATTCATTTTTCTTGCAAAATTGCAGAATGTTTGTGAATTCATTAAAGTTAATTTTTTTTGTGGATTCATAAAAGACAAACCAGGAAAAAAATACAAAATAATGAGAAAACACCCAAAGAAAAAACCTTCCCATAATCGAATAGGGATGTCTTGCTAGTTGAGCTAGGCCAATTGTATGTAGCGGCATTACTGAGGGGGGACACGGTGCGTGAATTAGGACTGCAACAGGTGGGATTAATTCTCAAAAAAACAAAAACAGGTGGAATTAGGGGATGCACCGGTTGCGATGTCCATCAATTAAAAATAGGTGATTATCTGAATCGGTTACACTTTAATTAATTCATAAACACATATGACGGAGGCACGCTCCCAAACCCTAGTTTTTCCTAAAACTGACCTGGATTTAGATATAACAAATTGGCAAACCTTGTCAAATCTTAGAATCCCTTGACTTAAAACAGAAAATCGATTTAGGCGAGAACTAGGCAGGTTCCTGACTTTCTAGGTTAGGCTCTTTTTTTGAGAAGATAGGACACCGTGTCGAGAGCAACAGTGTCGGGACGGCCCATTATGCATGTGCTATCTTAAAAAATACAAACCAAAATAAGTGAATCTGTGAAGGGAAATGTTTGCTGCCGGCTAACCGGCCGAACGCTCGGCCGGTCGCGGCCACGCGAGCAAGCGGTCCTCCTACCCCCGAGCGACACGTATGTATAGGGCCTACACCCAATCGTTGCCTTATCTTCTCCTTCATCTTCTCAACCGCTCGTTCCTTTCTTATCTGTTCTCTCTCTTCCACGCCGGTGAGCCCGCTCCCTTCGTCCCATTTTCAGCTCGACGCCGTCGAGCCGGCCGTGCGTCCCCGCAGCACCGCCATGGCATCCTTCCCGTCCATCCCATCTGGCTCCACCCCGACGACGGCGACCTCCGCAGCCGCTGCAACCAAGCTAGACCGGCGAGGCTGCTTGCGTCGTCATCCCATGGCCAGCAACCACCCCAAGATGCCCCAGGCTGGCTCTGTCGGCATTGCTCCGGCGAGCGCCACCCTCCTCCTATGCTGGAACTGCCCTCCTCCTAGTCCTTGATAACCCACAAGTGTAGGGGATCGCAACAGCTTTCAAGGGTAAAGTATTCAACCCAAATTTATTGATTCAGCACAAGGGGAGCCAAAGAATATTCTTGAGTATTAGTAGTTGAGTTGTCAATTCAACCACACCTGGATAACTTAGTATCTGCAGCAAAGTATTTAGTAGCAAAAGTGGTATGATAATAAAGTTAACGGTAACGAAAGTAAGGATAATTGTTTTTGGGTTTTTGTAGTAGTTGTAACAGTAGCAACGGAAAAGTAAATAAGCGAAGAACAATATATGAAAAGCTCGTAGGCAATGGATCACTGATGGATAATTATGCCGGATGCGATTCCTCATGTAATAGTTATAACATACGGTGACACAGAACTAGCTCCAGTTCATCAATGTAATGTAGGCATGTATTTCGTAAATAGTCATACGTGCTTATGGAAAAGAACTTGCATGACATCTTTTGTCCTACCCTCCCGTGGCAGCGGGGTCCTAGCGGAAACTAAGGGATATTAAGGCCTCCTTGAACAAAGCATTAGCACATAGTGCATACATGAACTCCTCAAACTACGGTCATCACCGAGAAGTATCCCTATTATTGTCACTTCGGGGTTGTCGGATCATAACACATAATAGGTGACTATAGACTTGCAAGATAGGATCCAGAACACACATATATTCATGAAAACATAATAGGTTCAAATCTGAAATCATGTCACTCGGGCCCTAGTGACAAGCATTAAGCATAGCAAAGTCATAGCAACATCAAATCTCAGAACATAGTGGATACTAGGGATCAAACCCTAACAAAACTAACTTGATTACATGGTAAATCTCATCCAACCCATCACCGTCCAGCAAGCCTACGATGGAATTACTCACACACGGCGGTGAGCATCATGAAATTGGTGATGGAGGATGGTTGATGATGACGACGGCGACGAATCCCCCTCTCCGGAGCCCCGAACGAACTCCAGATCAGCCCTCCCGAGAGAGATTAGGGCTTGGCGGCGGCTCCGTGTCGTAAAACGTGATGAAACTTTTTCTCTGATTTTTTTCTCCCCGAACGTGAATATATGGAGTTGGAGTTGAGGTCGGTGGAGGTCCAGGGGGCCCACGAGATAGGGGGGCGCGCCCCCTGTCTCATGGACAGGCCCTGGGCCCCCTGGTGTATTTCTTTCACCCAGAAATTCTTATTAATTCCAAAAAGTGCCTCCATGGATTTTAAGGACATTCCGAGAACTTTTTTTTTCTACACATAAAACAACATCATGGCAGTTCTGCTGAAACAGCGTCAGTCCGGGTTAGTTTCATTCAAATCATGCAAGTTAGAGTCCAAAACAAGGGCAAAAGTGTTTGGAAAAGTAGATACGTTGGAGACGTATCAACTCCCTCAAGCTTAAACCTTTGCTTGTCCTCAAGCAATTCAATTGATAAACTGAAAGTGGTAAAGGAAAACTTTTACAAACTCTGTTTGCTCTTGTTGTTGTAAACATGAAAAGCTAGCATTCAAGTTTCAGCACATATTATGAACTAACCATACTCACAATAACACTTAGGTCTCACAATTACTCATATCAATAGCATAATCAGCTAACGAGCCATAATAATAAAACTCGGATTACAACACTTTCTCAAAATAATCATAACATGATATAACAAAATGGTATCTCGCTAGACCTTTCTGAGACCGCAAAACATAAATGCAGAGCACCTTTAAAGATCAAGAACTGACTAAACATTGTAATTCATGGTAAAAGAGATCCAATCAAGTCATACCCAATATAAACAAATAATAATGAATGCAAATGACAGTGTGCTCTCCAGCGGGTGCTTTTAATAAGAAGGGTGATGACTCAACATAAAAAGTAAATAGATAGGCCCTTCGCAGAGGGAAGCAGGGATTTGTAGAGGTGCGAGAGCTTGATTTTAAAATAGAGATTGAATAACATTTTGAGCGGCATACTTTCGCTGTCAATGCAACAACTATGAGATGGCTGTATCTTCCATACTATATGCATTATAGGGAGTTCCCAAACAAAATGGTAAAGGTTTATACTCCCCCAACCACCAACAAGCATCAATCCATGGCTTGCTCGAAACAGCGAGTGCCTCCAACTAACAACAGCCCCGGGGGAGTTTTGTTTAATTATTTTAATTTACTTTGATCTTTTTGGATCATGGGACTAGGCATTCCGGTTATCGGCCCTTTCTCGTGAATGAGGAACGGAGTCCACTCCTCTTGAGAATAACCCACCTAGCATGGAAGATATAGGCAGCCGTAGTTGTAACATGAGCTGCTAGAGCATACAAAACAGAATTTCATTTGAAGGTTTGGAGTTTGGCACATACAAATTTACTTGGAACGACGGGTAAATACCGCATATAGGAAGGTATGGTGGACTCATATGGAACAACTTTGGGGTTTAAGGAGTTTGGATGGACAAGCAGTATTCCCGCTTAGTACAGGAGAAGGCTAGCAAAAGACTGGGAAGCGACTAACTGAGAGAGCGACAATAGTCGTAAACATGCATTAAAATTAATTCACACCGAATACAAGCATGAGTAGGATATAATCCACCATGAACATAAATATCGTGAAGGCTATGTTGATTTAATTCAACTACATGCGTGAACATGTGCCAAGTCGAGTCACTCAATTCATTCAAAGGAGGATACCATCTCATCATATCTCATCATAATCATTCTAATAGCATGTTGGCACGCAAGGTAAATCATTATAACTCGTAGCTAAATAGCTAATCAAGCATGGCACAAGCAACTATAATCTCTAAATGTCATTGCAAATATGTTTACTTCATAATAGCTGACTCAGAAACGATGAACTCATCATATTTACAAAAACAAGAGAGATCGAGTTCATACCAGCTTTTCTCATCCCAATAAGTCCATCATATATCGCCATTATTGCCTTTCACTTGCACGACCGAACTATGTGTATAATAATAAGAGTGCACGTGCATTGGACTAAGATGTAATCTGCAAGCATTCAACTCAAGAGAGAAGACAGGGTAAAATGGACTCTAAGTTAAATAAACAATCATGCATATAAGAGCCACTAAGCATTTTCAATATAGTCCTCTCAACCCCCAAAAGAAAGAAAAGAAAAGAAAATTATTTACATGGGAAAGCTCCAAACAAGTAAGAAGAAGAACTAGAAATATTTTTGGGTTTTCATTTTAATTTCTACTACAAGCGTGGAAATTAAACTAAATATTTTTTTTGTTTTTTCTTAAGGTTTATCAAACACACAAGAAGAAAACTAGAAAAAGAAATTTAAACTAGCATGGATAATACAATGAAAGAGTATGAGCACCGACGACTAGTGTGTGAACATGAATGTAAAGTCGGTGAGAAATACGTACTCCCCCAAGCTTAGGCTTTTGGCCTAAGTTGGTCTAGTACCAAGGACCGCAGCTACTCTCCCCGGTGTAATGGGAGGTTTAATCAGGATACCACTGGCTGGTCATCTCCGGATCCCACTGGACAGATGATGCACAATAAGGGTCTAGTTCAGGTTCCGGCTCAGGTTCAGGTCTGGAGTAAAAGCTTGGGCTCGATGATTATTCACCGCCTCCGGTGTGACAAGAAAATTTTCTGCAAGCAAATCAAACAACAGAGGCATAGGCAAAATAATAATCTCAATGTGCTTCTTATTAATCTAAGTTTATACAAGAGCATTTTATCTTCGTTGTCAACAATAAACTTCTGTGCTACCATGCTCTTGTAATCTAAAATGTGAGGAGGCAATTTTGTCTCCTCCTTCTCATGGTGCCTAATGGGTATCTGAAAATATTTAGCAAGACGTGCAGCATAGATACCTCCAAATATGGGGCCTTTTGTACGATTCAGGGCTAGCCGTTTAGCAACGACGACACCCATACTAAAAGTATTGTCTCCAAGCAAGGCATGTTGAAGAATGATAATATCAGGAACGCTCAAGTTTCCACTATTCCCACGACCAATCAAGCATCTACTAGCAAATATGGCAAAGTAGCGTAAAACAGGAAAGTGTATGCTAGAGACTTTTGCCTCAGAGCCCTTCTTTGGCTCTTCTACAGCTATAGTATTAACAAAGCCACCCACATCTTCACGATGGGGTTCCTCTAATTCTCCCTCATAAGGTATCCTACACACCGCGCAAAAATTACGTAAAGACATTTCTCTGAATTCATCATATAAATGAATTGATACTGCAGGCAGTGACTTCTTAGGATAATAATAAAAGTTTTGCACGAAAGTATTGGTGAGTAAGAGATACTGATCGATTCGGTCGTTCATGAAACCGGTGAGGCCCGCAGTCTCGATCAAAGCATAAAAATCTTCATGAATTTCAGCTTCTTTCAAGAAATCCTCACAAGGCCATTCACACGATCTTACTTCCGCTAAGCGAGGAAGATTATACTTGGCTTTTTCCTTCTCTTTGGCTTGTTTTTCCTGAGAGCTTTGGCTAGAAGAGCCCTTCAAAAACCTCCTTAACATTTTCTGAAAATTTCTGAAATTTTAGTAACTTCAAAATAAAAGTGAATAAAACTAAACAAGATTGATAGCAACTACTCCTACAAGTGCCTAGAGCCTATATTAGAATTGCTTGGAACCTCATAAATTTAACATGCAAGCTCAAGAACATGGTCACCTATGCAACAAAAGTTTGCAATGAATAAAGCACTAGAACAAAAACTAATTGGACCAATGGAGGAGTCACATACCAAGCAGCAATCTCCCAAAGTAGTGTTGTGAATGGAGCTTTGAGCAAGGAGATTGAAAATCGCAGCAAAATGAGCTAGAACTCGTGCTTGAGCTAGATGGGGATTTTTTTGGGTAGAAGATGAAGTGTGTGGGTGCTGGCATAAGTGGAGGGGAGCCACCAGGGGCCCACGAGACAGGGGGGCGCGCCCTATAGGGGGGGGCGCCCTCCACTCTCGTGGCCTGGTGCTTGCCCCTCCTGCAGTGTTTTCAGTGCCTAAAATCCTCAAATATTCCAGAAAAAATCATACTAAATTTGCAGGGCATTTGGAGCACTTTTATTTTCGGATTATTTTTTATTGCACGGATAATTCAGAAAATAGACAGATAATACTAATTTTGCTTTATTTATTCTAAATAACAGAAAGTAAAAAGAGGGTACAAAAGGTTGTGCCTTCTAGTTTCATCCATCTCGTGATCATCAAAATGAATCCACTAACAAGGTTGATCAAGTCTTGTTAACAAACTCATTCCGAATAACACGGAACCAGAGAAATTTCGAATAACACTAAGTTACCTCAATGGGGATATGAAAATCCCCAACAATAAGAATATCATATTTTTTCTTGACAGTAGGAAGAGGAAATTCAAAACCTCCAATAATAATAGTTGGAGCTTTTCCAATAGAATTGATGCTATGAACTTGAGATTGTTTCCTCGGAAAATGTACCGTATGCTCATTACCATTAACATGAAAAGTGACATTGCCTTTGTTGCAATCAATAATAGCCCCTGCAGTATTAAGAAAAGGTCTACCAAGGATAATAGACATACTATCGTCCTCAGGAATATCAAAAATGACAAAGTCCGTTAAAATAGTGACATTTGCAACCACAACAGGCACATCCTCACAAATACCGACAGGTATAGCAGTTGATTTATCGGCCATTTGCAAAGATATTTCGGTAGGTGTCAACTTATTCAATTCGAGTCTACGATATAAAGAGAGAGGCATAACACTAACACCGGCTCCGAGATCACATAAAGCAGTTCTAACATAATTTCTTTTAATAGAGCATGGTATAGTTGGTACACCTGGGTCTCCAAGTTTCTTTGGTATTCCACCCTTAAAAGTGTAATTAGCAAGCATGGTGGAAATTTCAGCTTCCGGTATCTTTCTTTTATTTGTAATGATATCCTTCATATACTTAGCATAAGGATTTACTTTGAGCATATCAGTTAAGCACATACGTAAGAAAATAGGTCTAATCATTTCAGCAAAGCGCTCAAAATCCTCATCATCCTTTGACTTGGATGGTTTAGGAGGAAAGGGCATGGGTTTCTAAACCCATGGTTCTCTTTCTTTACCGTGCTTTCTAGCAACAAAATCTCTCTTATCATAACGTTGATTCTTTGATTGTGGGTTATCAAGATCAACAGCAGGTTCAATTTCTACATCATTGTTTTTGCTAGGTTGAGCATCAACATGAACATTATCGTTAACATTATCACTAGGTTCATGTTCATCACCTGATTGTGTTTCAGCATCAGAAATAGAAATATCATTGGGATTCTCAGGTGTGTCTACAGTAGGTTCACTAGAAGCATGCAAAGTTCTATCGTTTTTCTTCTTCTTCTTTTTAGAAGAACTAGGTGCCTCTAAATTGTTTCTCTGAGAATCTTGCTCGATTCTCTTAGGGTGGCCTTCAGGATACAAAGGTTCCTGAGTCATTCTACCAGTTCTAGTAGCCACTCTAACAGCAAAGTCATTTTTATTATTTAATTCCTCAAGCAAATCATTTTGAGCTTTAAGTACTTGCTCAGCTTGAGTAGCAACCATAGAAGCATATTTGCTAACGAGTTTGAGTTCATCTTTAACTCTAGCTATATTATCGCCTACGCGTCCTATCTCGAAAGCATTATTCTTTAACTCTCTACCAACATAAGCATTAAAACTTTCTTGTCTAGCCATAAAGTCATCAAATTCATCTAAGCATGGGCTATGAAATTTAGTAGAGGGGACTTCAACTTTATCATATCTATAGAGAGAATTTACCTTTACTACCTGTGTCGGGTTATCAAGACAATATGGTTCTTCAACAGGAGGTATATTAAGACCATGTATTTCTTCAATAGGAGGTAAATTCTTAACATCGTCATCTTTAATACCTTTTTCTTTCATTGATTTCTTTGCCTCTTGCATATCTTCAGGACTGAGAAATAAAACATCTCTCTTCTTCGGAGTGGGTTTAGGAATAGGCTCAGGAGTCGGCTCAATTGGTTTAGGAATTGCCTCAGGAATTGGCTCAGGAAGAGTCCAATTATTTTCATTAGTCAACATATTCTTCAATAGTATTTCAGCTTCGTCGACTGTTCTTTCCCTGAAAACACAACCAGCACAACTATCCAAATAGTCGTTGGAAGCATCGGTTAGTCCATTATAAAAGGTACCAAGTATTTCATTTTTCTTAAGAGGATGATCAGGCAAAGCATTAAGTAACCGGAGAAGCCTCCCCCAAGATTGTGGGAGACTCTCTTCTTTGGTTTGCACAAAATTATATATTTCCCGCAAGGCAGCTTGTTTCTTATGAGCAGGGAAATATTTAGCAGAGAAGTAATAAATCATATCCTGGGGACTACGCACACAACCAGGAGCAAGAGAATTATACCAAGTCTTAGCATCACCCTTTAACGAGAACAGAAATATCTTAAGGATATAATAATAGCGAGACTTCTCATCATTAGTAAATAAGGTGGCTATATCATTCAACTTGGTAAGATGTGCCACAACAGTTTCAGATTCAAGGCCATAAAAAGGATCAGATTCAACTAAAGTAATAATCTCAGGATCAACAGAGAATTCATAATCCTTATCAGTAACACAAATAGGTGAAGTAGCAAAAGCAGGATCGGGTTTCATTCTAGCATTAAGAGACTGCTGCTTCCATTTAGCTAATAATTTCTTAAGATCATATCTATCATTGCAAGCAAAGATTTCCCTAGTAGCTTCTTCATTCATAACATAACCCTTAGGAACAACAGGCAATACATAATCATTGGGAGAACCTTCATCATCACTATCATCAATAATAGGTTCTTCAGTAATTTCATTCCCCTAACTCTAGCAAGTTGTTCATCAAGAAATTCACCTAATGGCAAAGTAGTATCACGCACAGAAGTAGTTTCATCATTCATAGCAGAAGTGGCATCATCAATAACATGCGACATATCAGAATTCATAGCAGTAGCAGGTTTAGGTGTCGCAAGCCTACTAATAACGGAAGGAGAATCTAGTGCAAGGCTAGATGGCAGTTCCTTACCTCCCCTCGTAGTTGAGGGCAAAATAGTAGTTCGGTCGTCTTTCAAGTTCTTCATAGTGATCAACAGATATAAATCCCAAGTGACTCAGAGGATAGAGCTATGCTCCCCGGCAACGGCGCCAGAAATTAGTCTTGATAACCCACAAGTGTAGGGGATCACAACAGCTTTCGAGGGTAAAGTATTAAACCCAAATTTATTGATTCGACACAAGGGGAGCCAAAGAATATTCTTGAGTATTAGCAGTTGATTTGTCAATTCAACTACACCTGGATAACTTAGTATCTGCAGCAAAGTAGTTAGTAGCAAAAGTGGTATGATAATAAAGGTAACGGTAACAAAAGTAAAAATAATTGTTTTTGGGGTTTTGTAGTAGTTGTAACAGTAGCAACGGAAAAGTAAATAAGCGAAGAACAATATATGAAAAGCTCGTAGGCAATGGATCAGTGATGGATAATTATGCCGGATGCAATTCCTCATGTAACAGTTATAACATAGGGTGACACAGAACTAGCTCCAGTTCATCAATGTAATGTAGACATGTATTTCGTAAATAGTCATACGTGCTTATGGAAAAGAACTTGCATGACATCTTTTGTCCTACCCTCCCGTGGCAGGGGGGTCCTAGCGGAAACTAAGGGATATTAATGCCTCCTTTTAATAGAGAACCAGAACAAAGCATTAGCACATAGTGAATACATGAACTCCTCAAACTACGGTCATCACCGAGAAGTATCCCGATTATTGTCACTTCGGGGTTGTCGGATCATAACACATAATAGGTGACTATAGACTTGCAAGATAGGATCAAGAACACACATATATTCATGAAAACATAATATGTTTAGATCTGAAATCATGGCACTCGGGCCCTAGTGACAAGCATTAAGCATAGCAAAGTCATAGCAACATCAATCTCAGAACATAGTGGATACTAGGGATCAAACCCTAACAAACCTAACTTGATTACATGGTAAATCTCATCCAACCCATCACCGTCCAGCAAGCCTACGATGGAATTACTCACACACGGCAGTGAGCATCATGAAATTGGTGATGGAGGATGGTTGATGATGACGACGGCGACGAATCCCCCTCTCCGGAGCCCTGAACAGACTCCAGATCAGCCCTCCCAAGAGAGATTAGGGCTTGGCGGCGGCTCCATGTCGTAAAACGTGATGAAACTTTCTCTCTGATTTTTTTCTCCCCGAACGTGAATATATGGAGTTGGAGTTGAGGTCGGTGGAGGTCCAGGGGGCCCACGAGATAGGGGGCGCGCCCTATAGGGGGGGTGCGCCCCCTGTCTCGTGGACAGGCCCTGGGACCCCTGGTGTATTTCTTTGGCCCAGAAATTCTTATTAATTCCAAAAAGTGCCTCCGTGGATTTTCAGGACATTCTGAGAACTTTTCTTTTCTACACATAAAACAACATCATGGCAGTTTTGCTGAAAACAGCGTCAGTCTGGGTTAGTTTCATTCAAATCATGCAAGTTAGAGTCCAAAACAAGGGCAAAAGTGTTTGGAAAAGTAGATACGTTGGAGACGTATCAGTCCTATGGTTGCATCCCCGAGGAGCATACGCCGAAGCTGGAACCAGCCATTTTTTTGATACAATCGACCAAAGCAAAAGCTGGAACCACAGTTGGTTTTTGCTTCAACTAACAAGCGAGCTGGAACCACAGTTGGTTTTTGCTACAACTATATTGCATTTTCTCTACAACCGGCGTCGCTATTTGCTACAATCAGCGGCTTTGCAGTTTTGTGGCCGCCGCCGACAACTGGATGCAGCTGGAGATCAGGAATCTACAACCGTGCTTCGGAAAAGCTACGACGGGTTACAAAAATGTTTGAGCGGAGTGGACTGACATGTTTTCATCCAACAATGGCGAACTTGCTACCGGTGATGGCAGGCAACTTCAACCTACGACTAGAAAGCTGCAACCGGCATAATTAAATGTTACAACCATACATGTACGAAGCTACATCCATGTTATAGAGATGAAGCTTTTTTCTTCGCCAGATGATCCTTTTAGTGATCCTGGAAGACATTGGAAGGGAAGAAGAAGCAGTCAACGACCTGCGCCAGGGGTGGGGAGGGCGAGACAGGCAGGCGTGCGCGAGCGAGATGGGGAGGCGTGCGTGGCCGAGATTAGCACCACGGGGATGGAGGGAGCCGTTGCGGCTCGTGCGCGCGAGGAAGAGGGCGATTGAAGGGCGTGATCTAACGGCCTTGGGCGAAGCGATCGGACGCTGGGCATTCGACATGCCAAATCGTTCGGCCGGCGCACCCACGCAGATCAGTGCCCATCTGTGAATCGATCCCTGGTATACAGCGCGTTTGAAAGATCTTGGATGTCGCCTAGAGGGGGGGTGAATAGGCGCTTTAAAATAACTACGGTTTAGGCTTGAACAAATGTGGAATAAACCTAGCGGTTAATTTGTCAAGCACAAAACTTACAACAACTAGGCTCACCTATGTGCGCCAACAACTTATGCTAAGCAAGATAAACTACTAGGTGATAGCAAGATATATGACAATAAACAATATGGCTATCACAAAGTAAAGTGAATAAGTAAAGGGCTCGGGTAAGAGATAACTGAGGCACGAGGAGACGATGATGTATCCCCAAGTTCACACCCTTGTGGATGCTAATCTCCGTTTGGAGCGGTGTGGAGGCAAAATGCTCCCCAAGAAGCCACAAGGGCCACCGTAATCTCCTCACGCCCTCGCACAATGCAAGATGCCGTGATTCCACTAAGGGACCCTTGAGGGCGGTCACCGAACCCGTACAAATGGCGACCCTTGGGGGCGGTCACCAAACCCGTACACTTTGGCAACCCTTGGGGGCGGTCACCGGTACCCGTCAAATTTCTCGGGGCGGTCTCCACAACCTAATTGGAGACCCCGACGCTTGCCCGGAGATTTACACCACAATGATTGAGCTCCGAACAACACCAACCGTCTAGGGCGCCAAGGCACCCAAGAGGAAAAAGCTCTAGGGTGTCCAAACACCCCAAGAGTAACAAGCTCAAGGGTACCAAGCACCCAAGAGTAATAAGCTTCTCGACTTGTAACTTCCACGTATCACGTGGAGAACTCAAACCGATGCACCAAATGCAATGGCAAGGGCACATGGAGTGCCCAAATCCTTCCCTCTCAAATCCCACCGAAGCAACTAACGCTAGGGCGGTAGTACCCCTTTGAAAAACAACAGCGAGGAGGCAAAAGGCCAGTAGAACCGCCGGAGTGGTACTACCGTTCGTCCTCACGGTACTACCGCTCGACCTCACGGTACTACCGCTCGACCTCACGGTACTACCACAAATGGTAGCGGTACTACTACTCGCGAGCGGTACTAAAAAAATACTTCCGTGCCTACCTCCGCTGAGCAAAACACGAGATTTTGGTCTGGAGCGGTACTACTGCTCAGGAGCCGCGGTAGTACATCTGGAGTGGTACTACCGCTCAGGAGCCGCGGTAGTACCGCTCTGGAGTGGTAGTAAAAATTTACATCCGCTCTAGTTGCGGTAGTACCGCCGCTGCCTTTACCAAAACAGCCACAACTTTTGCAAACGGACTCCAAATTCAACGAAACCAAGTTTGTTGGAAAGCTAACGACATGGAATAACACAATCTTGATAGAAATATAAATAAGAAGCAAATGAGAAAATGCCCATAAGAAAATGGTGAGAATTCTTCCTCGGATAAGACCGGTAAAACCTCCAACACCAAAAAAATCATAGAAGACACATGCGAACTCCGTTTTCGATGAACTCAACCTTGTCATCAAGATGATCATAAGCTCTAATACTCACAAAGAGAACCAAACAAGAACTAAGAAACATGATGCAAGGATGCAATGGTTTGAGCTCTCTACTAACGATGCGATCAAGCTACCAACTTGAGAGCCCCCCTTGATAGTACGGCAAACGATCATATAACCTGGTCTCCCAACTACCACCACGAGACCGGTAAAATATAAAATCTATCAAGGGCAAACCTTTGCCTTGCACATGGTCCACTTGAGCTAGATGATGACGATCTTGACTCCCTCAAGTTGGACCACCTTTCTTGATTGCGTTGGCTCGATGAAGATTAGATGATTGCTCCCCCATAGTCCACTATGGGTGAGCCACTCTTCGGCACGTCTTCACAAGTCCATTGACACCACAATGGATGGCAAGATTCAAGCACTTGACTCTTCGTGATGCTCCACTTGAACTTGCACACGGCAATCTTGATGACGATCACCACTTGATGTCATCCTTTTCATGGGTTGTATGAT
The DNA here is from genome assembly GCA_963921465.1 of Triticum timopheevii. NCBI lineage: Eukaryota > Viridiplantae > Streptophyta > Magnoliopsida > Poales > Poaceae > Triticum > Triticum timopheevii. The sequence goes on along the minus strand of OY997274.1, from coordinate 605,345,174 downwards.
ATCTTCTCTTGACGCAAGTCCATGGACACGTACCTAACCCCACATAGAACTCTCACATAGACCATGGGTTAGTACACAAAGTGCAATGGACAATGCTTACCATACCATGGGATCACTTGATCCCTCTCGGTACATCTTCTACGCTTTGTGAGTTGATCAACTTGATGCACTCTTGACTTAGTCTTGATCAACCTTGAATCTTTCCAACTCTCTTCATTTGGATGATGTCTTGAAGGTAAACCTGAATGATCACACAATCTTCTTCTTCAAGACATGCTTGCAATAAGCTCAACACTCACATGACCAATCTTTGGATAATTCCTTAATAGCACCTTGGTCAACTCATAAACTCCTTGAAACCAACACATGGACTTCAAGAAAACCCTAAGGACAAACCCTTCAAATATAAGTCAAGGCAACCATTAGTCCATAGAGATTGTCATTAATTACCAAAACCAAACATGGGGGCACCGCATGTTCTTTCAGCGTTGCCCCGCCCTCCTAGCACACTAGACTCACGCCGACTTTGTGTTACACTAGCTGGGCTCCCGCTACTTAAGACAAAATGAGCTGGTTTTCAATGGTTTTTTCGGGTCTTTTTTTTCCCTTTCCTTTCACAACTTTCTTATGTGTTATTCGGGCTTTCTTCCTTTTTTTTTACCTTTTTGTTATTTTTCTTTTTTTATTCTCCATTTTTTGTCTTTCTCATTCTTTTCTCCTTTGTTTCTTCGGTTTTCAATGCTTTTTTCGTTTTCTTCATTTTTTATTCTTTCTATATTTTTTCTTTGGTTTTATTTTTCACTTTATTACTTTTTTTCCTTTTTCCTTTGTTTGGTTTTCTTTGTTTATTTTGTTTTTATTCTAAATTTTTTGTATATCTCAACAAAAATTTTCTAATAGACATTTACATTTTTTTAATATGAGTTTAACATTTTTTAATACATGTTCAACATTTTTCTGCACACATTTATTTTTCTGCACACATTTTAAACATTTTTCAATTGATTGGTCAACATTTCCCAAATACAAGGTTAACATTTTTTCTATGCACATTTAACATTAGTTTCAAATGCAGGACTAATATTTTCAAAATGCAATGTTAACATTGTTTTAACACATAGTCAATATTTTTTAATACACATTTAACATTGATCAATGACTTGTTTAATATTTCTTTAAATGCTTGATTAACATTTTTGATATACATTACAAAAAAGTTCATCATTTTTTAATACATGATTAACTTTTTTATACAATTTAACATTTTTCAAATGCTTGATCAACATTTTTGAAATACTTTTTCATTATTTTCATAAACATGATCAAAAAGAAATTTCTCAAATATTTTTTCAGCATTTTCAAATATATGATAACTTTTTTCAAGTAACTTTTCCACATTTTTCCAATACTATTTCAATAGTTTTAAATACAAGGTGAACATGTTTTCTATACACATTTAACATTTTCTACATGCTTGTTTAACATTTTTCAAATACATGATCAACATTTGTTCAAATGCCTGATTAACATTTTTGTATACATGATAAAAATATTTCAACATTTTTTTCATGCACGGTTAACATTTTTTCTATACTCATGTAATATTTTAACAATCCTTGTTAACATTTTTCAAATACATGATCAAAAAATTTATACATCTTTTATACATGATAAACATTTTCTTTATACACATTTAACAATTTTTCATAAACTTGGTCAACATTTTTTTTAATGTTTTTATAGACTATTTTTCAATATATATATATATATATATATATATATATATAAGAAAAAACAAATGATATAAAGAAAAAACAAATAAAAAATGTAAAAAAAAGGGAAAAAGGAGGCTATGGCCTCCCGCGCTCCTGGGCCAGCCCATGTTGATCTTCCTTTCAGCGAGGGGTTCCTACCCTCTCGCTGAAGGCAAGACATAGTTGCGCCCCGCTCGGCCTCATCATGGAGACGTGTTTGCCATGGACCATGGAGCTACAATCCGGTTGCCCATGGGCCGCGCGTATAGTCGACACCTGTATACCTGGACGAGAAGTCGATCGGCAACGCAGTTTGTGCCAGCCGGCCGGAGACCTAGGAATTCCCTATTTGACGCGCGCTGCGTCAAGCTGTCGGCACTTCGCACAGGCGAAGCGACCGAGCGACGCGATGGGCCAGCCCATTATTACGAATTACTATATCATCCGGTTTTGGGAACTTTCCAGAAAGTTCCTGAACCGGTTTATTTTCTTTGACCGGTTTTCCTTTTAATTTATGTTTTGTTCGTTTTCCCTTTTTCTTTTTGTCATTTTCTATTTCTTTTTCTTCTTTCCATTACCTTTTTTTCTGTTTGTTTTTTGTTTCCCTTTCCTTTTTTGATTTTATTTTTTCTTACTTCAACTTTTTCACATAAATGTTCCAAAAACTTAAAAATGTTCAAATTTTAAAATTTGTTTGTGAGTTCAAACTTTGGTCATAAATTCAGAAAATGTTCCATTTCTAAAATATTGTTCTAGTTTCAAAAAATGTTCCCATTTAAAAAAATTGTTCGTAAATTCCAAAAAATGTGCATGTTTTCATTTTTTCAGGAGTATTGAAATTGTTCAGTTTCAAATTTTTGTTCACAAATTTCAAAAAATGTTCGGTGGTTCAAAACATGTTCCCATTTTAAATAAATTGTTCATAAATTTCAAAAAAAATGTGCACATTTTCGTTTTTGAGTTTCAAAATTGTTCAGTTTCAAATATTGATCACATATTTCAAAAAATGTTCGGGCGGTACAAAACATGTTCCCGCTTTAAAAAACTGTTCGCAAATTAAAAAAATGTGCATGTTTTCATTTTTTCAGGAGTTTTGAAATTCTTCAGTTTCAAGTTTTTGTTCACAATTTTCAAAAAATGTTCGCGCAGTTCAAAACATTTTCCTGTTTTAGAAAATTGTTCGCAAATTTAAAAAATGTGCATGTTTTCACTTTTTCAGGAGTTTCAAAATTGTTCAGTTTCTAATTTTTGTTCACCAATTTCAAAAAACCTTCTTCTTTCCACATTTTCCAAATTATGTTTGTGTTTTCAAATTTTTTCTTGAAATTTCAAAAAATGTTCCCGTCTTGAAATTTCAAAAAATGTTCCCGATTTTAAAAAAAAATAGTTTTAATTTTTTATTCGCAAATTAGCAATTTATTTGTGTTTCAAAGATCCCTTCGTTTTTTGTGTAAGTTGTGGAGAAATATTAGTTCAAAAAAATCGCGGTTTATAATTTTTCCGGAATTTTGTAATTTGTTCACAACTTCAAAGAATGGTTCACGTTTTTCAAAAACATTTCTTGCAGTTTCCAATTTTTTGGACCGTCGATTTTAATTTTTTTTGCCCAGACCTCCACGAATGTCATTTCAACCTGAAATTTTGCGCGTAGTTGGAAAATTCATCAATGTTCATCATAAAAAAATTATTTTTGTTGATTTATTTACTATTGTTTTTAAATTTTACTGTTCATGTGGGAGCATGTGAGCTCGGGATCAAATACTCCATGTACTTTTTCTTTGATAAACAATTTTGAAATACACACTGAACATTCTTGTGATATAGGCTGGACAACTTTTAAGTACACAATGAACATTTTTTTAATACATTGAACATTTTCTTAATATATGCTAAACATTTAGGTAATGTATGTTGAACATTTTTTAATACACGATCAACATTTTTATAATGCATGATGAACTTCTCCACAGAAACAATGAACATTTTCTTAATATAGTATGAACATGTTTATAATACATGGTGAACTTTTTATATATCACACACAACAGAGAAGAAAAAAACCGAAGAGGATAAATATAATACAAAAAAACAAAAAAACGAAGGGAAAAGAAATGAAAAAACAACTGAAAACCCGAACAAAACAATGAAAAAACCAGAAGCAAAAAACCATAGAAGAAAAACGAAAAAATCCGCAGGAAACAGCGAAGGAGGCAGCAACGAACGAACAAGAAGCCACAAACCCCGTGCGTGGGCCAGCCCAACCGCAGGCTCGCCTCAGCGAAGGCACGACCTTTTGACGCTAACGAGCGTCAAATAGGATCTGCCGCCGGCCGGAGCAGAGCGAGGCCGGCAAGGGGCACTCCATCGAGGACGAAACTGACACGCATGGTTGCAGCCAGTGGCAGAGCTATGTGCAAGTCTGGGGGGAGCCCCCCAACTTTGGACCAAACTATGAAGAAAATTTTTGGGGAGGGGGGGCTTAGATAAGAATTTTTTTAGCAGTTTACACCCTCGAACACCCATGATTTAGCCTTGGCCCCCCAGCCATTCCTAGCTAGCCCCGCCAGTGGTTGCAGCCACGGCTGATGCTAGCTAGAGAGTTCCACTCCATAATGTGCTGAGGCGTGGCTGGCTCCCAAACGTATCCAAGGCGGGTGGGACTTGACTTTCGCCGCGAGATGCGGCTGTGTTGGGCACGTTTTCTGTGATGTCGCGGTTCGAATTTGTATCGATGACGTCTACCGCGCCTTGCGTAAGAGATTTAGATAGAATCTCCAAAAATGTGTGCTTCAAATGCAAGCTACTGGAATAGTACACACCAACGTGTTTCCTTAGCATAGTGAGCGTACTTCACTTGCTGCGCTTTGGGCGTGGATTCTCCCGAAGCGAATATATCTGCAGCATCTGAGGTACGAGCTGTTCGTGCACGGCGCGTGACGTCTTCAATTTGCCGGGCTGATGACGTGTCTAGCTCAACGTTCAACGTACTCGACCTCTTTTCTTGCCTCCGCGTAAAATCAAAGAACCGTACAAGCATCTCCACGGGATTGTATCCACTAGCGGCCTGTCCAGCCGTTATAGCATCTATAACCGGACTTGACAAATCTGGCCTCTCAAACATCCATGGACGCGTCTTGACACGTTCGTGGGCACTGACCGGGCATCCCTCAAATGTTACATCGCATCCATAAATTTCGATCCTCAAATCCATGCAATCAATGCATGTCGATCATACGTTACAAACTGTCTGAATGCCAAAGTCCGAAACAAAGCAAAGCAAATCATAATTCAACAAACTGGACATGGAAAAATGAAATCAATGTCCGAGCGTGACGGATGGCCTCGGATCATTGGCTCGGCGCCTGCTCCGAGCGGAATGCGTCCTGCTCCAGGCGGAATGTGTCCTGCTCGTCCTGCTTTGCCTGCATCCGGGCCGCCTGCTCCGACTGCATCCGGGCCTCCTCCTCCGATGGCATTCGAGCCGCAGCTGCCCTCGCCGCCTCGTACTTCCTACGGTCGTTTATTTTCATCTTCTTGTCCACAAGCCACTTCTTCGAATGCTCATCATAGAGGGTCTCGTCTGCCAACATGATCCTCGCATCTTCCGCGTCCCCTGCGAACTGCAACCTCTCCTTCTCAAGCTCTATGTCGTCAAATGTCTTGGCCTTCTCGAGCTCCCATTTGATCGCCGCTTTTGCTTCTCCAACTCGATCTTCTTCCTCTCAATTTCGAGCTTCTTCTTCGCCCTCTTCCGGTTCCACTCCATCCTTTCCTTTTGCGCATCCAACATGAGCTTGTACCTCTCCTCCTTCTTGTTCTCCCTGACCGAAAAAATGCCCGTCAATGTTAACGGCATTTTGGTAGCCACGGCATCACGGGCGGCATGTGCCTTCTCCCACTTGTTTCCCATGACTTGGCAGTTGTCATTTGGCACAATGGCTTTTCCATCCTGCACGACAACATCGTCCTCTTCATCGTCCAACCTAATTGATTGGTTGGAGCTTGAGCCATCATTTCTTTTCTTGCCGGACTTGAGGTCGGCCACAACTTGGTTCCACTTCGGCTTGCCATTCAATATGACTCAACAATGGCTAAAAGCAAATGGCTTCTTCTCCACCTCGTGATACAAAGTGGCCGCCACCATCGTCTAGTGAACAACATAAGTATGAGCATGAGAATACAAACACAAGAAGCATATACAATGGACGACAAGATGAGGCAATCGAGCTTACGAGATTTGCGACTCCCATCCCACTTTGAGGGCGTTTGGTCACTCGTGAGTAGTAGCCGACATACTTGTTCACTTCCCCTTGAATCACCCAACGATGTTGGAGAGATGCCACACTGCGAGTGGTCACGATAGGATGCGACACTACATACTCCTTTTGCTCGTGGTACTCCTTCTAAATCTTCGTCCAATAGGTGTTCCCCTTTTGCTCGGTGCCGCATATTGGATCCATCGTTGTGGCCAACTATGATTTGACCAACAAGATGTCCTCAAATCTTGAGAATGCTGGACCTCTTGCCTTCGGCGACTTGGTCTTCTTCTTCTTGCTCAAATTCGGATCGGATGTTGTCCCAACTTCAAATGCGGTGGTGGCCTCCAATTCATACTCCATTTCGGTTCGTTCTTTTGTCATTGATCATGTTCACAAGAACGCCTCCTACATGATTCAAATTTGCAAGCATCCATCATGAGCAAATGAACTAGTGGTCTATGCTAAAATATGATCGGACAAGAGTAAAGAAAACATACCTAATCTTGTTCGGTCATTCGGTCGAACATGTTGAGTGCAGCTCGGGCACTGCCGCAGCCCGTGCTCATCCGCGCCCGAACGAGCTGTGGCGAGTCACACACGTCGGCCGCCGGCAACTGCGTGGGCGGAAAACTCTCTGGAATGGCCCAGCCAACGCTCGGATCATCCTGTGTCCCAAAGGGGGCAGACAGCATAATCCGCATAGGCGCTCGGAGGAAAGGGGTCGGGGATCCAGGTGCAGGGGAGGAGACAGCTGGTGCACCATGTCCGAACCTCCCTGCACCGCCGCCGCCGTCTCCCTCTCTCGCTGCCGGCGTCGTCGCAACTTGCAGGCGACGTTCTCCACCTTGCAAGTCGTCGCCGACGACACCGCGCCTCCCACAGACGAGGTGGACTGCGTCTCTGTCGCGTCGGTGTGGCTCGGGCTGGACGACATCTCCGGCGGTGGATTGGGACCGGAGGTGAGGATTGGGAGCAAGGGTGGAGGCCGGCGAGGGTCCGTGCACAGGAATGGTTGGAGGGCGGCGGGAGGAGGAGGAAGGGTTTGGTGGATTTGGTGCAATTGGAGTGGGGTCGGGCTGTCGGGTCCGACATGGCGGGCGTGCCCGGGCGCCCCCATATCCGCCCCATATTTGGGCTGGATATGGGGGGTGCCGGTCAGCCCGTGCATTTGAGGGCCTTTGAGAGACCCGTCTGGGTCAAAAAATCATGACCGGACAGTGACCGGACGGCCTGCCCGGACGTTTGAGACGGGTTTGAAGGGGTCCGGTTGTAGGTGCTCTTAGATACAAGGAGAGATGGTTAGAACCTACTCCCATATTGTGGATGCAATAATAACATCATGTATTATGGGACAAAGGGAGTACTATTGACTAGTACATTATTTATAAATGGATGCCTTATTTTATTAAAGTCAACCCATGCTCATATTTGTTGGGATTTTGTTGTGAAACTAGTTCCACAAAGTTTTAGCATTTTCTAATATGGAACTAAGTTCTAGGAATTTTTTGAAAGATGAAACCGGGTACATCAACTTATTAGATATGGAACTTGGCGAACATCTAAGTTCCATCAAGTTTTTGATCAACTTCTACTGATATTGACCGTGGGTTCATTTTGGTAAAATTATATGGATGTTTTCCACAAATGATAGCAGACAAAAAAATCAACTTGAGTGAAGGTTGATTTTGATAAAATCGATCCTGCAAATATGTTACATGCCAACTTAGGGCTGGAGGGAGCGTCGGAGGAAGAGGAAGGGGCGCTTGTGCCGGGCTAGGCCACTAAACCCCACTCCGCCTTGCGCTTGCTTTCAATAATCCTACACCAACGGCCGGGATACACATGTTTTACAGAACCTTCCAACTAATTCTCCACCACCCCAAGGGTGGGCCCCTTCCTTCGTCTATCTCCAATCCTAATCCTCCATGTTAGTTAGTTCATTATATTCATAGTTAACTTTCTACTGGTAGAGCATTAGGGCATCTGCAACGGGGACCTACAAAATTCCTCCTGCATCAGTCCAGAGACATGGGATGTGGGGGTGGGGGTGGGGGGGGGGGGGGGGGGGTGGGAGGGACTAGTCCGCGGACACGGATGCCGGAGGCCGTCATCCAGCGCTGCCCGCATACATCCAGCCTTCCTCACTTTTTTTACTCTACACGACCAAATAGCCGCATACATAGAGTACAGACGTTCACATGGCCATACGCAACACTAGTTTAAAGTTTAAAAAGTTCAAATATTACACCCAACATTGTTGTCCCCTTTAACCATCCAATGGTGCTCAATCAGATCTTCCTTCAGCTGCTCGTGAGTTGGTCGCTGCCGAATTTGTTGATGCATTTAAATAAACTCTTCAAATGTGGCCGGATTCTAGTCTGGAAGTTCGACAGGATCACCCATGTTCTCAATTCTAGAGCCGCGGCAGCATCCTCACCCTCATCCTCGACGAGCATGTTGTGCATGATCACACAACATGTCATCACCTCATACAGAGTCTCTAGATCCCATTGTTTAATAGGTCCACGAACAACTGCAAAACGGGTCTACAGAACTCCAAATGGCCCTCTCAATATCCTTTCTAGCTCCCTCTTGTCTTTGGGCAAAGTGAGCCTTTTTCTGGCTAAGTGGGTTAGAGATGGTGCTGACAAAGGTAGCCCACAGAGGTTAGATACCGTCAACCAGATAGTAGCCCATGTCATACTCATGTCCATTGACAGTATATTAGCAAGGAGGAGCTTTTCCTTCAGTTAGACTCGCAAACAACGATGATTCCTGCAACACATTGATGTCATTGTGAGACCTGAGCATGCCAAACAAAGCGTGTTAAATCCAAAGATCATGTGATGCAACCTCGTCAAGAATGATGGTGGGCTTCTTAACATGAGCCTAATATTGACCTTGTAAAGCCTTTGGGAAGTTCTTCCATTTCCAACACATGCAGTCAAGCGATCCAAGCAAACCTGGCCACTATCTTGCTTCTGAGATTACCAAGAGTTTCTCGGTGTCTACCACAATTGATTCTCTCAGGTACTAAGGTCCGAACACCTCGACCATGCCAGTCGCAAACCTTACCATGGCATCTCTACATGTGCTCTCAGACATTCGTAGGTACTCGTCCCACGAATCAGCGGCCGTGTCATATGCAAGCATCTGTACCGTGGTCATGCACTTCTAGTAACTAGAGAAGCCAATCGTTCCCAAGACATCCTTCTTCAAGACAAAGTAGTCATTATAGGCCCGGACGCCATGGTACAAACGATCGAAGACAGTCTTGCACATCCGAAAAAGCTAGCGAAAATGGTCAGCGAAGAGTGCATCCGGGGCAAAGTAGTCGGCCATCAGTGTCAAATGGTTGAGCGCCCTATTGTAGTTGAGCACTCAATGACCCTTCATCGAGCCATTGAAATTGAGAACATGCTCCTCCGCATGCTGCGCGTCTTCAAGGATCGCTTGCATCATCGCAGTCTCATCCGAGTATTCCTCGCCGGGCGAGCCGTCGGAGGACTTAACATAGTGTTCGTATATGTACTCCAAATCGGAATCTATTGCTAGAAAGAAGAAGGGAAAAAATTAGCTCTGGCAAACAGTTGCCGGGCATGGTGAGTATAACAGTAGCGATGGTACCTGGCGGGGGCGGGGTCGGAGGACAGGGGTTGAACGGCGATGGATGAGAAGCGGGGTAGAGCCAGGCTGGAATACTGGAGGTGACAGAGATGTAGAGTTCCGGCCAGGGTGGTGGAGCGGCGACGAAGGCAAAAGAGAAAGAAGGAAGGAGAGAAAATGGGGAGGATGGAGGCGTGCGGTCCGGGAAGGGTTTTGGGTGGGCTGGGGGTGTCGAAGTCCTATGTGTCCACTGTCCGTACTCCTGCAAAGCTCCCCCACGTTTGTCTCCGGTTTGCAGAAGAAAGTATGTTCGGATCGTCCTGCAAATCTTTACATGCCCACGTTGGATGGTTTCCACGGTACGTGTATGCGGGCGGTTTACGGGTTTGCTTGGAGATGCCCTTACTCCACTCTCTGGTACTCTTGAACCGCCGTTGTGCCCACATTGCAAAGGGAAGCCAAAAGGGCCTCCCTTGCAAGGTAAATGTGAGAAAGATCAGAGATATCAGAAGGAAGAGATTGAGGGGGGGGGGGGGGGGCGATAAATCAATGTGACGCTATGAAGCGCATGAGCCACCCTCGAGGCCTCGACGAACCATGACCGCATTTGGCTCAAAATCATTGGGAATTTTCCAGTAATTCAATCTCTATCTTGGCTTGGCTCGACAAAAGCCGAGATCTCTACCAGAATTGAGGTGAGACGCCATTCTAGTCATATTTCGTACTAAGTGGGTAATCAAAGAGATTATGTGCTTTTTGTTACAACTTGCCAGTAGAGTTGTGTTTATTAGTTAAAAACACTTTGAGTTGTTGTTGTGTTACCTCAGCCCTAAAGATTATCTATTTGTGAAATGTCCTCAAAACACAAACCGGCATACACCACAAGATACAATTCAAAGGCCACGCATGGCTAACAGAAAAACAGCATCTTTTGCTTAATTGGCAAAGAAGAAGGCATATATTCCATCTACGGCAAAGAAAACGGCATGCCATGCATCCTCTCTCCTCACGGGAGAAGGCCAAAGGCATGGAACGACTGAGCTAGCTAGCTTTACAAGGTTCTCGCTCATCCTCTCTGCTTTTCTCTCCTAGTTAAATGGAGGCCTGAAACCCTTCATGGTTTCCCTTTGTTTGTATTTGTGGGTTCCATATATATAGGGATTCTTTTAGTGACCTATTCAGACAATCTTCTATTCTACTAAAGTGGGAGAGACTATGAGTTGAACTTTGTTAAATTCGCATTCTTTGCAGCACCATTATCTGTCCCCCATGTACCTGTCGTCATTTCTCTAAATTATAATCCCTCGGTTCACAAATATAAGATGTTTGAATATTTCAACATTGACTACGTACAGAATGAAATGAGTGAACAAACATGCTAAAACATGCCTATATACATCCGATTTAGAAAAAAGTTGAAACATCTTATATTTGTGAATGGAGGGAGTAGAACTTAAAATACTCTTAAAACTACACGTCATAGGCCTAAAATACGTGACGCATGTAGCAGTTATATTCCGATTCTTTGCAGCACCACTATCTGTTCCCCATGTACGTACTACAAGTCTACAAGTCATAGGCCTCAAATAAACTTGATTCGGTAGCCAAGTAGACCTAGCATGTGTAGTTTAGGTTCATGCATCTATTTGATCACGAAATCAAGAACTATAACATCTAAAAATTGGAAATCGATCGAGGATTAAAATCATAAAATGACTATACACAAAAAAAAACTCTCTTATTCCTAATCAATATAAAGCACCATCTTCCCTTAAAAGAAATGAAGAATTAAAAGGGGGAACATATTTGGCTTGGGCAATCAACACAAATGAGTATGCCAGATATATGTCCTTGATTTATCTGGTGTGTAAACTAAAAATGATCACACGGGTACATCAGAAAAGGGCTGATAATCATGGGTTCAGATAAAGGGAAAGATGCATGGTTGCTCCGATCAGCTCCGAGGCAATGGTGGCTTTAGCTATAGGTTACTTTTTTGTTGGGAATGTTGTGATGTCTAGTTTTCCAACTAACAAGTCCCGGGGCTCAATGCAAACACATGCCGTACAAATTCCCAAACAATCTGCAAGCTATCATTTAGACATGATGATTGGTGGTGTTTGGGGGCATACACTCCTTTCCCATGCATCATTATCTATGTATGCATAGCTTGGCCCATTGATGATTTGATGCACCGATGATATAAAAGTACTCATTAAAGTATGACTCCTACTCACAATTATGTTTCTTAATTTGATACGCTACTCTTGGACATGCATGTTAGTAGTGCATGTAATTTTTTTTAGTGAAGTAGTGCCCGTATATTGTACGCACTATAGGATTTTTTTTACTTGTACGCACTACAAGGTTTATGGTTATTTCTTTCCTGACTTGTTGTGATTCCACATATATTTTTTTTAGAATATGGAGTATATAAGTTGTGGCGGCTTTCAGAATCGAGTCATTTCTCAAGCAATCGATAGCTTGGACATATTGCAATTGCAACTAGACCAAATCATCCGTGATGGTACCTTGTCAAGCATTAGCCACTCGAGCAGAGCGATATGATTAAAGAACATATTTGTTTGGCATTTTCATGGACATTGAGCAAACATTCTAAATGCCGGCTTAACATTATCTATTTTGATACCATGTGACTTACATGGCCGAGTATCCTACCAAGGAATCCTTGCGACCAGGTTGAACTCTTGACAACCAAGTAGAGTTACTTCAAAGATAATCTCCTTAAGCAATTACGTCCTAATTGGAGCGGCATTTCTACTAGTTGTTATCTCGGTTTGGCTTTTCAGAAATGACACGGTCTTTGACAAGAGAAAAATCATAGGTTGTGTACTCATATACACATTAGCTATCAAATAGATGGGAGTTAGCCACTGCAATCTGCGCGCAACTGGAAAGGGTGACCACGGAAGGTGTTCTCCTAGCTAGCATGGATGGATGGCAGTCTAATCTCCGAATCAATGCTCCTCAACCTAAGTTGTTTTCCTTGTCCCGCTAAAAAAATTGTTTTCCTTGTCTTGGGACTACTTTTATCTTAGGCTTGGCTTTAGTTTCATTGGCCATGTGCATCCTAAGTATGTAGAGGTCAGGAATTTTAACTCGTGCGTGGTTGTATGTGTATCGGCTCGATGCAACAGTAAGAATAAGTAAAGTTCCATATATACCAGAATGATTGCATTACACCACCAAGGAAATATAGTTCCACCAGTTAGATAAGATACAAGATTAATGATACAACTAGCTAGGCGATGTGGATTATTGTATGGTGGTACGTACTAAAATGCAAGTTAACAATGTGTTCGAAAGCCCATTGTCTCCAGATGATGTGGGAGCCATTTAGATTTTCAGACTGCAATCATCATCTTTAAAGCTTAAAAATAAAAGTAGCAATCATAATTTGTATATATACAAATGAGCCATGAACTTCAAAACAAGATGGATATATCATCGGTTGTACTTAATTAAATAGCATCTCACTCAACCATAATACTGTCTGGAAAACACTCTTTTGACAAGTATGACACCCACAAGCAGATGGTATTAAATTTAGTGATGCTTTAACCAGTCAATAGCCTATTGCACGCGACATGTAGTACCCCCTGCAAAATCTCCACGCATCAAAGGAGCTGGCCTGCTATAATTAGTTAATACTTTGAGAGAAGCTTAGAGATGACAAAATTCGATGGTTGAATGGACACCTCTCTCTCAGTCTCATCTTTAGAAAAGAGGCGCGCGTCAGGACAGCGGCCAGGCTTCCAGTGGTTGGCGGTGGCTTTTCCTCTCCCGGGAGAATATCATCACCCGTCCATGAGCTTTCACGAGTAGAGAGAGAGAGAGAGAGAAGAAAGATAAAGAAACAAAGCCACTAAAGCAGAGAGAGAGAGAGAGAGAGAGAGAGAGAGAGAGAGAGCATATCGAGAAAGAAGACAGCCAAGGGAAGTACCACCACCACTACCGCGTCTACTACTACTACGACTATATACCCTCCCGGGCCTCGTTCTGCGTGCGGGAGCGAACCCTATTCCTTGTTCTTGAATCTCGTCCAAATCTGTAGCAGAGATTGATCAGAGAGGGAAAAAGATCTCTAGAGAGAGAAGGATTTAAGAGGGGCGGCCGAGGGGGGAGAATAGAATGTTCCCGGCTGCTGCAGCTGCTTCCTCCAAGAAGCCCGGCGTGAGCCCGTCGTCAGTTCACGATCGGGCCGCCGCCGCCGCGTGCGACTCCGGCCTCGTCCTCACCACCGACCCCAAGCCCCGCCTCCGGTGGACGGTCGAGCTCCACGACCGTTTCGTCGATGCCGTCGCGCAGCTCGGAGGCCCGGACAGTGAGGAGATCGACCCATTCATGCTTGTTTCACTCCAGGTTTTGATAATTTTGGGGGTTTGTTAGTGACTTGTTGATTTTGCTTCATGACAGAGGCAACTCCGAAGACTATTATGAGGGTTATGGGAGTCAAGGGGCTCACGCTTTACCATCTCAAGAGTCATCTTCAGGTGTGTGTGCATGGACAGAATTAGGTTTTTGTTTCTCTCTCTCTCTCTCTCTCTCTCTCTCTCCCCCCCCCCCCCCCCCACCTCTTTCCGTCTCTCTAGATCTCATATGTGGTTTGATTTCTGGTTTTATTGTTCTCAGAAATTCAGGCTAGGGAAGCAGCACAAGGAGTTCGGTGATCACTCGGTCAAGGATGGTAAATCATAAGATCAACTTTTATTAAAATCGATGTGCATATTCATGCTTCTGTTCTATAAATCATGGTTCAGTTATCTACTAGATCTCACAGATATGTTTGCATTCCCTCACTTAAGTCATAGTTAAACCTAGCTTGTTCATCTGGAAACATGTTAGATGCATGTTAGTGCCTTTCCGAAGCAACCTGTTATGCCTAGGTGCTTAACCTAGCTGCCAAGTTTACTCTCTCTTTTTGCAATCTTTCTTTTTTGGTCAAAAAGGCAAAGTAGTACTCGATCTCTTGTTCATACCATCGCCCAGTTAATTAACAAACTTCGTCTCCAAATTCCCTGCAGCAATGGAGATGCAACGGAATGCAGCCTCTTCGTCTTCGGGTATGATGGGAAGAAGCATGAACGAGTAAGCTTCACAAAAGCATATATACATATCCTAATCAAAACGAATTAGGTTCTTCAAATATAGATTATACAGTACATTTCTAAAAGACTACTATCTAACGTTAATTTGGTGTCGTCAAATAACCACCACAGCCGCAGCACGCACATGAACGAGTCACTAAGGATGCAGATGGAGGTCCAAAGAAGGCTCCATGAGCAGCTGGAGGTAAATTACATATTGGCATCTAATTTTTTGGGAAGTTTACACATACATATATATATACTGATATACATGGTACACCTATGATCTGTTCCTGGCCCTACATCAACCACAAACATGCATGTTTCTTCTGTACTTTGCATGCAATGCATGCATGCAAGAACGTTCCGAGGAAACTTACATTAATCTTGAGTTGCTGGCAGCTGATATGGCAATGATGCTTGTCTTTTACACATGCATGTTGATGCATGTGAACCTCCATGCTTGCTTGGTTGCAAGAATATTTCATGGGAAGTTTACTACTGCTTTACTTGGCACACATCTTTTTGGTGGCACTCATGAGCTTGGCACATATGCATTTTAACCCTTTTTAAGGCAGAAGAAATTATCGCTTTGCATTGCAATGACGCCAACATTATGTGCCATCGATCCCATGCAGCTGCATTTTCACTTTCAAGGCTGTGATCACTTTGCAATGATGCCAATATACCATGTGATGTGTGTGTGCAGGTGCAGAAGCACCTCCAGATGAGAGTGGAGGCCCAGGGGAAGTACATGCAGTCCATCCTGGAGAAAGCCTACCAAACCCTCGCGTCCAGCGATTGCGCCACGTGGCCCGCCGCCGCCGGTTACAGATCTCTAGGCAGCAGCCAGGCGCCGGCCCTTGACCTCGGCGGCTCCATGAGCTTCCAGGACCTCACCCTGTACGGAGGGTCGTCGAGCCATCTGGACCTGCAGCAGCATATGGAGATGAGGCCGACCATGGCCATGGACAGCTTCTTGGCGTTCAACGAGAGCTGCATTGGATCAGCAACAGTTAGGAGCTGCTCCACCGGGAAGAGCCCGATGATGTGGGGCAACGGCGATGATGAGCAGGCCAAGAGTGGCGGCAGCGCCGACGAGCTTCTCCAGATGGCGCCGTCGTGCATGATGGAGGCGGGTGGCGGCAGCGGCGGCTCAATGGATCCGATCATGTCATTGTCCGGCGACTCCTTGGGCAGTAAGGGCTTCGACGGCCCAATCATCAGCTCGAAGCCTGAGATGAGGTCGTCTCCACAGCAAGTAGGAAGTGAGAGGAACTTGTCCTACGGGTAATTCAAGATCTTAAATAATGTGTTTTTTGTTCTTCTTTGAAACACAATTAAGAGGTAATTAGTTACGTTAATGTCCTGTTGTCATGAAACAAGCTTAATTGGCTCTTTTGCTAAGATCACTAAATAAGCATGGGCTGAGGTTTAGCTAAGAGTTCAGAGAGATGGGTCATCATATGCTGATGATGCCCAATGTTTTTCTTTTTTGAGGATATAGCGGGTAACAAAATTGTATTTTTAACATATTGGCGTTGGTTTAAGGTTTGTAAATTTTGGTGTAGCTGTGAAAGCATGCAGCTGGTGTGAAACATGCTTCTATCATAATTCTTGTTCGGTGCATGTATTATAACAATAATAATAGAGGAACAACACTATGAGATTTATTGATGTCACGTTGTTTAGTTATGCATGTGATAATGTGTTCTTTGGTGTTATGTTTGAGTTAATTAAGTTGTGATTAAAGGCCATGTTGCATGTCTTTTTTCCCCTGGACAGGTTGTTTCTTCTAGTTAGCTTGCACATATTAATTTTGATCCTCTGCAATCTTAGCATATTTCTTTTGAGCAAATTAAGCAACATTACTATATATTCCCTCCGTCCCCTTTTATAGAACACTATGTTTTCAATTAGTCTTCCGAGGGTATTTTCTTGATTACTGACAACTCTACCCATATGGATCGCTTCATAAACACTTCGGGTACCTATCCCTTTGTTTGCATGACATGTGTTCATTGGTTTCGTTCACCTAATCGATAGGTTAACATAACTATTGGTGCGATATTTCTTTTTTAAGAAGGGAATTACACACTATAAAAGGAAACAGATGGAGGTTGTGGTCACACAGGAATGGAGGTTGCAGAAAAGGGGCTGTAACTGTAAGTCAACATGCAACCGTAGCTTTCCGTCTACTTATGGGGGTTTCCTTATGTTTTGTGCCAAACACCCTCAACTCCATCACTTCATCAAGTCCCTTCTATTTTGCAAAATGCATCATGAGTTGTAGTCACGTCGTTCCAAAATTTCCCTTCTATGATTTTAGCACGTCGTTAGCTTAATGAAAACCGACTTTCCAAACGAAAAAAATGGATGCTCTACTTATGAGTTGTAGGTGAGCTACCGATAGGTCAACTACATTGGACGTCATGAAAGCCTAAGGTTGCAAACAAAAGATAAGTGCTCGGTAGGTTCCATATTTCTAAACCTATGACAGCATGTAATGTCAAAATTACCCAACTATCAGATTTTTCCATTACATATATAATCAACATTCATGACTAAGTTTGAATAAGTTTGCCAACTCAATATAGAATTTTCTGTTCATTGCCAAAAAAAACATTTGAACTACAAACTTTTCAGGGTCAACAACACACATGTATTACAGCGCGCATAAATTGTTTCTAACTTTTTGGTGCAACATCTATACCACTATATAATGTACTAGTAAGATACACATGGATTGCATGTGAAAACTTACATGATCAAAGTACGATTGAATATTGACATATTACATTATAACGGAAGTATGTAAATTTTGAGTCGCGTACTCATGAAGTATGAGATGCACATTTAATTTTCATAGTTCATGCTACTAAAAATAAATCTAAATCATTCTTTGAAGATACTGTCAAACCTTAACAAAAAATAAATAAACTAAAAGTGAATGGCTATTCTTGTAAAGGCATGTGTACATTGCTATGCTATTGCAGCAATGAAGTTTTTTGTGTTTTCTTTAATAAAGTGATGAGGTTGGTGCATGTTGTGCACTCTCATAATTGTACAGTAAAAAAAAGCAATGTCAAATTATTTAGAAGAAACATATTAACATAATTAAAGTATGGAAGATTTTAGAACAAAAAAGAAACACAGTGCTTAGGATTTCATCAAATGATCAATATTCCAAGTTATTCGTACACTATATAATGATATAGACAAATAGCTTCGCTGTGTTAGCTATTAGATGAAACCAATCCAAAGATAGAGATGTGGCAAATGCGCGAGCACTATTGGCCATTGTATATCTTCTTCACTCTACTAGATTCTGCCGCATGTACTATCTTGAAGCTTCTCCTTATTCTAGAATCTTCTGCAGTTCAGTCCTTTAATTTTTCTTTCTAAATAAGTTACCGCTGTGTTTACTTTCATGTACAAACTTCAAATCATAGACACTTCTCTTTGTACCAGACCCTTCCATGCATTTTCTTTTAAAAAATACCATTGAATATTACTTTGTGATTTTTTTAACTTCCAGGCTATAATGGGGCTTTCATAAATTATATTTGTCTTTGAAGATACAATACTAACTACTCAAAACTACAATACGAAATAGTACTTCAAACCAAAGGTTTTGGATTTATTTCACATGAGATATGTGTTGTATATACTTCCTGGAAATACTTGTCGGAGAAATTGATGTATATAGACATATTTTAGTTTGAGATACATCCATTTCTATCCATTTTTTTTCACAAGTACTTCCGGACGGAGGGACCTTACAGTCTTCCGTATATTTGTAGCTATAGTTTGATTTTCAATGGGATGAACTAAGATAATTAAATCTATATCTTTTATGTTAGGCATGTAAGACTCCAAACTCACATGTTTGCATGTTATAAGTATGGCAATACACATTCGTACTTCAGTTATCTAAGCTCTCATGTGTCTCAGTCAAGTGACATAACATGCAAAAGAGAAAAATAAAAAACAAAAAGAAAATTTTGCACAAATCTCAATGCTAGATCTCACGAATATAACATCGAGTAAGACTTCGTTAAGTCTCAGTCGACCGAGACTTCGTTAAGTCTCACAACTAAGGCTTAGCAAGACTGTATTATATATTTTTGGTGCACCAGAAAAAATATAGAGAAAACATCCTACATATACATGCAGAGTTTTGAATTCAAATGCCTATTTGTTTGGGAGGAAAAATGAAGAGAAAGGTAGTCGCTGGATCTTGCGGCAAAACTGGTCGATTCAGATAAGATAAGATGGTGCAGGTACATGGCTTGGAACCGTGCCTTAGAGTATCTATAGCCGGACTCACCAAATTGACCAGACGAACATAGGACCACTAACCGGATAGGAGAGAGAAGAAAAAGGTTGACCCTATTGGACTCCTCAAAGGCTCGCTAAACGTTCGGACTGTCTGGCACTCCTCATACTTAGCCCATACATGGGGGCAATATGACGAGTGCCCGGACATGCCCACCGGGGATCACCTTTTTTTTCTTTCTCTTCTTCATCTCACCAATTACATGCATGTGACCGGGTGTATAAGAAAGAAAGTAAAAGACATGGTTGCGTGTATGGACAAACAGAGACTCAAGACGAACATGCCGGGAGACCGACAGGACTTGTCCGTGGGCGTTTGAGGGGTTAAATTTGTTCAGTCCGGCTGTAGATGCCTTTAGCTTTTGGGAAAATATAGGGGACAGAGATGGGAAAAAGGTTGACCTTATTGGACCCCTCAAAACATCACTAAACGTCCGGAGTGCCCGACACTCCTCATACTCAGCCCATACATGAGGGCAATATGAGGAGTGCCCGGACATGCCCACCGCGGACCACCTTTTTCCTTTTCCTTCCCTCCATTCGTCGCCACCAATTACATGCATGTGACCGGATGTATAAAAAAGAAAATAAGGGACATGGTTGCGTGTATGGACAAACAGGGCTCAAGAAGAACATTGCCAGGACACTGACCGGACTCGTCCGTGGACGTTTGAGGGGCTAAATTTGTTCAGTCTGGTTGTAGATGCCCTTAGCTTTTGAGATGAGAAAATACAGGGGAGAGTGAGGGGAAGCATGAGAGTGTGAGACGGCGGAGACAGAGGTCCGTGCAGAGATTTCGAGGAAGCTTCTTCTTCCCCGGCCTTTTGCCCCAGCGCCCCACAGTAGCTTGCTTTGTGGGCAGCTTCGATTCGGGTCTCAGCCTCGAGGCACGCGAGCACAATTCCCTATGCGGATCGAGCATCTTGCTAGCTGCATGCATGGTGGTTACCTCATCCGTCACTTTTGATTTTGCTCCAAAGGACGAAGAACCTGCGACTGCGATGGGTGAGCGCGTGCCGGAAGCTTCCTTCCTCCACGGTGCTGCTGCTGCTGCTGCTGTGTAGCAGCACTTGGCCGGTTGGCCCGTCTCTTTTCGCCGGTCCACCCTAGCTTCTTGGTTTTCTCGGTGAAAAAGCGAAAGTCACTCCGGCAAGAGACTAAAGCAGAGCTGTCCGGTTTTCTGCTCCGGTGGCGTTTCAAGCTCTATCGAGCTCTTGACTGGCTCCTTCCTCTGTTGCAGTACGCAGAGCAGGCATGGTCAGAGCCTTCATGCGTTAGTCGGTCGGTTTCTTGGCCTAACTTTTCATGCAAATTTCAATGGCCATTAAAACAACCTTTTGTGCAAATTTTAGAAGGGCATTACCCTTTTCTTTCATCAGCTCACTGGACACAGGTAAGCTGTCAACAAAAAATTGCAATCAGTGAAAAAAAATGATCAGCATTGTGGCGTGCCACAAATACTAAGCCTGTTTTGGCATGCTTCTCAGCCGGTTTCCGGAAGATTGCCGGGAAAAAAAATCCTTCCTTTTTCTTAGTATTCTATTTATCATATTTTTGTGGTTTGCTATTTTTAAAATTTAATGTTTTTTCATTTCATTATATTTTTTATTTATTCAAATTCATGAATATGTTTTAACTCTAAGAACATTGTTCATTTTCATTACAACTTTTTGGTTTGGTTAATACTTTTTGAATTCACAATGATTTCTTCAACTTCATGAATTTTTCTAGAATTAATAATTTTGTTTTGTAATCCCTCAACATTTTTTTTCCAAATATGTGAATATTTTGCAAATCCATGGAAGTTTTTCAACTCACAAATTTTTTAAAACTTTGCTTCATTTTTTCAAATTCACCAAGAAATTTCTGAATGTGTGAACATTCTTAAAATTTCGGTTCACTTTTTCAAAATCACCAAGAAGTTTCTGAATTTTTGGACATTTTTAAATTCATGTAACTTTTTAAAATGCATGATATTTTATTTATATAAAATTTGAATTCATGATTTTTTTAGTTCACGATTTTATTTCAAATTCTTGAACACCTTTTTATTGGTGAACACTTTTTCGATTCTGGGTTAATTGTTTATATTCAAAAATAGTTTACGAATTCGTAAGAAATATTAAAGTTGTGAACGTATTTTGAGTTCACATTTTTTGATAATTGTGAATATTTTAAAATAAATTAATGCCTGATAACTAGAAAAATAAATAAGGAAACGATCGTTGTTGGCATACGTGTGATTGTTTTATCGCTCGTTAGGCTAGACACATGTAGACGAGCTGGCCTGGCCCATGTAGGCGAGTGCTCGCCCAAGTTGAAGCTACCGAGCTATGCCGAAGCAAACGCATGTGATTATCTCCTAGCGATCGCTTTAAGCTTTAGGCGATATGTTGCACTGCATGTTGATATGTTCTAGACGTATCTATAGTTTTCGTTTGTTTCATATTACAATTTAGATCATCATTGCATAGTTTTGGCATCAATTATTATTATTTTTCTGGACTAACCTATTAATTCATTGTCTAGTGTGACTTTTCATTTTATGTTGTTTTTAGCCTTTTTAGGAAATCAATTTTTTGGGGAAGGAAATTACATCGACAAGTTTGAAGTGCATCGATTGTGGGTGTGAAGTGAAAAAATCCCGCTCTGGGTGGCAGCGGGCATAGGACTAAAAATCATCTTTCGCCGGGCCTTTTGGACTTGAAATCCAAATGAAGAGAGTGGTTCGAATCCACCTCAGAACGAACAATGAAAAAGGCGTCGAGTGGGTGCAAGCTCGAGGAGCTAGGAAGGATGGAAGAAAGCTTGACCCTTTTTTCACTGAACTACTCAAACTTTTTGTTAGAAAAAGCGGAAATAACTCAGTTCACGAGATGGTTGAGCTTCATCAGGTTAGTGCCCATAATTAGATGAATGGCCTTCAGGTACAATCTTGTAATTAATCTACCACAATGATAGAAAGTGGAAAAGATTTATTGTGTTGTTGCCACTAAGAATAAAAAGATAGTTGCGTAGTTGTTTTTAAAATGCAGGGTGAAGACAATATACTATATACATCAAGTCATCATGCATAATGACTTGATGACTTTGTTTTAATTAATACTTTGAGATGTGATCTTGGAGTGGAGTATAAGCTATAAATTTGGTGGATTGATGGTCTATATATGTTCAGACATGTATATGCAATTATGCCATGTATGATCATAATCATAAAAACTGTAGCTTAATCAATACACAACTGCAATTTATTCACCATGTCATCTTATCTTTTATAGAGAGATGCCACTAGTGAAACTATTGGATCCTATACATTTATCCATATTGCTTTCAACCTCGGTAAATGCACCTTTATTTTTGTTTACAATCTGAACTTTTGTTACTTTCATTACTGTTATCACTTCCAAACACAAGTTGCATTAATCTTTATAACTAGAAAGGCTAGTGAGACTGACAATCTCACTGGTCTCATTTGGGACAGAGGCACGTATTGTATTTCTGTGTGCATGTGTTGATAAAATGCATGGTCGTAGTACAAATGCTTATACGGGTTCGACAAACCTTAAGTCATCCACTTGAGGCTACAAACCTCTGTACTTGCAAAAAAGAGAGACTACAAACCTCTACACTTGGGACCCCAACAACTTCCTGTAATAGAAGAAACACTCATGGCGGGCGATCCCAGATCCATAGGGCATACTCCTGCGCCCCTCCTTTCTTTTCTAGGCCCACCAAAGTTAATTTTGTTGTGTCTCTTTTCACTGGTTTTGGGAGGGTTCTAAAACCATCCTTCAACCAGTTTTTTCTAAGTTTCTTTTTGTTGGTTTTACTGGTGTTCTTGTGCTTTCTTTTATTTTATGTTTCTTCTATTTTCATTTTTAGTTTAGATTATGTTCGCACACGAACACGTCACCGTGTACCTCCGACGCCGAGGGTGATGCACCGCAGCTCACGCCGAAGGAGACCCGTCCAGAAGCGCGGTACGCAAGCAATCCGGCGGGTGCTTTTCAGGACCCGAAACCCCACGCGCCCGGGAGGGACCCCATCTGGACGCGCGGCGGCAATGGGCTGCCCTAGGTCGGTTCGCCCGCCCCTAGAGCCTCGAGGATCGCTGCCCTTCAACACGAAGAATGAACGAAGAACGAGAGAGAAAGAACAAGGGAGGGATGTAAAACTAGGGTAAAAAGTAGATGAGTTTTGCGATTGTGTGTTGTTGTTCAATCGGCCGTCACCCCTTAGGTATATAAGAGGCGGCTGTACTTCCCGTGCAAGAAAAAAGATTGGATTCACGTCCAAAACCCTAGTCAAATTCGGATTGGTCTTGTCCGAACTTTCCAAAACTGTTCGGTTTAAACTGGCTGCACCTTGCGGGTCTTTTTTGTGGTGGTAAACGATCTCGGATGAGAACGAGTCCAAAAGCAATCTTGACTGTTTCGACGATAGAACAACTTTCATGTTGAACGTTTTTTGATCAGAGGTCATCTTGAGGGTCAAATAGCTCGCGCAAAAGATCTCTTTACTCGCGCTACCAATCAGACATGGCGTGTGGTGGGGCGCGCCATATTTCGCCTCGTGACAGGGCTGCACTCCGATTGCTCTAACTTTTGCATACGAACTCAGATTTGGACGATTTTTATAACAAAATCGATCGTTTCGACGAGACGAAGACAATCCATGTAGATCATTTTTCCATTTGAGGTCGTCTTGGGGGCTTAATCGGCCAAATTGTACTCTGAATATAAGTTCTTAGTACTTTGAGCATAGTTTCGGCCTTCGAGATGAAATCGGACGGCGATGACCCAAACTTCAAAGATGTTCATATCAACAATACGGAACTCTTTCATGAAGATCACTTCTCCATTTGAGGCCATCTTAAATAAGTTATTGACCGTGCCAAAATCTGGTGTCAACACATGCCCCCCTGTTTTTCGGCAAAACTTGCGTGCCGAAAAATAATTTGCAATGTATTTGTTTTAAGGACGATGTCAACACTCCATCGGCCATTTATTTTTCTCAGGACGATAATTATGTATCGGCCATGTTTATGCTAAGGGCGATAGTTATATATCGGCCGTTGATTTTAACTTCTTGTTCACATCATACCTTGTAACCTATTACCACCAATCGGCTTTAAAAAGATGGGAATGAACCCGTTCCTTGTAGCACTAAGGAAATCAAACTCCGAGAGGTCACGCCCTGTTAAGCAAGTTACATCGGGATGATTCCAATCCACCGATGCATCGGCCAAAGCAACACAAGCCGAATTATCCGCGTGAATGATTTCTACCTCATCATCGATCCATTGTATTAAAAATTGATGCATGGTAGACGGCACACATTGGTTAGCATGAACCCAATCGCGGCCTAATATAACATTATAGTTATCTTGCACCTCGGCGATGAAGAATGTGGTGGCCAAAGTTTTGCTTCCCACGGTGAGTTCCATGCACATCACACCTTTGGCCTCTGTCTTTTCTTTACCCTCGAATCCATTAAGTACCATATTGGTCTTCATCAATGCATCATCATCTAACCCCAACTTTTTGAAGACCGAGTAGGGCATAAGATTTACCACAACACCACCATCAACGAGCATCCTAGCAACCGGCAATCCGTTAATATGACCTTTGAGGTACAATGGCTTCAAGTGTTTCACCGGTTCTCTTGGCTTCTCGAAAATAGCATTCTTAGGACCAAAATTCAGCTGGGCTACCTCCCCTTCTTCATCTATAGCACGAAACTCGGCAGGTAAGTAATATATCATATTAATATCCATACCTTCCCGAACCGGCATAGATTCATAATCCACCATCTCATCTTCATCTCCCAATGTGTATATTGGGCTTAAAGATTCCCCAATTGAAGGGGATGTTTCAGGTAGTGTAGACGATGTAATAGGGGTCGCATCATCCTCTTTTGGTGGTGAAGGTGTTGCTGCAGCTAATGTAGAAGCATCTGTGTTTTGTTTTTGTTTAGGCCTCCACACTTGTTTTGTGAGTGCTATGGGCCGAATTTCACTAAACAATTCGTCCCTTTGCCTCTCCTCTTTGTGTTCTACCTTCTCGTGGTTCCTCATGCGTTGTAACCTCCTTTTCATGGTCTTAGTTAAACCGGGAGGACACCACTTAGGTTGAGTATATTTGGAATCCCTTGGTTTGGCCTTGCTTGTGCTCGCCTCATGATCATCAACCATGGAACCATGCTGAACAATAACAATATCACCATTAGAAGTAACCAGATTACCAACAACCGGCTTTTTGATCTCCTTTTGCTTGTCGCATTCTGAAATTTCCGCATTAGGTGACTTAACACGCCACACTTTTTTATTGGCCTTACTTGGAGAATTTTTTGTTGGCCGATTAGCACCATAACTCAAACGGCCTTGGGTGGGATAATAAAGCCTCTCGCGAGCAGGCCTTCTAGGTGTTGTCCACCCCATATGGAAAGCATAAGGAGCCATTGGGGGCTGCCCCCATCCTCCATTGAAGTCTCTCATGTAATATGGTGCATAGGAGGGTTGTGACATCCATGGTGTCGGTGCCCATGACCCATATGGCCTTGCATAGCGTCGAAACTCTTGCTCCGGAAGCGATCTTGAACGCTTCGAATGTGATGGCCGATTAGAGATAGAACCGGCTGCTTGACTTGCATATTTGGATAGCAGCATATCAAAAGTTGGCTTGATTCACTTGCGCTTAGCTTCACTCTTTCCCCACTTGCCAACTTCTGAATTCTTGGGCTTGATAAATTTAACATGAGTATCTTCTTGTACTTGTGGTTGCCCCCCGAGTACGGGATTTTTTATGGTGATCTTCAATACTTCCTTGCCATCGGGTTGCTTATCAAGCACAACCTCTCTTCCCAAGACTTTGTCGCCCTCCTTGCCTTTCCTGGGTTCACCAATAACAACATTATCTTTATTAGCAGATTCGGCTATGCTAGGCCGAATTAACATTTTCTTTCCCTCCAAGTCCATGGTGTTCATCGGAAAGGGTTGTTTATCAACTTGCATCTCAGCAAAATTCAATCGTCCATCATTAATGGCCGATTGTATCTGTCGTCGAAAAACATTGCAATCGTTAGTAGCATGGGAAAATGAATTATGGTATTTGCAATAAGCACGCCGTTTCAGCTCCTCAAACGGCGGTATGGTGTGTGATATTCTAATCATCTTATCTTGCAAGAGTGCATCAAATATTTTATCACACTTTGATATATCAAAAATAAACCTCATCTCCTCACCACGATTCTTGCGAATCGGCTTAAGAGCATTGCACATATAGGGTTTGGCCTTTGAGGACCAAACAAATTCAGTAGTATAGACATCAACCTCATCGTCCGAATTATCATCATTGTGTTCAACCATATGCATTCTAGGACGATCGGTTGTAGACCTATGGACCTCTTTACTTCGACTCTCTTGGGCCAAAGCTTTTTGTAAGACTTGATTAATGCTCAAAAACTCATAACTTTCTAGCCTCTCTTTAATGTGAGTTTTCAAACCATTAAGAACAAGATCTGCCAAGTCTCTCTCAGTTATCACTAAGCTATAACATCGGTTTTTTATATCTCTAAATCTCTTGACATAATCGATGACCGATTCATCATGTTTCTGCCTAACCGATGTAAGATGTGACAACTTTAGCTCATTATCGCCGCTATAAAAGTGATCATGAAACTTTTGCTCTAATTGCGACCATAAGAGAATTGAGCCATGTGGTAAAGCTGCAAACCATGAAAATGCGGTACCAATTAAAGATAATGGAAATAAACGCACTTTCAATTCTTCCATGGAACTTGCTTCACCCAACTGTGCTAAATACTGACTCACATGCTCCCAAGTTGTTTTCGTACCCTCACCACTAAATTTAACAAAATCAGGAACCTTATAACCTTGAGGGTAAGAAATTGCATTGAAGTGTTCAGGATAAGGCTTTTGATACACACGACTCTTTACTTTCGGCTCGTTTCCGAAAGTTTCTTGAAACATCTTATGCAAATCCTCCCTTAATTTAGCTAAAATTGGATCCGAGGTAGATGAAGATGTTTGTGGCAATGACATAGGAGCAACCTGAGTACTAGCTATTGGTGCAACTTGTGGGATGGGCGCCGAACCATAATTCGGCGGAAGACCAAACATGCTTGCACCTATGGGTGGTGTGACAAAGTGATTTGGCGTTGACGCCGAATTGGGCATACTCATAATAGGATTAGGGTATGTAGGTGCAGGCACAAGCTGGTTGGTTTGAGTAGGGCAAAAATTCAACGGCATATTATATTGTTGTTGCATAGGTGGTGCCGATGAAATAGGTAAAATTGGACTAGGGTTTTCAGATATACCAACAGTACCACTAGATGATGGAGGCATATTTTTCTAAGCATTAGCACTAGCCACAAAAGAATTGTATGCCATCACATTACCCTTACTAACAAGACTTTCAATCACAGCCACTTGCTCTGGAGAAAAAACTTTACTCACAGTGATTACATCTTGTTCGTCGATGAGGGGAGGAAAATTGACGTTTCCAACCGGAGTGATGTTGCCTTGACGGTCCTTCTTGAAACTTGAAAGAAACGCTTCCAAATCCTCCTCCTCGCGCTTCTTCTTGAGCGCCTCAAAAGCCTCTTCACGCTGCTTCTTGCGCGCTTCGTAGGCTTGGCGATGTGCATCCGATAGTTCATCAAGACCGGGCTTAATGATGTTATCGGTGTCAACTTCTGAGGGCTTGGGGAGATTAGACATGGTTGATGATGATTCTTGATCTTTCGTCCCCAGCGGAGTCGCCAAAAAGTGTGTTCGCACACGAACACGTCACCGTGTACCTCCGACGCCGAGGGTGATGCACCGCAGCTCACGCCGAAGGAGACCCGTCCGGAAGCGCGGTACGCAAGCAATCCGGCGGGTGCTTTTTAGGACCCGAAACCCCACGCGCCCGGGAGGGACCCCGTCTGGACGCGCGGCGGCAATGGGCTTCCCTAGGTCGGTTCGCCCGCCCCTAGAGCCTCGAGGATCGCTGCCCTTCAACACGAAGAACGAACGAAGAACGAGAGAGAAAGAACAAGGGAGGGATGTAAAACTAGGGTAAAAAGTAGATGAGTTTTGTGATTGTGTGTTGTTGTTCAATCGGCCGTCACCCCTTAGGTATATAAGAGGCGGCTGGACTTCCCGTGCAAGAAAAAGGATTGGATTCACGTCCAAAACCCTAGTCAAATTCGGATTGGTCTTGTCCGAACTTTCCAAAACTGTTCGGTTTAAACTGGCTGCACCTTGCGGGTCTTTTTTGTGGTGGTAAACGATCTCGGATGAGAACGAGTCCAAAAGTAATCTTGACCGTTTCGACGATACGAACAACTTTCATGTTGAACGTTTTTTGATCAGAGGTCATTTTGAGGGTCAAATAGCTCGCGCAAAAGATCTCTTTACTCGCGCTACCAATCAGACATGGCGTCTGGTGGGGCGCGCCATATTTCGCCTCGTGACAGGGCTGCACTCCGATTGCTCTAACTTTTTCATATGAACTCGGATTTGGACGATTTTTATATCAAAATCGATCGTTTCGACGAGACGAAGACAATCTGTGTATATCATTTTTCCATTTGAGGTCGTCTTGGGGGCTTAATCGGCCAAACTGTACTCTGAATATAAGTTCTTAGTACTTTGAGCATAGTTTCGGCCTTCGAGATGAAATCGGACGGCGATGACCCAAACTTCAAAGATGTTCATATCAACAATACGGAACACTTTCATGAAGATCACTTCTCCATTTGAGGCCATCTTAAATAAGTTATTGACGGTGCCAAAATCTGGTGTCAACAGATTATTGAATATTTTTCAAACAAACAATTTCTAAATCTGCAATCAATTTTTGTATTCAGAGATGATTTTCAATCCACAAGCACTCTTTCTAAATCATGCTAAATTTATGAACATTTATTGAATTTGGGAGCATTTTTAAATCCGGAACAATTTTCAAAATCATGAACTATTTATGACTGCGAATAATTTAAGAATCCAACATTTTTGTGAATGTGTGAACAATTAAAAAAAATCTACGATAATTTTTTGAATTCATGATTTTTTTTCATTCAACATTTTTGGAATCTGTAAATAATTTTTCAATTTCCCGAACATTTTATAAATTGGCTAACTTTTTTTTTCATATTTGCAAACTATTTTATGATTCCTTGGATTTTCTTTTTTAAACTTGGTCACGTTCCTCATGGGCATTTTTATCTAATTTTCAAAATATAAATACCTGTAAACCAACCGAGTCGGATCCTGCATGCGAATAAATATAACGGGCCTAATTGGTTGGCTCAGCGGGCACTGCCCG
Source organism: Triticum timopheevii (assembly GCA_963921465.1). Taxonomy (NCBI): domain Eukaryota; kingdom Viridiplantae; phylum Streptophyta; class Magnoliopsida; order Poales; family Poaceae; genus Triticum; species Triticum timopheevii. The sequence continues at coordinate 605,315,775 of OY997274.1, read as the reverse complement.
GTGCCAATCACAAAGTATCCGCGTGTTACGCGCGAGACAAGAGCGCAGGAGCTATATCTCGCCTATTACTAATCATCCAGCCACATACATCTCTTCCACTACTTAACTCGTGCCCAAACTGTTATTTTTTGTTTTTATATTTCTTTCCTTTCCTTAATCTTTTCTCATTTCCATTTTTCTAGTTCGTTTTCATTTTCCGTTCATTATGTTTCATTTTCCCTTTTCAAATACAATGAAGTTTTTTCAATTTGATGATTGTTTTTCAAATTTGGCGAACTTTTTTCAAAATTGATGAATTTTTTTTCAAATTCAATGAACTTTTTTCACATCCGATGAACTTTTTTCGAAAATTATTGATTTCTTTTTTCAAATTCAGTGAACTATTTTCAAAATGAATGATCTTTTTCAAATCCGATGAATTTTTTAAAAATGGATCTTTTTTGTTGAATTCGGTGAAATTTTTTGTCATAATCGATTGACTTTTTTAAAATTTTAATGAACGTTTTTGGAAAATTGATGAACAATTTTTCAAAATTTCAACTTCTTCCCGAATTCGATGAACTTTCTCAAAATTGGAAAAAAATCGAAGTTTCAGAACTGTTGTTCAAAGTCAGTGAACATTTTCAAATTCACGATTTTTGTATTTGTTTAATTTTTTCCTCAAATTCAATGGGACCAGTCAATTGCGCCTGGTCAAACTCGATCGAGAGTCCAGCCCATAGAGGAGAGCGTGTGAGCGCCTGCTACACTACTACCTGGCGCTAAAGGCGCTGGGGAGATGCGGGGGAGAGGTCATATGTGTCGCATTTTGCGTCAAATTGCCGCCGAAACGCACAGGGGGCACCACCGAGTGGGCCGGCCCATTAGCGGCACTGCAGCGAGCGGACAAACCTCGCAAAAAAATTAGCGTCCCCGCGGGGAATCGACCTCGCGACTTGTGGCTGCTGAATGCTTGTAGCTAGCCAATCGAGCTGATGGCACGTTCCTGAATGCTGTGCATCGCGAAATAATAGAAGAAGTTCGGGGAGGGACTGATCAAACATGTGATGTAGCGACACGAACAAGGCAATGTAGGGGTATTTTTAGAAGCTCCAAATCTTTCTTTTGAAAGCGTGAACATTTTTTAAAAACACAAACAAAATTTGGAAATTCAAACTTTTTTCAAAAAAAAAACAAAAATTAGGAACCACAAAAGTATTTTGAATTTGTGAAGAAATTTGTTGAAAAATGGGGAAATTTCTGAAATTCTAAACAAAATTTTAAAGCCCAAACATTATTTGAAACTCCCCGAACAATTTTTGAATTTGTGAACAAATTTTGAAAATGAGCACATTTTTTGAAATTGTGAACACATTTTTTATGGGAACATTTTTGAATTTCTGAACAAATTCTGAAAGCCTGAACATTATTTAAAACTCCCCGAACAATTTTTGGATTTCTGAACAAATTTTGAACACAAGAACATTTTTTGAATTACGAACAGAAATTTATGGGAACATTTTTGAAATTCTGAAAAAAATTTCAAAGCCCGAACATTATTTGAAACTCCCCGGACAATTTTTGAATTCGTGATCAAAACTTGAAAATGAGAAGATATTTTAAAATTATGAACAAAATTTTGAAACCACGAGAAATTCTGATTTTTTTTACACACGGACATTTTTTTGAGTTTGTAAACAAATTTCACAATGAGAAAATATTTTTAAATCTTAACAATTTTCGAAATTTTCGAACAAGTTCGAAAATAAAAATTAACTTGAAAAAAAATTAAACAAAAATGAAAATGTTCAGAATTTCGTGAACATTGTTTTGAAAAAATAATTAGAAAAGATGCGAACATTTTTCAAAAATTCCTGAACAAACTTTGAAAACAGAAATATTTTGAAAATAAGGAGCAGTTTTGAATTTAGGAACAAAATCTGGAAACAGAAACATTTTTCAAAATTTAAATTTTTTAGAATCTTGAACATTTCCGGAAAAAGGAAAAAATGAAAAAAATGAAAAAGGAAAAGTAAAAACAAAAAAAACGGTTCAGGGAACCTTTTTTTTTTGAGGGAAGGTTTCCAAAACCGGATGGTGTAGTGCCAACGCGATCTAAGGGCCGGCCCAGTCGCGTCGGCTCGCCGCTCGCCTGAGCGTTTCTCTGGCAACTTGCCGCAACGAGCGGCAAATAGGAAATTCCGGAGCGGGGTTCCTATACGGCGCGTACCCTCCCTCGCTCGCTGCTGTTAACATGGGCTGGCCCATTTTGGCTTTCACCCCCCAACCAGTTTTGGGAAGTTTCTAGAACCTTCCCTGAAACGGGGTTTTCGTTTTTTTGTTTTTCTTTTTCTTTTCATTTTTACTGTTTTCTTTTCCAATTTTGAAAATCTATTAATTTGTGATTTATTTTTCAAGTCGTTAACTTTTTTTGAATTGATCAATTTTTTTTTCAAAACGACAGTTTTATTTTTACTAATTTATGTAATTCTCCAAACTTTTTATAACTCACGAACATTTTTTCGAAATTGTGAACATTTCCCTAAATTTTTGAACATTTTTTAGAAATTTGTGGACATTGTCTTAAGTCATGAACATGTTTTTGAATTTATGAACAGTTTTTCTAAATAACGAACATTTGAAAATTATAGACTAAATTTTCAAAATCTTGTACATTTGTTTCCAAATTTGTGTACATTTTATGAATTAGCGAACATTTTTTTCGAACCTTGAACATTTGTTTTCAATTTCTTGAACATTTTTAGAATTAGCAAATATTTTTTTGAACCGGAACGTTTTCTTTTAAAATTTTTGAATGCTTTTCGAATTAGCGCACATTTTCTTGAATCGTGAACATTTTTTTCAAATTGACGAACATTTTTCGAATTAGCGAACATCTTTTTGTATCGTGAACATTTTTCTCAAATTCGTGAATTTTTTTTTCGAATTAGCAAACTTTTTTTGAATCATGAACATTTTTTTCAAATTGACTAATATGTTTTGAATTCGCGAACATTTTTTCAAATTTGTGAATATTTTTTAATTTAGCGAGCATTTTTTTTGAATGATGAACATTTGTTTTCAAATCCACAGACCTTTTTTGAATTAACCAACATTTTTTGAATCATGATTTTTTCAAAATCATGAACATTTTTAAGTTTGTGGACATCTTTTACAAATTATTGAATAGTTTTTTAATTCCTGAGCTTTTTTCTCTAATCATGAATTTGTTTTGAAATCGTGATTGTTTTAATAAAATTAGCAACTTTTTCTTAAATTTTACAAGTTTTTGATATCCCAAATTACTGAAAAAAGGTAAAAACAAAAAAAAGGCAGCGTCCTGGCCCGCACATGGGCCGGCCCAGGAGTGCACGCGCTCGCTTCTTTCCGCAGAGCGTAGGTCGCCATATAGGCGCTCCCGGGGAGGAGCTCTCAGTCGGAAAACTCTATTCGCCGCATTGTGCGCCGAATTGACGAGGCTCCGCACAACCCTGGGAAGCTTTGGGCTGGCCCAGTTGCGGTTACCACCGGTTTTGGGAACCTTCTAGGAGGTTCCCTGAACCGTTTTTCGTTTTTATCCGTTTTTCTTCTTTCTTCTTTTTTCTTTTTTTATTTCTGTTTCTTTTTTCCCTTTTCCTTTTTTCTTTTTCCTTTTTTTGTTTTCTGTTTCTTCTTTCAGTTTTCCTTTTCAAATTTCTTTTTGCGGTGGAGATTTCCTTTTCAAGTTAATTTCTCTTTTCAACAAATTTTCTTTCTTTTGTATTTTATTTCCTTTTTTTCTTCTCTTATCTCCAAACTTTTTTCAAAATATTCAAGTTTGTTCATGTTCCCAAAAAAGTTCAGCTTTCGAAAAATGCTCTCAAATTCAAAAAAAAATCTCAATACAGAAAAAGAAAATCAAAACTTTCGAAATTCAGAAAATGTACCAGATTTTAATTTTTTGTTCACGTATTAAAAAAGTTGACACTTGCAACTTTGTTAGGATTTTTTCAAAAATTGCTCTCCGTTTCAAAATTAGTTCTCAAGATTCAAAAAATGTTCATGCATTAAAAATTTGTTCGCGCTTCGAAGTTTGTTCTCTGTTTCTTTTCTTTATGTTTTTTTAATTTCACAACTTCGCAAAATTTGTTCGCAAATTTAAAAAAAATGTTTGTTTTTTCTATTTTTGTTTGTGAGTTTCAATAGACGTTCCTATTTAAAAAGCGTCCATGTTTTCAAAAGAAAATTGCATTCAAAAAATGTTTAGGAATTTCAAAAAGTGTTCCAGCTTTCCAAATTTGTTCACAAATTTATAAAATGTTCATGTTTTCAAATTTTTTTCCCATTCCAAAATTTGTTAAGAAATTTCAAAAAATGTTCATATTTACAATTTTTGTTTGGAGTTTCGGAAAATGTCCCATTTCCAATTTCTTTTTGCTAATTTGAAGAAATGTTTGTTTTTTCAAATTTGGTTCTGGTCTTTCATCAAATGTTCACGTGCAAAAGTTGTTCGTGTTTCCAAATTTTGTTTTTGAAATTTGAAAAAAATTTCCTGTTCATTTTTTGGGTAGTGTAAAAAATGTTTCTGTTCTAAATAATATGTTCGCATCTCGAAAATTCGTTTGTGTGTTGAAAAATGTTTGAGTTTTCTTAAAATTTGTAAATAGAGCTAATAATGTCCGCGTTTGATAAAACATTCACGTTTTGTTTTTGAAAAAAAAATTGTGTTCGAAGTAGATTTTGCTTGTTGTACGGGCGTCCTAAGATCATTTAGTAACGCATTGTCAGAATACATAAAACGCTAGTCAGGTGGACTGGCAAGGAGCACGCGGTCGCAACCATCTGGTCGCCAGTTCGATTTCTGGGATCACGCCTGGCTCATTTTTTTGCTTCCCTTTTTTCTCACGCGGTACAGCTCGATGGGCCGGCCCAGTCGGGCTGCCTCCCAGTGCGTTGCATCAATAATTTGGCGCAAAGAGCGTCCAGTAGGAGCTCCCCTCTCAGTCATCCATTAACCTCATCTATCTATAGGGGATCCACACAGTGGGCCAGCCCAAGTTAGCAACTAGCAGTTTTGGGTAGCTTCAAATACCGTTTTGTGGAACCTTCCACCCGGGTTGGCTGATTTTGAGAAGGTTCCACGCATTGTTTTATGTGTTTTTCATTATTAGTTTTCATCGGTGTTTATTTATTTTTAGGTTTTTCTTTTTTTTTTCAAAATACTAGTTGACATTTCTGAAATACGGGTTGAACATATTTTGTATAGCAGTTGGATATTTTTAAGATACACTTTAACCATTTTTCAAATACTCGTCGAATATTTTTCCAAATACATGTTTAACATTTGTTAAATACTCATTGAACATCTTCTAATAAATGACGACATTTTTTTAATGCACATTGAACATGTATCATAAATGTTATGAATATTTTTTGAACGTGCAAACATATTTTCAAAGTCATGAACATGTTTGAATGGTACAAAAAATTCTTATCATAATTATCCAAAAGACATTGCATTGTATGAATACATGTTGAACATTTTCCAAATACACAATGATTTTTTTAAAATACTCATTGATCATTTTTTCAAATACATGTTAAACATTTCTCAAATGCTCATTGAATATTTTTAAATACACAAAGAAATTTTTTAAAACACACATAGAACATTTTTGAAAAAGGTCATGAACATTTTTTAAAAACTGTGAACGGTTTTTCAAATGTTCTGAACCTTTTTTTAATGGTAAATATTTTTATGAAAATTATGAAAACAAATATTTACATTGTATGAACATTTAAAAACTTGTCACGAACAATTTTAAATGTGTGAATATATTTTTAAAGATGATGTACAATTTTTGGAGCGATATAACTCTTTTTTATGAATATTCTAAAGGCGATCAGTGATGGGATGTTAATACAGATTTGCTTATTGTTGGGCCAGCCATTGTTGTCTTTGACGTGACCCCTTAAATTTAGTACATTCCAATCTCCTGTCCACTCCACAATCCACATGTATCTAGCATGAGTCCTTCCTGGCCTTTACCGTCCCGGGCGTTGACTGCCGCAAATCTCTCTCCCTTCCCGTACTTGTATTCCTTCCCGCGTACCTGTTGGGGAACGTAACAATAATTTTCAAAATTTTCCTACGTATCACCAAGATCAATCTAGGAGATGCTAGCAACGAGAGAGAGGGAGTGCATCTTGATACCTCTTGAAGATCGCGAAATGGAAGCGTTACAAGAACCCGGATGATGGAGTCGTACTCGCGGCGATTCAAATCGCGGAAGATCCGATCTAGCGCCGAACGGACGACGCCTCCGCGTTCAACACACGTACAGCCCGGGGACGTCTCCTCCTTCTTGATCCAGCAAGGGGAGAGGAGAAGTTGAGGGAGAGCTCCGGCAGCACGACGGCGTGATGGTGGGGCTTGTGGTATTTCCGCAGTGCTTCACCAAGCTCTATGGAGGAGGAGGAAGTGTTGGAGGAGGGAGGGGTTGCCCCAGGGGGAGAACATATCATGTACTCCCGATGATGTAGTACTCCGGCTGCAACGTGTGCTGCACAACTGTCGGATTGAAAATCTAGGTACATGATGTAATGCGAAGTACTCAGCTTGTCAAATTTGCAGAAAGTCCCCCATATAGATACAGAATCACCAACGTTTAATACGTTATCTTCAAAAGCTGTGCCACCCAGTTTGGAACAGAATGAACAGAGACATCATGTGCCTCTGTAGCTTGTTGTCTCATGATGATGCATTCATCCAACACGTATAAATACGACAACAGCCCCATGGTACAGAGAGAATCATGACTTTCCAAGATGGAAAACATATATATATATATATATGTTTTACATACAAAGTGCACAACATGAACCTCATTCAGCAAGTTTATTTGAGAAGGTACAGCTAGTTCTAAGAAAATAAAGTGATAGGAAGTCCATGAACCAAGATTTGGTTTCATAAATCCTGCACCAAAGATGGAATGACCAGAACATCAGGTGTGTTAAACACCTTTCTGAACTCAGAAGGCAACACATCAACAACCATCTCAATATTTCGTGGCTCATAGTAGGACAGTTTGAATGCTTTGTGAACGACATTCATGACAATACACATTAGTCTCATGCACATAACTAGAGTTGCAGCCAGCAGTTACAAGCAATGTATAGAAGATTAGTAGGTACACATATATTGCGACAGATTCAACATGGTGTACTTGAACTAGGTCCATATATCACATTAACAAACACATTTTTCATCCATTATTTAACGCAAAGTAAAGGTTGTCCGCTCCCTTTGGTGGGTTGTGCTGCAAAATATTAAACAAGTACAAGTCAAAGGTTTGCAAACATACTAAACATGTTTTAACCGATGAGGAGCAAAATATAAATACCCCTGTCATGTTTGCCTCGTTAACTAGAACAATATGCTGATGTTGAACCTTCTTGGATGCTACTTGCTCTGCAAACAAGAAGGAAATCAGATTATGAAAACATGACAAAAGATATACTACTTAGATTATGGTTTATTGACCTTTTTCCTTTTGTTAATGGCCTCCTCTGAACCCCTCTTCAATCTCTTGCCACTGCCCTTTGTATTTGCAATATCAGGGGGATGAATATTGATGATGCTTGTGAATGTCGTTCCAATAAAGGATTCAAACTCTTGAACTTTACTTTGTTCGGCAAGTGGCGCCGTCTGCCTCAAGTGTGCAAGAGCATCAGCAACAACTTTGTTTAAGTATTCCATCTTGTCCTCACAATGTTTAGCTTCATGCAATGCCAAGCTGAACCGCGAGCATGTTTGTGAGTACAATTTCTTGATGATAGGTGAAAGAGAAGTAGATGACCCTTCCATCTCATGTCCATTGGCATCATAGCAAAGATGTCGTGCAACCATTTTAGTACACCTATGCAGCACATATTGGCTAGGAATTTCATTACACCCATCATTCTTTAAGACAACAATGATGTGAGAGCAAAGGATGCCCAATGATTCAAACATTCGACAGGTACATTGTGCAGCCTTTGTATTAGTGTTGAAGCAGACTGTTCTTATCCTTCCACTAAGGTCACCAGTGCTTGTGGTTTGGACATCACCCACCTGCTCAATGGTTTTTACATGACGACGATCCCTAGCAGCCACCACCTCACGTTGGAAAGCAACAAAAAATATTGTGAGTATACACTTCTCTGGCATGAGCCTCAATTCCCCAGCAAGTCTCGAGTACTGGCAAGGTATGAAGTGCACAATTATCCTCTTGCAACTCCTTTTGTCGTTGCTCTTCCAAAGTGGTTTCAAATCTTACCCAAAACTCAATCAAGGTAAGCTTTCGGTTAGTGAAGTGTCAAAAAAATGCATTCTCACTCTCAGATCTAGATGTTGTACGTAATATTCCACCAAGGGAGAACTCCATAAAGTATGCTGGAATCCATGATTCCTGTAAACCATACTTCTCTTTCAACCATTCATTATCCTCTAGGCCAAACTCAGAAATTATTGAGGACCACCGTGATTCGAACTCATCTGGAGTCTCTGATCCCCAGACACATGGCATGAATCGTGGTTTAAAATCTTCATTGTCTCTCAAGACGGGTCCAACCTTTTCAGGGAGTTTCATCAAAATATGCCACATATAAAGTTGATGCTTTGTGTTCGGAAATATAGGTTCTATTCCTCTTCTCATGCTTTGATCCTCATCGGTTATGATTAGCTTTGGTGCAACCCCACACATTGCTTTCAAGAAAGTCTAAAATAACCATTTGTATGATGCAATCTTCTCATTTGACAAAAATGCAGCACCGAATGTAACACAAGATTTGTGATGGTTAACTCCAGTAAAACGGACAAATACCAGGTCATACTTGTTAAACCGATATGTAGAATCGAAGGATACAACGTCACCAAACAATGAATAGTTCTTTCTACATATACTATCAGCCCAGAAAATATTTGTCAGTTTATTGTTCTCATCTACCGGGTAATCAAAGTAGAATGCTGGATTGGCCTTTTTTTATTTTCCATTATATCTACTATAAGTTTGTCCATCTGCTCCCTTAATCGCTGCCTTGAAATCACGCTGACAGTTTTGTAAGTCACGTTTTGTGCAACCGATATTTTCTGGCCCACCCTTCTCTATGCTAAGCAAGCGAAATTTTTTTGAAGTGCCAAGCAATGCCTTACTGCATGTAAATAATTTGTTTCTCAAATCACTAGTTACCTCTCTATTTGACCTGATGAGATGCCTCTTACTTGGTGAGACAAGTTGGTGCGTGTGCGATTGAACAAACTGGACGACCTCGTACTTGTTGTCATCTTGCCTCTTCAATCCCATCATAGCCTCGCAACCGCATCTGCTTATCTTGATATTTCTTTTAGCCTTTTTTCTCCCCACTTCTTGAGTAACTTGACCTAGATCCACTGATTTTCTCTTCCTCCAACCTTGTCTTGCGCAAACATACTTCTTCCGATTATTACACCACCCTCTCCTTTGTGTTGTGTCCATATGCGTACAGAGAAGCCAACCTCATGAGCATACATTCTATAGAATGCCAAACCTGCCTCCCAGCTATCAAATCGCATTCCAATTGAGGGTTGTAGGCTGTCATCACACTCTGGCTCGTAAGTTGACCCCTGCGTAAGTTAACACAATGGATTAGGTCCAGAACTAAAACCCATGAAACTAGTAAATGAAATCACTAAGTAATAAACTTACACACGCGGGTAGGCTACTGGTTCTTTTCGGTGTGCTGTAATGATCTTCATCATTTATGCCGAATCTCATTTGGACCTATCAATGTTGTTTGAACTTAAGTCAAGTGTGACACGCACACATGAAACATGAGTAATATGACAAAGAAATACCATGGAAAAATTGTTGGCATCATCTTCAAGTCGCATCGCTGTAGTTGACCCGAGACTTGGAGCAATACTAGTCATTGACTCCATCATTCCCTGCTCGACGCAGCAAAAAGTGTAAGATATTACATGCAGGTGCCCCTAATTAGCTTGTCAACGAGGTCTAAAAAGTAAGTAGAGATGAAAGAAAATGTCTAATGCAACATTTAGATGTACTAAAGAAAAAGAGAGAAAACGGTGCTAATGAAGAACATTCCTGAGTACACCAGCATATATTTCCCCGCACGAGTTCTTTGTCCACTTACATGGACCCAACGACCGTACGCCACCAAAACCATCTCATGTGCTGCTTAATTTGCTCCTTCTAGTTAATTAAGTGCAGATTCATTGCTTATATGCCGGTTACTAACTCCATCCTAACTGGAATGGTGGTCGGTCCTTAAGAGAGAGATAGTAGCAGAGGATGAAATGAAATTAACTATTGTATAATTGCTTGCATCCACTGATTTCAGAACAAACAAACATAAATGTTCAAGCAGTAGCTTATATTTTTCGGACTACTCAGTCTTCAACCACACATAGGATTAGGATGGACATGAAGAAAATGAAAGGAATCTGAACCAAAACTTGCAGAAATATGGATTATGCTGCATCTAACTTGTCTTTTCTTATTGTTTCCTTTCCTTCTAATGAAAACAATCTTGCTTATCCATACTGCATTTTCTCTCTTGGTTGTGTCAGCATGATTGATTCTACAATATAACGATTCAACGACATCCAGATGATCTGACTAGATGTGCATGGACTTGCTACTATTAACCTCCATTAATTTGTACAAGTTCTACGTGCTTCATCCACAACACACACAAAACTAAATGTTCTAAGTTGCTGACATTTTTCTGTACGTAAATTGCTGACATTTTTACTTCGAACTCAGTTAAAATTACTTCGAACTCATTTCAGGCCATAAATTGCAGACATTTTTTCTATTTATAATTTCTCGAATATGTAGTCTAAGCAAAATATAGCAAGTTATTTTAGTGATATATTGCCTGCGCCCTGATACAGAGAGAGATCACCACATTTTACTCAAACAAGATTAGCTACATCTAACACAATCAACATAAAGGGTTGATGGATTAGAACCAAAATACACGTATAAGAATGCAGGTCTGTAACATCTAAAAGGATACCTGAAGGCTGGAGTTCTCTTCTCCGGCGACGACGGATCTAGCCGCTGGTGGATGGCGGAGGTAGGCGCCGGGTGTGGTGGGGGGTGGCGCGGAGGTGGAGAATGGAGGCACGGGGATGGGGCAGCTGTTCGTTGTACGTCGGACCATGGCGAGGTCGCAGGGCAGCCGCTGGTGAGGTCGCAGTACAACACACAGCCAGGTCCGCCGCCGGAGCCCTGGATCCTATCTGTTCGTGTTCGCTCAGCTTGGGGCAGCATAGGTTGGATAAACTTACGCCTATTCTGTACTTAGCTGGGGTGCTTTTTGCAAAAGCTTAAGGCTGGGGCGTTCTGGTCCCATCCCGTCCCTTCATTCCGTACCCAACGTTTGGGATGTGCAGGGTGCAGCCGGAGCATGGAATCCCAGGATATTTTCCCGCGGCAGCCCTCCCACCCCCCACTATTTATAGGGGAAGGGGAGAGGGGGCCGGCCCCCTTAGATCCCATCTAGGGCTTGTTCGGTTAATCCTCCTCCGAAGAGGGTTGGAGGGGATTGGCATAGATTGAGATGTATTTTGACTTGTAAGAGGTTTAAATCCCCCTTAAACCCCTTCAATCCACTCGGATCCACACGTAACCGAACAAGGCCCTAGGGGGGAGCTTGCCCCCCAAGTTTGGTGGGAGGCGCCCCCACCCACTAGGGTTTCCAACCCTAGGCGCCTTGGGCCCTTGGGGGGCGCACCAGCCCACTGGGGGGCTGGTTCCCACCCATTAAGTCCCCCGGGACAGGTGGCCCCACCCGGTAGACTACCGGACACCTTTCGATGGTCCCCGTACAATACCGATAACCCCCGAAACTATTCAGGTGACTGAAACTGAACTTCCTATATATAAATCTTTACCTCCGGACCATTCGAGAGCTCCTCATGACATCCGGGACTCCAAACAACCTTCGGTAACCACATACTATTTCCCATAACAACTCTAGCGTCATCGAACCTTAAGTATGTAGACCCTACAGGTTTGGGAACCATGCAGACATGACCGAAACATCTCTCTGGTCAATAACCAACAGCGGGATCTGGATACCCATGTTGGCTCCCACATGTTCCACGATGACCTCATCGGATGAACCACGATGTCAGGGATTCAATCAATCCCGTATACAATTCCCTTTGTCCAACGGTATGTTACTTGCCCGAGATTTGATCGTCGGTATCCCTATACCTCATTAAATCTCGTTACCGGCAAGTCTCTTTACTCATTCCGTAACGCATGATCCCGCGACTAACTCCTTAGTCACATTGAGATCATTATGATGATGCATTACCGAGTGGGCCCAGAGATACCTCTCCGTCATATGGAGTGACAAATCCCAGTCTCAATTCGTGCCAACCCAACAAACACTTTCGGAGATACCTGTAGTGCACCTTTATAGCCACCCAGTTACGTTGTGACGTTTGGTACACCCCAAGCATTCCTACGGTATCCGGGAGTTGCACAATCTCATGGTCTAAGGAAATAATACTTGACATTAGAAAAGCTCTTAGCAAATGAACTAAACGATCTTCTGCTATGCTTAGGATTGGGTCTTGTCCATCACATCATTCTCCTAATGATGTGATCCATTATCAGTGACATCCAATGTCCATGGTCAGGAAACCACAACCATCTATTGATCAACGAGCTAGTCAACTAGAGGCTTACTAGGGACATATGTCGGTCTATGTATTCACACATGTATTCCGGTTTCTGGTTAATACAATTATAGCATAAACAACAGACAATTATCATGAACAAGGAAATATAATAATAACCATTTTATTATTGCCTCTAGGGCATATTTCCAACAGTCTCCCACTTGCACTAGAGTCAATAATCTAGTTACATTGTGATGAATCATACACCCATAGAGTTTTGGTGTTGATCATGTTTTGCTCGTGGAATAGGTTTAGTCAACGGATCCGCGACATTCAGATCCGTATGCACTTTACAAATATCTATTTCTCCATCTTGAACATTTTCACGAATGGAGTTGAAGCGACGCTTGATATGCCTGGTCTTCTTGTGAAACCTGGGCTCCTTAGCAAGGGAAATAGCTCCAGTGTTGTCACAGAAGAGATTCATCGGGCTCGACGCATTGGGAATAACTCCTAGGTCGGTGATGAACTCCTTCATCCAGATTGCTTCATGTGTTGCCTCTAAGGCTGCCATGTACTCTGCTTCACATGTAGATCCCACCACGACGCTTTGCTTGCAACTGCACCAGCTGACTGCCCCACCATTCAAAATGTAAACGTATCCGGTTTGTGATCTGGAGTCATCCAGATCTGTGTCGAAGCTAGCATTGACGTAAACCTTTACGACGAGCTCTTCGTCACCTCCATATACGAGAAACATATCCTTAGTCCTTTTCAGGTACTTCAGGATATTCTTGATCGCTGTCCAGTGTTCCATGCCGAGATTACTTTGGTACCTCCCTACCAAACTTACGGCAAGGTTCACATCAGGTCTGGTACACAACATGGCATACATAATAGACCCTATGGCTGAGGCATAGGGGATGACACTCATCTTTTCTCTATCTTCTGCCGAGGTCGGGCATTGAGCCGTGCTCAATCTCACACCTTACAATACAGGCAAGAACCCCTTCTTGGACTGATCCATATTGAACTTCTTCAATATCTTATCAAGGTATGTGCTTTGTGAAAGACCAATGAGGCGTCTCGATCTATCTCTATAGATCTTGATGCCTAATATGTAAGCAGCTTCTCCAAGGTTCTTCATTGAAAAACATTTATTAAAGTAGGCCTTTACGCTTTCCAAAAGTTCTATATCATTTCCCATCAATAGTATGTCGTGTACATATAATATGAGAAATGCTACAGAGCCCCCACTCACTTTCTTGTAAACACAGGCTTCTCCATAAGTATGCGTAAACCCAAATGCTTTGATCATTTCATTAAAGCAAATGTCCAACTCCGAGATGCTTGCACCAGCCCATAGATGGAGCGCTGGAGCTTGCACACCTTGTCAGCATTCTTAGGATCGACAAAACCTTCCGACAGCATCATATACAATTCTTCCTTAAGGAAACCGCTAAGGAATGCCGTTTTGACGTCCATTTGCCATATCTCATCATAATCATAGAATGCGGCAACTGCTAACATGATTCAGACGGACTTCAGCTTCGCTACGGGTGAGAAAGTCTCATCGTAGTCAACCCCTTGAACTTGTCGATAACCCTTAGCGACAAGCCGAGCCTTATAGATTGTCACATTACCATCCGTGTCAGTCTTCTTCTTAAAGATCCACTTATTTTCTATGGCTTGCCGATCATCGGGCAAGTCTGTCAAAGTCCATACTTTGTTTTCATACATGGATCCTATCTCGGATTTCATGGCTTCAAGCCATTTGTTGGAATCCGGGCCCGCCATCGCTTCTTCATAGTTCGAATGTTCACCGTTGTCTAACAACATGATTTCCAGGACAGGGTTGTCGTACCACTCTGGTGCGGAACGTGCCGTTATGGACCTATGAAGTTCAGTAGCAACTTGATCCGAAGTTTCATGACCATCATGATTAACTTCCTCTCCAGTCGGTGCAGGCACCACAGAAACATCTTCTTGAGCTGCGCTACTCTCCGGTTCAAGAGGCAGTACCTCATCAAGTTCTACTTTCCTCCCACTTACTTCTTTCGAGAGAAACTCTTTCTCCAGAAAGGATCCGTTCTTGGCAACAAAGATCTTGCCTTCAGATCTGAGGTAGAAGGTATACCCAATGGTTTCCTTAGGGTATCCTATGAAGACACATTTTTCCGACTTGGGTTCGAGCTTTTCAGGTTGAAGTTTCTTGGCATAATAATCACATCCCCAAACTTTTAGAAATGACAGCTTAGGTTTCTTCCCAAACCATAATACATACGGTGTCGTATCAACGGATTTAGACGGTGCCCTATTTAAAGTGAATGCGGCTGTCCCTAAAGCATAACGCCAAAATGATAGCGGTAGATCGGTAAGAGACATCATAGATTGCACCATATCCAATAGAGTGCAATTACGATGTTCGGACACACCATTACGCTGAGGTGTTCCAGACGGCGTGACTTGTGAAACAATTCCACATTTCCTTAAGTGCGTACCAAACTCATGACTCAAATATTCTCCTCCACGATCTGATCATAAGAACTTTATTATCTTGTCATGTTGATTCTCTACCTCACTCTGAAATTCTTTGAACTTTTCAAAGGTCTCAGACTTGTGTTTCATCAAGTAGACATACCCATATCTACTTAAGTCATCAGTGAGGGTGAGAACATAACGATAGCCACCTCGAGCCTCAATGCTCATTTGACCGCACACATCAGTATGTATTATTTCCAACAAGTTGGTTGCTCGCTCCATTCTTCCGGAGAATGGAGTCTTGGTCATTTTGCCCATGAGGCATGGTTCGCACGTGTCAAATGATTCCTAATCAAGAGACTCCAAAAGTCCATCTGCATGGAGTTTCTTCATGCGTTTGACACCAATGTGACTAAGGCGGCAGTGCCACAAGTATGTGGGACTATCATTATCAACCTTACATCTTTTGGTATTCACACTATGAATATGTGTAACATCATGTTCGAGATTTAGTAAAAATAAACCATTGACCAGCGGGGCATGACCATAAAACATATCTCTCATATAAATAGAACAACCATTATTCTCGGATTCAAATGAGTAGCCATCTCACATTAAACGAGATCCAGATATAATGTTCATGCTCAAAGCTGGCACTAAATAACAATTATTAGGTTTAAAACTAATCCCGTAGGTAAATGTAGAGGTAGCGTGCCGACGGCGATCTCATCGACCTTGGAACCATTCCCAACGCGCATCATCACCTCATCCTTCGCCAGTCTCCGCTTATTCCGCAGCTCCTGTTTTGAGTTACAAATATGAGCAACCGCACCGGTATCAAATACCCAAGAGCTACTACGAGCGCTGGTAAGGTACACATTAATAACATGAATATCACATATACCTTTGGTGTTGCCGGCCTTCTTATCCGCTAAGTACTTGGGGAAGTTCCGCTTCCAATGACCATTTCCCTTGCAATAAAAGCACTGAGTCTCGGGCTTGGGTCCATTGTTTGGCTTTGATATGTCTCCAACGTATCTATAATTTTTGATTGCTCCATGCTACTTTATCTACTGTTTTGGACTATATTGGGCTTTATTTTCCACTTTTATATTACTTTCACTACTAGAGAAAAGCCTAGCAGTAGCGCGGGATTTGGCCCTCTCAGTAGCGTGGGTACCGGCGTTACTAATAAGGCGCTACAGCTAACATATAGCAGTAGCGCCTATTGTCCCACACTATTGCTATACATGAATAGCTGTAGCGCTCTTTAGAAAAGGGCACTGCTGATATTATCTGCAGCGCCGTTTACAGGGAAGCGCTACTGGTAAGTCGGCGCTACTGCTAAATCCCCCCCTCGCTACTACTAGTTTTATTAGTTTTTTCCCTGCATATTTGTTTTTTATTTGTTTTGCATTTGAATAGGCTTTATACAATAATCTTTAGCATATCATCCACATACAAATGTAATCATAGCATATACATACAATTAGTCTCATCAAATCATGTCATCATCATAATCATCATCCAACACAAAGTGGTCTCTCGTCATCAATCTCGAAAATAACGATACAAGTCTCGATTACTTGCAAATACATTGTCATCCATCTAAACAATGATATACGCGAGAATAGCTATCACTTTGAGTACATGAGTTCGTATCCCTCTCTCGCATTAGCGTGAACCTAAACTAAGTACTGCGTGTCGCTCGAAAACCGAAAACCGGTACGCCTGGGCCTGACACTCCGGCCACTTGTCGTATATATACTCCTGGCGTAGCACTTCTTCGCCATCTATGATCTATGCACCTGCATCGTCACATGAGTCGATGATATGCAACATATATAGTTGAGCAACAGAAAGAGACAGACTTGGCAAAAATAGAAACAACATATCATAAGCATAAATAACAAAGTTCATCGTACCCAAAATGACCTAACTAGAGTGATTTTCACTAGTCGAGGAGGAGGACGGTTTAATTACATCACAAATAAAGTTTCACGGTGCATAACTCAAGTATGGACTAAACGGACACATTGTCATATATCGACGATCACTCCATCATGTCGTGCCATCCATCCAAGTCAGGGAGATAGTCATCGAGCTTAGTGAAAGGCTTCATGTCGAGACGCTAAGAGGCTATCCATGTTCGGATGTCTTCCCGTGACATTTGTCCTTCTGCATGGAACATCCCTGTTTTTCCAACGACCTCATTCATGATGATTTGGGCAAGTTCGTGCTGGATGTTATAGAACTCAGCTGAAGTCGATGATCCTCGATATCTCCTATGTCCTTTGCCCATTGCAGAATATGGGCATCGCCAGATCTAGGTGCCATGTGAAGGTTCTGGTGATCCCGTCGGTACTCCAGCATGTGGTGTAGGACATAGAATCCATCATTAAGAGAATCATTTGGTTGCTGGATGCAGCAGAAGTCGGTCTTATGGCTGAAGGCGACCCTGCCGCCCCTTCTCTTCTTGTCCCTAACCTCTCCACCCCTTGCTTGGTAGTAAAATATAGCACTGTCGAGAACATCTTTGATGTGGGTGTAATCCTTTTTGTGAATGTTCTTCGACGAGTCCAAGTAAAGAGCGTGGGAGAATCGGGGGTAGAGGATGATGAGGACGGCGCGCCCGCCGCTGCGCAAAATAAGTACACCTCAAATTAATTAGCCTCCACCGTGCAAATGAATTATTGAAATCGAAGGAAGGATAGCAGCGCGGATGACTTACACGGGATGATAAGGCACGAGAATCGCCTCCTTGTCCTTATTGGCGAGCATGAAACTGACGATGTAATCCCTCGTGTATTCACGATGCTGTGCACAGACTCCCAAGAAGCCCTCGTGCATGTAGTACGGGTCAGCGACATAGATAAAACATATCTGCTCAACCCCAATGATGTAGTTCATGTGCAAGGCATAAAGGCGGACAAAATTAAAATCCAGCTTCTTCACGTGAAACATGTCGAATATGTAATCGAATCGGAGGAAGAACTTATCCGCGGGGAAGCAGTCGACGTACGACCTTTGCCGTAGAACGTTAACCACGTAGAGTGGGTATCCTGGATCTTTCGAGGCGATGAGGCCTTTCTCTACGCGCAGCACATCGTCATGAAGTCTCCTTAGATCGCCGAATCTGGCCCGTAGCGCTGTTTCAGGTAGGATTGGTCGACCGGGGATATGCCATTTATCCGCATCGGGGATATCTACACGGTCCTGAAGCCGAGGCTGCTGAGGCGGCTGGATCATAGAATCAGCTTTTTTGCCTTTCCTCGCTCTCTTCCTAGGCTTCTTTACCACCGGATGGTTGTCAATAACACGTTGAGACGGTAATTCAGGCACCGACTCATGATGCTCAAACCCTGAGGAGGCGCCAGTATAGACATACTGTTCAGCGCCATCGTCATCCTCATCCTCATCCATGGCGACATCATCAGCGACTAATGGAGCCACCTCCTTACCCCGTCCGCTATCACCCAACCCGACACCCGACACTAATTGGGTAGGTGGGGTGTTGATGTTCATACCTTGCTGAGGCTGCATGCTCGTGGGTGTGCTCCCGGCCGCCTCCAGACGAAGCAGACTCTTTGGCCACAACAGGACCCACCCATTGCAACAATCACCAAGCCGCCACGGGGTCTCGTCGTCATCCCCCACTAGTATTAGAGGAGGAAAATTCTCGTGGCCTGGTTTGACACTGGCCACGGAAACCTTGAAGACGTTCGGGGGGATCGACCGGCTGTGGAACAATGGTTCCTTTGGCTCCATTATCGTCCCCTTCCCCACGTCCACCTTCTGTTCGCCGATGGTGTACAATATGGTGCACGGGGTTTCGTCGGCCTGCAAAGAAAAGTCTGCGACGCGAGACATCCGAAAGGCAACGAAAACGGGAGATTATACATTTATATTGAAGGGGGCCGGTGTGGCAGATACCGTGAGGGCGTCGAGCTCAGCCAAAGAGGAGGCACCACCGAGCACGTTCGGTGCGGCAGCCGATGCGGGAGCCGGTGCGGGAGCCGGTGCAGGAGCAGGTGCGGGAGCCGGTGCGGGAGCATGTGCTGCCAAGAAGTCAGCAAGGGGAAAGTCCTCTGCATTTTTTTTGGATTTTCCCTTGTCCAAGTGTAAACGCCCGTCACCAAGGAAGTAGATATATCTGCAATCGCCTATTTTGCTGCAGCTACCGCTGTTGCGACTGTCTGAGATGATTTCTTCTCAACCGCAATCTCAACCTTCTTGTCGATGCTTTCTTCAGTTAACCTCCGTCTTTCCTTTTTCTCCTCTGTGGTCTCACGGTAGTACTTCTTCCACGTGGCGCCGTCTCTGACACCGTGCACGCGTCCATACGACGGTCGAGTATCCACCGGTTGTTGTTTCAATATGTTCAACGCCCGGTTGAATGGAGTGTCCCACTTGGGCCTCGCCAATGCCTCAGACGGCGAGTCGCTTTCGGCTGCAATCCGGTGCTGCTCTCTCTGCAAAAGTCACAAGGATCGTTTACAAATATGACTAACGTGTGCAGTCGAATTGATCAGAAACTAAAATTACCAGCAGTCTCATGAACTCCGTAATGACCGGTGTTGTCTCATAAACCTTCTTCAGTGGGTCCCAACAGTGGCGGGCCCTAAGGACGTCACGCTCTTGCGGGACGGTGAAATCCGCCAAGGGGTCTGGGATGCCCAGACTCGCGGCTTCCGCGTCCTCCTTGGCCCATTTGGACCTCTTTCCGCCGTAACCACGGCTTCCGAGGTGGTGGGTCCCAATGTTCCTCTTTTGAAGCCCCTTCATGTACTTAGACTTTTCTTTGGCAGCTTCGGCCTCGCAAGCCTCCTTGAATATTTGAAACTGCTCTTCCGTGATTGTCGGACTTTCCTTTACAATCTCGGAGTAGGGTTCCCCGTCATTGATCTTTGATTTCACTCGATTTTTCCAGGCGGCCAACGCGTTGCTAAACTTGGTCATGGCGTGTTTGTTTATCTTCTTCATTGCCGGGTCCTTGTCTGGATCTTCATAATCCTTCTCATTCCGGCCCAGGAACAAGAATATCTGGTGAAACTTCTTTAGGAGGGAGCTCCTCATATTTTCTATCTTCTTTAGATTCTCATCGTTGATGGTGGCGGTTGTCCGTATGATGCAGCCTATTTGATTGCCGTAGCACGCGTGCACTTCCTCGGGCGCCTTTGGCTCAAAATTGCCGTTGTCCACCTCCGTGACCACCAGTCTAGTAGTCCTGAGTTTGTTAGGAACCCATTGCCTCTTTGCTTTCGGTTCTACACCGGCTCCGCTCCCTGAGGCAGCACCGGTCTCATCGCCGGTCTCAGTCTCAGCACCGGTCTGCGTGTCGGTCTCAGCACCGGTCTGCGTGTCGGTCTCAGTCCCCGATGCCACCGGTGGGCCCAGCAACAACATCTGTTGATCGTCGGTAAGGCTAAAAAATTCATCTGCCGCCCGGTAGACGTCGTCGCAATCACCAGAACCCTGTCCTTCATCGTTGCTAGCCATGTTTCCTATGATTAAATCTAGTCAATTAATTCTAGACCTAATAAAATGAATAATAACATAAAAAAGGACAATTGTTTTGCAGGAATGTTGACTCCTTCCTGGTGCGGCAAATCCCGGGCACTCGATATGTCCTAGTTTGTAGCACAAATCATGCCGAAATTCACGGGAAATTTCGGCGTGACCTTTGCTAAAAAGTGGACAAATCGAGAACCTGAAATTTGCCGGAACAGAAATGAATCAACATTCCGGCAAAACATAGGCCACTCAACATCATTCCCTAGAAACAACAAAGCCACTTGGGCACAATCGAACAACTTCAATGAAAAGATATAACATGACCACTTCAATGAAAAATAAAATTTGCCTAAATTCTTTTCCTTGAAAAATAGTGGTCTTTTCAAAAATCAAAAACCTTTGCCAATCTACTTAACCTAGCTTGTTAATCCAACGAACCTAATTAACCTACCTATTCAACCTAGTTAGTTCATCTAGTTTACCTAGATAATTAACCCTAATTAAACTAGTTAACGCAGCTAGTTCTCTGTCAAAGCCTAAAATAAATTTTTGCACTAATTAACATGGATAATTAACCTAATTAAACTAGTTAACCTGACTAGTTCTCTGTCAAAGCCCTAACTAAGTTTTTGCACTAACCTAGATAATTAACCTAATTAAACTAGTTAACCTAACTACTTCTCTGTCAATGCCCTAACTAAATTTTTGCCCTAACCTAGATAATTAACCTAATTAAACTGGCTAACCTATGCATGAGAGAGAGAGAGGAGGGGTGGGGGCTTACAGATGATGGCTCCGGTGGTGGCGACGGAGGCAGTGGTGGCGAGGGAGGCAGGGGCGTCTCCGGTGACGGCGAGGGAGGCAGGGGCGTCTCCGGTGACGGCGAGGAAGGTGGCGTCGACGGTGGCTCCGGTGGCGTTGACGAGGCCGCGCGGCTCCGTGGCGTTGGGGGCGGCTCCGGTGTCGTCGACGGCGCACGGCTCTGGTGGCGTCGTCGGCGGCGGCGAAGTGGGGCGACGGTGAATCGGGGAGACGGAGGCGCGCGGGGTGGGTTGAGGGATTTGGGGGAGAAGTGGTGGCCGGGCCGGGGGGAAATGGTTTTTTGGCTAAGTCAAACTTAGCGGTAGCGCGTTTCGAAAAACGCGCTATAGCTAAGGTAGCTATAGCGGTTTCTGCAAAACGCGCTGCTGCTATAGCTATGTAAATTTCTTCCTTTTTTAATTTCCTTTTCTGTTTCTATAGCGGGGGTCTAAGACACGCGCTGCAGCTACGTTAGCTATAGCGCCTCTTACAGACAAACACTGCTGCTATGCCTTCCTCCGATTTTTTGCTTTTTCGTTTATTTTGCTTTACATTTTATTTTTCCCTTTCTCCTTTTTCTATTTCTTTCATTTTCATTTACTTTTCTATTTGTTTTCATCTTATGTTATTTCCGTTAGTAGTAGCACTCTTCCGAGGAAACGCGCTGCTAATTATGCTCTAGCAGTAGCGCGTTTCTCCGAAGCCCGCTACTGCTATGCGTAGCCTAGCATTCTGCCAATGGGAATATTAGTAGTAGCGATTTCTCGCTCACAAGCGCTACTACTAAGTTTGTATCTGTAGCGCGGTTTTTCTTAGATAGCTACTGCTATATAGCACTAGCGCGCTTTTTTGACCCGCGCTGTTGCTAAATTTCTGTGTATAACGTTTTCCCTAGTAGTGTTTTGGGACTAACCTATTAAACGGAGGCCCAGCCCAGAATTGCTGTTTTTTGCCTTTTTCAGTATTTCGAAGAAACATAATATCAAACGGAGTCCAAACGGAATAAAACCTTCGGGATCGTGATTTTCCAACCGAACGTGATCCAGGAGATTTGGACCCTACTCCAAGAAGTCTCCGAGGAGGCCACGAGGGTCGAGGGCATGCCCCCTACCTCGTGGGCCCCTCGGAGCTCCACCGACGTACTCCTTCCTCCTATATACCTACGTATCCCCGTCAGATCAAAACAGGAGCCAAAAACCTAATTGCACCGCCGCAACCTTCTGTATCCACGAGATCCCATCTTGGGGCCTGTTCCGGAGCTCCGCCGGAGGGGGCATCCACCACGGAGGGCTTCTACATCATCACCATAGCCCCTCCAATGAAGTGTGAGTAGTTTACTTCAGACCTTCGGGTCCATAGCTAGTAGCTAGGTGGCTTCTTCTCTCTTTTTGGATCTCAATACAATGTTCTCCCCCTCTCTCGTGGAGATCTATTCGATGTAATCTTCTTTTTGCGGTGTGTTTGTTGAGACCGATGAATTGTGGGTTTATGATCCAGTATCATCTATGGAAAATATTTGATTCTTCTCTGAATTCTTTTATGTATGATTGAGTTATCTTTGCAAGTCTCTTCGAATTACCTTTTTGGTTTGGCCAACTAGATTGGTAGTTCTTGCAATGGGAGAAGTGCTTAGATTTGGGTTCAATCTTGCGGTGTCCTTACTCAGTGACAGAAAGAGTTGCAAGGCATGTATTGTATTGTTGCCATCGAGGATAACAAGATGGGGTTTTTATCATATTGCATGAATTTATCCTTCTACATCATGTCATCTTGCTTACGGCGCAACTCTGTTTTTATTTAATACTCTAGATGCATGCTGGATAGCGGTCGATGAGTGGAGTAATAGTAGTAGATGCAGAATCGTTTCGATCTACTTGTTTTGGATGTGATGCCTATATACATGATCATTGCCTAGATATACTCATAACTATGCTCAATTCTGTCAATTGTTCAACAGTAATTTGTTCACCCACCGTAGAATACTTATGCTCTTGAGAGAAGCCTCTAGTGAAACCTATGGCCCCCGGGTCTATTCTCATCATATCAATCTATATCACTTTATTTACTTGCTTTGTTTTTACTTTACCTTTAATTTTTACTTTGCATGTATCTATCAAAAATACCAAAAATATTATCTCTATCATATCTCACTCTCGTAAGTGACCGTGAAGGGATTGACAACCCCTAAGCGTTGGTTGCGAGTTGCTATCGTTTTGTGTAGGTACGAGGGACTTGTGCATGGTCTCCTACTGGATTGATACCTTGGTTCTCAAAAACTGAGGGAAATACTTACGCTACTTTACTGCATCATCCTCTCCTCTTCGGGAAAATCCAACGCAGTGCTCAAGAGGTAGCAAGAAGAATTTCTGGCGCCGTTGCCGGGGAGGCTCACGCAAGCAAGTCAACCATACCAAGTACCCATCGCAATCCCTATATCTCGCATTACATTATTTGCCATTTGCCTCTCATTTTCCTCTCCCCCACTTCACCCTTGCCGTTTTATTTGCCCTCTCTTTCCCAATCTCCTCCTCTCTTTCTCGTTTGCCTTTTTCCCTTTGCCTTTTTGTTTGCTTGTGTGTTGGATTACTTGTTGCCATGGCGCAAGATAATACCAAATTGTGTGAAATCTTGAATACCAATAATAATGATTTCCTTAGTACTCCGATTGCTCCTCTTAATAATGATGAGTCTTGTGAAATCAATATCGCTTTGTTGAATCTTGTTATGAAAGATCAATTCGCTGGCCTTCCTAGTGAAGATGCCGCTACTCATCTAAACAATTTTGTTGATTTGTGTGATATGCAAAAGAAAAAAGATACAGATAACAATATTGTTAAATTGAAGTTATTTCCATTTTCACTTAGAGATCGTGCTAAAGTTTGGTTTTCATCTTTGCCTAAAAATAGTATTGATTCTTGGAACAAGTGCAAAGATGCTTTTATCTCTAAGTATTTTCCTCCCGCTAAGAATATCACTCTTAGGAACGATATCATGAATTTTAAACAACTTGATCATGAGCATGTTGCCCAATCTTGGGAAAGAATGAAATTAATGCTTCGCAATTGCCCTACTCATGGTTTGAATTTATGGATGGTCATACAAAATTTTTATGCCGGATTGAACTTTGCTTCTAGAAATCTTTTAGGTTCGGCCGCAGGAGGCACGTTTATGGAAATTACACTAGGGGATGCGACCAAATTGCTTGATAATATTATGGCTAATTATTCTCAATGGCACACCGAAAGATCTTCTAGTAAAAAAGTGCATGCTATAGAAGAAATCAATGTTTTGAGTGAAAAGATGGATGAACTTATGAAGATGTTTGCTCCTAAAAATACTCCTTTTGATCCCAATGATATGCCTTTATCTACTTTGCTTGAGAATAGTAATGAATCTATGGATGTGAATTTTGTTGATAGGAATAGTTTTGGAAACAACGCTTATAGAGAGAATTTTAATCCTAGACCTTATCCTAGTAATCCTTCTAATAATTATGGAAATTCCTACAATAATTGGAAATTTTAATAAGATGTCCTCTAAATTTGAGAGTAGTGTTAAAGAGTTTATGAATTCACAATTTTTTTAATGCTGTGCTTGAAGAGAAATTGCTTAAAGTTGATGATTTGGCTAGGAACGTTGATAGAATTTCTCTTGAAATTGATTTTTTAAAGCTTAGATCTATTCCTCCTAAGCATGATATCAATGAGTCTCTCAAAGCCATGAGAATTTCCATTGACGAGTGCAAAGAAAGAACCGCTAGGATGCGTGCTTCCAAAGATGCCTTTATTAAAGCGTGTTCTTCCAATCCCTATGAAAATCAAGATGAAGATCTAAAAGTTATTGATGTGTCCCCCATTAAATATTTGTTTTGCAATATGAATCTTGATGAATCTGAAGATTATCTTCCTTTACCTAGAAGGCGTTCTAAGAATTCGGAGTTTCTAGATCTTGATGATGAAATTGATGAAAGTGGGATTGAAATAAATAAAAACCGTGATGTTGCTAAACCTACTATTTTGGATCTCAAGGAATTTAATTATGAAAATTGCTCTTTGATTGGTTGTATTTCCTTGTTGCAATCCGTGCTAGATTCTCCTCATGCTTATAGTCAAAATAAGGCCTTTACCGAACATATTGTTGATGCCTTGATGCAATCTTATGAAGAAAAACTTGAGTTGAAAGTTTCTATCCCTAGAAACTCTATGATGAGTGGGAACCTACTATTAAAATTAAAATTAAAGATTTTGAGTTTCATGCTTTGTGTGATTTGGGTGCTAGTGTCTCCACTATTCCCAAAACTTTATGTGATTTGCTAGATTTCCGTGATTTTGATGATTGCTCTCTAAACTTGCATCTTGCGGATTCCACTATTAAAAAGCCTATGGGAAGAATTAATAATGTTCTTATTGTTGCAAATAGGAATTATGTGCCCGTAGATTTTATCGTTCTTGACATAGATTGCAATCCTTCATGTCCTATTATTCTTGGTAGACCTTTCCTTAGAACGATTGGTGCAATTATTGATATGAAGGAAGGGAATATTAGATTCCAATTTCCCTTAAAGAAGGGTATGGAACACTTCCCTAGAAATAAAATAAAATTACCATATGAATCTATCATGAGAGCCACTTATGGATTGCCTACCAAAGATGGCAATACCTAGATCTATCCTTGCTTTTATGCCTAGCTAGTGGCGTTAAACGATTGCGCTTATTGGGAGGCAACCCAATTTTTTTTGTTTTTTTTGTTTTTGCTTTTGTTTAGGAATAAATAATCCATCTACCTTCTGTTTGGATGTGGTTTTATGTTTAATTAGTGTTTGTGCCAAGTAGGACCTATAGGATAACCTACGATGATAGTTGATTTGATTCTGCTGAAAAACAGAAACTTTGTGTGCACGACTTTAGTTATGATAAATTACAGGAACGTAATTTTGTGTTGATTATTTTTGCTGCTGATCAATAAACAAATTGTACAGGACTTCCTATTTTGGTAGAATTTTTAGAGTTCCAGAAGTTTGCGTTAGTTACAGATTTCTACAGACTGTTCTGTTTTTGACAGATTCTGTTTTTCATGTGTTGTTTGCTTATTTTGATGAATCTATGGCTAGTAAATTAGTTTATAAACCATAGAGAAGTTGAAATACAGTAGGTTTAACACCAATATTAAATAAATAATTAGTTACATTACCTTGAAGTAGTCTTTTGTTTTCTTTCTCTAACGGAGCTCACGAGATTTCTGTTGTGTTTTGTGTTGTGAAGTTTTCAAGTTTGGGTGAATTCTTTTGATGGATTATGGAACAAGGAGTGGCAAGAGCCTAAGCTTGGGGATGCCCATGGCACCCCCAAGATAATACAAGGACACCAAAAAGCCAAAGCTTGGGGATGCCCCGGAAGGCATCCCCTCTTTCGTCCACTTCCATCGGTAATTTACTTGGAGCTTTATTTTTATTCACCAACATGATATGTGTTTTGCTTGGAGCGTCTTATATTATTTGTGTCTTTGCTTGTTAGTTTACCACAATCATCCTTGCTGTACACATCTTTTGAGAGAGCCATACATGAATTGGAATTTGTTAGAATACTCTATGTGCTTCACTTATATCTTTTGAGCTTGATAGTTTTGCTCATAGTACTTCACTTATATCTTTTGAGCGTGATAATTTTTGCTCTAGTACTTCACTTAGATCTTTTAGAGCACGGTGGTGGATTTGTTTTAAAGAAACTATTTGATCTCTCATGCTTCACTTAGATTATTTTGAGAGTCTTTAATAGCATGGTAATTTGCTTAATGTTAATATACTTGGTGTTCAAGATATGTGAAACTTTCTTTTGAGTGAATTGAATACTAAGATAAGTTTGATGCTTGATAATTGTTTTGAGATATGGAGGTGATAATATCAAATTCGTGCTAGTTGGGTGATTATGAATTTGAGAAATACTTGTGTTGAAGTTTGCAAGTCCCGTAGCATGCATGTATGGTTAAAGTTGTGTAACAAATTTGAAACATGAAGTGTACCTGGCTTGTGCATCCTTATGAGTGGCGGTCGGGGATGAGCGATGGTCTTTTCCTACCAATCTATCCCCCTAGGAGCATGCGCGTAGTACTTGAATTTTTGATGACTTCTAAATTTTTGCAATAAGTATATGAGTTCTTTTGACTAATGTTGAGTCCATGGATTATACGCACTCTCACCTTTCCACCTTTGCTAGCCTCTTCGGTACCGTGCATTGCCCTTTCTCACCTTGAGAGTTGGTGCAAACTTTGCCGGTGCATCCAAACCCCGTGATACGATATACTCTATCACACATAAACCTCCTTATATCTTCCTCAAAAAAGCCACCATACCTACCTATCATGGCATCTCCATAGCCATTCCGAGATATATTGCCATGCAACTTCCACCATCATCATGACATACATTACTTTTGTCATATTGCCATTGCATGATCTTGTAGTTGACATCGTATTTGTGGCAAAGCCACCATGCATTATTTTCCATACATGTCACTCTTGATTCATTGCACCATCCCGGTACACCGCCGGAGGCATTCATATAGAGTCATATCTTGTTCTAAGTTTCGAGTTGTAATCCTTGTGTTGTAATCAATAGAAGTGTGATGATCATCATTATTAGAGCATTGCCCAAAAAAAAGAAGAAAGGCCAAAAAGAAAAAAAGAAAGGCCCAAAAAAAAGAAAGGGCAATGCTACTATCTCTTTTTCCACACTTGTGCTTCAAAATAGCACCTTGTTCTTCATGTAGTGAGTCTCATATATTGTGCTTCAAAGTAGCACCTTGTTCCTCATGTAGTGAGTCTCATAAGTTGTCTTTTTCATACTAGTGGGAATTTTTCATTATAGAACTTGGCTTGTATATTCCTACGATGGGCTTCCTCAAATGCCCTAGGTCTTTGTGAGCAAGCAAGTTGGATGCACACCCACTAGTTTTCTTTTGTTGAGCATTCATAGCTCTAGTGCATCCGTTGCATGGCAATCCCTACTCACTCACATCGATATCTATTGATGGGCATCTCCATAGCCCGTTGATACGCCTAGTTGATGTGAGACTTTATCCTTTTTTGTCTTCTCCACACAATCCCCATCATCATATTCTATTCCACCCATAGTGCTATATCTATATCTGGCCATAGGCCGGGCCGGGCCGGGCTTGGGCCGGGCCTAAAAAAGCCCACGGCAGAAAACTGAGGCCCAGGCCCTCCCAGGCCCTACCATCGGGCCTACTTTTCAAGCCCAAGCCTGGCCCATCTAGTAAATAGCCCTGAAAAGCCCTTAGGGCTTAGGGCCGTGGGCCGGGCCTCTTCCTTAAAATGCCAATATGCCAAGCCCAAGCCTGTCCATGCTCTGCTGGTGGGCTCAAAACTCAGGCCCAAGCCCGGTCCACAGGCAAGCCCATCGGGCCTAGGCCCTGGATTTTAGGGCCGGGCCTGGGTGGGCCGACAGGGCCGGGCCTGAGATGGCCAGGACTAGCTATATCCATGGCTCACGCTCATGTATTGCGTGAAGTTTGAAAAAGTTTGAGATTATTTAAGTATGAAACAATTGCTTGGCTTGCCATCGGGGGTATAGAAGTTGGGAACATCTTTATGTGACGAAAATGAAGCATAGCCTAACTATATGATTTTGTAGGGATGAACTTTCTTTTGCCATGTTATTTTGAGAAGACATGATTGCTTTGATTAGTATGCTTGAAGTATTATTATTTTTGTGTCAATATGAACTTTTGTCTTGAATCTTTCGGATCTGAATATTCATATCTATAATTAAGAAGATTTACATTGAAATTATGCCAAAGTATCACTCCGCATCAAAAATTCTTTTCTATCATTTACCTACTCGAGGACGAGCAGGAATTAAGCTTGGGGATGCCTGATACGTCTCCAACGTATCTATAATTTTTGATTGCTCCATGCTACTTTATCTACTGTTTTGGACTATATTGGGCTTTATTTTCCACTTTTATATTACTTTTGGGACTAACCTATTAACCGGAGGCCCAACCCAGAATTGTTGTTTTTTGCCTTTTTCAATATTTCGAAGAAACAAAATATCAAACGGAGTCCAAACGGAATGAAACCTTCGGGATCGTGATTTTCCAACCGAACGTGATCCAGGAGACTTGGACCCTACTCCAAGAAGTCTCCGAGGAGGCCACGAGGGTGGAGGGCGTGCCCCCTACCTCGTGGGCCCCTTGGAGCTCCATCGACGTACTCCTTCCTCCTATATATACCTACGTATCCTCATCAGATCAGAACAAGAGCCAAAAACCTAATTCCACTGCCGCAACCTTCTGTATCCACGAGATCCCATCTTGGGGCCTGTTCCGGAGCTCCGCCGGAGGGGGCATCCACAACGGAGGGCTTCTACATCATCACCATAGCCCCTCCGATGAAGTGTGAGTAGTTTACTTCAGACCTTCGGGTCCATAGCTAGTAGCTAGATGGCTTCTTCTCTCTTTTTGGATCTCAATACAATGTTCTCCCCCTCTCATGGAGATCTATTCGATGTAATCTTCTTTTTGCGGTGTGTTTGTTGAGACCGATGAATTGTGGGTTTATGATCCAGTATTATCTATGGAAAATATTTGATTCTTCTCTGAATTATTTTATGTATGATTGAGTTCTTTGCAAGTCTCTTTGAATTATCTTTTTGGTTTGGCCAACTAGATTGGTAGTTCTTGCAATGGGAGAAGTGCTTAGCTTTGGGTTCAATCTTGCGGTGTCCTTACTCAGTGACAGAAAGAGTTGCAAGGCACGTATTGTATTGTTGCCATCGAGGATAACAAGATGGGGTTTTTATCATATTGCATGAATTTATCCCTCTACATCATGTCATCTTGCTTACGGCGTTACTCTGTTTTTACTTAATACTCTAGATGCATGCTGGATAGCGGTCGATGAGTGGAGTAATAGTAGTAGATGTAGAATCGTTTCGATCTACTTGTTTTGTACGTGATGCCTATATACATCATCATTGCCTAGATATACTCATAACTATGCTCAATTCTGTCAATTGCTCAATAGTAATTTGTTCACCCACCGTAGAATACTTATGCTCTTGAGAGAAGTCTCTAGTGAAACCTATGACCCCCGGGTCTATTCTCATCATATCAATCTATATCACTTTATTTACTTGCTTTGTTTTTACTTTACCTTTACTTTTTTACTTTGCATCTATCTATCAAAAATACCAAAAATATTATCTCTATCAGATCTCACTCTCGTAAGTGACCGTGAAGGGATTGACAACCCCTAAGCGTTGGTTGCGAGTTGCTATCGTTTTGTGTAGGTACGAGGGACTTGTGCGTGGTCTCCTACTAGATTGATCACTTGGTTCTCAAAAACTGAGGGAAATACTTACGCTACTTTACTGCATCATCCTCTCCTCTTCGGGGAAATCCAACGCAGTGCTCAAGAGGTAGCAGGCTTCTTCCCGGCAACTGATTTACCGAGCGCGGCAACTCCCTTGCCGTCCTTCTTAAAGTTATTTTTACCCTTGCCTTTCTTGAAACTAGTGGTCTTATTCACCATCAACACTTGATGTTCCTTTTTGATTTCTACCTCCGCTGATTTCAGCATTGAATATAACTTAGGAATGGACTTCTCCACCCCTTGCGTATTGTAGTTCATCACAAAGCTCTTGTAGCTAGGTGGGAGCGACTGGAGGATCCTGTCAATGACCGAGTCATCTGGAAGATTAACTCCCAGCTGAGACAAGCGGTTGTGTAACCCGGACATTTTGAGTATATGCTCACTGACAGAACTGTCTTCCTCCATCTTACAACTGTAGAACTTGTCGGAGACTTCATATCTCTCGACCCGGGCATGAGCTTGGAAAACCATTTTCAGCTCTTGGAACATCTCATATGCTCTGTGCTGCTCAAAACGCTTTTGGAGCCCCGTTCTAAGCAAGGTAGTCAGAGTCGGGATTCGGAGTCGGATCGATTTTCCTTAGATAGAATCGAGTCATAGTATCGAGTCGTGGAATCGAGGATTTTACTAGATTTACTCAAATAAGATATTTCGTATCCACAGAAGAAATCCATATGGGTTCTTAGAGTTTTGACACTAAATATAGAGCAAAGATCGTACACATCAATGCTAGTTCTATTCACTTCTTTTTATGGCTAACCTACTATTAGCTTGCATGTATGGAACATATATGAGAGGGAAATATATAGAACATTGAAATCTTCGACGCACAAAATTTACTTACGGTTTTTTTAGAATATGTGAATAGCTGATCACTTGTATATATGCCCTGCAGTGCTGAACCTTGAACGGTAGTGCTCTCCTTCTCTGAACAATCTTGACGCATCCTCCTTCCCACACTAATTCCATTTGTCGACAAGTCTGATCAAAGGTGTCGATGGGTTGAGCGTTTGGGCTTGGGAGGGGAATAAAGGGCCATGAGGCATGTGCAAATGGTTTGGATGATGGCATACTATTCTGCTACAACTGAACAAACGGCTTAGATAAATTAGTAGAATCGGACATAGTCCATATCATAGTCGGGATTCTACAGTTTTGTACAAGATTCTATGATTTGGATCACGACTCAACATGGATTCTACCCGATCCGGATTCACAGTGGGACTTGGATCGACATGCTTCCGTAGGGTCGTGAAGTCGTAGGATTCTAGGTGTCGAGTCGGGATTCTGACTACCTTGGTTCTAAGCTGTAAAGCATCCCACACTGAACCAGGGAGTAATCATCACTACACGCCTGCCAGGCATTCATAACGTCTTGAGTTGTTGGGAAAATGGGTGCATCACCTAGCGGTGCTTCAAGGACATATGCTTTCTTGACAGCTATGAGGATGATCCTCAAGTTTCGGACCCAGTCGTATAGTTGCTACTATCGTCTTTCAGCTTGGTTTTCTCTAGGGATGCGTTGAAGTTGAGGGCAACATTAGCGTGGGCCATTTGATCTACAAGACATATTGTAAAGATATTTTAGACTATGTTCATGATAATTAAGTTCATCTAATCAAATTATTTAATGAACTCCCACTCAGACAGACATCCCTCTAGTCATCTAAGTGATACATGATCCGAGTCAACTAGGTCGTGTCCGATCATCACGTGAGACCGACTAGTCATCATCGGTGAACATCTCCATGTTGATCGTATCTACTATACGACTCATGTTCGACCTTTCGGTCTCTTGTGTTCCGAGGCCATGTTTGTACATGCTAGGCTCGTCAAGTCAACCTAAGTGTTTTGCATGTGTAAATCTGGCTTACACCCGTTGTATGCGAATGTTAGAATCTATCACACCCGATCATCACGTGGTGCTTCGAAACAACGAACCTTCGCAACGGTGCACAGTTAGGGGGAACACTTCCTTGAAATTTTAGTGAGGGATCATCTTATTTATGCTACCGTCGTTCTAAGAAAACAAGATGTAAACATGACAAACATCACATGCAAATCATAAAGTGACATGATATGGCCAATATCGTCTTGCGCCTTTGATCTCCATCTTTGAGGCGCAGCATGATCACCTTTGTCACCGGCATGACACCATGATCTCCATCATCATGCTCCATCATCGTGTGTTCATGAAGTTGTCTCGCCAACTATTACTTCTACTAATATGGCTAACGGTTAGCAATAAAGTAAAGTAATTACATGGCATTTTCAATGACACGCATGTCATACAAGAAATTAGGACAACTCCTATGGCTCCTGCAGGTTGTCATACTCATCGACATGCAAGTCGTGATTCCTATTACAAGAACATGATCAATCTCATACATCACATATATCATTCATCACATCCTTTTGGCCATATCACATCACATAGCATACCCTGCAAAAACAAGTTAGACGTCCTCTAATTGTTGTTGCATGTTTTTATGTGGCTGCTATGGGTTTCTAGCAAGAACATTTCTTACCTACGCAAAAGCCACAACTGTGATATGCCAATTGCTATTTACCCTTCACAAGGACCCTTTTCATCAAATCTGATCCGACTAAAGTGGGAGAGACAGACACCCGCTAGCCACCTTATGCAACAAGTGCATGTCAGTCGGTGGAACCTGTCTCACGTAAGCGTACGTGTAAGGTCGGTCCGGGCCGCTTCATCCAACAATGCCGCCGAAACAAGATAAGACTAGTAATGGTAAGCAAATTGAACAAACCATCGCCCACAACTACTTTGTGTTCTACCCGTGCATAGAATCTACGCATAGACCTAGCTCATGATGCAACTATTGGGGAACGTAGCAATAATTTTCAAAAATTTCCTACGTATCACCAAGATAAATCTAAGAGATGCTAGCAACGAGAGAGAGGGAGTGCATCTTCATACCTCCTGAAGACCGCGAAACGGAAGCGTTACAAGAACACAGATGATGGAGTCGTACTCGCGGCGGTTCAAATCATGGAAGATCCAATCTAGCACCGAACAGACGGCGCCTCTGTGTTCAACACACGTACAACCCGGGGACGTCTCCTCCTTCTTGATCCAGCAAGGGGAGAGGAGAAGTTGAGGGAGAGCTCCGGCAGCACGACGGCGTCGTGGTGGAGCTTGTGGTATTTCTGCAGGGCTTCGCCAAGCTCTATGGAGGAGGAGGAAGTGTTGGAGGAGGGAGGGGCTGCGCCAGGGGAAGGGGTGCGGCAGCCCTCCCACCCCCACTATTTATATGGGAAGGGGAGAGGGGGCCCGCCCCCTTAGATCCCATCTATGGTGGGGGCAAGGGGGGGAGCTTGCCCCCCAAGTTCGGTGGGAGGCGCCCCCACCCCCTAGGGTTTCCAACTCTAGGCGCCTTGGGCCCTTGGGGGGGGGCACTAGCCCACTGGGGGGCGGGTTCCCACCCTTGTTCAGCCCATTAAGTCCCCCGGGGCAGGTGGCCCCACCCGGTGGACCCCTGGACACCTTTCGATGGTCCCGGTACAATACCGATAACCCCCGAAACTATTCCGGTGACTGAAACTGGACTTCCCATATATAAATCTTTACCTCCGGACCATTGCGGAGCTCCTCGTGACATCCAGGATCTCATCTGGGACTCCTAACAACCTTCGGTAACCACATACTATTTCCCATAACAACTCTAGCGTCACCGAACCTTAAGTGTGTAGACCCTACGGGTTCGGGAACCATGCAGACATGACCGAGACATCTCTTCGGCCAATAACCAACATCGAGATCTGGATACCCATGTTGGCTCCCACATGTTCCACAATGACCTCATCGGATGAACCACGATGTCAGGGATTCAATCAATCCCGTATACAATTCCCTTTGTCCACCGGTATGTTACTTGCCCGAGATTTGATCGTTGGTATCCCTATACCTCATTCAATCTCGTTACTGGCAAGTCTCTTTACTCATTCTGTAACGCATGATCCCGTGACTAACTCCTTAGTAACATTGAGCTCATTATGATGATGCATTACCGAGTGGGCCTAGAGATACCTCTCCGTCATACGGAGTGACAAATCCCAGTCTCAATTCGTGCCAATCCAACAAACACTTTCGGAGATACCTGTAGTGCACCTTTATAGCCACCCAGTTACGTTGTGACGTTTGGTACACCCAAAGCATTCCTACGGTATCCGGGAGTTGCACAATCTCATGGTCTAAGGAAATGATACTTGACATTAGAAAAGCTCTTAGCAAACAAACTAAATGATCTTGTGCTATGCTTAGGATTGGGTCTTGTCCATCACATCATTCTTCTAATGATGTGATCCCGTTATCAATGACATCCAATGTCCATGATCAGGAAACCACAACCATCTATTGATCAACGAGCTAGTCAACTAGAGGCTTACTAGGGACATATTTTGGTGTATGTATTCACACATGTATTACGGTTTCCGGTTAATATAATTATAACATGAACAACAGACAATTATCATGAACAAGGAAATATAATAATAACCATTTATTGCCTCTAGGGCATATTTCCAACAGTACCACCCCTCCCTCATGACGCCTATTCGTTGTCCGGAGAGATCTGATGCCATGGTTGGCACTATGAGTTGCGTCGATGAAGATCGGCCCTCACCGTGCTCAGTTAGGATTATATGGCTTGGGTCGATTCTATCTTCTCTCTTTCTCTTTCTTCACATTTACTGTATTTGCCTAGTGCGACAGAGGTGTGTCGGCGGCTCGTTCTGGCAGCGATAGTGATTATTCGGTGGTGTCGGAATCTCGATGTAATTTTATTATGTTTGAGATGCTTTGTAGTTCCGATGAACATTGCTAAAAGATTTGGATCCTTTTTAGGAAAAAAAATTGGTCTCTATCTTGCTCCATGGTCATGGGTGTTTAAGTAGTATCTATATCCTATATACCTAATAAGTTCTTTTTTTGCGGGTGTATATACCTAAGAAGTTCATTATCACTATCTTATTTATCTCAACATGCAAGCATCCACATTATCATATAATTATGGATGGGATAAGACCCACCTCAACATGCAACTTTGCATGTATGCATGGAAAAGTTCCGCCACCGTGATTTTTTAATTCTATTATTATACTTATATTCAATAAATAATTTTATAACTATACATGATCAAATATAATAAGTTCAATATCTTTTTAATTTTGGTTAAATTTATATTAATCTAAATATTATATGCCACACAATCAAATCTAATTGAAATATATTGCAGCCAATTTTCGGAGCAATGCGCGGGGTATCATCTTTTTTTAAACATCAGTACAGACACAAGCGCTCATATATACACGCATACACTCACCCCTATGAACGCACACATGCACACCCTACCCCTATGAGCACCTTCGAAAGACTGAGCCGGCATATCATCTTGAGATTTACGAAGTCACCGTAGGCGCCTCGTCGTCGACGGGAACGTCTCCTCCCACTGAATGCGCATCGCCGGAAATTCTGAAATAAATCCGAGCACCAGGATTTGAACCCTGGTGGGCTAGGGATACCACGATCCCTCTAACCATCCAACCACAGGTTGGTTCGCCGCGTAGGGTATCATCTACTTGGTACTATTCATCGGCGCAACCAATGAGCCCGATTAACTAATAATTTTACAGCTAGCTGAGCGTACGTGTCCATGCATGCCAACGAGCTAGTAGAATAAACCAAAGTACGAAACGTAAGTAGGCACATAGAATCAAAACCATACAACACAATGGCCTACTAGATCGGTAACGCGCCTTGGCACGAGGGTGCCGGTCCCAACGACTTGGCCAAGCCAATAAAGATCAAACACATATTGCGACATAATAAGGCAGGTTTAGCACAGGTTGCAATCATATATGGAGAACATCAATGATATAATGAATTGCCCTATAAAGTATGAGAGCCTTGGTGCAACCCACTAAATCTAAAACAAACTAAGTACACATTTCGCCAAGAGCACATACTTGGTTCAGAACTCAAGTTTAC
This sequence comes from Triticum timopheevii, assembly GCA_963921465.1. Classification (NCBI taxonomy): domain Eukaryota; kingdom Viridiplantae; phylum Streptophyta; class Magnoliopsida; order Poales; family Poaceae; genus Triticum; species Triticum timopheevii. The sequence goes on along the minus strand of OY997274.1, from coordinate 605,278,939 downwards.
ATCACCTCAATCTCGAAATAAGGATCTTAATTTTTAAGAGGCATCCCTTTGGTCACCATGCTAATCAAGGACCAGTTACAATAACATAATCAATAGCACTTCAAACTACCATAACTAAAACCTTAAGCCTGAGAATATGCATCTCCATACATAACACAACAAAAGAAAAAAAAATCTATAAATAAGTGGTTAAATTCACTATTGAACCACTATCTTCCTTCCAGACAGGATCAACAAATTATTCTCAGTTCCGAGAGTGAATGCCTACATCATGGTCACACCCAATGGGCTACAAATGACAACAACAATTGGCACAAGGATTTGATTCTTGTTCTAGGTGAATTGAAGGTCCATGTTTGCACCTAAAGCCAAGCAAAAGCTCAGACTTAAGCCCCCATACCAGGCACAAGCATGTCCTTTAACTTCTTGATCCGCAATCTGATCAAATGCAGCAAGCATGCCAGCATTTATCTATTTCATGTGTGAAGAACATACTCTTGAGTTTTTGTTTTATTTGGAGCTGAAGGTTCTAGGGAGACTTACTTAGCAGAAGCTGCTAAACATGTCTTGAGCTTTTTCCTCCTTTGTTTGTTCTCGCTAAACCCGCATGGTTGACTACCAGGATCACTACTGATTTCTGAAATGAGAAGTGCCAACTACAAACAACACCAAAATCACTTATAATCAGAGATAGTCTATAATCAGAAATCAGATAGATCAACTAAGGACGATTGAAACAGCGTAGAAACCTGGATTATTTGTGAAAACAAGAAGATCTACATGATGTTTAATTAAGCAAAACATTATTAGTCACAACAAAAGGAGATAAAGATATTAAATAATAGTACACGGCCAAACAATAAAAGTGATCAAATCGTCTCTCTGAACTATATCATCATTGCCACTCAAATGCATATTCAGCATTGTTGACGAAAACAAAATACACAACCCTTGCTGATAGCTGGCCGTGGATTTAATATTCTGTGTCCTAGACCCTCATCCTATCAATGCACAAAATTAAAAAAATGCATATGCACCTTCATCACAACATACAGGAACGTTTATGGAGCATAATCAAACACAGGTTGAACTACAACTCTTCATAGACAACTAAAGTCTCAGGCATAATGTAGACCAATAGGAATGATGACACGATGCATCCAGAAGAAAGTGCATTATATGTACAGTAAGACGAAATCACCTTGATAGGCCTAGTAGCAGTTATGAAATAGAAGAGGTGGCAACTAATAGCGCGCCCTTTTTTCCAGATGTCCTTCCTAGCGGCTGCTTGTGTCCTCCATCATATCAGGAAGATCTCCTACAGAGTAGTCCATGGCGACCGCATTTCTAACGTGCACAGAAAAGTAATGCATATATCAAAGATGAATTCTCAAAATGTTCGCGGCTGAAATACAAGCTCAGAAATGGCAGATCCATGAAGGAATTCAAAATACAACAAACCTACAAAGATTGAATCAAGTGCGGAAAGGTATGCGGAATTAACTGGCTGACCTGCAGAAGGGCAATCATGACCCGATGGCGGCATAGGAGTGGATTCGCCCGCCTTGTCACATGAAGCCAACAGGCTGGGCAACGTCGACGGAGATCTGACCTTCTAGAATCAATGTATTTTGCCATTTTAAGTATCAAAAAGAAAGCAAAAGATCACTCCAGGTACTTGGTTCACTTGTTCTTTCTGAATAACATTTTGGATGCTTTATTTTTCCATTTGATGCTGATATACCTATAGATGAATGTGGCATATCATACTGTCAGCACAAGAAAGTAACCAGCAACTCAGTATTTCTTCGTAATGGGAAAAATATTAAAAGACAAACGAAATATGACTGATTTTTGTCCCAAAAAGGACTGCTTCTAATCAACACACATATCTGCAGTAGCAATTTTTTTAATGTAATAATAGCAGTGAGCTAATTTCATTCCATTTCCTAAATGCAAGCAGCAAATAAAGAGTGTTATGAGGATCAAACAGAGGTATAACAAAAAAAATAGTAGCAACCCTAAAAATGAACAGAGATGTATACCTTCTAGAATGATGCATTGTCTAATCCACAAACGCCAACAAGGCGCTAAGCAAACAACAATATACTTAAATCTAGCATTATTAGCACAGAGCCCGGACTAAAAAAGGGTGCGCTAATATTAGCACAGAGACAGAATGTTTTATCTTTTTCCTAGGATAAACGAAGGAGGAAATAGAAAACAGACATTTGCTGCAAGAAGGTGTTCAAGGAAAAGGTGTACACCAATTTAAGAAGTCTGGGAGTATATCGTTACAAGCTTGAAATACGACATAAAAGCTTGGAATATGAGATTGTGCATGTAGAAATAAATAAGAAATTATATGTCAAACAAATTTATGTTTTCTGCCATTCCAGAAATTCTAGTTTCTTAATGAGCCGACTTGCACACGTCTCTCTCCAAAGGAAAGACCATTTCTTATTAGAGAAAAGGGATATGTACAATGCTAGACATATGTGTTGGTCGATAATACCTCAAATGGCGCACCACTGAGATTTTCCATTACCAGCTTCTTATGGATCAATGATACGGAGCTCTCTGCTTGTGCCTGGCTTGGCAGCTTCCTCTAGACCAGCAATACAATTAATAGATTAAGAGAGTACCTCAGCAAACTCAAGATTAATTTATACTCCGTAAACTAATATAAGTTTACGGAGGGAGTAGTAGCTAAACATATCCATAAAATCTTTTTATTCTTTCTAGAAAATATAGAATTATCCAACATGTAAGGGGTGAACCACCATCACGACACCGGCATCTAGAATAAGCTGATTTGCAGAAGCATTGCCACTAAGAATAATGCATAACAATGATTTTTTTTCCCTAGATACAAGGGGAGGCCTCAAACTTAATCCTTTACTTCCATAGCACATCATACAATGCCCCATTAAAAGAGTTCTTCAAAATACCATGCAAGCGCCAGATCGAATGGGGAACAACGAAGGAGGCCACCCGCGACCACGGCAAGCGACCAAGGAATCGTTGTTCCGTCCAGCTCGGCCATGTGCGGTCGTCGACATCTTTGTGTATGTGTGTGTGCTTGAGTACGTGTGTGGTTCGGCTCCTGGAGTACACGAGCTAGTGTTCTAACTAAATTGAAACAGAGCATTTCGTAGGAGAGCAACCTATAGCAGAGCAACTATAACTTGGAAAAAATCTCACAATCAAGAGAGAGGGATGGACCTAGTTTGCCGATCTACCATGCATCGTTACTCTATAATTTATATAGCTGGAAGCCTAACATGCTACTGCCATCAGCGGTAACCAATGAAACGAGGAGTGGAACAGTAGGAAACTTCTTGCAGACTACAATAAAGCTCGAGGTACATAACTAAACATGCATCACAGTTAGTTATGAACAACCACTTCTGAGTTACCAACAAATACTTAACTATGTAAAAGAGATTTTGGACTATCCAGTGGACTACTAAAAGAATGAAACATCATTTTTCATCCAAAAAACATCTAAATTCTGAATGACAATCATTAAGTAGGTAGAACAAAATTATGAAGGGCAAATAACTATAGAAACACAACTGTGCACATTCTATCCATTGTTATATGTCAAAGAAAATAGTAGTACATACCACGGAAGGCAATCAACTTTAAAAAAGGTGATGATATTCATACAACAGTCTGTATAGGTTCTATTCATCGGTGGACAATGCAATGTGATAAAACCAGAAAATTTCATGTAAAATGGGCTTGCATATGGTTTAAAGTAACTATTGTTTTGTATTGTGGGGAGGTTTAAAACAAAATGTGATATAAAAAGTTTAAGGATAAGACATATCATGCATATGAGTCGTCGAAAGGGAAAGCAACCATGAGAACAATTAGAATAGTCATAAGCAGATATATTGCCATCTTGGAAAAGTTGTAAGGTCACAAAGCATGCAGACTGGAAGAACAGAAGAAAGCATTTTGTAATGATAGATTAATGTAAACTCACTCACAGTTAGTTAAGACAATGTCAGATGAACTAAACCTCCAGTCAAGTGTCCAATATATGCAGTCCTTTCTGCAAAAAGATACCGATGTGTAAACAACTTTCATATGATATAAAATAACGAGGGACAAAAATAATGAGAGATGATATTATTAAGTTCCACTGAAACTGAGAAGGGCAGGATGCTTACAAATGGACATGTTACCAACAAAGTAAAACATAGCACTAATGTTTTAGATTAAGTACAAAATCAGAACTTCACCATATGAAAAATGCCAACATTATGTCGTATACTCACTTTTCTTTCCTTCCTATATTACATGGTGTTGCTAGGCATTTGGTCCACCAGAAAAGTTGGGTACACTGAGGCAAACAGTAAACCAAATACTGCACTTGGGTACAAGCTTGTCCAAAACGTTACAAAGTGGTCTTAAGTTTCAAGAAGCACTGTCATCATATAAATCAGAGCAAACATTTAGCATACTTTATTTCTTTGTTATTGACTTTGCACAACTATAGAAGTATACTTTGATTGCTCACTTTGTAGGAACGTGTTATTATAATTGATTCTTGTTTTTTTTTCTGGATGTGACTTCCCCTTGGAATCCAATGCACAAGACACTTGCATCCATTCTTGTGATAGAAACAAAATGTATTTTAGTCTTTCTCTGTTAAGCTAAACAAAAAGCTCTTTTATTTTCTTTCTGCTTCATTTTGCAAAAAGCTTCACATACGTATAAATACAATCTACAGAATCACATATACTATGAATTTCTCACGATTCAACAGTTTGGTATTTTTAGAGTGTATTTGCAGTCTGTGTCAGGGCCTTGTATCATGTAGAGCTAAGACGTGTGTTGTTGACCTGAAGCCATGACCCCTAACTCCATCCTAGTCATATTGCATAAGGGACAGGCGAGTTGTACCTGTAAGGAACTCGAAGTCCAGCTCACCGTGCGTCTTCTCGCACATGTTGCATGTGCCGGATGCCAAAGTCTGTTAGCAGTAATTCTCTCATCACTCTCTCTGCATTATATTGGTTCGTTTGCAAGAAGTGGGGTGCAGTGCAGGGGTGAGTTATGTATGTACTCACGTAGAAGGCCACGATGACGCCGGCGGCGTAGTCAGAGGGCAGCTTGATGCTGGCCCTGAAGAAGCCGTGGAGCTACACGCCCTGCGACGCAAACCCGGAGCCTGAATATACACCAAAAAAAGCAAACAGAGGCATGCGCGATGAGGAACATAACGCGGCAACAAGAGTGGGATGATGGATCGATGGATGGAACACAGCAGGGCGCGTACCTGTCCTCTCGTCAAGGGAGATATGAACTTGCTGGCCACCGCCGTGGAGCCTCAGGTTGGAGTCCCCGCTGCCTCCGCAAGATGGATCGGAGGTGGCTCACCTTGGGTCGTCTTCTTCCTGGAGGAGAACGAACGCAAGGCGACAGTCCGGTGCTCCCTCTGTGTGGTCGAACAGGAGGTGTCGACGGCCGACGGCGAATGGCGGCTCGGTCTCCCTGGTCATCCTCCTCCTTCCCGCCGCGCTCCTGCTCCTCCTGCGGCTGGTATTGATCCTTGCCGTCGATGGTGGCCGCGCCAGCTTGGAAGAAGAGGGGTCGGGGCCGGGGTGGCGCGGAGCGGCTCGAACCAGACCGGCGAGAGGTTGCTGACGGAGCAATGGGCTACGGTGGAGAAGGAGGGGCCGTAGAGATTGGAAAGGCGATCGCTGCCACCGGCGCCGGGCTAGGGATGAACGGGGAGGAGAGGAGAGACGGGATCGGCGGCGAGTGCGAGGGGCGGAGGGTGGCGGCTTCGGGAGGGGTGAAATCGAGCAAGGGAGGAGGCGGCGGCCTCGTCGCGCGCGGCCCACATCTCTCTAGATGGGCGGCGTGAGGCCGGGGATGGGTGCCCGGGCGAGCGGCGGCGGCGGCGCGGGGTAGGGTTTGGAGGGGGAGAGAGAGGTGAGGGTGCGGCGCACGTGCGGGAGGAGCGGGCGCGAGTGCGGGAGGGCGCGAGGAGGCGGCGGCTAGGTCATCTCCAGAGGAGCCACTGTTATTTATACCCTTGTGCGTGAAATGACGAAAATGCCCCCGGGGGCGCCGGAATTACGAGCGGTGGCATGAACGGGGTGAAACTATTCATTACTACATGGCTCCTCTTTGATCCGACGGCGCAGGTCATCCAGCGGCTCCATCCGACGGCCCAGATCAGATCAAGCGGCCCGATCCGATGGCCAGGAACTCCAAATCGCTGAAGAGCCGGGAGGATCCTCCTCATTCTTATTTCTCAATATACGCCTCCCGTGACCCGAATGATCGGGGTATGCCAGCTCGTAGCGCTGGCATGCCCGATATATTCCTTTGTCCGTTGCTATGCTCCACATTATTACGGCTACTATACACTTGTAAAGCCATCAAATATTTATGTGCACACAACAGACAATATTATGGGAGTACTTTTCTTTTTGGAAACTAAAGCAAAGTCTCATGGCTCAGCTATCAGTTTTTTTTTCGAAACGGACCTCATCGATTAATTAAGAAGAAGAGAATTGCCCAATTAATTAACGGAAAACCGGGCGAAAACCGATACAGACCAACCACACGTAGAATACTCTCAGGGCTTGCAACCTGACAACCAAACCCAACACCTAACGACCACCAATACATCGCAAAGACACCCCAACAAGAGTAACTCGGCCGAAGACCACGGGCACACCCAAATCAACAAAGACAAGTCAGGCCATAAGGACAACCCAAGAGACTGATAACCATCCATCAAGTAGTTGCGGATGCCTTTTCTGTGAAGTGTGGGACTGATAGCCATCCATCAAGTAGTTCGGACGCCTTTTCTGTGACGCCACACAGACCAGTAAGATCGATCAGTAGCAATGGCGCCCTCCAAGCTCGCCCTTTTCCTCGCCCTGAACCTGGTCCTCCTTGCTGCCGCCCAGGGCTGCGGACCCTACTGCCCACCGGTCGTCCCTACCCCGCCGATCCTCCCACCGCCCGTGCCGTCGACCGGCGGGGGCAGCTGCTCGATCAACACGCTGAAGCTGGGTGTGTGCGCCAACGTGCTGAACCTGCTGAAGCTCAAGATCGGCGTGCCGGCGAACGAGGAGTGTTGCCCGCTCCTGGGCGGGCTCGCCGACCTCGACGCCGCGGTGTGCCTATGCACCGCCATCAGGGCCAACATTCTCGGCATCAAGCTCAACGTGCCCATCGACCTGACCCTCCTCCTCAACCAGTGCGGCAAGAAGTGCCCCTCCGACTTCACCTGCCCCATCTGATCCATCCAACCATCGATGAATATTATACATGCATAATCGTTCTACTCGTAACCAGTTTGCATGTCATAAGCGCGCATCATACGTATGTTTTTTTTCTGTTGCAGTTCATATGCAGGCGTTTGCATGGGCTCCCTCGCTCGTGCGTGCGTGCTTGACAGGCTTGTGATCGATCAATGTCATTGTATCCCGTTATGGTATCTAAATACATGATTTGCATATTTGTAAAAGGATATACATACTTGTACACGTACCTGGAATAAAAAGTTTGTTCAAGACTTCAAGTTGGGTTAGCTCGACCCGTGATATGCCAGCTTGAGTTGTATATTCATATGTAAGCGCATGCATGATTGGATCAGTCATGATCAGATTCACATCTTTTCCCATTGCATCTTCTTTCTGTTTTGCCTAAATGATCCTTGATAAATTAAAAGTCATGCTGAAGATTTTCTTCTTCTCTAATGCCACCTTTTAGATCATCTACAACCGGACTTGGCAAATCCGGGACCTCAAACGCCCGCTGATGCGCCCGTACGCGTCCGCAGACAGTGACCGGGAACTCCTCAAATCGTGTTGTCCACATCTGTGTCTCTTATACCCGAACCCCTATATCCATACTATAGCATGCAACGTCGATCAAACTACGTAGATGATTGCACAATAGTTCTCCAAAAGATCCACCAAAGTTCACACAAACGACGGACAACTATATACTACATCTAAAACTTGAAATTAAAATCAACTTCACCACTTCCGGGCCGGCCCTTTCCCCTTTTGGTCGCCGGCGTAGCTGTACCCGTCGTCGGCTGGTGGATGATCGTCCGATTCGTCGGAGGAGGAGGAGAAGTCGACGATGACGAGACCATTGAGGCGTTGGACGGCCTGGTCCTGCTAGCACTTGAGCTTGGCCAGCCGAGCCGCCTCCTTCGCCTTCTCCAACACCTCCCGCTCGGACTGCTCGATGGCAAGCCGAAGAGGCTTGGCGTTCTTCCGGCGGAACCGCCGAGCGTCCGCCTCCACCGTCGTAAGCGACCGGCGGTAGACCCATGCGAGGAGCCCTCTCTACAGCCTCCCTCTCCCTTGCCCGCTGCCTCTCGCGGCGGGCGCCGCGCGCTTCCGACTCCGGCATGCGCGTCCGGGCGGCCGGCGGGGCGGGCACAAGCACCCACCGCTGCACACGAGGGGGAGCAGGAGCCGGCAGGGCGAGGGGACGGCATGGGGAAGCAACAGTCGATGGGGGCGATGGGACCGCGTGTGGGAGGCGCCGATTGCGTTGTCCGCCTATCGGAGATGCCCATAGGCCGGGAGGGGCCATCACCGGCGTCCGAGATGCGCCGACGGGGAAGCGGTGGCTGCAGCGAGGCTGCAGATCCGGAGCTGCCCTCGGTGTCCACCTTGGACCGCTCCAAGGTGATGCGGAGGGCAAGCTCATACTCCGGATGCACCTCATCATAGGAGCGGCTGTCGGAGCTCGACATTCCGCCGGATTCGATCGGAATCGGTGAGAGGAGAGGAGAGGACGGAGCGAGAGAGGAGAGTGAGTGAGCTAGGGTTTCGGACTGATGAGGCCGATGGGTCTTTTTATGGGAAATCCGTGGGGTCAGTGGTGGGCCGAGCTTGTCAGGCGGACACGCTCGGGCGTGCCCGGACCACCCCATATCCGCCCCATATTTAGGCTGGATATGGGGTACCGGTCAGTCCGTGCGTTTGACGCCCGTTTGAGGCGTTTGTCTGGGTTACAAAATGTGAACGGACGGTGACCGGGCAGCCCACCCGGGCGTATGAGGTGGCTTTGAGAGATCCGACTGTAGATGCTCTTATATCTTGATGTTCGCTTATCCATAAAAAAACAAGCATGCATGTATCGTACTACTAATTACTCCGCATGCCATATGTACACTGGTGGATGTCATAAGTGCATGCACGCATACTTCAGTTTTTTTTTAGCATGGTACAATCGCAGATGCTCACATACATTCATCTGTATAAACACATGCTGACATGCACACACACACTCTACCGCTATGAGCGCCTTTAAGATACTGAGCTAGCACAACAGTTGAGATTAATGAAGTCATCACAGACGCCTCATGACAGATGGGAACATCTCCTCCCACTAAAGTAACATCATCATGTGGCACTTGTGGTAAGCAGTTCAAACTTGATGTGAAAAGACTTGAACAAATCTAGGAAATTGTGAGCACCCGTGTCAAGTCTAACCGATGGGCTAGTTTCACCACAAGTAAACTAACCATTTGACCTATGGTCAACTCACTATTTAAATTAGCATAATATATTATACAGTGAATATGTACAGGTCATCCGTGGTTGTATCTTGTTGAGGCATCTAACTGATTCACACTTTTTACTAGTATATATACACGTGCAATGCACGTTTTAACATTATGGATGATTTTGGTAGGAAAAAACATAGACTTTCTAGTAGATTCAAAGGAAAAAATTCTTGATGTATAGATGCAGAAATAAATTATATTATAAAGAAAATTGGAATTAATATATGTAATCCCCACAATTTGTTAACAGAGAATCCCACGAAAAATATTAAAACAAAAGAATTAAAAATGGAATTTAATTTTACTTTTTGTTACTCCTCCAAAACCAACTTTTTGGGGCTCTAAGACATTGTCAACCTCAAGCAGCAACATTGCCGGCCCAAGAGGAATCGGTATGGGCCACGTCTCTTGAGAAGTATCAGGCGTTCCTTCTAGAACGCGGTGGATGCTACAGTTCACTGTGAATCCCACTACTTTCACAGTTGAATTTAGGATATAAATGGTTAGGATTGATGGCCAGCTCCTATTCAAAACCGATACACTATATAATAGTATAGATAAAAGGGCACACAGAATAATAAAAAAATGGTCAAGTTGTGTTAAGTTGGCCCGTGATATATGGCAACGAATTGTGTAGTACGTACGCAAGCATGCATGATTTCATGAATCATGACACGATCAACGTATTTTCACATTCACGTGCTACATCTTCTTTCTCTGATCTTTTTTTCCTTGTTTTTTTTTACCATTGTGGCGCTTGGACAAATGTCGATGCTTCTTCTTTGAGTTTGTCTTCCAGGCTCAGACCCACCTTGAATTCGTCCGTCTAGACGTAGCAGAAAACAAATAAAATTCCGTGCTACGTACATGACTAGGATACAAGGTTTGATTATCGATTCGTAGGGCAATAGAAGGAGAGTCGATGGAGATCATTGGTGCAGATCCCCACAGCTAGAATTTTACAACCTCCCAACCGCGAGGATGTTCTCCCCGAACAGTCCCTCGGATGGTCCCTCGAACGGCCCTTCGGAAGGCTCCCGGATGAGAACTCGAACAGTCCCTCGGACAGCCCTTCTAAAGGCCCTCGGACAGAAACTCAACAATCCCTCAGACAGAACCTCCGCGTGTCTCTCGAATTAAGATCGAAACTACGACCTCTCTACCAGGTTGCACACATCCGCCGTGAACTATTCGGACACCAGGGCTTCTCTGTCCATAAATAATTCTGGACGTGTTCGGAACATTTCCAGTATGAAGTTTATCACCGAAACATTTTCGGTTTTTTCTCTGAAAGTCTTGTGTCGTCTCCAAAACATTTCCGACAACAATCTCTCAAACTCCCTGTCTATTGCTGAGCAGATAGATGACCCATAATTGTGTGACCGTGTATGTTCGGTGAAGTATAGACATTACCTTAACATTTTTTGGTTAATGATCAATAGCGGAATCGAGGACATTCATATTGATCCCTATACCCACATGAATAAATATTCGAGCGAACTTGTAGTTGTCGAACGTTATTCCTGTTGCTTAATGATATGTTACAAATTGGCATCTCCGTGAATCAAGAACTTGTTCATTATGCCAGTTTCCTCATTACCGGTTTTGTTCCCTTTCTTGTTACTACGTTCCAATATCCTTGTGATGGAATTACACTGTGTCTAGCGAGACGATGACAGATACCTTAACACGGTGAGGGCCCTAAGAATATCTCTCCATCGTCGGAGGAGAAAATCCCAATCTTGAGTACTTTTCCATGAACCCAAAAGCCGCCGTAATAGCCACCCTATTAGGGATGACGTTTAACTAACCCCAAAGTTCGTGAAGCAAGCACAAAGGAATTCGACACTCTCATGGTTTAAGGAATTATGCAAACTTTAGTTGTCTACGGAATTATGCAAACTTTAATTGTCTCTGTGTGTTTCGTGAAAATGCCTGAAAGGAAAAAAATGATGACTTTATTGTGAGACTTTAAAACTAAGCTAAAAATCATATAGTAAGAACCTCTATTGGTAGATTTAAATTTATGCATTGAACAGGTTATCAAGTTGTTATACATATTAACATAGAAAGATAAGTATAAATATCTAAGCAACAAAAATATATTAATCATAGCATGTGCCTTTTTTAGATCTAGACGAATTCTCTATAATGCCCAAAACAAAAACAAAATTGGAACAAACTAAGCCTCCATGAATAAATATAGTTATGTTTTTAACACATATTCGTAATGATAGAGATTTGAGTTGCATAAAAATGAGTTTTAATATTGCTAGCACACTTTTGTGGTTTATGTTCTTACACATATATTATTTTTTTATCAGATTTATTGTAGTATAATAGTTATAGTGGTTGAAAAATATAGTTAACATCCAATGACAATGAGTTGAAAGAAAGTACAAATATTTAGTATGAATAAGTTAAGAGTCATTTACAAATGATAAGGCAAAGTCCAAACATATGTCCCTTTTGATTGTATTCTATTTTATGAGCTAAACTATTGGTTGAAGAATCAAATAAATGGCAACGAATAAGGACGAGATAAGAGTAGCTAGAAAATTATAAATTATGTATCTTCATTTAGGGAAAAATTGCTTCATCCATATCGACGAATATTTCATTTAGTGATACTCATCACACAAATATATTTTTCCATATGTAACATCACATAACCAAAATTCGTTGTGAATATGCCAACACCATTATTCCCCATAGTAAGATTATGTTAATCACAAAAAAATCGACGCCTTTTACGATATGGAGCTGCCACCACCTCATGTTCTTCCTCTGGAGATCCGATATGGAGTCTATTTCTAACTCCGGAGAGGGGGATTTGTCACCGTCATCATCACCACCAACCCTTATACATCAACAATTTCATGACACACACACCCATGTGTGAGTTATTCTCTGTAGGTGCATGGAGTACGTGGGAATTGGATGAGATTTCTTATGTAACTGATGTCAGATTTGTTCAGGTTTGATGTCTAGTATCCACTATGTTCACGGATTGATGTTGCAATGATTTTGCTATGCTTAATACTTATCAATAGGGTCCGAGTGCCATGGTTTGAGATATAAACCATTTATGTTTTCATGAATATATTTGTGTTTCTTGATCTTATCTCCAAGTTGTATGCACATGTTATAGTTTTGAACCCTAGTATCCAAAGTGACAACAATTGGGATATCAATGCATGGCGCATCCTACACGGGAAGGTGGCGCGCGCTGAGGGATGGTCACACGACCTAGCCATGTGATAGCCTGGTGCCCCCTCGTCCCCCCTCTAGTACTTCTTTACTCCAGTAGTCTTTATTTATTTCAAAATAATTCTCCAAAAACTCCCACCCCATATTTTATGTTTGCCAGCTTCGTAAAGCTCTAAACCAAGGTGTGTTAGTCTCCCATGTTCTTCCTCATGATACTAACTAGTTTGTTGTTCCTATTGAAGTGCTCAACTATCCACAGAAGACCAAGGCCAACAGAGTGGTCGATCAAGTTTTGGTTCGATGGTCAGGTGACACACACCCGAGCGGACCTGGAAAGACCGAGACAAACTTCAGTCTCATTTTCCTTGTGCAGCGGCTTGGGTCAAGCCGCTACTCCAGAGGGAGAGGATGTTAGCGTCCCTAAGAACACTAGACCTCCGGGCTAGCAAGTTACGGAGCTTGACGAGGAAACGGTCCAAGGCCCAGCAAGAAGGACAAGGAATCCCTACAAGAGGGTAACTGGTAGTGAGTGGTTGAACACTGCAGGGGAAGTATACGGTGAGGATCCCCACACTGGAGAGAGGGAATCGAAGATCAATCAAGGCACAACATGGTGGCGACTACCTCTTATCTTAGAATCCTAGTTCCTCTCATCACTTCCCCCTCTCAGATTCGGCACTGATGTGCTTGTAAGGAGCAGATCTTGTAAACCTAGCTACCTTAATCCAGTGATACTCGTGTCGTGCTAATATCTCGCCCCACAAGGCTCGTCGTGCAGCAGCTCCCTGGCCGCCTGCACCCTCTCTGTGCCCCGCCACTAGCCACACAAGCCCCACACCTACCTTCTTCTCTTGTTGCTCGGTGCGCACCAACTGCTCGACAAAATACCCAGCCAGGTTACAATGAGAAGGAAGAAGATTTCCACATGGGCGGGGACTAGTCAAAACCACGCCAAGTGAGCATGTGTTGAGTCAAGGGACTAAAGTAATCTGATTTTAGAATTTGGGGTACTAAAATTTGTTGGTTTTAAAGTTGAGGGATCATTTCTATACTTTTAAGAGAGTTAGGACTTAAGAGACATAAGATATACTTTTCTAGAAGAAAAAGAAAAAAGCAGTGGTGACGGCAGGAGCGAGGTTTCAGCCCGAGCCGGCCCTAGGAGGAACCAGGGGGGCTCTTTATTCACAGTAACTTTGTAGATGCAATTTTAGCCCGCAGGTTATACGTGAAATGAGATGGGAACACGGATGCTTTAGGTGTTGATCCATAGACTTCAATTCTTAATTTGTTTACGGGCCCTTATTCACATGAATGTATGCTAGCCATAATGGTGTTCTCTCGTACCAAAAAAAAGCTATAATGTGTAACTGTTTTGTTCAACTCAATCAATGGGCTCTATCTTACACCATGGCGTTGAAGCAGTATTAAAATTAGGACCGCATATATGTCAGGTATCTAGGAAAAAATCCGGATCAGTCAATTTTCCGAGCCGTTGGTTGGCACGATCGTGCCGCCACCTGCTAACCTTCTTCCCCTAACATCTTCCTCCCTCGGGCAGTGGTTTCTCCTCCTCCCACGTGAGCTACCCTGCCCTAACTGGCAGCCTCCGCTTCCGGCGGGCGGGCGCACCGCCCCGCCAGCACGACATCCCCTCAACCTCCCCCGACTGACATGCTGGAGGACCTCCATCCTCAACCTGCATCAGTCAAGTTTTGGGCTCGTTCCCGCTCGTCCTCGTCGTTGTCACACCTGACATCATCCCTGCCTTCGGCCTCGCACAAAACAGGATGTAAGAGCATCTCTAGCAGACCCCGTAAAAGTCGGACCCAGAAAACACGTTTACAGTTCGCTGCAGATCAGATTTGCGGGCGAATTCGTGCGCTGCAGATCAGACCCCGTAGATGAAACTGTAAAATGAAAAAAAAACATTCGTGGGAGAAACTTGCAGCGATATTCATCATACATAGTTGATCATCATACTACATCATAGATAGTTGTTCATCATACTACATCAAAGTACTACATAGGGGGGGTCTGCGGGCCGTGCAGCGTACCCTAGCATAGGCTACCAAAACCGATGGGTGCGGCGGCGACTATGTGGCGGAGGAGCCGAAGGTGCTCAGTCCTCGTTGGAGTCGAGGTCGATCCAGACCTTGGCCTTCTCGGCCTTTTTGATGCGCAGGTCCGCCTCCTTGGACGCGTGCGAGCCGGAGGAGGCACGGCGGCGGACCGCGAGTTCGCGCTCGTACTCGTCGAGCTCGTGCCGTTCGAAAGCCAGCGGCGGCCGGCTCCCATTGTTGAGCCACTTCCGCGCCCCCCGCTTGCATGTGGTATCGATGATGCGGCGACGCTCCGCGTCATCCCCGCCACTTCCGTAGCCGTCCATGGGCCGGGAAGGATCGCTAGGGCTTTTTTTAGGCTCGCCGGTGGTGAGAAATTAGGGCGGAGGGGAAGGGGAATCGCGGCGGAGCGGTGGCGGAGGCAGATAGGGTTTGACCCATATCCGAGCGGTGAAATCGCATAAATAGCAGTGGAGAGGGTCTTTTTCCGGACCACGGTAAACTTTTTATGGGCCGGGCGCGGGATACGGAGTCTGTTCTGACAAGAAAAACGGGCCGTCAAAATTATACGGGTTCGGCCCTTTTACGGGGTCTGCTAGAGATGCTCTAGCAGACGCAAAGAAAAATTTCAGGTACCTGGTGTTTAGCAAATGTGTGAAATTATCTTCGTCGGCACAACCAATGGTGCTGGATTAACTAATTATTATACGGCGAGCAGAACGTACGTGTCCATCCGTGCCAACTAACCAGTATAACAAAGCAGAGTACGAAATATATAAAAGACACATGGAATCAAAACCATACAACTCCTATATGTGTCTCCCGTGACCCTGATGATCAGGGTTACGCTAGCTCGTAGCGCTGTCATGCCAGATATATTCCCTTGTCCCATGCTATGCTCGAGATTATTATGGCTACACTTGTAAACCCATCAAATATTTATATGCACACAGCAGACAACATGCATATAGGAGTACTCTTCTTGGAACTAAAGGAAAGTCTCCTGGCGCAGCTCTCGGGTTTTTGTTCATTAGCGAACAGATTAAGCTACAATGATGGATGTTACACACGTAACATGCCAGTGCAATAATAGTTGCACATAAGTTTTGCTAATTAGCTCGATTGATAATGACATGCATGCACTTGCACACTACAACCGGCCTATAAATACCACCTCAAACAACCGAACAAAACCATCCCAAGCTAGCAAAGCCTACAAGCTTAGCCACAGACCAGTAAGATCGATCAGTAGCAATGGCGCCCTCCAAGCTCGCCCTTTTCCTCGCCCTGAACCTGGTCCTCCTTGCTGCCGCCCAGGGCTGCGGACCCTACTGCCCACCGGTCGTCCCTACCCCGCCGATCCTCCCACCGCCCGTGCCGTCGACCGGCGGGGGCAGCTGCTCGATCAACACGCTGAAGCTGGGTGTGTGCGCCAACGTGCTGAACCTGCTGAAGCTCAAGATCGGCGTGCCGGCGAACGAGGAGTGTTGCCCGCTCCTGGGCGGGCTCGCCGACCTCGACGCCGCGGTGTGCCTCTGCACCGCCATCAAGGCCAACATTCTCGGCATCAAGCTAAACGTGCCCATCGACCTGACCCTCCTCCTCAACCAGTGCGGCAAGAAGTGCCCCTCCGACTTCACCTGCCCCATCTGATCCATCCATCCATCGATGAATATTATACATGCATAATCGTTCTACTCGTAACCAGTTTGCATGTCATAAGCGCGCACCATACGTATGTTTTTTCTGTTGCAGTTCATATGCCAGGCGTTTGCATGGGCTCCCTCGCTCGAGCGTGCGTGCTTGACAAGCTTGTGATCCCGTTATGGTATCTAAATACATGATTTGCATATTTGTAAAAGGATATCCATACTTGTACACGTACCTGGAATAAAAAGTTTGTTCAAGACTTCAAGTTGGGTTAACTCGACCCGTGATATGCCAGCTTGAGTTGTATATTCATATGTAAGCGCATGCATGATTGCATCAGTCATGATCAGATTCACATCTTTTCCCACTGCATCTTTCATTTGGGACAGAGGCACGTATTGTATTTCTGTGTGCATGTGTTGATAAAATGCATGGTCGTAGTACAAATGCTTATACGGGTTCGACAAACCTTAAGTCATCCACTTGAGGCTACAAACCTCTGTACTTGCAAAAAAGAGAGACTACAAACCTCTACACTTGGGACCCCAACAACTTCCTGTAATAGAAGAAACACTCATGGCGGGCGATCCCAGATCCATAGGGCATACTCCTGCGCCCCTCCTTTCTTTTCTAGGCCCACCAAAGTTAATTTTGTTGTGTCTCTTTTCACTGGTTTTGGGAGGGTTCTAAAACCATCCTTCAACCAGTTTTTTCTAAGTTTCTTTTTGTTGGTTTTACTGGTGTTCTTGTGCTTTCTTTTATTTTATGTTTCTTCTATTTTCATTTTTAGTTTAGATTATGTTCGCACACGAACACGTCACCGTGTACCTCCGACGCCGAGGGTGATGCACCGCAGCTCACGCCGAAGGAGACCCGTCCGGAAGCGCGGTACGCAAGCAATCCGGCGGGTGCTTTTCAGGACCCGAAACCCCACGCGCCCGGGAGGGACCCCGTCTGGACGCGCGGCGGCAATGGGCTGCCCTAGGTCGGTTCGCCCGCCCCTAGAGCCTCGAGGATCGCTGCCCTTCAACACGAAGAACGAACGAAGAACGAGAGAGAAAGAACAAGGGAGGGATGTAAAACTAGGGTAAAAAGTAGATGAGTTTTGCGATTGTGTGTTGTTGTTCAATCGGCCGTCACCCCTTAGGTATATAAGAGGCGGCTGTACTTCCCGTGCAAGAAAAAGGATTGGATTCACGTCCAAAACCCTAGTCAAATTCGGATTGGTCTTGTCCGAACTTTCCAAAACTGTTCGGTTTAAACTGGCTGCACCTTGCGGGTCTTTTTTGTGGTGGTAAACGATCTCGGATGAGAACGAGTCCAAAAGCAATCTTGACTGTTTCGACGATACGAACAACTTTCATGTTGAACGTTTTTTGATCAGAGGTCATCTTGAGGGTCAAATAGCTCGCGCAAAAGATCTCTTTACTCGCGCTACCAATCAGACATGGCGTCTGGTGGGGCGCGCCATATTTCGCCTCGTGACAGGGCTGCACTCCGATTGCTCTAACTTTTGCATACGAACTCAGATTTGGACGATTTTTATAACAAAATCGATCGTTTCGACGAGACGAAGACAATCCATGTAGATCATTTTTCCATTTGAGGTCGTCTTGGGGGCTTAATCGGCCAAATTGTATTCTGAATATAAGTTCTTAGTACTTTGAGCATAGTTTCGGCCTTCGAGATGAAATCGGACGGCGATGACCCAAACTTCAAAGATGTTCATATCAACAATACGGAACTCTTTCATGAAGATCACTTCTCCATTTGAGGCCATCTTAAATAAGTTATTGACCGTGCCAAAATCTGGTGTCAACACATGCCCCCCTGTTTTTCGGCAAAACTTGCGTGCCGAAAAATAATTTGCAATGTATTTGTTTTAAGGACGATGTCAACACTCCATCGGCCATTTATTTTTCTCAGGACGATAATTATGTATCGGCCATGTTTATGCTAAGGGCGATAGTTATATATCGGCCGTTGATTTTAACTTCTTGTTCACATCATACCTTGTAACCTATTACCACCAATCGGCTTTAAAAAGATGGGAATGAACCCGTTCCTTGTAGCACTAAGGAAATCAAACTCCGAGAGGTCACGCCCTGTTAAGCAAGTTACATCGGGATGATTCCAATCCACCGATGCATCGGCCAAAGCAACACAAGCTGAATTATCCGCGTGAATGATTTCTACCTCATCATCGATCCATTGTATTAAAAATTGATGCATGGTAGACGGCACACATTGGTTAGCATGAACCCAATCGCGGCCTAATATAACATTATAGTTATCTTGCACCTCGGCGATGAAGAATGTGGTGGCCAAAGTTTTGCTTCCCACGGTGAGTTCCATGCACATCACACCTTTGGCCTCTGTCTTTTCTTTACCCTCGAATCCATTAAGTACCATATTGGTCTTCATCAATGCATCATCATCTAACCCCAACTTTTTGAAGACCGAGTAGGGCATAAGATTTACCACAACACCACCATCAACGAGCATCCTAGCAACCGGCAATCCGTTAATATGACCTTTGAGGTACAATGGCTTCAAGTGTTTCACCGGTTCTCTTGGCTTCTCGAAAATAGCATTCTTAGGATCAAAATTCAGCTGGGCTACCTCCCCTTCTTCATCTATAGCACGAAACTCGGCAGGTAAGTAATATACCATATTAATATCCATACCTTCCCGAACCGGCATAGATTCATAATCCACCATCTCATCTTCATCTCCCAATGTGTATATTGGGCTTAAAGATTCCCCAATTGAAGGGGATGTTTCAGGTAGTGTAGACGATGTAATAGGGGTCGCATCATCCTCTTTTGGTGGTGAAGGTGTTGCTGCAGCTAATGTAGAAGCATCTGTGTTTTGTTTTTGTTTAGGCCTCCACACTTGTTTTGTGAGTGCTATGGGCCGAATTTCACTAAACAATTCGTCCCTTTGCCTCTCCTCTTTGTGTTCTACCTTCTCGTGGTTCCTCATGCGTTGTAACCTCCTTTTCATGGTCTTAGTTAAACCGGGAGGACACCACTTAGGTTGAGTATATTTGGAATCCCTTGGTTTGGCCTTGCTTGTGCTCGCCTCATGATCATCAACCATGGAACCATGCTGAACAATAACAATATCACCATTAGAAGTAACCAGATTACCAACAACCGGCTTTTTGATCTCCTTTTGCTTGTCGCATTCTGAAATTTCCGCATTAGGTGACTTAACACGCCACACTTTTTTATTGGCCTTACTTGGAGAATTTTTTGTTGGCCGATTAGCACCATAACTCAAACGGCCTTGGGTGGGATAATAAAGCCTCTCGCGAGCAGGCCTTCTAGGTGTTGTCCACCCCATATGGAAAGCATAAGGAGCCATTGGGGGCTGCCCCCATCCTCCATTGAAGTCTCTCATGTAATATGGTGCATAGGAGGGTTGTGACATCCATGGTGTCGGTGCCCATGACCCATATGGCCTTGCATAGCGTCGAAACTCTTGCTCCGGAAGCGATCTTGAACGCTTCGAATGTGATGGCCGATTAGAGATAGAACCGGCTGCTTGACTTGCATATTTGGATAGCAGCATATCAAAAGTTGGCTTGATTCGCTTGCGCTTAGCTTCACTCTTTCCCCACTTGCCAACTTCTGAATTCTTGGGCTTGATAAATTTAACATGAGTATCTTCTTGTACTTGTGGTTGCCCCCCGAGTACGGGATTTTTTATGGTGATCTTCAATACTTCCTTGCCATCGGGTTGCTTATCAAGCACAACCTCTCTTCCCAAGACTTTGTCGCCCTCCTTGCCTTTCCTGGGTTCACCAATAACAACATTATCTTTATTAGCAGATTCGGCTATGCTAGGCCGAATTAACATTTTCTTTCCCTCCAAGTCCATGGTGTTCATCAGAAAGGGTTGTTTATCAACTTGCATCTCAGCAAAATTCAATCGTCCATCATTAATGGCCGATTGTATCTGTCGTCGAAAAACATTGCAATCGTTAGTAGCATGGGAAAATGAATTATGGTATTTGCAATAAGCACGCCGTTTCAGCTCCTCAAACGGCGGTATGGTGTGTGATATTCTAATCATCTTATCTTGCAAGAGTGCATCAAATATTTTATCACACTTTGATATATCAAAAATAAACCTCATCTCCTCATCACGATTCTTGCGAATCGGCTTAAGAGCATTGCACATATAGGGTTTGGCCTTTGAGGACCAAACAAATTCAGTAGTATAGACATCAACCTCATCGTCCGAATTATCATCATTGTGTTCAACCATATGCATTCTAGGACGATCGGTTGTAGACCTATGGACCTCTTTACTTCGACTCTCTTGGGCCAAAGCTTTTTGTAAGACTTGATTAATGCTCAAAAACTCATAACTTTCTAGCCTCTCTTTAATGTGAGTTTTCAAACCATTAAGAACAAGATCTGCCAAGTCTCTCTCAGTTATCACTAAGCTATAACATCGGTTTTTTATATCTCTAAATCTCTTGACATAATCGATGACCGATTCATCATGTTTCTGCCTAACCGATGTAAGATGTGACAACTTTAGCTCATTATCGCCGCTATAAAAGTGATCATGAAACTTTTGCTCTAATTGCGACCATAAGAGAATTGAGCCATGTGGTAAAACTGCAAACCATGAAAATGCGGTACCAATTAAAGATAATGGAAATAAACGCACTTTCAATTCTTCCATGGAACTTGCTTCACCCAACTGTGCTAAATACTGACTCACATGCTCCCAAGTTGTTTTCGTACCCTCACCACTAAATTTAACAAAATCAGGAACCTTATAACCTTGAGGGTAAGAAATTGCATTGAAGTGTTCAGGATAAGGCTTTTGATACACACGACTCTTTACTTTCGGCTCGTTTCCGAAAGTTTCTTGAAACATCTTATGCAAATCCTCCCTTAATTTAGCTAAAATTGGATCCGAGGTAGATGAAGATGTTTGTGGCAATGACATAGGAGCAACCTGAGTACTAGCTATTGGTGCAACTTGTGGGATGGGCGCCGAACCATAATTCGGCGGAAGACCAAACATGCTTGCACCTATGGGTGGTGTGACAAAGTGATTTGGCGTTGACGCCGAATTGGGCATACTCATAATAGGATTAGGGTATGTAGGTGCAGGCACAAGCTGGTTGGTTTGAGTAGGGCAAAAATTCAACGGCATATTATATTGTTGTTGCATAGGTGGTGCCGATGAAATAGGTAAAATTGGACTAGGGTTTTCAGATATACCAACAGTACCACTAGATGATGGAGGCATATTTTTCTAAGCATTAGCACTAGCCACAAAAGAATTGTATGCCATCACATTACCCTTACTAACAAGACTTTCAATCACAGCCACTTGCTCTGGAGAAAAAACTTTACTCACAGTGATTACATCTTGTTCGTCGATGAGGGGAGGAAAATTGACGTTTCCAACTGGAGTGATGTTGCCTTGACGGTCCTTCTTGAAACTTGAAAGAAACGCTTCCAAATCCTCCTCCTCGCGCTTCTTCTTGAGCGCCTCAAAAGCCTCTTCACGCTGCTTCTTGCGCGCTTCGTAGGCTTGGCGATGTGCATCCGATAGTTCATCAAGACCGGGCTTAATGATGTTATCGGTGTCAACTTCTGAGGGCTTGGGGAGATTAGACATGGTTGATGATGATTCTTGATCTTTCGTCCCCAGCGGAGTCGCCAAAAAGTGTGTTCGCGCACGAACACGTCACCGTGTACCTCGGACGCCGAGGGTGATGCACCGCAGCTCACGCCGAAGGAGACCCGTCCGGAAGCGCGGTACGCAAGCAATCCGGCGGGTGCTTTTCAGGACCCGAAACCCCACGCGCCCGGGAGGGACCCCGTCTGGACGCGCGGCGGCAATGGGCTTCCCTAGGTCGGTTCGCCCGCCCCTAGAGCCTCGAGGATCGCTGCCCTTCAACACGAAGAACGAACGAAGAACGAGAGAGAAAGAACAAGGGAGGGATGTAAAACTAGGGTAAAAAGTAGATGAGTTTTGTGATTGTGTGTTGTTGTTCAATCGGCCGTCACCCCTTAGGTATATAAGAGGCGGCTGGACTTCCCGTGCAAGAAAAAGGATTGGATTCACGTCCAAAACCCTAGTCAAATTCGGATTGGTCTTGTCCGAACTTTCCAAAACTGTTCGGTTTAAACTGGCTGCACCTTGCGGGTCTTTTTTGTGGTGGTAAACGATCTCGGATGAGAACGAGTCCAAAAGTAATCTTGACCGTTTCGACGATACGAACAACTTTCATGTTGAACGTTTTTTGATCAGAGGTCATTTTGAGGGTCAAATAGCTCGTGCAAAAGATCTCTTTACTCGCGCTACCAATCAGACATGGCGTCTGGTGGGGCGCGCCATATTTCGCCTCGTGACAGGGCTGCACTCCGATTGCTCTAACTTTTTCATACGAACTCGGATTTGGACGATTTTTATATCAAAATCGATCGTTTCGACGAGACGAAGACAATCTGTGTATATCATTTTTCCATTTGAGGTCGTCTTGGGGGCTTAATCGGCCAAACTGTACTCTGAATATAAGTTCTTAGTACTTTGAGCATAGTTTCGGCCTTCGAGATGAAATCGGACGGCGATGACCCAAACTTCAAAGATGTTCATATCAACAATACGGAACACTTTCATGAAGATCACTTCTCCATTTGAGGCCATCTTAAATAAGTTATTGACGGTGCCAAAATCTGGTGTCAACAGATTATTGAATATTTTTCAAACAAACAATTTCTAAATCTGCAATCAATTTTTGTATTCAGAGATGATTTTCAATCCACAAGCACTCTTTCTAAATCATGCTAAATTTATGAACATTTATTGAATTTGGGAGCATTTTTAAATCCGGAACAATTTTCAAAATCATGAACTATTTATGACTGCGAATAATTTAAGAATCCAACATTTTTGTGAATGTGTGAACAATTAAAAAAAAATCTACGATAATTTTTTGAATTCATGATTTTTTTTCATTCAACATTTTTGGAATCTGTAAATAATTTTTCAATTTCCCGAACATTTTATAAATTGGCTAACTTTTTTTTTTCATATCTGCAAACTATTTTATGATTCCTTGGATTTTCTTTTTTAAACTTGGTCACGTTCCTCATGGGCATTTTTATCTAATTTTCAAAATATAAATACCTGTAAACCAACCGAGTCGGATCCTGCATGCGAATAAATATAACGGGCCTAATTGGTTGGCTCAGCGGGCACTGCCCGGTGCCAATCACAAAGTATCCGCGTGTTACGCGCGAGACAAGAGCGCAGGAGCTATATCTCGCCTATTACTAATCATCCAGCCACATACATCTCTTCCACTACTTAACTCGTGCCCAAACTGTTATTTTTTGTTTTTATATTTCTTTCCTTTCCTTAATCTTTTCTCATTTCCATTTTTCTAGTTCGTTTTCATTTTCCGTTCATTATGTTTCATTTTTCCCTTTTCAAATACAATGAAGTTTTTTCAATTTGATGATTGTTTTTCAAATTTGGCGAACTTTTTTCAAAATTGATGAATTTTTTTTCAAATTCAATGAACTTTTTTCACATCCGATGAACTTTTTTCGAAAATTATTGATTTCTTTTTTCAAATTCAGTGAACTATTTTCAAAATGAATGATCTTTTTCAAATCCGATGAATTTTTTAAAAATTGATCTTTTTTGTTGAATTCGGTGAAATTTTTTGTCATAATCGATTGACTTTTTTAAAATTTTAATGAACGTTTTTGGAAAATTGATGAACAATTTTTCAAAATTTCAACTTCTTCCCGAATTCGATGAACTTTCTCAAAATTGGAAAAAAATCGAAGTTTCAGAACTGTTGTTCAAAGTCAGTGAACATTTTCAAATTCACGATTTTTGTATTTGTTTAATTTTTTCCTCAAATTCAATGGGACCAGTCAATTGCGCCTGGTCAAACTCGATCGAGAGTCCAGCCCATAGAGGAGGGCGTGTGAGCGCCTGCTACACTACTACCTGGCGCTAAAGGCGCTGGGGAGATGCGGGGGAGAGGTCATATGTGTCGCATTTTGCGTCAAATTGCCGCCGAAACGCACAGGGGGCACCACCGAGTGGGCCGGCCCATTAGCGGCACTGCAGCGAGCGGACAAACCTCGCAAAAAAATTAGCGTCCCCGCGGGGAACCGACCTCGCGACTTGTGGCTGCTGAATGCTTGTAGCTAGCCAATCGAGCTGATGGCACGTTCCTGAATGCTGTGCATCGCGAAATAATAGAAGAAGTTCGGGGAGGGACTGATCAAACATGTGATGTAGCGACACGAACAAGGCAATGTAGGGGTATTTTTAGAAGCTCCAAATCTTTCTTTTGAAAGCGTGAACATTTTTTAAAAACACAAACAAAATTTGTAAATTCAAACTTTTTTCAAAAAAACAAACAAAAATTAGGAACCACAAAAGTATTTTGAATTTGTGAAGAAATTTGTTTAAAAATGGGGAAATTTCTGAAATTCTAAACAAAATTTTAAAGCCCAAACATTATTTGAAACTCCCCGAACAATTTTTGAATTTGTGAACAAATTTTGAAAATGAGCACATTTTTTGAAATTGTGAACACATTTTTTATGGGAACATTTTTGAATTTCTGAACAAATTCTGAAAGCCTGAACATTATTTAAAACTCCCCGAACAATTTTTGGATTTCTGAACAAATTTTGAACACAAGAACATTTTTTGAATTACGAACAGAAATTTATGGGAACATTTTTGAAATTCTGAAAAAAATTTCAAAGCCCGAACATTATTTGAAACTCCCCGGACAATTTTTGAATTCGTGATCAAAACTTGAAAATGAGAAGATATTTTAAAATTATGAACAAAATTTTGAAACCACGAGAAATTCTGATTTTTTTTACACACGGACATTTTTTTGAGTTTGTAAACAAATTTCACAATGAGAAAATATTTTTAAATCTTAACAATTTTCGAAATTTTCGAACAAGTTCGAAAATAAAAATTAACTTGAAAAAAATTAAACAAAAATGAAAATGTTCAGAATTTCGTGAACATTGTTTTGAAAAAATAATTAGAAAAGATGCGAACATTTTTCAAAAATTCCTGAACAAACTTTGAAAACAGAAATATTTTGAAAATAAGGAGCAGTTTTGAATTTAGGAACAAAATCTGGAAACAGAAACATTTTTCAAAATTTAAATTTTTTAGAATCTTGAACATTTCCGGAAAAAGGAAAAAATGAAAAAAATGAAAAAGGAAAAGTAAAAACAAAAAAAACGGTTCAGGGAACCTTTTTTTTTTGAGGGAAGGTTTCCAAAACCGGATGGTGTAGTGCCAACGCGATCTAAGGGCCGGCCCAGTCGCGTCGGCTCGCCGCTCTCCTGAGCGTTTCTCTGGCAACTTGCCGCAACGAGCGGCAAATAGGAAATTCCGGAGCGGGGTTCCTATACGGCGCGTACCCTCCCTCGCTCGCTGCTGTTAACATGGGCTGGCCCATTTTGGCTTTCACCCCCCAACCAGTTTTGGGAAGTTTCTAGAACCTTCCCTGAAACGGGGTTTTCGTTTTTTTGTTTTTCTTTTTCTTTTCATTTTTACTGTTTTCTTTTCCAATTTTGAAAATCTATTAATTTGTGATTTATTTTTCAAGTCGTTAACTTTTTTTGAATTGATCAATTTTTTTTCAAAACCACAGTTTTATTTTTACTAATTTATGTAATTCTCCAAACTTTTTATAACTCACGAACATTTTTTCGAAATTGTGAACATTTCCCTAAATTTTGGAACATTTTTTAGAAATTTGTGGACATTGTCTTAAGTCATGAACATGTTTTTGAATTTATGAACAGTTTTTCTAAATAACGAACATTTGAAAATTATAGACTAAATTTTCAAAATCTTGTACATTTGTTTCCAAATTTGTGTACATTTTATGAATTAGCGAACATTTTTTTCGAACCTTGAACATTTGTTTTCAATTTCTTGAACATTTTTAGAATTAGCAAATATTTTTTTGAACCGGAACATTTTCTTTTAAAATTTTTCAATGCTTTTCGAATTAGCGGACATTTTCTTGAATCGTGAACATTTTTTTCAAATTGACGAACATTTTTCGAATTAGCGAACATCTTTTTGTATCGTGAACATTTTTCTCAAGTTCGTGAAAAAAGTTTTCGAATTAGCAAACTTTTTTTGAATCATGAACATTTTTTTCAAATTGACTAACATGTTTTGAATTCGCGAACATTTTTTCAAATTTGTGAATATTTTTTAATTTAGCGAGCATTTTTTTTGAATGATGAACATTTGTTTTCAAATCCACAGACCTTTTTTGATTTAACCAACATTTTTTGAATCATGATTTTTTCAAAATCATGAACATTTTTAAGTTTGTGGACATCTTTTACAAATTCTTGAATAGTTTTTTAATTCCTGAGCTTTTTTCTCTAATCATGAATTTGTTTTGAAATCGTGATTGTTTTAATAAAATTAGCAACTTTTTCTTAAATTTTACAAGTTTTTGATATCCCAAATTACTGAAAAAAGGTAAAAACAAAAAAAGGCAGCGTCCTGGCCCGCACATGGGCCGGCCCAGGAGTGCACGCGCTCGCTTCTTTCCGCAGAGCGTAGGTCGCCATATAGGCGCTCCCGGGGAGGAGCTCTCAGTCGGAAAACTCTATTCGCCGCATTGTGCGCCGAATTGACGAGGCTCCGCACAACCCTGGGAAGCTTTGGGCTGGCCCAGTTGCGGTTACCACCGGTTTTGGGAACCTTCTAGGAGGTTCCCTGAACCGTTTTTCGTTTCTATCCGTTTTTCTTCTTTCTTCTTTTTTCTTTTTTTATTTCTGTTTCTTTTTTCCCTTTTCCTTTTTTCTTTTTCCTTTTTTTGTTTTCTGTTTCTTCTTTCAGTTTTCCTTTTCAAGTTTCTTTTTGCGGTGGAGATTTCCTTTTCAAGTTAATTTCTCTTTTCAACAAATTTTCTTTCTTTTGTATTTTATTTCCTTTTTTTCTTCTCTTATCTCCAAACTTTTTTCAAAATATTCAAGTTTGTTCATGTTCCCAAAAAAGTTCAGCTTTCGAAAAATGCTCTCAAATTCAAAAAAAAATCTCAATACAGAAAAAGAAAATCAAAACTTTCGAAATTCAGAAAATGTACCAGATTTTAATTTTTTGTTCACGTATTAAAAAAGTTGACACTTGCAACTTTGTTAGGATTTTTTCAAAAATTGCTCTCCGTTTCAAAATTAGTTCTCAAGATTCAAAAAATGTTCATGCATTAAAAATTTGTTCGCGCTTCGAAGTTTGTTCTCTGTTTCTTTTCTTTATGTTTTTTTAATTTCACAACTTCGCAAAATTTGTTCGCAAATTTAAAAAAAATGTTTGTTTTTTCTATTTTTGTTTGTGAGTTTCAATAGACGTTCCTATTTAAAAAGCGTCCATGTTTTCAAAAGAAAATTGCATTCAAAAAATGTTTAGGAATTTCAAAAAGTGTTCCAGCTTTCCAAATTTGTTCACAAATTTATAAAATGTTCATGTTTTCAAAAAAATTTCCCATTCCAAAATTTGTTAAGAAATTTCAAAATTTTTTCATATTTACAATTTTTGTTTGGAGTTTCGGAAAATGTCCCATTTCCAATTTCTTTTTGCTAATTTGAAGAAATGTTTGTTTTTTCAAATTTGGTTCTGGTCTTTCATCAAATGTTCACGTGCAAAAGTTGTTCGTGTTTCCAAATTTTGTTTTTGAAATTTGAAAAAAATTTCCTGTTCATTTTTTGGGTAGTGTAAAAAATGTTTCTGTTCTAAATAATATGTTCGCATCTCGAAAATTCGTTTGTGTGTTGAAAAATGTTTGAGTTTTCTTAAAATTTGTAAATAGAGCTAATAATGTCCGCGTTTGATAAAACATTCACGTTTTGTTTTTGAAAAAAAAATTGTGTTCGAAGTAGATTTTGCTTGTTGTACGGGCGTCCTAAGATCATTTAGTAACGCATTGTCAGAATACATAAAACGCTAGTCAGGTGGACTGGCAAGGAGCACGCGGTCGCAACCATCTGGTCGCCAGTTCGATTTCTGGGATCACGCCTGGCTCATTTTTTTGCTTCCCTTTTTTCTCACGCGGTACAGCTCGATGGGCCGGCCCAGTCGGGCTGCCTCCCAGTGTGTTGCGTCAATAATTTGGCGCAAAGAGCGTCCAGTAGGAGCTCCCCTCTCAGTCATCCATTAACCTCATCTATCTATAGGGGATCCACACAGTGGGCCAGCCCAAGTTAGCAACTAGCAGTTTTGGGTAGCTTCAAATACCGTTTTGTGGAACCTTCCACCCGGGTTGGCTGATTTTGAGAAGGTTCCACGCATTGTTTTATGTGTTTTTCATTATTAGTTTTCATCGGTGTTTATTTATTTTTAGGTTTTTCTTTTTTTTTCAAAATACTAGTTGACATTTCTGAAATACGGGTTGAACATATTTTGTATAGCAGTTGGATATTTTTAAGATACACTTTAACCATTTTTCAAATACTCGTCGAATATTTTTCCAAATACATGTTTAACATTTGTTAAATACTCATTGAACATCTTCTAATAAATGATGACATTTTTTTAATGCACATTGAACATGTATCATAAATGTTATGAATATTTTTGAACGTGCAAACATATTTTCAAAGTCATGAACATGTTTGAATGGTACAAAAAATTCTTATCATAATTATCCAAAAGACATTGCATTGTATGAATACATGTTGAACATTTTCCAAATACACAATGATTTTTTTAAAATACTCATTGATCATTTTTTCAAATACATGTTAAACATTTCTCAAATGCTCATTGAATATTTTTAAATACACAAAGAAATTTTTTAAAACACACATAGAACATTTTTCAAAAAGGTCATGAACATTTTTTAAAAACTGTGAACGGTTTTTCAAATGTTCTGAACCTTTTTTTAATGGTAAATATTTTTATGAAAATTATGAAAACAAATATTTACATTGTATGAACATTTAAAAACTTGTCACGAACAATTTTAAATGTGTGAATATATTTTTAAAGATGATGTACAATTTTTGGAGCGATATAACTCTTTTTTATGAATATTCTAAAGGCGATCAGTGATGGGATGTTAATACAGATTTGCTTATTGTTGGGCCAGCCATTGTTGTCTTTGACGTGACCCCTTAAATTTAGTACATTCCAATCTCCTGTCCACTCCACAATCCACATGTATCTAGCATGAGTCCTTCCTGGCCTTTACCGTCCCGGGCGTTGACTGCCGCAAATCTCTCTCCCTTCCCGTACTTGTATTCCTTCCCGCGTACCTGTTGGGGAACGTAACAATAATTTTCAAAATTTTCCTACGTATCACCAAGATCAATCTAGGAGATGCTAGCAACGAGAGAGAGGGAGTGCATCTTGATACCTCTTGAAGATCGCGAAATGGAAGCGTTACAAGAACGCGGATGATGGAGTCGTACTCGCGGCGATTCAAATCGCGGAAGATCCGATCTAGCGCCGAACGGACGACGCCTCCGCGCTCAACACACGTACAGCCCGGGGACGTCTCCTCCTTCTTGATCCAGCAAGGGGAGAGGAGAAGTTGAGGGAGAGCTCCGGCAGCACGACGGCGTGATGGTGGGGCTTGTGGTATTTCCGCAGTGCTTCACCAAGCTCTACGGAGGAGGAGGAAGTATTGGAGGAGGGAGGGGTTGCCCCAGGGGGAGAACATATCATGTACTCCCGATGATGTAGTACTCCGGCTGCAACGTGTGCTGCACAACTGTCGGATTGAAAATCTAGGTACATGATGTAATGCGAAGTACTCAGCTTGTCAAATTTGCAGAAAGTCCCCCATATAGATACAGAATCACCAACGTTTAATACGTTATCTTCAAAAGCTGTGCCACCCAGTTTGGAACAGAATGAACAGAGACATCATGTGCCTCTGTAGCTTGTTGTCTCATGATGATGCATTCATCCAACACGTATAAATACGACAACAGCCCCATGGTACAGAGAGAATCATGACTTTCCAAGATGGAAAACATATATATATATATATATATGTTTTACATACAAAGTGCACAACATGAACCTCATTCAGCAAGTTTATTTGAGAAGGTACAGCTAGTTCTAAGAAAATAAAGTGATAGGAAGTCCATGAACCAAGATTTGGTTTCATAAATCCTGCACCAAAGATGGAATGACCAGAACATCAGGTGTGTTAAACACCTTTCTGAACTCAGAAGGCAACACATCAACAACCATCTCAATATTTCATGGCTCATAGTAGGACAGTTTGAATGCTTTGTGAACGACATTCATGACAATACACATTAGTCTCATGCACATAACTAGAGTTGCAGCCAGCAGTTACAAGCAATGTATAGAAGATTAGTAGGTACACATATATTGCGACAGATTCAACATGGTGTACTTGAACTAGGTCCATATATCACATTAACAAACACATTTTTCATCCATTATTTAACGCAAAGTAAAGGTTGTCCGCTCCCTTTGGTGGGTTGTGCTGCAAAATATTAAACAAGTACAAGTCAAAGGTTTGCAAACATACTAAACATGTTTTAACCGATGAGGAGCAAAATATAAATACCCCTGTCATGTTTGCCTCGTTAACTAGAACAATATGCTGATGTTGAACCTTCTTGGATGCTACTTGCTCTGCAAACAAGAAGGAAATCAGATTATGAAAACATGACAAAAGATATACTACTTAGATTATGGTTTATTGACCTTTTTCCTTTTGTTAATGGCCTCCTCTGAACCCCTCTTCAATCTCTTGCCACTGCCCTTTGTATTTGCAATATCAGGGGGATGAATATTGATGATGCTTGTGAATGTCGTTCCAATAAAGGATTCAAACTCTTGAACTTTACTTTGTTCGGCAAGTGGCGCCGTCTGCCTCAAGTGTGCAAGAGCATCAGCAACAACTTTGTTTAAGTATTCCATCTTGTCCTCACAATGTTTAGCTTCATGCAATGCCAAGCTGAACCGCGAGCATGTTTGTGAGTACAATTTCTTGATGATAGGTGAAAGAGAAGTAGATGACCCTTCCATCTCATGTCCATTGGCATCATAGCAAAGATGTCGTGCAACCATTTTAGTACACCTATGCAGCACATATTGGCTAGGAATTTCATTACACCCATCATTCTTTAAGACAACAATGATGTGAGAGCAAAGGATGCCCAATGATTCAAACATTCGACAGGTACATTGTGCAGCCTTTGTATTAGTGTTGAAGCAGACTGTTCTTATCCTTCCACTAAGGTCACCAGTGCTTGTGGTTCGGACATCACCCACCTGCTCAATGGTTTTTACATGACGACGATCCCTAGCAGCCACCACCTCACGTTGGAAAGCAACAAAAAATATTGTGAGTATACACTTCTCTGGCATGAGCCTCAATTCCCCAGCAAGTCTCGAGTACTGGCAAGGTATGAAGTGCACAATTATCCTCTTGCAACTCCTTTTGTCGTTGCTCTTCCAAAGTGGTTTCAAATCTTACCCAAAACTCAATCAAGGTAAACTTTCGGTTAGTGAAGTGTCAAAAAAATGCATTCTCACTCTCAGATCTAGATGTTGTACGTAATATTCCACCAAGGGAGAACTCCATAAAGTATGCTGGAATCCATGATTCCTGTAAACCATACTTCTCTTTCAACCATTCATTATCCTCTAGGCCAAACTCAGAAATTATTGAGGACCACCGTGAT
Organism: Triticum timopheevii; assembly: GCA_963921465.1. Lineage (NCBI taxonomy): Eukaryota > Viridiplantae > Streptophyta > Magnoliopsida > Poales > Poaceae > Triticum > Triticum timopheevii. Next base: position 605,246,723 of record OY997274.1, on the reverse strand, counting down.
TCGAACTCATCTGGAGTCTCTGATCCCCAGACACATGGCATGAATCGTGGTTTAAAATCTTCATTGTCTCTCAAGACGGGTCCAACCTTTTCAGGGAGTTTCATCAAAATATGCCACATATAAAGTCGATGCTTTGTGTTCGGAAATATAGGTTCTATTCCTCTTCTCATGCTTTGATCCTCATCGGTTATGATTAGCTTTGGTGCAACCCCACACATTGCTTTCAAGAAAGTCTGAAATAACCATTTGTATGATGCAATCTTCTCATTTGGCAAAAATGCAGCACCGAATGTAACACAAGATTTGTGATTGTTAACTCCAGTAAAACGGACAAATACCAGGTCATACTTGTTAAACCGATATGTAGAATCGAAGGATACAACGTCACCAAACAATGAATAGTTCTTTCTACATATACTATCAGCCCAGAAAATATTTGTCAGTTTATTGTTCTCATCTACCGGGTAATCAAAGTAGAATGCTGGATTGGCCTTTTTTTATTTTCCATTATATCTACTATAAGTTTGTCCATCTGCTCCCTTAATCGCTGCCTTGAAATCACGCTGACAGTTTTGTAAGTCACGTTTTGTGCAACCGATATTTTCTGGCCCACCCTTCTCTATGCTAAGCAAGCGAAATTTTTTTGAAGTGCCAAGCAATGCCTTACTGCATGTAAATAATTTGTTTCTCAAATCACTAGTTACCTCTCTATTTGACCTGATGAGATGCCTCTTACTTGGTGAGACAAGTTGGTGCGTGTGCGATTGAACAAACTGGACGACCTCGTACTTGTTGTCATCTTGCCTCTTCAATCCCATCATAGCCTCGCAACCGCATCTGCTTATCTTGATATTTCTTTTAGCCTTTTTTCTCCCCACTTCTTGAGTAACTTGACCTAGATCCACTGATTTTCTCTTCCTCCAACCTTGTCTTGCGCAAACATACTTCTTCCGATTATTACACCACCCTCTCCTTTGTGTTGTGTCCATATGCGTACAGAGAAGCCAACCTCATGAGCATACATTCTATAGAATGCCAAACCTGCCTCCCAGCTATCAAATCGCATTCCAATTGAGGGTTGTAGGCTGTCATCACACTCTGGCTCGTAAGTTGACCCCTGCGTAAGTTAACACAATGGATTAGGTCCAGAACTAAAACCCATGAAACTAGTAAATGAAATCACTAAGTAATAAACTTACACACGCGGGTAGGCTACTGGTTCTTTTCGGTGTGCTGTAATGATCTTCATCATTTATGCCGAATCTCATTTGGACCTATCAATGTTGTTTGAACTTAAGTCAAGTGTGACACGCACAGATGAAACATGAGTAATATGACAAAGAAATACCATGGAAAAATTGTTGGCATCATCTTCAAGTCGCATCGCTGTAGTTGACCCGAGACTTGGAGCAATACTAGTCATTGACTCCATCATTCCCTGCTCGACGCAGCAAAAAGTGTAAGATATTACATGCAGGTGCCCCTAATTAGCTTGTCAACGAGGTCTAAAAAGTAAGTAGAGATGAAAGAAAATGTCTAATGCAACATTTAGATGTACTAAAGAAAAAGAGAGAAAACGGTGCTAATGAAGAACATTCCTGAGTACACCAGCATATATTTCCCCGCACGAGTTCTTTGTCCACTTACATGGACCCAACGACCGTACGCCACCAAAACCATCTCATGTGCTGCTTAATTTGCTCCTTCTAGTTAATTAAGTGCAGATTCATTGCTTATATGCCGGTTACTAACTCCATCCTAACTGGAATGGTGGTCGGTCCTTGAGAGAGAGATAGTAGCAGAGGATGAAATGAAATTAACTATTGTATAATTGCTTGCATCCACTGATTTCAGAACAAACAAACATAAATGTTCAAGCAGTAGCTTATATTTTTCGGACTATTCAGTCTTCAACCACACATAGGATTAGGATGGACATGAAGAAAATGAAAGGAATCTGAACCAAAACTTGCAGAAATATGGATTATGCTGCATCTAACTTGTCTTTTCTTATTGTTTCCTTTCCTTCTAATGAAAACAATCTTGCTTATCCATACTGCATTTTCTCTCTTGGTTGTGTCAGCATGATTGATTCTACAATATAACGATTCAACGACATCCAGATGATCTGACTAGATGTGCATGGACTTGCTACTATTAACCTCCATTAATTTGTACAAGTTCTACGTGCTTCATCCACAACACACACAAAACTAAATGTTCTAAGTTGCTGACATTTTTCTGTACGTAAATTGCTGACATTTTTACTTTGAACTCAGTTAAAATTACTTCGAACTCATTTCAGGCCATAAATTGCAGACATTTTTTCTATTTATAATTTCTCGAATATGTAGTCTAAGCAAAATATAGCAAGTTATTTCAGTGATATATTGCCTGCGCCCTGATACAGAGAGAGATCACCACATTTTACTCAAACAAGATTAGCTACATCTAACACAATCAACATAAAGGGTTGATGGATTAGAACCAAAATACACGTATAAGAATGCAGGTCTGTAACATCTAAAAGGATACCTGAAGGCTGGAGTTCTCTTCTCCGGCGACGACGGATCTAGCCGCTGGTGGATGGCGGAGGTAGGCGCCGGGTGTGGTGGGGGGTGGCGCGGAGGTGGAGAATGGAGGCACGGGGATGGGGCAGCTGTTCGTTGTACGTCGGACCATGGCGAGGTCGCAGGGCAGCCGCCGGTGAGGTCGCAGTACAACACACAGCCAGGTCCGCCGCCGGAGCCCTGGATCCTATCTGTTCGTGTTCGCTCAGCTTGGGGCAGCATAGGTTGGATAAACTTACGCCTATTCTGTACTTAGCTGGGGTGCTTTTTGCAAAAGCTTAAGGCTGGGGCGTTCTGGTCCCATCCCGTCCCTTCATTCCGTACCCAACGTTTGGGATGTGCAGGGTGCAGCCGGAGCATGGAATCCCAGGATATTTTCCCGCGGCAGCCCTCCCACCCCCCACTATTTATAGGGGAAGGGGAGAGGGGGCCGGCCCCCTTAGATCCCATCTAGGGCTTGTTCGGTTAATCCTCCTCCGAAGAGGGTTGGAGGGGATTGGCATAGATTGAGATGTATTTTGACTTGTAAGAGGTTTAAATCCCCCTTAAACCCCTTCAATCCACTCGGATCCATACGTAACCGAACAAGGCCCTAGGGGGGAGCTTGCCCCCCAAGTTTGGTGGGAGGCGCCCCCACCCACTAGGGTTTCCAACCCTAGGCGCCTTGGGCCCTTGGGGGGCGCACCAGCCCACTGGGGGGCTGGTTCCCACCCATTAAGTCCCGCGGGACAGGTGGCCCCACCCGGTAGACTACCGGACACCTTTCGATGGTCCCCGTACAATACCGATAACCCCCGAAACTATTCAGGTGACTGAAACTGAACTTCCTATATATAAATCTTTACCTCCGGACCATTCGAGAGCTCCTCATGACATCCGGGACTCCAAACAACCTTCGGTAACCACATACTATTTCCCATAACAACTCTAGCGTCATCGAACCTTAAGTATGTAGACCCTACAGGTTTGGGAACCATGCAGACATGACCGAAACATCTCTCTGGTCAATAACCAACAGCGGGATCTGGATACCCATGTTGGCTCCCACATGTTCCACGATGACCTCATCGGATGAACCACGATGTCAGGGATTCAATCAATCCCGTATACAATTCCCTTTGTCCAACGGTATGTTACTTGCCCGAGATTTGATCGTCGGTATCCCTATACCTCATTAAATCTCGTTACCGGCAAGTCTCTTTACTCATTCCGTAACGCATGATCCCGCGACTAACTCCTTAGTCACATTGAGATCATTATGATGATGCATTACCGAGTGGGCCCAGAGATACCTCTCCGTCATATGGAGTGACAAATCCCAGTCTCAATTCGTGCCAACCCAACAAACACTTTCGGAGATACCTGTAGTGCACCTTTATAGCCACCCAGTTACGTTGTGACGTTTGGTACACCCCAAGCATTCCTACGGTATCCGGGAGTTGCACAATCTCATGGTCTAAGGAAATAATACTTGACATTAGAAAAGCTCTTAGCAAATGAACTAAATGATCTTCTGCTATGCTTAGGATTGGGTCTTGTCCATCACATCATTCTCCTAATGATGTGATCCATTATCAGTGACATCCAATGTCCATGGTCAGGAAACCACAACCATCTATTGATCAACGAGCTAGTCAACTAGAGGCTTACTAGGGACATATGTCGGTCTATGTATTCACACATGTATTCCGGTTTCCGGTTAATACAATTATAGCATAAACAACAGACAATTATCATGAACAAGGAAATATAATAATAACCATTTTATTATTGCCTCTAGGGCATATTTCCAACAGTCTCCCACTTGCACTAGAGTCAATAATCTAGTTACATTGTGATGAATCATACACCCATAGAGTTTTGGTGTTGATCATGTTTTGCTCGTGGAATATGTTTAGTCAACGGATCCGCGACATTCAGATCCGTATGCACTTTACAAATATCTATTTCTCCATCTTGAACATTTTCACGAATGGAGTTGAAGCGACGCTTGATATGCCTGGTCTTCTTGTGAAACCTGGGCTCCTTAGCAAGGGAAATAGCTCCAGTGTTGTCACAGAAGAGAGTCATCGGGCTCGACGCATTGGGAATAACTCCTAGGTCGGTGATGAACTCCTTCATCCAGATTGCTTCATGTGTTGCCTCTGAGGCTGCCATGTACTCTGCTTCACATGTAGATCCCACCACGACGCTTTGCTTGCAACTGCACCAGCTGACTGCCCCACCATTCAAAATGTAAACGTATCCGGTTTGTGATCTGGAGTCATCCAGATCTGTGTCGAAGCTAGCATTGACGTAAACCTTTACGACGAGCTCTTCGTCACCTCCATATACGAGAAACATATCCTTAGTCCTTTTCAGGTACTTCAGGATATTCTTGATCGCTGTCCAGTGTTCCATGCCGAGATTACTTTGGTACCTCCCTACCAAACTTACGGCAAGGTTCACATCAGGTCTGGTACACAACATGGCATACATAATAGACCCTATGGCTGAGGCATAGGGGATGACACTCATCTTTTCTCTATCTTCTGCCGAGGTCGGGCATTGAGCCGTGCTCAATCTCACACCTTACAATACAGGCAAGAACCCCTTCTTGGACTGATCCATATTGAACTTCTTCAATATCTTATCAAGGTATGTGCTTTGTGAAAGACCAATGAGGCATCTCGATCTATCTCTATAGATCTTGATGCCTAATATGTAAGCAGCTTCTCCAAGGTTCTTCATTGAAAAACATTTATTAAAGTAGGCCTTTACGCTTTCCAAAAGTTCTATATCATTTCCCATCAATAGTATGTCGTGTACATATAATATGAGAAATGCTACAGAGCCCCCACTCACTTTCTTGTAAACACAGGCTTCTCCATAAGTATGCGTAAACCCAAATGCTTTGATCATTTCATTAAAGCAAATGTCCAACTCCGAGATGCTTGCACCAGCCCATAGATGGAGCGCTGGAGCTTGCACACCTTGTCAGCATTCTTAGGATCGACAAAACCTTCCGACAGCATCATATACAATTCTTCCTTAAGGAAACCGCTAAGGAATGCCGTTTTGACGTCCATTTGCCATATCTCATCATAATCATAGAATGCGGCAACTGCTAACATGATTCAGACGGACTTCAGCTTCGCTACGGGTGAGAAAGTCTCATCGTAGTCAACCCCTTGAACTTGTCGATAACCCTTAGCGACAAGCCGAGCCTTATAGATTGTCACATTACCATCCGTGTCAGTCTTCTTCTTAAAGATCCACTTATTTTCTATGGCTTGCCGATCATCGGGCAAGTCTGTCAAAGTCCATACTTTGTTTTCATACATGGATCCTATCTCGGATTTCATGGCTTCAAGCCATTTGTTGGAATCCGGGCCCGCCATCGCTTCTTCATAGTTCGAATGTTCACCGTTGTCTAACAACATGATTTCCAGGACAGGGTTGCCGTACCACTCTGGTGCGGAACGTGCCGTTATGGACCTATGAAGTTCAGTAGCAACTTGATCCGAAGTTTCATGACCATCATGATTAACTTCCTCTCCAGTCGGTGCAGGCACCACAGAAACATCTTCTTGAGCTGCGCTACTCTCCGGTTCAAGAGGCAGTACCTCATCAAGTTCTACTTTCCTCCCACTTACTTCTTTCGAGAGAAACTCTTTCTCCAGAAAGGATCCGTTCTTGGCAACAAAGATCTTGCCTTCAGATCTGAGGTAGAAGGTATACCCAATGGTTTCCTTAGGGTATCCTATGAAGACACATTTTTCCGACTTGGGTTCGAGCTTTTCAGGTTGAAGTTTCTTGGCATAATAATCACATCCCCAAACTTTTAGAAATGACAGCTTAGGTTTCTTCCCAAACCATAATACATACGGTGTCGTATCAACGGATTTAGACGGTGCCCTATTTAAAGTGAATGCGGCTGTCCCTAAAGCATAACGCCAAAATGATAGCGGTAGATCGGTAAGAGACATCATAGATTGCACCATATCCAATAGAGTGCAATTACGATGTTCGGACACACCATTACGCTGAGGTGTTCCAGACGGCGTGACTTGTGAAACAATTCCACATTTCCTTAAGTGCGTACCAAACTCATGACTCAAATATTCTCCTCCACGATCTGATCGTAAGAACTTTATTATCTTGTCATGTTGATTCTCTACCTCACTCTGAAATTCTTTGAACTTTTCAAAGGTCTCAGACTTGTGTTTCATCAAGTAGACATACCCATATCTACTTAAGTCATCAGTGAGGGTGAGAACATAACGATAGCCACCTCGAGCCTCAATGCTCATTTAACCGCACACATCAGTATGTATTATTTCCAACAAGTTGGTTGCTCGCTCCATTCTTCCGGAGAATGGAGTCTTGGTCATTTTGCCCATGAGGCATGGTTCGCACGTGTCAAATGATTCCTAATCAAGAGACTCCAAAAGTCCATCTGCATGGAGTTTCTTCATGCGTTTGACACCAATGTGACTAAGGCGGCAGTGCCACAAGTATGTGGGACTATCATTATCAACCTTACATCTTTTGGTATTCACACTATGAATATGTGTAACATCATGTTCGAGATTTAGTAAAAATAAACCATTGACCAGCGGGGCATGACCATAAAACATATCTCTCATATAAATAGAACAACCATTATTCTCGGATTCAAATGAGTAGCCATCTCACATTAAACGAGATCCAGATATAATGTTCATGCTCAAAGCTGGCACTAAATAACAATTATTAGGTTTAAAACTAATCCCGTAGGTAAATGTAGAGGTAGCGTGCCGACGGCGATCTCATCGACCTTGGAACCATTCCCAACGCGCATCATCACCTCATCCTTCGCCAGTCTCCGCTTATTCCGCAGCTCCTGTTTTGAGTTACAAATATGAGCAACCGCACCGGTATCAAATACCCAAGAGCTACTACGAGCGCTGGTAAGGTACACATTAATAACATGAATATCACATATACCTTTGGTGTTGCCGGCCTTCTTATCCGCTAAGTACTTGGGGAAGTTCCGCTTCCAATGACCATTTCCCTTGCAATAAAAGCACTGAGTCTCGGGCTTGGGTCCATTGTTTGGCTTTGATACGTCTCCAACGTATCTATAATTTTTGATTGCTCCATGCTACTTTATCTACTGTTTTGGACTATATTGGGCTTTATTTTCCACTTTTATATTACTTTCACTACTAGGGAAAAGCCTAGCAGTAGCGCGGGTTTTGGCCCTCTCAGTAGCGTGGGTACCGGCGTTACTAATAAGGCGCTACAGCTAACATATAGCAGTAGCGCCTGTTGTCCCACACTATTGCTATACATGAATAGCTGTAGCGCTCTTTAGAAAAGGGCACTGCTGATATTATCTGCAGCGCCGTTTACAGGGAAGCGCTACTGGTAAGTCGGCGCTACTGCTAAATCCCCCCCTCGCTACTACTAGTTTTATTAGTTTTTTCCCTGCATATTTGTTTTTTATTTGTTTTGCATTTGAATAGGCTTTATACAATAATCTTTAGCATATCATCCACATACAAATGTAATCATAGCATATACATACAATTAGTCTCATCAAATCATGTCATCATCATAATCATCATCCAACACAAAGTGGTCTCTCGTCATCAATCTCGAAAATAACGATACAAGTCTCGATTACTTGCAAATACATCGTCATCCATCTAAACAATGATATACGTGAGAATAGCTATCACTTTGAGTACATGAGTTCGTATCCCTCTCTCGCATTAGCGTGAACCTAAACTAAGTACTGCGTGTCGCTCGAAAACCGAAAACCGGTACGCCTGGGCCTGACACTCCGGCCACTTGTCGTATATATACTCCTGGCGTAGCACTTCTTCGCCATCTATGATCTATGCACCTGCATCGTCACATGAGTCGATGATATGCAACATATATAGTTGAGCAACAGAAAGAGACAGACTTGGCAAAAATAGAAACAACATATCATAAGCATAAATAACAAAGTTCATCGTACCCAAAATGACCTAACTAGAGTGATTTTCGCTAGTCGAGGAGGAGGACGGTTTAATTACATCACAAATAAAGTTTCACGGTGCATAACTCAAGTATGGACTAAACGGACACATTGTCATATATCGACGATCACTCCATCATGTCGTGCCATCCATCCAAGTCAGGGAGATAGTCATCGAGCTTAGTGAAAGGCTTCATGTCGAGACGCTAAGAGGCTATCCATGTTCGGATGTCTTCCCGTGACATTTGTCCTTCTGCATGGAACATCCCTGTTTTTCCAAAGACCTCATTCATGATGATTTGGGCAAGTTCGTGCTGGATGTTATAGAACTCAGCTGAAGTCGATGATCCTCGATATCTCCTATGTCCTTTGCCCATTGCAGAATATGGGCATCGCCAGATCTAGGTGCCATGTGAAGGTTCTGGTGATCCCGTCGGTACTCCAGCATGTGGTGTAGGACATAGAATCCATCATTAAGAGAATCATTTGGTTGCTGGATGCAGCAGAAGTCGGTCTTATGGCTGAAGGCGACCCTGCCGCCCCTTCTCTTCTTGTCCCTAACCTCTCCACCCCTTGCTTGGTAGTAAAACATAGCACTGTCGAGAACATCTTTGATGTGGGTGTAATCCTTTTTGTGAATGTTCTTCGACGAGTCCAAGTAAAGAGCGTGGGAGAATCGGGGGTAGAGGATGATGAGGACGGCGCGCCCGCCGCTGCGCAAAATAAGTACACCTCAAATTAATTAGCCTCCACCGTGCAAATGAATTATTGAAATCGAAGGAAGGATAGCAGCGCGGATGACTTACACGGGATGATAAGGCACGAGAATCGCCTCCTTGTCCTTATTGGCGAGCATGAAACTGACGATGTAATCCCTCATGTATTCACGATGCTGTGCACAGACTCCCAAGAAGCCCTCGTGCATGTAGTACGGGTTAGCGACATAGATAAAACATATCTGCTCAACCCCAATGATGTAGTTCATGTGCAAGGCATAAAGGCGGACAAAATTAAAATCCAGCTTCTTCACGTGAAACATGTCGAATATGTAATCGAATCGGAGGAAGAACTTATCCGCGGGGAAGCAGTCGACGTTCGACCTTTGCCGTAGAACGTTAACCACGTAGAGTGGGTATCCTGGATCTTTCGAGGCGATGAGGCCTTTCTCTACGCGCAGCACATCGTCATGAAGTCTCCTTAGATCGCCGAATCTGGCCCGTAGCGCTGTTTCAGGTAGGATTGGTCGACCGGGGATATGCCATTTATCCGCATCGGGGATATCTACACGGTCCTGAAGCCGAGGCTGCTGAGGCGGCTGGATCATAGAATCAGCTTTTTTGCCTTTCCTCGCTCTCTTCCTAGGCTTCTTTACCACCGGATGGTTGTCAATAACACGTTGAGACGGTAATTCAGGCACCGACTCATGATGCTCAAACCCTGAGGAGGCGCCAGTATAGACATACTGTTCAGCGCCATCGTCATCCTCATCCTCATCCATGGCGACATCATCAGCGACTAATGGAGCCACCTGCTTACCCCGTCCGCTATCACCCAACCCGACACCCGACACTAATTGGGTAGGTGGGGTGTTGATGTTCATACCTTGCTGAGGCTGCATGCTCGTGGGTGTGCTCCCGGCCGCCTCCAGACGAAGCAGACTCTTTGGCCACAACAGAACCCACCCATTGCAACAATCACCAAGCCGCCACGGGGTCTCGTCGTCATCCCCCACTAGTATTAGAGGAGGAAAATTCTCGTGGCCTGGTTTGACACTGGCCACGGAAACCTTGAAGACGTTCGGGGGGATCGACCGGCTGTGGAACAATGGTTCCTTTGGCTCCATTATCGTCCCCTTCCCCACGTCCACCTTCTGTTCGCCGATGGTGTACAATATGGTGCACGGGGTTTCGTCGGCCTGCAAAGAAAAGTCTGCGACGCGAGACATCCGAAAGGCAACGAAAACGGGAGATTATACATTTATATTGAAGGGGGCCGGTGTGGCAGATACCGTGAGGGCGTCGAGCTCAGCCAAAGAGGAGGCACCACCGAGCACGTTCGGTGCGGCAGCCGATGCGGGAGCTGGTGCGGGAGCCGGTGCAGGAGCAGGTGCGGGAGCCGGTGCGGGAGCATGTGCTGCCAAGAAGTCAGCAAGGGGAAAGTCCTCTGCATTTTTTTTGGATTTTCCCTTGTCCAAGTGTAAACGCCCGTCACCAAGGAAGTAGATATATCTGCAATCGCCTATTTTGCGGCAGCTACCGCTGTTGCGACTGTCTGAGATGATTTCTTCTCAACCGCAATCTCAACCTTCTTGTCGATGCTTTCTTCAGTTAACCTCAGTCTTTCCTTTTTCTCCTCTGTGGTCTCACGGTAGTACTTCTTCCACGTGGTGCCGTCTCTGACACCGTGCACGCGTCCATACGACGGTCGAGTATCCACCGGTTGTTGTTTCAATATGTTCAACGCCCGGTTGAATGGAGTGTCCCACTTGGGCCTCGCCAATGCCTCAGACGGCGAGTCGCTTTCGGCTGCAATCCGGTGCTGCTCTCTCTGCAAAAGTCACAAGGATCGTTTACAAATATGACTAACGTGTGCAGTCGAATTGATCAGAAACTAAAATTACCAACAGTCTCATGAACTCCGTAATGACCGGTGTTGTCTCATAAACCTTCTTCAGTGGGTCCCAACAGTGGCGGGCCCTAAGGACGTCACGCTCCTGCGGGACGGTGAAATCCGCCAAGGGGTCTGGGATGCCCAGACTCGCGGCTTCCGCGTCCTCCTTGGCCCATTTGGACCTCTTTCCGCCGTAACCACGGCTTCCGAGGTGGTGGGTCCCAATGTTCCTCTTTTGAAGCCCCTTCATGTACTTAGACTTTTCTTTGGCAGCTTCGGCCTCGCAAGCCTCCTTGAATATTTGAAACTGCTCTTCCGTGATTGTCGGACTTTCCTTTACAATCTCGGAGTAGGGTTCCCCGTCGTTGATCTTTGATTTCACTCGATTTTTCCAGGCGGCCAACGCGTTGCTAAACTTGGTCATGGCGTGTTTGTTTATCTTCTTCGTTGCCGGGTCCTTGTCTGGATCTTCATAATCCTTCTCATTCCGGCCCAGGAACAAGAATATCTGGTGAAACTTCTTTAGGAGGGAGCTCCTCATATTTTCTATCTTCTTTAGATTCTCATCGTTGATGGTGGCGGTTGTCCGTATGATGCAGCCTATTTGATTGCCGTAGCACGCGTGCACTTCCTCGGGCGCCTTTGGCTCAAAATTGCCGTTGTCCACCTCCGTGACCACCAGTCTAGTAGTCCTGAGTTTGTTAGGAACCCATTGCCTCTTTGCTTTCGGTTCTACACCGGCTCCGCTCCCTGAGGCAGCACCGGTCTCAGCGCCGGTCTCAGTCTCAGCACCGGTCTGCGTGTCGGTCTCAGCACCGGTCTGCGTGTCGTTCTCAGTCCCCGATGCCACCGGTGGGCCCAGCAACAACATCTGTTGATCGTCGGTAAGGCTAAAAAATTCATCTGCCGCCCGGTAGACGTCGTCGCAATCACCAGAACCCTGTCCTTCATCGTTGCTAGCCATGTTTCCTATGATTAAATCTAGTCAATTAATTCTAGACCTAATAAAATGAATAATAACATAAAAAAGGACAATTGTTTTGCAGGAATGTTGACTCCTTCCTGGTGCGGCAAATCCCGGGCACTCGATATGTCCTAGTTTGTAGCACAAATCATGCCGAAATTCACGGGAAATTTCGGCGTGACCTTTGCTAAAAAGTGGACAAATCGAGAACCTGAAATTTGCCGGAACAGAAATGAATCAACATTCCGGCAAAACATAGGCCACTCAACATCATTCCCTAGAAACAACAAAGCCACTTGGGCACAATCGAACAACTTCAATGAAAAGATATAACATGACCACTTCAATGAAAAATAAAATTTGCCTAAATTCTTTTCCTTGAAAAATAGTGGTCTTTTCAAAAATCAAAAACCTTTGCCAATCTACTTAACCTAGCTTGTTAATCCAATGGACCTAATTAACCTACCTATTCAACCTAGTTAGTTAATCTAGTTTACCTAGATAATTAACCCTAATTAAACTAGTTAACGCAGCTAGTTCTCTGTCAAAGCCTAAAATAAATTTTTGCACTAATTAACATGGATAATTAACCTAATTAAACTAGTTAACCTGACTAGTTCTCTGTCAAAGCCCTAACTAAGTTTTTGCACTAACCTAGATAATTAACCTAATTAAACTAGTTAACCTAACTACTTCTCTGTCAATGCCCTAACTAAATTTTTGCCCTAACCTAGATAATTAACCTAATTAAACTGGCTAACCTATGCATGAGAGGGAGAGGAGGGGTGGGGGCTTACAGATGATGGCTCCGGTGGTGGCGACAGAGGCAGTGGTGGCGAGGGAGGCAGGGGCGTCTCCGGTGACGGCGAGGGAGGCAGGGGCGTCTCCGGTGACAGCGAGGAAGGTGGCGTCGACGGTGGCTCCGGTGGCGTTGACGAGGCCGCGCGGCTCCGTGGCGTTGGGGGCGGCTCCGGTGTCGTCGACGGCGCACGGCTCTGGTGGCGTCGTCGGTGGCGGCGAAGTGGGGCGACGGTGAATCGGGGAGACGGAGGCGCGCGGGGTGGGTTGAGGGATTTGGGGGAGAAGTGGTGGCCGGGCCGGGGGGAAATGGTTTTTTGGCTAAGTCAAACTTAGCGGTAGCGCGTTTCGGAAAACGCGCTATAGCTAAGGTAGCTATAGCGGTTTCTGCAAAACGCGCTGCTGCTATAGCTATGTAAATTTCTTCCTTTTTTAATTTCCTTTTCTGTTTCTATAGCGGGGGTCTAAGACACGCGCTGCAGCTACGTTAGCTATAGCGCCTCTTACAGACAAACACTGCTGCTATGCCTTCCTCCGATTTTTTGCTTTTTCGTTTATTTTGCTTTACATTTTATTTTTCCCTTTCTCCTTTTTCTATTTCTTTCATTTTCATTTACTTTTCTATTTGTTTTCATCTTATGTTATTTCCGTTAGTAGTAGCGCTCTTCCGAGCAAACGCGCTGCTAATTATGCTCTAGCGGTAGCGCGTTTCTCCGAAGCCCGCTACTGCTATGCGTAGCCTAGCATTCTGCCAATGGGAATATTAGTAGTAGCGATTTCTCGCTCACAAGCACTACTACTAAGTTTGTATCTGTAGCGCGGTTTTTCTTAGATCGCTACTGCTATATAGCACTAGCGCGCTTTTTTGACCCGCGCTGTTGCTAAATTTCTGTGTATAACGTTTTCCCTAGTAGTGTTTTGGGACTAACCTATTAAACGGAGGCCCAGCCCAGAATTGCTGTTTTTTGCCTTTTTCAGTATTTCGAAGAAACATAATATCAAACGGAGTCCAAACGGAATAAAACCTTCGGGATCGTGATTTTCCAACCGAACGTGATCCAGGAGATTTGGACCCTACTCCAAGAAGTCTCCGAGGAGGCCACGAGGGTCGAGGGCACGCCCCCTACCTCGTGGGCCCCTCGGAGCTCCACCGACCTACTCCTTCCTCCTATATACCTACGTATCCCCGTCAGATCAAAACAGGAGCCAAAAACCTAATTGCACCGCCGCAACCTTCTGTATCCACGAGATCCCATCTTGGGGCCTGTTCCGGAGCTCCGCCGGAGGGGGCATCCACCACGGAGGGCTTCTACATCATCACCATAGCCCCTCCAATGAAGTGTGAGTAGTTTACTTCAGACCTTCGGGTCCATAGCTAGTAGCTAGGTGGCTTCTTCTCTCTTTTTGGATCTCAATACAATGTTCTCCCCCTCTCTCGTGGAGATCTATTCGATGTAATCTTCTTTTTGCGGTGTGTTTGTTGAGACCGATGAATTGTGGGTTTATGATCCAGTATCATCTATGGAAAATATTTGATTCTTCTCTGAATTCTTTTATGTATGATTGAGTTATCTTTGCAAGTCTCTTCGAATTACCTTTTTGGTTTGGCCAACTAGATTGGTAGTTCTTGCAATGGGAGAAGTGCTTAGATTTGGGTTCAATCTTGCGGTGTCCTTACTCAGTGACAGAAAGAGTTGCAAGGCATGTATTGTATTGTTGCCATCGAGGATAACAAGATGGGGTTTTTATCATATTGCATGAATTTATCCTTCTACATCATGTCATCTTGCTTACGGCGCAACTCTGTTTTTATTTAATACTCTAGATGCATGCTGGATAGCGGTCGATGAGTGGAGTAATAGTAGTAGATGCAGAATCGTTTCGATCTACTTGTTTTGGATGTGATGCCTAGATACATGATCATTGCCTAGATATACTCATAACTATGCTCAATTCTGTCAATTGTTCAACAGTAATTTGTTCACCCACCGTAGAATACTTATGCTCTTGAGAGAAGCCTCTAGTGAAACCTATGGCCCCCGGGTCTATTCTCATCATATCAATCTATATCACTTTATTTACTTGCTTTGTTTTTACTTTACCTTTAATTTTTACTTTGCATGTATCTATCAAAAATACCAAAAATATTATCTCTATCATATCTCACTCTCGTAAGTGACCGTGAAGGGATTGACAACCCCTAAGCGTTGGTTGCGAGTTGCTATCGTTTTGTGTAGGTACGAGGGACTTGTGCATGGTCTCCTACTGGATTGATACCTTGGTTCTCAAAAACTGAGGGAAATACTTACGCTACTTTACTGCATCATCCTCTCCTCTTCGGGGAAATCCAACGCAGTGCTCAAGAGGTAGCAAGAAGAATTTCTGGCGCCGTTGCCGGGGAGGCTCACGCAAGCAAGTCAACCATACCAAGTACCCATCGCAATCCCTATATCTCGCATTACATTATTTGCCATTTGCCTCTCATTTTCCTCTCCCCCACTTCACCCTTGCCGTTTTATTTGCCCTCTCTTTCCCAATCTCCTCCTCTCTTTCTCGTTTGCCTTTTTCCCTTTGCCTTTTTGTTTGCTTGTGTGTTGGATTACTTGTTGCCATGGCGCAAGATAATACCAAATTGTGTGAAATCTCGAATACCAATAATAATGATTTCCTTAGTACTCCGATTGCTCCTCTTAATAATGATGAGTCTTGTGAAATCAATATCGCTTTGTTGAATCTTGTTATGAAAGATCAATTCGCCGGCCTTCCTAGTGAAGATGCCGCTACTCATCTAAACAATTTTGTTGATTTGTGTGATATGCAAAAGAAAAAAGATACAGATAACAATATTGTTAAATTGAAGTTATTTCCATTTTCACTTAGAGATCGTGCTAAAGTTTGGTTTTCATCTTTGCCTAAAAATAGTATTGATTCTTGGAACAAGTGCAAAGATGCTTTTATCTCTAAGTATTTTCCTCCCGCTAAGAATATCACTCTTAGGAACGATATCATGAATTTTAAACAACTTGATCATGAGCATGTTGCCCAATCTTGGGAAAGAATGAAATTAATGCTTCGCAATTGCCCTACTCATGGTTTGAATTTATGGATGATCATACAAAATTTTTATGCCGGATTGAACTTTGCTTCTAGAAATCTTTTAGGTTCGGCCGCAGGAGGCACGTTTATGGAAATTACACTAGGGGATGCGACCAAATTGCTTGATAATATTATGGCTAATTATTCTCAATGGCACACCGAAAGATCTTCTAGTAAAAAAGTGCATGCTATAGAAGAAATCAATGTTTTGAGTGAAAAGATGGATGAACTTATGAAGATGTTTGCTCCTAAAAATACTCCTCTTGATCCCAATGATATGCCTTTATCTACTTTGCTTGAGAATAGTAATGAATCTATGGATGTGAATTTTGTTGATAGGAATAGTTTTGGAAACAACGCTTATAGAGAGAATTTTAATCCTAGACCTTATCCTAGTAATCCTTCTAATAATTATGGAAATTCCTACAATAATTGGAAATTTTAATAAGATGTCCTCTAAATTTGAGAGTAGTGTTAAAGAGTTTATGAATTCACAATTTTTTTAATGCTGTGCTTGAAGAGAAATTGCTTAAAGTTGATGATTTGGCTAGGAACGTTGATAGAATTTCTCTTGAAATTGATTTTTTAAAGCTTAGATCTATTCCTCCTAAGCATGATATCAATGATTCTCTCAAAGCCATGAGAATTTCCATTGACGAGTGCAAAGAAAGAACCGCTAGGATGCGTGCTTCCAAAGATGCCTTTATTAAAGCGTGTTCTTCCAATCCCTATGAAAATCAAGATGAAGATCTAAAAGTTATTGATGTGTCCCCCATTAAATATTTGTTTTGCAATATGAATCTTGATGAATCTGAAGATTATCTTCCTTTACCTAGAAGGCGTTCTAAGAATTCGGAGTTTCTAGATCTTGATGATGAAATTGATGAAAGTGGGATTGAAATAAATAAAAACCGTGATGTTGCTAAACCTACTATTTTGGATCTCAAGGAATTTAATTATGAAAATTGCTCTTTGATTGGTTGTATTTCCTTGTTGCAATCCGTGCTAGATTCTCCTCATGCTTATAGTCAAAATAAGGCCTTTACCGAACATATTGTTGATGCCTTGATGCAATCTTATGAAGAAAAACTTGAGTTGAAAGTTTCTATCCCTAGAAACTCTATGATGAGTGGGAACCTACTATTAAAATTAAAATTAAAGATTTTGAGTTTCATGCTTTGTGTGATTTGGGTGCTAGTGTCTCCACTATCCCCAAAACTTTATGTGATTTGCTAGATTTCCGTGATTTTGATGATTGCTCTCTAAACTTGCATCTTGCGGATTCCACTATTAAAAAGCCTATGGGAAGAATTAATAATGTTCTTATTGTTGCAAATAGGAATTATGTGCCCGTAGATTTTATCGTTCTTGACATAGATTGCAATCCTTCATGTCCTATTATTCTTGGTAGACCTTTCCTTAGAACGATTGGTGCAATTATTGATATGAAGGAAGGGAATATTAGATTCCAATTTCCCTTAAAGAAGGGTATGGAACACTTCCCTAGAAATAAAATAAAATTACCATATGAATCTATCATGAGAGCCACTTATGGATTGCCTACCAAAGATGGCAATACCTAGATCTATCCTTGCTTTTATGCCTAGCTAGTGGCGTTAAACGATTGCGCTTATTGGGAGGCAACCCAATTTTTTTTGTTTTTTTTTTGTTTTTGCTTTTGTTTAGGAATAAATAATCCATCTACCTTCTGTTTGGATGTGGTTTTATGTTTAATTAGTGTTTGTGCCAAGTAGGACCTATAGGATAACCTACGATGATAGTTGATTTGATTCTGCTGAAAAACAGAAACTTTGCGTGCACGACTTTAGTTATGATAAATTACAGGAACGTAAATTTGTGTTGATTCTTTTTGCTGCTGATCAATAAACAAATTGTACAGGACTTCCTATTTTGGTAGAATTTTTAGAGTTCCAGAAGTTTGCGTTAGTTACAGATTTCTACAGACTGTTCTGTTTTTGACAGATTCTGTTTTTCATGTGTTGTTTGCTTATTTTGATGAATCTATGGCTAGTAAATTAGTTTATAAACCATAGAGAAGTTGGAATACAGTAGGTTTAACACCAATATTAAATAAATAATTAGTTACATTACCTTGAAGTAGTCTTTTGTTTTCTTTCTCTAACGGAGCTCACGAGATTTCTGTTGTGTTTTGTGTTGTGAAGTTTTCAAGTTTGGGTGAATTCTTTTGATGGATTATGGAACAAGGAGTGGCAAGAGCCTAAGCTTGGGGATGCCCATGGCACCCCCAAGATAATACAAGGACACCAAAAAGCCAAAGCTTGGGGATGCCCCGGAAGGCATCCCCTCTTTCGTCCACTTCCATCGGTAATTTACTTGGAGCTTTATTTTTATTCACCAACATGATATGTGTTTTGCTTGGAGCGTCTTATATTATTTGTGTCTTTGCTTGTTAGTTTACCACAATCATCCTTGCTGTACACATCTTTTGAGAGAGCCATACATGAATTGGAATTTGTTAGAATACTCTATGTGCTTCACTTATATCTTTTGAGCTTGATAGTTTTGCTCATAGTACTTCACTTATATCTTTTGAGCGTGATAATTTTTGCTCTAGTACTTCACTTAGATCTTTTAGAGCACGGTGGTGGATTTGTTTTAAAGAAACTATTTGATCTCTCATGCTTCACTTAGATTATTTTGAGAGTCTTTAATAGCATGGTAATTTGCTTAATGTTAATATACTTGGTGTTCAAGATATGTGAAACTTTCTTTTGAGTGAATTGAATACTAAGATAAGTTTGATGCTTGATAATTGTTTTGAGATATGGAGGTGATAATATCAAAGTCGTGCTAGTTGGGTGATTATGAATTTGAGAAATACTTGTGTTGAAGTTTGCAAGTCCCGTAGCATGCATGTATGGTTAAAGTTGTGTAACAAATTTGAAACATGAAGTGTACCTGGCTTGTGCATCCTTATGAGTGGCGGTCGGGGATGAGCGATGGTCTTTTCCTACCAATCTATCCCCCTAGGAGCATGCGCGTAGTACTTGAATTTTTGATGACTTCTAAATTTTTGCAATAAGTATATGAGTTCTTTTGACTAATGTTGAGTCCATGGATTATACGCACTCTCACCTTTCCACCTTTGCTAGCCTCTTCGGTACCGTGCATTGCCCTTTCTCACCTTGAGAGTTGATGCAAACTTCGCCGGTGCATCCAAACCCCGTGATACGATATACTCTATCACACATAAACCTCCTTATATCTTCCTCAAAAAAGCCACCATACCTACCTATCATGGCATCTCCATAGCCATTCCGAGATATATTGCCATGCAACTTCCACCATCATCATGACATACATTACTTTTGTCATATTGCCATTGCATGATCTTGTAGTTGACATCGTATTTGTGGCAAAGCCACCATGCATTATTTTCCATACATGTCACTCTTGATTCATTGCACCATCCCGGTACACCGCCGGAGGCATTCATATAGAGTCATATCTTGTTCTAAGTTTCGAGTTGTAATCCTTGTGTTGTAATCAATAGAAGTGTGATGATCATCATTATTAGAGCATTGCCCAAAAAAAAGAAGAAAGGCCAAAAAGAAAAAAAGAAAGGCCCAAAAAAAAAGAAAGGGCAATGCTACTATCTCTTTTTCCACACTTGTGCTTCAAAATAGCACCTTGTTCTTCATGTAGTGAGTCTCATATATTGTGCTTCAAAGTAGCACCTTGTTCCTCATGTAGTGAGTCTCATAAGTTGTCTTTTTCATACTAGTGGGAATTTTTCATTATAGAACTTGGCTTGTATATTCCTACGATGGGCTTCCTCAAATGCCCTAGGTCTTTGTGAGCAAGCAAGTTGGATGCACACCCACTAGTTTTCTTTTGTTGAGCATTCATAGCTCTAGTGCATCCGTTGCATGGCAATCCCTACTCACTCACATCGATATCTATTGATGGGCATCTCCATAGCCCGTTGATACGCCTAGTTGATGTGAGACTTTATCCTTTTTTGTCTTCTCCACACAATCCCCATCATCATATTCTATTCCACCCATAGTGCTATATCTATATCTGGCCATGGGCCGGGCCGGGCCGGGCTTGGGCCGGGCCTAAAAAGCCCACGGCAGAAAACTGAGGCCCAGGCCCTCCCAGGCCCTACCATCGGGCCTACTTTTCAAGCCCAAGCCTGGCCCATCTAGTAAACAGCCCTGAAAAGCCCTTAGGGCTTAGGGCCGTGGGCCGGGCCTCTTCCTTAAAATGCCAATATGCCAAGCCCAAGCCTGTCCATGCTCTGCTGGTGGGCTCAAAACTCAGGCCCAAGCCCGGTCCACAGGCAAGCCCATCGGGCCTAGGCCCTGGATTTTAGGGCCGGGCCTGGGTGGGCCGACAGGGCCGGGCCTGAGATGGCCAGGACTAGCTATATCCATGGCTCACGCTCATGTATTGCGTGAAGTTTGAAAAAGTTTGAGATTATTTAAGTATGAAACAATTGCTTGGCTTGCCATCGGGGGTATAGAAGTTGGGAACATCTTTATGTGACGAAAATGAAGCATAGCCTAACTATATGATTTTGTAGGGATGAACTTTCTTTTGCCATGTTATTTTGAGAAGACATAATTGCTTTGATTAGTATGCTTGAAGTATTATTATTTTTGTGTCAATATGAACTTTTGTCTTGAATCTTTCGGATCTGAATATTCATATCTATAATTAAGAAGATTTACATTGAAATTATGCCAAAGTATCACTCCGCATCAAAAATTCTTTTCTATCATTTACCTACTCGAGGACGAGCAGGAATTAAGCTTGGGGATGCCTGATACGTCTCCAACGTATCTATAATTTTTGATTGCTCCATGCTACTTTATCTACTGTTTTGGACTATATTGGGCTTTATTTTCCACTTTTATATTACTTTTGGGACTAACCTATTAACCGGAGGCCCAACCCAGAATTGTTGTTTTTTGCCTTTTTCAATATTTCGAAGAAACAAAATATCAAACGGAGTCCAAACGGAATGAAACCTTCGGGATCGTGATTTTCCAACCGAACGTGATCCAGGAGAATTGGACCCTACTCCAAGAAGTCTCCGAGGAGGCCACGAGGGTGGAGGGCGTGCCCCCTACCTCGTGGGCCCCTTGGAGCTCCATCGACGTACTCCTTCCTCCTATATATACCTACGTATCCTCATCAGATCAGAACAAGAGCCAAAAACCTAATTCCACTGCCGCAACCTTCTGTATCCACGAGATCCCATCTTGGGGCCTGTTCCGGAGCTCCGCCGGAGGGGGCATCCACAACGGAGGGCTTCTACATCATCACCATAGCCCCTCCGATGAAGTGTGAGTAGTTTACTTCAGACCTTCGGGTCCATAGCTAGTAGCTAGATGGCTTCTTCTCTCTTTTTGGATCTCAATACAATGTTCTCCCCCTCTCATGGAGATCTATTCGATGTAATCTTCTTTTTGCGGTGTGTTTGTTGAGACCGATGAATTGTGGGTTTATGATCCAGTATTATCTATGGAAAATATTTGATTCTTCTCTGAATTATTTTATGTATGATTGAGTTCTTTGCAAGTCTCTTTGAATTATCTTTTTGGTTTGGCCAACTAGATTGGTAGTTCTTGCAATGGGAGAAGTGCTTAGCTTTGGGTTCAATCTTGCGGTGCCCTTACTCAGTGACAGAAAGAGTTGCAAGGCACGTATTGTATTGTTGCCATCGAGGATAACAAGATGGGGTTTTTATCATATTGCATGAATTTATCCCTCTACATCATGTCATCTTGCTTACGGCGTTACTCTGTTTTTACTTAATACTCTAGATGCATGCTGGATAGCGGTCGATGAGTGGAGTAATAGTAGTAGATGTAGAATCGTTTCGATCTACTTGTTTTGTACGTGATGCCTATATACATCATAATTGCCTAGATATACTCATAACTATGCTCAATTCTGTCAATTGCTCAATAGTAATTTGTTCACCCACCGTAGAATACTTATGCTCTTGAGAGAAGTCTCTAGTGAAACCTATGACCCCCGGGTCTATTCTCATCATATCAATCTATATCACTTTATTTACTTGCTTTGTTTTTACTTTACCTTTACTTTTTTACTTTGCATCTATCTATCAAAAATACCAAAAATATTATCTCTATCAGATCTCACTCTCGTAAGTGACCGTGAAGGGATTGACAACCCCTAAGCGTTGGTTGCGAGTTGCTATCGTTTTGTGTAGGTACGAGGGACTTGTGCGTGGTCTCCTACTAGATTGATCACTTGGTTCTCAAAAACTGAGGGAAATACTTACGCTACTTTACTGCATCATCCTCTCCTCTTTGGGGAAATCCAACGCAGTGCTCAAGAGGTAGCAGGCTTCTTCCCGGCAACTGATTTACCGAGCGCGGCAACTCCCTTGCCGTCCTTGTTAAAGTTATTTTTACCCTTGCCTTTCTTGAAACTAGTGGTCTTATTCACCATCAACACTTGATGTTCCTTTTTGATTTCCACCTCCGCTGATTTCAGCATTGAATATAACTTAGGAATGGACTTCTCCACCCCTTGCGTATTGTAGTTCATCACAAAGCTCTTGTAGCTAGGTGGGAGCGACTGGAGGATCCTGTCAATGACCGAGTCATCTGGAAGATTAACTCCCAGCTGAGACAAGCGGTTGTGTAACCCGGACATTTTGAGTATATGCTCACTGACAGAACTGTCTTCCTCCATCTTACAACTGTAGAACTTGTCGGAGACTTCATATCTCTCGACCCGGGCATGAGCTTGGAAAACCATTTTCAGCTCTTGGAACATCTCATATGCTCTGTGCTGCTCAAAACGCTTTTGGAGCCCCGTTCTAAGCAAGGTAGTCAGAGTCGGGATTCGGAGTCGGATCGATTTTCCTTAGATAGAATCGAGTCATAGTATCGAGTCGTGGAATCGAGGATTTTACTAGATTTATTCAAATAAGATATTTCGTATCCACAGAAGAAATCCATATGGGTTCTTAGAGTTTTGACACTAAATATAGAGCAAAGATCGTACACATCAATGCTAGTTCTATTCACTTCTTTTTATGGCTAACCTACTATTAGCTTGCATGTATGGAACATATATGAGAGGGAAATATATAGAACATTGAAATCTTCGACGCACAAAATTTACTTACGGTTTTTTTAGAATATGTGAATAGCTGATCACTTGTATATATGCCCTGCAGTGCTGAACCTTGAACGGTAGTGCTCTCCTTCTCTGAACAATCTTGACGCATCCTCCTTCCCACACTAATTCCATTTGTCGACAAGTCTGATCAAAGGTGTCGATGGGTTGAGCGTTTGGGCTTGGGAGGGGAATAAAGGGCCATGAGGCATGTGCAAATGGTTTGGATGATGGCATACTATTCTGCTACAACTGAACAAACGGCTTAGATAAATTAGTAGAATCGGACATAGTCCATATCATAGTCGGGATTCTACAATTTTGTACAAGATTCTATGATTTGGATCACGACTCAACATGGATTCTACCCGATCCGGATTCACAGTGGGACTTGGATCGACATGCTTCCGTAGGGTCGTGAAGTCGTAGGATTCTAGGTGTCGAGTCGGGATTCTGACTACCTTGGTTCTAAGCTGTAAAGCATCCCACACTGAACCAGGGAGTAATCATCACTACACGCCTGCCAGGCATTCATAACGTCTTGAGTTGTTGGGAAAATGGGTGCATCACCTAGCGGTGCTTCAAGGACATATGCTTTCTTGACAGCTATGAGGATGATCCTCAAGTTTCGGACCCAGTCGTATAGTTGCTACTATCGTCTGTCAGCTTGGTTTTCTCTAGGGATGCGTTGAAGTTGAGGGCAACATTAGCGTGGGCCATTTGATCTACAAGACATATTGTAAAGATATTTTAGACTATGTTCATGATAATTATGTTCATCTAATCAAATTATTTAATGAACTCCCACTCAGACAGACATCCCTCTAGTCATCTAAGTGATACATGATCCGAGTCAACTAGGTCGTGTCCGATCATCACGTGAGACCGACTAGTCATCATCGGTGAACATCTCCATGTTGATCGTATCTACTATACGACTCATGTTCGACCTTTCGGTCTCTTGTGTTCCGAGGCCATGTTTGTACATGCTAGGCTCGTCAAGTCAACCTAAGTGTTTTGCATGTGTAAATCTGGCTTACACCCGTTGTATGCGAATGTTAGAATCTATCACACCCGATCATCACGTGGTGCTTCGAAACAACGAACCTTCGCAATGGTGCACAGTTAGGGGGAACACTTCCTTGAAATTTTAGTGAGGGATCATCTTATTTATGCTACCGTCGTTCTAAGAAAACAAGATGTAAACATGACAAACATCACATGCAAATCATAAAGTGACATGATATGGCCAATATCGTCTTGCGCCTTTGATCTCCATCTTTGAGGCGCAGCATGATCACCTTTGTCACCGGCATGACACCATGATCTCCATCATCATGCTCCATCATCGTGTGTTCATGAAGTTGTCTCGCCAACTATTACTTCTACTAATATGGCTAACGGTTAGCAATAAAGTAAAGTAATTACATGGCATTTTCAATGACACGCATGTCATACAAGAAATTAGGACAACTCCTATGGCTCCTGCAGGTTGTCATACTCATCGACATGCAAGTCGTGATTCCTATTACAAGAACATGATCAATCTCATACATCACATATATCATTCATCACATCCTTTTGGCCATATCACATCACATAGCATACCCTGCAAAAACAAGTTAGACGTCCTCTAATTGTTGTTGCATGTTTTTATGTGGCTGCTATGGGTTTCTAGCAAGAACATTTCTTACCTACGCAAAAGCCACAACTGTGATATGCCAATTGCTATTTACCCTTCACAAGGACCCTTTTCATCAAATCTGATCCGACTAAAGTGGGAGAGACAGACACCCGCTAGCCACCTTATGCAACAAGTGCATGTCAGTCGGTGGAACCTGTCTCACGTAAGCGTACGTGTAAGGTCGGTCCGGGCCGCTTCATCCAACAATGCCGCCGAAACAAGATAAGACTAGTAATGGTAAGCAAATTGAACAAACCATCGCCCACAACTACTTTGTGTTCTACCCGTGCATAGAATCTACGCATAGACCTAGCTCATGATGCAACTATTGGGGAACGTAGCAATAATTTTCAAAAATTTCCTACGTATCACCAAGATAAATCTAAGAGATGCTAGCAACGAGAGAGAGGGAGTGCATCTTCATACCTCCTGAAGACCGCGAAACGGAAGCGTTACAAGAACACAGATGATGGAGTCGTACTCGCGGCGGTTCAAATCATGGAAGATCCAATCTAGCACCGAACAGACGGCGCCTCTGCGTTCAACACACATACAACCCGGGGACGTCTCCTCCTTCTTGATCCAGCAAAGGGAGAGGAGAAGTTGAGGGAGAGCTCCGGCAGCACGACGGCGTCGTGGTGGAGCTTGTGGTATTTCTGCAGGGCTTCGCCAAGCTCTATGGAGGAGGAGGAAGTGTTGGAGGAGGGAGGGGCTGCGCCAGGGGAAGGGGTGCGGCAGCCCTCCCACCCCCACTATTTATATGGGAAGGGGAGAGGGGGCCCGCCCCCTTAGATCCCATCTATGGTGGGGGCAAGGGGGGGAGCTTGCCCCCCAAGTTCGGTGGGAGGCGCCCCCACCCCCTAGGGTTTCCAACTCTAGGCGCCTTGGGCCCTTGGGGGGGGGGCACCAGCCCACTGGGGGGCGGGTTCCCACCCTTGTTCAGCCCATTAAGTCCCCCGGGGCAGGTGGCCCCACCCGGTGGACCCCTGGACACCTTTCGATGGTCCCGGTACAATACCGATAACCCCCGAAACTATTCCGGTGACTGAAACTGGACTTCCCATATATAAATCTTTACCTCCGGACCATTGCGGAGCTCCTCGTGACATCCAGGATCTCATCTGGGACTCCTAACAACCTTCGGTAACCACATACTATTTCCCATAACAACTCTAGCGTCACCGAACCTTAAGTGTGTAGACCCTACGGGTTCGGGAACCATGCAGACATGACCGAGACATCTCTTCGGCCAATAACCAACATCGAGATCTGGATACCCATGTTGGCTCCCACATGTTCCACAATGACCTCATCGGATGAACCACGATGTCAGGGATTCAATCAATCCCGTATACAATTCCCTTTGTCCACCGGTATGTTACTTGCCCGAGATTTGATCGTTGGTATCCCTATACCTCATTCAATCTCGTTACTGGCAAGTCTCTTTACTCATTCTGTAACGCATGATCCCGTGACTAACTCCTTAGTAACATTGAGCTCATTATGATGATGCATTACCGAGTGGGCCCAGAGATACCTCTCCGTCATACGGAGTGACAAATCCCAGTCTCAATTCGTGCCAATCCAACAAACACTTTCGGAGATACCTGTAGTGCACCTTTATAGCCACCCAGTTACGTTGTGACGTTTGGTACACCCAAAGCATTCCTACGGTATCCGGGAGTTGCACAATCTCATGGTCTAAGGAAATGATACTTGACATTAGAAAAGCTCTTAGCAAACAAACTAAATGATCTTGTGCTATGCTTAGGATTGGGTCTTGTCCATCACATCATTCTTCTAATGATGTGATCCCGTTATCAATGACATCCAATGTCCATGATCAGGAAACCACAACCATCTATTGATCAACGAGCTAGTCAACTAGAGGCTTACTAGGGACATATTTTGGTGTATGTATTCACACATGTATTACGGTTTCCGGTTAATATAATTATAACATGAACAACAGACAATTATCATGAACAAGGAAATATAATAATAACCATTTATTGCCTCTAGGGCATATTTCCAACAGTACCACCCCTCCCTCATGACGCCTATTCGTTGTCCGGAGAGATCTGATGCCATGGTTGGCACTATGAGTTGCGTCGATGAAGATCGGCCCTCACCGTGCTCAGTTAGGATTATATGGCTTGGGTCGATTCTATCTTCTCTCTTTCTCTTTCTTCACATTTACTGTATTTGCCTAGTGCGACAGAGGTGTGTCGGCGGCTCGTTCTGGCAGCGATAGTGATTATTCGGTGGTGTCGGAATCTCGATGTAATTTTATTATGTTTGAGATGCTTTGTAGTTCCGATGAACATTGCTAATAGATTTGGATCCTTTTTAGGAAAAAAAATTGGGCTCTATCTTGCTCCATGGTCATGGGTGTTTAAGTAGTATCTATATCCT
Organism: Triticum timopheevii; assembly: GCA_963921465.1. NCBI lineage: Eukaryota > Viridiplantae > Streptophyta > Magnoliopsida > Poales > Poaceae > Triticum > Triticum timopheevii. The sequence goes on along the minus strand of OY997274.1, from coordinate 605,219,451 downwards.
ATATACCTAATAAGTTCTTTTTTTGCGGGTGTATATACCTAAGAAGTTCATTATCACTATCTTATTTATCTCAACATGCAAGCATCCACATTATCATATAATTATGGATGGGATAAGACCCACCTCAACATGCAACTTTGCATGTATGCATGGAAAAGTTCCGCCACCGTGATTTTTTAATTCTATTATTATACTTATATTCAATAAATAATTTTATAACTATACATGATCAAATATAATAAGTTCAATATCTTTTTAATTTTGGTTAAATTTATATTAATCTAAATATTATATGCCACACAATCAAATCTAATTGAAATATATTGCAGCCAATTTTCGGAGCAATGCGCGGGGTATCATCTTTTTTTAAACATCAGTACAGACACAAGCGCTCATATATACACGCATACACTCACCCCTATGAACGCACACACGCACACCCTACCCCTATGAGCACCTTCGAAAGACTGAGCCGGCATATCATCTTGAGATTTACGAAGTCACCGTAGGCGCCTCGTCATCGACGGGAACGTCTCCTCCCACTGAATGCGCATCGCCGGAAATTCTGAAATAAATCCGAGCACCAGGATTTGAACCCTGGTGGGCTAGGGATACCACGATCCCTCTAACCATCTAACCACAGGTTGGTTCGCCGCGTAGGGTATCATCTACTTGGTACTATTCATCGGCGCAACCAATGAGCCCGATTAACTAATAATTTTACAGCTAGCTGAGCGTACGTGTCCATGCATGCCAACGAGCTAGTAGAATAAACCAAAGTACGAAACGTAAGTAGGCACATAGAATCAAAACCATACAACACAATGGCCTACTAGATCGGTTACGCGCCTTGGCACGAGGGTGCCGGTCCCAACGACTTGGCCAAGCCAATAAAGATCAAACACATATTGCGACATAATAAGGCAGGTTTAGCACAGGTTGCAATCATATATGGAGAACATCAATGATATAATGAATTGCCCTATAAAGTATGAGAGCCTTGGTGCAACCCACTAAATCTAAAACAAACTAAGTACACATTTCGCCAAGAGCACATACTTGGTTCAGAACTCAAGTTTACATCACCTCAATCTCGAAATAAGGATCTTAATTTTTAAGAGGCATCCCTTTGGTCACCATGCTAATCAAGGACCAGTTACAATAACATAATCAATAGCACTTCAAACTACCATAACTAAAACCTTAAGCCTGAGAATATGCATCTCCATACATAACACAACAAAAGAAAAAAAATCTATAAATAAGTGGTTAAATTCACTATTGAACCACTATCTTCCTTCCAGACAGGATCAACAAATTATTCTCAGTTCCGAGAGTGAATGCCTACATCATGGTCACACCCAATGGGCTACAAATGACAACAACAATTGGCACAAGGATTTGATTCTTGTTCTAGGTGAATTGAAGGTCCATGTTTGCACCTAAAGCCAAGCAAAAGCTCAGACTTGAGCCCCCATACCAGGCACAAGCATGTCCTTTAACTTCTTGATCCGCAATCTGATCAAATGCAGCAAGCATGCCAGCATTTATCTATTTCATGTGTGAAGAACATACTCTTGAGTTTTTGTTTTATTTGGAGCTGAAGGTTCTAGGGAGACTTACTTAGCAGAAGCTGCTAAACATGTCTTGAGCTTTTTCCTCCTTTGTTTGTTCTCGCTAAACCCGCATGGTTGACTACCAGGATCACTACTGATTTCTGAAATGAGAAGTGCCAACTACAAACAACACCAAAATCACTTATAATCAGAGATAGTCTATAATCAGAAATCAGATAGATCAACTAAGGACGATTGAAACAGCGTAGAAACCTGGATTATTTGTGAAAACAAGAAGATCTACATGATGTTTAATTAAGCAAAACATTATTAGTCACAACAAAAGGAGATAAAGATATTAAATAATAGTACACGGCCAGACAATAAAAGTGATCAAATCGTCTCTCTGAACTATATCATCATTGCCACTCAAATGCATATTCAGCATTGTTGACGAAAACAAAATACACAACCCTTGCTGATAGCTGGCCGTGGATTTAATATTCTGTGTCCTAGACCCTCATCCTATCAATGCACAAAATTAAAAAAATGCATATGCACCTTCATCACAACATACAGGAACGTTTATGGAGCATAATCAAACACAGGTTGAACTACAACTCTTCATAGACAACTAAAGTCTCAGGCATAATGTAGACCAATAGGAATGATGACACGATGCATCCAGAAGAAAGTGCATTATATGTACAGTAAGACGAAATCACCTTGATAGGCCTAGTAGCAGTTATGAAATAGAAGAGGTGGCAACTAATAGCGCGCCCTTTTTTCCAGATGTCCTTCCTAGCGGCTGCTTGTGTCTTCCATCATATCAGGAAGATCTCCTACAGAGTAGTCCATGGCAACCGCATTTCTAACGTGCACAGAAAAGTAATGCATATATCAAAGATGAATTCTCAAAATGTTCGCGGCTGAAATACAAGCTCAGAAATGGCAGATCCATGAAGGAATTCAAAATACAACAAACCTACAAAGATTGAATCAAGTGCGGAAAGGTATGCGGAATTAACTGGCTGACCTGCAGAAGGGCAATCATGACCCGATGGCGGCATAGGAGTGGATTCGCCCGCCTTGTCACATGAAGCCAACAGGCTGGGCAACGTCGACGGAGATCTGACCTTCTAGAATCAATGTATTTTGCCATTTTAAGTATCAAAAAGAAAGCAAAAGATCACTCCAGGTACTTGGTTCACTTGTTCTTTCTGAATAACATTTTGGATGCTTTATTTTTCCATTTGATGCTGATATACCTATAGATGAATGTGGCATATCATACTGTCAGCACAAGAAAGTAACCAGCAACTCAGTATTTCTTCGTAATGGGAAAAATATTAAAAGACAAACGAAATATGACTGATTTTTGTCCCAAAAAGGACTGCTTCTAATCAACACACATATCTGCAGTAGCAATTTTTTTAATGTAATAATAGCAGTGAGCTAATTTCATTCCATTTCCTAAATGCAAGCAGCAAATAAAGAGTGTTATGAGGATCAAACAGAGGTATAACAAAAAAATAGTAGCAACCCTAAAAATGAACAGAGATGTATACCTTCTAGAATGATGCATTGTCTAATCCACAAACGCCAACAAGGCGCTAAGCAAACAACAGTATACTTAAATCTAGCATTATTAGCACAGAGCCCGGACTAAAAAAGGGTGCGCTAATATTAGCACAGAGACAGAATGTTTTATCTTTTTCCTAGGATAAACGAAGGAGGAAATAGAAAACAGACATTTGCTGCAAGAAGGTGTTCAAGGAAAAGGTGTACACCAATTTAAGAAGTCTGGGAGTATATCGTTACAAGCTTGAAATACGACATAAAAGCTTGGAATATGAGATTGTGCATGTAGAAATAAATAAGAAATTATATGTCAAACAAATTTATGTTTTCTGCCATTCCAGAAATTCTAGTTTCTTAATGAGCCGACTTGCACACGTCTCTCTCCAAAGGAAAGACCATTTCTTATTAGAGAAAAGGGATATGTACAATGCTAGACATATGTGTTGGTCGATAATACCTCAAATGGCGCACCACTGAGATTTTCCATTACCAGCTTCTTATGGATCAATGATACGGAGCTCTCTGCTTGTGCCTGGCTTGGCAGCTTCCTCTAGACCAGCAATACAATTAATAGATTAAGAGAGTACCTCAGCAAACTCAAGATTAATTTATACTCCGTAAACTAATATAAGTTTACGGAGGGAGTAGTAGCTAAACATATCCATAAAATCTTTTTATTCTTTCTAGAAAATATAGAATTATCCAACATGTAAGGGGTGAACCACCATCACGACACCGGCATCTAGAATAAGCTGATTTGCAGAAGCATTGCCACTAAGAATAATGCATAACAATGATTTTTTTCCCTAGATACAAGGGGAGGCCTCAAACTTAATCCTTTACTTCCATAGCACATCATACAATGCCCCATTAAAAGAGTTCTTCGAAATACCATGCAAGCGCCAGATCGAATGGGGAACAACGAAGGAGGCCACCCGCGACCACGGCAAGCGACCAAGGAATCGTTGTTCCGTCCAGCTCGGCCATGTGCGGTCGTCGACATCTTTGTGTATGTGTGTGTGCTTGAGTACGTGTGTGGTTCGGCTCCTGGAGTACACGAGCTAGTGTTCTAACTAAATTGAAACAGAGCATTTCGTAGGAGAGCAACCTATAGCAGAGCAACTATAACTTGGAAAAAATCTCACAATCAAGAGAGAGGGATGGACCTAGTTTGCCGATCTACCATGCATCGTTACTCTATAATTTATATAGCTGGAAGCCTAACATGCTACTGCCATCATCGGTAACCAATGAAACGAGGAGTGGAACAGTAGGAAACTTCTTGCAGACTACAATAAAGCTCGAGGTACATAACTAAACATGCATCACAGTTAGTTATGAACAACCACTTCTGAGTTACCAACAAATACTTAACTATGTAAAAGAGATTTTGGACTATCCAGTGGACTACTAAAAGAATGAAACATCATTTTTCATCCAAAAAACATCTAAATTCTGAATGACAATCATTAAGTAGGTAGAACAAAATTATGAAGGGCAAATAACTATAGAAACACAACTGTGCACATTCTATCCATTGTTATATGTCAAAGAAAATAGTAGTACATACCACGGAAGGCAATCAACTTTAAAAAAGGTGATGATATTCATACAACAGTCTGTATAGGTTCTATTCATCGGTGGACAATGCAATGTGATAAAACCAGAAAATTTCATGTAAAATGGGCTTGCATATGGTTTAAAGTAACTATTGTTTTGTATTGTGGGGAGGTTTAAAACAAAATGTGATATAAAAAGTTTAAGGATAAGACATATCATGCATATGAGTCGTCGAAAGGGAAAGCAACCATGAGAACAATTAGAATAGTCATAAGCAGATATATTGCCATCTTGGAGAAGTTGTAAGGTCACAAAGCATGCAGACTGGAAGAACAGAAGAAAGCATTTTGTAATGATAGATTAATGTAAACTCACTCACAGTTAGTTAAGACAATGTCAGATGAACTAAACCTCCAGTCAAGTGTCCAATATATGCAGTCCTTTCTGCAAAAAGATACCGATGTGTAAACAACTTTCATATGATATAAAATAACGAGGGACAAAAATAATGAGAGATGATATTATTAAGTTCCACTGAAACTGAGAAGGGCAGGATGCTTACAAATGGACATGTTACCAACAAAGTAAAACATAGCACTAATGTTTAGATTAAGTACAAAATCAGAACTTCACCATATGAAAAATGCCAACATTATGTCGTATACTCACTTTTCTTTCCTTCCTATATTACATGGTGTTGCTAGGCATTTGGTCCACCAGAAAAGTTGGGTACACTGAGGCAAACAGTAAACCAAATACTGCACTTGGGTACAAGCTTGTCCAAAACGTTACAAAGTGGTCTTAAGTTTCAAGAAGCACTGTCATCATATAAATCAGAGCAAACATTTAGCATACTTTATTTCTTTGTTATTGACTTTGCACAACTATAGAAGTATACTTTGATTGCTCACTTTGTAGGAACGTGTTATTATAATTGATTCTTGTTTTTTTTCTGGATGTGACTTCCCCTTGGAATCCAATGCACAAGACACTTGCATCCATTCTTGTGATAGAAACAAAATGTATTTTAGTCTTTCTCTGTTAAGCTAAACAAAAAGCTCTTTTATTTTCTTTCTGCTTCATTTTGCAAAAAGCTTCACATACGTATAAATACAATCTATAGAATCACATATACTATGAATTTCTCACGATTCAACAGTTTGGTATTTTTAGAGTGTATTTGCAGTCTGTGTCAGGGCCTTGTATCATGTAGAGCTAAGACGTGTGTTGTTGACCTGAAGCCATGACCCCTAACTCCATCCTAGTCATATTGCATAAGGGACAGGCGAGTTGTACCTGTAAGGAACTCGAAGTCCAGCTCAACGTGCGTCTTCTCGCACATGTTGCATGTGCCGGATGCCAAAGTCTGTTAGCAGTAATTCTCTCATCACTCTCTCTGCATTATATTGGTTCGTTTGCAAGAAGTGGGGTGCAGTGCAGGGGTGAGTTATGTATGTACTCACGTAGAAGGCCACGATGACGCTGGCGGCGTAGTCAGAGGGCAGCTTGATGCTGGCCCTGAAGAAGCCGTGGAGCTACACGCCCTGCGACGCAAACCCGGAGCCTGAATATACACCAAAAAAAGCAAACAGAGGCATGCGCGATGAGGAACATAACGCGGCAACAAGAGTGGGATGATGGATCGATGGATGGAACACAGCAGGGCGCGTACCTGTCCTCTCGTCAAGGGAGATATGAACTTGCTGGCCACCGCCGTGGAGCCTCAGGTTGGAGTCCCCGCTGCCTCCGCAAGATGGATCGGAGGTGGCTCACCTTGGGTCGTCTTCTTCCTGGAGGAGAACGAACGCAAGGCGACAGTCCGGTGCTCCCTCTGTGTGGTCGAACAGGAGGTGTCGACGGCCGACGGCGAATGGCGGCTCGGTCTCCCTGGTCATCCTCCTCCTTCCCGCCGCGCTCCTGCTCCTCCTGCGGCTGGTATTGATCCTTGCCGTCGATGGTGGCCACGCCAGCTTGGAAGAAGAGGGGTCGGGGCCGGGGTGGCGCGGAGCGGCTCGAACCAGACCGGCGAGAGGTTGCTGACGGAGCAACGGGCTACGGTGGAGAAGGAGGGGCCGTAGAGATTGGAAAGGCGATCGCTGCCACCGGCGCCAGGCTAGGGATGAACGGGGAGGAGAGGAGAGACGGGATCGGCGGCGAGTGCGAGGGGCGGAGGGTGGCGGCTTCGGGAGGGGTGAAATCGAGCAAGGGAGGAGGCGGCGGCCTCGTCGCGCGCGGCCCACATCTCTCTAGATGGGCGGCGTGAGGCCGGGGATGGGTGCCCGGGCGAGCGGCGGCGGCGGCGCGGGGTAGGGTTTGGAGGGGGAGAGAGAGGTGAGGGTGCGGCGCACGTGCGGGAGGAGCGGGCGCGAGTGCGGGAGGGCGCGAGGAGGCGGCGGCTAGGTCATCTCCAGAGGAGCCACTGTTATTTATACCCTTGTGCGTGAAATGACGAAAATGCCCCCGGGGGCGCCGGAATTACGAGCGGTGGCACGAACGGGGTGAAACTATTCATTACTACATGGCTCCTCTTTGATCCGACGGCGCAGGTCATCCAGCGGCTCCATCCGACGGCCCAGATCAGATCAAGCGGCCCGATCCGATGGCCAGGAACTCCAAATCGCTGAAGAGCCGGGAGGATCCTCCTCATTCTTATTTCTCAATATACGCCTCCCGTGACCCGAATGATCGGGGTATGCCAGCTCGTAGCGCTGGCATGCCCGATATATTCCTTTGTCCGTTGCTATGCTCCACATTATTACGGCTACTATACACTTGTAAAGCCATCAAATATTTATGTGCACACAACAGACAATATTATGGGAGTACTTTTCTTTTTGGAAACTAAAGCAAAGTCTCATGGCTCAGCTATCAGTTTTTTTTTTTGAAACGGACCTCATCGATTAATTAAGAAGAAGAGAATTGCCCAGTTAATTAACGGAAAACCGGGCGAAAACCGATACAGACCAACCACACGTAGAATACTCTCAGGGCTTGCAACCTGACAACCAAACCCAACACCTAACGACCACCAATACATCGCAAAGACACCCCAACAAGAGTAACTCGGCCGAAGACCACGGGCACACCCAAATCAACGAAGACAAGTCAGGCCATAAGGACAACCCAAGAGACTGATAACCATCCATCAAGTAGTTGCGGATGCCTTTTCTGTGAAGTGTGGGACTGATAGCCATCCATCAAGTAGTTCGGACGCCTTTTCTGTGACGCCACACTTCTTTCCTTTGCTCCTGAGAGCCTCCTCCACAATCGCCTTGCCAGATCCAGGGCTCATCCTCTCCAAACGTTTGAGCAAGCTGTGAAGCTCTATCTGAAAGAGAATCTCATTGACCTTGTCACGCACAGAAACCTGCCCAACAATCATGTGCGAGTGGGTGCCCGCAACATCGGAACCTCCACGCTCCACAGGGGCGAGCTGTTGGTTGGGCTCAGAAGGATCGGGCGGCAATGTACCAACCGCCTCAACATCATCAGTCACAGGTATCACTGACACGATGGACTCAGGCGTCTCCATTTGCTCAGAGTTAGGTGCCAACACACATGTCTCATCAACCTCTCCACTCAAAGACGCCACATGCCCAATGACCATAGATGAGGCAGTGATAGAACCAACCAAGTCACCATTGTCCGCAAAGGTGGGCGACTGAGGTAGCGAGGGTGTCATGGCCACCACCAAGGACAGATTATGCTCCAATGGTGGTACGTACACACGTAACATGCTAGTGCAATAATTAACAGTTGTATATAATCTTTACAAATTACGTCAAGAGTCAAATTAATTAGGTCGACTGATCATGACATGAACGAGTCACTTGCATGCACTTGCACCCCACGCCTGGCCTATAAATACCACCCCAAACAACCCAAGAAAACCATCCCAAGCTAGCAAAGCCTACCAAGCTTAGCCACAAACCAGTAAGAGCAATGGCGCCCACCAAGCTCGCCCTCTACCTCGCCCTGAACCTGGTCCTCCTCGCCACCGTGCAGGGCTGCGGACCCTACTGCCCACCGGTAGTCCCTACCCCGCCGATCCGCCCACCGCCAATCGTGCCACCGACCGGCGGGGGCAGCTGCCCGATCAACACGCTGAAGCTGGGCGTGTGCGCCAACGTGCTGAACCTGCTGAAGCTCAAGATCGGCGTGCCGGCGAACGAGGAGTGTTGCCCGCTCCTGGCGGGCTCGCCGACCTCGACGCCGCGGTGTGCCTCTGCACCGCCATCAGGGCCAACATTCTCGGCATCAAGCTCAACGTGCCCATCGACCTGACCCTCCTCCTCAACCAGTGCGGCAAGAAGTGCCCCTCCGACTTCACCTGCCCCATCTGATCCATCCAACCATCGATGAATATTATACATGCATAATCGTTCTACTCGTAACCAGTTTGCATGTCATAAGCGCGCATCATACGTATGTTTTTTTTCTGTTGCAGTTCATATGCAGGCGTTTGCATGGGCTCCCTCGCTCGTGCGTGCGTGCTTGACAGGCTTGTGATCGATCAATGTCATTGTATCCCGTTATGGTATCTAAATACATGATTTGCATATTTGTAAAAGGATATACATACTTGTACACGTACCTGGAATAAAAAGTTTGTTCAAGACTTCAAGTTGGGTTAGCTCGACCCGTGATATGCCAGCTTGAGTTGTATATTCATATGTAAGCGCATGCATGATTGGATCAGTCATGATCAGATTCACATCTTTTCCCATTGCATCTTCTTTCTGTTTTGCCTAAATGATCCTTGATAAATTAAAAGTCATGCTGAAGATTTTCTTCTTCTCTAATGCCACCTTTTAGATCATCTACAACCGGACTTGGCAAATCCGGGACCTCAAACGCCCGCTGATGCGCCCGTACGCGTCCGCAGACAGTGACCGGGAACTCCTCAAATCGTGTTGTCCACATCTGTGTCTCTTATACCCGAACCCCTATATCCATACTATAGCATGCAACGTCGATCAAACTACATAGATGATTGCACAATAGTTCTCCAAAAGATCCACCAAAGTTCACACAAACGACGGACAACTATATACTACATCTAAAACTTGAAATTAAAATCAACTTCACCACTTCCGGGCCGGCCCTTTCCCCTTTTGGTCGCCGGCGTAGCTGTACCCGTCGTCGGCTGGTGGATGATCGTCCGATTCGTCGGAGGAGGAGGAGAAGTCGACGATGACGAGACCATTGAGGCGTTGGACGGCCTGGTCCTGCTAGCACTTGAGCTTGGCCAGCCGAGCCGCCTCCTTCGCCTTCTCCAACACCTCCCGCTCGGACTGCTCGATGGCAAGCCGAAGAGGCTTGGCGTTCTTCCGGCGGAACCGCCGAGCGTCCGCCTCCACCGTCGTAAGCGACCGGCGGTAGACCCATGCGAGGAGCCCTCTCTACAGCCTCCCTCTCCCTTGCCCGCTGCCTCCGGGCGGCCGGCGGGGCGGGCACAAGCACCCACCGCTGCGCACGAGGGGGAGCAGGAGCCGGCAGGGCGAGGGGACGGCATGGGGAAGCAACAGTCGATGGGGCGGGAGGGGCCATCACCGGCGTCCGAGATGCGCCGACGGGGAAGCGGTGGCTGCAGCGAGGCTGCAGATCCGGAGCTGCCCTCGGTGTCCACCTTGGACCGCTCCAAGGTGATGCGGAGGGCAAGCTCATACTCCGGATGCACCTCATCATAGGAGCGGCTGTCGGAGCTCGACATTCCGCCGGATTCGATCGGAATCGGTGAGAGGAGAGGAGAGGACGGAGCGAGAGAGGAGAGTGAGTGAGCTAGGGTTTCGGACTGACGAGGCCGATGGGTCTTTTTATGGGAAATCCGTGGGGTCAGTGGTGGGCCGAGCTTGTCAGGCGGACACGCTCGGGCGTGCCCGGGCCACCCCATATCCGCCCCATATTTAGGCTGGATATGGGGTACCGGTCAGTCCGTGCGTTTGACGCCCGTTTGAGGCGTTCGTCTGGGTTACAAAATGTGAACGGACGGTGACCGGGCAGCCCACCCGGGCGTATGAGGTGGCTTTGAGAGATCCGACTGTAGATGCTCTTATATCTTGATGTTCGCTTATCCATAAAAAAACAAGCATGCATGTATCGTACTACTAATTACTCCGCATGCCATATGTACACTGGTGGATGTCATAAGTGCATGCACGCATACTTCAGTTTTTTTTAGCATGGTACAATCGCAGATGCTCACATACATTCATCTGTATAAACACATGCTGACATGCACACACACACTCTACCGCTATGAGCGCCTTTAAGATACTGAGCTAGCACAACAGTTGAGATTAATGAAGTCATCACAGACGCCTCATGACAGATGGGAACATCTCCTCCCACTAAAGTAACATCATCATGTGGCACTTGTGGTAAGCAGTTCAAACTTGATGTGAAAAGACTTGAACAAATCTAGGAAATTGTGAGCACGCGTGTCAAGTCTAACCGATGGGCTAGTTTCACCACAAGTAAACTAACCATTTGACCTATGGTCAACTCACTATTTAAATTAGCATAATATATTATACAGTGAATATGTACAGGTCATCCGTGGTTGTATCTTGTTGAGGCATCTAACTGATTCACACTTTTTACTAGTATATATACACGTGCAATGCACGTTTTAACATTATGGATGATTTTGGTAGGAAAAAACATAGACTTTCTAGTAGATTCAAAGGAAAAAATTCTTGATGTATAGATGCAGAAATAAATTATATTATAAAGAAAATTGGAATTAATATATGTAATCCCCACAATTTGTTAACAGAGAATCCCACGAAAAATATTAAAACAAAAGAATTAAAAATGGAATTTAATTTTACTTTTTGTTACTCCTCCAAAACCAACTTTTTGGGGCTCTAAGACATTGTCAACCTCAAGCAGCAACATTGCCGGCCCAAGAGGAATCGGTATGGGCCACGTCTCTTGAGAAGTATCAGGCGTTCCTTCTAGAACGCGGTGGATGCTACAGTTCACTGTGAATCCCACTACTTTCACAGTTGAATTTAGGATATAAATGGTTAGGATTGATGGCCAGCTCCTATTCAAAACCGATACACTATATAATAGTATAGATAAAAGGGCACACAGAATAATAAAAAAATGGTCAAGTTGTGTTAAGTTGGCCCGTGATATATGGCAACGAATTGTGTAGTACGTACGCAAGCATGCATGATTTCATGAATCATGACACGATCAACGTATTTTCACATTCACGTGCTACATCTTCTTTCTCTGATCTTTTTTTCCTTGTTTTTTTTTACCATTGTGGCGCTTGGACAAATGTCGATGCTTCTTCTTTGAGTTTGTCTTCCAGGCTCAGACCCACCTTGAATTCGTCCGTCTAGACGTAGCAGAAAACAAATAAAATTCCGTGCTACGTACATGACTAGGATACAAGGTTTGATTATCAATTCGTAGGGCAATAGAAGGAGAGTCGATGGAGATCATTGGTGCAGATCCCCACAGCTAGAATTTTACAACCTCCCAACCGCGAGAATGTTCTCCCCGAACAGTCCCTCGGATGGTCCCTCGAACGGCCCTTCGGAAGGCTCCCGGATGGGAACTCGAACAGTCCCTCGGACAGCCCTTCTAAAGGCCCTCGGACAGAAACTCAACAATCCCTCAGACAGAACCTCCGCGTGTCTCTCGAATTAAGATCGAAACTACGACCTCTCTACCAGGTTGCACACATCCGCCGTGAACTATTCGGACACCAGGGCTTCTCTGTCCATAAATAATTCTGGACGTGTTCGGAACATTTCCAGTATGAAGTTTATCACCGAAACATTTTCGGTTTTTTCTCTGAAAGTCTTGTGTCGTCTCCAAAACATTTCCGACAACAATCTCTCAAACTCCCTGTCTATTGCTGAGCAGATAGATGACCCATAATTGTGTGACCGTGTATGTTCGGTGAAGTATAGACATTACCTTAACATTTTTTGGTTAATGATCAATAGCGGAATCGAGGACATTCATATTGATCCCTATACCCACATGAATAAATATTCGAGCGAACTTGTAGTTGTCGAACGTTATTCCTGTTGCTTAATGATATGTTACAAATTGGCATCTCCGTGAATCAAGAACTTGTTCATTATGCCAGTTTCCTCATTACCGGTTTTGTTCCCTTTCTTGTTACTACGTTCCAGTATCCTTGTGATGGAATTACACTGTGTCTAGCGAGACGATGACAGATACCTTAACACGGTGAGGGCCCTAAGAATATCTCTCCATCGTCGGAGGAGAAAATCCCAATCTTGAGTACTTTTCCATGAACCCAAAAGCCGCCGTAATAGCCACCCTATTAGGGATGACGTTTAACTAACCCCAAAGTTCGTGAAGCAAGCACAAAGGAATTCGACACTCTCATGGTTTAAGGAATTATGCAAACTTTAATTGTCTACGGAATTATGCAAACTTTAATTGTCTCTGTGTTTTTCGTGAAAATGCCTGAAAGGAAAAAAATGATGACTTTATTGTGAGACTTTAAAACTAAGCTAAAAATCATATAGTAAGAACCTCTATTGGTAGATTTAAATTTATGCATTGAACAGGTTATCAAGTTGTTATACATATTAACATAGAAAGATAAGTATAAATATCTAAGCAACAAAAATATATTAATAATAGCATGTGCCTTTTTTAGATCTAGACGAATTCTCTATAATGCCCAAAACAAAAACAAAATTGGAACAAACTGAGCCTCCATGAATAAATATAGTTATGTTTTTAACACATATTCGTAATGATAGAGATTTGAGTTGCATAAAAATGAGTTTTAATATTGCTAGCACACTTTTGTGGTTTATGTTCTTACACATATATTATATTTTTTATCAGATTTATTGTAGTATAATAGTTATAGTGGTTGAAAAATATAGTTAACATCCAATGACAATGAGTTGAAAGAAAGTACAAATATTTAGTATGAATAAGTTAAGAGTCATTTACAAATGATAAGGCAAAGTCCAAACATATGTCCCTTTTGATTGTATTCTATTTTATGAGCTAAACTATTGGTTGAAGAATCAAATAAATGGCAACGAATAAGGACGAGATAAGAGTAGCTAGAAAATTAAAAATTATGTATCTTCATTTAGGGAAAAATTGCTTCATCCATATCGACGAATATTTCATTTAGTGATACTCATCACACAAATATATTTTTCCATATGTAACATCACATAACCAAAATTCGTTGTGAATATGCCAACACCATTATTCCCCATAGTAAGATTATGTTAATCACAAAAAAATCGACGCCTTTTACGATATGGAGCTGCCACCACCTCATGTTCTTCCTCTGGAGATCCGATATGGAGTCTATTTCTAACTCCGGAGAGGGGGATTTGTCACCGTCATCATCACCACCAACCCTTATACATCAACAATTTCATGACACACACACCCATGTGTGAGTTATTCTCTGTAGGTGCATGGAGTACGTGGGAATTGGATGAGATTTCTTATGTAACTGATGTCAGATTTGTTCAGGTTTGATGTCTAGTATCCACTATGTTCACGGATTGATGTTGCAATGATTTTGCTATGCTTAATACTTATCAATAGGGTCCGAGTGCCATGGTTTGAGATATAAACCATTTATGTTTTCATGAATATATTTGTGTTTCTTGATCTTATCTCCAAGTTGTATGCACATGTTATAGTTTTGAACCCTAGTATCCAAAGTGACAACAATTGGGATATCAATGCATGGCGCATCCTACACGGGAAGATGGCGCGCGCTGAGGGATGGTCACACGACCTAGCCATGTGATAGCCTGGTGCCCCCTCGTCCCCCCTCTAGTACTTCTTTACTCCAGTAGTCTTTATTTATTTCAAAATAATTCTCCAAAAACTCCCACCCCATATTTTATGTTTGCCAGCTTCGTAAAGCTCTAAACCAAGGTGTGTTAGTCTCCCATGTTCTTCCTCATGATACTAACTAGTTTGTTGTTCCTATTGAAGTGCTCAACTATCCACAGAAGACCAAGGCCAACAGAGTGGTCGATCAAGTTTTGGTTCGATGGTCAGGTGACACACACCCGAGCGGACCTGGAAAGACCGAGACAAACTTCAGTCTCATTTTCCTTGTGCAGCGGCTTGGGTCAAGCCGCTACTCCAGAGGGAGAGGATGTTAGCGTCCCTAAGAACACTAGACCTCCGGGCTAGCAAGTTACGGAGCTTGACGAGGAAACGGTCCAAGGCCCAGCAAGAAGGACAAGGAATCCCTACAAGAGGGTAACTGGTAGTGAGTGGTTGAACACTGCAGGGGAAGTATACGGTGAGGATCCCCACACTGGAGAGAGGGAATCGAAGATCAATCAAGGCACAACATGGTGGCGACTACCTCTTATCTTAGAATCCTAGTTCCTCTCATCACTTCCCCCTCTCAGATTCGGCACTGATGTGCTTGTAAGGAGCGGATCTTGTAAACCTAGCTACCTTAATCCAGTGATACTCGTGTCGTGCTAATATCTCGCCCCACAAGGCTCGTCGTGCAGCAGCTCCCTGGCCGCCTGCACCCTCTCTGTGCCCCGCCACTAGCCACACAAGCCCCACACCTACCTTCTTCTCTTGTTGCTCGGTGCGCACCAACTGCTCGACAAAATACCCAGCCAGGTTACAATGAGAAGGAAGAAGATTTCCACATGGGCGGGGACTAGTCAAAACCACGCCAAGTGAGCATGTGTTGAGTCAAGGGACTAAAGTAATCTGATTTTAGAATTTGGGGTACTAAAATTTGTTGGTTTTAAAGTTGAGGGATCATTTCTATACTTTTAAGAGAGTTAGGACTTAAGAGACATAAGATATACTTTTCTAGAAGAAAAAGAAAAAAGCAGTGGTGACGGCAGGAGCGAGGTTTCAGCCCGAGCCGGCCCTAGGAGGAACCGGGGGGCTCTTTATTCACAGTAACTTTGTAGATGCAATTTTAGCCCGCAGGTTATACGTGAAATGAGATGGGAACACGGATGCTTTAGGTGTTGATCCATAGACTTCAATTCTTAATTTGTTTACGGGCCCTTATTCACATGAATGTATGCTAGCCATAATGGTGTTCTCTCGTACCAAAAAAAAGCTATAATGTGTAACTGTTTTGTTCAACTCAATCAATGGGCTCTATCTTACACCATGGCGTTGAAGCAGTATTAAAATTAGGACCGCATATATGTCAGGTATCTAGGAAAAAATCCGGATCAGTCAATTTTCCGAGCCGTTGGTTGGCACGATCGTGCCGCCACCTGCTAACCTTCTTCCCCTAACATCTTCCTCCCTCGGGCAGTGGTTTCTCCTCCTCCCACGTGAGCTACCCTGCCCTAACTGGCAGCCTCCGCTTCCGGCGGGCGGGCGCACCGCCCCGCCAGCACGACATCCCCTCAACCTCCCCCGACTGACATGCTGGAGGACCTCCATCCTCAACCTGCATCAGTCAAGTTTTGGGCTCGTTCCCGCTCGTCCTCGTCGTTGTCACACCTGACATCATCCCTGCCTTCGGCCTCGCACAAAACAGGATGTAAGAGCATCTCTAGCAGACCCCGTAAAAGTCGGACCCAGAAAACACGTTTACAGTTTGCTGCAGATCAGATTTGCGGGCGAATTCGTGCGCTGCAGATCAGACCCCGTAGATGAAACTGTAAAATGAAAAAAAAACATTCGTGGGAGAAACTTGCAGCGATATTCATCATACATAGTTGATCATCATACTACATCATAGATAGTTGTTCATCATACTACATCAAAGTACTACATAGGGGGGTCTGCGGGCCGTGCAGCGTACCCTAGCATAGGCTACCAAAACCGATGGGTGCGGCGGCGACTATGTGGCGGAGGAGCCGAAGGTGCTCAGTCCTCGTTGGAGTCGAGGTCGATCCAGACCTTGGCCTTCTCGGCCTTTTTGATGCGCAGGTCCGCCTCCTTGGACGCGTGCGAGCCGGAGGAGGCGCGGCGGCGGACCGCGAGTTCGCGCTCGTACTCGTCGAGCTCGTGCCGTTCGAAAGCCAGCGGCGGCCGGCTCCCATTGTTGAGCCACTTCCGCGCCCCCCGCTTGCATGTGGTATCGATGATGCGGCGACGCTCCGCGTCATCCCCGCCACTTCCGTAGCCGTCCATGGGCCGGGAAGGATCGCTAGGGCTTTTTTTAGGCTCGCCGGTGGTGAGAAATTAGGGCGGAGGGGAAGGGGAATCGCGGCGGAGCGGTGGCGGAGGCAGATAGGGTTTGACCCATATCCGAGCGGTGAAATCGCATAAATAGCAGTGGAGAGGGTCTTTTTCCGGACCACGGTAAACTTTTTATGGGCCGGGCGCGGGATACGGAGTCTGTTCTGACAAGAAAAACGGGCCGTCAAAATTATACGGGTTCGGCCCTTTTACGGGGTCTGCTAGAGATGCTCTAGCAGACGCAAAGAAAAATTTCAGGTACCTGGTGTTTAGCAAATGTGTGAAATTATCTTCGTCGGCACAACCAATGGTGCTGGATTAACTAATTATTATACGGCGAGCAGAACGTACGTGTCCATCCGTGCCAACTAACCAGTATAACAAAGCAGAGTACGAAATATATAAAAGACACATGGAATCAAAACCATACAACTCCTATATGTGTCTCCCGTGACCCTGATGATCAGGGTTACGCTAGCTCGTAGCGCTGTCATGCCAGATATATTCCCTTGTCCCATGCTATGCTCGAGATTATTATGGCTACACTTGTAAACCCATCAAATATTTATATGCACACAGCAGACAACATGCATATAGGAGTACTCTTCTTGGAACTAAAGGAAAGTCTCCTGGCGCAGCTCTCGGGTTTTTGTTCATTAGCGAACAGATTAAGCTACAATGATGGATGTTACACACGTAACATGCCAGTGCAATAATAGTTGCACATAAGTTTTGCTAATTAGCTCGATTGATAATGACATGCATGCACTTGCACACTACAACCGGCCTATAAATACCACCTCAAACAACCCAACAAAACCATCCCAAGCTAGCAAAGCCTACAAGCTTAGCCACAGACCAGTAAGATCGATCAGTAGCAATGGCGCCCTCCAAGCTCGCCCTTTTCCTCGCCCTGAACCTGGTCCTCCTTGCTGCCGCCCAGGGCTGCGGACCCTACTGCCCACCGGTCGTCCCTACCCCGCCGATCCTCCCACCGCCCGTGCCGTCGACCGGCGGGGGCAGCTGCTCGATCAACACGCTGAAGCTGGGTGTGTGCGCCAACGTGCTGAACCTGCTGAAGCTCAAGATCGGCGTGCCGGCGAACGAGGAGTGTTGCCCGCTCCTGGGCGGGCTCGCCGACCTCGACGCCGCGGTGTGCCTCTGCACCGCCATCAAGGCCAACATTCTCGGCATCAAGCTAAACGTGCCCATCGACCTGACCCTCCTCCTCAACCAGTGCGGCAAGAAGTGCCCCTCCGACTTCACCTGCCCCATCTGATCCATCCATCCATCGATGAATATTATACATGCATAATCGTTCTACTCGTAACCAGTTTGCATGTCATAAGCGCGCACCATACGTATGTTTTTTCTGTTGCAGTTCATATGCCAGGCGTTTGCATGGGCTCCCTCGCTCGAGCGTGCGTGCTTGACAAGCTTGTGATCCCGTTATGGTATCTAAATACATGATTTGCATATTTGTAAAAGGATATCCATACTTGTACACGTACCTGGAATAAAAAGTTTGTTCAAGACTTCAAGTTGGGTTAACTCGACCCGTGATATGCCAGCTTGAGTTGTATATTCATATGTAAGCGCATGCATGATTGCATCAGTCATGATCAGATTCACATCTTTTCCCATTGCATCTTCTTTCTATTTTGCCTAAATGATCCTTGATAAAATTAAAAGTCATGCTGAAGATTTTCTTTTTCTCTAATGCCACCTTTTAGAGCATCTACAGCTGGACTTGAAAATCCGGGCCCTCAAACGCCCGTGGATACGCCCGGACGAGTCCACGTACAGTGACCGGTCACTCATCAAATCATGTTGTCCACATCTGTGTCTCTTATACTCGAACCCCTATATCCATACTATAGCATGCAACATCGATCAAACTACGTAGATCAGCTTCGGACATAGAAATTGCACAATAGTTCTCCAAAAAGATCCACAAAAGTTCACATAAACGACGGACAATTATATACAACATCTAAAACTTGAAATTAAAATCAACTTCACCACTTCCGGGCTGGCCCTTTCCCCTTCTGGTCGCCGGCGTAGCTGTACCCGTCGTCGGCTAGTGGAGGATCGTCCAATTCGTCGGAGGAGAAGCCGTCGTCGGAGGAGGAGGAGGAGTCGATGATGACAAGGCCCTTGAGACGCTGGACGGCCCGGTCCTGCTGGCGCCTGAGCTTGGCCAGCCGAGCGGCCTCCTTCGCCTTCTCCAACGCCTCCCGCTCGGACTACTCTATGGCAAGCTGAAGAGCCTTGGCGTTTTTTTCGGCGGGGCCGCCGAGCGTCCGCCTCCACCGTTGTAAGCGACCGGCGGTAGATCCACGCGAGGAGCCGCTGGTCCTCGTCGGGCTCCGCTAGTAACTCGCGCTGGCAGCGGACAGAGCTCTCCACAGCCTCCCTCTCCCTTGCCCGCTGCCTCGTGCGCCTCCGACTCCGGCTTGCGCGTCCGGGCCGGCGGGGTAGGCACAAGCACCCACCGCTGCCAATGAGGGGGAGCAGAAGCCGACGGGGCGAGGGGACGGCATGGGGAAGCAACAGTCGGCGGGGCGATGGGATGGCGTGGGGGAGGCGCCGATGGCGCTGGCCGCCTGTCGGAGCTGCCCATGGGCCGGGAGGGGGCCAACGCCGGCGTCTGAGATGCGCCGACGGGATAGCGGTGGCTGCAGCGAGGCTGCAGATCCGGAGCTGCCCCCGGTGTCCACCTTGGACCGCTCCAAGGCGATGCGGAGGGCAAGCTCATACTCCGGATCCATCTCGTCGTAGGAGCGGCTGCCGAAGCTCGACATTGCACTGGATTAGATCAAAATCGGTGAGAGGAGAGGAGAGGACGGAGCAAGAGAGGAGAGTGAGTGAGTTAGGGTTTCGGACTGACGAGGCCGATGTTTTTTTTGGGACATCCGTGTGGTCAGTTGTGGGCCGAGCTTGTCAGGCAGACGCGCTCGTGCGTGACCGTGCCACCCCATATCCACCCCACATTTGGGCTGGATATTGGGGTGCCGGTCAGTCGGGGCGTTTGAGACCCGTTTGAGGCATCCGTCTGAATTGAAAAAATGTGATCGGGTAGTGACCAGGCAGCCCATCCAAACGTATGAGATGGCTTTGAGAGGTCCGATTGTAAATGCTCTTACATCTTGATGTTCGCTGATTCATAAAGAAAACAAGCATGCATGTATCGTACTACTGATTACTCCGCATGCCGTATGTACACTGGTGGATGTCATGAGTGCATGCACACATACTTAAGTTTTTTTTAGCATGGTGCAATTGCAGATGCTCACATACACTCATCTGTATGAACACATGTACACACACCCTACCGTCATGAGCGCCTCTGAGATACTGAGCTAGCACAACAGTTGAGATTGACAAAGTCATCACAGACGCCTCATGATAGATGTGAACATCTCCTCCCACTGAAGTAACATCATCATGTGACACTTGTGGTAAGCAGTCCAAACTCAATGAGGAAAGACTTAAAAAAAAAAACTAGGAAATGGTGAGCATCAGTGTCAAGTCTAACCGATGGGC
Source organism: Triticum timopheevii (assembly GCA_963921465.1). Classification (NCBI taxonomy): domain Eukaryota; kingdom Viridiplantae; phylum Streptophyta; class Magnoliopsida; order Poales; family Poaceae; genus Triticum; species Triticum timopheevii. Next base: position 605,199,037 of record OY997274.1, on the reverse strand, counting down.
TAGTTCCACCACAAGTAAACTAACCATTTGACCTATGGCCAATTCACAATTTAAATTAGCATAATATATTGTACAGTGAATATGTACAAGTCATCTGTTGTTGTATCTTGTTGTGGCATCTAACTGATTCACAGTTTTTACTAGTATGTATACACGTGCACGTTTTAACATTATGGGTGATTTTGGTAGGAAAAGCATAGACTTTCTAATAGATTCAAAGGAAAACATTCTTGATGTATAGATGCAGAAATAAATTATATTATAAAGAAAATTAGAATTAATATATGTAATGCCCACAATTTGTTAACAAAAATCCCACGAAAAATCTTAATGAAGAAAAGAATTAAAAATGGAATTTAATTTTACTTTATGTTACTCCTCCAAAACCAACTTTTTTGGGTTCAAGACATTGTCAACCTCAAGCTGCAATATTGCCTGCCCAAGAGGAATCGGTGTGGGCCAGTCTCTTGAGGGGTATCAGGCGTTCCTTCTAAAACGCGGTGGATGCAACACTGTTCACTGTGAATCACACTACTTTCACAGTTGGATCTAGGATATAAATGGTTAGGATCGATGGCCAGCTCCTATTCAAAACCGATACGCTATATAATAGTATAGATAACAGAATAACAAAAATTTGGTCAAGTTGTGTTAACTTGGCCCTTGATATATGGCAATGAATTGTGTGGTACGTACGCAAGCATGCATGATTTCGTGAATCATGATACGATCAACGTATTTTCGCATTCACGTGCTACATCCTCTTTCTCTGATCCTTTTTCCCTTGTTTTTTACCCTTATGGCGCTTGGACGAATGTCGATGCTTCTTTTTTGAGTCTGTCTTCCAGGCTCACACCCTCCGTGAGTTCGTCCTTCTGGACATAGTCGACGGAGCTCCGGCGCAGATTCTGTTGGGTAACATAGCAGAAAATAAATAAAACTCCGTGATACGTACATACCTAGGATCACTATGACGATGCATACAAGGTTTGATCTAATCATTATCGATTCGTAGCGCAACGGAAGGAGAGTCGGTGGAGATCATTGGTGCAGATCCCTGCAGTTAGGATTGTGCAACCTCCCAACCGCGAGGATGTTCTAACCGAACAGTCCCTCGGATGGTCCCTCGAACAGCCCTTCGGAAGGCTCCAGGATGGAAACTCGAACAGTCCCTCGGACAGCCCTTCGAAAGGCTCTCGGACAAAAACTCAACAATACCTCAGACAGAACCTCCGCGTGTCTCTGGAACTAAGATCGAAACTACGACCTCTCTACCAGGTTGCACACATCCGTTGTGAACTATCCAACAGGGCTTCTCTATCCATAAATAATTCCGGGCATGTTCGGAACATTTCAAGTATGTAGTTTATCTCCGAAACATTGTCGGTTTTTTCTCTGAAACTCTTGTGTCGTCTCCGAAACTTTTCCGACAACAATCTCTCGGACTCACTGTCTATTACTGAGCAGATAGATGACCCTTAATTGTGTGACCGTGTATGTTTGGTGAAGTATAGGCATTACCTGAACATTTTTCAATCAATGATCAATAGCGGAACCGACGACATTCGTATTGATCCCTATACCCACATGAATAAATATTCGAGCGAACTTGTAGTTGCCGAATGTTGTTCCTGTTTCTTCATGATATGTCACAAATTGGCATCTCCGTGAATCAAGAACTTGTTCATTATGCCAGTTTCCTCGTTACCGGTTTTGTTCCCTTTTTTGTTACTACATTCCAGTATCCTTGTAATGGAATTACACTATGTCTGGCGAGACGATGACAGATACCCTAACACGGTGAGGGCCCTAGAATATCTCACCATCATCGGAGGAGAAAATCCCAATCTTGAGTACTTTTCCATGAACCCAAAAGCCGCCGTAATAGCCACCATATTACATATGACGTTTAGCTAACCCCAAAAGTTCGGGAAGCAAGCACAAAGGAACTCCACACTCTCATGGTCTAAGGGATTATGCAAACTTTAATTGTCTCTGTGTTTTTCATGAAAATGCCTGAAAGAAAAAAAATGATGACTTTATTGTGAGACTTTAAAACTAAGCTAAAAATCATATTGTAAGAACCTCTATTGGCAGATTTAAATTTATGCATTGAACAAGTTATCAAGATTGTTATACATATTAACATAGAAAGATAAGTATAAATATCTAAGCGACAAAAATATATTGATAATAGCATGTGCCTTTTAATTTTAGATCTAGACAAATTCTCTATAATACCCAAAACAAAAAAAAAATGGAACAAACTAAGCCTCCATGACAAAATATAGTTATGTTTTAACACATATTCGTAATGATAGAGATTTGAGTTGCATAAAATTGAGTTTTAATACTGCTAGCATACTTTTGTGGTTTATGTTCTTACACATATAGTAGATTTTTTATCAGATTTATTGTAGTATAATAGTGGTTTAAAAATATAGTTAATATTCAATGACAATGAGTTGAATGAAAGTACAATATTTAGTACGAATAAGTTAAGAATCATTTACAAATGATAAGGCAAGGTCCAAATATATGTCCCTTTTGATTGTAGATATAATTTGATTTTGTGAGCTAAAATATTGGTTGAAGAATCAAATAAACGACAACGAATAAGGACGAGATAAGAGTAGCTGGAAAGTTATAGATTATGTATCCTCATTTAGCGAAAAATTACTTCATCCGTATCGACGAATATTTCATTTAGTGATAGTCATCACACAAATATACTTTTCCGTATGTAACATCACATAACCAAAACTCGTTGCGAATATGCCAACACCATTATTCCCCATAGTAAGCTTATGTTAATCACAAAATATTATCGACGCGTTTGACGATATGGAGCTGCCACCGCCTCATGTTCTTCCGCTGGAGATCCGATATGGAGTCAATTTTTGACTCCGGAGAGGGGGATTTGTCACTGTCATCATCACCAACCCTTATACATCAATAATTTCATGACACGCACACCCATGTGTGAGTTGTTCTATGTAGGTGCATGGAGTACGTGGGAATTTGATGAGATTTCTTATGTAAGTGATGTTAGATTTGTTAAGGTTTAATGCCTAGTATCCACTATGTTGGCGGATTGATGTTGCAATGATTTTGCTATTCTTAATACTTGTCAATAGGGTCCGAGTGCCATGATTTCAGATCTAAACCTTTTATGTTTAAATGAATATATTTGTGTTTCTTGATCTTATCTCCAAGTTGTATGCACATGTTATAGATCTAAACCCTAGAGTCCAAAGTGACAACAATTGGGATATCAATGCATGGTGCATCCTACACGGGAAGGTGGCGCGCCCTGAGGGGTGGTCGCACGACCTAGCCATATGGCAGCCTGGTGCCCCCTCCCCCCTCTAGTACTTCTTTACACTAGTAGTCTTTATTTATTCCAAAATATTCTCCAAAAACTCCCACCCCGTATTTCATGTTTGCCAGCTTCGTAAAGCCCTAAAACCAGGTGTGTTAGTCTCCCATGTTCTTCCTCACGATACTAACTAGTTTGTTGTTCCTATTGAAGTGCTCAACTGTCGACAGAATACCAAGGCCAACAGAGTGGTCGATCAAGTTTTGGTTCAATGGTCAGGTGACACACACCCAAGCGGACCTGGAAAGACCAGACAAACTTCAGTCTCATTTTTCTTGCGTAGCGGATTGGGGTCATGCCTCTACTCAAGAGGGAGAGGATGTTAGCGTCCCTAAGAACACTAGACCATCGGCCCAGCAAGCTATGGAGCTTGACCAGGAAACAGTCCAAGGCCCAGCAAGGAGGACAAGGAATCCCAACAAAAGGGTAACTGGTAGTGATTGGATGAACACTGCAGGGGAAGTATAAGGTGAGGATCCCTACACTAGAGAGAGGGGATCGAAGATCGGTCAAGGCACGACACGGTGGTGGCTACCTCTTATCTTAGAACCCTAGTTCCTCTCATCCCTTCCCCCTCTCAGATTCGGCACTGATGTGCTTGTAAGGAGCGGATCTTGTAAACCTAGCTACCTTAATCCAGTGATACTCGTGTCGTGCTAATATCTCGTCCCACAAGGCTCGTCGTGCAGCAGGTCCCTGGCCGCCTGCACCCTCTCTGTGCCCCGCCGCTAGCCACACAAGCCCCACACCTACCTTCTTCTCTTGTTGCTCGGCGCGCGCCAACTGCTCGACAAAATACCCAGCCGGGTTACAATGAGAAGGAAGAAGATTTCGACATGGGCGGGGACTAGTCAAAACCACCCCAAGTGAGCATGTGTTGAGTCAAGGGACTAAAGTAATCTAGTTTTAGAATTTGGGGTACTAATATTTGCTGGTTTTAAAGTTGAGGAATCATTTCTATACTTTTAAGAGAGTTAAGAGACATAAGATATACTTTTCTAGAAAAAAAAAACAAGCAGTGACGACGGCAGGAGCGAGGTTTCAGCCCGAGCCGGCCCTAGGAGCAACCGGGGGCTCTTTATTCACAGTAACTTTGTAAATGCAATTTTAGCCCGTAGGTTATACGTGAAATGAGACGGGAACACGGATGCTTAGGTGTTGATCCATAGACTTCAATTCTTAATTTGCTTACACGCCCTTATTCACATGAATGTAAGCTAGCCATAACGGAGTTCTCTCATAAAAAAAAAACTATAATGTGTAACTGTTTTGTTCAACTCAATCAATGGGCTCTATCTTAGACCATGGCGTTTAAGCAGTATTAAAGTTAGGACCGCATATACGTCAGGTATCTAGGAAAAAATCCGGACCAGTCAGATTTCCAAGCCGTTGGATGGCACGATCGTGTCGCCACCTGCTAACCTTCTTCCCCTCACATCTTCCTCCCTTGCGCGGCGGTTTCTCCTCCTCCCACGTGAGCTACCCTGCCCTAACCGGCAGCCTCCGCTTCCGGCCGGCGGGCGCACGCACCACCTTGCCAGCCTGCCATCCCCTCAACCTCCCCCGACCGACATGCTGGCGCACCTCCACCCTCAACCTGCATCAGTCAAGTTTTGGGCTCGTTCCCGCTCGTCCTCGTCGTTGTCACACTTGACATCATCCCTGCCTTCAGCCTCGCACAAAACAGGCTGTAAGAGCATCTCTAGCAGACCCCGTAAAAGTCGGACCCAGAAAACGCGTTTATAGTTCGCTACATATCAGATTTGCGGGGCGAATTCGTGCGCTGCAGATCACACCCCATATATGAAACTGTAAAATTTGAAGAAAAAAATTCATGGGAGAAACTTGCAGCGACATTCATCATACATACTATTACATAGTTGATCATCATACTACATCATAAATAGTTGTTCATCATACTACATCATAGTACTACACAAGAGGGATCTGCGGGCCGTGCAGTGTACCCGAGCCTAGGCTATCAAAATCAACGGGTGCAACGGCGACGACGTGCCAGAGGAGCCTGTGGTGCTCAGTCCTCATCGGAGTCGAGGTTGATCTAGACCTTGGCCTTCTCGGCCTTCATGACGCGCAGGTCCGCCTCCTTGGACGCGTGCGAGCCGGAGGAGGCGCGGCGGCCGACCGCGAGTTCGCACTCGTACTCGTCGAGCTCATGGTGTTCGAACGCCGGCGGCGGCCGGCTCCCATAGTTGAGCCACTTCCGCCCCCCCCCCCCCCCCCCCCCCGCTTGCGTGCGGCGTCGACGATGCGGCAGCGCTCCGCATCATCCCCACCACTTCCGTAGCCGTCCATGGGTCGGGAAGGGTCGCTAGGTCTTTTTTTAGGCTTGCCGGAGGTGAGAAATTAGGGCGGAGGGGGAGGGAAATCGCGGCGGAGCGGCGGTGGCAGCGGATAGGGTTTGACCCGTATCCGAGCGGTGGAGAGGGTCTTTTTTGGGGCCACGGTAAACTTTTCACGGGCCGGGCGCGGGATACGGAGTCTGTTCTGACAAGAAAAACGGGCCGCCGAAATTATACAGCTTCGGCCCTTTTAGGGGGGTCTGCTAGAGATGCTCTAACCGACGCAAAGAAAAATTTCAGGTACCTGATGTTTAGCAGATGTGTGAAATTATCTTCGTCGGCACAACCAATGGTGCTGGATTAACTAATTATTATACAGCGAGCTGAACGTACGTGTTCATCCGTGCCAACGAGCCAGTATGACAAACCAGAGTACGAAAGATATAATAGACACATGGAATCAAAACCATATACAACTCCTATATGTGTCTCCCGTGACCGTGATGATAGGGTTACGCTAGCTCGTAGCGCTGTCATGCCAGATATATTCCTTTGTCCGATGCTATGCTCCAGATTATTATGCCTACACTTGTAAACCCATCAAATATTTATATGCACACAGCAGACAACATGCATATAAGAGTACTCTTCTTGGAAACTAATGGAAAGTCTCCTGGCGCAGCTCTCAGGTTTTTGTTCATTAGCGAAGAGATTAAGCTCCAATGATGGATGTTACACACGTAACATGCCAGTACAATACATGCACGTAAGTTTTGCAGATTACTACGGCAAGAGTCAAACTAATTAACTCGACTGATAATGACATGCATGCACTTGCACACTACAACCGGCCTACAAATACCACCTCAAATAACCCAAGAAAGCCATCCCAAGCTAGCGAAGCCTACAAGCTTAGCCACAGACCAGTAAGATCGATCAGTAGCAATGGCGCCCTCCAAGCTCGCCCTATTCCTCGCCCTGAACCTGGTCCTCCTTGCTGCCGCCCAGGGCTGCGGACCCTACTGCCCACCGGTCGTCCCTACCCCGCCGATCCTCCCACCGCCCGTGCCGTCGACCGGCGGGGGCAGCTGCTCGATCAACACGCTGAAGCTGGGCGTGTGCGCCAACGTGCTGAACCTGCTGAAGCTCAAGATCGGCGTGCCAGCGAACGAGGAGTGCTGCCCGCTCCTGGGCGGGCTCGCCGACCTCGACGCCGCCGTGTGCCTCTGCACCGCCATCAGGGCCAACATTCTCGGCATCCGGCTCAACGTGCCCATCGACCTGACCCTCCTCCTCAACCAGTGCGGCAAGAAGTGCCCCGCCGACTTCACCTGCCCCATCTGATCCATCCAACACCATCGATGAATATTACACATGCATTTTTTTTATTCGTAACTAGTTTGCATGTCATACGTATGCACCATACGTATATTTTATATGTTCCAGTTCCGGTACTATATGTTAGGTGTTTGCATGGGCTCCCTCGCTCGTGCATGCATGCTTGATAAGTTTGTGATTGATCACATGATCAGTGTATCTCGTTATGGTATCTAAATGCATGATTCATGTATTTGTAAAAGGATTGTTTGTGTATGAGGAATAAAAGGTTTGTCCAAATTGTGTTAACTTCACCCGCAAAAGAAAAGGGTTAACTTGACCCATGATATGCCAAGCTTGAAATGCATATTTATCGTGCATGCACGCATGCTTGCATCAATCATGATCAAATCCATATCTTTTCGAATGCATTAGCTACATCTTCTTTCTTTATTTTTTGCCTAAAATTATCTGTAATCAGATTATATAAGACGAAAAAACACGAACAACAGAAATCTTTGATAAAAGTAAAAGTTGCATTGAAGATTCTTGGTGTTGTCGTCTCGTCTCTAATGCCACCTTTTATCTTGATGTGTTAGCTGATTCATGAAGAACCATGCATGCGGGCATCATACTCATGAGTAATTCACATGCTATATGTACATCGTACGGTACACATAATTTCCAATTCATGTACATCTCCTATGTGCATGCATGCATGCTTAAGTTGGTTGCTACAATTCACCCATCCATGTATCTTGTTGTAGTATCTAAACGATTCACATGTCTAAAGTTGCGTGGAATTAAAAAAAATCAAGTTTTGTTAACTCGACGGTGTATATGGCAGCTAGTTGTGATTTTAAGCTTGTGATTGATCATTGTATCTAGTAATTATGGTATCTAAATGCATGACTCACATATTTGTAGAATGATATACATACTTGTATACTTGGGTGGAATAAAAAGTTTGTTCAACTTGTGTTAACTTGACCCGTGATATGTCATCTTCAATTGTATATTTATATGTATAGACACACATGGTTGCAACACTAATTATCAGATCCACATCTTTTCGCATGCATTAGCTATATCTTCTTTCATTTTGCCTAAATGATCCGTTATCAGAGTATGACACATTGAAAAGGTAAAATATACACAACCAACCGAAATCTTTGATAAAACTAAATGTTTACATCGAAGATTCTCGATATCCTTGTCTTTATTGCCACGTTTTTACATCTTGCTGTTCTAGCTGATTCATGAAAAACCATGGGTGCAAGCATCGTATCCGTTACTAAATTTGCATGCCATATGTACATGCACGGTACACAGAGTTTCTTGTTCGTGTATTAGTTGTCAATGCCTCCACGCGTGCTTAAGTTAGTTTCCTATCCTGCACTGATTGTGTGCATGTCATCCATCATTGTATCTTTGTTGATGTATCTAAATGATTCACATATTTATAAAAGGACATGTCGAATAATAAAATATACTATTTAAGTTGTGTTAACTCGACCCGTGATGCCCCAACTTGAGATGTATATTTATATCTACATTCACACCTAATTGCATTAATCATGATCAGATCCACATATTTTCACATGCATTAGCTTCATTTTCTTTATTTTTTTTCCTTTTTGACTAAATGATTTATAAGCAGTGTACACCATATCGAAGAAAAATTATTTTGACGATTCTCTATGCCATCGTCTCTAATGCCACCTTTCACATTGTTTTAGCTAATCCATGAAAACCATGCATACATGTATCTTACTAGTGGTTAATTCCCATGTCATATGTATACATGCAGTACACATAACTTCCAGTTAATATACATGACGCCAGTGCATGCATGCATGCCTAAGTTAGGGCATGAGCAATGGAAGCACCCATAGGGTATTGCTCCATCCTCTCCACCAAGATAAAGTACATTGAGCAGTATTATGAAATAAACACCCAATGCAATAGCTGCCTCACTAGCATGCCTACTCCATACCAGTGCATGCTCAACTTTCTTTGCTCCCCCCCCCCCCCCCCACCTCCCTCTCGCCTTTTTGCTTCTTTGGTCAGGGAGGAGCCGGCCTCCTCTGCAGGCAGCACGATCGAGCTGTTTTGGACCACCCGAGCCTTGGTGGATAGGTGGAGCAGTTGTCCACGGTGGCGCATTGGCCTTGCCCTTAGTTTCCTATCCTACACTCACTATGTATAGATCATCATCTTTGTATCTGTTGTATAGTATCTAAACATTCACAAGTCTATAAAGGACACACTGAACAATAAAGATATTCAAGTTGTGTTAACTTGACCTGTGATATGCCAGCTTGAGTTGTTACTACTATATTTATATGAACAAGCATGCATGATTGCATCAATCATGATCAGATCCACATCTTTTCGAATACCTTAGCTACATTTATTCTTTCTTTATTGCCTAAACAATTAGTAATCAAAGTACATCAGATCAAAGAAAAAATATACACGTACATCGAAAATTCTCAATGTCATTGTCTCTAATGCCACTTTTACTTCTTGACGTTCTAGTTGATCCATGAAAAGACATGGACGAATGCATCATACTCATGATTAATTTGCATGCCAAATGTATACGCCCTCCCTCGGTGCATGCATGCATGGTTAAGTTAGTTTCATATCTTATGTTGACTATGTACAGGCATCCATTTTATTTAGTTGTGTTGCCTAAAAAATTCACATAATTTTTAAAGGACATGTGAAATAATAATAAATTATTCAAGTTGTGTTTTTTTTAACAAAAGAGGGGGTTTCCCTCCAATTTCATTAAAGAAACCATCAAACGAGACCAAATTCCAGGTTTAGTTTTTCAAGTTGTGTAACTCAACCCATGATATATATGGCAGCTAATTGTGTTGCGTGTACGCAAGCATGATTGCATGAATCATGCTCGGATCAACATATTTGTTTCATTCATTGGTACATCTTCTTTCTCGTCATCTACACGCTCCTTTTTTTTACCACCTCCATCATTTTATTTCATTTTTTATAGCAGCGCCGAGATGGGTTGTACATATGTACAGTTCTTGGCAGTTAATACATATGTATCCACCACCAGGCACCGGGGAGCCATGCTACGAACGGGGCCTTGTGGATTTGGTCTTGCTAACTGACATGACAGTATCTAATTGGAAAGCATTGGAGGCCCGCACAGTGAAATTAGGGTAGGAAGTGGCGGGAGTAGACACATACGTTTGTAGGTTTCAACCCCGTATGTATCGTGCATAGTTTTAACATTACTGGACGATCCATGAATGATTTTTTATCGACAAAATGAACCGTCTAAAAGGTAGATTCAATGATGGTCAGTCCATATATAACGTACTTCAGTGATCCATGAACTGAACTCTAAATATATTTTGTTGTGAACATGCATGCATACGGGCAGTGCGAGTAAATTCTACTTTGAACCCGCAGACAGTAATAATTAGTGCGGTGTGAGCAAATTCTACTGTGAACCTGCAAACAATAGTAATTATGACTGTGACACTTTGGACAAGACTTTGGTTATTGCATATTCATCGAAGCAGATTTTAGATTCATAATTTGACATTATACCAGATTACAAGGTTCATTGACAACCATGTCGGGTGCCATTGTTCATGCTAAAATATAGTTCAAGTCTCCAAAAGTAAAATGTGCTTCTTCACAAATATACTTGGTTCAAAATGAAATTATTGTACTCTCAAACACCTTCAGCATAATACGCTCAATGCCCAACCCAACTATGGGGCTGCTCCATGTGAACATAGCACCCCTCTTACACTTTCATCTTTAATTGGTGTAAAGGGGTTAACCCGGAGGGGCTATGTTTGGAATACAAAGGTATAGATGCTGGTCAAACAATCTAGACACTCTCCATTTGGGACTATTCCTCCATCACACAACTACTCTTGAGCCACATAGGCCTCCATTAACGAATCGTGTATCGCATGTATCCATATATATATATTAAAGTATCTATAGCTACTCATCCCGCTCTAAATATGCACATCTATGCATATTTATTGATCTCAAGCATTCATTGTGTTTTGTTAGCACAAATAAATCCTCTTTTTGCGACAAAGTAAATCCTTTTCAGACAAACAAAGTATTTAACTTCCATAAGTTCCCAGGGGCTTCCTCCTTTTAAATTGCTACAAAACTGATGTCAAGTATCCACACTTCTCTTTTTTACAAAATCCTATACGTTTATCCGGTCTTAAGTAGCCATGACATCCTAATCATGCTTTGTTGTCCCTATAACCATCGTGGAAAACGAACTGCTGCGTAGCTGCTGATCCTGAAGAAGAAAATCGGTTCCTGTAAGGTCATTCATGCTTCATCCTTCTACCAAAATATTGATCGAATACTCTAGTCGGACCTCAGGCTGTCAACTCTCTAGTTATGGTCAAAGGCTGGGAATGATATCTTTTTGTAGCTAGCGAAATGCAGGCAAGCGATATGTCTCAATGTTTGTAACTATATGTGAAATCCAGCCAGTGTGTGAGAGAAAGTTTTGGATGCATCCACATTACTATATCTTAGTACATCCATCACATGTACAGCGAGCTAGGAAACCCTATCGAATGACGTGCATATATAGATATGCTTCTTGCTAAGTGGCAACCCTGCCGACATGGAAAAATATATCCATGTGAACACATGACTGATCACACAAAATTACAAGGAAATAGAATAACCAGACCAGTAATATATTTCAGAATATCAACACCGCATGTACTTCAGAGATTAATTACATGGTCGATCAACTTGCATGTCCCACGGCAATGATGCACCTAGGATCATAGCAGTGGGGTGCCAAATAGCCTTTCTTAACCTAAATATCATCTTAATTTTAACAAATAGTTCTAAATAGCATAGAGTTGTTAGACAATTAGAGTCAAGCATATAGTACTATATACTAGTTTGCATGTTTAGAAGGGTGACACACCGGCGGCACCTCTAGATCTGTCCCTGTTCCATGGTTGGAGGTAAATGGCAAGCTTTTTTGTGAAAAGGAGGATACAACCCCAAGCCTCTGCATCATGGTGATGCATACAACTACTTTTATTAAAGTTGATGCAAAGCAACGAGGTCAACGTCATCAATAAGTGGAGTACATAATATAAGCAACTATATGACATAATCATTATGGGCCAATAGCTCCTGTGCGACGTCTTTGATGTGAATTGGAAAGAGTGCGACGTTGTTGGAATGAATGGCTGTGATACGACACATTTGAGCGTGTAAATAGCCCACGGCCACAATGGGTGTTAAATGTGGTTAAATTGGTCGCCAACCAAGCCCGTTTATGTTAGGACATGTGGGTCCAACTTAATTGCTCCTCAAAACAGCTGACGTGCCCTGCTGCCCGACCGTGCCGGGCCCGCCACTCTGCCCCCCCCCCCTCTTCTCCGGTGGCGGTGGATCTTGCGTTCTCGGTGGCGGCGGCGGAGCCCTCGTGTCAACGGCTGCGGAGCCTTCGTCCTCAGAAAATGGTGAGTGAGAACCCTAGTCGCCCTCCCATTCCTCTCTCGGGCCCGTAGATCTCAGCTCGTTTCCTCTGTTTTCGCTTGTTGAATCAATAGGTTGTGAGGGGAGCCCGTGGGCATATTGAGATGGAGCCGCCAGATTCAACTTCGAATAGGTAATGCGCCTCTCTCCGTTCATATTTTGCATGCAATTAGGGCCTCGTCTGCTCTTTGTCACGGGCTCACACTGTCCGCCACTGACAGAGGGGATGCTGCCGCTCGAACCTTCGAATTGACGGTCCATTTCTTTCCATCAAAGGCAAAATTAGTTGACGGTAGCATTCAGAACATTGAGAAAGACACAATTGTTAAATGGGAGGTTGAGTTTACAAAGATTGATCCACAAGTTCTACAGAACATGCGAGAGAAGGCAGTGAAGAAATGGGTGGTAAAAATTGGGAAGAATATTGTTTGGGGTCCAGAGCAAGAAGTATCACTGTTGCAGTTTGATGATTGGAAATAAGAGTATGTGAGAATAGAAGATGGTGAACAGATTGTTGAAGAAATCGATTGGCAAAACGGCTGGACAAGCAAACGGGCTAATTTTTTTGCTGAGCTCGTTGATCTGAATATTTTTTTGAAGGTTGGATATGTGCCATCACAATTGGCTGCGTAGATGGTAGATGATGATTGGGCTACACAGAGGCCATTGATTCCCATGTGTACTGAACTTACAGTAATACCCGAAGAGGGACAGGTGACTGGAACTGAAACTGAAACTGCAGCAACTGTTGATTGGAATGTAGTTGAATTAGATGAGCCTACTGATTTGGTCATTGCACCAATGCCTGACATTGAGATGGCCAAACTTTTTGGCATTCCAGTCGATGACAGAGATAAGCAGGAGAGGGGCGAATCTAGTTTGCCTGCTAATGTTGATGAAGATGTAGATGGACAGTTGATGGAACAAGCTGCAGATGAAGTAGATGATGCACATGATGATGAGCTGGTGCATGTGTATGACAAAGAAAACCCTGTCATGGAAGTAGGCAAGTTGTTCCCAAGCATGAATGAGTTTAGGATGTGTTTCAAGACTTATGCAGTGAAACATGAGTTTGATGCCAAGACTGTTTGGACTGATAGAAAGAAGTTTTATGCGAGGTGCAGAGGATTTGATGGTAGTGTCAAGCCTTGCAAGTGGTACATATCTGCTAGACTGCAACCTGATGGAAGTACTGTCAGGGTTAACCAAATCCCCAATCAACATACTTGTATTACAAGTTCACAGAGAGTATCAACCATGACATCACAACTTTGAGTTGTAGAAAATATCACCCCAATTTTAGCCAAAACACCAAACACTACTACCAAGAAACTCAAAGTAGACTTGGAAAAGATGTACCCCATTAAACTGAAATATACCACAGTGTGGAAGGCAAAACAAAGGGCAATGAAAAATTTATATGGTGATTGGGCAAATACATTTAGGATGCTTTACAACTTCAAAGCAGAGGTGGAAAAGAGGTCACCTGGCAGTGTTGTGGAGATAGATACTGAGGTATCAGCCAAAGGTGAAGTCAAGTTCTCCAAGTTTTTTATGGCTTTGAAGCCTTGCATCGATGGCTTCAAAGCAGGGTGACGTCCATATTTGAGCATAGACTCATCATTCTTGACAAGCAAGTGGAATGGTCAGTTGGCAGCATGCAATGCTATAGATGGACACAACTAGATGTTTCCTATTGTTGTTGGCTTGTTTCAGTCAGAAACAGAGGCTTCATGGACATGGTTCATGATCCAGTTGAAAAGATGCCTAGGGCCAGTGTCACCTTTGGCTATACACATAGATGCATGTAAGGGGCTGGAAAATTCAGTGAAAAATGTTTTCCCACATGTTGAGCAGAGGGAGTGCTTCGGTGACTTGTGGATGAATTTGATCAAAAAATTTAGAGAAGAATTTGGGCGCATGTGGCCAGCAGCAAGATCTTACACTAGACAGACACGCAAATATCATCTTGATAAGATAATGGCATCATGCAATGAGATTGGTCCATGGATGAACACCTACCATTCTTTGTTATGGTACAGATCAGCATTCAACACTGCCATCAAGTGTGACCACATTAACAACAATTTGGCAGAGAGTTTCAACAACAAGGTGAATGAGATAAAAGATTTGCCTGTGCATGACATGGTTGACCAAATCAGGATCATGCTCATGCGGATGTGGGAATTGAGAAGAAGGATAGGTGATTGTCTGCACGGTCATAAGCTTCCAGCAGTGGCACAACAGGTGGTCAATAGGAGCAGATGTCTTTCACATTTATTTGTTGAAAAATCTTCACCTTGGGGTGCTGAAGTTAGAGATAACAAAACTGGAAGGAGACATGTTGTTAAGACTGAATTGCATGATTGCACTTGCCTTGAGTGGCAGCACACTAGTAAACCATGTGAGCATGCCATTCTTTTCTTAGCATCCCAACCGAAGATAAACATGCACCCATATTTGCATGAATATTATTCGGTAGCAAGATTCAAAGCTGCATATGCTACTCCAATTCCAGCACTTACAGATCAGTCTCAGTGGCCTGAAGTGGAGACTGAATTTTCCATGTGTCCCCCCTTGACGAAAAGAAAGGCTGGCAGGCCTAAACAGAGTAGATTCAAGGCATGGTTTGAGAAAGGCGGGAGTAGTAAGAAGGGAAAGAAAGATGGAAAGCCAAAAAAGGGCCCAAAAAGGTAACAAAAACAGATGCAAGTTGTGCCAGGAACTTGGGCACAGAGTGGGATCTGGGATCTGTCAAATGTCGTTACACTCCTGATAAGCCAAAGTATGTTCTTGTTTATTTGTCTGTGTTTTGATTTGGTGTTTTTTCAGATTACTACATCTATAACAATTTCCAATGGCCGGGAGGAAGCGAGCAAGTCAACCCCTTGTTGTTGAACAGTGTTGTCCAACAAAAAAAGCAAGAGTCAATGGTTGTAGAAAGAAGAGAAGTCTGCCTGAGCCTGAGCAGACTGAAGAAAATCCTGCTGCAGACAACATTCAGACTGAAGAAACTGATGTGGAGGTGCACACCGAAGAAACTGAAATTGCAGTCAACATTCACACTGAAGAAACTGCTCTCGAGGTTGAAACTGAAACTGAGTGTGTCGAGGTTCGGACTGAAGAAACCCAGAAACCCATGTTGAGGTACGCACCGAAGAAACTGAAACTGCTGTCAACATTCAGACTGAAGACACTGATCTCGAGGGTGTTGGCGAGGTGTTGGAAAGACCAGTGAAGAAAACCAAGATGATCAGTGAACTTGTGTGTGTAGTAGAACCAAAAACAAGAAGTGCTAAGGCGAAGAAGGGCACATGACGTGGTAGGGAGAGGTAGAACAGAGAACAGTTTGAAAATTTGTGTCATGTAATAATATTTGTAACTTGGTGCGCACTGGTAGTCACTATGTATCCCCGTATTTCTATTCGAACTTGTTTGTTGGTACCTTGTCTAAACCAGCCAAATAAAATAATAGATGATATTTGTGTCATTGTTCTAAATTCAAATTTGGGCTCAAATTTGAATTAGGGATGGGGTATTAATGTTTTAATGCTATCTAAAGTACCTCAACTGAAATATGTTTGCTTGTTGATCAATCCGAGCCCTTTTGGTAAGTTCAACTCATAGTCATGAAAAGTGTGTTTCAACTGACCTCCGAAGGTAGGGTAAACGGCCTCATATTTAAGCAAGTTTTTTTGGCACCTTGTCTAAACCAGCCAAATAATTTTTCTACACATCTATTCTACCTATATAGTGTAAATCTAAAGTCTTACTATTTATTGAATTAATATTCTATTATTTTCTTTTCTTTTTGAAAAAACAAGGTTTAATAGAAAATTATATATGAAACAAGTTTAAAACATGAAAATGAGAAAAGTAAGTTAAGATCTTTCTTAGTCAATCCAAAATGAAGTTTTGGTGAGGTTTTCACACTTTTCATTTTCAAAACCCCACCTACTCTCGGGTGCCCACTACTCTCTCCCTTGAACTCCATACTACATTGTTCGAGGAATGACAATTTAGTGAAGGAATTTTCGTAAAATTGTATGTAAACCATATTTATATTTTTCCTCGTTACTATACGACATAATAAGACTATGTGCGCAAGTTTTATATATTTTTGATTTTTTTTGAATTAGTTATGCTCCACCCTAATCAGTCAAAGCCCCTCAAAACCCCTCTCAAAACCCCTCAAAACCCCGCACACTACCAGGTTGTTGATCGTTGTGCATGGACGGTTGAGATCAGGCGCTAGGGTTAGCTACAGTGTGCATCGATCTGCATGAGACGCGCTGATTGGTTGAATCAGTGTGCATCGATCCGCATGAGACGCGCTGATTGGTTGAATCAGTGGGGTTTGGATCAGCCTCTCTCGTTGGGGCATCAGGACCGTTCATTTGAATCCAACGGCACGAGTTGACGTGGTGCATGGACCAAGCCTACGCAAAGCCCTTTCCATCGTCGCATGTGTGCCTGTGCCTACCCGCAGCATGCATGCCCACCCGCAGAACTGCGCCCGTGTGTTGCATGCATGCCCACCCTCGACGTAGCCCTGCTCCGCCACCCCTATCGACGCAGTAAGCTATCGCATGCCTACCATTAGCACCGATGCAGCGTCGCATCAAAGCATGCACCTGGCCACAATGCAGCAGCAGCCAGACCTTGATGAAGACAACCAAAAATCCAACAATGCATGGCGTGGGGTGCATGGCGTGCTCCTCTTTGAACGACACAACACTGGCATGATTATCGATGCAGTTCAAATGGTGTGATGCCCGTTACAAGATGGGCAAAAGAAGGCGTACATTATTGTCACATCTCCCATCGACCGAATGTTGCCCTCTAGCCAGGCCCTAGCAAGATGGGCAAATTAATGGGCTACGGCATGCATGCACGGGCGGCACACGCAGAGAACCCGGGGCAGGCGTGTCCCCTTGACCCACGACGGCACAGACGCGTGCGTGAGCCCGTCCCCTTGACCCGCGACCGGTGGCACAGAAGCGTCGCAACCCGTTTCCCACGCTCATGTACACACTTTCATGAGGCGCCACCAAACGCCGCCCACCCATTAATTCTAGGGTTTCTGCGGGGTGAAACCACGTCGCACTTGGGCTATTTAAGCCGGGCACTATCGTCTTCCTCTCCCTCCTCATCCATCATACCCCATCCTATGCCTCCTCTGCCCTCCTTCTTCCTTCTTCTCCATCAAACCCGATCGAGCCCTCGAGCCACCCCGCCACCATGCAGTACAACGCCCCCACCTACCGCTTCCCCCCAACCGTGCCGGAAAGGCTCTACCCGGCCGGAGTGTATGTAGAGAGAACCCTTAGGGTGTGGGCGATCTCGAGGTGGAGGGGCGCAAGGGAGTTAACGGAGTTCTTCCTTGCGGCCGGCTTCCACCACCTCCCCCGTGGCTCTCCTCGGATGTACCATCTTGAGGAGGTCAACCACAACGGCATTGTGGTTGGGCTCCTCACCACGTTCACTAACCCTTTTGATGCTTTGCACCTCCTCGGGCGAGCGTATTGGGTTGGTTGTTAGTTCATAGCTTTCACCACCTACAATATCTTCACCGACTTCAACAGAGTCTTCCCCAACAACGGCGTTATGCACACGCTCCCGTACCCCATCAACAACGGGAAGGAGTTAAGGGCGGCGCCCGGAGGAGCGAGGTGGCGTTGTTCACCTGGAGGAGGAGGAGAAGAAGAACCCGAAGAAGAACCCGCGTTTGGTGCCCCCGATCCATCTAGCTTGCTATATATCTATCGTATTAGTTTTTTTAAGTTGTAATCGTTATGCGACTATTTTTAAGTTGTATTAGTATTTTAAGTTGTAAGGCTATCATGGAGTTGTAAGACTATCGTGGAACTATGTGTTGCAATCGTTATGCTACTATATATATATATTATATATTGTGTGTTTCATGCTATTATTTCATTATTTGTAGATTGCTATGGGTTGTTCTTGCTTATTATTCGTGTATTGCTATGGGTTGCTACGAGCCCGGGTTGCTACACCCCAATCACCACACACACCATCTTCAAAATATTGGCCAAACCATGGACATGCAACTAGGAGCCCCATGCAAACCCACTATGGACATGCAACTAGGAAATGCAAACTAATTTACTTCATGCAAGCATGCAACTCATTTAGTTCATGGAACCGTAGACATGCATAAAAACAAGTAACATTTAGTTTTAGTGCATCAAAAAATGATCCATCACAAAATTTAGTGCAAGAAAAAGGCCAAAGTAAAAACAAGTAACATTTTATTTGCCGAAGTTAGAGGTGGGCTGGTGCCCCTATGAGGGTGGGCTGGTCTCTATTTTGGGCATGGTTATTTTCTCAGGGCCCATTTTCTCACGGCCCAACATCTATTCGGCAGCCCAGCTTTGTTTTTTAATAGAAACTGAATTTGGGTGTGTACTCTGTTAACTGAAGAACAAAACCAGAGGAAACAGAGCATGAACACTGAATAGGGCCCCTGAGCAAATATCATCTTGATAAGATAATGGCATCATGCGATTTGGTCCATGGCTGAACACCTACCATTCTTTGTTATGGTACAGGTCAGCATTCAACACTGCCATTAAGTGTGACCACATTAACAACAATTTGGCAGAGAGTTTCAACAACAAGGTGAAGGAGTTAAAAGATTTGCCTGTGCACGACATGGTTGACCAAATCAGGATCATGCTCATGCGGATGTGGGAATTGAGAAGAAGGATAGGTGATTGTCTGCAAGGTGATAAGCTTCCAGCAGTGGTACAACAGGTGGTCAATAGGAGCAGATGTCTTTCACATTTATTTGTTGAAAAATCTTCACCTTGGGGTGCTGAAGTTAGAGATAACAAAACTGGAAGGAGACATGTTGTTAACACTGAATTGCATGATTGCACTTGCCTCGAGTGGCAACACACTAGTAAACCATGTGAGCATGCCATTCTTTTCTTAGCATCCCAACCGAAGATAAACATGCACCCATATTTGCATGAATATTATTCGGTAGCAAGATTCAAAGCTGCATATGCTACTCCAATTCCAGCACTTATAGATCAGTCTCAGTGGCCTGAAGTGGAGATTGAATTTTCCATGTGTCCCCCCTTGACGGAAAGAAAGGCTGGCAGGCCTAAACAGAGTAGATTCAAGGCATGGTTTGAGAAAGGTGGGAGTAGTAAGAAGGGAAAGAAAGATGGAAAGCCAAAAAGGGCCCAAAAAGGTAACAAAAACATATGCAAGTTGTGCCAGGAACTTGGGCACAGAGTGGGATCTGGGATCTGTCAAATGTCGTTACACTCCTGATAAGCCAAAGTATGTTCTTGTTTATTTGTCTGTGTTTTGATTTGGTATTTTTTCCAATTACTACATCTATAACAATTTCCAATGGCCGGGAGGAAGCGAGAAAGTCAACCCCTTGTTGTTGAACAGTGTTGTCCAACAAAAAAAGCAAGAGTCAACGGTTGTAGAAAGAAGAGAAAAAAGTGTGCCTGAGCTTGAGCAGACTGAAGAAAATCCTGCTGCAGACAACATTCAGACTGAAGAAACTGATGTGGAGGTGCACACCGAAGAAACCGAAATTGCAGTCAACATTCGCACTGAAGAAACTGCTCTCGAGGTTGAAACTGAACCTGAGTGTGTCGAGGTTCAGACTGAAGAAACCTAGAAACCCATGTTGATGTATGCACCGAAGAAAATGAAACTGCTGTCAACATTCAGACTGAAGACACTGATCTCGAGGGTGTTGGCGAGGTGTTGGAAAGACCAATGAAGAAAACCAAGATGATCAGTGAACTTGTGTGTGTAGCAGAACCAAAAACAAGAAGTGCTAAGGCGAAGAAGGGCACATGACGTGGTAGGAAGAGGTAGAACAGAGAACAGTTTGAAAATTTGTGTCATGTAATAATATTTGTAACTTGGTGCGTACTGGTAGTCACTATGTATCCTCGTATTTCTATTCGAACTTGTTTGTTGGTACCTTGTCTAAACCAGCCAAATAAAATAATAGATGATATTTGTGTCATTGTTTTAAATTCAAATTTGAATTCAAATTTGAGCTCAAATTTGAATTAGGGATGGGGTATTGATGTTTTAATGCTATCTAAAGTACCTCAACTGAAATATGTTTGCTTGTTGATCAATCCGAGCCCTTTTGGTAAGTTCAACTCATAGTCATGAAAAGTGTGTTTCAAATGACCTCCAAAGGTAGGGTAAACGGCCTCATATTTAAGCAAGTTTTTTTGGCACCTTGTCTAAACCAGCCAAATAATTTTTCTACACATCTATTCTACCTATATAGTGTAAATCTAAAGTCTTACTATTTACTGAATTAATATTCTATTATTTTCTTTTCTTTTTGAAAAAACAAGGTTTAATAGAAAATTATATATGAAACAAGTTTAAAACATGAAAATGAGAAAAGTAAGTTAAGATCTTTCTTAGTCAATCCAAAATGAAGTTTTGGTGAGGTTTTCACACTTTTCATTTTCAAAACCCCACCTACTCTCGGGTGCCCACTACTCTCTCCCTTGAACTCCATACTACATTGTTCGAGGAATGACAATTTAGTGAAGGAATTTTCGTAAAATTGTATGTAAACCATATTTATATTTTTTCCTCGTTACTATACGACATAATAAGACTATGTGCGCAAGTTTTATATTTTTTTGATTTTTTTTTTGAATTAGTTATGCTCCACCCTAATCAGTTAAAGCCCCGCAAAACCCCTCAAAACCCCGCACACTACCAGGTTGTTGATCGTTGTGCATGGACGGTTGAGATCAGGTGCTAGGGTTAGCTACAGTGTGCATCGATCCGCATGAGACGCGCTGATTAGTTGAATCAGTGTGCATCGATCCGCATGAGACGCGCTGATTGGTTGAATCAGTGGGGTTTGGATCAGCCTCTCTCGTTGGGGCATCAGGACCGTTCATTTGAATCCAACGGCACGAGTTGACGTGGTGCATGGACCAAGCCTACGCAAAGCCCTTTCCATCGTTGCATGCGTGCCCGTGCCTACCCGCAGCATGCATGCCCACCCGCAGAACTGCGCCCGTGTGTTGCATGCATGCCCGCCCTCGACGTAGCCCTGCTCCGCCACCCCTATCGACGCAGTAAGTTGTCGCATGCCTACCATTAGCACCGATGCAGCGTCGCATCAAAGCATGCACCCGGCCACAATGCAGCAGCAGCCAGACCCTGATGAAGACAACCAAAAATCCAACGGTGCATGGCGTGCAGTGCATGGCGTGCTCCTCTTTGAACGACACAACACTGGCATGATTATCGATGCAGTTCAAACGGTGTGATGCCCGTTACAAGATGGGCAAAAGAAGGCGTCCATTATTGTCACATCTCCCATCGACCGAATGTTGCCCTCTAGCCAGGCCTAGCAAGATCGGCAAATTAATGGGCTACGGCATGCATGCACGGGCAGCACACGCAGAGAACCCGGGGCAGGCGTGTCCCCTTGACCCACGACGGTACAGACGTGTGCGTGAGCCCGTCCCCTTGACCCGCGATCGGTGGCACAGAAGCGTCGCAGCCTGTTTCCCACGCTCATGTACACACTTTCATGAGGCGCCACCAAACGCCGCCCGCCCATTAATTCTAGGGTTTCTGCGGGGTGAAACCACGTCGCACTTGGGCTATTTAAGCCGGGCACTATCGTCTTCCTCTCCCTCCTCATCCATCATACCCCATCCTCTGCCTCCTCTGCCCTCCTTCTTCCTTCTTCTCCATCAAACCCGATCGAGCCCTCGAGCCACCCCGCCACCATGCAGTACAACGCCCCCACCTACCGCTTCCCCCCAACCGTGCCGGAAAGGCTCTACCCGGCCGGAGTGTATGTAGAGAGAACCCTTAGGGTGTGGGCGATCTCGAGGTGGAGGGGTGCAAGGGAGTTAACGGAGTTCTTCCTTGCGGCCGGCTTCCGCCACCTCCCCCGCGGCTCTCCTCGGATGTACCATCTTGAGGAGGTCAACCACAACGGCGTTGTGGTTGGGCTCCTCGCCACGTTCACTAACCCTTTTGATGCTTTGCACCTCCTCGGGCGAGCGTATTGGGTTGGTTGTGAGTTCATAGCTTTCACCACCTACAATAACTTCACCGACTTCAACAGCATCTTCCCCAACAACGGTGTTATGCACATGCTCCCGTACCCCATCAACAACGGGAAGGAGTGAAGGGCGGCGCCCAGAGGAGCGAGGTGGTGTTGTTCACCTGGAGGAGGAGGAGAAGAATAACCCGAAGAAGAACCCGCGTTTGGTGCCCCCGATCCATCTAGCTTGCTATATATCTATCGTATTAGTTTTTTAAGTTGTAATCATTATGCTACTATTTTTAAGTTGTATTAGTATTTTAAGTTGTAAGGCTATCATGGAGTTGTAAGACTATCGTGGAACTATGTGTTGCAATCGTTATGCTACTATATATATTATATATTGTGAGTTTCATGCTATTATTTCATTATTTGTAGATTGCTATGGGTTGTTCTTGCTTATTATTTGTGTATTGCTATGGGTTGCTACGAGCCCGGGTTGCTACACCCCAATCACCACACACACCATCTTCAAAATATTGGCCAAACCATGGACATGCAACTAGGAGCCCCATGCAAACCCACTATGGACATGCAACTAGGAAATGCAAACTAATTTACTTCATGCAAGCATGCAACTCATTTAGTTCATGGAACCGTAGACATGCATAAAAACAATTAACATTTAGTTTTAGTGCATCAAAAAATGATCCATCACAAAATTTAGTGCAAGAAAAAGGCCAAAGTAAAAACAAGTAACATTTTATTTGCCAAAGTTAGAGGTGGGCTAGTGCCCCTATGCGGGTGGGCTGGTCTCTATTTTGGGCATGGTTATTTTCTCAAGGCCCATTTTCTCATGGCCCAACATCTATTCGGCAGCCCAGCTTTGTTTTTTAATAGAAACTGAATTTGGGTGTGTACTCTGTTAACTGAAGAACAAAAACAGAGGAAACTGAGCATGAACACTGAATAGGGCCCCTGAGAATATCATTACAATAATTCAAGCAAGTTTTGCTTCACACAAATTCAAATTCATCTAACAAATGATCCCTGGCTAACTCAAACTACTGGGCACCCCTGAAACTAGCTGACTAACTAACTGAAACTCGGACAAATTCTAGCGATTGATGAACATCAAGTAAAATAAACCCATAGCAATGACACAACCATAAAATGCTCCAGCCATATTATTTGCTTGCTGCTTCAAATCGATCAGATGCTTTAGTTGCTTGCCGATTTTCTTCAATTCACACTTCAGTTCTGCACTGTGCATCATCGGATCGGCTCTGTCCGCCAAATTGGGGGCTTGTTCCACGGCAAGCCGCCTCCAAAAATTGAGCTCTTGGGTTAGGGTTGATCCCTCCAATTTCAACCTTTCAACATAGTCATCGAGCCACTCAAAACGCCCACATTTCTTCAGAACCTGAAAAACAGGGGCCGGCGGCACATGAATCCTAGATCCACCACCCAGATACACCGCCCTAATTCGAGGAAAAAAGAAAGAAATCGGGAGAAATTAGACCATAGGATTGGTCAAGAACACAGATCCAACCTGCCCCGGCTGTGGCTTGCTCAAACATTTCGCAAACTCGCGCCCACGGTTGCCATTTTCTTCCCTCACACAAGTCAAACGCTTGAGAGGCTCCATGCGCGGGCAATCGGGGCATCTTGTCAAGGTAGTGGACCGTACTGCATCCATGATTGGTGGGTGGCCGAAGTCGAGCTAGACATCACTCGCCAGCGGCGCGCTTCGTTGCCGGAGCAGAGGAAGAAGAAGGTGGGAAAGGAAAGGGGAAGGGCAAGCAATGGAGGGGGGGCAGGCTGGCTCGGGCTCGTGGCTGTCTCGGGTCGGGGCACGCTGATGAGCACGGGCATGCTTGTGTGGATAAGTTGTTGGTCCCACCCGCATGCGAGTAACTGGTGGGTCCCGTGTGTCATAACTCAAATCGCTAACCCCTCGTGTTTTTCATTTCACGGTTAAACAAAGTCGTGTCGCATTGGAGCTATGGTTGGCTTCGAAGACGTCGCATCACAGCCATTCATTCCAACAACATCGCACTCCTTTCAATTCGCATGAAAAACGTCGCACAGGAGCTATTGGCCCAATCATTATAAGATATTGTTTTTACACTTATGACTAGATCAACTTCTTCAGCAACTAACACCTTCAACAAGGGATCAATGCCCTCACGCCGATGTCGTCACGTCCAACAGAAGATGGCCAAAACAAGGATTTCCATCCTGGTGGCCAAGACCGGAAAATTAAGGCCAACACATGAGCAAGGAGACAACGTCTTCAACAAGATAATGATGCAAGTTCATCGTCGCTGAGTTTGGCCAGCAAAGGCAATAACAAGGATTTTCATGCCGGACATTAAGTGTGTTCCAAACACCATCATCACGATAGATCTTTCTACAGTCATGTCAAAAAAATAATTGTCTACATACACAAATCACAAAGGGTGAAACCGTCGGCAATGAGAAATGTCTAAGATCTTACCAGGGTTGACAATCACATTGTGGAGACCGGTTATCTTACCATGGTTGTTTCATTTCCTTCTTCTATTTCTGCTTTTTCTTCTCCTTCCTAGACCGAGGTCGTTGTTGGTGGATCTTCACTGAATTTTATTAACAAAACATGATGTCTGGACAGCCGAAGGAAGTCCTTCTAGTAGCAGAACTGTGGCATCCTTGAAACTGGAGTATGTAGTGACCCTCCTAGAACCACAAGGGAATTCACTCATCAAGTCAACCACCTCTGCGAGAATGATGTTAGGTCACAAAGCATTAGAGAATTTATTATCAAAAGAAAAGAACGTATTGGAGGAAGAATCATTCGTAGCAGGACACTTTCATGTTTCACTTGACCCCTGGGATACCAAAAAGAACTAGTGCTGCATCAAGATTATGACTTTACAAAACTATACCAACTAATACAATTAATACAAGGAAGATGAAGGCCTTAAATGAAAGGTATGGGGATCATACTTACACTTATGCTTAAAGCTGGTAAAGGAGCTCACTTAGCACATTGAACAAAAGCTACTATAATTCCAAGTGACGGGGGAAATAATTCTTTTCAAAAAGGAGGTTGAAACCCCCGGGCTCTACATCATGATAATGCACACCGCCATAGTGACGGGGCCATTGAACAGGTATTTCACATGATTGCGTACACAAGCAAACCAAGATCTGTAAAGAATCACTATCATTAATTTCTAAAGTATCATACATTTCAAAGACAAAAGGTGAGAACTGGGACAACTGATGGTGCATATGTATGTGCATGCACAAATGCAAAATATAGGGTAGTGCGTACACCCTTTTCAACGGTTGAGCTTGAAAAATAAATAAAAGCAATGATTTTCTTGTTGAGACTCTTAACGAAAACGGTACAAAATACGGAAAGATATTCATATGAACAAAGGTAATAACAATATTCTTCTCATTTTCATTTCAGACTGCCATGCCTAGAGTTTTGGGGCTTACGGGAATAAGGATCCAAAAAGGTACAAAAAGCGATGCAGCGCACTTGCGCTAAATCACTAGTTGAGGGGCACCCCTCGCAAAGGTCACGCCAACCTTCCCAGGGGCTGCCAAGTGACGCACTTGTCGCGAACTGTGAGTTTTTCCTTCTTCTTTTTGTAGATTCATTTTTCAAAATATTTATCTCTTGAAGCGTGCATCCAATTTCCGAACCGTGCATCCAAATCTCGAACTGTTTTCACCGTTGTATTCCTCGCATCGAGATCTTCGAAACTAGATCTCATATGTACTTTTTTCATGAGAAAATAGGTAGAAAAAACCGCAGCCATAGACACATTTTGTTTTCCTTTCTGAGAGGCATAGTGGTGCTTCTTGCAGAAGAAAATATGTGCATCCATGAGAAGCAAGTATGTGTCTCTCGTGAAACCAAAAAAAAAAACGCATGTTTTCCCCTTTCCGAGAGGCATAGATGTGCCTCTCGTGTAAGCAAATATGTGCCTCCATGAGAATCAAATATGTACCTCTCGTGAAAGCAAAGAAAGATGCATCTCGCAGAAGCAAACCTGTGCCTTCACAAGAAGCAAATATGTGGCTCTCGTGAAACAAAAAAATTCCCTTTCCGACAGGCACATGTATGCCTCTTGCGGAAGCAAATCTATGACTCTCATGGAAGCAACATGTTTTTTACGAGCAAAAAGAATCAAATATTTTTCTCCAAAATCTAGGGAAAACTAGGCGAAAACAAAAATGCTGAAAACCCCCAAAAAATTCATCTATACCCGAAAATGCGTCCAGAAAAATTAAAATCCCGATGGAGTGCCCAGCACGCGACTCATGGCGGCGGCTGAGAGCGCGTCGAGTGGCGCACTCTCATCCCACCAAAAATAAACCTTATGGGGCTCCGGCAAGGGGTACCCTTTAATTAGCTTCTCTCCTACTTGTGGCTCGGTACGTTGTTGAGTTGTTGACGGAATGCCTGTAGATGGCCATGAGACAGGGAGCCATACAGACCAAGCCCGGGCTGAGCTCGTTCGTTTCTCCCGACTTCTGGAGTAAATAGAAGTGTATGCAAGACCAGCCAATGCTAATGCCACACCGTTGGAGCTTTTCTTCCAAGGCCTCCACCTTTTGTATAGGTAGAGTGTGAGGTCATCGATGATTGACTTCAGCATATAGTTTTATTTTACTTTTTTCAAAAAGAGGTCGAAGCCCTTGGTCTCTGCATTTGAGCGTACATGTGATGCGGTGGTGGTCCATCATGCGGTCTGGTGGGCCATAATCATAGTATATTCTAGCAAGGGACGAATCGGCCGTAAATAATATTTAGTGAACATATCAAAGCGCTCGCTGCTAGTACCATAAGTGTGCAGCCCATCCGAAAACGACGATGCGTTCCTTGAAACCATGAAGCGGCCGTTTTGTCTGGGAACGGTTATCGGAACCTTCCACGCTGGTTTCGGAAAGCTTCCATTTGTTTCTCTACACTGATTACTTTTCTTTTCTTCAGTTTTTTTCTTTGTATCCTCACTAGTTTTTCTTTCTATTTTGTGTTGCTTTGTGTTTTCAACTAGTTTCCCGGATTTTTTCTGTTTTTGTTTTTTCTTTGTGATTCACTTGTTTTCAGCTCTAACTCCTTTTTTTGTTTTCTGTTGTGTTTCTCACTGGGTTTTTATTCAGTTGTCTTCTATTTTTCGTGAACCTTTTTTTGTATTTTGACGAACATTTTTTAATTCTTCAAGGATTTTTGAATTCGTGAACAGTTTTGGGAATTGGTGAACAACTTTTCATATTCTTGAACAATTTTTGTATTGCAATTTTTTTAAAATTCCCATCTTTTCAGATTTTTGCACAAATTTATAAATCCATGAACATTTTTCAATTTTGTGAGTGTTCACAAATTTATGAACATTTTTTGAATTCATGAACAGTTTTTGTTTCGCAAATAGTTTTCCAAAATTACGAACAGTTTTCTAATTCAAAAAAAATGAATTCATGGCATTCTATATTTGCATGATTTTTTTTGAATTCACAAACGTTTTTAAACTCATGAATATATTACAGATATGCAAAATAAAATTATCCATGAATTTTTTTTGATTTACATGAACTTTTTTTATTTCATGAACAATTTTTTATTCTTGAACCTTTTATTTATTTCCTCAAAAAAATTCGGTTCACACACATTTTTTCAAATTTGTGAATATTTCGAATTCATGAATTCTATTTGATTTGAAAATATTTATAGCATAGAAAACTATAAAGAAAGAAAAGGTATAAAAGGCAAAAGAGAACCAAAATAAAATCCATACCTATAAGAGAAAAAGGAAAAAAATAGAAGGGAAAACCCCATGTGAATGAGGGGAACACCTATTTGGCATGTTTTTCATTCAATAGGCTGGGTGGGGTGCCGGTGCGTGGATTTGAGAACGAATCCCACTACTGGCGAAGGTCTCAAATTTGCATGATTTTTTGTGAATTCACAAACATTTTACAAGATTTGAAAAAATTTACAAGCTTCTGGAGGAGAATGCTGGTTTCGACAAGCATAGGAGTGGCTTCTACTAGGACACCGCGGACAATAAAGGAAATACAGGCTTGTTAAGTGGAAGCATATGTGCAAACCCAAGGATCTTGGGGATTCTATTATGCACAAGTGCCTAATTCTCGAATGCTGGTGGCGGATTCTTCGTTCTGATCTTGATGCCCTCTGGTTGTGTATTCTTAAAGTTAAGTACTTCCCCTCTTCCCATCCACTTGTGGCGCATCCTACACGGGAAGGTGGCGCGCGCTGAGGGATGGTCGCACGACCTAGCCATGTGATAGCCTGGTGCCCCCTCGTCCCCCCTCTAGTACTTCTTTACTCCAGTAGTCTTTATTTATTTCGAAATAATTCTCCAAAAACTCCCACCCCATATTTTATGTTTGCCAGCTTCGTAAAGCTCTAAACCAAGGTGTGTTAGTCTCCCATGTTCTTCCTCATGATACTAACTAGTTTGTTGTTCCTATTGAAGTGCTCAACTATCCACAGAAGACCAAGGCCAACAGAGTGGTCGATCAAGTTTTGGTTCGATGGTCAGGTGACACACACCCGAGCGGACCTGGAAAGACCGAGACAAACTTCAGTCTCATTTTCCTTGTGCAGCGGCTTGGGTCAAGCCGCTACTCAAGAGGGAGAGGATGTTAGCGTCCCTAAGAACACTAGACCTCCGGGCTAGCAAGTTACGGAGCTTGACGAGGAAACAGTCCAAGGCCCAGCAAGAAGGACAAGAAGGACAAGGAAGCCCCACACCTACCTTCTTCTCTTGTTGCTCGGTGCGCACCAACTGGTCGACAAAATACCCAGCCAGGTTACAATGAGAAGGAAGAAGATTTCCACATGGGCGGGGACTAGTCAAAACCACGCCAAGTGAGCATGTGTTGAGTCAAGGGACTAAAGTAATCTGATTTTAGAATTTGGGGTACTAAGATTTGTTGGTTTTAAAGTTGAGGGATCATTTCTATACTTTTAAGAGAGTTAGGACTTAAGAGACATAAGATATACTTTTCTAGAAGAAAAAGAAAAAAGCAGTGGTGACGGCAGGAGCGAGGTTTCAGCCCGAGCCGGCCCTAGGAGGAACCAGGGGGTCTCTTTATTCACAGTAACTTTGTAGATGCAATTTTAGCCCGTAGGTTATACGTGAAATGAGATGGGAACACGGATGCTTTAGGTGTTGATCCATAGACTTCAATTCTTAATTTGTTTACGGGCCCTTATTCACATGAATGTATGCTAGCCATAATGGTGTTCTCTCGTACCAAAAAAAAGCTATAATGTGTAACTGTTTTGTTCAACTCAATCAATGGGCTCTATCTTACACCATGGCGTTGAAGCAGTATTAAAATTAGGACCGCATATATGTCAGGTATCTAGGAAAAAATCCGGATCAGTCAATTTTCCGAGCCGTTGGTTGGCACGATCGTGCCGCCACCTGCTAACCTTCTTCCCCTAACATCTTCCTCCCTCGGGCAGTGGTTTCTCCTCCTCCCACGTGAGCTACCCTGCCCTAACTGGCAGCCTCCGCTTCCGGCGGGCGGGCGCACCGCCCCGCCAGCACGACATCCCCTCAACCTCCCCCGACTGACATGCTGGAGGACCTCCATCCTCAACCTGCATCAGTAAAGTTTTGGGCTCGTTCCCGCTCGTCCTCGTCGTTGTCACACCTGACATCATCCCTGCCTTCGGCCTCGCACAAAACATGATGTAAGAGCATCTCTAGCAGACCCCGTAAAAGTCGGACCCAGAAAACACGTTTACAGTTCGCTGCAGATCAGATTTGCGGGCGAATTCGTGCGCTGCAGATCAGACCCCGTAGATGAAACTGTAAAATGAAAAAAAACATTCGTGGGAGAAACTTGCAGCGATATTCATCATACATAGTTGATCATCATACTACATCATAGATAGTTGTTCATCATACTACATCAAAGTACTACATAGGGGGGTCTGCGGGCCGTGCAGCGTACCCTAGCATAGGCTACCAAAACCGATGGGTGCGGCGGCGACTATGTGGCGGAGGAGCCGAAGGTGCTCAGTCCTCGTTGGAGTCGAGGTCGATCCAGACCTTGGCCTTCTCGGCCTTTTTGATGCGCAGGTCCGCCTCCTTGGACGCGTGCGAGCCGGAGGAGGCGCGGCGGAGGACCGCGAGTTCGCGCTCGTACTCGTCGAGCTCGTGCCGTTCGAAAGCCAGCGGCGGCCGGCTCCCATTGTTGAGCCACTTCCGCGCCCCCCGCTTGCATGTGGTATCGATGATGCGGCGACGCTCCGCGTCATCCCCGCCACTTCCGTAGCCGTCCATGGGCCGGGAAGGATCGCTAGGGCTTTTTTTAGGCTCGCCGGTGGTGAGAAATTAGGGCGGAGGGGAAGGGGAATCGCGGCGGAGCGGTGGCGGAGGCAGATAGGGTTTGACCCATATCCGAGCGGTGAAATCGCATAAATAGCAGTGGAGAGGGTCTTTTTCCGGACCACGGTAAACTTTTTATGGGCCGGGCGCGGGATACGGAGTCTGTTCTGACAAGAAAAACGGGCCGTCAAAATTATACGGGTTCGGCCCTTTTACGGGGTCTGCTAGAGATGCTCTAACAGACGCAAAGAAAAATTTCAGGTACCTGGTGTTTAGCAAATGTGTGAAATTATCTTCGTCGGCACAACCAATGGTGCTGGATTAACTAATTATTATACGGCGAGCAGAACGTACGTGTCCATCCGTGCCAACTAACCAGTATAACAAAGCAGAGTACGAAATATATAAAAGACACATGGAATCAAAACCATACAACTCCTATATGTGTCTCCCGTGACCCTGATGATCAGGGTTACGCTAGCTCGTAGCGCTGTCATGCCAGATATATTCCCTTGTCCCATGCTATGCTCGAGATTATTATGGCTACACTTGTAAACCCATCAAATATTTATATGCACACAGCAGACAACATGCATATAGGAGTACTCTTCTTGGAACTAAAGGAAAGTCTCCTGGCGCAGCTCTCGGGTTTTTGTTCATTAGCGAACAGATTAAGCTACAATGATGGATGTTACACACGTAACATGCCAGTGCAATAATAGTTGCACATAAGTTTTGCTAATTAGCTCGATTGATAATGACATGCATGCACTTGCACACTACAACCGGCCTATAAATACCACCTCAAACAACCCAACAAAACTATCCCAAGCTAGCAAAGCCTACAAGCTTAGCCACAGACCAGTAAGATCGATCAGTAGCAATGGCGCCCTCCAAGCTCGCCCTTTTCCTCGCCCTGAACCTGGTCCTCCTTGCTGCCGCCCAGGGCTGCGGACCCTACTGCCCACCGGTCGTCCCTACCCCGCCGATCCTCCCACCGCCCGTGCCGTCGACCGGCGGGGGCAGCTGCTCGATCAACACGCTGAAGCTGGGTGTGTGCGCCAACGTGCTGAACCTGCTGAAGCTCAAGATCGGCGTGCCGGCGAACGAGGAGTGTTGCCCGCTCCTGGGCGGGCTCGCCGACCTCGACGCCGCGGTGTGCCTCTGCACCGCCATCAAGGCCAACATTCTCGGCATCAAGCTAAACGTGCCCATCGACCTGACCCTCCTCCTCAACCAGTGCGGCAAGAAGTGCCCCTCCGACTTCACCTGCCCCATCTGATCCATCCATCCATCGATGAATATTATACATGCATAATCGTTCTACTCGTAACCAGTTTGCATGTCATAAGCGCGCACCATACGTATGTTTTTTTTGTTGCAGTTCATATGCCAGGCGTTTGCATGGGCTCCCTCGCTCGAGCGTGCGTGCTTGACAAGCTTGTGATCCCGTTATGGTATCTAAATACATGATTTGCATATTTGTAAAAGGATATCCATACTTGTACACGTACCTGGAATAAAAAGTTTGTTCAAGACTTCAAGTTGGGTTAACTCGACCCGTGATATGCCAGCTTGAGTTGTATATTCATATGTAAGCGCATGCATGATTGCATCAGTCATGATCAGATTCACATCTTTTCCCACTGCATCTTCTTTCTATTTTGCCTAAATGATCCTTGATAGAATTAAAAGTCATGCTGAAGATTTTCTTTTTCTCTAATGCCACCTTTTAGAGCATCTACAGCTGGACTTGAAAATCCGGGCCCTCAAACGCCCGTGGATACGCCCGGACGAGTCCACGTACAGTGACCGGTCACTCATCAAATCATGTTGTCCACATCTGTGTCTCTTATACTCGAACCCCTATATCCATACTATAGCATGCAACATCGATAAAACTACGTAGATCAGCTTCGGACATAGAAATTGCACAATAGTTCTCCAAAAAGATCCACCAAAGTTCACATAAACGACGGACAATTATATACAACATCTAAAACTTGAAATTAAAATCAACTTCACCACTTCCGGGCTGGCCCTTTCCCCTTCTGGTCGCCGGCGTAGCTGTACCCGTCGTCGGCTAGTGGAGGATCGTCCAATTCGTCGGAGGAGAAGCCGTCGTCGGAGGAGGAGGAGGAGTCGATGATGACAAGGCCCTTGAGACGCTGGACGGCCCGGTCCTGCTGGCGCCTGAGCTTGGCCAGCCGAGCGGCCTCCTTCGCCTTCTCCAACGCCTCCCGCTCGGACTACTCTATGGCAAGCTGAAGAGCCTTGGCGTTTTTTTCGGCGGGGCCGCCGAGCGTCCGCCTCCACCGTTGTAAGCGACCGGCGGTAGATCCACGCGAGGAGCCGCTGGTCCTCGTCGGGCTCCGCTAGTAACTCGCGCTGGCAGCGGACAGAGCTCTCCACAGCCTCCCTCTCCCTTGCCCGCTGCCTCGTGCGCCTCCGACTCCGGCTTGCGCGTCCTGGCCGGCGGGGTAGCCACAAGCACCCACCGCTGCCAATGAGGGGGAGCAGAAGCCGACGGGGCGAGGGGACGGTATGGGGAAGCAAAAGTCGGCGGGGCGATGGGATGGCGTGGGGGAGGCGCCGATGGCGCTGGCCGCCTGTCGGAGCTGCCCATGGGCCGGGAGGGGGCCAACGCCGGGGTCTGAGATGCGCCGACGGGATAGCGGCGGCTGCAGCGAGGCTGCAGATCCGGAGCTGCCCCCGGTGTCCACCTTGGACCGCTCCAAGGCGATGCGGAGGGCAAGCTCATACTCCGGATCCATCTCGTCGTAGGAGCGGCTGCCGAAGCTCGACATTGCACTGGATTAGATCAAAATCGGTGAGAGGAGAGGAGAGGACGGAGCAAGAGAGGAGAGTGAGTGAGTTAGGGTTTCGGACTGACGAGGCCGATGTTTTTTTTTGGGACATCCGTGTGGTCAGTTGTGGGCCGAGCTTGTCAGGCAGACGCACTCGTGCGTGACCGTGCCACCCCATATCCACCCCACATTTGGGCTGGATATTGGGGTGCCGGTCAGTCGGGGCGTTTGAGACCCGTTTGAGGCATCCGTCTGGATTGAAAAAATGTGATCGGGTAGTGACCAGGCAGCCCATCCAAACGTATGAGATGGCTTTGAGAGGTCCGATTGTAAATGCTCTTACATCTTGATGTTCGCTGATTCATAAAGAAAACAAACATGCATGTATCGTACTACTGATTACTCCGCATGCCGTATGTACACTGGTGGATGTTATGAGTGCATGCACACATACTTAAGTTTTTTTTAGCATGGTGCAATTGCAGATGCTCACATACACTCATCTGTATGAACACATGTACACACACCCTACCGTCATGAGCGCCTCTGAGATACTGAGCTAGCACAACAATTGAGATTGACAAAGTCATCACAGACGCCTCATGATAGATGTGAACATCTCCTCCCACTGAAGTAACATCATCATGTGACACTTGTGGTAAGCAGTCCAAACTCAATGAGGAAAGACTTAAAAAAAAACTAGGAAATTGTGAGCACCAGTGTCAAGTCTAACCGATGGGCTAGTTCCACCACAAGTAAACTAACCATTTGACCTATGGCCAATTCACAATTTAAATTAGCATAATATATTCTACAGTGAATATGTACAAGTCATCTGTTGTTGTATCTTGTTGTGGCATCTAACTGATTCACAGTTTTTACTAGTATGTATACACGTGCACGTTTTAACATTATGGGTGATTTTGGTAGGAAAAACATAGACTTTCTAATAGATTCAAAGGAAAACATTCTTGATGTATAGATGCAGAAATAAATTATATTATAAAGAAAATTAGAATTAATATATGTAATGCCCACAATTTGTTAACAAAAATCCCACGAAAAATCTTAATGAAGAAAAGAATTAAAAATGGAATTTAATTTTACTTTATGTTACTCCTCCAAAACCAACTTTTTTGGGTTCAAGACATTGTCAACCTCAAGCTGCAATATTGCCTGCCCAAGAGGAATCGGTGTGGGCCAGTCTCTTGAGGGGTATCAGGCGTTCCTTCTAAAACGCGGTGGATGCAACACTGTTCACTGTGAATCACACTACTTTCACAGTTGG
The DNA here is from genome assembly GCA_963921465.1 of Triticum timopheevii. Lineage (NCBI taxonomy): Eukaryota > Viridiplantae > Streptophyta > Magnoliopsida > Poales > Poaceae > Triticum > Triticum timopheevii. Next base: position 605,164,015 of record OY997274.1, on the reverse strand, counting down.
ATCTAGGATATAAATGGTTAGGATCGATGGCCAGCTCCTATTCAAAACCGATACGCTATATAATAGTATAGATAACAGAATAACAAAAATTTGGTCAAGTTGTGTTAACTTGGCCCTTGATATATGGCAATGAATTGTGTGGTACGTACGCAAGCATGCATGATTTCGTGAATCATGATACGATCAACGTATTTTCGCATTCACGTGCTACATCCTCTTTCTCTGATCCTTTTTCCCTTGTTTTTTACCCTTATGGCGCTTGGACGAATGTCGATGCTTCTTTTTTGAGTCTGTCTTCCAGGCTCACACCCTCCGTGAGTTCGTCCTTCTGGACATAGTCGACGGAGCTCCGGCGCAGATTCTGTTGGGTAACATAGCAGAAAACAAATAAAATTCCGTGATACGTACATACCTAGGATCACTATGACGATGCATACAAGGTTTGATCTAATCATTATCGATTTGTAGCGCAACGGAAGGAGAGTCGGTGGAGATCATTGGTGCAGATCCCTGCAGTTAGGATTGTGCAACCTCCCAACCGCGAGGATGTTCTAACCGAACAGTCCCTCGGATGGTCCCTCGAACAGCCCTTCGGAAGGCTCCAGGATGGAAACTCAAACAGTCCCTCGGACAGCCCTTCGAAAGGCTCTCGGACAAAAACTCAACAATACCTCAGACAGAACCTCCGCGTGTCTCTGGAACTAAGATCGAAACTACGACCTCTCTACCAGGTTGCACACATCCGTTGTGAACTATCCAACAGGGCTTCTCTATCCATAAATAATTCCGGGCATGTTCGGAACATTTCAAGTATGTAGTTTATCTCCGAAACATTGTCGGTTTTTTCTCTGAAACTCTTGTGTCGTCTCCGAAACTTTTCCGACAACAATCTCTCGGACTCACTGTCTATTACTGAGCAGATAGATGACCCTTAATTGTGTGACCGTGTATGTTTGGTGAAGTATAGGCATTACCTGAACATTTTTCAATCAATGATCAATAGCGGAACCGACGACATTCGTATTGATCCCTATACCCACATGAATAAATATTCGAGCGAACTTGTAGTTGCCGAATGTTGTTCCTGTTTCTTCATGATATGTCACAAATTGGCATCTCCGTGAATCAAGAACTTGTTCATTATGCCAGTTTCCTCGTTACCGGTTTTGTTCCCTTTTTTGTTACTACATTCCAGTATCCTTGTAATGGAATTACACTATGTCTGGCGAGACGATGACAGATACCCTAACACGGTGAGGGCCCTAGAATATCTCACCATCATCGGAGGAGAAAATCCCAATCTTGAGTACTTTTCCATGAACCCAAAAGCCGCTGTAATAGCCACCATATTACATATGACGTTTAACTAACCCCAAAGTTCGGGAAGCAAGCACAAAGGAACTCCACACTCTCATGGTCTAAGGGATTATGCAAACTTTAATTGTCTCTGTGTTTTTCATGAAAATGCCTGAAAGAAAAAAAATGATGACTTTATTGTGAGACTTTAAAACTAAGCTAAAAATCATATTGTAAGAACCTCTATTGGCAGATTTAAATTTATGCATTGAACAAGTTATCAAGATTGTTATACATATTAACATAGAAAGATAAGTATAAATATCTAAGCGACAAAAATATATTGATAATAGCATGTGCCTTTTAATTTTAGATCTAGACAAATTCTCTATAATACCCAAAACAAAAAAAAATGGAACAAACTAAGCCTCCATGACAAAATATAGTTATGTTTTAACACATATTCGTAATGATAGAGATTTGAGTTGCATAAAATTGAGTTTTAATACTGCTAGCATACTTTTGTGGTTTATGTTCTTACACATATAGTAGATTTTTTATCAGATTTATTGTAGTATAATAGTGGTTTAAAAATATAGTTAATATTCAATGACAATGAGTTGAATGAAAGTACAATATTTAGTACGAATAAGTTAAGAATCATTTACAAATGATAAGGCAAGGTCCAAATATATGTCCCTTTTGATTGTAGATATAATTTGATTTTGTGAGCTAAAATATTGGTTGAAGAATCAAATAAACGACAACGAATAAGGACGAGATAAGAGTAGCTGGAAAGTTATAGATTATGTATCCTCATTTAGCGAAAAATTACTTCATCCGTATCGACGAATATTTCATTTAGTGATATTCATCACACAAATATACTTTTCCGTATGTAACATCACATAACCAAAACTCGTTGCGAATATGCCAACACCATTATTCCCCATAGTAAGCTTATGTTAATCACAAAATATTATCGACGCGTTTGACGATATGGAGCTGCCACCGCCTCATGTTCTTCCGCTGGAGATCCGATATGGAGTCAATTTTTGACTCCGGAGAGGGGGATTTGTCACTGTCATCATCACCAACCCTTATACATCAATAATTTCATGACACGCACACCCATGTGTGACTTGTTCTCTGTAGGTGCATGGAGTACGTGGGAATTTGATGAGATTTCTTATGTAAGTGATGTTAGATTTGTTAAGGTTTAATGCCTAGTATCCACTATGTTGGCGGATTGATGTTGCAATGATTTTGCTATTCTTAATACTTGTCAATAGGGTCCGAGTGCCATGATTTCAGATCTAAACCCTTTATGTTTTCATGAATATATTTGTGTTTCTTGATCTTATCTCCAAGTTGTATGCACATGTTATAGATCTAAACCCTAGAGTCCAAAGTGACAACAATTGGGATATCAATGCATGGTGCATCCTACACGGGAAGGTGGCGCGCCCTGAGGGGTGGTTGCACGACCTAGCCATATGGCAGCCTGGTGCCCCCTCCCCCCTCTAGTACTTCTTTACTCTAGTAGTCTTTATTTATTCCAAAATATTCTCCAAAAACTCCCACCCCGTATTTCATGTTTGCCAGCTTCGTAAAGCCCTAAAACCAGGTGTGTTAGTCTCCCATGTTCTTCCTCACGATACTAACTAGTTTGTTGTTCCTATTGAAGTGCTCAACTGTCGACAGAATACCAAGGCCAACAGAGTGGTCGATCAAGTTTTGGTTCAATGGTCAGGTGACACACACCCAAGCGGACCTGGAAAGACCAGACAAACTTCAGTCTCATTTTTATTGCGTAGCGGATTGGGGTCATGCCTCTACTCAAGAGGGAGAGGATGTTAGCGTCCCTAAGAACACTAGACCATCGGCCCAGCAAGCTACGGAGCTTGACGAGGAAACAGTCCAAGGCCCAGCAAGGAGGACAAGGAATCCCAACAAAAGGGTAACTGGTAGTGATTGGATGAACACTGCAGGGGAAGTATAAGGTGAGGATCCCTACACTAGAGAGAGGGGATCGAAGATCGGTCAAGGCATGACACGGTGGTGGCTACCTCTTATCTTAGAACCCTAGTTCCTCTCATCCCTTCCCCCTCTCAGATTCGGCACTGATGTGCTTGTAAGGAGCGGATCTTGTAAACCTAGCTACCTTAATCCAGTGATACTCGTGTCGTGCTAATATCTCGTCCCACAAGGCTCATCGTGCAGCAGGTCCCTGGCCGCCTGCACCCTCTCTGTGCCCCGCCGCTAGCTACACAAGCCCCACACCTACCTTCTTCTCTTGTTGCTCGGCGCGCGCCAACTGCTCGACAAAATACCCAGCCGGGTTACAATGAGAAGGAAGAAGATTTCGACATGGGCGGGGACTAGTCAAAACCACCCCAAGTGAGCATGTGTTGAGTCAAGGGACTAAAGTAATCTAGTTTTAGAATTTGGGGTACTAATATTTGCTGGTTTTAAAGTTGAGGAATCATTTCTATACTTTTAAGAGAGTTAAGAGACATAAGATATACTTTTCTAGAAAAAAAAAACAAGCAGTGACAACGGCAGGAGCGAGGTTTCAGCCCGAGCCGGCCCTAGGAGCAACCGGGGGCTCTTTATTCACAGTAACTTTGTAAATGCAATTTTAGCCCGTAGGTTATACGTGAAATGAGACGGGAACACGGATGCTTAGGTGTTGATCCATAGACTTCAATTCTTAATTTGCTTACACGCCCTTATTCACATGAATGTAAGCTAGCCATAACGGAGTTCTCTCATAAAAAAAAACTATAATGTGTAACTGTTTTGTTCAACTCAATCAATGGGCTCTATCTTAGACCATGGCGTTTAAGCAGTATTAAAGTTAGGACCGCATATACGTCAGGTATCTAGGAAAAAATCCGGACCAGTCAGATTTCCAAGCCGTTGGATGGCACGATCGTGTCGCCACCTGCTAACCTTCTTCCCCTCACATCTTCCTCCCTCGCGCGGCGGTTTCTCCTCCTCCCACGTGAGCTACCCTGCCCTAACCGGCAGCCTCCGCTTCCGGCCGGCGGGCGCACGCACCGCCTTGCCAGCCTGCCATCCCCTCAACCTCCCCCGACCGACATGCTGGCGCACCTCCACCCTCAACCTGCATCAGTCAAGTTTTGGGCTCGTTCCCGCTCGTCCTCGTCGTTGTCACACTTGACATCATCCCTGCCTTCAGCCTCGCACAAAACAGGCTGTAAGAGCATCTCTAGCAGACCCCGTAAAAGTCGGACCCAGAAAACGCGTTTACAGTTCGCTACATATCAGATTTGCGGGGCGAATTCATGCGCTGCAGATCAGACCCCATATATGAAACTGTAAAATTTGAAGAAAAAAATTCATGGGAGAAACTTGCAGCGACATTCATCATACATAGCAAGGTAGTCAGAATCCCGACTCGACACCTAGAATCCTACGACTTCACGACCCTACGGAAGCATGTCGATCCAAGTCCCACTGTGAATCCGGATCGGGTAGAATCCATGTTGAGTCGCGATCCAAATCATAGAATCTTGTACAAAACTGTAGAATCCCGACTATGATATGGACTATGTCCGATTCTACTAATTTATCTAAGCCGTTTGTTCAGTTGTAGCAGAATAGTATGCAATCATCCAAACCATTTGCACATGCCTCATGGCCCTTTATTCCCCTCCCAAGCCCAAACGCTCAACCCATCGACACCTTTGATCAGACTTGTCGACAAATGGAATTAGTGTGGGAAGGAGGATGCGTCAAGATTGTTCAGAGAAGGAGAGCACTACCGTTCAAGGTTCAGCACTGCAGGGCATATATACAAGTGATCAGCTATTCACATATTCTAAACAAAACCGTAAGTAAATTTTGTGCGTCGAAGATTTCAATGTTCTATATATTTCCCTCTCATATATGTTCCATACATGCAAGCTAATAGTAGGTTAGCCATAAAAAGAAGTGAATAGAACTAGCATTAATGTGTACGATCTTTGCTCTATATTTAGTGTCAAAACTCTAAGAACCCATATGGATTTCTTCCGTGGATACGAAATATCTTATCTGAGTAAATCTAGTAAAATCCTCGATTCCACGACTCGATACTATGACTCGATTCTATCTAAGGAAAATCGATCCGACTCCGAATCCCGACTCTGACTACCTTGATAAATAGTTGATCATCATACTACATCATAAATAGTTGTTCATCATACTACATCATAGTACTACACAAGAGGGATCTGCGGGCCGTGCAGTGTACCCGAGCCTAGGCTATCAAAATCAACGGGTGCAACGGCGACGACGTGCCAGAGGAGCCTGTGGTGCTCAGTCCTCATCGGAGTCGAGGTTGATCCAGACCTTGGCCTTCTCGGCCTTCATGACGCGCAGGTCCGCCTCCTTGGACGCGTGCGAGCCGGAGGAGGCGCGGCGGCCGACCGCGAGTTCGCACTCGTACTCGTCGAGCTCATGGTGTTCGAACGCCGGCGGCGGCCGGCTCCCATAGTTGAGCCACTTCCGCCCCCCCCCCCCCCCTGCTTGCGTGCGGCGTCGACGATGCGGCAGCGCTCTGCATCATCCCCACCACTTCCGTAGCCGTCCATGGGTCGGGAAGGGTCGCTAGGTCTTTTTTTAGGCTTGCCGGAGGTGAGAAATTAGGGCGGAGGGGGAGGGAAATCGCGGCGGAGCGGCGGTGGCAGCGGATAGGGTTTGACCCGTATCCGAGCGGTGGAGAGGGTCTTTTTCGGGGCCACGGTAAACTTTTCACGGGCCGGGCGCGGGATACGGAGTCTGTTCTGACAAGAAAAACGGGCCGCCGAAATTATACAGCTTCGGCCCTTTTAGGGGGGTCTACTAGAGATGCTCTAACCGACGCAAAGAAAAATTTCAGGTACCTGGTGTTTAGCAGATGTGTGAAATTATCTTCGTCGGCACAACCAATGGTGCTGGATTAACTAATTATTATACAGCGAGCTGAACGTACGTGTTCATCCGTGCCAACGAGCCAGTATGACAAACCAGAGTACGAAAGATATAATAGACACATGGAATCAAAACCATATACAACTCCTATATGTGTCTCCCGTGACCGTGATGATAGGGTTACGCTAGCTCGTAGCGCTGTCATGCCAGATATATTCCTTTGTCCGATGCTATGCTCCAGATTATTATGCCTACACTTGTAAACCCATCAAATATTTATATGCACACAGCAGACAACATGCATATAAGAGTACTCTTCTTGGAAACTAATGGAAAGTCTCCTGGCGCAGCTCTCAGGTTTTTGTTCATTAGCGAAGAGATTAAGCTCCAATGATGGATGTTACACACGTAACATGCCAGTACAATACATGCACGTAAGTTTTGCAGATTACTACGGCAAGAGTCAAACTAATTAACTCGACTGATAATGACATGCATGCACTTGCACACTACAACCGGCCTACAAATACCACCTCAAATAACCCAAGAAAGCCATCCCAAGCTAGCGAAGCCTACAAGCTTAGCCACAGACCAGTAAGATCGATCAGTAGCAATGGCGCCCTCCAAGCTCGCCCTATTCCTCGCCCTGAACCTGGTCCTCCTTGCTGCCGCCCAGGGCTGCGGACCCTACTGCCCACCGGTCGTCCCTACCCCGCCGATCCTCCCACCGCCCGTGCCGTCGACCGGCGGGGGCAGCTGCTCGATCAACACGCTGAAGCTGGGCGTGTGCGCCAACGTGCTGAACCTGCTGAAGCTCAAGATCGGCGTGCCAGCGAACGAGGAGTGCTGCCCGCTCCTGGGCGGGCTCGCCGACCTCGACGCCGCCGTGTGCCTCTGCACCGCCATCAGGGCCAACATTCTCGGCATCCGGCTCAACGTGCCCATCGACCTGACCCTCCTCCTCAACCAGTGCGGCAAGAAGTGCCCCGCCGACTTCACCTGCCCCATCTGATCCATCCAACACCATCGATGAATATTACACATGCATTTTTTTTATTCGTAACTAGTTTGCATGTCATACGTATGCACCATACGTATATTTTATATGTTCCAGTTCCGGTACTATATGTTAGGTGTTTGCATGGGCTCCCTCGCTCGTGCATGCATGCTTGATAAGTTTGTGATTGATCACATGATCAGTGTATCTCGTTATGGTATCTAAATGCATGATTCATGTATTTGTAAAAGGATTGTTTGTGTATGAGGAATAAAAGGTTTGTCCAAATTGTGTTAACTTCACCCGCAAAAGAAAAGGGTTAACTTGACCCATGATATGCCAAGCTTGAAATGCATATTTATCGTGCATGCACGCATGCTTGCATCAATCATGATCAAATCCATATCTTTTCGAATGCATTAGCTACATCTTCTTTCTTTATTTTTTGCCTAAAATTATCTGTAATCAGATTATATAAGACGAAAAAACACGAACAACAGAAATCTTTGATAAAAGTAAAAGTTGCATTGAAGATTCTTGGTGTTGTCGTCTCGTCTCTAATGCCACCTTTTATCTTGATGTGTTAGCTGATTCATGAAGAACCATGCATGCGGGCATCATACTCATGAGTAATTCACATGCTATATGTACATCGTACGGTACACATAATTTCCAATTCATGTACATCTCCTATGTGCATGCATGCATGCTTAAGTTGGTTGCTACAATTCACCCATCCATGTATCTTGTTGTAGTATCTAAACGATTCACATGTCTAAAGTTGCGTGGAATTAAAAAAAATCAAGTTTTGTTAACTCGACGGTGTATATGGCAGCTAGTTGTGATTTTAAGCTTGTGATTGATCATTGTATCTAGTAATTATGGTATCTAAATGCATGACTCACATATTTGTAGAATGATATACATACTTGTATACTTGGGTGGAATAAAAAGTTTGTTCAACTTGTGTTAACTTGACCCGTGATATGTCATCTTCAATTGTATATTTATATGTATAGACACACATGGTTGCAACACTAATTATCAGATCCACATCTTTTCGCATGCATTAGCTATATCTTCTTTCATTTTGCCTAAATGATCCGTTATCAGAGTATGACACATTGAAAAGGTAAAATATACACAACCAACCGAAATCTTTGATAAAACTAAATGTTTACATCGAAGATTCTCGATATCCTTGTCTTTATTGCCACGTTTTTACATCTTGCTGTTCTAGCTGATTCATGAAAAACCCTGGGTGCAAGCATCGTATCCGTTACTAAATTTGCATGCCATATGTACATGCACGGTACACAGAGTTTCTTGTTCGTGTATTAGTTGTCAATGCCTCCACGCGTGCTTAAGTTAGTTTCCTATCCTGCACTGATTGTGTGCATGTCATCCATCATTGTATCTTTGTTGATGTATCTAAATGATTCACATATTTATAAAAGGACATGTCGAATAATAAAATATACTATTTAAGTTGTGTTAACTCGACCCGTGATGCCCCAACTTGAGATGTATATTTATATCTACATTCACACCTAATTGCATTAATCATGATCAGATTCACATATTTTCACATGCATTAGCTTCATTTTCTTTATTTTTTTTCCTTTTTGACTAAATGATTTATAAGCAGTGTACACCATATCGAAGAAAAATTATTTTGACGATTCTCTATGCCATCGTCTCTAATGCCACCTTTCACATTGTTTTAGCTAATCCATGAAAACCATGCATACATGTATCTTACTAGTGGTTAATTCCCATGTCATATGTATACATGCAGTACACATAACTTCCAGTTAATATACATGACGCCAGTGCATGCATGCATGCCTAAGTTAGGGCATGAGCAATGGAAGCACCCATAGGGTATTGCTCCATCCTCTCCACCAAGATAAAGTACATTGAGCAGTATTATGAAATAAACACCCAATGCAATAGCTGCCTCACTAGCATGCCTACTCCATACCAGTGCATGCTCAACTTTCTTTGCTTTCCACGCCCCCCCCCCCCCCCCCCCACCTCCCTCTCGCCTTTTTGCTTCTTTGGTCAGGGAGGAGCCGGCCTCCTCTGCAGGCAGCACGATCGAGCTGTTTTGGACCACCCGAGCCTTGGTGGATAGGTGGAGCAGTTGTCCACGGTGGCGCGTTGGCCTTGCCCTTAGTTTCCTATCCTACACTCACTATGTATAGATCATCATCTTTGTATCTGTTGTATAGTATCTAAACGTTCACAAGTCTATAAAGGACACACTGAACAATAAAAATATTCAAGTTGTGTTAACTTGACCCGTGATATGCCAGCTTGAGTTGTTACTACTATATTTATATGAACAAGCATGCATGATTGCATCAATCATGATCAGATCCACATCTTTTCGAATACCTTAGCTACATTTATTCTTTCTTTATTGCCTAAACAATTAGAAATCAAAGTACATCAGATCAAAGAAAAAATATACACGTACATCGAAAATTCTCAATGTCATTGTCTCTAATGCCACTTTTACTTCTTGACGTTCTAGTTGATCCATGAAAAGACATGGACGAATGCATCATACTCATGATTAATTTGCATGCCAAATGTATACGCCCTCCCTCGGTGCATGCATGCATGGTTAAGTTAGTTTCATATCTTATGTTGACTATGTACAGGTCATCCATTTTATTTAGTTGTGTTGCCTAAAAAATTCACATAATTTTTAAAGGACATGTGAAATAATAATAAATTATTCAAGTTGTGTTTTTTTTAACAAAAGAGGGGGTTTCCCTCCAATTTCATTAAAGAAACCATCAAACGAGACCAAATTCCAGGTTTAGTTTTTCAAGTTGTGTAACTCAACCCATGATATATATGGCAGCTAATTGTGTTGCGTGTACGCAAGCATGATTGCATGAATCATGCTCGGATCAACATATTTGTTTCATTCATTGGTACATCTTCTTTCTCGTCATCTACACGCTCCTTTTTTTTACCACCTCCATCATTTTATTTCATTTTTTATAGCAGCGCCGAGATGGGTTGTACATATGTACAGTTCTTGGCAGTTAATACATATGTATCCACCACCAGGCACCGGGGAGCCATGCTACGAACGGGGCCTTGTGGATTTGGTCTTGCTAACTGACATGACAGTATCTAATTGGAAAGCATTGGAGACCCGCACAGTGAAATTAGGGTAGGAAGTGGCGGGAGTAGACACATACGTTTGTAGGTTTCAACCCCGTATGTATCGTGCATAGTTTTAACATTACTGGGCGATCCATGAATGATTTTTTATCGACAAAATGAACCGTCAAAAAGGTAGATTCAATGATGGTCAGTCCATATATAACGTACTTCAGCGATCCATGAACTGAACTCTAAATATATTTTGTTGTGAACATGCATGCATACGGGCAGTGCGAGTAAATTCTACTTTGAACCCGCAGACAGTAATAATTAGTGCGGTGTGAGCAAATTCTACTGTGAACCTGCAAAGAATAGTAATTATGACTGTGACACTTTGGACAAGACTTTGGTTATTGCATATTCATCGAAGCAGATTTTAGATTCATAATTTGACATTATACCAGATTACAAGGTTCATTGACAACCATGTCGGGTGCCATTGTTCATGCTAAAATATAGTTCAAGTCTCCAAAAGTAAAATGTGCTTCTTCACAAATATACTTGGTTCAAAATGAAATTATTGTACTCTCAAACACCTTCAGCATAATACGCTCAATGCCCAACCCAACTATGGGGCTGCTCCATGTGAACATAGCACCCCTCTTACACTTTCATCTTTAATTGGTGTAAAGGGGTTAACCCGGAGGGGCTATGTTTGGAATACAAAGGTATAGATGCTGGTCAAACAATCTAGACACTCTCCATTTGGGACTATTCCTCCATCACACAACTACTCTTGAGCCACATAGGCCTCCATTAACGAATCGTGTATCGCATGTATCCATATATATATTAAAGTATCTATAGCTACTCATCCCGCTCTAAATATGCACATCTATGCATATTTATTGATCTCAAGCATTCATTGTGTTTTGTTAGCACAAATAAATCCTCTTTTTGCGACAAAGTAAATCCTTTTCCGACAAACAAAGTATTTAACTTCCATAAGTTCCCAGGGGCTTCCTCCTTTTAAATTGCTACAAAACTGATGTCAAGTATCCACACTTTTCTTTTTTACAAAATCCTATACGTTTATCCGGTCTTAAGTAGCCATGACATCCTAATCATGCTTTGTTGTCCCTATAACCATCGTGGAAAACGAACTGTTGCGTAGCTGCTGATCCTAAAGAAGAAAATCGGTTCCTGTAAGGTCATTCACGCTTCATCCTTCTACCAAAATATTGATCGAATACTCTAGTCGGACCTCAGGCTGTCAACTCTCTAGTTATGGTCAAAGGCTGGGAATGATATCTTTTTGTAGCTAGCGAAATGCAGGCAAGCGATATGTCTCAATGTTTGTAACTATATGTGAAATCCAGCCAGTGTGTGAGAGAAAGTTTTGGATGCATCCACATTACTATATCTTAGTACATCCATCACATGTACAGCGAGCTAGGAAACCCTATGGAATGACGTGCATATATAGATATGCTTCTTGCTAAGTGGCAACCCTGCCGACATGGAAAAATATATCCATGTGAACACATGACTGATCACACAAAATTACAAGGAAATAGAATAACCAGACCAGTAATATATTTCAGAATATCAACACCGCATGTACTTCACAGATTAATTACATGGTCGATCAACTTGCATGTCCCACGGCAATGATGCACCTAGGATCATAGCAGTGGGGTGCCAAATAGCCTTTCTTAACCTAAATATCATCTTAATTTTAACAAATAGTTCTAAATAGCATAGAGTTGTTAGACAATTAGAGTCAAGCATATAGTACTATATACTAGTTTGCATGTTTAGAAGGGTGACACACCGGCGGCACCTCTAGATCTGTCCCTGTTCCATGGTTGGAGGTAAATGGCAAGCTTTTTTGTGAAAAGGAGGATACAACCCCAAGCCTCTGCATCATGGTGATGCATACAACTACTTTTATTAAAGTTGATGCAAAGCAACGAGGTCAACGTCATCAATAAGTGGAGTACATAATATAAGCAACTATATGACATAATCATTATGGGCCAATAGCTCCTGTGCGACGTCTTTGATGTGAATTGGAAAGAGTGCGACGTTGTTGGAATGAATGGCTGTGATACGACACATTTGAGCGTGTAAATAGCCCACGGCCACAATGGGTGTTAAATGTGGTTAAATTGGTCGCCAACCAAGCCCGTTTATGTTAGGACATGTGGGTCCAACTTAATTGCTCCTCAAAACAGCTGACGTGCCCTGCTGCCCGACCGTGCCGGGCCCGCCACTCTGCCCCCCCCCCCCTCTTCTCCGGTGGCGGTGGATCTTGCGTTCTCGGTGGCGGCGGCGGAGCCCTCGTGTCAACGGCTGCGGAGCCTTCGTCCTCAGAAAATGGTGAGTGAGAACCCTAGTCGCCCTCCCGTTCCTCTCTCGGGCCCGTAGATCTCAGCTCGTTTCCTCTGTTTTCGCTTGTTGAATCAATAGGTTGTGAGGGGAGCCCGTGGGCATATTGAGATGGAGCCGCCAGATTCAACTTCGAATAGGTAATACGCCTCTCTCCGTTCATATTTTGCATGCAATTAGGGCCTCGTCTGCTCTTTGTCACGGGCTCACACTGTCCGCCACTGACAGAGGGGATGCTGCCGCTCGAACCTTCGAATTGACGGTCAATTTCTTTCCATCAAAGGCAAAATTAGTTGACGGTAGCATTCAGAACATTGAGAGAGACACAATTGTTAAATGGGAGGTTGAGTTTACAAAGATTGATCCACAAGTTCTACAGAACATGCGAGAGAAGGCAGTGAAGAAATGGGTGGTAAAAATTGGGAAGAATATTGTTTGGGGTCCAGAGCAAGAAGTATCACTGTTGCAGTTTGATGATTGGAAATGAGAGTATGTGAGAATAGAAGATGGTGAACAGATTGTTGAAGAAATCGATCGGCAAAACGGCTGGACAAGCAAACGGGCTAATTTTTTTGCTGAGCTCGTTGATCTGAATATTTTTTTGAAGGTTGGATATGTGCCATCACAATTGGCTGCGTAGATGGTAGATGATGATTGGGCTACACAGAGGCCATTGATTCCCATGTGTACTGAACTTACAGTAATACCCGAAGAGGGACAGGTGACTGGAACTGAAACTGAAACTGCAGCAATTGTTGATTGGAATGTAGTTGAATTAGATGAGCCTACTGATTTGGTCATTGCACCAATGCCTGACATTGAGATGGCCAAACTTTTTGGCATTCCAGTCGATGACAGAGATAAGCAGGAGAGGGGCGAATCTAGTTTGCCTGCTAATGTTGATGAAGATGTAGATGGACAGTTGATGGAACAAGCTGCAGATGAAGTAGATGATGCACATGATGATGAGCTGGTGCATGTGTATGACAAAGAAAACCCTGTCATGGAAGTAGGCAAGTTGTTCCCAAGCATGAATGAGTTTAGGATGTGTTTCAAGACTTATGCAGTGAAACATGAGTTTGATGCCAAGACTGTTTGGACTGATAGAAAGAAGTTTTATGCGAGGTGCAGAGGATTTGATGGTAGTGTCAAGCCTTGCAAGTGGTACATATCTGCTAGACTGCAACCTGATGGAAGTACTGTCAGGGTTAACCAAATCCCCAATCAACATACTTGTATTACAAGTTCACAGAGAGTATCAACCATGACATCACAACTTTGAGTTGTAGAAAATATCACCCCAATTTTAGCCAAAACACCAAACACTACTACCAAGAAACTCAAAGTAGACTTGGAAAAGATTTACCCCATTAAACTGAAATATACCACAGTGTGGAAGGCAAAACAAAGGGCAATGAAAAATTTATATGGTGATTGGGCAAATACATTTAGGATGCTTTACAACTTCAAAGCAGAGGTGGAAAAGAGGTCACCTGGCAGTGTTGTGGAGATAGATACTGAGGTATCAGCCAAAGGTCAAGTCAAGTTCTCCAAGTTTTTTATGGCTTTGAAGCCTTGCATCGATGGCTTCAAAGCAGGGTGACGTCCATATTTGAGCATAGACTCATCATTCTTGACAAGCAAGTGGAATGGTCAGTTGGCAGCATGCAATGCTGTAGATGGACACAACTGGATGTTTCCTATTGTTGTTGGCTTGTTTCAGTCAGAAACAGAGGCTTCATGGACATGGTTCATGATCCAGTTGAAAAGATGCCTAGGGCCAGTGTCACCTTTGGCTATACACATAGATGCATGTAAGGGGCTGGAAAATTCAGTGAAAAATGTTTTCCCACATGTTGAGCAGAGGGAGTGCTTTGGTCACTTGTGGATGAATTTGATCAAAAAATTTAGAGAAGAATTTGGGCGCATGTGGCCAGCAGCAAGATCTTACACTAGACAGACACGCAAATATCATCTTGATAAGATAATGGCATCATGCGATGAGTTTGGTCCATGGATGAACACCTACCATTCTTTGTTATGGTACAGATCAGCATTCAACACTGCCATCAAGTGTGACCACATTAACAACAATTTGGCAGAGAGTTTCAACAACAAGGTGAATGAGTTAAAAGATTTGCCTGTGCATGACATGGTTGACCAAATCAGGATCATGCTCATGCGGATGTGGGAATTGAGAAGAAGGATAGGTGATTGTCTGCAAGGTCATAAGCTTCCAGCAGTGGCACAACAGGTGGTCAATAGGAGCAGATGTCTTTCACATTTATTTGTTGAAAAATCTTCACCTTGGGGTGCTGAAGTTAGAGATAACAAAACTGGAAGGAGACATGTTGTTAAGACTGAATTGCATGATTGCACTTGCCTCGAGTGGCAGCACACTAGTAAACCATGTGAGCATGCCATTCTTTTCTTAGCATCCCAACCGAAGATAAACATGCACCCATATTTGCATGAATATTATTCGGTAGCAAGATTCAAAGCTGCATATGCTACTCCAATTCCAGCACTTACAGATTAGTCTCAGTGGCCTGAAGTGGAGACTGAATTTTCCATGTGTCCCCCCTTGACGAAAAGAAAGGCTGGCAGGCCTAAACAGAGTAGATTCAAGGCATGGTTTGAGAAATGCGGGAGTAGTAAGAAGGGAAAGAAAGATGGAAAGCCAAAAAGGGCCCAAAAAGGTAACAAAAACATATGCAAGTTGTGCCAGGAACTTGGGCACAGAGTGGGATCTGGGATCTGTCAAATGTCGTTACACTCCTGATAAGCCAAAGTATGTTCTTGTTTATTTGTCTGTGTTTTGATTTGGTGTTTTTTCCAATTACTACATCTATAACAATTTCCAATGGCCGGGAGGAAGCGAGCAAGTCAACCCCTTGTTGTTGAACAGTGTTGTCCAACAAAAAAAGCAAGAGTCAATGGTTGTAGAAAGAAGAGAAGTCTGCCTGAGCCTGAGCAGACTGAAGAAAATCCTGCTGCAGACAACATTCAGACTGAAGAAACTGATGTGGAGGTGCACACCGAAGAAACTGAAATTGCAGTCAACATTCACACTGAAGAAACTGCTCTCGAGGTTGAAACTGAAACTGAGTGTGTCGAGGTTCGGACTGAAGAAACCCAGAAACCCATGTTGAGGTACGCACCGAAGAAACTGAAACTGCTGTCAACATTCAGACTGAAGACACTGATCTCGAGGGTGTTGGCGAGGTGTTGGAAAGACCAGTGAAGAAAACCAAGATGATCAGTGAACTTGTGTGTGTAGTAGAACCAAAAACAAGAAGTGCTAAGGCGAAGAAGGGCACATGACGTGGTAGGGAGAGGTAGAACAGAGAACAGTTTGAAAATTTGTGTCATGTAATAATATTTGTAACTTGGTGCGCACTGGTAGTCACTATGTATCCCCGTATTTCTATTCGAACTTGTTTGTTGGTACCTTGTCTAAACCAGCCAAATAAAATAATAGATGATATTTGTGTCATTGTTTTAAATTCAAATTTGGGCTCAAATTTGAATTAGGGATGGGGTATTAATGTTTTAATGCTATCTAAAGTACCTCAACTGAAATATGTTTGCTTGTTGATCAATCCGAGCCCTTTTGGTAAGTTCAACTCATAGTCATGAAAAATGTGTTTCAAATGACCTCCGAAGGTAGGGTAAACGGCCTCATATTTAAGCAAGTTTTTTTGGCACCTTGTCTAAACCAGCCAAATAATTTTTCTACACATCTATTCTACATATATAGTGTAAATCTAAAGTCTTACTATTTATTGAATTAATATTCTATTATTTTCTTTTCTTTTTGAAAAAACAAGGTTTAATAGAATATTATATATGAAACAAGTTTAAAACATGAAAATGAGAAAAGTAAGTTAAGATCTTTCTTAGTCAATCCAAAATGAAGTTTTGGTGAGGTTTTCACACTTTTCATTTTCAAAACCCCACCTACTCTCGGGTGCCCACTACTCTCTCCCTTGAACTCCATACTACATTGTTCGAGGAATGACAATTTAGTGAAGGAATTTTCGTAAAATTGTATGTAAACCATATTTATATTTTTCCTCGTTACTATACGACATAATAAGACTATGTGCGCAAGTTTTATATATTTTTGATTTTTTTTGAATTAGTTATGCTCCACCCTAATCAGTCAAAGCCCCTCAAAACACCTCTCAAAACCCCTCAAAACCCCGCACACTACCAGGTTGTTGATCGTTGTGCATGGACGGTTGAGATCAGGCGCTAGGGTTAGCTACAGTGTGCATCGATCTGCATGAGACGCGCTGATTGGTTGAATCAGTGTGCATCGATCCGCATGAGACGCGCTGATTGGTTGAATCAGTGGGGTTTGGATCAGCCTCTCTCGTTGGGGCATCAGGACCGTTCATTTGAATCCAACGGCACGAGTTGACGTGGTGCATGGACCAAGCCTACGCAAAGCCCTTTCCATCGTTGCATGTGTGCCTGTGCCTACCCGCAGCATGCATGCCCACCCGCAGAACTGCGCCCGTGTGTTGCATGCATGCCCACCCTCGACGTAGCCCTGCTCCGCCACCCCTATCGACGCAGTAAGCTATCGCATGCCTACCATTAGCACCGATGCAGCGTCGCATCAAAGCATGCACCCGGCCACAATGCAGCAGCAGCCAGACCTTGATGAAGACAACCAAAAATCCAACAATGCATGGCATGGGGTGCATGGCGTGCTCCTCTTTGAACGACACAACACTGGCATGATTATCGATGCAGTTCAAATGGTGTGATGCCCGTTACAAGATGGGCAAAAGAAGGCGTACATTATTGTCACATCTTCCATCGACCGAATGTTGCCCTCTAGCCAGGCCCTAGCAAGATGGGCAAATTAATGGGCTACGGCATGCATGCACGGGCGGCACACGCAGAGAACCCGGGGCAGGCGTGTCCCCTTGACCCACGACGGCACAGACGCGTGCGTGAGCCCGTCCCCTTGACCCGCGACCGGTGGCACAGAAGCGTCGCAGCCCGTTTCCCACGCTCATGTACACACTTTCATGAGGCGACACCAAACGCCGCCCACCCATTAATTCTAGGGTTTCTGCGGGGTGAAACCACGTCGCACTTGGGCTATTTAAGCCGGGCACTATCGTCTTCCTCTCCCTCCTCATCCATCATACCCCATCCTATGCCTCCTCTGCCCTCCTTCTTCCTTCTTCTCCATCAAACCCGATCGAGCCCTCGAGCCACCCCGCCACCATGCAGTACAACGCCCCCACCTACCGCTTCCCCCCAACCGTGCCGGAAAGGCTCTACCCGGCCGGAGTGTATGTAGAGAGAACCCTTAGGGTGTGGGCGATCTCGAGGTGGAGGGGCGCAAGGGAGTTAACGGAGTTCTTCCTTGCGGCCGGCTTCCGCCACCTCCCCCGCGGCTCTCCTCGGATGTACCATCTTGAGGAGGTCAACCACAACGGCATTGTGGTCGGGCTCCTCACCATGTTCACTAACCCTTTTGATGCTTTGCACCTCCTCGGGCGAGCGTATTGGGTTGGTTGTGAGTTCATAGCTTTCACCACCTACAATATCTTCACCGACTTCAACAGCGTCTTCCCCAACAACGGCGTTATGCACACGCTCCCGTACCCCATCAACAACGGGAAGGAGTGAAGGGCGGCGCCCGGAGGAGCGAGGTGGCGTTGTTCACCTGGAGGAGGAAGAGAAGAAGAACCCGAAGAAGAACCCGCGTTTGGTGCCCCCGATCCATCTAGCTTGCTATATATCTATCGTATTAGTTTTTTTAAGTTGTAATCGTTATGCGACTATTTTTAAGTTGTATTAGTATTTTAAGTTGTAAGGCTATCATGGAGTTGTAAGACTATCGTGGAACTATGTGTTGCAATCGTTATGCTACTATATATATTATATATTGTGTGTTTCATGCTATTATTTCATTATTTGTAGATTGCTATGGGTTGTTCTTGCTTATTATTCGTGTATTGATATGGGTTGCTACGAGCCCGGGTTGCTACACCCCAATCACCACACACACCATCTTCAAAATATTGGCCAAACCATGGACATGCAACTAGGAGCCCCATGCAAACCCACTATGGACATGCAACTAGGAAATGCAAACTAATTTACTTCATGCAAGCATGCAACTCATTTAGTTCATGGAACCGTAGACATGCATAAAAACAATTAACATTTAGTTTTAGTGCATCAAAAAATGATCCATCACAAAATTTAGTGCAAGAAAAAGGCCAAAGTAAAAACAAGTAACATTTTATTTGCCGAAGTTAGAGGTGGGCTGGTGCCCCTATGAGGGTGGGCTGGTCTCTATTTTGGGCATGGTTATTTTCTCAGGGCCCATTTTCTCACGGCCCAACATCTATTCGGCAGCCCAGCTTTGTTTTTTAATAGAAACTGAATTTGGGTGTGTACTCTGTTAACTGAAGAACAAAACCAGAGGAAACAGAGCATGAACACTGAATAGGGCCCCTGAGCAAATATCATCTTGATAAGATAATGGCATCATGCGATTTGGTCCATGGCTGAACACCTACCATTCTTTGTTATGGTACAGGTCAGCATTCAACACTGCCATCAAGTGTGACCACATTAACAACAATTTGGCAGAGAGTTTCAACAACAAGGTGAAGGAGTTAAAAGATTTGCCTGTGCACGACATGGTTGACCAAATCAGGATCATGCTCATGCGGATGTGGGAATTGAGAAGAAGGATAGGTGATTGTCTGCAAGGTGATAAGCTTCCAGCAGTGGTACAACAGGTGGTCAATAGGAGCAGATGTCTTTCACATTTATTTGTTGAAAAATCTTCACCTTGGGGTGCTGAAGTTAGAGATAACAAAACTGGAAGGAGACATGTTGTTAACACTGAATTGCATGATTGCACTTGCCTCGAGTGGCAACACACTAGTAAACCATGTGAGCATGCCATTCTTTTCTTAGCATCCCAACCGAAGATAAACATGCACCCATATTTGCATGAATATTATTCGGTAGCAAGATTCAAAGCTGCATATGCTACTCCAATTCCAGCACTTATAGATCAGTCTCAGTGGCCTGAAGTGGAGATTGAATTTTCCATGTGTCCCCCCTTGACGGAAAGAAAGGCTGGCAGGCCTAAACAGAGTAGATTCAAGGCATGGTTTGAGAAAGGTGGGAGTAGTAAGAAGGGAAAGAAAGATGGAAAGCCAAAAAAGGCCCAAAAAGGTAACAAAAACATATGCAAGTTGTGCCAGGAACTTGGGCACAGAGTGGGATCTGGGATCTGTCAAATGTCGGTACACTCCTGATAAGCCAAAGTATGTTCTTGTTTATTTGTCTGTGTTTTGATTTGGTATTTTTTTTCCAACTACTACATCTATAACAATTTCCAATGGCCGGGAGGAAGCGAGCAAGTCAACCCCTTGTTGTTGAACAGTGTTGTCCAACAAAAAAAGCAAGAGTCAACGGTTGTAGAAAGAAGAGAAAAAAGTGTGCCTGAGCTTGAGCAGACTGAAGAAAATCCTGCTGCAGACAACATTCAGACTGAAGAAACTGATGTGGAGGTGCACACCGAAGAAACCGAAATTGCAGTCAACATTCGCACTGAAGAAACTGCTCTCGAGGTTGAAACTGAACCTGAGTGTGTCGAGGTTCAGACTGAAGAAACCTAGAAACCCATGTTGAGGTATGCACCGAAGAAAATGAAACTGCTGTCAACATTCAGACTGAAGACACTGATCTCGAGGGTGTTGGCGAGGTGTTGGAAAGACCAATGAAGAAAACCAAGATGATCAGTGAACTTTTGTGTGTAGCAGAACCAAAAACAAGAAGTGCTAAGGCGAAGAAGGGCACATGACGTGGTAGGAAGAGGTAGAACAGAGAACAGTTTGAAAATTTGTGTCATGTAATAATATTTGTAACTTGGTGCGTACTGGTAGTCACTATGTATCCTCGTATTTCTATTCGAACTTGTTTGTTGGTACCTTGTCTAAACCAGCCAAATAAAATAATAGATGATATTTGTGTCATTGTTTTAAATTCAAATTTGAATTCAAATTTGAGCTCAAATTTGAATTAGGGATGGGGTATTGATGTTTTAATGCTATCTAAAGTACCTCAACTGAAATATGTTTGCTTGTTGATCAATCCGAGCCCTTTTGGTAAGTTCAACTCATAGTCATGAAAAGTGTGTTTCAAATGACCTCCAAAGGTAGGGTAAACGGCCTCATATTTAAGCAAGTTTTTTTGGCACCTTGTCTAAACCAGCCAAATAATTTTTCTACACATCTATTCTACCTATATAGTGTAAATCTAAAGTCTTACTATTTACTGAATTAATATTCTATTATTTTCTTTTCTTTTTGAAAAAACAAGGTTTAATAGAAAATTATATATGAAACAAGTTTAAAACATGAAAATGAGAAAAGTAAGTTAAGATCTTTCTTAGTCAATCCAAAATGAAGTTTTGGTGAGGTTTTCACACTTTTCATTTTCAAAACCCCACCTACTCTCGGGTGCCCACTACTCTCTCCCTTGAACTCCATACTACATTGTTCGAGGAATGACAATTTAGTGAAGGAATTTTCGTAAAATTGTATGTAAACCATATTTATATTTTTTCCTCGTTACTATACGACATAATAAGACTATGTGCGCAAGTTTTATATTTTTTTGATTTTTTTTTTTGAATTAGTTATGCTCCACCCTAATCAGTTAAAGCCCCGCAAAACCCCTCAAAACCCCGCACACTACCAGGTTGTTGATCGTTGTGCATGGACGGTTGAGATCAGGTGCTAGGGTTAGCTACAGTGTGCATCGATCCGCATGAGACGCGCTGATTAGTTGAATCAGTGTGCATCGATCCGCATGAGACGCGCTGATTGGTTGAATCAGTGGGGTTTGGATCAGCCTCTCTCGTTGGGGCATCAGGACCGTTCATTTGAATCCAACGGCACGAGTTGACGTGGTGCATGGACCAAGCCTACGCAAAGCCCTTTCCATCGTTGCATGCGTGCCCGTGCCTACCCGCAGCATGCATGCCCACCCGCAGAACTGCGCCCGTGTGTTGCATGCATGCCCGCCCTCGACGTAGCCCTGCTCCGCCACCCCTATCGACGCAGTAAGTTGTCGCATGCCTACCATTAGCACCGATGCAGCGTCGCATCAAAGCATGCACCCGGCCACAATGCAGCAGCAGCCAGACCCTGATGAAGACAACCAAAAATCCAACGGTGCATGGCGTGCAGTGCATGGCGTGCTCCTCTTTGAACGACACAACACTGGCATGATTATCGATGCAGTTCAAACGGTGTGATGCCCGTTACAAGATGGGCAAAAGAAGGCGTCCATTATTGTCACATCTCCCATCGACCGAATGTTGCCCTCTAGCCAGGCCTAGCAAGATGGGCAAATTAATGGGCTACGGCATGCATGCACGGGCGGCACACGCTATGGGTTGTTCTTGCTTATTATTTGTGTATTGCTATGGGTTGCTACGAGCCCGGGTTGCTACACCCCAATCACCACACACACCATCTTCAAAATATTGGCCAAACCATGGACATGCAACTAGGAGCCCCATGCAAACCCACTATGGACATGCAACTAGGAAATGCAAACTAATTTACTTCATGCAAGCATGCAACTCATTTAGTTCATGGAACCGTAGACATGCATAAAAACAATTAACATTTAGTTTTAGTGCATCAAAAAATGATCCATCACAAAATTTAGTGCAAGAAAAAGGCCAAAGTAAAAACAAGTAACATTTTATTTGCCAAAGTTAGAGGTGGGCTAGTGCCCCTATGCGGGTGGGCTGGTCTCTATTTTGGGCATGGTTATTTTCTCAGGGCCCATTTTCTCATGGCCCAACATCTATTCGGCAGCCCAGCTTTGTTTTTTAATAGAAACTGAATTTGGGTGTGTACTCTGTTAACTGAAGAACAAAAACAGAGGAAACAGAGCATGAACACTGAATAGGGCCCCTGAGAATATCATTACAATAATTCAAGCAAGTTTTGCTTCACACAAATTCAAATTCATCTAACAAATGATCCCTGGCTAACTCAAACTACTGGGCACCCCTGAAACTAGCTGACTAACTAACTGAAACTCGGACAAATTCTAGCGATTGATGAACATCAAGTAAAATAAACCCATAGCAATGACACAACCATAAAATGCTCCAGCCATATTATTTGCTTGCTGCTTCAAATCGATCAGATGCTTTAGTTGCTTGCCGATTTTCTTCAATTCACACTTCAGTTCTGCACTGTGCATCATCGGATCGGCTCTGTCCGCCAAATTGGGGGCTTGTTCCACGGCAAGCCGCCTCCAAAAATTGAGCTCTTGGGTTAGGGTTGATCCCTCCAATTTCAACCTTTCAACATAGTCATCGAGCCACTCAAAACGCCCACATTTCTTCAGAACCTGAAAAACAGGGGCCGGCGGCACATGAATCCTAGATCCACCACCCAGATACACCGCCCTAATTCGAGGAAAAAAGAAAGAAATCGGGAGAAATTAGACCATAGGATTGGTCAAGAACACAGATCCAACCTGCCCCGGCTGTGGCTTGCTCAAACATTTCGCAAACTCGCGCCCACGGTTGCCATTTTCTTCCCTCACACAAGTCAAACGCTTGAGAGGCTCCATGCGCGGGCAATCGGGGCATCTTGTCAAGGTAGTGGACCGTACTGCATCCATGATTGGTGGGTGGCCGAAGTCGAGCTAGACATCACTCGCCAGCGGCGCGCTTCGTTGCCGGAGCAGAGGAAGAAGAAGGTGGGAAAGGAAAGGGGAAGGGCAAGCAATGGAGGGGGGGCAGGCTGGCTCGGGCTCGTGGCTGTCTCGGGTCGGGGCACGCTGATGAGCACGGGCATGCTTGTGTGGATAAGTTGTTGGTCCCACCCGCATGCGAGTAACTGGTGGGTCCCGTGTGTCATAACTCAAATCGCTAACCCCTCGTGTTTTTCATTTCACGGTTAAACAAAGCCGTGTCGCATTGGAGCTATGGTTGGCTTCGAAGACGTCGCATCACAGCCATTCATTCCAACAACATCGCACTCCTTTCAATTCGCATGAAAAACGTCGCACAGGAGCTATTGGCCCAATCATTATAAGATATTGTTTTTACACTTATGACTAGATCAACTTCTTCAGCAACTAACACCTTCAACAAGGGATCAATGCCCTCACGCCGATGTCGTCACGTCCAACAGAAGATGGCCAAAACAAGGATTTCCATCCTGGTGGCCAAGACCGGAAAATTAAGGCCAACACATGAGCAAGGAGACAACGTCTTCAACAAGATAATGATGCAAGTTCATCGCCGCTGAGTTTGGCCAGCAAAGGCAATAACAAGGATTTTCATGCCGGACATTAAGTGTGTTCCAAACACCATCATCACGATAGATCTTTCTACAGTCATGTCAAAAAAATAATTGTCTACATACACAAATCACAAAGGGTGAAACCGTCGGCAATGAGAAATGTCTAAGATCTTACCAGGGTTGACAATCACATTGTGGAGACCGGTTATCTTACCATGGTTGTTTCATTTCCTTCTTCTATTTCTGCTTTTTCTTCTCCTTCCTAGACCGAGGTCGTTGTTGGTGGATCTTCACTGAATTTTATTAACAAAACATGATGTCTGGACAGCCGAAGGAAGTCCTTCTAGTAGCAGAACTGTGGCATCCTTGAAACTGGAGTATGTAGTGACCCTCCTAGAACCACAAGGGAATTCACTCATCAAGTCAACCACCTCTGCGAGAATGATGTTAGGTCACAAAGCATTAGAGAATTTATTATCAAAAGAAAAGAACGTATTGGAGGAAGAATCATTCGTAGCAGGACACTTTCATGTTTCACTTGACCCCTGGGATACCAAAAAGAACTAGTGCTGCATCAAGATTATGACTTTACAAAACTATACCAACTAATACAATTAATACAAGGAAGATGAAGGCCTTAAATGAAAGGTATGGGGATCATACTTACACTTATGCTTAAAGCTGGTAAAGGAGCTCACTTAGCACATTGAACAAAAGCTACTATAATTCCAAGTGACGGGGGAAATAATTCTTTTCAAAAAGGAGGTTGAAACCCCCGGGCTCTACATCATGATAATGCACACCGCCATAGTGACGGGGCCATTGAACAGGTATTTCACATGATTGCGTACACAAGCAAACCAAGATCTGTAAAGAATCACTATCATTAATTTCTAAAGTATCATACATTTCAAAGACAAAAGGTGAGAACTGGGACAACTGATGGTGCATATGTATGTGCATGCACAAATGCAAAATATAGGGTAGTGCGTACACCCTTTTCAACGGTTGAGCTTGAAAAATAAATAAAAGCAATGATTTTCTTGTTGAGACTCTTAACGAAAACGGTACAAAATACGGAAAGATATTCATATGAACAAAGGTAATAACAATATTCTTCTCATTTTCATTTCAGACTGCCATGCCTAGAGTTTTGGGGCTTACGGGAATAAGGATCCAAAAAGGTACAAAAAGCGATGCAGCGCACTTGCGCTAAATCACTAGTTGAGGGGCACCCCTCGCAAAGGTCACGCCAACCTTCCCAGGGGCTGCCAAGTGACGCACTTGTCGCGAACTGTGAGTTTTTCCTTCTTCTTTTTGTAGATTCATTTTTCAAAATATTTATCTCTTGAAGCGTGCATCCAATTTCCGAACCGTGCATCCAAATCTCGAACTGTTTTCACCGTTGTATTCCTCGCATCGAGATCTTCGAAACTAGATCTCATATGTACTTTTTTCATGAGAAAATAGGTAGAAAAAACCGCAGCCATAGACACATTTTGTTTTCCTTTCTGAGAGGCATAGTGGTGCTTCTTGCAGAAGAAAATATGTGCATCCATGAGAAGCAAGTATGTGTCTCTCGTGAAACCAAAAAAAAAACGCATGTTTTCCCCTTTCCGAGAGGCATAGATGTGCCTCTCGTGTAAGCAAATATGTGCCTCCATGAGAATCAAATATGTACCTCTCGTGAAAGCAAAGAAAGATGCATCTCGCAGAAGCAAACCTGTGCCTTCACAAGAAGCAAATATGTGGCTCTCGTGAAACAAAAAAATTCCCTTTCCGACAGGCACATGTATGCCTCTTGCGGAAGCAAATCTATGACTCTCATGGAAGCAACATGTTTTTTACGAGCAAAAAGAATCAAATATTTTTCTCCAAAATCTAGGGAAAACTAGGCGAAAACAAAAATGCTGAAAACCCCCAAAAAATTCATCTATACCCGAAAATGCGTCCAGAAAAATTAAAATCCCGATGGAGTGCCCAGCACGCGACTCATGGCGGCGGCTGAGAGCGCGTCGAGTGGCGCACTCTCATCCCACCAAAAATAAACCTTATGGGGCTCCGGCAAGGGGTACCCTTTAATTAGCTTCTCTCTTACTTGTGGCTCGGTACGTTGTTGAGTTGTTGACGGAATGCCTGTAGATGGCCATGAGACAGGGAGCCATACAGACCAAGCCCGGGCTGAGCTCGTTCGTTTCTCCCGACTTCTGGAGTAAATAGAAGTGTATGCAAGACCAGCCAATGCTAATGCCACACCGTTGGAGCTTTTCTTCCAAGGCCTCCACCTTTTGTATAGGTAGAGTGTGAGGTCATCGATGATTGACTTCAGCATATAGTTTTATTTTACTTTTTTCAAAAAGAGGTCGAAGCCCTTGGTCTCTGCATTTGAGCGTACATGTGATGCGGTGGTGGTCCATCATGCGGTCTGGTGGGCCATAATCATAGTATATTCTAGCAAGGGACGAATCGGCCGTAAATAATATTTAGTGAACATATCAAAGCGCTCGCTGCTAGTACCATAAGTGTGCAGCCCATCCGAAAACGACGATGCGTTCCTTGAAACCATGAAGCGGCCGTTTTGTCTGGGAACGGTTATCGGAACCTTCCACGCTGGTTTCGGAAAGCTTCCATTTGTTTCTCTACACTGATTACTTT
The DNA here is from genome assembly GCA_963921465.1 of Triticum timopheevii. Taxonomy (NCBI): domain Eukaryota; kingdom Viridiplantae; phylum Streptophyta; class Magnoliopsida; order Poales; family Poaceae; genus Triticum; species Triticum timopheevii. The sequence goes on along the minus strand of OY997274.1, from coordinate 605,137,300 downwards.
TCTTTTCTTCAGTTTTTTTCTTTGTATCCTCACTAGTTTTTCTTTCTATTTTGTGTTGCTTTGTGTTTTCAACTAGTTTCCCGGATTTTTTCTGTTTTTGTTTTTTCTTTGTGATTCACTTGTTTTCAGCTCTAACTCCTTTTTTTGTTTTCTGTTGTGTTTCTCACTGGGTTTTTATTCAGTTGTCTTCTATTTTTCGTGAACCTTTTTTTGTATTTTGACGAACATTTTTTAATTCTTCAAGGATTTTTGAATTCGTGAACAGTTTTGGGAATTGGTGAACAACTTTTCATATTCTTGAACAATTTTTGTATTGCAATTTTTTTAAAATTCCCATCTTTTCAGATTTTTGCACAAATTTATAAATCCATGAACATTTTTCAATTTTGTGAGTGTTCACAAATTTATGAACATTTTTTGAATTCATGAACAGTTTTTGTTTCGCAAATAGTTTTCCAAAATTACGAACAGTTTTCTAATTCAAAAAAAATGAATTCATGGCATTCTATATTTGCATGATTTTTTTTTGAATTCACAAACGTTTTTAAACTCATGAATATATTACAGATATGCAAAATAAAATTATCCATGAATTTTTTTTGATTTACATGAACTTTTTTTATTTCATGAACAATTTTTTATTCTTGAACCTTTTATTTATTTCCTCAAAAAAATTCGGTTCACACACATTTTTTCAAATTTGTGAATATTTCGAATTCATGAATTCTATTTGATTTGAAAATATTTATAGCATAGAAAACTATAAAGAAAGAAAAGGTATAAAAGGCAAAAGAGAACCAAAATAAAATCCATACCTATAAGAGAAAAAGGAAAAAAATAGAAGGGAAAACCCCATGTGAATGAGGGGAACACCTATTTGGCATGTTTTTCATTCAATAGGCTGGGTGGGGTGCCGGTGCGTGGATTTGAGAACGAATCCAACTACTGGCGAAGGTCTCAAATTTGCATGATTTTTTGTGAATTCACAAACATTTTACAAGATTTGAAAAAATTTACAAGCTTCTGGAGGAGAATGCTGGTTTCGACAAGCATAGGAGTGGCTTCTACTAGGACACCGCGGACAATAAAGGAAATACAGGCTTGTTAAGTGGAAGCATATGTGCAAACCCAAGGATCTTGGGGATTCTATTATGCACAAGTGCCTAATTCTCGAATGCTGGTGGCGGATTCTTCGTTCTGATCTTGATGCCCTCTGGTTGTGTATTCTTAAAGTTAAGTACTTCCCCTCTTCCCATCCACTTGTGGCGCATCCTACACGGGAAGGTGGCGCGCGCTGAGGGATGGTCGCACGACCTAGCCATGTGATAGCCTGGTGCCCCCTCGTCCCCCCTCTAGTACTTCTTTACTCCAGTAGTCTTTATTTATTTCGAAATAATTCTCCAAAAACTCCCACCCCATATTTTATGTTTGCCAGCTTCGTAAAGCTCTAAACCAAGGTGTGTTAGTCTCCCATGTTCTTCCTCATGATACTAACTAGTTTGTTGTTCCTATTGAAGTGCTCAACTATCCACAGAAGACCAAGGCCAACAGAGTGGTCGATCAAGTTTTGGTTCGATGGTCAGGTGACACACACCCGAGCGGACCTGGAAAGACCGAGACAAACTTCAGTCTCATTTTCCTTGTGCAGCGGCTTGGGTCAAGCCGCTACTCAAGAGGGAGAGGATGTTAGCGTCCCTAAGAACACTAGACCTCCGGGCTAGCAAGTTACGGAGCTTGACGAGGAAACGGTCCAAGGCCCAGCAAGAAGGACAAGAAGGACAAGGAAGCCCCACACCTACCTTCTTCTCTTGTTGCTCGGTGCGCACCAACTGGTCGACAAAATACCCAGCCAGGTTACAATGAGAAGGAAGAAGATTTCCACATGGGCGGGGACTAGTCAAAACCACGCCAAGTGAGCATGTGTTGAGTCAAGGGACTAAAGTAATCTGATTTTAGAATTTGGGGTACTAAGATTTGTTGGTTTTAAAGTTGAGGGATCATTTCTATACTTTTAAGAGAGTTAGGACTTAAGAGACATAAGATATACTTTTCTAGAAGAAAAAGAAAAAAGCAGTGGTGACGGCAGGAGCGAGGTTTCAGCCCGAGCCGGCCCTAGGAGGAACCAGGGGGTCTCTTTATTCACAGTAACTTTGTAGATGCAATTTTAGCCCGTAGGTTATACGTGAAATGAGATGGGAACACGGATGCTTTAGGTGTTGATCCATAGACTTCAATTCTTAATTTGTTTAGGGGCCCTTATTCACATGAATGTATGCTAGCCATAATGGTGTTCTCTCGTACCAAAAAAAAGCTATAATGTGTAACTGTTTTGTTCAACTCAATCAATGGGCTCTATCTTACACCATGGCGTTGAAGCAGTATTAAAATTAGGACCGCATATATGTCAGGTATCTAGGAAAAAATCCGGATCAGTCAATTTTCCGAGCCGTTGGTTGGCACGATCGTGCCGCCACCTGCTAACCTTCTTCCCCTAACATCTTCCTCCCTCGGGCAGTGGTTTCTCCTCCTCCCACGTGAGCTACCCTGCCCTAACTGGCAGCCTCCGCTTCCGGCGGGCGGGCGCACCGCCCCGCCAGCACGACATCCCCTCAACCTCCCCCGACTGACATGCTGGAGGACCTCCATCCTCAACCTGCATCAGTCAAGTTTTGGGCTCGTTCCCGCTCGTCCTCGTCGTTGTCACACCTGACATCATCCCTGCCTTCGGCCTCGCACAAAACAGGATGTAAGAGCATCTCTAGCAGACCCCGTAAAAGTCGGACCCAGAAAACACGTTTACAGTTCGCTGCAGATCAGATTTGCGGGCGAATTCGTGCGCTGCAGATCAGACCCCGTAGATGAAACTGTAAAATGAAAAAAAAACATTCGTGGGAGAAACTTGCAGCGATATTCATCATACATAGTTGATCATCATACTACATCATAGATAGTTGTTCATCATACTACATCAAAGTACTACATAGGGGGGTCTGCGGGCCGTGCAGCGTACCCTAGCATAGGCTACCAAAACCGATGGGTGCGGCGGCGACTATGTGGCGGAGGAGCCGAAGGTGCTCAGTCCTCGTTGGAGTCGAGGTCGATCCAGACCTTGGCCTTCTCGGCCTTTTTGATGCGCAGGTCCGCCTCCTTGGACGCGTGCGAGCCGGAGGAGGCGCGGCGGAGGACCGCGAGTTCGCGCTCGTACTCGTCGAGCTCGTGCCGTTCGAAAGCCAGCGGCGGCCGGCTCCCATTGTTGAGCCACTTCCGCGCCCCCCGCTTGCATGTGGTATCGATGATGCGGCGACGCTCCGCGTCATCCCCGCCACTTCCGTAGCCGTCCATGGGCCGGGAAGGATCGCTAGGGCTTTTTTTAGGCTCGCCGGTGGTGAGAAATTAGGGCGGAGGGGAAGGGGAATCGCGGCGGAGCGGTGGCGGAGGCAGATAGGGTTTGACCCATATCCGAGCGGTGAAATCGCATAAATAGCAGTGGAGAGGGTCTTTTTCCGGACCACGGTAAACTTTTTATGGGCCGGGCGCGGGATACGGAGTCTGTTCTGACAAGAAAAACGGGCCGTCAAAATTATACGGGTTCGGCCCTTTTACGGGGTCTGCTAGAGATGCTCTAACAGACGCAAAGAAAAATTTCAGGTACCTGGTGTTTAGCAAATGTGTGAAATTATCTTCGTCGGCACAACCAATGGTGCTGGATTAACTAATTATTATACGGCGAGCAGAACGTACGTGTCCATCCGTGCCAACTAACCAGTATAACAAAGCAGAGTACGAAATATATAAAAGACACATGGAATCAAAACCATACAACTCCTATATGTGTCTCCCGTGACCCTGATGATCAGGGTTACGCTAGCTCGTAGCGCTGTCATGCCAGATATATTCCCTTGTCCCATGCTATGCTCGAGATTATTATGGCTACACTTGTAAACCCATCAAATATTTATATGCACACAGCAGACAACATGCATATAGGAGTACTCTTCTTGGAACTAAAGGAAAGTCTCCTGGCGCAGCTCTCGGGTTTTTGTTCATTAGCGAACAGATTAAGCTACAATGATGGATGTTACACACGTAACATGCCAGTGCAATAATAGTTGCACATAAGTTTTGCTAATTAGCTCGATTGATAATGACATGCATGCACTTGCACACTACAACCGGCCTATAAATACCACCTCAAACAACCCAACAAAACTATCCCAAGCTAGCAAAGCCTACAAGCTTAGCCACAGACCAGTAAGATCGATCAGTAGCAATGGCGCCCTCCAAGCTCGCCCTTTTCCTCGCCCTGAACCTGGTCCTCCTTGCTGCCGCCCAGGGCTGCGGACCCTACTGCCCACCGGTCGTCCCTACCCCGCCGATCCTCCCACCGCCCGTGCCGTCGACCGGCGGGGGCAGCTGCTCGATCAACACGCTGAAGCTGGGTGTGTGCGCCAACGTGCTGAACCTGCTGAAGCTCAAGATCGGCGTGCCGGCGAACGAGGAGTGTTGCCCGCTCCTGGGCGGGCTCGCCGACCTCGACGCCGCGGTGTGCCTCTGCACCGCCATCAAGGCCAACATTCTCGGCATCAAGCTAAACGTGCCCATCGACCTGACCCTCCTCCTCAACCAGTGCGGCAAGAAGTGCCCCTCCGACTTCACCTGCCCCATCTGATCCATCCATCCATCGATGAATATTATACATGCATAATCGTTCTACTCGTAACCAGTTTGCATGTCATAAGCGCGCACCATACGTATGTTTTTTTTGTTGCAGTTCATATGCCAGGCGTTTGCATGGGCTCCCTCGCTCGAGCGTGCGTGCTTGACAAGCTTGTGATCCCGTTATGGTATCTAAATACATGATTTGCATATTTGTAAAAGGATATCCATACTTGTACACGTACCTGGAATAAAAAGTTTGTTCAAGACTTCAAGTTGGGTTAACTCGACCCGTGATATGCCAGCTTGAGTTGTATATTCATATGTAAGCGCATGCATGATTGCATCAGTCATGATCAGATTCACATCTTTTCCCACTGCATCTTCTTTCTATTTTGCCTAAATGATCCTTGATAGAATTAAAAGTCATGCTGAAGATTTTCTTTTTCTCTAATGCCACCTTTTAGAGCATCTACAGCTGGACTTGAAAATCCGGGCCCTCAAACGCCCGTGGATACGCCCGGACGAGTCCACGTACAGTGACCGGTCACTCATCAAATCATGTTGTCCACATCTGTGTCTCTTATACTCGAACCCCTATATCCATACTATAGCATGCAACATCGATAAAACTACGTAGATCAGCTTCGGACATAGAAATTGCACAATAGTTCTCCAAAAAGATCCACCAAAGTTCACATAAACGACGGACAATTATATACAACATCTAAAACTTGAAATTAAAATCAACTTCACCACTTCCGGGCTGGCCCTTTCCCCTTCTGGTCGCCGGCGTAGCTGTACCCGTCGTCGGCTAGTGGAGGATCGTCCAATTCGTCGGAGGAGAAGCCGTCGTCGGAGGAGGAGGAGGAGTCGATGATGACAAGGCCCTTGAGACGCTGGACGGCCCGGTCCTGCTGGCGCCTGAGCTTGGCCAGCCGAGCGGCCTCCTTCGCCTTCTCCAACGCCTCCCGCTCGGACTACTCTATGGCAAGCTGAAGAGCCTTGGCGTTTTTTTCGGCGGGGCCGCCGAGCGTCCGCCTCCACCGTTGTAAGCGACCGGCGGTAGATCCACGCGAGGAGCCGCTGGTCCTCGTCGGGCTCCGCTAGTAACTCGCGCTGGCAGCGGACAGAGCTCTCCACAGCCTCCCTCTCCCTTGCCCGCTGCCTCGTGCGCCTCCGACTCCGGCTTGCGCGTCCTGGCCGGCGGGGTAGCCACAAGCACCCACCGCTGCCAATGAGGGGGAGCAGAAGCCGACGGGGCGAGGGGACGGTATGGGGAAGCAAAAGTCGGCGGGGCGATGGGATGGCGTGGGGGAGGCGCCGATGGCGCTGGCCGCCTGTCGGAGCTGCCCATGGGCCGGGAGGGGGCCAACGCCGGGGTCTGAGATGCGCCGACGGGATAGCGGCGGCTGCAGCGAGGCTGCAGATCCGGAGCTGCCCCCGGTGTCCACCTTGGACCGCTCCAAGGCGATGCGGAGGGCAAGCTCATACTCCGGATCCATCTCGTCGTAGGAGCGGCTGCCGAAGCTCGACATTGCACTGGATTAGATCAAAATCGGTGAGAGGAGAGGAGAGGACGGAGCAAGAGAGGAGAGTGAGTGAGTTAGGGTTTCGGACTGACGAGGCCGATGTTTTTTTTTTGGGACATCCGTGTGGTCAGTTGTGGGCCGAGCTTGTCAGGCAGACGCACTCGTGCGTGACCGTGCCACCCCATATCCACCCCACATTTGGGCTGGATATTGGGGTGCCGGTCAGTCGGGGCGTTTGAGACCCGTTTGAGGCATCCGTCTGGATTGAAAAAATGTGATCGGGTAGTGACCAGGCAGCCCATCCAAACGTATGAGATGGCTTTGAGAGGTCCGATTGTAAATGCTCTTACATCTTGATGTTCGCTGATTCATAAAGAAAACAAGCATGCATGTATCGTACTACTGATTACTCCGCATGCCGTATGTACACTGGTGGATGTCATGAGTGCATGCACACATACTTAAGTTTTTTTTAGCATGGTGCAATTGCAGATGCTCACATACACTCATCTGTATGAACACATGTACACACACCCTACCGTCATGAGCGCCTCTGAGATACTGAGCTAGCACAACAATTGAGATTGACAAAGTCATCACAGACGCCTCATGATAGATGTGAACATCTCCTCCCACTGAAGTAACATCATCATGTGACACTTGTGGTAAGCAGTCCAAACTCAATGAGGAAAGACTTAAAAAAAAACTAGGAAATTGTGAGCACCAGTGTCAAGTCTAACCGATGGGCTAGTTCCACCACAAGTAAACTAACCATTTGACCTATGGCCAATTCACAATTTAAATTAGCATAATATATTCTACAGTGAATATGTACAAGTCATCTGTTGTTGTATCTTGTTGTGGCATCTAACTGATTCACAGTTTTTACTAGTATGTATACACGTGCACGTTTTAACATTATGGGTGATTTTGGTAGGAAAAACATAGACTTTCTAATAGATTCAAAGGAAAACATTCTTGATGTATAGATGCAGAAATAAATTATATTATAAAGAAAATTAGAATTAATATATGTAATGCCCACAATTTGTTAACAAAAATCCCACGAAAAATCTTAATGAAGAAAAGAATTAAAAATGGAATTTAATTTTACTTTATGTTACTCCTCCAAAACCAACTTTTTTGGGTTCAAGACATTGTCAACCTCAAGCTGCAATATTGCCTGCCCAAGAGGAATCGGTGTGGGCCAGTCTCTTGAGGGGTATCAGGCGTTCCTTCTAAAACGCGGTGGATGCAACACTGTTCACTGTGAATCACACTACTTTCACAGTTGGATCTAGGATATAAATGGTTAGGATCGATGGCCAGCTCCTATTCAAAACCGATACGCTATATAATAGTATAGATAACAGAATAACAAAAATTTGGTCAAGTTGTGTTAACTTGGCCCTTGATATATGGCAATGAATTGTGTGGTACGTACGCAAGCATGCATGATTTCGTGAATCATGATACGATCAACGTATTTTCGCATTCACGTGCTACATCCTCTTTCTCTGATCCTTTTTCCCTTGTTTTTTACCCTTATGGCGCTTGGACGAATGTCGATGCTTCTTTTTTGAGTCTGTCTTCCAGGCTCACACCCTCCGTGAGTTCGTCCTTCTGGACATAGTCGACGGAGCTCCGGCGCAGATTCTGTTGGGTAACATAGCAGAAAACAAATAAAATTCCGTGATACATACATACCTAGGATCACTATGACGATGCATACAAGGTTTGATCTAATCATTATCGATTTGTAGCGCAACGGAAGGAGAGTCGGTGGAGATCATTGGTGCAGATCCCTGCAGTTAGGATTGTGCAACCTCCCAACCGCGAGGATGTTCTAACCGAACAGTCCCTCGGATGGTCCCTCGAACAGCCCTTCGGAAGGCTCCAGGATGGAAACTCAAACAGTCCCTCGGACAGCCCTTCGAAAGGCTCTCGGACAAAAACTCAACAATACCTCAGACAGAACCTCCGCGTGTCTCTGGAACTAAGATCGAAACTACGACCTCTCTACCAGGTTGCACACATCCGTTGTGAACTATCCAACAGGGCTTCTCTATCCATAAATAATTCCGGGCATGTTCGGAACATTTCAAGTATGTAGTTTATCTCCGAAACATTGTCGGTTTTTTCTCTGAAACTCTTGTGTCGTCTCCGAAACTTTTCCGACAACAATCTCTCGGACTCACTGTCTATTACTGAGCAGATAGATGACCCTTAATTGTGTGACCGTGTATGTTTGGTGAAGTATAGGCATTACCTGAACATTTTTCAATCAATGATCAATAGCGGAACCGACGACATTCGTATTGATCCCTATACCCACATGAATAAATATTCGAGCGAACTTGTAGTTGCCGAATGTTGTTCCTGTTTCTTCATGATATGTCACAAATTGGCATCTCCGTGAATCAAGAACTTGTTCATTATGCCAGTTTCCTCGTTACCGGTTTTGTTCCCTTTTTTGTTACTACATTCCAGTATCCTTGTAATGGAATTACACTATGTCTGGCGAGACGATGACAGATACCCTAACACGGTGAGGGCCCTAGAATATCTCACCATCATCGGAGGAGAAAATCCCAATCTTGAGTACTTTTCCATGAACCCAAAAGCCGCTGTAATAGCCACCATATTACATATGACGTTTAACTAACCCCAAAGTTCGGGAAGCAAGCACAAAGGAACTCCACACTCTCATGGTCTAAGGGATTATGCAAACTTTAATTGTCTCTGTGTTTTTCATGAAAATGCCTGAAAGAAAAAAAAATGATGACTTTATTGTGAGACTTTAAAACTAAGCTAAAAATCATATTGTAAGAACCTCTATTGGCAGATTTAAATTTATGCATTGAACAAGTTATCAAGATTGTTATACATATTAACATAGAAAGATAAGTATAAATATCTAAGCGACAAAAATATATTGATAATAGCATGTGCCTTTTAATTTTAGATCTAGACAAATTCTCTATAATACCCAAAACAAAAAAAAATGGAACAAACTAAGCCTCCATGACAAAATATAGTTATGTTTTAACACATATTCGTAATGATAGAGATTTGAGTTGCATAAAATTGAGTTTTAATACTGCTAGCATACTTTTGTGGTTTATGTTCTTACACATATAGTAGATTTTTTATCAGATTTATTGTAGTATAATAGTGGTTTAAAAATATAGTTAATATTCAATGACAATGAGTTGAATGAAAGTACAATATTTAGTACGAATAAGTTAAGAATCATTTACAAATGATAAGGCAAGGTCCAAATATATGTCCCTTTTGATTGTAGATATAATTTGATTTTGTGAGCTAAAATATTGGTTGAAGAATCAAATAAACGACAACGAATAAGGACGAGATAAGAGTAGCTGGAAAGTTATAGATTATGTATCCTCATTTAGCGAAAAATTACTTCATCCGTATCGACGAATATTTCATTTAGTGATATTCATCACACAAATATACTTTTCCATATGTAACATCACATAACCAAAACTCGTTGCGAATATGCCAACACCATTATTCCCCATAGTAAGCTTATGTTAATCACAAAATATTATCGACGCGTTTGACGATATGGAGCTGCCACCGCCTCATGTTCTTCCGCTGGAGATCCGATATGGAGTCAATTTTTGACTCCGGAGAGGGGGATTTGTCACTGTCATCATCACCAACCCTTATACATCAATAATTTCATGACACGCACACCCATGTGTGACTTGTTCTCTGTAGGTGCATGGAGTACGTGGGAATTTGATGAGATTTCTTATGTAAGTGATGTTAGATTTGTTAAGGTTTAATGCCTAGTATCCACTATGTTGGCGGATTGATGTTGCAATGATTTTGCTATTCTTAATACTTGTCAATAGGGTCCGAGTGCCATGATTTCAGATCTAAACCCTTTATGTTTTCATGAATATATTTGTGTTTCTTGATCTTATCTCCAAGTTGTATGCACATGTTATAGATCTAAACCCTAGAGTCCAAAGTGACAACAATTGGGATATCAATGCATGGTGCATCCTACACGGGAAGGTGGCGCGCCCTGAGGGGTGGTTGCACGACCTAGCCATATGGCAGCCTGGTGCCCCCTCCCCCCTCTAGTACTTCTTTACTCTAGTAGTCTTTATTTATTCCAAAATATTCTCCAAAAACTCCCACCCCGTATTTCATGTTTGCCAGCTTCGTAAAGCCCTAAAACCAGGTGTGTTAGTCTCCCATGTTCTTCCTCACGATACTAACTAGTTTGTTGTTCCTATTGAAGTGCTCAACTGTCGACAGAATACCAAGGCCAACAGAGTGGTCGATCAAGTTTTGGTTCAATGGTCAGGTGACACACACCCAAGCGGACCTGGAAAGACTAGACAAACTTCAGTCTCATTTTTCTTGCGTAGCGGATTGGGGTCATGCCTCTACTCAAGAGGGAGAGGATGTTAGCGTCCCTAAGAACACTAGACCATCGGCCCAGCAAGCTACGGAGCTTGACGAGGAAACAGTCCAAGGCCCAGCAAGGAGGACAAGGAATCCCAACAAAAGGGTAACTGGTAGTGATTGGATGAACACTGCAGGGGAAGTATAAGGTGAGGATCCCTACACTAGAGAGAGGGGATCGAAGATCGGTCAAGGCATGACACGGTGGTGGCTACCTCTTATCTTAGAACCCTAGTTCCTCTCATCCCTTCCCCCTCTCAGATTCGGCACTGATGTGCTTGTAAGGAGCGGATCTTGTAAACCTAGCTACCTTAATCCAGTGATACTCGTGTCGTGCTAATATCTCGTCCCACAAGGCTCATCGTGCAGCAGGTCCCTGGCCGCCTGCACCCTCTCTGTGCCCCGCCGCTAGCTACACAAGCCCCACACCTACCTTCTTCTCTTGTTGCTCGGCGCGCGCCAACTGCTCGACAAAATACCCAGCCGGGTTACAATGAGAAGGAAGAAGATTTCGGCATGGGCGGGGACTAGTCAAAACCACCCCAAGTGAGCATGTGTTGAGTCAAGGGACTAAAGTAATCTAGTTTTAGAATTTGGGGTACTAATATTTGCTGGTTTTAAAGTTGAGGAATCATTTCTATACTTTTAAGAGAGTTAAGAGACATAAGATATACTTTTCTAGAAAAAAAAAACAAGCAGTGACAACGGCAGGAGCGAGGTTTCAGCCCGAGCCGGCCCTAGGAGCAACCGGGGGCTCTTTATTCACAGTAACTTTGTAAATGCAATTTTAGCCCGTAGGTTATACGTGAAATGAGACGGGAACACGGATGCTTAGGTGTTGATCCATAGACTTCAATTCTTAATTTGCTTACACGCCCTTATTCACATGAATGTAAGCTAGCCATAACGGAGTTCTCTCATAAAAAAAAACTATAATGTGTAACTGTTTTGTTCAACTCAATCAATGGGCTCTATCTTAGACCATGGCGTTTAAGCAGTATTAAAGTTAGGACCGCATATACGTCAGGTATCTAGGAAAAAATCCGGACCAGTCAGATTTCCAAGCCGTTGGATGGCACGATCGTGTCGCCACCTGCTAACCTTCTTCCCCTCACATCTTCCTCCCTCGCGCGGCGGTTTCTCCTCCTCCCACGTGAGCTACCCTGCCCTAACCGGCAGCCTCCGCTTCCGGCCGGCGGGCGCACGCACCGCCTTGCCAGCCTGCCATCCCCTCAACCTCCCCCGACCGACATGCTGGCGCACCTCCACCCTCAACCTGCATCAGTCAAGTTTTGGGCTCGTTCCCGCTCGTCCTCGTCGTTGTCACACTTGACATCATCCCTGCCTTCAGCCTCGCACAAAACAGGCTGTAAGAGCATCTCTAGCAGACCCCGTAAAAGTCGGACCCAGAAAACGCGTTTACAGTTCGCTACATATCAGATTTGCGGGGCGAATTCATGCGCTGCAGATCAGACCCCATATATGAAACTGTAAAATTTGAAGAAAAAAATTCATGGGAGAAACTTGCAGCGACATTCATCATACATAGCAAGGTAGTCAGAATCCCGACTCGACACCTAGAATCCTACGACTTCACGACCCTACGGAAGCATGTCGATCCAAGTCCCACTGTGAATCCGGATCGGGTAGAATCCATGTTGAGTCGCGATCCAAATCATAGAATCTTGTACAAAACTGTAGAATCCCGACTATGATATGGACTATGTCCGATTCTACTAATTTATCTAAGCCGTTTGTTCAGTTGTAGCAGAATAGTATGCCATCATCCAAACCATTTGCACATGCCTCATGGCCCTTTATTCCCCTCCCAAGCCCAAACGCTCAACCCATCGACACCTTTGATCAGACTTGTCGACAAATGGAATTAGTGTGGGAAGGAGGATGCGTCAAGATTGTTCAGAGAAGGAGAGCACTACCGTTCAAGGTTCAGCACTGCAGGGCATATATACAAGTGATCAGCTATTCACATATTCTAAACAAAACCGTAAGTAAATTTTGTGCGTCGAAGATTTCAATGTTCTATATATTTCCCTCTCATATATGTTCCATACATGCAAGCTAATAGTAGGTTAGCCATAAAAAGAAGTGAATAGAACTAGCATTGATGTGTACGATCTTTGCTCTATATTTAGTGTCAAAACTCTAAGAACCCATATGGATTTCTTCCGTGGATACGAAATATCTTATTTGAGTAAATCTAGTAAAATCCTCGATTCCACGACTCGATACTATGACTCGATTCTATCTAAGGAAAATCGATCCGACTCCGAATCCCGACTCTGACTACCTTGATACATAGTTGATCATCATACTACATCATAAATAGTTGTTCATCATACTACATCATAGTACTACACAAGAGGGATCTGCGGGCCGTGCAGTGTACCCGAGCCTAGGCTATCAAAATCAACGGGTGCAACGGCGACGACGTGCCAGAGGAGCCTGTGGTGCTCAGTCCTCATCGGAGTCGAGGTTGATCCAGACCTTGGCCTTCTCGGCCTTCATGACGCGCAGGTCCGCCTCCTTGGACGCGTGCGAGCCGGAGGAGGCGCGGCGGCCGACCGCGAGTTCGCACTCGTACTCGTCGAGCTCATGGTGTTCGAACGCCGGCGGCGGCCGGCTCCCATAGTTGAGCCACTTCCGCCCCCCCCCCCCCCCCTGCTTGCGTGCGGCGTCGACGATGCGGCAGCGCTCTGCATCATCCCCACCACTTCCGTAGCCGTCCATGGGTCGGGAAGGGTCGCTAGGTCTTCTTTTAGGCTTGCCGGAGGTGAGAAATTAGGGCGGAGGGGGAGGGAAATCGCGGCGGAGCGGCGGTGGCAGCGGATAGGGTTTGACCCGTATCCGAGCGGTGGAGAGGGTCTTTTTCGGGGCCACGGTAAACTTTTCACGGGCCGGGCGCGGGATACGGAGTCTGTTCTGACAAGAAAAACGGGCCGCCGAAATTATACAGCTTCGGCCCTTTTAGGGGGGTCTACTAGAGATGCTCTAACCGACGCAAAGAAAAATTTCAGGTACCTGGTGTTTAGCAGATGTGTGAAATTATCTTCGTCGGCACAACCAATGGTGCTGGATTAACTAATTATTATACAGCGAGCTGAACGTACGTGTTCATCCGTGCCAACGAGCCAGTATGACAAACCAGAGTACGAAAGATATAATAGACACATGGAATCAAAACCATATACAACTCCTATATGTGTCTCCCGTGACCGTGATGATAGGGTTACGCTAGCTCGTAGCGCTGTCATGCCAGATATATTCCTTTGTCCGATGCTATGCTCCAGATTATTATGCCTACACTTGTAAACCCATCAAATATTTATATGCACACAGCAGACAACATGCATATAAGAGTACTCTTCTTGGAAACTAATGGAAAGTCTCCTGGCGCAGCTCTCAGGTTTTTGTTCATTAGCGAAGAGATTAAGCTCCAATGATGGATGTTACACACGTAACATGCCAGTACAATACATGCACGTAAGTTTTGCAGATTACTACGGCAAGAGTCAAACTAATTAACTCGACTGATAATGACATGCATGCACTTGCACACTACAACCGGCCTACAAATACCACCTCAAATAACCCAAGAAAGCCATCCCAAGCTAGCGAAGCCTACAAGCTTAGCCACAGACCAGTAAGATCGATCAGTAGCAATGGCGCCCTCCAAGCTCGCCCTATTCCTCGCCCTGAACCTGGTCCTCCTTGCTGCCGCCCAGGGCTGCGGACCCTACTGCCCACCGGTCGTCCCTACCCCGCCGATCCTCCCACCGCCCGTGCCGTCGACCGGCGGGGGCAGCTGCTCGATCAACACGCTGAAGCTGGGCGTGTGCGCCAACGTGCTGAACCTGCTGAAGCTCAAGATCGGCGTGCCAGCGAACGAGGAGTGCTGCCCGCTCCTGGGCGGGCTCGCCGACCTCGACGCCGCCGTGTGCCTCTGCACCGCCATCAGGGCCAACATTCTCGGCATCCGGCTCAACGTGCCCATCGACCTGACCCTCCTCCTCAACCAGTGCGGCAAGAAGTGCCCCGCCGACTTCACCTGCCCCATCTGATCCATCCAACACCATCGATGAATATTACACATGCATTTTTTTTATTCGTAACTAGTTTGCATGTCATACGTATGCACCATACGTATATTTTATATGTTCCAGTTCCGGTACTATATGTTAGGTGTTTGCATGGGCTCCCTCGCTCGTGCATGCATGCTTGATAAGTTTGTGATTGATCACATGATCAGTGTATCTCGTTATGGTATCTAAATGCATGATTCATGTATTTGTAAAAGGATTGTTTGTGTATGAGGAATAAAAGGTTTGTCCAAATTGTGTTAACTTCACCCGCAAAAGAAAAGGGTTAACTTGACCCATGATATGCCAAGCTTGAAATGCATATTTATCGTGCATGCACGCATGCTTGCATCAATCATGATCAAATCCATATCTTTTCGAATGCATTAGCTACATCTTCTTTCTTTATTTTTTGCCTAAAATTATCTGTAATCAGATTATATAAGACGAAAAAACACGAACAACAGAAATCTTTGATAAAAGTAAAAGTTGCATTGAAGATTCTTGGTGTTGTCGTCTCGTCTCTAATGCCACCTTTTATCTTGATGTGTTAGCTGATTCATGAAGAACCATGCATGCGGGCATCATACTCATGAGTAATTCACATGCTATATGTACATCGTACGGTACACATAATTTCCAATTCATGTACATCTCCTATGTGCATGCATGCATGCTTAAGTTGGTTGCTACAATTCACCCATCCATGTATCTTGTTGTAGTATCTAAACGATTCACATGTCTAAAGTTGCGTGGAATTAAAAAAAATCAAGTTTTGTTAACTCGACGGTGTATATGGCAGCTAGTTGTGATTTTAAGCTTGTGATTGATCATTGTATCTAGTAATTATGGTATCTAAATGCATGACTCACATATTTGTAGAATGATATACATACTTGTATACTTGGGTGGAATAAAAAGTTTGTTCAACTTGTGTTAACTTGACCCGTGATATGTCATCTTCAATTGTATATTTATATGTATAGACACACATGGTTGCAACACTAATTATCAGATCCACATCTTTTCGCATGCATTAGCTATATCTTCTTTCATTTTGCCTAAATGATCCGTTATCAGAGTATGACACATTGAAAAGGTAAAATATACACAACCAACCGAAATCTTTGATAAAACTAAATGTTTACATCGAAGATTCTCGATATCCTTGTCTTTATTGCCACGTTTTTACATCTTGCTGTTCTAGCTGATTCATGAAAAACCATGGGTGCAAGCATCGTATCCGTTACTAAATTTGCATGCCATATGTACATGCACGGTACACAGAGTTTCTTGTTCGTGTATTAGTTGTCAATGCCTCCACGCGTGCTTAAGTTAGTTTCCTATCCTGCACTGATTGTGTGCATGTCATCCATCATTGTATCTTTGTTGATGTATCTAAATGATTCACATATTTATAAAAGGACATGTCGAATAATAAAATATACTATTTAAGTTGTGTTAACTCGACCCGTGATGCCCCAACTTGAGATGTATATTTATATCTACATTCACACCTAATTGCATTAATCATGATCAGATTCACATATTTTCACATGCATTAGCTTCATTTTCTTTATTTTTTTTCCTTTTTGACTAAATGATTTATAAGCAGTGTACACCATATCGAAGAAAAATTATTTTGACGATTCTCTATGCCATCGTCTCTAATGCCACCTTTCACATTGTTTTAGCTAATCCATGAAAACCATGCATACATGTATCTTACTAGTGGTTAATTCCCATGTCATATGTATACATGCAGTACACATAACTTCCAGTTAATATACATGACGCCAGTGCATGCATGCATGCCTAAGTTAGGGCATGAGCAATGGAAGCACCCATAGGGTATTGCTCCATCCTCTCCACCAAGATAAAGTACATTGAGCAGTATTATGAAATAAACACCCAATGCAATAGCTGCCTCACTAGCATGCCTACTCCATACCAGTGCATGCTCAACTTTCTTTGCTTTCCACCCCCCCCCCCCCCCCCACCTCCCTCTCGCCTTTTTGCTTCTTTGGTCAGGGAGGAGCCGGCCTCCTCTGCAGGCAGCACGATCGAGCTGTTTTGGACCACCCGAGCCTTGGTGGATAGGTGGAGCAGTTGTCCACGGTGGCGCGTTGGCCTTGCCCTTAGTTTCCTATCCTACACTCACTATGTATAGATCATCATCTTTGTATCTGTTGTATAGTATCTAAACGTTCACAAGTCTATAAAGGACACACTGAACAATAAAAATATTCAAGTTGTGTTAACTTGACCCGTGATATGCCAGCTTGAGTTGTTACTACTATATTTATATGAACAAGCATGCATGATTGCATCAATCATGATCAGATCCACATCTTTTCGAATACCTTAGCTACATTTATTCTTTCTTTATTGCCTAAACAATTAGTAATCAAAGTACATCAGATCAAAGAAAAAATATACACGTACATCGAAAATTCTCAATGTCATTGTCTCTAATGCCACTTTTACTTCTTGACGTTCTAGTTGATCCATGAAAAGACATGGACGAATGCATCATACTCATGATTAATTTGCATGCCAAATGTATACGCCCTCCCTCGGTGCATGCATGCATGGTTAAGTTAGTTTCATATCTTATGTTGACTATGTACAGGTCATCCATTTTATTTAGTTGTGTTGCCTAAAAAATTCACATAATTTTTAAAGGACATGTGAAATAATAATAAATTATTCAAGTTGTGTTTTTTTTAACAAAAGAGGGGGTTTCCCTCCAATTTCATTAAAGAAACCATCAAACGAGACCAAATTCCAGGTTTAGTTTTTCAAGTTGTGTAACTCAACCCATGATATATATGGCAGCTAATTGTGTTGCGTGTACGCAAGCATGATTGCATGAATCATGCTCGGATCAACATATTTGTTTCATTCATTGGTACATCTTCTTTCTCGTCATCTACACGCTCCTTTTTTTTACCACCTCCATCATTTTATTTCATTTTTTATAGCAGCGCCGAGATGGGTTGTACATATGTACAGTTCTTGGCAGTTAATACATATGTATCCACCACCAGGCACCGGGGAGCCATGCTACGAACGGGGCCTTGTGGATTTGGTCTTGCTAACTGACATGACAGTATCTAATTGGAAAGCATTGGAGGCCCGCACAGTGAAATTAGGGTAGGAAGTGGCGGGAGTAGACACATACGTTTGTAGGTTTCAACCCCGTATGTATCGTGCATAGTTTTAACATTACTGGGCGATCCATGAATGATTTTTTATCGACAAAATGAACCGTCAAAAAGGTAGATTCAATGATGGTCAGTCCATATATAACGTACTTCAGCGATCCATGAACTGAACTCTAAATATATTTTGTTGTGAACATGCATGCATACGGGCAGTGCGAGTAAATTCTACTTTGAACCCGCAGACAGTAATAATTAGTGCGGTGTGAGCAAATTCTACTGTGAACCTGCAAAGAATAGTAATTATGACTGTGACACTTTGGACAAGACTTTGGTTATTGCATATTCATCGAAGCAGATTTTAGATTCATAATTTGACATTATACCAGATTACAAGGTTCATTGACAACCATGTCGGGTGCCATTGTTCATGCTAAAATATAGTTCAAGTCTCCAAAAGTAAAATGTGCTTCTTCACAAATATACTTGGTTCAAAATGAAATTATTGTACTCTCAAACACCTTCAGCATAATACGCTCAATGCCCAACCCAACTATGGGGCTGCTCCATGTGAACATAGCACCCCTCTTACACTTTCATCTTTAATTGGTGTAAAGGGGTTAACCCGGAGGGGCTATGTTTGGAATACAAAGGTATAGATGCTGGTCAAACAATCTAGACACTCTCCATTTGGGACTATTCCTCCATCACACAACTACTCTTGAGCCACATAGGCCTCCATTAACGAATCGTGTATCGCATGTATCCATATATATATATTAAAGTATCTATAGCTACTCATCCCGCTCTAAATATGCACATCTATGCATATTTATTGATCTCAAGCATTCATTGTGTTTTGTTAGCACAAATAAATCCTCTTTTTGCGACAAAGTAAATCCTTTTCCGACAAACAAAGTATTTAACTTCCATAAGTTCCCAGGGGCTTCCTCCTTTTAAATTGCTACAAAACTGATGTCAAGTATCCACACTTTTCTTTTTTACAAAATCCTATACGTTTATCCGGTCTTAAGTAGCCATGACATCCTAATCATGCTTTGTTGTCCCTATAACCATCGTGGAAAACGAACTGTTGCGTAGCTGCTGATCCTAAAGAAGAAAATCGGTTCCTGTAAGGTCATTCACGCTTCATCCTTCTACCAAAATATTGATCGAATACTCTAGTCGGACCTCAGGCTGTCAACTCTCTAGTTATGGTCAAAGGCTGGGAATGATATCTTTTTGTAGCTAGCGAAATGCAGGCAAGCGATATGTCTCAATGTTTGTAACTATATGTGAAATCCAGCCAGTGTGTGAGAGAAAGTTTTGGATGCATCCACATTACTATATCTTAGTACATCCATCACATGTACAGCGAGCTAGGAAACCCTATGGAATGACGTGCATATATAGATATGCTTCTTGCTAAGTGGCAACCCTGCCGACATGGAAAAATATATCCATGTGAACACATGACTGATCACACAAAATTACAAGGAAATAGAATAACCAGACCAGTAATATATTTCAGAATATCAACACCGCATGTACTTCACAGATTAATTACATGGTCGATCAACTTGCATGTCCCACGGCAATGATGCACCTAGGATCATAGCAGTGGGGTGCCAAATAGCCTTTCTTAACCTAAATATCATCTTAATTTTAACAAATAGTTCTAAATAGCATAGAGTTGTTAGACAATTAGAGTCAAGCATATAGTACTATATACTAGTTTGCATGTTTAGAAGGGTGACACACCGGCGGCACCTCTAGATCTGTCCCTGTTCCATGGTTGGAGGTAAATGGCAAGCTTTTTTGTGAAAAGGAGGATACAACCCCAAGCCTCTGCATCATGGTGATGCATACAACTACTTTTATTAAAGTTGATGCAAAGCAACGAGGTCAACGTCATCAATAAGTGGAGTACATAATATAAGCAACTATATGACATAATCATTATGGGCCAATAGCTCCTGTGCGACGTCTTTGATGTGAATTGGAAAGAGTGCGACGTTGTTGGAATGAATGGCTGTGATACGACACATTTGAGCGTGTAAATAGCCCACGGCCACAATGGGTGTTAAATGTGGTTAAATTGGTCGCCAACCAAGCCCGTTTATGTTAGGACATGTGGGTCCAACTTAATTGCTCCTCAAAACAGCTGACGTGCCCTGCTGCCCGACCGTGCCGGGCCCGCCACTCTGCCCCCCCCCCCCCTCTTCTCCGGTGGCGGTGGATCTTGCGTTCTCGGTGGCGGCGGTGGAGCCCTCGTGTCAACGGCTGCGGAGCCTTCGTCCTCAGAAAATGGTGAGTGAGAACCCTAGTCGCCCTCCCGTTCCTCTCTCGGGCCCGTAGATCTCAGCTCGTTTCCTCTGTTTTCGCTTGTTGAATCAATAGGTTGTGAGGGGAGCCCGTGGGCATATTGAGATGGAGCCGCCAGATTCAACTTCGAATAGGTAATACGCCTCTCTCCGTTCATATTTTGCATGCAATTAGGGCCTCGTCTGCTCTTTGTCACGGGCTCACACTGTCCGCCACTGACAGAGGGGATGCTGCCGCTCGAACCTTCGAATTGACGGTCAATTTCTTTCCATCAAAGGCAAAATTAGTTGACGGTAGCATTCAGAACATTGAGAGAGACACAATTGTTAAATGGGAGGTTGAGTTTACAAAGATTGATCCACAAGTTCTACAGAACATGCGAGAGAAGGCAGTGAAGAAATGGGTGGTAAAAATTGGGAAGAATATTGTTTGGGGTCCAGAGCAAGAAGTATCACTGTTGCAGTTTGATGATTGGAAATGAGAGTATGTGAGAATAGAAGATGGTGAACAGATTGTTGAAGAAATCGATCGGCAAAACGGCTGGACAAGCAAACGGGCTAATTTTTTTGCTGAGCTCGTTGATCTGAATATTTTTTTGAAGGTTGGATATGTGCCATCACAATTGGCTGTGTAGATGGTAGATGATGATTGGGCTACACAGAGGCCATTGATTCCCATGTGTACTGAACTTACAGTAATACCCGAAGAGGGACAGGTGACTGGAATTGAAACTGAAACTGCAGCAATTGTTGATTGGAATGTAGTTGAATTAGATGAGCCTACTGATTTGGTCATTGCACCAATGCCTGACATTGAGATGGCCAAACTTTTTGGCATTCCAGTCGATGACAGAGATAAGCAGGAGAGGGGCGAATCTAGTTTGCCTGCTAATGTTGATGAAGATGTAGATGGACAGTTGATGGAACAAGCTGCAGATGAAGTAGATGATGCACATGATGATGAGCTGGTGCATGTGTATGACAAAGAAAACCCTGTCATGGAAGTAGGCAAGTTGTTCCCAAGCATGAATGAGTTTAGGATGTGTTTCAAGACTTATGCAGTGAAACATGAGTTTGATGCCAAGACTGTTTGGACTGATAGAAAGAAGTTTTATGCGAGGTGCAGAGGATTTGATGGTAGTGTCAAGCCTTGCAAGTGGTACATATCTGCTAGACTGCAACCTGATGGAAGTACTGTCAGGGTTAACCAAATCCCCAATCAACATACTTGTATTACAAGTTCACAGAGAGTATCAACCATGACATCACAACTTTGAGTTGTAGAAAATATCACCCCAATTTTAGCCAAAACACCAAACACTACTACCAAGAAACTCAAAGTAGACTTGGAAAAGATTTACCCCATTAAACTGAAATATACCACAGTGTGGAAGGCAAAACAAAGGGCAATGAAAAATTTATATGGTGATTGGGCAAATACATTTAGGATGCTTTACAACTTCAAAGCAGAGGTGGAAAAGAGGTCACCTGGCAGTGTTGTGGAGATAGATACTGAGGTATCAGCCAAAGGTCAAGTCAAGTTCTCCAAGTTTTTTATGGCTTTGAAGCCTTGCATCGATGGCTTCAAAGCAGGGTGACGTCCATATTTGAGCATAGACTCATCATTCTTGACAAGCAAGTGGAATGGTTAGTTGGCAGCATGCAATGCTGTAGATGGACACAACTGGATGTTTCCTATTGTTGTTGGCTTGTTTCAGTCAGAAACAGAGGCTTCATGGACATGGTTCATGATCCAGTTGAAAAGATGCCTAGGGCCAGTGTCACCTTTGGCTATACACATAGATGCATGTAAGGGGCTGGAAAATTCAGTGAAAAATGTTTTCCCACATGTTGAGCAGAGGGAGTGCTTTGGTCACTTGTGGATGAATTTGATCAAAAAATTTAGAGAAGAATTTGGGCGCATGTGGCCAGCAGCAAGATCTTACACTAGACAGACACGCAAATATCATCTTGATAAGATAATGGCATCATGCGATGAGTTTGGTCCATGGATGAACACCTACCATTCTTTGTTATGGTACAGATCAGCATTCAACACTGCCATCAAGTGTGACCACATTAACAACAATTTGGCAGAGAGTTTCAACAACAAGGTGAATGAGTTAAAAGATTTGCCTGTGCATGACATGGTTGACCAAATCAGGATCATGCTCATGCGGATGTGGGAATTGAGAAGAAGGATAGGTGATTGTCTGCAAGGTCATAAGCTTCCAGCAGTGGCACAACAGGTGGTCAATAGGAGCAGATGTCTTTCACATTTATTTGTTGAAAAATCTTCACCTTGGGGTGCTGAAGTTAGAGATAACAAAACTGGAAGGAGACATGTTGTTAAGACTGAATTGCATGATTGCACTTGCCTCGAGTGGCAGCACACTAGTAAACCATGTGAGCATGCCATTCTTTTCTTAGCATCCCAACCGAAGATAAACATGCACCCATATTTGCATGAATATTATTCGGTAGCAAGATTCAAAGCTGCATATGCTACTCCAATTCCAGCACTTACAGATCAGTCTCAGTGGCCTGAAGTGGAGACTGAATTTTCCATGTGTCCCCCCTTGACGAAAAGAAAGGCTGGCAGGCCTAAACAGAGTAGATTCAAGGCATGGTTTGAGAAATGCGGGAGTAGTAAGAAGGGAAAGAAAGATGGAAAGCCAAAAAAGGGCCCAAAAAGGTAACAAAAACATATGCAAGTTGTGCCAGGAACTTGGGCACAGAGTGGGATCTGGGATCTGTCAAATGTCGTTACACTCCTGATAAGCCAAAGTATGTTCTTGTTTATTTGTCTGTGTTTTGATTTGGTGTTTTTTCCAATTACTACATCTATAACAATTTCCAATGGCCGGGAGGAAGCGAGCAAGTCAACCCCTTGTTGTTGAACAGTGTTGTCCAACAAAAAAAGCAAGAGTCAATGGTTGTAGAAAGAAGAGAAGTCTGCCTGAGCCTAAGCAGACTGAAGAAAATCCTGCTGCAGACAACATTCAGACTGAAGAAACTGATGTGGAGGTGCACACCGAAGAAACTGAAATTGCAGTCAACATTCACACTGAAGAAACTGCTCTCGAGGTTGAAACTGAAACTGAGTGTGTCGAGGTTCGGACTGAAGAAACCCAGAAACCCATGTTGAGGTACGCACCGAAGAAACTGAAACTGCTGTCAACATTCAGACTGAAGACACTGATCTCGAGGGTGTTGGCGAGGTGTTGGAAAGACCAGTGAAGAAAACCAAGATGATCAGTGAACTTGTGTGTGTAGTAGAACCAAAAACAAGAAGTGCTAAGGCGAAGAAGGGCACATGACGTGGTAGGGAGAGGTAGAACAGAGAACAGTTTGAAAATTTGTGTCATGTAATAATATTTGTAACTTGGTGCGCACTGGTAGTCACTATGTATCCCCGTATTTCTATTCGAACTTGTTTGTTGGTACCTTGTCTAAACCAGCCAAATAAAATAATAGATGATATTTGTGTCATTGTTTTAAATTCAAATTTGGGCTCAAATTTGAATTAGGGATGGGGTATTAATGTTTTAATGCTATCTAAAGTACCTCAACTGAAATATGTTTGCTTGTTGATCAATCCGAGCCCTTTTGGTAAGTTCAACTCATAGTCATGAAAAGTGTGTTTCAAATGACCTCCGAAGGTAGGGTAAACGGCCTCATATTTAAGCAAGTTTTTTTGGCACCTTGTCTAAACCAGCCAAATAATTTTTCTACACATCTATTCTACATATATAGTGTAAATCTAATGTCTTACTATTTATTGAATTAATATTCTATTATTTTCTTTTCTTTTTGAAAAAACAAGGTTTAATAGAATATTATATATGAAACAAGTTTAAAACATGAAAATGAGAAAAGTAAGTTAAGATCTTTCTTAGTCAATCCAAAATGAAGTTTTGGTGAGGTTTTCACACTTTTCATTTTCAAAACCCCACCTACTCTCGGGTGCCCACTACTCTCTCCCTTGAACTCCATACTACATTGTTCGAGGAATGACAATTTAGTGAAGGAATTTTCGTAAAATTGTATGTAAACCATATTTATATTTTTCCTCGTTACTATACGACATAATAAGACTATGTGCGCAAGTTTTATATATTTTTGATTTTTTTTTGAATTAGTTATGCTCCACCCTAATCAGTCAAAGCCCCTCAAAACACCTCTCAAAACCCCTCAAAACCCCGCACACTACCAGGTTGTTGATCGTTGTGCATGGACGGTTGAGATCAGGCGCTAGGGTTAGCTACAGTGTGCATCGATCTGCATGAGACGCGCTGATTGGTTGAATCAGTGTGCATCGATCCGCATGAGACGCGCTGATTGGTTGAATCAGTGGGGTTTGGATCAGCCTCTCTCGTTGGGGCATCAGGACCGTTCATTTGAATCCAACGGCACGAGTTGACGTGGTGCATGGACCAAGCCTACGCAAAGCCCTTTCCATCGTTGCATGTGTGCCTGTGCCTACCCGCAGCATGCATGCCCACCCGCAGAACTGCGCCCGTGTGTTGCATGCATGCCCACCCTCGACGTAGCCCTGCTCCGCCACCCCTATCGACGCAGTAAGCTATCGCATGCCTACCATTAGCACCGATGCAGCGTCGCATCAAAGCATGCACCCGGCCACAATGCAGCAGCAGCCAGACCTTGATGAAGACAACCAAAAATCCAACAATGCATGGCATGGGGTGCATGGCGTGCTCCTCTTTGAACGACACAACACTGGCATGATTATCGATGCAGTTCAAATGGTGTGATGCCCGTTACAAGATGGGCAAAAGAAGGCGTACATTATTGTCACATCTTCCATCGACCGAATGTTGCCCTCTAGCCAGGCCCTAGCAAGATGGGCAAATTAATGGGCTACGGCATGCATGCACGGGCGGCACACGCAGAGAACCCGGGGCAGGCGTGTCCCCTTGACCCACGACGGCACAGACGCGTGCGTGAGCCCGTCCCCTTGACCCGCGACCGGTGGCACAGAAGCGTCGCAGCCCGTTTCCCACGCTCATGTACACACTTTCATGAGGCGACACCAAACGCCGCCCACCCATTAATTCTAGGGTTTCTGCGGGGTGAAACCACGTCGCACTTGGGCTATTTAAGCCGGGCACTATCGTCTTCCTCTCCCTCCTCATCCATCATACCCCATCCTATGCCTCCTCTGCCCTCCTTCTTCCTTCTTCTCCATCAAACCCGATCGAGCCCTCGAGCCACCCCGCCACCATGCAGTACAACGCCCCCACCTACCGCTTCCCCCCAACCGTGCCGGAAAGGCTCTACCCGGCCGGAGTGTATGTAGAGAGAACCCTTAGGGTGTGGGCGATCTCGAGGTGGAGGGGCGCAAGGGAGTTAACGGAGTTCTTCCTTGCGGCCGGCTTCCGCCACCTCCCCCGCGGCTCTCCTCGGATGTACCATCTTGAGGAGGTCAACCACAACGGCATTGTGGTCGGGCTCCTCACCATGTTCACTAACCCTTTTGATGCTTTGCACCTCCTCGGGCGAGCGTATTGGGTTGGTTGTGAGTTCATAGCT
This sequence comes from Triticum timopheevii, assembly GCA_963921465.1. Taxonomy (NCBI): domain Eukaryota; kingdom Viridiplantae; phylum Streptophyta; class Magnoliopsida; order Poales; family Poaceae; genus Triticum; species Triticum timopheevii. The sequence continues at coordinate 605,111,528 of OY997274.1, read as the reverse complement.
TTCACCACCTACAATATCTTCACCGACTTCAACAGCGTCTTCCCCAACAACGGCGTTATGCACACGCTCCCGTACCCCATCAACAACGGGAAGGAGTGAAGGGCGGCGCCCGGAGGAGCGAGGTGGCGTTGTTCACCTGGAGGAGGAAGAGAAGAAGAACCCGAAGAAGAACCCGCGTTTGGTGCCCCCGATCCATCTAGCTTGCTATATATCTATCGTATTAGTTTTTTTAAGTTGTAATCGTTATGCGACTATTTTTAAGTTGTATTAGTATTTTAAGTTGTAAGGCTATCATGGAGTTGTAAGACTATCGTGGAACTATGTGTTGCAATCGTTATGCTACTATATATATTATATATTGTGTGTTTCATGCTATTATTTCATTATTTGTAGATTGCTATGGGTTGTTCTTGCTTATTATTCGTGTATTGATATGGGTTGCTACGAGCCCGGGTTGCTACACCCCAATCACCACACACACCATCTTCAAAATATTGGCCAAACCATGGACATGCAACTAGGAGCCCCATGCAAACCCACTATGGACATGCAACTAGGAAATGCAAACTAATTTACTTCATGCAAGCATGCAACTCATTTAGTTCATGGAACCGTAGACATGCATAAAAACAATTAACATTTAGTTTTAGTGCATCAAAAAATGATCCATCACAAAATTTAGTGCAAGAAAAAGGCCAAAGTAAAAACAAGTAACATTTTATTTGCCGAAGTTAGAGGTGGGCTGGTGCCCCTATGAGGGTGGGCTGGTCTCTATTTTGGGCATGGTTATTTTCTCAGGGCCCATTTCTCACGGCCCAACATCTATTCGGCAGCCCAGCTTTGTTTTTTAATAGAAACTGAATTTGGGTGTGTACTCTGTTAACTGAAGAACAAAACCAGAGGAAACAGAGCATGAACACTGAATAGGGCCCCTGAGCAAATATCATCTTGATAAGATAATGGCATCATGCGATTTGGTCCATGGCTGAACACCTACCATTCTTTGTTATGGTACAGGTCAGCATTCAACACTGCCATCAAGTGTGACCACATTAACAACAATTTGGCAGAGAGTTTCAACAACAAGGTGAAGGAGTTAAAAGATTTGCCTGTGCACGACATGGTTGACCAAATCAGGATCATGCTCATGCGGATGTGGGAATTGAGAAGAAGGATAGGTGATTGTCTGCAAGGTGATAAGCTTCCAGCAGTGGTACAACAGGTGGTCAATAGGAGCAGATGTCTTTCACATTTATTTGTTGAAAAATCTTCACCTTGGGGTGCTGAAGTTAGAGATAACAAAACTGGAAGGAGACATGTTGTTAACACTGAATTGCATGATTGCACTTGCCTCGAGTGGCAACACACTAGTAAACCATGTGAGCATGCCATTCTTTTCTTAGCATCCCAACCGAAGATAAACATGCACCCATATTTGCATGAATATTATTCGGTAGCAAGATTCAAAGCTGCATATGCTACTCCAATTCCAGCACTTATAGATCAGTCTCAGTGGCCTGAAGTGGAGATTGAATTTTCCATGTGTCCCCCCTTGACGGAAAGAAAGGCTGGCAGGCCTAAACAGAGTAGATTCAAGGCATGGTTTGAGAAAGGTGGGAGTAGTAAGAAGGGAAAGAAAGATGGAAAGCCAAAAAAGGCCCAAAAAGGTAACAAAAACATATGCAAGTTGTGCCAGGAACTTGGGCACAGAGTGGGATCTGGGATCTGTCAAATGTCGTTACACTCCTGATAAGCCAAAGTATGTTCTTGTTTATTTGTCTGTGTTTTGATTTGGTATTTTTTTTCCAACTACTACATCTATAACAATTTCCAATGGCCGGGAGGAAGCGAGCAAGTCAACCCCTTGTTGTTGAACAGTGTTGTCCAACAAAAAAAGCAAGAGTCAACGGTTGTAGAAAGAAGAGAAAAAAGTGTGCCTGAGCTTGAGCAGACTGAAGAAAATCCTGCTGCAGACAACATTCAGACTGAAGAAACTGATGTGGAGGTGCACACCGAAGAAACCGAAATTGCAGTCAACATTCGCACTGAAGAAACTGCTCTCGAGGTTGAAACTGAACCTGAGTGTGTCGAGGTTCAGACTGAAGAAACCTAGAAACCCATGTTGAGGTATGCACCGAAGAAAATGAAACTGCTGTCAACATTCAGACTGAAGACACTGATCTCGAGGGTGTTGGCGAGGTGTTGGAAAGACCAATGAAGAAAACCAAGATGATCAGTGAACTTTTGTGTGTAGCAGAACCAAAAACAAGAAGTGCTAAGGCGAAGAAGGGCACATGACGTGGTAGGAAGAGGTAGAACAGAGAACAGTTTGAAAATTTGTGTCATGTAATAATATTTGTAACTTGGTGCGTACTGGTAGTCACTATGTATCCTCGTATTTCTATTCGAACTTGTTTGTTGGTACCTTGTCTAAACCAGCCAAATAAAATAATAGATGATATTTGTGTCATTGTTTTAAATTCAAATTTGAATTCAAATTTGAGCTCAAATTTGAATTAGGGATGGGGTATTGATGTTTTAATGCTATCTAAAGTACCTCAACTGAAATATGTTTGCTTGTTGATCAATCCGAGCCCTTTTGGTAAGTTCAACTCATAGTCATGAAAAGTGTGTTTCAAATGACCTCCAAAGGTAGGGTAAACGGCCTCATATTTAAGCAAGTTTTTTTGGCACCTTGTCTAAACCAGCCAAATAATTTTTCTACACATCTATTCTACCTATATAGTGTAAATCTAAAGTCTTACTATTTACTGAATTAATATTCTATTATTTTCTTTTCTTTTTGAAAAAACAAGGTTTAATAGAAAATTATATATGAAACAAGTTTAAAACATGAAAATGAGAAAAGTAAGTTAAGATCTTTCTTAGTCAATCCAAAATGAAGTTTTGGTGAGGTTTTCACACTTTTCATTTTCAAAACCCCACCTACTCTCGGGTGCCCACTACTCTCTCCCTTGAACTCCATACTACATTGTTCGAGGAATGACAATTTAGTGAAGGAATTTTTGTAAAATTGTATGTAAACCATATTTATATTTTTTCCTCGTTACTATACGACATAATAAGACTATGTGCGCAAGTTTTATATTTTTTTGATTTTTTTTTGAATTAGTTATGCTCCACCCTAATCAGTTAAAGCCCCGCAAAACCCCTCAAAACCCCGCACACTACCAGGTTGTTGATCGTTGTGCATGGACGGTTGAGATCAGGTGCTAGGGTTAGCTACAGTGTGCATCGATCCGCATGAGACGCGCTGATTAGTTGAATCAGTGTGCATCGATCCGCATGAGACGCGCTGATTGGTTGAATCAGTGGGGTTTGGATCAGCCTCTCTCGTTGGGGCATCAGGACCGTTCATTTGAATCCAACGGCACGAGTTGACGTGGTGCATGGACCAAGCCTACGCAAAGCCCTTTCCATCGTTGCATGCGTGCCCGTGCCTACCCGCAGCATGCATGCCCACCCGCAGAACTGCGCCCGTGTGTTGCATGCATGCCCGCCCTCGACGTAGCCCTGCTCCGCCACCCCTATCGACGCAGTAAGTTGTCGCATGCCTACCATTAGCACCGATGCAGCGTCGCATCAAAGCATGCACCCGGCCACAATGCAGCAGCAGCCAGACCCTGATGAAGACAACCAAAAATCCAACGGTGCATGGCGTGCAGTGCATGGCGTGCTCCTCTTTGAACGACACAACACTGGCATGATTATCGATGCAGTTCAAACGGTGTGATGCCCGTTACAAGATGGGCAAAAGAAGGCGTCCATTATTGTCACATCTCCCATCGACCGAATGTTGCCCTCTAGCCAGGCCTAGCAAGATGGGCAAATTAATGGGCTACGGCATGCATGCACGGGCGGCACACGCTATGGGTTGTTCTTGCTTATTATTTGTGTATTGCTATGGGTTGCTACGAGCCCGGGTTGCTACACCCCAATCACCACACACACCATCTTCAAAATATTGGCCAAACCATGGACATGCAACTAGGAGCCCCATGCAAACCCACTATGGACATGCAACTAGGAAATGCAAACTAATTTACTTCATGCAAGCATGCAACTCATTTAGTTCATGGAACCGTAGACATGCATAAAAACAATTAACATTTAGTTTTAGTGCATCAAAAAATGATCCATCACAAAATTTAGTGCAAGAAAAAGGCCAAAGTAAAAACAAGTAACATTTTATTTGCCAAAGTTAGAGGTGGGCTAGTGCCCCTATGCGGGTGGGCTGGTCTCTATTTTGGGCATGGTTATTTTCTCAGGGCCCATTTTCTCATGGCCCAACATCTATTCGGCAGCCCAGCTTTGTTTTTTAATAGAAACTGAATTTGGGTGTGTACTCTGTTAACTGAAGAACAAAAACAGAGGAAACAGAGCATGAACACTGAATAGGGCCCCTGAGAATATCATTACAATAATTCAAGCAAGTTTTGCTTCACACAAATTCAAATTCATCTAACAAATGATCCCTGGCTAACTCAAACTACTGGGCACCCCTGAAACTAGCTGACTAACTAACTGAAACTCGGACAAATTCTAGCGATTGATGAACATCAAGTAAAATAAACCCATAGCAATGACACAACCATAAAATGCTCCAGCCATATTATTTGCTTGCTGCTTCAAATCGATCAGATGCTTTAGTTGCTTGCCGATTTTCTTCAATTCACACTTCAGTTCTGCACTGTGCATCATCGGATCGGCTCTGTCCGCCAAATTGGGGGCTTGTTCCACGGCAAGCCGCCTCCAAAAATTGAGCTCTTGGGTTAGGGTTGATCCCTCCAATTTCAACCTTTCAACATAGTCATCGAGCCACTCAAAACGCCCACATTTCTTCAGAACCTGAAAAACAGGGGCCGGCGGCACATGAATCCTAGATCCACCACCCAGATACACCGCCCTAATTCGAGGAAAAAAGAAAGAAATCGGGAGAAATTAGACCATAGGATTGGTCAAGAACACAGATCCAACCTGCCCCGGCTGTGGCTTGCTCAAACATTTCGCAAACTCGCGCCCACGGTTGCCATTTTCTTCCCTCACACAAGTCAAACGCTTGAGAGGCTCCATGCGCGGGCAATCGGGGCATCTTGTCAAGGTAATGGACCGTACTGCATCCATGATTGGTGGGTGGCCGAAGTCGAGCTAGACATCACTCGCCAGCGGCGCGCTTCGTTGCCGGAGCAGAGGAAGAAGAAGGTGGGAAAGGAAAGGGGAAGGGCAAGCAATGGAGGGGGGGCAGGCTGGCTCGGGCTCGTGGCTGTCTCGGGTCGGGGCACGCTGATGAGCACGGGCATGCTTGTGTGGATAAGTTGTTGGTCCCACCCGCATGCGAGTAACTGGTGGGTCCCGTGTGTCATAACTCAAATCGCTAACCCCTCGTGTTTTTCATTTCACGGTTAAACAAAGCCGTGTCGCATTGGAGCTATGGTTGGCTTCGAAGACGTCGCATCACAGCCATTCATTCCAACAACATCGCACTCCTTTCAATTCGCATGAAAAACGTCGCACAGGAGCTATTGGCCCAATCATTATAAGATATTGTTTTTACACTTATGACTAGATCAACTTCTTCAGCAACTAACACCTTCAACAAGGGATCAATGCCCTCACGCCGATGTCGTCACGTCCAACAGAAGATGGCCAAAACAAGGATTTCCATCCTGGTGGCCAAGACCGGAAAATTAAGGCCAACACATGAGCAAGGAGACAACGTCTTCAACAAGATAATGATGCAAGTTCATCGCCGCTGAGTTTGGCCAGCAAAGGCAATAACAAGGATTTTCATGCCGGACATTAAGTGTGTTCCAAACACCATCATCACGATAGATCTTTCTACAGTCATGTCAAAAAAATAATTGTCTACATACACAAATCACAAAGGGTGAAACCGTCGGCAATGAGAAATGTCTAAGATCTTACCAGGGTTGACAATCACATTGTGGAGACCGGTTATCTTACCATGGTTGTTTCATTTCCTTCTTCTATTTCTGCTTTTTCTTCTCCTTCCTAGACCGAGGTCGTTGTTGGTGGATCTTCACTGAATTTTATTAACAAAACATGATGTCTGGACAGCCGAAGGAAGTCCTTCTAGTAGCAGAACTGTGGCATCCTTGAAACTGGAGTATGTAGTGACCCTCCTAGAACCACAAGGGAATTCACTCATCAAGTCAACCACCTCTGCGAGAATGATGTTAGGTCACAAAGCATTAGAGAATTTATTATCAAAAGAAAAGAACGTATTGGAGGAAGAATCATTCGTAGCAGGACACTTTCATGTTTCACTTGACCCCTGGGATACCAAAAAGAACTAGTGCTGCATCAAGATTATGACTTTACAAAACTATACCAACTAATACAATTAATACAAGGAAGATGAAGGCCTTAAATGAAAGGTATGGGGATCATACTTACACTTATGCTTAAAGCTGGTAAAGGAGCTCACTTAGCACATTGAACAAAAGCTACTATAATTCCAAGTGACGGGGGAAATAATTCTTTTCAAAAAGGAGGTTGAAACCCCCGGGCTCTACATCATGATAATGCACACCGCCATAGTGACGGGGCCATTGAACAGGTATTTCACATGATTGCGTACACAAGCAAACCAAGATCTGTAAAGAATCACTATCATTAATTTCTAAAGTATCATACATTTCAAAGACAAAAGGTGAGAACTGGGACAACTGATGGTGCATATGTATGTGCATGCACAAATGCAAAATATAGGGTAGTGCGTACACCCTTTTCAACGGTTGAGCTTGAAAAATAAATAAAAGCAATGATTTTCTTGTTGAGACTCTTAACGAAAACGGTACAAAATACGGAAAGATATTCATATGAACAAAGGTAATAACAATATTCTTCTCATTTTCATTTCAGACTGCCATGCCTAGAGTTTTGGGGCTTACGGGAATAAGGATCCAAAAAGGTACAAAAAGCGATGCAGCGCACTTGCGCTAAATCACTAGTTGAGGGGCACCCCTCGCAAAGGTCACGCCAACCTTCCCAGGGGCTGCCAAGTGACGCACTTGTCGCGAACTGTGAGTTTTTCCTTCTTCTTTTTGTAGATTCATTTTTCAAAATATTTATCTCTTGAAGCGTGCATCCAATTTCCGAACCGTGCATCCAAATCTCGAACTGTTTTCACCGTTGTATTCCTCGCATCGAGATCTTCGAAACTAGATCTCATATGTACTTTTTTCATGAGAAAATAGGTAGAAAAAACCGCAGCCATAGACACATTTTGTTTTCCTTTCTGAGAGGCATAGTGGTGCTTCTTGCAGAAGAAAATATGTGCATCCATGAGAAGCAAGTATGTGTCTCTCGTGAAACCAAAAAAAAACGCATGTTTTCCCCTTTCCGAGAGGCATAGATGTGCCTCTCGTGTAAGCAAATATGTGCCTCCATGAGAATCAAATATGTACCTCTCGTGAAAGCAAAGAAAGATGCATCTCGCAGAAGCAAACCTGTGCCTTCACAAGAAGCAAATATGTGGCTCTCGTGAAACAAAAAAATTCCCTTTCCGACAGGCACATGTATGCCTCTTGCGGAAGCAAATCTATGACTCTCATGGAAGCAACATGTTTTTTACGAGCAAAAAGAATCAAATATTTTTCTCCAAAATCTAGGGAAAACTAGGCGAAAACAAAAATGCTGAAAACCCCCAAAAAATTCATCTATACCCGAAAATGCGTCCAGAAAAATTAAAATCCCGATGGAGTGCCCAGCACGCGACTCATGGCGGCGGCTGAGAGCGCGTCGAGTGGCGCACTCTCATCCCACCAAAAATAAACCTTATGGGGCTCCGGCAAGGGGTACCCTTTAATTAGCTTCTCTCCTACTTGTGGCTCGGTACGTTGTTGAGTTGTTGACGGAATGCCTGTAGATGGCCATGAGACAGGGAGCCATACAGACCAAGCCCGGGCTGAGCTCGTTCGTTTCTCCCGACTTCTGGAGTAAATAGAAGTGTATGCAAGACCAGCCAATGCTAATGCCACACCGTTGGAGCTTTTCTTCCAAGGCCTCCACCTTTTGTATAGGTAGAGTGTGAGGTCATCGATGATTGACTTCAGCATATAGTTTTATTTTACTTTTTTCAAAAAGAGGTCGAAGCCCTTGGTCTCTGCATTTGAGCGTACATGTGATGCGGTGGTGGTCCATCATGCGGTCTGGTGGGCCATAATCATAGTATATTCTAGCAAGGGACGAATCGGCCGTAAATAATATTTAGTGAACATATCAAAGCGCTCGCTGCTAGTACCATAAGTGTGCAGCCCATCCGAAAACGACGATGCGTTCCTTGAAACCATGAAGCGGCCGTTTTGTCTGGGAACGGTTATCGGAACCTTCCACGCTGGTTTCGGAAAGCTTCCATTTGTTTCTCTACACTGATTACTTTTCTTTTCTTCAGTTTTTTTCTTTGTATCCTCACTAGTTTTTCTTTCTATTTTGTGTTGCTTTGTGTTTTCAACTAGTTTCCCGGATTTTTTCTGTTTTTGTTTTTTCTTTGTGATTCACTTGTTTTCAGCTCTAACTCCTTTTTTTGTTTTCTGTTGTGTTTCTCACTGGGTTTTTATTCAGTTGTCTTCTATTTTTCGTGAACCTTTTTTTGTATTTTGACGAACATTTTTTAATTCTTCAAGGATTTTTGAATTCGTGAACAGTTTTGGGAATTGGTGAACAACTTTTCATATTCTTGAACAATTTTTGTATTGCAATTTTTTTAAAATTCCCATCTTTTCAGATTTTTGCACAAATTTATAAATCCATGAACATTTTTCAATTTTGTGAGTGTTCACAAATTTATGAACATTTTTTGAATTCATGAACAGTTTTTGTTTCGCAAATAGTTTTCCAAAATTACGAACAGTTTTCTAATTCAAAAAAAATGAATTCATGGCATTCTATATTTGCATGATTTTTTTTTGAATTCACAAACGTTTTTAAACTCATGAATATATTACAGATATGCAAAATAAAATTATCCATGAATTTTTTTTGATTTACATGAACTTTTTTTATTTCATGAACAATTTTTTATTCTTGAACCTTTTATTTATTTCCTCAAAAAAATTCGGTTCACACACATTTTTTCAAATTTGTGAATATTTCGAATTCATGAATTCTATTTGATTTGAAAATATTTATAGCATAGAAAACTATAAAGAAAGAAAAGGTATAAAAGGCAAAAGAGAACCAAAATAAAATCCATACCTATAAGAGAAAAAGGAAAAAAATAGAAGGGAAAACCCCATGTGAATGAGGGGAACACCTATTTGGCATGTTTTTCATTCAATAGGCTGGGTGGGGTGCCGGTGCGTGGATTTGAGAACGAATCCAACTACTGGCGAAGGTCTCAAATTTGCATGATTTTTTGTGAATTCACAAACATTTTACAAGATTTGAAAAAATTTACAAGCTTCTGGAGGAGAATGCTGGTTTCGACAAGCATAGGAGTGGCTTCTACTAGGACACCGCGGACAATAAAGGAAATACAGGCTTGTTAAGTGGAAGCATATGTGCAAACCCAAGGATCTTGGGGATTCTATTATGCACAAGTGCCTAATTCTCGAATGCTGGTGGCGGATTCTTCGTTCTGATCTTGATGCCCTCTGGTTGTGTATTCTTAAAATTAAGTACTTCCCCTCTTCCCATCCACTTGTGGCGCATCCTACACGGGAAGGTGGCGCGCGCTGAGGGATGGTCGCACGACCTAGCCATGTGATAGCCTGGTGCCCCCTCGTCCCCCCTCTAGTACTTCTTTACTCCAGTAGTCTTTATTTATTTCGAAATAATTCTCCAAAAACTCCCACCCCATATTTTATGTTTGCCAGCTTCGTAAAGCTCTAAACCAAGGTGTGTTAGTCTCCCATGTTCTTCCTCATGATACTAACTAGTTTGTTGTTCCTATTGAAGTGCTCAACTATCCACAGAAGACCAAGGCCAACAGAGTGGTCGATCAAGTTTTGGTTCGATGGTCAGGTGACACACACCCGAGCGGACCTGGAAAGACCGAGACAAACTTCAGTCTCATTTTCCTTGTGCAGCGGCTTGGGTCAAGCCGCTACTCAAGAGGGAGAGGATGTTAGCGTCCCTAAGAACACTAGACCTCCGGGCTAGCAAGTTACGGAGCTTGACGAGGAAACGGTCCAAGGCCCAGCAAGAAGGACAAGAAGGACAAGGAAGCCCCACACCTACCTTCTTCTCTTGTTGCTCGGTGCGCACCAACTGGTCGACAAAATACCCAGCCAGGTTACAATGAGAAGGAAGAAGATTTCCACATGGGCGGGGACTAGTCAAAACCACGCCAAGTGAGCATGTGTTGAGTCAAGGGACTAAAGTAATCTGATTTTAGAATTTGGGGTACTAAGATTTGTTGGTTTTAAAGTTGAGGGATCATTTCTATACTTTTAAGAGAGTTAGGACTTAAGAGACATAAGATATACTTTTCTAGAAGAAAAAGAAAAAAGCAGTGGTGACGGCAGGAGCGAGGTTTCAGCCCGAGCCGGCCCTAGGAGGAACCAGGGGGTCTCTTTATTCACAGTAACTTTGTAGATGCAATTTTAGCCTGTAGGTTATACGTGAAATGAGATGGGAACACGGATGCTTTAGGTGTTGATCCATAGACTTCAATTCTTAATTTGTTTACGGGCCCTTATTCACATGAATGTATGCTAGCCATAATGGTGTTCTCTCGTACCAAAAAAAAGCTATAATGTGTAACTGTTTTGTTCAACTCAATCAATGGGCTCTATCTTACACCATGGCGTTGAAGCAGTATTAAAATTAGGACCGCATATATGTCAGGTATCTAGGAAAAAATCCGGATCAGTCAATTTTCCGAGCCGTTGGTTGGCACGATCGTGCCGCCACCTGCTAACCTTCTTCCCCTAACATCTTCCTCCCTCGGGCAGTGGTTTCTCCTCCTCCCACGTGAGCTACCCTGCCCTAACTGGCAGCCTCCGCTTCCGGCGGGCGGGCGCACCGCCCCGCCAGCACGACATCCCCTCAACCTCCCCCGACTGACATGCTGGAGGACCTCCATCCTCAACCTGCATCAGTCAAGTTTTGGGCTCGTTCCCGCTCGTCCTCGTCGTTGTCACACCTGACATCATCCCTGCCTTCGGCCTCGCACAAAACAGGATGTAAGAGCATCTCTAGCAGACCCCGTAAAAGTCGGACCCAGAAAACACGTTTACAGTTCGCTACAGATCAGATTTGCGGGCGAATTCGTGCGCTGCAGATCAGACCCCGTAGATGAAACTGTAAAATGAAAAAAAACATTCGTGGGAGAAACTTGCAGCGATACTCATCATACATAGTTGATCATCATACTACATCATAGATAGTTGTTCATCATACTACATCAAAGTACTACATAGGGGGGTCTGCGGGCCGTGCAGCGTACCCTAGCATAGGCTACCAAAACCGATGGGTGCGGCGGCGACTATGTGGCGGAGGAGCCGAAGGTGCTCAGTCCTCGTTGGAGTCGAGGTCGATCCAGACCTTGGCCTTCTCGGCCTTTTTGATGCGCAGGTCCGCCTCCTTGGACGCGTGCGAGCCGGAGGAGGCGCGGCGGAGGACCGCGAGTTCGCGCTCGTACTCGTCGAGCTCGTGCCGTTCGAAAGCCAGCGGCGGCCGGCTCCCATTGTTGAGCCACTTCCGCGCCCCCCGCTTGCATGTGGTATCGATGATGCGGCGACGCTCCGCGTCATCCCCGCCACTTCCGTAGCCGTCCATGGGCCGGGAAGGATCGCTAGGGCTTTTTTTAGGCTCGCCGGTGGTGAGAAATTAGGGCGGAGGGGAAGGGGAATCGCGGCGGAGCGGTGGCGGAGGCAGATAGGGTTTGACCCATATCCGAGCGGTGAAATCGCATAAATAGCAGTGGAGAGGGTCTTTTTCCGGACCACGGTAAACTTTTTATGGGCCGGGCGCGGGATACGGAGTCTGTTCTGACAAGAAAAACGGGCCGTCAAAATTATACGGGTTCGGCCCTTTTACGGGGTCTGCTAGAGATGCTCTAACAGACGCAAAGAAAAATTTCAGGTACCTGGTGTTTAGCAAATGTGTGAAATTATCTTCGTCGGCACAACCAATGGTGCTGGATTAACTAATTATTATACGGCGAGCAGAACGTACGTGTCCATCCGTGCCAACTAACCAGTATAACAAAGCAGAGTACGAAATATATAAAAGACACATGGAATCAAAACCATACAACTCCTATATGTGTCTCCCGTGACCCTGATGATCAGGGTTACGCTAGCTCGTAGCGCTGTCATGCCAGATATATTCCCTTGTCCCATGCTATGCTCGAGATTATTATGGCTACACTTGTAAACCCATCAAATATTTATATGCACACAGCAGACAACATGCATATAGGAGTACTCTTCTTGGAACTAAAGGAAAGTCTCCTGGCGCAGCTCTCGGGTTTTTGTTCATTAGCGAACAGATTAAGCTACAATGATGGATGTTACACACGTAACATGCCAGTGCAATAATAGTTGCACATAAGTTTTGCTAATTAGCTCGATTGATAATGACATGCATGCACTTGCACACTACAACCGGCCTATAAATACCACCTCAAACAACCCAACAAAACTATCCCAAGCTAGCAAAGCCTACAAGCTTAGCCACAGACCAGTAAGATCGATCAGTAGCAATGGCGCCCTCCAAGCTCGCCCTTTTCCTCGCCCTGAACCTGGTCCTCCTTGCTGCCGCCCAGGGCTGCGGACCCTACTGCCCACCGGTCGTCCCTACCCCGCCGATCCTCCCACCGCCCGTGCCGTCGACCGGCGGGGGCAGCTGCTCGATCAACACGCTGAAGCTGGGTGTGTGCGCCAACGTGCTGAACCTGCTGAAGCTCAAGATCGGCGTGCCGGCGAACGAGGAGAGTTGCCCGCTCCTGGGCGGGCTCGCCGACCTCGACGCCGCGGTGTGCCTCTGCACCGCCATCAAGGCCAACATTCTCGGCATCAAGCTAAACGTGCCCATCGACCTGACCCTCCTCCTCAACCAGTGCGGCAAGAAGTGCCCCTCCGACTTCACCTGCCCCATCTGATCCATCCATCCATCGATGAATATTATACATCCATAATCGTTCTACTCGTAACCAGTTTGCATGTCATAAGCGCGCACCATACGTATGTTTTTTTTGTTGCAGTTCATATGCCAGGCGTTTGCATGGGCTCCCTCGCTCGAGCGTGCGTGCTTGACAAGCTTGTGATCCCGTTATGGTATCTAAATACATGATTTGCATATTTGTAAAAGGATATCCATACTTGTACACGTACCTGGAATAAAAAGTTTGTTCAAGACTTCAAGTTGGGTTAACTCGACCCGTGATATGCCAGCTTGAGTTGTATATTCATATGTAAGCGCATGCATGATTGCATCAGTCATGATCAGATTCACATCTTTTCCCACTGCATCTTCTTTCTATTTTGCCTAAATGATCCTTGATAGAATTAAAAGTCATGCTGAAGATTTTCTTTTTCTCTAATGCCACCTTTTAGAGCATCTACAGCTGGACTTGAAAATCCGGGCCCTCAAACGCCCGTGGATACGCCCGGACGAGTCCACGTACAGTGACCGGTCACTCATCAAATCATGTTGTCCACATCTGTGTCTCTTATACTCGAACCCCTATATCCATACTATAGCATGCAACATCGATAAAACTACGTAGATCAGCTTCGGACATAGAAATTGCACAATAGTTCTCCAAAAAGATCCACCAAAGTTCACATAAACGACGGACAATTATATACAACATCTAAAACTTGAAATTAAAATCAACTTCACCACTTCCGGGCTGGCCCTTTCCCCTTCTGGTCGCCGGCGTAGCTGTACCCGTCGTCGGCTAGTGGAGGATCGTCCAATTCGTCGGAGGAGAAGCCGTCGTCGGAGGAGGAGGAGGAGTCGATGATGACAAGGCCCTTGAGACGCTGGACGGCCCGGTCCTGCTGGCGCCTGAGCTTGGCCAGCCGAGCGGCCTCCTTCGCCTTCTCCAACGCCTCCCGCTCGGACTACTCTATGGCAAGCTGAAGAGCCTTGGCGTTTTTTTCGGCGGGGCCGCCGAGCGTCCGCCTCCACCGTTGTAAGCGACCGGCGGTAGATCCACGCGAGGAGCCGCTGGTCCTCGTCGGGCTCCGCTAGTAACTCGCGCTGGCAGCGGACAGAGCTCTCCACAGCCTCCCTCTCCCTTGCCCGCTGCCTCGTGCGCCTCCGACTCCGGCTTGCGCGTCCTGGCCGGCGGGGTAGCCACAAGCACCCACCGCTGCCAATGAGGGGGAGCAGAAGCCGACGGGGCGAGGGGACGGTATGGGGAAGCAAAAGTCGGCGGGGCGATGGGATGGCGTGGGGGAGGCGCCGATGGCGCTGGCCGCCTGTCGGAGCTGCCCATGGGCCGGGAGGGGGCCAACGCCGGGGTCTGAGATGCGCCGACGGGATAGCGGCGGCTGCAGCGAGGCTGCAGATCCGGAGCTGCCCCCGGTGTCCACCTTGGACCGCTCCAAGGCGATGCGGAGGGCAAGCTCATACTCCGGATCCATCTCGTCGTAGGAGCGGCTGCCGAAGCTCGACATTGCACTGGATTAGATCAAAATCGGTGAGAGGAGAGGAGAGGACGGAGCAAGAGAGGAGAGTGAGTGAGTTAGGGTTTCGGACTGACGAGGCCGATGTTTTTTTTTTGGGACATCCGTGTGGTCAGTTGTGGGCCGAGCTTGTCAGGCAGACGCACTCGTGCGTGACCGTGCCACCCCATATCCACCCCACATTTGGGCTGGATATTGGGGTGCCGGTCAGTCGGGGCGTTTGAGACCCGTTTGAGGCATCCGTCTGGATTGAAAAAATGTGATCGGGTAGTGACCAGGCAGCCCATCCAAACGTATGAGATGGCTTTGAGAGGTCCGATTGTAAATGCTCTTACATCTTGATGTTCGCTGATTCATAAAGAAAACAAGCATGCATGTATCGTACTACTGATTACTCCGCATGCCGTATGTACACTGGTGGATGTCATGAGTGCATGCACACATACTTAAGTTTTTTTTAGCATGGTGCAATTGCAGATGCTCACATACACTCATCTGTATGAACACATGTACACACACCCTACCGTCATGAGCGCCTCTGAGATACTGAGCTAGCACAACAATTGAGATTGACAAAGTCATCACAGACGCCTCATGATAGATGTGAACATCTCCTCCCACTGAAGTAACATCATCATGTGACACTTGTGGTAAGCAGTCCAAACTCAATGAGGAAAGACTTAAAAAAAAACTAGGAAATTGTGAGCACCAGTGTCAAGTCTAACCGATGGGCTAGTTCCACCACAAGTAAACTAACCATTTGACCTATGGCCAATTCACAATTTAAATTAGCATAATATATTCTACAGTGAATATGTACAAGTCATCTGTTGTTGTATCTTGTTGTGGCATCTAACTGATTCACAGTTTTTACTAGTATGTATACACGTGCACGTTTT
Source organism: Triticum timopheevii (assembly GCA_963921465.1). Taxonomy (NCBI): domain Eukaryota; kingdom Viridiplantae; phylum Streptophyta; class Magnoliopsida; order Poales; family Poaceae; genus Triticum; species Triticum timopheevii. The sequence continues at coordinate 605,096,002 of OY997274.1, read as the reverse complement.
AACATTATGGGTGATTTTGGTAGGAAAAACATAGACTTTCTAATAGATTCAAAGGAAAACATTCTTGATGTATAGATGCAGAAATAAATTATATTATAAAGAAAATTAGAATTAATATATGTAATGCCCACAATTTGTTAACAAAAATCCCACGAAAAATCTTAATGAAGAAAAGAATTAAAAATGGAATTTAATTTTACTTTATGTTACTCCTCCAAAACCAACTTTTTTGGGTTCAAGACATTGTCAACCTCAAGCTGCAATATTGCCTGCCCAAGAGGAATCGGTGTGGGCCAGTCTCTTGAGGGGTATCAGGCGTTCCTTCTAAAACGCGGTGGATGCAACACTGTTCACTGTGAATCACACTACTTTCACAGTTGGATCTAGGATATAAATGGTTAGGATCGATGGCCAGCTCCTATTCAAAACCGATACGCTATATAATAGTATAGATAACAGAATAACAAAAATTTGGTCAAGTTGTGTTAACTTGGCCCTTGATATATGGCAATGAATTGTGTGGTACGTACGCAAGCATGCATGATTTCGTGAATCATGATACGATCAACGTATTTTCGCATTCACGTGCTACATCCTCTTTCTCTGATCCTTTTTCCCTTGTTTTTTACCCTTATGGCGCTTGGACGAATGTCGATGCTTCTTTTTTGAGTCTGTCTTCCAGGCTCACACCCTCCGTGAGTTCGTCCTTCTGGACATAGTCGACGGAGCTCCGGCGCAGATTCTGTTGGGTAACATAGCAGAAAACAAATAAAATTCCGTGATACGTACATACCTAGGATCACTATGACGATGCATACAAGGTTTGATCTAATCATTATCGATTTGTAGCGCAACGGAAGGAGAGTCGGTGGAGATCATTGGTGCAGATCCCTGCAGTTAGGATTGTGCAACCTCCCAACCGCGAGGATGTTCTAACCGAACAGTCCCTCGGATGGTCCCTCGAACAGCCCTTCGGAAGGCTCCAGGATGGAAACTCAAACAGTCCCTCGGACAGCCCTTCGAAAGGCTCTCGGACAAAAACTCAACAATACCTCAGACAGAACCTCCGCGTGTCTCTGGAACTAAGATCGAAACTACGACCTCTCTACCAGGTTGCACACATCCGTTGTGAACTATCCAACAGGGCTTCTCTATCCATAAATAATTCCGGGCATGTTCGGAACATTTCAAGTATGTAGTTTATCTCCGAAACATTGTCGGTTTTTTCTCTGAAACTCTTGTGTCGTCTCCGAAACTTTTCCGACAACAATCTCTCGGACTCACTGTCTATTACTGAGCAGATAGATGACCCTTAATTGTGTGACCGTGTATGTTTGGTGAAGTATAGGCATTACCTGAACATTTTTCAATCAATGATCAATAGCGGAACCGACGACATTCGTATTGATCCCTATACCCACATGAATAAATATTCGAGCGAACTTGTAGTTGCCGAATGTTGTTCCTGTTTCTTCATGATATGTCACAAATTGGCATCTCCGTGAATCAAGAACTTGTTCATTATGCCAGTTTCCTCGTTACCGGTTTTGTTCCCTTTTTTGTTACTACATTCCAGTATCCTTGTAATGGAATTACACTATGTCTGGCGAGACGATGACAGATACCCTAACACGGTGAGGGCCCTAGAATATCTCACCATCATCGGAGGAGAAAATCCCAATCTTGAGTACTTTTCCATGAACCCAAAAGCCGCTGTAATAGCCACCATATTACATATGACGTTTAACTAACCCCAAAGTTCGGGAAGCAAGCACAAAGGAACTCCACACTCTCATGGTCTAAGGGATTATGCAAACTTTAATTGTCTCTGTGTTTTTCATGAAAATGCCTGAAAGAAAAAAAAATGATGACTTTATTGTGAGACTTTAAAACTAAGCTAAAAATCATATTGTAAGAACCTCTATTGGCAGATTTAAATTTATGCATTGAACAAGTTATCAAGATTGTTATACATATTAACATAGAAAGATAAGTATAAATATCTAAGCGACAAAAATATATTGATAATAGCATGTGCCTTTTAATTTTAGATCTAGACAAATTCTCTATAATACCCAAAACAAAAAAAAATGGAACAAACTAAGCCTCCATGACAAAATATAGTTATGTTTTAACACATATTCGTAATGATAGAGATTTGAGTTGCATAAAATTGAGTTTTAATACTGCTAGCATACTTTTGTGGTTTATGTTCTTACACATATAGTAGATTTTTTATCAGATTTATTGTAGTATAATAGTGGTTTAAAAATATAGTTAATATTCAATGACAATGAGTTGAATGAAAGTACAATATTTAGTACGAATAAGTTAAGAATCATTTACAAATGATAAGGCAAGGTCCAAATATATGTCCCTTTTGATTGTAGATATAATTTGATTTTGTGAGCTAAAATATTGGTTGAAGAATCAAATAAACGACAACGAATAAGGACGAGATAAGAGTAGCTGGAAAGTTATAGATTATGTATCCTCATTTAGCGAAAAATTACTTCATCCGTATCGACGAATATTTCATTTAGTGATATTCATCACACAAATATACTTTTCCGTATGTAACATCACATAACCAAAACTCGTTGCGAATATGCCAACACCATTATTCCCCATAGTAAGCTTATGTTAATCACAAAATATTATCGACGCGTTTGACGATATGGAGCTGCCACCGCCTCATGTTCTTCCGCTGGAGATCCGATATGGAGTCAATTTTTGACTCCGGAGAGGGGGATTTGTCACTGTCATCATCACCAACCCTTATACATCAATAATTTCATGACACGCACACCCATGTGTGACTTGTTCTCTGTAGGTGCATGGAGTACGTGGGAATTTGATGAGATTTCTTATGTAAGTGATGTTAGATTTGTTAAGGTTTAATGCCTAGTATCCACTATGTTGGCGGATTGATGTTGCAATGATTTTGCTATTCTTAATACTTGTCAATAGGGTCCGAGTGCCATGATTTCAGATCTAAACCCTTTATGTTTTCATGAATATATTTGTGTTTCTTGATCTTATCTCCAAGTTGTATGCACATGTTATAGATCTAAACCCTAGAGTCCAAAGTGACAACAATTGGGATATCAATGCATGGTGCATCCTACACGGGAAGGTGGCGCGCCCTGAGGGGTGGTTGCACGACCTAGCCATATGGCAGCCTGGTGCCCCCTCCCCCCTCTAGTACTTCTTTACTCTAGTAGTCTTTATTTATTCCAAAATATTCTCCAAAAACTCCCACCCCGTATTTCATGTTTGCCAGCTTCGTAAAGCCCTAAAACCAGGTGTGTTAGTCTCCCATGTTCTTCCTCACGATACTAACTAGTTTGTTGTTCCTATTGAAGTGCTCAACTGTCGACAGAATACCAAGGCCAACAGAGTGGTCGATCAAGTTTTGGTTCAATGGTCAGGTGACACACACCCAAGCGGACCTGGAAAGACCAGACAAACTTCAGTCTCATTTTTCTTGCGTAGCGGATTGGGGTCATGCCTCTACTCAAGAGGGAGAGGATGTTAGCGTCCCTAAGAACACTAGACCATCGGCCCAGCAAGCTACGGAGCTTGACGAGGAAACAGTCCAAGGCCCAGCAAGGAGGACAAGGAATCCCAACAAAAGGGTAACTGGTAGTGATTGGATGAACACTGCAGGGGAAGTATAAGGTGAGGATCCCTACACTAGAGAGAGGGGATCGAAGATCGGTCAAGGCATGACACGGTGGTGGCTACCTCTTATCTTAGAACCCTAGTTCCTCTCATCCCTTCCCCCTCTCAGATTCGGCACTGATGTGCTTGTAAGGAGCGGATCTTGTAAACCTAGCTACCTTAATCCAGTGATACTCGTGTCGTGCTAATATCTCGTCCCACAAGGCTCATCGTGCAGCAGGTCCCTGGCCGCCTGCACCCTCTCTGTGCCCCGCCGCTAGCTACACAAGCCCCACACCTACCTTCTTCTCTTGTTGCTCGGCGCGCGCCAACTGCTCGACAAAATACCCAGCCGGGTTACAATGAGAAGGAAGAAGATTTCGACATGGGCGGGGACTAGTCAAAACCACCCCAAGTGAGCATGTGTTGAGTCAAGGGACTAAAGTAATCTAGTTTTAGAATTTGGGGTACTAATATTTGCTGGTTTTAAAGTTGAGGAATCATTTCTATACTTTTAAGAGAGTTAAGAGACATAAGATATACTTTTCTAGAAAAAAAAAACAAGCAGTGACGACGGCAGGAGCGAGGTTTCAGCCCGAGCCGGCCCTAGGAGCAACCGGGGGCTCTTTATTCACAGTAACTTTGTAAATGCAATTTTAGCCCGTAGGTTATACGTGAAATGAGACGGGAACACGGATGCTTAGGTGTTGATCCATAGACTTCAATTCTTAATTTGCTTACACGCCCTTATTCACATGAATGTAAGCTAGCCATAACGGAGTTCTCTCATAAAAAAAAACTATAATGTGTAACTGTTTTGTTCAACTCAATCAATGGGCTCTATCTTAGACCATGGCGTTTAAGCAGTATTAAAGTTAGGACCGCATATACGTCAGGTATCTAGGAAAAAATCCGGACCAGTCAGATTTCCAAGCCGTTGGATGGCACGATCGTGTCGCCACCTGCTAACCTTCTTCCCCTCACATCTTCCTCCCTCGCGCGGCGGTTTCTCCTCCTCCCACGTGAGCTACCCTGCCCTAACCGGCAGCCTCCGCTTTCGGCCGGCGGGCGCACGCACCGCCTTGCCAGCCTGCCATCCCCTCAACCTCCCCCGACCGACATGCTGGCGCACCTCCACCCTCAACCTGCATCAGTCAAGTTTTGGGCTCGTTCCCGCTCGTCCTCGTCGTTGTCACACTTGACATCATCCCTGCCTTCAGCCTCGCACAAAACAGGCTGTAAGAGCATCTCTAGCAGACCCCGTAAAAGTCGGACCCAGAAAACGCGTTTACAGTTCGCTACATATCAGATTTGCGGGGCGAATTCATGCGCTGCAGATCAGACCCCATATATGAAACTGTAAAATTTGAAGAAAAAAATTCATGGGAGAAACTTGCAGCGACATTCATCATACATAGCAAGGTAGTCAGAATCCCGACTCGACACCTAGAATCCTACGACTTCACGACCCTACGGAAGCATGTCGATCCAAGTCCCACTGTGAATCCGGATCGGGTAGAATCCATGTTGAGTCGCGATCCAAATCATAGAATCTTGTACAAAACTGTAGAATCCCGACTATGATATGGACTATGTCCGATTCTACTAATTTATCTAAGCCGTTTGTTCAGTTGTAGCAGAATAGTATGCCATCATCCAAACCATTTGCACATGCCTCATGGCCCTTTATTCCCCTCCCAAGCCCAAACGCTCAACCCATCGACACCTTTGATCAGACTTGTCGACAAATGGAATTAGTGTGGGAAGGAGGATGCGTCAAGATTGTTCAGAGAAGGAGAGCACTACCGTTCAAGGTTCAGCACTGCAGGGCATATATACAAGTGATCAGCTATTCACATATTCTAAACAAAACCGTAAGTAAATTTTGTGCGTCGAAGATTTCAATGTTCTATATATTTCCCTCTCATATATGTTCCATACATGCAAGCTAATAGTAGGTTAGCCATAAAAAGAAGTGAATAGAACTAGCATTGATGTGTACGATCTTTGCTCTATATTTAGTGTCAAAACTCTAAGAACCCATATGGATTTCTTCCGTGGATACGAAATATCTTATTTGAGTAAATCTAGTAAAATCCTCGATTCCACGACTCGATACTATGACTCGATTCTATCTAAGGAAAATCGATCCGACTCCGAATCCCGACTCTGACTACCTTGATACATAGTTGATCATCATACTACATCATAAATAGTTGTTCATCATACTACATCATAGTACTACACAAGAGGGATCTGCGGGCCGTGCAGTGTACCCGAGCCTAGGCTATCAAAATCAACGGGTGCAACGGCGACGACGTGCCAGAGGAGCCTGTGGTGCTCAGTCCTCATCGGAGTCGAGGTTGATCCAGACCTTGGCCTTCTCGGCCTTCATGACGCGCAGGTCCGCCTCCTTGGACGCGTGCGAGCCGGAGGAGGCGCGGCGGCCGACCGCGAGTTCGCACTCGTACTCGTCGAGCTCATGGTGTTCGAACGCCGGCGGCGGCCGGCTCCCATAGTTGAGCCACTTCCGCCCCCCCCCCCCCCCCCCCCCCTGCTTGCGTGCGGCGTCGACGATGCGGCAGCGCTCTGCATCATCCCCACCACTTCCGTAGCCGTCCATGGGTCGGGAAGGGTCGCTAGGTCTTTTTTTAGGCTTGCCGGAGGTGAGAAATTAGGGCGGAGGGGGAGGGAAATCGCGGCGGAGCGGCGGTGGCAGCGGATAGGGTTTGACCCGTATCCGAGCGGTGGAGAGGGTCTTTTTCGGGGCCACGGTAAACTTTTCACGGGCCGGGCGCGGGATACGGAGTCTGTTCTGACAAGAAAAACGGGCCGCCGAAATTATACAGCTTCGGCCCTTTTAGGGGGGTCTACTAGAGATGCTCTAACCGACGCAAAGAAAAATTTCAGGTACCTGGTGTTTAGCAGATGTGTGAAATTATCTTCGTCGGCACAACCAATGGTGCTGGATTAACTAATTATTATACAGCGAGCTGAACGTACGTGTTCATCCGTGCCAACGAGCCAGTATGACAAACCAGAGTACGAAAGATATAATAGACACATGGAATCAAAACCATATACAACTCCTATATGTGTCTCCCGTGACCGTGATGATAGGGTTACGCTAGCTCGTAGCGCTGTCATGCCAGATATATTCCTTTGTCCGATGCTATGCTCCAGATTATTATGCCTACACTTGTAAACCCATCAAATATTTATATGCACACAGCAGACAACATGCATATAAGAGTACTCTTCTTGGAAACTAATGGAAAGTCTCCTGGCGCAGCTCTCAGGTTTTTGTTCATTAGCGAAGAGATTAAGCTCCAATGATGGATGTTACACACGTAACATGCCAGTACAATACATGCACGTAAGTTTTGCAGATTACTACGGCAAGAGTCAAACTAATTAACTCGACTGATAATGACATGCATGCACTTGCACACTACAACCGGCCTACAAATACCACCTCAAATAACCCAAGAAAGCCATCCCAAGCTAGCGAAGCCTACAAGCTTAGCCACAGACCAGTAAGATCGATCAGTAGCAATGGCGCCCTCCAAGCTCGCCCTATTCCTCGCCCTGAACCTGGTCCTCCTTGCTGCCGCCCAGGGCTGCGGACCCTACTGCCCACCGGTCGTCCCTACCCCGCCGATCCTCCCACCGCCCGTGCCGTCGACCGGCGGGGGCAGCTGCTCGATCAACACGCTGAAGCTGGGCGTGTGCGCCAACGTGCTGAACCTGCTGAAGCTCAAGATCGGCGTGCCAGCGAACGAGGAGTGCTGCCCGCTCCTGGGCGGGCTCGCCGACCTCGACGCCGCCGTGTGCCTCTGCACCGCCATCAGGGCCAACATTCTCGGCATCCGGCTCAACGTGCCCATCGACCTGACCCTCCTCCTCAACCAGTGCGGCAAGAAGTGCCCCGCCGACTTCACCTGCCCCATCTGATCCATCCAACACCATCGATGAATATTACACATGCATTTTTTTTATTCGTAACTAGTTTGCATGTCATACGTATGCACCATACGTATATTTTATATGTTCCAGTTCCGGTACTATATGTTAGGTGTTTGCATGGGCTCCCTCGCTCGTGCATGCATGCTTGATAAGTTTGTGATTGATCACATGATCAGTGTATCTCGTTATGGTATCTAAATGCATGATTCATGTATTTGTAAAAGGATTGTTTGTGTATGAGGAATAAAAGGTTTGTCCAAATTGTGTTAACTTCACCCGCAAAAGAAAAGGGTTAACTTGACCCATGATATGCCAAGCTTGAAATGCATATTTATCGTGCATGCACGCATGCTTGCATCAATCATGATCAAATCCATATCTTTTCGAATGCATTAGCTACATCTTCTTTCTTTATTTTTTGCCTAAAATTATCTGTAATCAGATTATATAAGACGAAAAAACACGAACAACAGAAATCTTTGATAAAAGTAAAAGTTGCATTGAAGATTCTTGGTGTTGTCGTCTCGTCTCTAATGCCACCTTTTATCTTGATGTGTTAGCTGATTCATGAAGAACCATGCATGCGGGCATCATACTCATGAGTAATTCACATGCTATATGTACATCGTACGGTACACATAATTTCCAATTCATGTACATCTCCTATGTGCATGCATGCATGCTTAAGTTGGTTGCTACAATTCACCCATCCATGTATCTTGTTGTAGTATCTAAACGATTCACATGTCTAAAGTTGCGTGGAATTAAAAAAAATCAAGTTTTGTTAACTCGACGGTGTATATGGCAGCTAGTTGTGATTTTAAGCTTGTGATTGATCATTGTATCTAGTAATTATGGTATCTAAATGCATGACTCACATATTTGTAGAATGATATACATACTTGTATACTTGGGTGGAATAAAAAGTTTGTTCAACTTGTGTTAACTTGACCCGTGATATGTCATCTTCAATTGTATATTTATATGTATAGACACACATGGTTGCAACACTAATTATCAGATCCACATCTTTTCGCATGCATTAGCTATATCTTCTTTCATTTTGCCTAAATGATCCGTTATCAGAGTATGACACATTGAAAAGGTAAAATATACACAACCAACCGAAATCTTTGATAAAACTAAATGTTTACATCGAAGATTCTCGATATCCTTGTCTTTATTGCCACGTTTTTACATCTTGCTGTTCTAGCTGATTCATGAAAAACCCTGGGTGCAAGCATCGTATCCGTTACTAAATTTGCATGCCATATGTACATGCACGGTACACAGAGTTTCTTGTTCGTGTATTAGTTGTCAATGCCTCCACGCGTGCTTAAGTTAGTTTCCTATCCTGCACTGATTGTGTGCATGTCATCCATCATTGTATCTTTGTTGATGTATCTAAATGATTCACATATTTATAAAAGGACATGTCGAATAATAAAATATACTATTTAAGTTGTGTTAACTCGACCCGTGATGCCCCAACTTGAGATGTATATTTATATCTACATTCACACCTAATTGCATTAATCATGATCAGATCCACATATTTTCACATGCATTAGCTTCATTTTCTTTATTTTTTTTCCTTTTTGACTAAATGATTTATAAGCAGTGTACACCATATCGAAGAAAAATTATTTTGACGATTCTCTATGCCATCGTCTCTAATGCCACCTTTCACATTGTTTTAGCTAATCCATGAAAACCATGCATACATGTATCTTACTAGTGGTTAATTCCCATGTCATATGTATACATGCAGTACACATAACTTCCAGTTAATATACATGACGCCAGTGCATGCATGCATGCCTAAGTTAGGGCATGAGCAATGGAAGCACCCATAGGGTATTGCTCCATCCTCTCCACCAAGATAAAGTACATTGAGCAGTATTATGAAATAAACACCCAATGCAATAGCTGCCTCACTAGCATGCCTACTCCATACCAGTGCATGCTCAACTTTCTTTGCTTTCCACCCCCCCCCCCCCCCACCTCCCTCTCGCCTTTTTGCTTCTTTGGTCAGGGAGGAGCCGGCCTCCTCTGCAGGCAGCACGATCGAGCTGTTTTGGACCACCCGAGCCTTGGTGGATAGGTGGAGCAGTTGTCCACGGTGGCGCGTTGGCCTTGCCCTTAGTTTCCTATCCTACACTCACTATGTATAGATCATCATCTTTGTATCTGTTGTATAGTATCTAAACGTTCACAAGTCTATAAAGGACACACTGAACAATAAAAATATTCAAGTTGTGTTAACTTGACCCGTGATATGCCAGCTTGAGTTGTTACTACTATATTTATATGAACAAGCATGCATGATTGCATCAATCATGATCAGATCCACATCTTTTCGAATACCTTAGCTACATTTATTCTTTCTTTATTGCCTAAACAATTAGTAATCAAAGTACATCAGATCAAAGAAAAAATATACACGTACATCGAAAATTCTCAATGTCATTGTCTCTAATGCCACTTTTACTTCTTGACGTTCTAGTTGATCCATGAAAAGACATGGACGAATGCATCATACTCATGATTAATTTGCATGCCAAATGTATACGCCCTCCCTCGGTGCATGCATGCATGGTTAAGTTAGTTTCATATCTTATGTTGACTATGTACAGGTCATCCATTTTATTTAGTTGTGTTGCCTAAAAAATTCACATAATTTTTAAAGGACATGTGAAATAATAATAAATTATTCAAGTTGTGTTTTTTTTAACAAAAGAGGGGGTTTCCCTCCAATTTCATTAAAGAAACCATCAAACGAGACCAAATTCCAGGTTTAGTTTTTCAAGTTGTGTAACTCAACCCATGATATATATGGCAGCTAATTGTGTTGCGTGTACGCAAGCATGATTGCATGAATCATGCTCGGATCAACATATTTGTTTCATTCATTGGTACATCTTCTTTCTCGTCATCTACACGCTCCTTTTTTTTACCACCTCCATCATTTTATTTCATTTTTTATAGCAGCGCCGAGATGGGTTGTACATATGTACAGTTCTTGGCAGTTAATACATATGTATCCACCACCAGGCACCGGGGAGCCATGCTACGAACGGGGCCTTGTGGATTTGGTCTTGCTAACTGACATGACAGTATCTAATTGGAAAGCATTGGAGGCCCGCACAGTGAAATTAGGGTAGGAAGTGGCGGGAGTAGACACATACGTTTGTAGGTTTCAACCCCGTATGTATCATGCATAGTTTTAACATTACTGGGCGATCCATGAATGATTTTTTATCGACAAAATGAACCGTCAAAAAGGTAGATTCAATGATGGTCAGTCCATATATAACGTACTTCAGCGATCCATGAACTGAACTCTAAATATATTTTGTTGTGAACATGCATGCATACGGGCAGTGCGAGTAAATTCTACTTTGAACCCGCAGACAGTAATAATTAGTGCGGTGTGAGCAAATTCTACTGTGAACCTGCAAAGAATAGTAATTATGACTGTGACACTTTGGACAAGACTTTGGTTATTGCATATTCATCGAAGCAGATTTTAGATTCATAATTTGACATTATACCAGATTACAAGGTTCATTGACAACCATGTCGGGTGCCATTGTTCATGCTAAAATATAGTTCAAGTCTCCAAAAGTAAAATGTGCTTCTTCACAAATATACTTGGTTCAAAATGAAATTATTGTACTCTCAAACACCTTCAGCATAATACGCTCAATGCCCAACCCAACTATGGGGCTGCTCCATGTGAACATAGCACCCCTCTTACACTTTCATCTTTAATTGGTGTAAAGGGGTTAACCCGGAGGGGCTATGTTTGGAATACAAAGGTATAGATGCTGGTCAAACAATCTAGACACTCTCCATTTGGGACTATTCCTCCATCACACAACTACTCTTGAGCCACATAGGCCTCCATTAACGAATCGTGTATCGCATGTATCCATATATATATTAAAGTATCTATAGCTACTCATCCCGCTCTAAATATGCACATCTATGCATATTTATTGATCTCAAGCATTCATTGTGTTTTGTTAGCACAAATAAATCCTCTTTTTGCGACAAAGTAAATCCTTTTCCGACAAACAAAGTATTTAACTTCCATAAGTTCCCAGGGGCTTCCTCCTTTTAAATTGCTACAAAACTGATGTCAAGTATCCACACTTTTCTTTTTTACAAAATCCTATACGTTTATCCGGTCTTAAGTAGCCATGACATCCTAATCATGCTTTGTTGTCCCTATAACCATCGTGGAAAACGAACTGCTGCGTAGCTGCTGATCCTAAAGAAGAAAATCGGTTCCTGTAAGGTCATTCACGCTTCATCCTTCTACCAAAATATTGATCGAATACTCTAGTCGGACCTCAGGCTGTCAACTCTCTAGTTATGGTCAAAGGCTGGGAATGATATCTTTTTGTAGCTAGCGAAATGCAGGCAAGCGATATGTCTCAATGTTTGTAACTATATGTGAAATCCAGCCAGTGTGTGAGAGAAAGTTTTGGATGCATCCACATTACTATATCTTAGTACATCCATCACATGTACAGCGAGCTAGGAAACCCTATGGAATGACGTGCATATATAGATATGCTTCTTGCTAAGTGGCAACCCTGCCGACATGGAAAAATATATCCATGTGAACACATGACTGATCACACAAAATTACAAGGAAATAGAATAACCAGACCAGTAATATATTTCAGAATATCAACACCGCATGTACTTCACAGATTAATTACATGGTCGATCAACTTGCATGTCCCACGGCAATGATGCACCTAGGATCATAGCAGTGGGGTGCCAAATAGCCTTTCTTAACCTAAATATCATCTTAATTTTAACAAATAGTTCTAAATAGCATAGAGTTGTTAGACAATTAGAGTCAAGCATATAGTACTATATACTAGTTTGCATGTTTAGAAGGGTGACACACCGGCGGCACCTCTAGATCTGTCCCTGTTTCATGGTTGGAGGTAAATGGCAAGCTTTTTTGTGAAAAGGAGGATACAACCCCAAGCCTCTGCATCATGGTGATGCATACAACTACTTTTATTAAAGTTGATGCAAAGCAACGAGGTCAACGTCATCAATAAGTGGAGTACATAATATAAGCAACTATATGACATAATCATTATGGGCCAATAGCTCCTGTGCGACGTCTTTGATGTGAATTGGAAAGAGTGCGACGTTGTTGGAATGAATGGCTGTGATACGACACATTTGAGCGTGTAAATAGCCCACGGCCACAATGGGTGTTAAATGTGGTTAAATTGGTCGCCAACCAAGCCCGTTTATGTTAGGACATGTGGGTCCAACTTAATTGCTCCTCAAAACAGCTGACGTGCCCTGCTGCCCGACCGTGCCGGGCCCGCCACTCTGCCCCCCCCCCCCCCCCCCCTCTTCTCCGGTGGCGGTGGATCTTGCGTTCTCGGTGGCGGCTGCGGAGCCCTCGTGTCAACGGCTGCGGAGCCTTCGTCCTCAGAAAATGGTGAGTGAGAACCCTAGTCGCCCTCCCGTTCCTCTCTCGGGCCCGTAGATCTCAGCTCGTTTCCTCTGTTTTCGCTTGTTGAATCAATAGGTTGTGAGGGGAGCCCGTGGGCATATTGAGATGGAGCCGCCAGATTCAACTTCGAATAGGTAATACGCCTCTCTCCGTTCATATTTTGCATGCAATTAGGGCCTCGTCTGCTCTTTGTCACGGGCTCACACTGTCCGCCACTGACAGAGGGGATGCTGCCGCTCGAACCTTCGAATTGACGGTCAATTTCTTTCCATCAAAGGCAAAATTAGTTGACGGTAGCATTCAGAACATTGAGAGAGACACAATTGTTAAATGGGAGGTTGAGTTTACAAAGATTGATCCACAAGTTCTACAGAACATGCGAGAGAAGGCAGTGAAGAAATGGGTGGTAAAAATTGGGAAGAATATTGTTTGGGGTCCAGAGCAAGAAGTATCACTGTTGCAGTTTGATGATTGGAAATGAGAGTATGTGAGAATAGAAGATGGTGAACAGATTGTTGAAGAAATCGATCGGCAAAACGGCTGGACAAGCAAACGGGCTAATTTTTTTGCTGAGCTCGTTGATCTGAATATTTTTTTGAAGGTTGGATATGTGCCATCACAATTGGCTGCGTAGATGGTAGATGATGATTGGGCTACATAGAGGCCATTGATTCCCATGTGTACTGAACTTACAGTAATACCCGAAGAGGGACAGGTGACTGGAACTGAAACTGAAACTGCAGCAATTGTTGATTGGAATGTAGTTGAATTAGATGAGCCTACTGATTTGGTCATTGCACCAATGCCTGACATTGAGATGGCCAAACTTTTTGGCATTCCAGTCGATGACAGAGATAAGCAGGAGAGGGGCGAATCTAGTTTGCCTGCTAATGTTGATGAAGATGTAGATGGACAGTTGATGGAACAAGCTGCAGATGAAGTAGATGATGCACATGATGATGAGCTGGTGCATGTGTATGACAAAGAAAACCCTGTCATGGAAGTAGGCAAGTTGTTCCCAAGCATGAATGAGTTTAGGATGTGTTTCAAGACTTATGCAGTGAAACATGAGTTTGATGCCAAGACTGTTTGGACTGATAGAAAGAAGTTTTATGCGAGGTGCAGAGGATTTGATGGTAGTGTCAAGCCTTGCAAGTGGTACATATCTGCTAGACTGCAACCTGATGGAAGTACTGTCAGGGTTAACCAAATCCCCAATCAACATACTTGTATTACAAGTTCACAGAGAGTATCAACCATGACATCACAACTTTGAGTTGTAGAAAATATCACCCCAATTTTAGCCAAAACACCAAACACTACAACCAAGAAACTCAAAGTAGACTTGGAAAAGATTTACCCCATTAAACTGAAATATACCACAGTGTGGAAGGCAAAACAAAGGGCAATGAAAAATTTATATGGTGATTGGGCAAATACATTTAGGATGCTTTACAACTTCAAAGCAGAGGTGGAAAAGAGGTCACCTGGCAGTGTTGTGGAGATAGATACTGAGGTATCAGCCAAAGGTCAAGTCAAGTTCTCCAAGTTTTTTATGGCTTTGAAGCCTTGCATCGATGGCTTCAAAGCAGGGTGACGTCCATATTTGAGCATAGACTCATCATTCTTGACAAGCAAGTGGAATGGTCAGTTGGCAGCATGCAATGCTGTAGATGGACACAACTGGATGTTTCCTATTGTTGTTGGCTTGTTTCAGTCAGAAACAGAGGCTTCATGGACATGGTTCATGATCCAGTTGAAAAGATGCCTAGGGCCAGTGTCACCTTTGGCTATACACATAGATGCATGTAAGGGGCTGGAAAATTCAGTGAAAAATGTTTTCCCACATGTTGAGCAGAGGGAGTGCTTTGGTCACTTGTGGATGAATTTGATCAAAAAATTTAGAGAAGAATTTGGGCGCATGTGGCCAGCAGCAAGATCTTACACTAGACAGACACGCAAATATCATCTTGATAAGATAATGGCATCATGCGATGAGTTTGGTCCATGGATGAACACCTACCATTCTTTGTTATGGTACAGATCAGCATTCAACACTGCCATCAAGTGTGACCACATTAACAACAATTTGGCAGAGAGTTTCAACAACAAGGTGAATGAGTTAAAAGATTTGCCTGTGCATGACATGGTTGACCAAATCAGGATCATGCTCATGCGGATGTGGGAATTGAGAAGAAGGATAGGTGATTGTCTGCAAGGTCATAAGCTTCCAGCAGTGGCACAACAGGTGGTCAATAGGAGCAGATGTCTTTCACATTTATTTGTTGAAAAATCTTCACCTTGGGGTGCTGAAGTTAGAGATAACAAAACTGGAAGGAGACATGTTGTTAAGACTGAATTGCATGATTGCACTTGCCTCGAGTGGCAGCACACTAGTAAACCATGTGAGCATGCCATTCTTTTCTTAGCATCCCAACCGAAGATAAACATGCACCCATATTTGCATGAATATTATTCGGTAGCAAGATTCAAAGCTGCATATGCTACTCCAATTCCAGCACTTACAGATCAGTCTCAGTGGCCTGAAGTGGAGACTGAATTTTCCATGTGTCCCCCCTTGACGAAAAGAAAGGCTGGCAGGCCTAAACAGAGTAGATTCAAGGCATGGTTTGAGAAATGCGGGAGTAGTAAGAAGGGAAAGAAAGATGGAAAGCCAAAAAAGGGCCCAAAAAGGTAACAAAAACATATGCAAGTTGTGCCAGGAACTTGGGCACAGAGTGGGATCTGGGATCTGTCAAATGTCGTTACACTCCTGATAAGCCAAAGTATGTTCTTGTTTATTTGTCTGTGTTTTGATTTGGTGTTTTTTCCAATTACTACATCTATAACAATTTCCAATGGCCGGGAGGAAGCGAGCAAGTCAACCCCTTGTTGTTGAACAGTGTTGTCCAACAAAAAAAGCAAGAGTCAATGGTTGTAGAAAGAAGAGAAGTCTGCCTGAGCCTGAGCAGACTGAAGAAAATCCTGCTGCAGACAACATTCAGACTGAAGAAACTGATGTGGAGGTGCACACCGAAGAAACTGAAATTGCAGTCAACATTCACACTGAAGAAACTGCTCTCGAGGTTGAAACTGAAACTGAGTGTGTCGAGGTTCGGACTGAAGAAACCCAGAAACCCATGTTGAGGTACGCACCGAAGAAACTGAAACTGCTGTCAACATTCAGACTGAAGACACTGATCTCGAGGGTGTTGGCGAGGTGTTGGAAAGACCAGTGAAGAAAACCAAGATGATCAGTGAACTTGTGTGTGTAGTAGAACCAAAAACAAGAAGTGCTAAGGCGAAGAAGGGCACATGACGTGGTAGGGAGAGGTAGAACAGAGAACAGTTTGAAAATTTGTGTCATGTAATAATATTTGTAACTTGGTGCGCACTGGTAGTCACTATGTATCCCCGTATTTCTATTCGAACTTGTTTGTTGGTACCTTGTCTAAACCAGCCAAATAAAATAATAGATGATATTTGTGTCATTGTTTTAAATTCAAATTTGGGCTCAAATTTGAATTAGGGATGGGGTATTAATGTTTTAATGCTATCTAAAGTACCTCAACTGAAATATGTTTGCTTGTTGATCAATCCGAGCCCTTTTGGTAAGTTCAACTCATAGTCATGAAAAGTGTGTTTCAAATGACCTCCGAAGGTAGGGTAAACGGCCTCATATTTAAGCAAGTTTTTTTGGCACCTTGTCTAAACCAGCCAAATAATTTTTCTACACATCTATTCTACATATATAGTGTAAATCTAAAGTCTTACTATTTATTGAATTAATATTCTATTATTTTCTTTTCTTTTTGAAAAAACAAGGTTTAATAGAATATTATATATGAAACAAGTTTAAAACATGAAAATGAGAAAAGTAAGTTAAGATCTTTCTTAGTCAATCCAAAATGAAGTTTTGGTGAGGTTTTCACACTTTTCATTTTCAAAACCCCACCTACTCTCGGGTGCCCACTACTCTCTCCCTTGAACTCCATACTACATTGTTCGAGGAATGACAATTTAGTGAAGGAATTTTCGTAAAATTGTATGTAAACCATATTTATATTTTTCCTCGTTACTATACGACATAATAAGACTATGTGCGCAAGTTTTATATATTTTTGATTTTTTTTTGAATTAGTTATGCTCCACCCTAATCAGTCAAAGCCCCTCAAAACACCTCTCAAAACCCCTCAAAACCCCGCACACTACCAGGTTGTTGATCGTTGTGCATGGACGGTTGAGATCAGGCGCTAGGGTTAGCTACAGTGTGCATCGATCTGCATGAGACGCGCTGATTGGTTGAATCAGTGTGCATCGATCCGCATGAGACGCGCTGATTGGTTGAATCAGTGGGGTTTGGATCAGCCTCTCTCGTTGGGGCATCAGGACCGTTCATTTGAATCCAACGGCACGAGTTGACGTGGTGCATGGACCAAGCCTACGCAAAGCCCTTTCCATCGTTGCATGTGTGCCTGTGCCTACCCGCAGCATGCATGCCCACCCGCAGAACTGCGCCCGTGTGTTGCATGCATGCCCACCCTCGACGTAGCCCTGCTCCGCCACCCCTATCGACGCAGTAAGCTATCGCATGCCTACCATTAGCACCGATGCAGCGTCGCATCAAAGCATGCACCCGGCCACAATGCAGCAGCAGCCAGACCTTGATGAAGACAACCAAAAATCCAACAATGCATGGCATGGGGTGCATGGCGTGCTCCTCTTTGAACGACACAACACTGGCATGATTATCGATGCAGTTCAAATGGTGTGATGCCCGTTACAAGATGGGCAAAAGAAGGCGTACATTATTGTCACATCTTCCATCGACCGAATGTTGCCCTCTAGCCAGGCCCTAGCAAGATGGGCAAATTAATGGGCTACGGCATGCATGCACGGGCGGCACACGCAGAGAACCCGGGGCAGGCGTGTCCCCTTGACCCACGACGGCACAGACGCGTGCGTGAGCCCGTCCCCTTGACCCGCGACCGGTGGCACAGAAGCGTCGCAGCCCGTTTCCCACGCTCATGTACACACTTTCATGAGGCGACACCAAACGCCGCCCACCCATTAATTCTAGGGTTTCTGCGGGGTGAAACCATGTCGCACTTGGGCTATTTAAGCCGGGCACTATCGTCTTCCTCTCCCTCCTCATCCATCATACCCCATCCTATGCCTCCTCTGCCCTCCTTCTTCCTTCTTCTCCATCAAACCCGATCGAGCCCTCGAGCCACCCCGCCACCATGCAGTACAACGCCCCCACCTACCGCTTCCCCCCAACCGTGCCGGAAAGGCTCTACCCGGCCGGAGTGTATGTAGAGAGAACCCTTAGGGTGTGGGCGATCTCGAGGTGGAGGGGCGCAAGGGAGTTAACGGAGTTCTTCCTTGCGGCCGGCTTCCGCCACCTCCCGCGCGGCTCTCCTCGGATGTACCATCTTGAGGAGGTCAACCACAACGGCATTGTGGTCGGGCTCCTCACCATGTTCACTAACCCTTTTGATGCTTTGCACCTCCTCGGGCGAGCGTATTGGGTTGGTTGTGAGTTCATAGCTTTCACCACCTACAATATCTTCACCGACTTCAACAGCGTCTTCCCCAACAACGGCGTTATGCACACGCTCCCGTACCCCATCAACAACGGGAAGGAGTGAAGGGCGGCGCCCGGAGGAGCGAGGTGGCGTTGTTCACCTGGAGGAGGAAGAGAAGAAGAACCCGAAGAAGAACCCGCGTTTGGTGCCCCCGATCCATCTAGCTTGCTATATATCTATCGTATTAGTTTTTTTAAGTTGTAATCGTTATGCGACTATTTTTAAGTTGTATTAGTATTTTAAGTTGTAAGGCTATCATGGAGTTGTAAGACTATCGTGGAACTATGTGTTGCAATCGTTATGCTACTATATATATTATATATTGTGTGTTTCATGCTATTATTTCATTATTTGTAGATTGCTATGGGTTGTTCTTGCTTATTATTCGTGTATTGATATGGGTTGCTACGAGCCCGGGTTGCTACACCCCAATCACCACACACACCATCTTCAAAATATTGGCCAAACCATGGACATGCAACTAGGAGCCCCATGCAAACCCACTATGGACATGCAACTAGGAAATGCAAACTAATTTACTTCATGCAAGCATGCAACTCATTTAGTTCATGGAACCGTAGACATGCATAAAAACAATTAACATTTAGTTTTAGTGCATCAAAAAATGATCCATCACAAAATTTAGTGCAAGAAAAAGGCCAAAGTAAAAACAAGTAACATTTTATTTGCCGAAGTTAGAGGTGGGCTGGTGCCCCTATGAGGGTGGGCTGGTCTCTATTTTGGGCATGGTTATTTTCTCAGGGCCCATTTTCTCACGGCCCAACATCTATTCGGCAGCCCAGCTTTGTTTTTTAATAGAAACTGAATTTGGGTGTGTACTCTGTTAACTGAAGAACAAAACCAGAGGAAACAGAGCATGAACACTGAATAGGGCCCCTGAGCAAATATCATCTTGATAAGATAATGGCATCATGCGATTTGGTCCATGGCTGAACACCTACCATTCTTTGTTATGGTACAGGTCAGCATTCAACACTGCCATCAAGTGTGACCACATTAACAACAATTTGGCAGAGAGTTTCAACAACAAGGTGAAGGAGTTAAAAGATTTGCCTGTGCACGACATGGTTGACCAAATCAGGATCATGCTCATGCGGATGTGGGAATTGAGAAGAAGGATAGGTGATTGTCTGCAAGGTGATAAGCTTCCAGCAGTGGTACAACAGGTGGTCAATAGGAGCAGATGTCTTTCACATTTATTTGTTGAAAAATCTTCACCTTGGGGTGCTGAAGTTAGAGATAACAAAACTGGAAGGAGACATGTTGTTAACACTGAATTGCATGATTGCACTTGCCTCGAGTGGCAACACACTAGTAAACCATGTGAGCATGCCATTCTTTTCTTAGCATCCCAACCGAAGATAAACATGCACCCATATTTGCATGAATATTATTCGGTAGCAAGATTCAAAGCTGCATATGCTACTCCAATTCCAGCACTTATAGATCAGTCTCAGTGGCCTGAAGTGGAGATTGAATTTTCCATGTGTCCCCCCTTGACGGAAAGAAAGGCTGGCAGGCCTAAACAGAGTAGATTCAAGGCATGGTTTGAGAAAGGTGGGAGTAGTAAGAAGGGAAAGAAAGATGGAAAGCCAAAAAAGGCCCAAAAAGGTAACAAAAACATATGCAAGTTGTGCCAGGAACTTGGGCACAGAGTGGGATCTGGGATCTGTCAAATGTCGTTACACTCCTGATAAGCCAAAGTATGTTCTTGTTTATTTGTCTGTGTTTTGATTTGGTATTTTTTTCCAACTACTACATCTATAACAATTTCCAATGGCCGGGAGGAAGCGAGCAAGTCAACCCCTTGTTGTTGAACAGTGTTGTCCAACAAAAAAAGCAAGAGTCAACGGTTGTAGAAAGAAGAGAAAAAAGTGTGCCTGAGCTTGAGCAGACTGAAGAAAATCCTGCTGCAGACAACATTCAGACTGAAGAAACTGATGTGGAGGTGCACACCGAAGAAACCGAAATTGCAGTCAACATTCGCACTGAAGAAACTGCTCTCGAGGTTGAAACTGAACCTGAGTGTGTCGAGGTTCAGACTGAAGAAACCTAGAAACCCATGTTGAGGTATGCACCGAAGAAAATGAAACTGCTGTCAACATTCAGACTGAAGACACTGATCTCGAGGGTGTTGGCGAGGTGTTGGAAAGACCAATGAAGAAAACCAAGATGATCAGTGAACTTGTGTGTGTAGCAGAACCAAAAACAAGAAGTGCTAAGGCGAAGAAGGGCACATGACGTGGTAGGAAGAGGTAGAACAGAGAACAGTTTGAAAATTTGTGTCATGTAATAATATTTGTAACTTGGTGCGTACTGGTAGTCACTATGTATCCTCGTATTTCTATTCGAACTTGTTTGTTGGTACCTTGTCTAAACCAGCCAAATAAAATAATAGATGATATTTGTGTCATTGTTTTAAATTCAAATTTGAATTCAAATTTGAGCTCAAATTTGAATTAGGGATGGGGTATTGATGTTTTAATGCTATCTAAAGTACCTCAACTGAAATATGTTTGCTTGTTGATCAATCCGAGCCCTTTTGGTAAGTTCAACTCATAGTCATGAAAAGTGTGTTTCAAATGACCTCCAAAGGTAGGGTAAACGGCCTCATATTTAAGCAAGTTTTTTTGGCACCTTGTCTAAACCAGCCAAATAATTTTTCTACACATCTATTCTACCTATATAGTGTAAATCTAAAGTCTTACTATTTACTGAATTAATATTCTATTATTTTCTTTTCTTTTTGAAAAAACAAGGTTTAATAGAAAATTATATATGAAACAAGTTTAAAACATGAAAATGAGAAAAGTAAGTTAAGATCTTTCTTAGTCAATCCAAAATGAAGTTTTGGTGAGGTTTTCACACTTTTCATTTTCAAAACCCCACCTACTCTCGGGTGCCCACTACTCTCTCCCTTGAACTCCATACTACATTGTTCGAGGAATGACAATTTAGTGAAGGAATTTTCGTAAAATTGTATGTAAACCATATTTATATTTTTTCCTCGTTACTATACGACATAATAAGACTATGTGCGCAAGTTTTATATTTTTTTGATTTTTTTTTTGAATTAGTTATGCTCCACCCTAATCAGTTAAAGCCCCGCAAAACCCCTCAAAACCCCGCACACTACCAGGTTGTTGATCGTTGTGCATGGACGGTTGAGATCAGGTGCTAGGGTTAGCTACAGTGTGCATCGATCCGCATGAGACGCGCTGATTAGTTGAATCAGTGTGCATCGATCCGCATGAGACGCGCTGATTGGTTGAATCAGTGGGGTTTGGATCAGCCTCTCTCGTTGGGGCATCAGGACCGTTCATTTGAATCCAACGGCACGAGTTGACGTGGTGCATGGACCAAGCCTACGCAAAGCCCTTTCCATCGGTGCATGCGTGCCCGTGCCTACCCGCAGCATGCATGCCCACCCGCAGAACTGCGCCCGTGTGTTGCATGCATTCCCGCCCTCGACGTAGCCCTGCTCCGCCACCCCTATCGACGCAGTAAGTTGTCGCATGCCTACCATTAGCACCGATGCAGCGTCGCATCAAAGCATGCACCCGGCCACAATGCAGCAGCAGCCAGACCCTGATGAAGACAACCAAAAATCCAACGGTGCATGGCGTGCAGTGCATGGCGTGCTCCTCTTTGAACGACACAACACTGGCATGATTATCGATGCAGTTCAAACGGTGTGATGCCCGTTACAAGATGGGCAAAAGAAGGCGTCCATTATTGTCACATCTCCCATCGACCGAATGTTGCCCTCTAGCCAGGCCTAGCAAGATGGGCAAATTAATGGGCTACGGCATGCATGCACGGGCGGCACACGCAGAGAACCCAGGGCAGGCGTGTCCCCTTGACCCACGACGGTACAGACGTGTGCGTGAGCCCGTCCCCTTGACCCGCGATCGGTGGCACAGAAGCGTCACAGCCTGTTTCCCACGCTCATGTACACACTTTCATGAGGCGCCACCAAACGCCGCCCGCCCATTAATTCTAGGGTTTCTGCGGGGTGAAACCACGTCGCACTTGGGCTATTTAAGCCGGGCACTATCGTCTTCCTCTCCCTCCTCATCCATCATACCCCATCCTCTGCCTCCTCTGCCCTCCTTCTTCCTTCTTCTCCATCAAACCCGATCGAGCCCTCGAGCCACCCCGCCACCATGCAGTACAACGCCCCCACCTACCGCTTCCCCCCAACCGTGCCGGAAAGGCTCTACCCGGCCGGAGTGTATGTAGAGAGAACCCTTAGGGTGTGGGTGATCTTGAGGTGGAGGGGTGCAAGGGAGTTAACGGAGTTCTTCCTTGCGGCCGGCTTCCGCCACCTCCCCCGCGGCTCTCCTCGGATGTACCATCTTGAGGAGGTCAACCACAACGGCGTTGTGGTTGGGCTCCTCGCCACGTTCACTAACCCTTTTGATGCTTTGCACCTCCTCGGGCGAGCGTATTGGGTTGGTTGTGAGTTCATAGCTTTCACCACCTACAATAACTTCACCGACTTCAACAGCATCTTCCCCAACAACGGTGTTATGCACATGCTCCCGTACCCCATCAACAACGGGAAGGAGTGAAGGGCGGCGCCCGGAGGAGCGAGGTGGTGTTGTTCACCTGGAGGAGGAGGAGAAGAAGAACCCGAAGAAGAACCCGCGTTTGGTGCCCCCGATCCATCTAGCTTGCTATATATCTATCGTATTATTTTGTTTAAGTTGTAATCATTATGCTACTATTTTTAAGTTGTATTAGTATTTTAAGTTGTAAGGCTATCATGGAGTTGTAAGACTATCGTGGAACTATGTGTTGCAATCGTTATGCTACTATATATATTATATATTGTGTGTTTCATGCTATTATTTCATTATTTGTAGATTGCTATGGGTTGTTCTTGCTTATTATTTGTGTATTGCTATGGGTTGCTACGAGCCCGGGTTGCTACACCCCAATCACCACACACACCATCTTCAAAATATTGGCCAAACCATGGACATGCAACTAGGAGCCCCATGCAAACCCACTATGGACATGCAACTAGGAAATGCAAACTAATTTACTTCATGCAAGCATGCAACTCATTTAGTTCATGGAACCGTAGACATGCATAAAAACAATTAACATTTAGTTTTAGTGCATCAAAAAATGATCCATCACAAAATTTAGTGCAAGAAAAAGGCCAAAGTAAAAACAAGTAACATTTTATTTGCCAAAGTTAGAGGTGGGCTAGTGCCCCTATGCGGGTGGGCTGGTCTCTATTTTGGGCATGGTTATTTTCTCAGGGCCCATTTTCTCACGGCCCAACATCTATTCGGCAGCCCAGCTTTGTTTTTTAATAGAAACTGAATTTGGGTGTGTACTCTGTTAACTGAAGAACAAAAACAGAGGAAACAGAGCATGAACACTGAATAGGGCCCCTGAGAATATCATTACAATAATTCAAGCAAGTTTTGCTTCACACAAATTCAAATTCATCTAACAAATGATCCCTGGCTAACTCAAACTACTGGGCACCCCTGAAACTAGCTGACTAACTAACTGAAACTCGGACAAATTCTAGCGATTGATGAACATCAAGTAAAATAAACCCATAGCAATGACACAACCATAAAATGCTCCAGCCATATTATTTGCTTGCTGCTTCAAATCGATCAGATGCTTTAGTTGCTTGCCGATTTTCTTCAATTCACACTTCAGTTCTGCACTGTGCATCATCGGATCGGCTCTGTCCGCCAAATTGGGGGCTTGTTCCACGGCAAGCCGCCTCCAAAAATTGAGCTCTTGGGTTAGGGTTGATCCCTCCAATTTCAACCTTTCAACATAGTCATCGAGCCACTCAAAACGCCCACATTTCTTCAGAACCTGAAAAACAGGGGCCGGCGGCACATGAATCCTAGATCCACCACCCAGATACACCGCCCTAATTCGAGGAAAAAAGAAAGAAATCGGGAGAAATTAGACCATAGGATTGGTCAAGAACACAGATCCAACCTGCCCCGGCTGTGGCTTGCTCAAACATTTCACAAACTCGCGCCCACGGTTGCCATTTTCTTCCCTCACACAAGTCAAACGCTTGAGAGGCTCCATGCGCGGGCAATCGGGGCATCTTGTCAAGGTAGTGGACCATACTGCATCCATGATTGGTGGGTGGCCGAAGTCGAGCTAGACATCACTCGCCGGCGGCGCGCTTCGTTGCCGGAGCAGAGGAAGAAGAAGGTGGTAAAGGAAAGGGGAAGGGCAAGCAATGGAGGGGGGCAGGCTGGCTCGGGCTCGTGGCTGTCTCGGGTCGGGGCACGCTGATGAGCACGGGCATGCTTGTGTGGATAAGTTGTTGGTCCCACCCGCATGCGAGTAACTGGTGGGTCCCGTGTGTCATAACTCAAATCGCTAACCCCTCGTGTTTTTCATTTCACGGTTAAACAAAGTCGTGTCGCATTGGACCTATGGTTGGCTTCGAAGGCGTCGCATCACAGCCATTCATTCCAACAACATCGCACTCCTTTCAATTCGCATGAAAAACGTCGCACAGGAGCTATTGGCCCAATCATTATAAGATATTGTTTTTACACTTATGACTAGATCAACTTCTTCAGCAACTAACACCTTCAACAAGGGATCAATGCCCTCACGCCGATGTCGTCACGTCCAACATAAGATGGCCAAAACAAGGATTTCCATCCTGGTGGCCAAGACCGGAAAATTAAGGCCAACACATGAGCAAGGAGACAACGTCTTCAACAAGATAATGATGCAAGTTCATCGCCGCTGAGTTTGGCCAGCAAAGGCAATAACAAGGATTTTCATGCCGGCCATTAAGTGTGTTCCAAACACCATCATCACGATAGATCTTTCTACAGTCATGTCAAAAAAATAATTGTCTAGATACACAAATCACAAAGGGTGAAACCGTCGGCAATGAGAAATGTCTAAGATCTTACCAGGGTTGACAATCACATTGTGGAGACCGGTTATCTTACCATGGTTGTTTCATTTCCTTCTTCTATTTCTGCTTTTTCTTCTCCTTCCTAGACCGAGGTCGTTGTTGGTGGATCTTCACTGAATTTTATTAACAAAACATGATGTCTGGACAGCCGAAGGAAGTCCTTCTAGTAGCAAAACTGTGGCATCCTTGAAACTGGAGTATGTAGTGACCCTCCTAGAACCACAAGGGAATTCACTCATCAAGTCAACCACCTCTGCGAGAATGATGTTAGGTCACAAAGCATTAGAGAATTTATTATCAAAAGAAAAGAACGTATTGGAGGAAGAATCATTCGTAGCAGGACACTTTCATGTTTCATTTGACCCCTGGGATACCAAAAAGAACTAGTGCTGCATCAAGATTATGACTTTACAAAACTATACCAACTAATACAATGAATACAAGGAAGATGAAGGCCTGAAATGAAAGGTATGGGGATCATACTTACACTTATGCTTAAAGCTGGTAAAGGAGCTCACTTAGCACATTGAACGGTAGTGCGTACACCCTTTTCAACGGTTGAGCTTGAAAAATAAATAAAAGCAATGATTTTCTTGTTGAGACTCTTAACAAAAACGGTACAAAATACGGAAAGATATTCATATGAACAAAGGTAATAACAATATTCTTCTCATTTTCATTTCAGACTGCCATGCCTAGAGTTTTGGGGCTTACGGGAATAAGGATCCAAAAAGGTACAAAAAGCGATGCAGCGCACTTGCGCTATATCACTAGTTGAGGGGCACCCCTCGCAAAGGTCACGCCAACCTTCCCAGGGGCTGCCAAGTGACGCACTTGTCGCGAACTGTGAGTTTTTCCTTCTTCTTTTTGTAGATTCATTTTTCAAAACATTTATCTCTTGAAGCGTGCATCCAATTTCCGAACCGTGCATCCAAATCTCGAACTGTTTTCACCGTTGTATTCCTCGCATCGAGATCTTCGAAACTAGATCTCATATGTACTTTTTTCATGAGAAAATAGGTAGAAAAAACCGCAGCCATAGACACATTTTGTTTTCCTTTCTGAGAGGCATAGTGGTGCTTGTTGCAAAAGAAAATATGTGCATCCATGAGAAGCAAGTATGTGTCTCTCGTGAAACCAAAAAAAACGCATGTTTTCCCCTTTCCGAGAGGCATAGATGTGCCTGCCTCTCGTGGAAGCAAATATGTGCCTCCATGAGAATCAAATATGTACCTCTCGTGAAAGCAAAGAAAGATGCATCTCGCAGAAGCAAACCTGTGCCTTCACAAGAAGCAAATATGTGGCTCTCGTGAAACAAAAAAATTCCCTTTCCGACAGGCACATGTATGCCTCTTGCGGAAGCAAATCTATGACTCTCATGGAAGCAACATGTTTTTTACGAGCAAAAAGAATCAAATATTTTTCTCCAAAATCTAGGGAAAACTAGGCGAAAACAAAAATGCTGAAAACCCCCAAAAAATTCATCTATACCCGAAAATGCATCCAGAAAAATTAAAATCCCGATGGAGTGCCCAGCACGCGACTCATGGCGGCGGCTGAGAGCGCGTCGAGTGGCGCACTCTCATCCCACCAAAAATAAACCTTATGGGGCTCCGGTAAGGGGTACCCTTTAATTAGCTTCTCTCCTACTTGTGGCTCGGTACGTTGTTGAGTTGTTGACGGAATGCCTGTAGATGGCCGTGAGACAGGGAGCCATACAGACCAAGCCCGGGCTGAGCTCGTTCGTTTCTCCCGACTTCTGGAGTAAATAGAAGTGTATGCAAGACCAGCCAATGCTAATGCCACACCGTTGGAGCTTTTCTTCCAAGGCCTCCACCTTTTGTATAGGTAGAGTGTGAGGTCATCGATGATTGACTTCAGCATATAGTTTTATTTTACTTTTTTCAAAAAGAGGTCGAAGCCCTTGGTCTCTGCATTTGAGCGTACATGTGATGCGGTGGTGGTCCATCATGCGGTCTGGTGGGCCATAATCATAGTATATTCTAGCAAGGGACGAATCGGCCGTAAATAATATTTAGTGAACATATCAAAGCGCTCGCTGCTATATACCATAAGTGTGCAGCCCATCCGAAAACGACGATGCGTTCCTTGAAACCATGAAGCGGCCGTTTTGTCTGGGAACGGTTATCGGAACCTTCCACGCTGGTTTTGGAAAGCTTCCATTTGTTTCTCTACACTGATTACTTTTCTTTTCTTCAGTTTTTTTCTTTGTATCCTCACTAGTTTTTCTTTCTATTTTGTGTTGCTTTGTGTTTTCAACTAGTTTCCCGGATTTTTTCTGTTTTTGTTTTTTCTTTGTGATTCACTTGTTTTCAGCTCTAACTCCTTTTTTTGTTTTCTGTTGTGTTTCTCACTGGTTTTTTATTCAGTTGTCTTCTATTTTTCGTGAACCTTTTTTTGTATTTTGACGAACATTTTTTAATTCTTCAAGGATTTTTGAATTCGTGAACAGTTTTGGGAATTGGTGAACAACTTTTCATACTCTTGAACAATTTTTGTATTGCAATTTTTTTAAAATTCCCATTTTTTTCAGATTTTTGCACAAATTTATAAATCCATGAACATTTTTCAATTTTGTGAGTGTTCACAAATTTATGAACAGTTTTTGAATTCATGAACAGTTTTTGTTTCGCAAATAGTTTTCCAAAATTACGAACAGTTTTCTAATTCAAAAAAAAAAATGAATTCATGGCATTCTATATTTGCATGATTTTTTTTGAATTCACAAACGTTTTTAAACTCATGAATATATTACAGATATGCAAAATAAAATTATCCATGAATTTTTTTTGATTTACATGAACTTTTTTTATTTCATGAACAATTTTTTATTCTTGAACCTTTTATTTATTTCCTCAAAAAAATTCGGTTCACACACATTTTTTCAAATTTGTGAATATTTTGAATTCATGAATTCTATTTGATTTGAAAATATTTATAGCATAGAAAACTATAAAGAAAGAAAAGGTATAAAAGGCAAAAGAGAACCAAAATAAAATCCATACCTATAAGAGAAAAAGGAAAAAAAATAGAAGGGAAAACCCCATGTGAATGAGGGGAACACCTATTTGGCATGTTTTTCGTTCAATAGGCTGGGTGGGGTGCCGGTGCGTGGATTTGAGAATGAATCCAACTACTGGCGAAGGTCTCAAATTTGCATGATTTTTTGTGAATTCACAAACATTTTACAAGATTTGAAAAAATTTACAAGCTTCTGGAGGAGAATGCTGGTTTCGACAAGCATAGGAGTGGCTTCTACTAGGACACCGCGGACAATAAAGGAAATACAGGCTTGTTAAGTGGAAGCATATGTGCAAACCCAAGGATCTTGGGGATTCTATTATGAACAAGTGCCTAATTCTCGAATGCTGGTGGCGGATTCTTCGTTCTGATCTTGATGCCCTCTGGTTGTGTATTCTTAAAGTTAAGTACTTCCCCTCTTCCCATCCACTGGTGGCGCATCCTACACGGGAAGGTGGCGCGCGCTGAGGGATGGTCGCACGACCTAGCCATGTGATAGCTTGGTGCCCCCTCGTCCCCCCTCTAGTACTTCTTTACTCCAGTAGTCTTTATTTATTTCGAAATAATTCTCCAAAAACTCCCACCCCATATTTTATGTTTGCCAGCTTCGTAAAGCTCTAAACCAAGGTGTGTTAGTCTCCCATGTTCTTCCTCATGATACTAACTAGTTTGTTGTTCCTATTGAAGTGCTCAACTATCCACAGAAGACCAAGGCCAACAGAGTGGTCGATCAAGTTTTGGTTCGATGGTCAGGTGACACACACCCGAGCGGACCTGGAAAGACCGAGACAAACTTCAGTCTCATTTTCCTTGTGCAGCGGCTTGGGTCAAGCCGCTACTCAAGAGGGAGAGGATGTTAGCGTCCCTAAGAACACTAGCCTCCGGGCTAGCAAGTTACGGAGCTTGACGAGGAAACGGTCCAAGGCCCAGCAAGAAGGACAAGGAATCCCTACAAGAGGGTAACTGGTAGTGAGTGGTTGAACACTGCAGGGGAAGTATACGGTGAGGATCCCCACACTGGAGAGAGGGAATCGAAGATCAATCAAGGCACAACATGGTGGCGACTACCTCTTATCTTAGAATCCTAGTTCCTCTCATCACTTCCCCCTCTCAGATTCGGCACTGATGTGCTTGTAAGGAGCGGATCTTGTAAACCTAGCTACCTTAATCCAGTGATACTCGTGTCGTGCTAATATCTCGCCCCACAAGGCTCGTCGTGCAGCAGCTCCCTGGCCGCCTGCACCCTCTCTGTGCCCCGCCACTAGCCACACAAGCCCCACACCTACCTTCTTCTCTTGTTGCTCGGTGCGCACCAACTGCTCGACAAAATACCCAGCCAGGTTACAATGAGAAGGAAGAAGATTTCCACATGGGCGGGGACTAGTCAAAACCACGCCAAGTGAGCATGTGTTGAGTCAAGGGACTAAAGTAATCTGATTTTAGAATTTGGGGTACTAAAATTTGTTGGTTTTAAAGTTGAGGGATCATTTCTATACTTTTAAGAGAGTTAGGACTTAAGAGACATAAGATATACTTTTCTAGAAGAAAAAGAAAAAAGCAGTGGTGACGGCAGGAGCGAGGTTTCAGCCCGAGCCGGCCCTAGGAGGAACCAGGGGGGCTCTTTATTCACAGTAACTTTGTAGATGCAATTTTAGCCCGTAGGTTATACGTGAAATGAGATGGGAACACGGATGCTTTAGGTGTTGATCCATAGACTTCAATTCTTAATTTGTTTACGGGCCCTTATTCACATGAATGTATGCTAGCCATAATGGTGTTCTCTCGTACCAAAAAAAAGCTATAATGTGTAACTGTTTTGTTCAACTCAATCAATGGGCTCTATCTTACACCATGGCGTTGAAGCAGTATTAAAATTAGGACCGCATATATGTCAGGTATCTAGGAAAAAATCCGGATCAGTCAATTTTCCGAGCCGTTGGTTGGCACGATCGTGCCGCCACCTGCTAACCTTCTTCCCCTAACATCTTCCTCCCTCGGGCAGTGGTTTCTCCTCCTCCCACGTGAGCTACCCTGCCCTAGCTGGCAGCCTCCGCTTCCGGCGGGCGGGCGCACCGCCCCGCCAGCACGACATCCCCTCAACCTCCCCCGACTGACATGCTGGAGGACCTCCATCCTCAACCTGCATCAGTCAAGTTTTGGGCTCGTTCCCGCTCGTCCTCGTCGTTGTCACACCTGACATCATCCCTGCCTTCGGCCTCGCACAAAACAGGATGTAAGAGCATCTCTAGCAGACCCCGTAAAAGTCGGACCCAGAAAACACGTTTACAGTTCGCTGCAGATCAGATTTGCGGGCGAATTCGTGCGCTGCAGATCAGACCCCGTAGATGAAACTGTAAAATGAAAAAAAAACATTCGTGGGAGAAACTTGCAGCGATATTCATCATACATAGTTGATCATCATACTACATCATAGATAGTTGTTCATCATACTACATCAAAGTACTACATAGGGGGGTCTGCGGGCCGTGCAGCGTACCCTAGCATAGGCTACCAAAACCGATGGGTGCGGCGGCGACTATGTGGCGGAGGAGCCGAAGGTGCTCAGTCCTCGTTGGAGTCGAGGTCGATCCAGACCTTGGCCTTCTCGGCCTTTTTGATGCGCAGGTCCGCCTCCTTGGACGCATGCGAGCCGGAGGAGGCGCGGCGGCGGACCGCGAGTTCGCGCTCGTACTCGTCGAGCTCGTGCCGTTCGAAAGCCAGCGGCGGCCGGCTCCCATTGTTGAGCCACTTCCGCGCCCCCCGCTTGCATGTGGTATCGATGATGCGGCGACGCTCCGCGTCATCCCCGCCACTTCCGTAGCCGTCCATGGGCCGGGAAGGATCGCTAGGGCTTTTTTTAGGCTCGCCGGTGGTGAGAAATTAGGGCGGAGGGGAAGGGGAATCGCGGCGGAGCGGTGGCGGAGGCAGATAGGGTTTGACCCATATCCGAGCGGTGAAATCGCATAAATAGCAGTGGAGAGGGTCTTTTTCCGGACCACGGTAAACTTTTTATGGGCCGGGCGCGGGATACGGAGTCTGTTCTGACAAGAAAAACGGGCCGTCAAAATTATACGGGTTCGGCCCTTTTACGGGTCTGCTAGAGATGCTCTAACAGACGCAAAGAAAAATTTCAGGTACCTGGTGTTTAGCAAATGTGTGAAATTATCTTCGTCGGCACAACCAATGGTGCTGGATTAACTAATTATTATACGGCGAGCAGAACGTACGTGTCCATCCGTGCCAACTAACCAGTATAACAAAGCAGAGTACGAAATATATAAAAGACACATGGAATCAAAACCATACAACTCCTATATGTGTCTCCCGTGACCCTGATGATCAGGGTTACGCTAGCTCGTAGCGCTGTCATGCCAGATATATTCCCTTGTCCCATGCTATGCTCGAGATTATTATGGCTACACTTGTAAACCCATCAAATATTTATATGCACACAGCAGACAACATGCATATAGGAGTACTCTTCTTGGAACTAAAGGAAAGTCTCCTGGCGCAGCTCTCGGGTTTTTGTTCATTAGCGAACAGATTAAGCTACAATGATGGATGTTACACACGTAACATGCCAGTGCAATAATAGTTGCACATAAGTTTTGCTAATTAGCTCGATTGATAATGACATGCATGCACTTGCACACTACAACCGGCCTATAAATACCACCTCAAACAACCCAACAAAACCATCCCAAGCTAGCAAAGCCTACAAGCTTAGCCACAGACCAGTAAGATCGATCAGTAGCAATGGCGCCCTCCAAGCTCGCCCTTTTCCTCGCCCTGAACCTGGTCCTCCTTGCTGCCGCCCAGGGCTGCGGACCCTACTGCCCACCGGTCGTCCCTACCCCGCCGATCCTCCCACCGCCCGTGCCGTCGACCGGCGGGGGCAGCTGCTCGATCAACACGCTGAAGCTGGGTGTGTGCGCCAACGTGCTGAACCTGCTGAAGCTCAAGATCGGCGTGCCGGCGAACGAGGAGTGTTGCCCGCTCCTGGGCGGGCTCGCCGACCTCGACGCCGCGGTGTGCCTCTGCACCGCCATCAAGGCCAACATTCTCGGCATCAAGCTAAACGTGCCCATCGACCTGACCCTCCTCCTCAACCAGTGCGGCAAGAAGTGCCCCTCCGACTTCACCTGCCCCATCTGATCCATCCATCCATCGATGAATATTATACATGCATAATCGTTCTACTCGTAACCAGTTTGCATGTCATAAGCGCGCACCATACGTATGTTTTTTCTGTTGCAGTTCATATGCCAGGCGTTTGCATGGGCTCCCTCGCTCGAGCGTGCGTGCTTGACAAGCTTGTGATCCCGTTATGGTATCTAAATACATGATTTGCATATTTGTAAAAGGATATCCATACTTGTACACGTACCTGGAATAAAAAGTTTGTTCAAGACTTCAAGTTGGGTTAACTCGACCCGTGATATGCCAGCTTGAGTTGTATATTCATATGTAAGCGCATGCATGATTGCATCAGTCATGATCAGATTCACATCTTTTCCCATTGCATCTTCTTTCTATTTTGCCTAAATGATCCTTGATAAAATTAAAAGTCATGCTGAAGATTTTCTTTTTCTCTAATGCCACCTTTTAGAGCATCTACAGCTGGACTTGAAAATCCGGGCCCTCAAACGCCCGTGGATACGCCCGGACGAGTCCACGTACAGTGACCGGTCACTCATCAAATCATGTTGTCCACATCTGTGTCTCTTATACTCGAACCCCTATATCCATACTATAGCATGCAACATCGATCAAACTACGTAGATCAGCTTCGGACATAGAAATTGCACAATAGTTCTCCAAAAAGATCCACCAAAGTTCACATAAACGACGGACAATTATATACAACATCTAAAACTTGAAATTAAAATCAACTTCACCACTTCCGGGCTGGCCCTTTCCCCTTCTGGTCGCCGGCGTAGCTGTACCCGTCGTCGGCTAGTGGAGGATCGTCCAATTCGTCGGAGGAGAAGCCGTCGTCGGAGGAGGAGGAGGAGTCGATGATGACAAGGCCCTTGAGACGCTGGACGGCCCGGTCCTGCTGGCGCCTGAGCTTGGCCAGCCGAGCGGCCTCCTTCGCCTTCTCCAACGCCTCCCGCTCGGACTACTCTATGGCAAGCTGAAGAGCCTTGGCGTTTTTTTCGGCGGGGCCGCCGAGCGTCCGCCTCCACCGTTGTAAGCGACCGGCGGTAGATCCACGCGAGGAGCCGCTGGTCCTCGTCGGGCTCCGCTAGTAACTCGCGCTGGCAGCGGACAGAGCTCTCCACAGCCTCCCTCTCCCTTGCCCGCTGCCTCGTGCGCCTCCGACTCCGGCTTGCGCGTCCGGGCCGGCGGGGTAGCCACAAGCACCCACCGCTGCCAATGAGGGGGAGCAGAAGCCGACGGGGCGAGGGGACGGTATGGGGAAGCAACAGTCGGCGGGGCGATGGGATGGCGTGGGGGAGGCGCCGATGGCGCTGGCCGCCTGTCGGAGCTGCCCATGGGCCGGGAGGGGGCCAACGCCGGGGTCTGAGATGCGCCGACGGGATAGCGGCGGCTGCAGCGAGGCTGCAGATCCGGAGCTGCCCCCGGTGTCCACCTTGGACCGCTCCAAGGCGATGCGGAGGGCAAGCTCATACTCCGGATCCATCTCGTCGTAGGAGCGGCTGCCGAAGCTCGACATTGCACTGGATTAGATCAAAATCGGTGAGAGGAGAGGAGAGGACGGAGCAAGAGAGGAGAGTGAGTGAGTTAGGGTTTCGGACTGACGAGGCCGATGTTTTTTTTTTGGGACATCCGTGTGGTCAGTTGTGGGCCGAGCTTGTCAGGCAGACGCACTCGTGCGTGACCGTGCCACCCCATATCCACCCCACATTTGGGCTGGATATTGGGGTGCCGGTCAGTCGGGGCGTTTGAGACCCGTTTGAGGCATCCGTCTGGATTGAAAAAATGTGATCGGGTAGTGACCAGGCAGCCCATCCAAACGTATGAGATGGCTTTGAGAGGTCCGATTGTAAATGCTCTTACATCTTGATGTTCGCTGATTCATAAAGAAAACAAGCATGCATGTATCGTACTACTGATTACTCCGCATGCCGTATGTACACTGGTGGATGTCATGAGTGCATGCACACATACTTAAGTTTTTTTTAGCATGGTGCAATTGCAGATGCTCACATACACTCATCTGTATGAACACATGTACACACACCCTACCGTCATGAGCGCCTCTGAGATACTGAGCTAGCACAACAATTGAGATTGACAAAGTCATCACAGACGCCTCATGATAGATGTGAACATCTCCTCCCACTGAAGTAACATCATCATGTGACACTTGTGGTAAGCAGTCCAAACTCAATGAGGAAAGACTTAAAAAAAAACTAGGAAATTGTGAGCACCAGTGTCAAGTCTAACCGATGGGCTAGTTCCACCACAAGTAAACTAACCATTTGACCTATGGCCAATTCACAATTTAAATTAGCATAATATATTCTACAGTGAATATGTACAAGTCATCTGTTGTTGTATCTTGTTGTGGCATCTAACTGATTCACAGTTTTTACTAGTATGTATACACGTGCACGTTTTAACATTATGGGTGATTTTGGTAGGAAAAACATAGACTTTCTAATAGATTCAAAGGAAAACATTCTTGATGTATAGATGCAGAAATAAATTATATTATAAAGAAAATTAGAATTAATATATGTAATGCCCACAATTTGTTAACAAAAATCCCACGAAAAATCTTAATGAAGAAAAGAATTAAAAATGGAATTTAATTTTACTTTATGTTACTCCTCCAAAACCAACTTTTTTGGGTTCAAGACATTGTCAACCTCAAGCTGCAATATTGCCTGCCCAAGAGGAATCGGTGTGGGCCAGTCTCTTGAGGGGTATCAGGCGTTCCTTCTAAAACGCGGTGGATGCAACACTGTTCACTGTGAATCACACTACTTTCACAGTTGGATCTAGGATATAAATGGTTAGGATCGATGGCCAGCTCCTATTCAAAACCGATACGCTATATAATAGTATAGATAACAGAATAACAAAAATTTGGTCAAGTTGTGTTAACTTGGCCCTTGATATATGGCAATGAATTGTGTGGTACGTACGCAAGCATGCATGATTTCGTGAATCATGATACGATCAACGTATTTTCGCATTCACGTGCTACATCCTCTTTCTCTGATCCTTTTTCCCTTGTTTTTTACCCTTATGGCGCTTGGACGAATGTCGATGCTTCTTTTTTGAGTCTGTCTTCCAGGCTCACACCCTCCGTGAGTTCGTCCTTCTGGACATAGTCGACGGAGCTCCGGCGCAGATTCTGTTGGGTAACATAGCAGAAAACAAATAAAATTCCGTGATACGTACATACCTAGGATCACTATGACGATGCATACAAGGTTTGATCTAATCATTATCGATTTGTAGCGCAACGGAAGGAGAGTCGGTGGAGATCATTGGTGCAGATCCCTGCAGTTAGGATTGTGCAACCTCCCAACCGCGAGGATGTTCTAACCGAACAGTCCCTCGGATGGTCCCTCGAACAGCCCTTCGGAAGGCTCCAGGATGGAAACTCAAACAGTCCCTCGGACAGCCCTTCGAAAGGCTCTCGGACAAAAACTCAACAATACCTCAGACAGAACCTCCGCGTGTCTCTAGAACTAAGATCGAAACTACGACCTCTCTACCAGGTTGCACACATCCGTTGTGAACTATCCAACAGGGCTTCTCTATCCATAAATAATTCCGGGCATGTTCGGAACATTTCAAGTATGTAGTTTATCTCCGAAACATTGTCGGTTTTTTCTCTGAAACTCTTGTGTCGTCTCCGAAACTTTTCCGACAACAATCTCTCGGACTCACTGTCTATTACTGAGCAGATAGATGACCCTTAATTGTGTGACCGTGTATGTTTGGTGAAGTATAGGCATTACCTGAACATTTTTCAATCAATGATCAATAGCGGAACCGACGACATTCGTATTGATCCCTATACCCACATGAATAAATATTCGAGCGAACTTGTAGTTGCCGAATGTTGTTCCTGTTTCTTCATGATATGTCACAAATTGGCATCTCCGTGAATCAAGAACTTGTTCATTATGCCAGTTTCCTCGTTACCGGTTTTGTTCCCTTTTTTGTTACTACATTCCAGTATCCTTGTAATGGAATTACACTATGTCTGGCGAGACGATGACAGATACCCTAACACGGTGAGGGCCCTAGAATATCTCACCATCATCGGAGGAGAAAATCCCAATCTTGAGTACTTTTCCATGAACCCAAAAGCCGCTGTAATAGCCACCATATTACATATGACGTTTAACTAACCCCAAAGTTCGGGAAGCAAGCACAAAGGAACTCCACACTCTCATGGTCTAAGGGATTATGCAAACTTTAATTGTCTCTGTGTTTTTCATGAAAATGCCTGAAAGAAAAAAAAATGATGACTTTATTGTGAGACTTTAAAACTAAGCTAAAAATCATATTGTAAGAACCTCTATTGGCAGATTTAAATTTATGCATTGAACAAGTTATCAAGATTGTTATACATATTAACATAGAAAGATAAGTATAAATATCTAAGCGACAAAAATATATTGATAATAGCATGTGCCTTTTAATTTTAGATCTAGACAAATTCTCTATAATACCCAAAACAAAAAAAAATGGAACAAACTAAGCCTCCATGACAAAATATAGTTATGTTTTAACACATATTCGTAATGATAGAGATTTGAGTTGCATAAAATTGAGTTTTAATACTGCTAGCATACTTTTGTGGTTTATGTTCTTACACATATAGTAGATTTTTTATCAGATTTATTGTAGTATAATAGTGGTTTAAAAATATAGTTAATATTCAATGACAATGAGTTGAATGAAAGTACAATATTTAGTACGAATAAGTTAAGAATCATTTACAAATGATAAGGCAAGGTCCAAATATATGTCCCTTTTGATTGTAGATATAATTTGATTTTGTGAGCTAAAATATTGGTTGAAGAATCAAATAAACGACAACGAATAAGGACGAGATAAGAGTAGCTGGAAAGTTATAGATTATGTATCCTCATTTAGCGAAAAATTACTTCATCCGTATCGACGAATATTTCATTTAGTGATATTCATCACACAAATATACTTTTCCGTATGTAACATCACATAACCAAAACTCGTTGCGAATATGCCAACACCATTATTCCCCATAGTAAGCTTATGTTAATCACAAAATATTATCGACGCATTTGACGATATGGAGCTGCCACCGCCTCCTGTTCTTCCGCTGGAGATCCGATATGGAGTCAATTTTTGACTCCGGAGAGGGGGGTTTGTCACTGTCATCATCACCAACCCTTATACATCAATAATTTCATGACACGCACACCCATGTGTGACTTGTTCTCTGTAGGTGCATGGAGTACGTGGGAATTTGATGAGATTTCTTATGTAAGTGATGTTAGATTTGTTAAGGTTTAATGCCTAGTATCCACTATGTTGGCGGATTGATGTTGCAATGATTTTGCTATTCTTAATACTTGTCAATAGGGTCCGAGTGCCATGATTTCAGATCTAAACCCTTTATGTTTTCATGAATATATTTGTGTTTCTTGATCTTATCTCCAAGTTGTATGCACATGTTATAGATCTAAACCCTAGAGTCCAAAGTGACAACAATTGGGATATCAATGCATGGTGCATCCTACACGGGAAGGTGGCGCGCCCTGAGGGGTGGTTGCACGACCTAGCCATATGGCAGCCTGGTGCCCCCTCCCCCCTCTAGTACTTCTTTACTCTAGTAGTCTTTATTTATTCCAAAATATTCTCCAAAAACTCCCACCCCGTATTTCATGTTTGCCAGCTTCGTAAAGCCCTAAAACCAGGTGTGTTAGTCTCCCATGTTCTTCCTCACGATACTAACTAGTTTGTTGTTCCTATTGAAGTGCTCAACTGTCGACAGAATACCAAGGCCAACAGAGTGGTCGATCAAGTTTTGGTTCAATGGTCAGGTGACACACACCCAAGCGGACCTGGAAAGACCAGACAAACTTCAGTCTCATTTTTCTTGCGTAGCGGATTGGGGTCATGCCTCTACTCAAGAGGGAGAGGATGTTAGCGTCCCTAAGAACACTAGACCATCGGCCCAGCAAGCTACGGAGCTTGACGAGGAAACAGTCCAAGGCCCAGCAAGGAGGACAAGGAATCCCAACAAAAGGGTAACTGGTAGTGATTGGATGAACACTGCAGGGGAAGTATAAGGTGAGGATCCCTACACTAGAGAGAGGGGATCGAAGATCGGTCAAGGCATGACACGGTGGTGGCTACCTCTTATCTTAGAACCCTAGTTCCTCTCATCCCTTCCCCCTCTCAGATTCGGCACTGATGTGCTTGTAAGGAGCGGATCTTGTAAACCTAGCTACCTTAATCCAGTGATACTCGTGTCGTGCTAATATCTCGTCCCACAAGGCTCATCGTGCAGCAGGTCCCTGGCCGCCTGCACCCTCTCTGTGCCCCGCCGCTAGCTACACAAGCCCCACACCTACCTTCTTCTCTTGTTGCTCGGCGCGCGCCAACTGCTCGACAAAATACCCAGCCGGGTTACAATGAGAAGGAAGAAGATTTCGACATGGGCGGGGACTAGTCAAAACCACCCCAAGTGAGCATGTGTTGAGTCAAGGGACTAAAGTAATCTAGTTTTAGAATTTGGGGTACTAATATTTGCTGGTTTTAAAGTTGAGGAATCATTTCTATACTTTTAAGAGAGTTAAGAGACATAAGATATACTTTTCTAGAAAAAAAAATAAGCAGTGACGACGGCAGGAGCGAGGTTTCAGCCCGAGCCGGCCCTAGGAGCAACCGGGGGCTCTTTATTCACAGTAACTTTGTAAATGCAATTTTAGCCCGTAGGTTATACGTGAAATGAGACGGGAACACGGATGCTTAGGTGTTGATCCATAGACTTCAATTCTTAATTTGCTTACACGCCCTTATTCACATGAATGTAAGCTAGCCATAACGGAGTTCTCTCATAAAAAAAAAACTATAATGTGTAACTGTTTTGTTCAACTCAATCAATGGGCTCTATCTTAGACCATGGCGTTTAAGCAGTATTAAAGTTAGGACCGCATATACGTCAGGTATCTAGGAAAAAATCCGGACCAGTCAGATTTCCAAGCCGTTGGATGGCACGATCATGTCGCCACCTGCTAACCTTCTTCCCCTCACATCTTCCTCCCTCGCGCGGCGGTTTCTCCTCCTCCCACGTGAGCTACCCTGCCCTAACCGGCAGCCTCCGCTTCCGGCCGGCAGGCGCACGCACCGCCTTGCCAGCCTGCCATCCCCTCAACCTCCCCCGACCGACATGCTGGCGCACCTCCACCCTCAACCTGCATCAGTCAAGTTTTGGGCTCGTTCCCGCTCGTCCTCGTCGTTGTCACACTTGACATCATCCCTGCCTTCAGCCTCGCACAAAACAGGTTGTAAGAGCATCTCTAGCAGACCCCGTAAAAGTCGGACCCAGAAAACGCGTTTACAGTTCGCTACATATCAGATTTGCGGGGCGAATTCATGCGCTGCAGATCAGACCCCATATATGAAACTGTAAAATTTGAAGAAAAAAATTCATGGGAGAAACTTGCAGCGACATTCATCATACATAGCAAGGTAGTCAGAATCCCGACTCGACACCTAGAATCCTACGACTTCACGACCCTACGGAAGCATGTCGATCCAAGTCCCACTGTGAATCCGGATCGGGTAGAATCCATGTTGAGTCGCGATCCAAATCATAGAATCTTGTACAAAACTGTAGAATCCCGACTATGATATGGACTATGTCCGATTCTACTAATTTATCTAAGCCGTTTGTTCAGTTGTAGCAGAATAGTATGCCATCATCCAAACCATTTGCACATGCCTCATGGCCCTTTATTCCCCTCCCAAGCCCAAACGCTCAACCCATCGACACCTTTGATCAGACTTGTCGACAAATGGAATTAGTGTGGGAAGGAGGATGCGTCAAGATTGTTCAGAGAAGGAGAGCACTACCGTTCAAGGTTCAACACTGCAGGGCATATATACAAGTGATCAGCTATTCACATATTCTAAACAAAACCGTAAGTAAATTTTGTGCGTCGAAGATTTCAATGTTCTATATATTTCCCTCTCATATATGTTCCATACATGCAAGCTAATAGTAGGTTAGCCATAAAAAGAAGTGAATAGAACTAGCATTGATGTGTACGATCTTTGCTCTATATTTAGTGTCAAAACTCTAAGAACCCATATGGATTTCTTCCGTGGATACGAAATATCTTATTTGAGTAAATCTAGTAAAATCCTCGATTCCACGACTCGATACTATGACTCGATTCTATCTAAGGAAAATCGATCCGACTCCGAATCCCGACTCTGACTACCTTGATACATAGTTGATCATCATACTACATCATAAATAGTTGTTCATCATACTACATCATAGTACTACACAAGAGGGATCTGCGGGCCGTGCAGTGTACCCGAGCCTAGGCTATCAAAATCAACGGGTGCAACGGCGACGACGTGCCAGAGGAGCCTGTGGTGCTCAGTCCTCATCGGAGTCGAGGTTGATCCAGACCTTGGCCTTCTCGGCCTTCATGACGCGCAGGTCCGCCTCCTTGGACGCGTGCGAGCCGGAGGAGGCGCGGCGGCCGACCGCGAGTTCGCACTCGTACTCGTCGAGCTCATGGTGTTCGAACGCCGGCGGCGGCCGGCTCCCATAGTTGAGCCACTTCCGCCCCCCCCCCCCCCTGCTTGCGTGCGGCGTCGACGATGCGGCAGCGCTCTGCATCATCCCCACCACTTCCGTAGCCGTCCATGGGTCGGGAAGGGTCGCTAGGTCTTTTTTTAGGCTTGCCGGAGGTGAGAAATTAGGGCGGAGGGGGAGGGAAATCGCGGCGGAGCGGCGGTGGCAGCGGATAGGGTTTGACCCGTATCCGAGCGGTGGAGAGGGTCTTTTTCGGGGCCACGGTAAACTTTTCACGGGCCGGGCGCGGGATACGGAGTCTGTTCTGACAAGAAAAACGGGCCGCCGAAATTATACAGCTTCGGCCCTTTTAGGGGGGTCTACTAGAGATGCTCTAACCGACGCAAAGAAAAATTTCAGGTACCTGGTGTTTAGCAGATGTGTGAAATTATCTTCGTCGGCACAACCAATGGTGCTGGATTAACTAATTATTATACAGCGAGCTGAACGTACGTGTTCATCCGTGCCAACGAGCCAGTATGACAAACCAGAGTACGAAAGATATAATAGACACATGGAATCAAAACCATATACAACTCCTATATGTGTCTCCCGTGACCGTGATGATAGGGTTACGCTAGCTCGTAGCGCTGTCATGCCAGATATATTCCTTTGTCCGATGCTATGCTCCAGATTATTATGCCTACACTTGTAAACCCATCAAATATTTATATGCACACAGCAGACAACATGCATATAAGAGTACTCTTCTTGGAAACTAATGGAAAGTCTCCTGGCGCAGCTCTCAGGTTTTTGTTCATTAGCGAAGAGATTAAGCTCCAATGATGGATGTTACACACGTAACATGCCAGTACAATACATGCACGTAAGTTTTGCAGATTACTACGGCAAGAGTCAAACTAATTAACTCGACTGATAATGACATGCATGCACTTGCACACTACAACCGGCCTACAAATACCACCTCAAATAACCCAAGAAAGCCATCCCAAGCTAGCGAAGCCTACAAGCTTAGCCACAGACCAGTAAGATCGATCAGTAGCAATGGCGCCCTCCAAGCTCGCCCTATTCCTCGCCCTGAACCTGGTCCTCCTTGCTGCCGCCCAGGGCTGCGGACCCTACTGCCCACCGGTCGTCCCTACCCCGCCGATCCTCCCACCGCCCGTGCCGTCGACCGGCGGGGGCAGCTGCTCGATCAACACGCTGAAGCTGGGCGTGTGCGCCAACGTGCTGAACCTGCTGAAGCTCAAGATCGGCGTGCCAGCGAACGAGGAGTGCTGCCCGCTCCTGGGCGGGCTCGCCGACCTCGACGCCGCCGTGTGCCTCTGCACCGCCATCAGGGCCAACATTCTCGGCATCCGGCTCAACGTGCCCATCGACCTGACCCTCCTCCTCAACCAGTGCGGCAAGAAGTGCCCCGCCGACTTCACCTGCCCCATCTGATCCATCCAACACCATCGATGAATATTACACATGCATTTTTTTTATTCGTAACTAGTTTGCATGTCATACGTATGCACCATACGTATATTTTATATGTTCCAGTTCCGGTACTATATGTTAGGTGTTTGCATGGGCTCCCTCGCTCGTGCATGCATGCTTGATAAGTTTGTGATTGATCACATGATCAGTGTATCTCGTTATGGTATCTAAATGCATGATTCATGTATTTGTAAAAGGATTGTTTGTGTATGAGGAATAAAAGGTTTGTCCAAATTGTGTTAACTTCACCCGCAAAAGAAAAGGGTTAACTTGACCCATGATATGCCAAGCTTGAAATGCATATTTATCGTGCATGCACGCATGCTTGCATCAATCATGATCAAATCCATATCTTTTCGAATGCATTAGCTACATCTTCTTTCTTTATTTTTTGCCTAAAATTATCTGTAATCAGATTATATAAGACGAAAAAACACGAACAACAGAAATCTTTGATAAAAGTAAAAGTTGCATTGAAGATTCTTGGTGTTGTCGTCTCGTCTCTAATGCCACCTTTTATCTTGATGTGTTAGCTGATTCATGAAGAACCATGCATGCGGGCATCATACTCATGAGTAATTCACATGCTATATGTACATCGTACGGTACACATAATTTCCAATTCATGTACATCTCCTATGTGCATGCATGCATGCTTAAGTTGGTTGCTACAATTCACCCATCCATGTATCTTGTTGTAGTATCTAAACGATTCACATGTCTAAAGTTGCGTGGAATTAAAAAAAATCAAGTTTTGTTAACTCGACGGTGTATATGGCAGCTAGTTGTGATTTTAAGCTTGTGATTGATCATTGTATCTAGTAATTATGGTATCTAAATGCATGACTCACATATTTGTAGAATGATATACATACTTGTATACTTGGGTGGAATAAAAAGTTTGTTCAACTTGTGTTAACTTGACCCGTGATATGTCATCTTCAATTGTATATTTATATGTATAGACACACATGGTTGCAACAATAATTATCAGATCCACATCTTTTCGCATGCATTAGCTATATCTTCTTTCATTTTGCCTAAATGATCCGTTATCAGAGTATGACACATTGAAAAGGTAAAATATACACAACCAACCGAAATCTTTGATAAAACTAAATGTTTACATCGAAGATTCTCGATATCCTTGTCTTTATTGCCACGTTTTTACATCTTGCTGTTCTAGCTGATTCATGAAAAACCCTGGGTGCAAGCATCGTATCCGTTACTAAATTTGCATGCCATATGTACATGCACGGTACACAGAGTTTCTTGTTCGTGTATTAGTTGTCAATGCCTCCACGCGTGCTTAAGTTAGTTTCCTATCCTGCACTGATTGTGTGCATGTCATCCATCATTGTAT
The DNA here is from genome assembly GCA_963921465.1 of Triticum timopheevii. NCBI lineage: Eukaryota > Viridiplantae > Streptophyta > Magnoliopsida > Poales > Poaceae > Triticum > Triticum timopheevii. The sequence goes on along the minus strand of OY997274.1, from coordinate 605,051,692 downwards.
CTTTGTTGATGTATCTAAATGATTCACATATTTATAAAAGGACATGTCGAATAATAAAATATACTATTTAAGTTGTGTTAACTCGACCCGTGATGCCCCAACTTGAGATGTATATTTATATCTACATTCACACCTAATTGCATCAATCATGATCAGATCCACATATTTTCACATGCATTAGCTTCATTTTCTTTATTTTTTTTTCCTTTTTGACTAAATGATTTATAAGCAGTGTACACCATATCGAAGAAAAATTATTTTGACGATTCTCTATGCCATCGTCTCTAATGCCACCTTTCACATTGTTTTAGCTAATCCATGAAAACCATGCATACATGTATCTTACTAGTGGTTAATTCCCATGTCATATGTATACATGCAGTACACATAACTTCCAGTTAATATACATGACGCCAGTGCATGCATGCATGCCTAAGTTAGGGCATGAGCAATGGAAGCACCCATAGGGTATTGCTCCATCCTCTCCACCAAGATAAAGTACATTGAGCAGTATTATGAAATAAACACCCAATGCAATAGCTGCCTCACTAGCATGCCTACTCCATACCAGTGCATGCTCAACTTTCTTTGCTTTCTACCACCCCCCCCCCCCCCCCCCACCTCCCTCTCGCCTTTTTGCTTCTTTGGTCAGGGAGGAGCCGGCCTCCTCTGCAGGCAGCACGATCGAGCTGTTTTGGATCACCCGAGCCTTGGTGGATAGGTGGAGCAGTTGTCCACGGTGGCGCGTTGGCCTTGCCCTTAGTTTCCTATCCTACACTCACTATGTATAGATCATCATCTTTGTATCTGTTGTATAGTATCTAAACGTTCACAAGTCTATAAAGGACACACTAAACAATAAAAATATTCAAGTTGTGTTAACTTGACCCGTGATATGCCAGCTTGAGTTGTTACTACTATATTTATATGAACAAGCATGCATGATTGCATCAATCATGATCAGATCCACATCTTTTCGAATACCTTAGCTACATTTATTCTTTCTTTATTGCCTAAACAATTAGTAATCAAAGTACATCAGATCAAAGAAAAAATATACACGTACATCAAAAATTCTCAATGTCATTGTCTCTAATGCCACTTTTACTTCTTGACGTTCTAGTTGATCCATGAAAAGACATGGACGAATGCATCATACTCATGATTAATTTGCATGCCAAATGTATACGCCCTCCCTCGGTGCATGCATGCATGGTTAAGTTAGTTTCATATCTTATGTTGACTATGTACAGGTCATCCATTTTATTTAGTTGTGTTGCCTAAAAAATTCACATAATTTTTAAAGGACATGTGAAATAATAATAAATTATTCAAGTTGTGTTTTTTTAACAAAAGAGGGGGTTTCCCTCCAATTTCATTAAAGAAACCATCAAACGAGACCAAATTCCAGGTTTAGTTTTTCAAGTTGTGTAACTCAACCCATGATATATATGGCAGCTAATTGTGTTGCGTGTACGCAAGCATGATTGCATGAATCATGCTCGGATCAACATATTTGTTTCATTCATTGGTACATCTTCTTTCTCGTCATCTACACGCTCCTTTTTTTTTACCACCTCCATCATTTTATTTCATTTTTATAGCAGCGCCGAGATGGGCTGTACATATGTACAGTTCTTGGCAGTTAATACATATGTATCCACCACCAGGCACCGGGGAGCCATGCTACGAATGGGGCCTTGTGGATTTGGTCTTGCTAACTGACATGACAGTATCTAATTGGAAAGCATTGGAGGCCCGCACAGTGAAATTAGGGTAGGAAGTGGCGGGAGTAGACACATACGTTTGTAGGTTTCAACCCCGTATGTATCGTGCATAGTTTTAACATTACTGGGCGATCCATGAATGATTTTTTATCGACAAAATGAACCGTCAAAAAGGTAGATTCAATGATGGTCAGTCCATATATAACGTACTTCAGCGATCCATGAACTGAACTCTAAATATATTTTGTTGTGAACATGCATGCATACGGGCAGTGCGAGTAAATTCTACTTTGAACCCGCAGACAATAATAATTAGTGCGGTGTGAGTAAATTCTACTGTGAACCTGCAAACAATAGTAATTATGACTGTGACACTTTGGACAAGACTTTGGTTATTGCATATTCATCGAAGCAGATTTTAGATTCATAATTTGACATTATACCAGATTACAAGGTTCATTGACAACCATGTCGGGTGCCATTGTTCATGCTAAAATATAGTTCAAGTCTCCAAAAGTAAAATGTGCTTCTTCACAAATATACTTGGTTCAAAATGAAATTATTGTACTCTCAAACACCTTCAGCATAATACGCTCAATGCCCAACCCAACTATGGGGCTGCTCCATGTGAACATAGCACCCCTCTTACACTTTCATCTTTAATTGGTGTAAAGGGGTTAACCCGGAGGGGCTATGTTTGGAATACAAAGGTATAGATGCTGGTCAAACAATCTAGACACTCTCCATTTGGGACTATTCCTCCATCACACAACTACTCTTGAGCCACATAGGCCTCCATTAATGAATCGTGTATCGCATGTATCCATATATATATATATTAAAGTATCTATAGCTACTCATCCCGCTCTAAATATGCACATCTATGCATATTTATTGATCTCAAGCATTCATTGTGTTTTGTTAGCACAAATAAATCCTCTTTTTGCGACAAAGTAAATCCTTTTCAGACAAACAAAGTATTTAACTTCCATAAGTTCCCAGGGGCTTCCTCCTTTTAAATTGCTACAAAACTGATGTCAAGTATCCACACTTTTCTTTTTTACAAAATCCTATACGTTTATCCGGTCTTAAGTAGCCATGACATCCTAATCATGCTTTGTTGTCCCTATAACCATCGTGGAAAACGAACTGCTGCGTAGCTGCTGATCCTGAAGAAGAAAATCGGTTCCTGTAAGGTCATTCACGCTTCATCCTTCTACCAAAATATTGATCGAATACTCTAGTCGGACCTCAGGCTGTCAACTCTCTAGTTACGGTCAAAGGCTGGGAATGATATCTTTTTGTAGCTAGCGAAATGCAGGCAAGCGATATGTCTCAATGTTTGTAACTATATGTGAAATCCAGCCAGCGTGTGAGAGAAAGTTTTGGATGCATCCACATTACTATATCTTAGTACATCCATCACATGTACAGCGAGCTAGGAAACCCTATCGAATGACGTGCATATATAGATATGCTTCTTGCTAAGTGGCAACCCTGCCGACATGGAAAAATATATCCATGTGAACACATGACTGATCACACAAAATTACAAGGAAATAGAATAACCAGACCAGTAATGAATATCAACACCGCATGTACTTCAGAGATTAATTACATGGTCGATCAACTTGCATGTCCCACGGCAATGATGCACCTAGGATCATAGAAGTGGGGTGCCAAATAGCCTTTCTTAACCTAAATATCATCTTAATTTTAACAAATAGTTCTAAATAGCATAGAGTTGTTAGACAATTAGAGTCAAGCATATAGTACTATATACTAGTTTGCATGTTTAGAAGGGTGACACACCGGCGGCACCTCTAGATCTGTCCCTGTTCCATGGTTGGAGGTAAATGGGAAGCTTTTTTGTGAAAAGGAGGATACAACCCCAAGCCTCTGCATCATGGTGATGCATACAACTACTTTTATTAAAGTTGATGCAAAGCAACGAGGTCAACGTCATCAATAAGTGGAGTACATAATATAAGCAACTATATGACATAATCATTATGGGCCAATAGCTCCTGTGCGACGTCTTTGATGTGAATTGGAAAGAGTGCGACGTTGTTGGAATGAATGGCTGTGATGCGACACATTTGAGCGTGTAAATAGCCCACGGCCACAATGGGTGTTAAATGTGGTTAAATTGGTCGCCAACCAATCCCGTTTATGTTAGGACATGTGGGTCCAACTTAATTGCTCCTCAAAACAGGTGCCCTGCTGCCCGACCGTGCCGGGCCCGCCACTCTGCCCACCCCCCCCCCCCCCCCCCCCCTCTTCTCCGGTGGCGGTGGATCTTGCGTTCTCGGTGGCAGCAGCGGAGCCCTCGTGTCAATGGCTGCGGAGCCTTCATCCTCAGAAAATGGTGAGTGAGAACCCTAGTCGCCCTCCCGTTCCTCTCTCGGGCCCGTAGATCTCAGCTCGTTTCCTCTGTTTTCGCTTGTTGAATCAATAGGTTGTGAGGGGAGCTCGTGGGCATATTGAGATGGAGCCGCCAGATTCAACTTCGAATAGGTAATGCGCCTCTCTCCGTTCATATTTTGCATGAAATTAGGGCCTCGTCTGCTCTTTGTCACGGGCTCACACTGTCCGCCATTGACAGAGGGGATGCTGCCGCTCGAACCTTCGAATTGACGGTCAATTTCTTTCCATCAAAGGCAAAATTAGTTGACGGTAGCATTCAGAACATTGAGAGAGACACAATTGTTAAATGGGAGGTTGAGTTTACAAAGATTGATCCACAAGTTCTACAGAACATGGGAGAGAAGGCAGTGAAGAAATGGGTGGTAAAAATTGGGAAGAATATTGTTTGGGGTCCAGAGCAAGAAGTATCACTGTTGCAGTTTGATGATTGGAAATGAGAGTATGTGAGAATAGAAGATGGTGAACAGATTGTTGAAGAAATCGATCGGCAAAACGGCTGGACAAGCAAACGGGCTAATTTTTTTGCTGAGCTCGTTGATCTGAATATTTTTTTGAAGGTTGGATATGTGCCATCACAATTGGCTGCGTAGATGGTAGATGATGATTGGGCTACACAGAGGCCATTGATTCCCATGTGTACTGAACTTACAGTAATACCCGAAGAGGGACAGGTGACTGGAACTGAAACTGAAACTGCAGCAACTGTTGATTGGAATGTAGTTGAATTAGATGAGCCTACTGATTTAGTCATTGCACCAATGCCTGACATTGAGATGGCCAAACTTTTTGGCATTCCAGTCGATGACAGAGATAAGCAGGAGAGGGGCGAATCTAGTTTGCCTGCTAATGTTGATGAAGATGTAGATGGACAGTTGATGGAACAAGCTGCAGATGAAGTAGATGATGCACATGATGATGAGCTGGTGCATGTGTATGACAAAGAAAACCCTGTCATTGAAGTAGGCAAGTTGTTCCCAAGCATGAATGAGTTTAGGATGTGTTTCAAGACTTATGCAGTGAAACATGAGTTTGATGCCAAGACTGTTTGGACTGATAGAAAGAAGTTTTATGCGAGGTGCAGAGGATTTGATGGTAGTGTCAAGCCTTGCAAGTGGTACATATCTGCTAGACTGCAACCTGATGGAAGTACTATCAGGGTTAACCAAATCCCCAATCAACATACTTGTATTACAAGTTCACAGAGAGTATCAACCATGACATCACAACTTTGAGTTGTAGAAAAGATCACCCCAATTTTAGCCAAAACACCAAACACTACTGCCAAGAAACTCAAAGTAGACTTGGAAAAGATGTACCCCATTAAACTGAAATATACCACAGTGTGGAAGGCAAAACAAAGGGCAATGAAAAATTTATATGGTGATTGGGCAAATACATTTAGGATGCTTTACAACTTCAAAGCAGAGGTGGAAAAGAGGTCACCTGGCAGTGTTGTGGAGATAGATACTGAGGTATCAGCCAAAGGTGAAGTCAAGTTCTCCAAGTTTTTTATGGCTTTGAAGCCTTGCATCGATGGCTTCAAAGCAGGGTGACGTCCATATTTGAGCATAGACTCATCATTCTTGACAAGCAAGTGGAATGGTCAGTTGGCAGCATGCAATGCTGTAGATGGACACAACTTGATGTTTCCTATTGCTGTTGGCTTGTTTCAGTCAGAAACAGAGGCTTCATGGACATGGTTCATGATCCAGTTGAAAAGATGCCTTGGGCCAGTGTCACCTTTGGCTATACACATAGATGCATGTAAGGGGCTGGAAAATTCAGTGAAAAATGTTTTCCCACATGTTGAGCAGAGGGAGTGCTTCGGTCACTTGTGGATGAATTTGATCAAAAAATTTAGAGGAGAAGAATTTGGGCGCATGTGGCCAGCAGCAAGATCTTACACTAGACAGCCACGCAAATATCATCTTGATAAGATAATGGCATCACGCGATGAGTTTGGTCCATGGATGAACACCTACTATTCTTTGTTATGGTACAGATCAGCATTCAACACTGCCATCAAGTGTGACCACATTAACAACAATTTGGCAGAGAGTTTCAACAACAAGGTGAAGGAGTTAAAAGATTTGCCTGTGCATGACATGGTTGACCAAATCAGGATCATGCTCATGCGGATGTGGGAATTGAGAAGAAGGATAGGTGATTGTCTGCAAGGTCATAAGCTTCCAGCAGTGGTACAACAGGTGGTCAATAGGAGCAAATGTCTTTCACATTTATTTGTTGAAAAATCTTCACCTTAGGGTGCTGAAGTTAGAGATAACAAAACTGGAAGGAGACATGTTGTTAAGACTGAATTGCATGATTGCACTTGCCTCGAGTGGCAGCACACTAGTAAACCATGTGAGCATGCCATTCTTTTCTTAGCATCCCAACCGAAGATAAATATGCACCCATATTTGCATGAATATTATTCGGTAGCAAGATTCAAAGCTGCATATGCTACTCCAATTCCAGCACTTACAGATCAGTCTCAGTGGCCTGAAGTGGAGACTGAATTTTCCATGTGTCCCCCCTTGACGAAAAGAAAGGCTGGCAGGCCTAAACAGAGTAGATTCAAGGCATGGTTTGAGAAAGGCGGGAGTAGTAAGAAGGGAAAGAAAGATGGAAAGCCAAAAAAGGGCCCAAAAAGGTAACAAAAACAGATGCAAGTTGTGCCAGGAACTTGGGCACAGAGTGGGATCTGGGATCTGTCAAATGTCGTTACACTCCTGATAAGCCAAAGTATGTTCTTGTTTATTTGTCTGTGTTTTGATTTGGTGTTTTTTCCAATTACTACATCTATAACAATTTCCAATGGCCGGGAGGAAGCGAGCAAGTCAACCCCTTGTTGTTGAACAGTGTTGTCCAACAAAAAAAGCAAGAGTCAATGGTTGTAGAAAGAAGAGAAGTGTGCCTGAGCCTGAGCAGACTGAAGAAAATCCTGCTGCAGACAACATTCAGACTGAAGAAACTGATGTGGAGGTGCACACCGAAGAAACTGAAATTGCAGTCAACATTCACACTGAAGAAACTGCTCTCGAGGTTGAAACTGAAACTGAGTGTGTCAAGGTTCGGACTGAAGAAACCCAGAAACCGATGTTAAGGTACGCACCGAAGAAACTGAAACTGCTGTCAACATTCAAACTGAAGACACTGATCTCGAGGGTGTTGGCGAGGTGTTGGAAAGACCAGTGAAGAAAACCAAGATGATCAGTGAACTTGTGTGTGTAGTAGAACCAAAAACAAGAAGTGCTAAGGCGAAGAAGGGCACATGACGTGGTAGGAAGAGGTAGAACAGAGAACAGTTTGAAAATTTGTGTCATGTAATAATATTTGTAACTTGGTGCGCACTGGTAGTCACTATGTATCCCCGTATTTCTATTCGAACTTGTTTGTTGGTACCTTGTCTAAACCAGCCAGTTTTAAATTCAAATTTGGGCTCAAATTTGAATTAGGGATGGGGTATTAATTTTTTAATGCTATCTAAAGTACCTCAACTGAAATATGTTTGCTTGTTGATCAATCCGAGCCCTTTTGGTAAGTTCAACTCATAGTCATGAAAAGTGTGTTTCAAATGACCTCCAAAGGTAGGGTAAACGGCCTCATATTTAAGCAAGTTTTTTTGGCACCTTGTCTAAACCAGCCAAATAATTTTTCTACACATCTATTCTACCTATATAGTGTAAATCTAAAGTCTTACTATTTATTGAATTAATATTCTATTATTTTCTTTTCTTTTTGAAAAAACAAGGTTTAATAGAAAATTATATATGAAACAAGTTTAAAACATGAAAATGAGAAAAGTAAGTTAAGATCTTTCTTAGTCAATCCAAAATGAAGTTTTGGTGAGGTTTTCACACTTTTCATTTTCAAAACCCCACCTACTCTCGGGTGCCCACTACTCTCTCCCTTGAACTCCATACTACATTGTTCGAGAAATGACAATTTAGTGAAGGAATTTTCGTAAAATTGTATGTAAACCATATTTATATTTTTCCTCGTTACTATACGACATAATAAGACTATGTGCGCAAGTTTTATATATTTTTGATTTTTTTTTGAATTAGTTATGCTCCACCCTAATCAGTCAAAGCCCCTCAAAACCCCTCAAAACCCCGCACACTACCAGGTTGTTGATCGTTGTGCATGGACGGTTGAGATCAGGCGCTAGGGTTAGCTACAGTGTGCATCGATCCGCATGAGACGCGCTGATTGGATGAATCAGTGTGCATCGATCCGCATGAGACGCGCTGATTGGTTGAATCAGTGGGGTTTGGATCAGCCTCTCTCGTTGGGGCATCAGGACCGTTCATTTGAATCCAACGGCACGAGTTGACGTGGTGCATGGACCAAGCCTACGCAAAGCCCTTTCCATCGTTGCATGTGTGCCCGTGCCTACCCGCAGCATGCATGCCCACCCGCAGAACTGCGCCCGTGTGTTGCATGCATGCCCACCCTCGACGTAGCCCTGCTCCGCCACCCCTATCGACGCAGTAAGCTGTCGCATGCCTACCATTAGCACCGATGCAGCGTCGCATCAAAGCATGCACCCGGCCACAATGCAGCAGCAGCCAGACCTTGATGAAGACAACCAAAAATCCAACAATGCATGGCGTGGGGTGCATGGCGTGCTCCTCTTTGAACGACACAACACTGGCATGATTATCGATGCAGTTCAAATGGTGTGACGCCCGTTACAAGATGGGCAAAAGAAGGCGTCCATTATTGTCACATCTCCCATCGACCGAATGTTGCCCTCTAGCCAGGCCCTAGCAAGATGGGCAAATTAATGGGCTACAGCATGCATGCACGGGCGGCACACGCAGAGAACCCGGGGCAGGCGTGTCCCCTTGACCCACGACGGCACAGACGCGTGCGTGAGCCCGTCCCCTTGACCCGCGATCGGTGGCACAGAAGCGCCGCAGCCCGTTTCCCACGCTCATGTACACACTTTCATGAGGCGCCACCAAACGCCGCCCACCCATTAATTCTAGGGTTTCTACGGGGTGAAACCACATCCCACTTGGGCTATTTAAGCCGGGCACTATCGTCTTCCTCTCCCTCCTCATCCATCATACCCCATCCTATGCCTCCTCTGCCCTCCTTCTTCCTTCTTCTCCATCAAACCCGATCGAGCCCTCGAGCCACCCCGCCACCATGCAGTACAATGCCCCCACCTACCGCTTCCCCCCAACCGTGCCGGAAAGGCTCTACCCGGCCGGAGTGTATGTAGAGAGAACCCTTAGGGTGTGGGCGATCTCGAGGTGGAGGGGCGCAAGGGAGTTAACGGAGTTCTTCCTTGCGGCCGGCTTCCGCCACCTCCCCCGCGGCTCTCCTCGGATGTACCATCTTGAGGAGGTCAACCACAACGGCATTGTGGTTGGGCTCCTCGCCACGTTCACTAACCCTTTCGATGCTTTGCACCTCCTCGGGCGAGCGTATTGGGTTGGTTGTGAGTTCATAGCTTTCACCACCTACAATATCTTCACCGACTTCAACAGCGTCTTCCCCAACAACGGCGTTATGCACACGCTCCCGTACCCCATCAACAACGGGAAGGAGTGAAGGGCGGCGCCCGGAGGAGCGAGGTGGCGTTGTTCACCTGGAGGAGGAGGAGAAGAAGAACCCGAAGAAGAACCCGCGTTTGGTGCCCCCGATCCATCTAGCTTGCTATATATCTATCGTATTAGTTTTTTTAAGTTTTAATCGTTATGCTACTATTTTTAAGTTGTATTAGTATTTTAAGTTGTAAGGCTATCATGGAGTTGTAAGACTATCGTGGAACTATGTGTTGCAATCGTTATGCTACTATATATATTATATATTGTGTGTTTCATGCTATTATTTCATTATTTGTAGATTGCTATGGGTTGTTCTTGCTTATTATTTGTGTAATGCTATGGGTTGCTACGAGCCCGGGTTGCTACACCCCAATCACCACACACACCATCTTCAAAATATTGGCCAAACCATGGACATGCAACTAGGAGCCTCATGCAAACCCACTATGGACATTCAACTAGGAAATGCAAACTAATTTACTTCATGCAAGCATGCAACTCATTTAGTTCATGGAACCGTAGACATGCATAAAAACAATTAACATTTAGTTTTAGTGCATCAAAAAATGATCCATCACAAAATTTAGTGCAAGAAAAAGGCCAAAGTAAAAACAAGTAACATTTTATTTGCCGAAGTTAGAGGTGGGCTGGTGCCCCTATGCGGGTGGGCTGGTCTCTATTTTGGGCATGGTTATTTTCTCAGGGCCCATTTTCTCACGGCCCAACATCTATTCGGCAGCCCAGCTTTGTTTTTTAATAGAAACTGAATTTGGGTGTGTACTCTGTTAACTGAAGAACAAAAACAGAGGAAACAGAGCATGAACACTGAATAGGGCCCCTGAGCAAATATCATCTTGATAAGATAATGGCATCATGCGATTTAGTCCATGGCTGAACACCTACCATTCTTTGTTATGGTACAGGTCAGCATTCAACACTGCCATCAAGTGTGACCACATTAACAACAATTTGGCAGAGAGTTTCAACAACAAGGTGAAGGAGTTAAAAGATTTGCCTGTGCACGGCATGGTTGACCAAATCAGGATCATGCTCATGCGGATGTGGGAATTGAGAAGAAGGATAGGTGATTGTCTGCAAGGTGATAAGCTTCCAGCAGTGGTACAATAGGTGGTCAATAGGAGCAGATGTCTTTCACATTTATTTGTTGAAAAATCTTCACCTTGGGGTGCTGAAGCTAGAGATAACAAAACTGGAAGGAGACATGTTGTTAACACTGAATTGCATGATTGCACTTGCCTCGAGTGGCAACACACTAGTAAACCATGTGAGCATGCCATTCTTTTCTTAGCATCCCAACCGAAGATAAACATGCACCCATATTTGCATGAATATTATTTGGTAGCAAGATTCAAAGCTGCATATGCTACTCCAATTCCAGCACTTATAGATCAGTCTCAGTGGCCTGAAGTGGAGATTGAATTTTCCATGTGTCCCCCCTTGACGAAAAGAAAGGCTGGCAGGCCTAAATAGAGTAGATTCAAGGCATGGTTTGAGAAAGGTGGGAGTAGTAAGAAGGGAAAGAAAGATGGAAAGCCAAAAAGGGCCCAAAAAGGTAACAAAAACATATGCAAGTTGTGCCAGGAACTTGGGCACAGAGTGGGATCTGGGATCTGTCAAATGTCGTTACACTCATGATAAGCCAAAGTATGTTCTTGTTTATTTGTCTGTGTTTTGATTTGGTATTTTTTTCCAATTACTACATCTATAACAATTTCCAATGGCCGGGAGGAAGCGAGCAAGTCAACCCCTTGTTGTTGAACAGTGTTGTCCAACAAAAAAAGCAAGAGTCAACGGTTGTAGAAAGAAGAGAAAAAAGTGTGCCTGAGCTTGAGCAAACTGAAGAAAATCCTGCTGCAGACAACATTCAGACTGAAGAAACTGATGTGGAGGTGCACACCGAAGAAACCAAAATTGCAGTCAACATTCACACTGAAGAAACTGCTCTCGAGGTTGAAACTGAACCTGAGTGTGTCGAGGTTCAGACTGAAGAAACCTAGAAACCCATGTTGAGGTATGCACCGAAGAAACTGAAACTGCTGTCAACATTCAGACTGAAGACACTGATCTCGAGGGTGTTGGCGAGGTGTTGGAAAGACCAATGAAGAAAACCAAGATGATCAGTGAACTTGTGTGTGTAGCAGAACCAAAAACAAGAAGTGCTAAGGCGAAGAAGGGCACATGACGTGGTAGGAAGAGGTAGAACAGAGAACAGTTTGAAAATTTGTGTCATGTAATAATATTTGTAACTTGGTGCGTACTGGTAGTCACTATGTATCCCCGTATTTCTATTCGAACTTGTTTGTTGGTACCTTGTCTAAACCAGCCAAATAAAATAATAGATGATATTTGTGTCATTGTTTTAAATTCAAATTTGGGCTCAAATTTGAATTAGGGATGGGGTATTGATGTTTTAATGCTATCTAAAGTACCTCAACTGAAATATGTTTTCTTGTTGATCAATCCGAGCCCTTATGGTAAGTTCAACTCATAGTCATGAAAAGTGTGTTTCAAATGACCTCCAAAGGTAGGGTAAACGGCCTCATATTTAAGCAAGTTTTTTTGGCACCTTGTCTAAACCAGCCAAATAATTTTTCTACACATCTATTCTACCTATATAGTGTAAATCTAAAGTCTTACTATTTATTGAATTAATATTCTATTATTTTCTTTTCTTTTTGAAAAAACAAGGTTTAATAGAAAATTATATATGAAACAAGTTTAAAACATGAAAATGAGAAAAGTAAGTTAAGATCTTTCTTAGACAATCCAAAATGAAGTTTTGGTGAGGTTTTCACACTTTTCTTTTTCAAAACCCCACCTACTCTCGGGTGCCCACTACTCTCTCCCTTGAACTCCATACTACATTGTTCGAGGAGTGACAATTTAGTGAAGGAATTTTCGTAAAATCGTATGTAAACCATATTTATATTTTTTCCTCGTTACTATACGACATAATAAGACTATGTGCGCAAGTTTTATATTTTTTTGATTTTTTTTTGAATTAGTTATGCTCCACCCTAATCAGTCAAAGCCCCGCAAAACCCCTCAAAACCCCGCACACTACCAGGTTGTTGATCATTGTGCATGGACGGTTGAGATCAGGCGCTAGGGTTAGCTACAGTGTGCATCGATCCGCATGAGACGCGCTGATTGGTTGAATCAGTGTGCATCGATCCGCATGAGACGCGCTGATTGGTTGAGTCAGTGGGGTTTGGATCAGCCTCTCTCGTTGGGGCATCAGGACCGTTCATTTGAATCCAACGGCACGAGTTGACGTGGTGCATGGACCAAGCCTACGCAAAGCCCTTTCCATCGTTGCATGCGTGCCCGTGCCTACCCGCAGCATGCATGCCCACCCGCAGAACTGCGCCCGTGTGTTGCATGCATGCCCGCCCTCGACGTAGCCCTGCTCCGCCACCCCTATCGACGCAGTAAGCTGTCGCATGCCTACCATTAGCACCGATGCAGCGTCGCATCAAAGCATGCACCCGGCCACAATGCAGCAGCAGCCAGACCCTGATGAAGACAACCAAAAATCCAACGGTGCATGGCGTGCGGTGCATGGCGTGCTCCTCTTTGAACGACACAACACTGGCATGATTATCGATGCAGTTCAAACGGTGTGATGCCCGTTACAAGATGGGCAAAAGAAGGCGTCCATTATTGTCACATCTCCCATCGACCGAATGTTGCCCTCTAGCCAGGCCCTAGCAAGATGGGCAAATTAATGGGCTATGGCATGCATGCACGGGCGGCACACGCAGAGAACCCGGGGCAGGCGTGTCCCCTTGACCCACGACGGCACAGACGCGTGCGTGAGCCCGTCCCCTTGACCCGCAATCGGTGGCACAGAAGCGTCGCAGCCCATTTCCCACGCTCATGTACACACTTTCATGAGGCGCCACCAAACGCCGCCCGCCCATTAATTCTAGGGTTTCTGCGGGGTGAAACCACGTCGCACTTGGGCTATTTAAGCCGGGCACTATCGTCTTCCTCTCCCTCCTCATCCATCATACCCCATCCTCTGCCTCCTCTGCCCTCCTTCTTCCTTCTTCTCCATCAAACCCGATCGAGCCCTCGAGCCACCCCGCCACCATGCAGTACAACGCCCCCACCTACCGCTTCCCCCCAACCGTGCCGGAAAGGCTCTACCCGGCCGGAGTGTATGTAGAGAGAACCCTTAGGGTGTGGGTGATCTCGAGGTGGAGGGGTGCAAGGGAGTTAACGGAGTTCTTCCTTGCGGCCGGCTTCCGCCACCTCCCCCGCGGCTCTCCTCGGATGTACCATCTTGAGGAGGTCAACCACAACGGCGTTGTGGTTGGGCTCCTCGCCACGTTCACTAACCCTTTTGATGCTTTGCACCTCCTCGGGCGAGCGTATTGGGTTGGTTGTGAGTTCATAGCTTTCACCACCTACAATAACTTCACCGACTTCAACAGCATCTTCCCCAACAACGGTGTTATGCACATGCTCCCGTACCCCATCAACAACGGGAAGGAGTGAAGGGCAGCGCCCGGAGGAGCGAGGTGGTGTTGTTCACCTGGAGGAGGAGGAGAAGAAGAACCCGAAGAAGAACCCGCGTTTGGTGCCCCCGATCCATCTAGCTTGCTATATATCTATCGTATTAGTTTTTTTAAGTTGTAATCATTATGCTACTATTTTTAAGTTGTATTAGTATTTTAAGTTGTAAGGCTATCATGGAGTTGTAAGACTATCGTGGAACTATGTGTTGCAATCGTTATGCTACTATATATATTATATAATGTGTGTTTCATGCTATTATTTCATTATTTGTAGATTGCTATGGGTTGTTCTTGCTTATTATTTGTGTATTGCTATGGGTTGCTACGAGCCCGGGTTGCTACACCCCAATCACCACACACACCATCTTCAAAATATTGGCCAAACCATGGACATGCAACTAGGAGCCCCATGCAAACCCACTATGGACATGCAACTAGGAAATGCAAACTAATTTACTTCATGCAAGCATGCAACTCATTTAGTTCATGGAACCGTAGACATGCATAAAAACAATTAACATTTAGTTTTAGTGCATCAAAAAATGATCCATCACAAAATTTAGTGCAAGAAAAAGGCCAAAGTAAAAACAAGTAACATTTTATTTGCCAAAGTTAGAGGTGGGCTAGTGCCCCTATGCGGGTGGGCTGGTCTCTATTTTGGGCATGGTTATTTTCTCAGGGCCCATTTTCTCACGGCCCAACATCTATTCGGCAGCCCAGCTTTGTTTTTTAATAGAAACTGAATTTGGGTGTGTACTCTGTTAACTGAAGAACAAAAACAGAGGAAACAGAGCATGAACACTGAATAGGGCCCCTGAGAATATCATTACAATAATTCAAGCAAGTTTTGCTTCACACAAATTCAAATTCATCTAAGAAATGATCCCTGGCTAACTCAAACTACTGGGCACCCCTGAAACTAGCTGACTAACTAACTGAAACTCGGACAAATTCTAGCGATTGATGAACATCAAGTAAAATAAACCCATAGCAATGACAAAACCATAAAATGCTCCAGCCATATTATTTGCTTGCTGCTTCAAATCGATCAGATGCTTTAGTTGCTTGCCGATTTTCTTCAATTCACACTTCAGTTCTGCACTGTGCATCATCGGATCGGCTCTGTCCGCCAAATTGGGGGCTTGTTCCACGGCAAGCCGCCTCCAAAAATTGAGCTCTTGGGTTAGGGTTGATCCCTCCAATTTCAACCTTTCAACATAGTCATCGAGCCACTCAAAACGCCCACATTTCTTCAGAACCTGAAAAACAGGGGCCGGCGGCACATGAATCCTAGATCCACCACCCAGATACACCGCCCTAATTCGAGGAAAAAAGAAAGAAATCGGGAGAAATTAGACCATAGGATTGGTCAAGAACACAGATCCAACCTGCCCCGGCTGTGGCTTGCTCAAACATTTCACAAACTCGCGCCCACGGTTGCCATTTTCTTCCCTCACACAAGTCAAACGCTTGAGAGGCTCCATGCGCGGGCAATCGGGGCATCTTGTCAAGGTAGTGGACCGTACTGCATCCATGATTGGTGGGTGGCCGAAGTCGAGCTAGACATCACTCGCCGGCGGCGCGCTTCGTTGCCGGAGCAGAGGAAGAAGAAGGTGGGAAAGGAAAGGGGAAGGGCAAGCAATGGAGGGGGGCAGGCTGGCTCGGGCTCGTGGCTGTCTCGGGTCGGGGCACGCTGATGAGCACGGGCATGCTTGTGTGGATAAGTTGTTGGTCCCACCCGCATGCGAGTAACTGGTGGGTCCCGCGTGTCATAACTCAAATCGCTAACCCCTCGTGTTTTTCATTTCACGGTTAAACAAAGCCGTGTCGCATTGGAGCTATGGTTGGCTTCGAAGACGTCGCATCACAGCCATTCATTCCAACAACATCGCACTCCTTTCAATTCGCATGAAAAACGTCGCACAGGAGCTATTGGCCCAATCATTATAAGATATTGTTTTTACACTTATGACTAGATCAACTTCTTCAGCAACTAACACCTTCAACAAGGGATCAATGCCCTCACGCCGATGTCGTCACGTCCAACAGAAGATGGCCAAAACAAGGATTTCCATCCTGGTGGCCAAGACCGGAAAATTAAGGCCAACACATGAGCAAGGAGACAACGTCTTCAACAAGATAATGATGCAAGTTCATCGCCGCTGAGTTTGGCCAGCAAAGGCAATAACAAGGATTTTCATGCCGGACATTAAGTGTGTTCCAAACACCATCATCACGACAGATCTTTCTACAGTCATGTCAAAAAAATAATTGTCTACATACAAAAATCACAAAGGGTGAAACCGTCGGCAATGAGAAATGTCTAAGATCTTACCAGGGTTGACAATCACATTGTGGAGACCGGTTATCTTACCATGGTTGTTTCATTTCCTTCTTCTATTTCTGCTTTTTCTTCTCCTTCCTAGACCGAGGTCGTTGTTGGTGGATCTTCACTGAATTTTATTAACAAAACATGATGTCTGGACAGCCGAAGGAAGTCCTTCTAGTAGCAGAACTGTGGCATCCTTGAAACTGGAGTATGTAGTGACCCTCCTAGAACCACAAGGGAATTCACTCATCAAGTCAACCACCTCTGCGAGAATGATGTTAGGTCACAAAGCATTAGAGAATTTATTATCAAAAGAAAAGAACGTATTGGAGGAAGAATCATTCGTAGCAGGACACTTTCATGTTTCATTTGACCCCTGGGATACCAAAAAGAACTAGTGCTGCATCAAGATTATGACTTTACAAAACTATACCAACTAATACAATGAATACAAGGAAGATGAAGGCCTGAAATGAAAGGTATGGGGATCATACTTACACTTATGCTTAAAGCTGGTAAAGGAGCTCACTTAGCACATTGAACAAAAGCTACTATAATTCCAAGTGACGGGGGAAATAATTCTTTTCAAAAAGGAGGTTGAAACCCCCGGGCTCTACATCATGATAATGCACACCGCCATAGTGACGGGGCCATTGAACAGGTATTTCACATGATTGCGTACACAAGCAAACCAAGATCTGTAAAGAATCACTATCATTAATTTCTAAAGTATCATACATTTCAAAGACAAAAGGTGAGAACTGGGACAACTGATGGTGCATATGTATGTGCATGCACAAATGCAAAATATAGGGTAGTGCGTACACCCTTTTCAACGGTTGAGCTTGAAAAATAAATAAAAGCAATGATTTTCTTGTTGAGACTCTTAACAAAAACGGTACAAAATACGGAAAGATATTCATATGAACAAAGGTAATAACAATATTCTTCTCATTTTCATTTCAGACTGCCATGCCTAGAGTTTTGGGGCTTACGGGAATAAGGATCCAAAAAGGTACAAAAAGCGATGCAGCGCACTTGCGCTAAATCACTAGTTGAGGGGCACCCCTCGCAAAGGTCACGCCAACCTTCCCAGGGGCTGCCAAGTGACGCACTTGTCGCGAACTGTGAGTTTTTCCTTCTTCTTTTTGTAGATTCATTTTTCAAAACATTTATCTCTTGAAGCGTGCATCCAATTTCCGAACCGTGCATCCAAATCTCGAACTGTTTTCACCGTTGTATTCCTCGCGTCGAGATCTTCGAAACTAGATCTCATATGTACTTTTTTCATGAGAAAATAGGTAGAAAAAACCGCAGCCATAGACACATTTTGTTTTCCTTTCTGAGAGGCATAGTGGTGCTTGTTGCAAAAGAAAATATGTGCATCCATGAGAAGCAAGTATGTGTCTCTCGTGAAACCAAAAAAAAACGCATGTTTTCCCCTTTCCGAGAAGCATAGATGTGCCTCTCGTGGAAGCAAATATGTGCCTCCATGAGAATCAAATATGTACCTCTCGTGAAAGCAAAGAAAGATGCATCTCGCAGAAGCAAACCTGTGCCTTCACAAGAAGCAAATATGTGGCTCTCGTGAAACAAAAAAATTCCCTTTCCGACAGGCACATGTATGCCTCTTGCGGAAGCAAATCTATGACTCTCATGGAAGTAACATGTTTTTTACGAGCAAAAAGAATCAAATATTTTTCTCCAAAATCTAGGGAAAACTAAGCGAAAACAAAAATGCTGAAAACCCCCAAAAAATTCATCTATACCCGAAAATGCGTCCAGAAAAATTAAAATCCCGATGGAGTGCCCAGCACGCGACTCATGGCGGCGGCTGAGAGCGCGTCGAGTGGCGCACTCTCATCCCACCAAAAATAAACCTTATGGGGCTCCGGCAAGGGGTACCCTTTAATTAGCTTCTCTCCTACTTGTGGCTCGGTACGTTGTTGAGTTGTTGACGGAATGCCTGTAGATGGCCGTGAGACAGGGAGCCATACAGACCAAGCCCGGGCTGAGCTCGTTCGTTTCTCCCGACTTCTGGAGTAAATAGAAGTGTATGCAAGACCAGCCAATGCTAATGCCACACCGTTGGAGCTTTTCTTCCAAGGCCTCCACCTTTTGTATAGGTAGAGTGTGAGGTCACAGATGATTGACTTCAGCATATAGTTTTATTTTACTTTTTTCAAAAAGAGGTCGAAGCCCTTGGTCTCTGCATTTGAGCGTACATGTGATGCGGTGGTGGTCCATCATGCGGTCTGGTGGGCCATAATCATAGTATATTCTAGCAAGGGACGAATCGGCCGTAAATAATATTTAGTGAACATATCAAAGCGCTCGCTGCTATGTACCATAAGTGTGCAGCCCATCCGAAAACGACGATGCGTTCCTTGAAACCATGAAGCGGCCGTTTTGTCTGGGAACGGTTATCGGAACCTTCCACGCTGGTTTCGGAAAGCTTCCATTTGTTTCTCTACACTGATTACTTTTCTTTTCTTCAGTTTTTTTCTTTGTATCCTCACTAGTTTTTCTTTCTATTTTGTGTTGCTTTGTGTTTTCAACTAGTTTCCCGGATTTTTTCTGTTTTTGTTTTTTCTTTGTGATTCACTTGTTTTCGGCTCTAACTCCTTTTTTTGTTTTCTGTTGTGTTTCTCACTGGTTTTTTATTCAGTTGTCTTCTATTTTTCGTGAACCTTTTTTTGTGTTTTGACGAACATTTTTTAATTCTTCAAGGATTTTTGAATTCGTGAAAAGTTTGTGGAATTGGTGAACAACTTTTCATATTCTTGAACAATTTTTGTATTGCAATTTTTTTAAAATTCCCATTTTTTTCAGATTTTTGCACAAATTTATAAATCCATGAACATTTTTCAATTTTGTGAGTGTTCACAAATTTATGAACATTTTTTGAATTCATGAACAGTTTTTGTTTCAAAAATAGTTTTCCAAAATTACGAACAGTTTTCTAATTCAAAAAAAATGAATTCATGGCATTCTATATTTGCATGATTTTTTTTGAATTCACAAACGTTTTTAAACTCATGAATATATTACAGATATGCAAAATAAAATTATCCATGAATTTTTTTGATTTACATGAACTTTTTTTATTTCATGAACAATTTTTTATTCTTGAACCTTTTATTTATTTCCTCAAAAAAATTCGGTTCACACACATTTTTTCAAATTTGTGAATATTTTGAATTCATGAATTCTATTTGATTTGAAAATATTTATAGCATAGAAAACTATAAAGAAAGAAAAGGTATAAAAGGCAAAAGAGAACCAAAATAAAATCCATACCTATAAGAGAAAAAGGAAAAAAAATAGAAGGGAAAACCCCATGTGAATGAGGGGAACACCTATTTGGCATGTTTTTCGTTCAATAGGCTGGGTGGGGTGCCGGTGCGTGGATTTGAGAACGAATCCAACTACTGGCGAAGGTCTCAAATTTGCATGATTTTTTGTGAATTCACAAACATTTTACAAGATTTGAAAAAATTTACAAGCTTCTGGAGGAGAATGCTGGTTTCGACAAGCATAGGAGTGGCTTCTACTAGGACACCGCGGACAATAAAGGAAATACAGGCTTGTTAAGTGGAAGCATATGTGCAAACCCAAGGATCTTGGGGATTCTATTATGAACAAGTGCCTAATTCTCGAATGCTGGTGGCGGATTCTTCGTTCTGATCTTGATGCCCTCTGGTTGTGTATTCTTAAAGTTAAGTACTTCCCCTCTTCCCATCCACTTGTGGCGCATTCTAGCTCTGGCGGCTCTGTCTCTCAATTTTGGCGCCAGCTCTTGCTGGTTCGTGATGAGTTCAAGTCTCTAGTGAAATTCTCAGTTGGTGATGGTATTGTTTTTCGATTTTGGTTGGATTGGTGGGTGGGGAACGACCCTCTTGCATTTTCCTTTCTAGTGCTTTTTTTCTTTTGTTTCGTCGCCTTTTGTCTCCATTGCGGAGCTCGCGGCGGGTGGTTGGGACCTGGGCTTTCGCCGGGTCCTGTCTCCCGAAGAGTTGGAGGAGTGGTCTTGCTGCCCTCTTCCTCGTGCTCTTGGAGGCTCAGGATGAGATCTCCTGGCCTTATTCTGCCTCTGGCTGTTTTTCTGCTAAGTCTTGTTATCGTGTTCTGACGATTGTTCCTAAGCTTTGTAAGTTCAAGCCCATCTGGTCTGCTCGTGTGCCCCCGAAGTTTAGAATTTTTATGTGGCAGGCTATGAGGGGCTGTTTACCTGCCGCCGATCAGATTAAGAAGCAGCATGGGCCGGGCTCTGATCTTTGCTCTCTCTCTCTCTCTCTCTGCGGGAGTCTTGAGGACACTGATCACATCCTTTTCTGTTGCCCATTGGCCTCCCTGCTCTGGAGCTGTCTCAGGGACTAGCTGGGTGTCTCCTGGGCTCCTGCTAATTTCTCTGCCCTTCGCCTCCTTACGGCCAATCTGTCGGGCTTGACCAAGAGGCTCTTCTGGTTTGGTTTCTCGGGCATGTGCAGGACCCTGTGGACTACCAGAAACAAGTTTACTATTGAAAAGGTGTTCCCTAGCTCGGTGGCTAACGTTATCTTCAATAATCCATGTTTTTGCAGCAGTGGACATCTCTGAATAAGGAGGACAACAAGGCGGCATTAGAGGCCCTCATCGTCTATGTGCGTGCAACTGCTATCTCTCTCTCCGGAAGAGAATGGGCCGGGGTGTCATAGCTGTTGTTGTTTCCCTTTATAGTGTCTTCCTTCAGTTAAACTGTCCTTTTGGGCTATTCTCGGGCCTGCGTGCCTTGTTGCCGGTTGTGGCCGTTCTCTTTCGCTCGTAGGTTGATAATGTTGTTGTATGGTTTGGTTTGGTTGTGACTCTCGTTGCCTGGTGGCTTTATTAATTTAAAGTCGGGCCTCGGCCTTTTCTCTAAAAAAGAAGTTTAAAAACTGCGGTAGATCTAAACATTTTTGAATTTTTTTAGACATCTCTTGGAAATTATGAACAATTTTTTAAAGGAAAATAATGTTTGATAATCTGAATATTTTCTTAAAAGCTTGAACAAATTTAGATATTTCAAAATTTTAAAAGCAAGAACAAAATTTTAAAATATACGACCAGTTTTTTCAACTGTGAAATAACAATTCCAAAGAAATTGTAGTTGTGAAGAATTTTTTAATTTTCCAACTATTTTTTAAACAACGCAAACAAATGTTTCAATTTTGCAGTTTCCACGTGAATAAGTGATAAAATTTACGAAAGCTTGCCATGGGGGCATTATAGAAAGACCTAAAATTTGCCATGTGTTGGAAGACAAAAAATGGCATGGTTTAAAAAAAATTGCCATGCTACCTAATAAAAATTAGTTTAGGAAAATTTCCCTCTAAAAATAGGGATTTTTGTTTTTTTTCAAAAATGAGAAAAAATGGGGATTTCTGCTGCTGAAAACCGAAGGATCAACCGTGCTTCCTTTCACACGACGAGTGCAAGAGCAAGTGTCCTGCCAGTGACCCCGTGTGCCCCCCACCACTGGCCACCACCGACGAACAAACGCTGCGTGTAGAAATTGAAACTTAATTAGTTTACTTTTTTGCGAACAAATGAAAAGTCTGGAAATAAACATGCAAATGTCAGAAAAACAATGAACTCCTTGTCCTAATAATAATAGTGGCTATATGCATCATTTTGTCCTTTTTGCCACCATATTTTTCTTGGTGTGTGCATGAGATTGATATACTACGTCTTTATTTGTTTGCCTATTGTTCATTGTCCAGAACTAAAACGATGCACAAATTTTGTCTACAATATTTGAACGTGATATAAAATGCTGCTGTGATATCTTTGTTCGGTATGCTGATTTCCTTGCATTTTCTCAGACTATTCATCACCGAGTCATATTTTTACGCCCCATAAATTTTTTCTTGCGTCTGAAGTCACAAGAGAACATAAGAAACTATATATTGGTCATAAAAATTTTTACGTTACATCAAATTCTCAACGTAAAAACATAGCATATATTATAATAAACATGTAATTGACTTATCTTTTTGTTTTACATACTGATTCAATATGACCATAACTATTTGAATAGCAAACGTAAATTCTTCATGAAACATTAAGAAAACCTCTGGTGCAAAAAACTTATTCCGCACCCTGCACCCTTGTAATTTCTAGCCAGTACCCAATGTGAATTGCTGCCATCACACTCACGGATAAACTGTATAGGAATGGCCCCGGCGTCCAATTTTCTCTCCACGTATAGGAAATGGGCAAGCAAGATCACCCGCTCCGCATCTTAGTATAGCTGCAAATGTCCACGCGGAAATTTTGTTGCCTGCAGAACCAAATCTAAGAATCATAGGCCGGTCAAAACAGGCGCGCTGGGTCTTCTCCCAGAGCGTAGTATTGAAGGTTCCTACTGCATGAGCTGGCCCCGGCGGGGATTCCCTGTGTGAAATGTTTTTTACACTTATAGGTGACATAAGTGGGTAATGTTTTGTAACTTTATGGGCAATTTCGGGCACATACCGCTAGAAGCAACAATCGCTTTATTCTATACTAGCACATATGCCCGTGCATTGCAGCGGGGGAGTTTTTTTTTTCTAGAAGGAACGGGAAAGAGCAGTTATGATTTTCTCACTGGACATGTTTGACATGTGAAATCTTGATAGTGGTGGGGTTGATCGGCCTGGTGGCAAGCACCCAACTCATGTCTTTTTTCCTCCGGATCTACCTCCATCTCGGGGTTACGCATGCCTCCTCATACGGTGGTTGCGCGGCGACCTTCGGGACACGATTGCTTCGACCACTCTATCCTACGGCAGCAATAACCGGGTGGATTATTAATTACAGCCTATAAATCCCGTGTCATTAGCATAATCAGGCATGAATGTCCCTTCTTTTTTTAGGGTTTATTCTCTTCAATTAATCCAAACAACATATTTTCTTTTATTGGCACGTGCCCATAATTTCTTCCATTTATAGTCAAACAGCATAGAACGAACGCGCACCGCTAACAAATGGCTAGCACGAATATTTAAGAAAATACTAAAGTGTCGGATTAGATTTTTTTTATTTCTTTAACATTCATAAAAATTATGAATTGATGAATATTCTTGGATACGTGAACAATTTTTTAAAATCACAAACAATTTTCAAAAAATGTGATCATTTTTTTTGAAATTTAAATATTTTTGGAAAAACACGAACAAAATTAGAAACATGAATAGTTTTTTAAATTCACAAAAAATATTTGGAAACATTGATTTGTTTTATGAAAACACAAATATTTTTGTATTTATTTAAAGGAAAACATTCAAAACAATTTTATAAAATGTTTTCTTAGATGCAAATGTTATTTTTGGATTTTTAAACATTTCACTAAAACAAGATTATTTTATAATATGGACCATTTTATAATTTGTTTTTCTATAAAAATAAACTCGAAGAATTTATGGAAGACACAACATTGTTTTAAGAATGAGAACATTTTTTGAATGTTGAGAAATTTTTGAACCTGGTTTTTTTATAAGTTTCAATTTTTCTTAAAACAGGAACAATATTTTGAAATTGTGAACATTTTTTAAATATTTGAACAAAAATTAAAATTCTACATATTTTTGTAAATTTTTACTTCACAAAAAAATAAAAATGAAGAAGGACAAAAGGAAAAGGAAATATAAAAGAGAAAGAAAAAGGAACAAAAAAAGTAAAATAGAAATAGAACAATGAAAAAAGGAAATGGAGCAGCCCAGTCTTAGGCGTCATGTGGGAAGCTTCAGCTATTTATCACTCCATGTGACAAATAAGGTCTTCTCAACTCCGTCGGAAATAATAAGTGGGCTGGCTTCGTTGGGCCGGAGCGCGCGCGCGGACCGTTTTTCTTTTCTAGCGGATAGACGCATAGAAATTTAGTAGTAGGTATAGGTATAAAACAAATCGACGACGGTGAACAAATGAAATAATTGAAAAACACACCTTAATTTGTTGGTAGGTATAGGTATAGATATAGACATAGATAACGAATTTAAAAGAATTTAGCTTCAAACATAGAAAGCTATTTAAGCATATATGTTCACAAAGCCGGATCAGTTCAAGTGGCAAGGGTGTCGCCACTCCTATTGGAGGTTGTGAGTTTGAGGGCAAATCCTATTTGGCGCTATAGGCGTCCGTTATAGACAAATTAACAAACGGGCGCTGCTGCGTATGTCCATTTTCAAAAAATAATGTGCCCTCAACAAAAATCGAACAAGGGACCTACCTCGTCGATCATCGTTCCCACTACCACCGCGCTACCATGCGGGATCTGTAAACCTGCAACTCTTCCTTTCTTTATTCCTTCTTTCTCTGTTTTCTTTTTCTTTTTGTCCTTTTTCCGTTTTCTGTTTTTCTTTTTTTCTTCTTCCAGGTTTCCTCCCTCATCGATTTTCATGTTTTTATTTTCTTAAATGCGTGAACTTTTTCCAAATCGATGATGCTTTAAAACTTTGTTTTCAAAAATCAATGAATTTTTTAGTGAAATATTTATAACAATTTATGATTTTTTCAAATTCGATGAACTTTTTCCAATTTGATGTTTTTTTCTGAATTTTTTTTCAATGCACTTTTCCTGAAATTCGATGAACCTATTTTCATACTAATGAACTTTTTTCCAAATCGATGAACTTTTAAAAAAATTGGTGAACTTATTTATAGCTTCGATGAACTTTTCTTCAAACAGTGGACTTTTTTCAAATTAGGTGAACTTTTTTCAAATTCGATGAATTATTTTTTCCAAAATTGTGATCTTTTGAACAATTGGTGAACTTATTTCTAGCTTCGATGAACTTTTTTTAAAACCGATGAACTTTTTCAAATCAGTGAGCTTTTTCGAAATTCAATGAACTTTTTTTTCAAATTCTATTACCTTTTCTTCACATTTGGATTTATTTCTAATAGATGAACTTTTCTTATCAAATTAGATGATCTTTTTTCAGAAACGATGAACTTTTCCAATTCGTGATCTTTTTTCGAAATTTAATAAACTTTTTTTCATATAAATTATAAAAAATGTAAGGTTTATTGCATAATAAATAACATGGCTGCAATAGTTCTTTAGGTGTTCGTGTTCGTTTTAGTAACAGCGATTGACGAGTTCAAGTGGTTTTTTTTAATTAAAAACGAGTTCAAGTGGTTAGCCAAACCATGCCTCGAATTGGCGACTAGAGTTGGAGTCCTCATACTCGCAGGTTTTTTGGGGCTTTTTTTTCGCGAAACAATTTCAGCGCAGGTGCATTCGTGGGCCGGCCCACTTGTCGTTTCCTGTAGGCGCCGGTTGACTTCGGCGGCGCTTAACGCGCTCAATAGGAGCTCCCGAATTTGAGACCCCCACGTTGTTCTCTTTTTTTTTGTGAAGAGAAAAAAAAATAGAATGTTCGATAGGATGCTGTCTATAGTGAACGGGTATGGAAAGCTGACGACATACAAGTCTTTTGCTGCGATTCACGCCAGATAGATCAAACAACAACTAGCATGTCCGCTGGGAAATCATTCCGAACAAACGTTCGTCAGATATTAATCTCATTAATTAATTCTATTAATGACTCGATTTCTAAATTTCTTTTGCGTAAGAAATCCTTATTTAGATAGACCTAATTAATTGTGTATGTAATTAGCAGTATTAATGGCTTGATTTTTCAGATTGATGCTCGTTTTCTAAATTATTTTCTTATTAATGGCCGTCTGCGAACAACAATGTACATTTTCATGTTTAATACTCCCTCCGTGTGGAAATACTTGTCATGAAAATGGATGAAAATGAATGTATCTACAACTAAACTACATCTAGATACATCCATTTCAATGACAAGTATTTCCGGACGGAAGGAGTAATAAAGATACAACCTCCACTCAGAAAAATAAAATAAAATAAATATACAACCCTATACTCCCTTTATTTCAAAATGTACTCCCTCTGATCTTAATTATAAGTCTTTTTAGATATTCCATAGGGGACTACATACATGGCAAAATAAGTGAATGTATACTCTAAAATATGTCCATATACATCCGTATGTAGTTTATATTGAAACCTCAAAAGAATTGTATATTTAGAAACGGGGGAGTAGGATTTTCTGAAAGTCAAACCTTTTTTAATCAAACCTACGTCCCACCACCACAGTATATATCCAGCATCACACGGCCTCCTGCGTGCGTCCTGTGGTCCACGACGAGTCCTTGTCACACCACAGCTCACGGCGACAGCCACAACCACAATGGCCGCGGCGAGGGTGCTCCTGCCGTCCTACGCCGCTCTCATCATCCTCTTCCTCGTCCTGCCCTCCAGCGCCGCCGGCGACACCGGCACCGCCGATGGGTCGGAGGAGTGGGGATACGTGGAAGTCCGACCGAGTAAGAAAATTCTTTCTCAGTCGATCAGTACTACTGGACCACATATATACATCTTCTTCTAGCTCATGGTGGCGTGGTTATGCAGAGGCGCACATGTTCTGGTGGCTGTACCGCAGCCCCCACCGCGTGGACAACGGCACGGCGCCATGGCCGACCGTGCTGTGGCTGCAGGGCGGCCCGGTGAGTAGCTAGCTTAGCTAGCACCAATCAATCAAGCAGTCCATGGAGTATCTTCCATACTGATTCAATATGGCATGCGTGCATTGCAGGGCGCGTCGGGGACGGGGTACGGCAACTTCATGGAGATCGGGCCGCTGGACGCGGACCTAAAGCCCCGCGCCACCACCTGGCTCAACAAGGCCGACCTCCTCTTCGTCGTAAGTACTCTCTTCTTCTTCTTCTTCTTCCTCCTCGCGTGAAGTGGCCGGGCAATGGCGATGGCCTGCCGGTTGATTTCTGATGCTGAGATGGGCCGTGCAGGACAACCCCGTGGGCACCGGGTTCAGCTTCGTGGAGGGCGGCAACCGGAGCCTGATGGCGCGCACGGACGCCCAGGCGGCGGGCGACCTGACGGCGCTACTCATCGAGCTCTACCGCCACAGGACGCGGCTGCAGGGGAGCACGCTGTACATCGTGGCCGAGTCCTACGGCGGCAAGTTGCCGTCGCCACCGCCCTCGCCGCGCTCAAGGCCATCCGCCAAGGACGCCTCAACGCCAAGCTTGGCGGTACAGCCAATATCTTAGCGAATCCATTAATTGATGATTAATGAGCTAGCACAGCATGCATGCATCTAATAATATCCATTAATAGTTTTTCGGTGTATATTAATTGTTGTACGTACTAACCATGCATGCAGGTGTGGCCCTCGGTGATAGCTGGATTTCACCCGAGGACTCCGTGGTAAGTAGCGATCCACTCTCCCGTGTTGTGCTTGTGCTTGCACAATCGAGTAGTAACTAATTAACAGAATTACTCCTACTTCTGGATTGTTGTGGATTGGTTTACTGGCTGCAGTCGTCGTGGGGGCCGTTGCTGTACCAGCTGTCCCGGATCGACGAGAACGGACTGCAGCAATGCAACAGGTTAAAACCTTCCAATTCTGCGCGATCATCTATGTTCAGTGCCTTCACTTTTGAACGGAGTACTTAATTAACGACGATGAGCATGTTAGTGTACCCAAAAAACAATTAACAGAGTGACACGTACGTACTTACGCAGCCTGGCGCAGCAGATCAAGGCGCAGCTCAAGGCGAAGCAGTACGCGGCGGCCGAGACGTCGTGGGAGAGGCTCGAGTCTGTCGTCCACCAGCAGAGCAACAACGTCGTGCGCATCCTATTCCTTTCCTAGCTACCTCTTCGTCCTCTCGCCGCGTCTACTGCCTGTGCTTTGTGTTCTAACTTTTGATACATCGTGGGGCTCGATCGTGTATGTGGGTGTGACAGAACTTCTACAACGTCCTCAAGGACAACTCGCCGGCGGACGCGGCGGCAGTGAGAAAGGTGGGGTACACGAGCTACCTGAGCTCCAAGGCGACGAGGGAAGGCGGCCTCGGCGGCCTCATGAATGGCGAGGTCAAGGCCAAGCTCGGCGTCGTCCCCCAAAACTTCACCTGGGGAGAGCAGGCGGGCGACGTGTTCGAGGCCCTCGGAGGCGACTTCATGAATCCTAGGATCCACGAGGTGATTAGTTGATTGTTCATTGTTTATATTCTCCCCCTAACTTGTAATTTCATTGCAGCTAATTGCAACCAATGCCTTAATTAATTAACCTGGTGTGAGTGATGATGGATATATGCAGGTTGACGAGCTCCTGAAACTTGGCGTGGAGGTGACCATCTACAGCGGACAGGTATGGGTGAAAGACCCAAGCTCACACGCATTTGTAACGAGATCCAACTAATCAACGTTGGTTCTGGCAGCTCGATCTCATCTGCGCAACCAAGGGGACACTGGACTGGGTCCAGAAGCTCAAGTAAGTGCCGCAACTCACCTGGTGCAGAATACACTTATGTGTGCGTCTGTGTGTGTGTGTGTTGAACAAATGAATTTAACTGTTGATGTATGTGTATCTGTCGTCAGGTGGGATGGCCTGAAGTTCACAGACG
The DNA here is from genome assembly GCA_963921465.1 of Triticum timopheevii. Classification (NCBI taxonomy): domain Eukaryota; kingdom Viridiplantae; phylum Streptophyta; class Magnoliopsida; order Poales; family Poaceae; genus Triticum; species Triticum timopheevii. The sequence continues at coordinate 605,022,639 of OY997274.1, read as the reverse complement.
CGCCCAGAAAGCCGGTCTACTGCAAGGGGGGTGAGGCCGCGGCCGGCACCCAGGCCTTCGTCAAGTCGTACAAGAACCTCAAATTCTACTGGATACTCGGATCTGGGCACATGGTAATCATCACAAACTTGCACTTAATCATTCATCAGATAATAATTAAGCACCTTATGGGGACAGGCCGGCAGGTGTGCTGCTATATATGCTGCCTGTTGAATGTCCATGTTGGCTGAAACCTCTCCTCTGACAGGTACCGATCGACAACCCTTGCCCTGCACTCGAGATGCTGGGTGACATTACACAATCTCCTGCTCGGTAGGAAGAAGTAGTACTGTAGTAGTAGAAGAAAACGACGACGACGACTCACCGCGCAGCCTGACACCAACAGAAGAAATGATTTGTTCTTCCTTTTTCTTTTCACAGTAAAAATGGAGGGCATTTGTGAGAAAAGAGAGATACTCCTGAATGAATAGAGAGAGACATCTGTTTGACCTTATAGCAGACAGTACTGGTGTTGTGGTGCAGCTGTGTTACTTTTCGGTGAGAGGGTATATCAAAAATCAAGATTTATTGCATACAGTCCGCGCAGTGGCGACACAGTGCCAAAATCACTCTTTCTCTAACAGGTTATTGCGGTCGATTGTTTCATTTTGGTTTTATCTGCGTTGCTTTGGGTATTATAATTTTGTTATATGATTGTGTTTTTCTCATTCGTATTAATTATGTTGGGTGCTGATAGAGACGGCATTTGTTCTGAGAGGAGAGAAGGTTTGTTCGGTGTATGATTGTGTTGTCCTTACAAGTTTTGGAGTCGGTGTAATGGTCATTGTGTGAGCCATTTGGAATCTCCTATTTGACATTGAAACCATGAAATTCCTGTTATAACATTCCCCATGAACCGCCCCATGAAACTCATACTAGTTCAACTCGGGTCCCTGGTCCACTCGCCGGCTTAGTATAATTTTTTCACTTGCTCCGCTGTTATCTTATAAAAACCCAAGGAAGTGAGAGTGGGAACAACCAAACATAGGCGTGTACCATTGGCCGGCTATATTTTCTTTTAAAGTTTGTTAAATCAAAAGATGCTCACTGATTTTTAAAAATATTGCAAATTTAAAACCATGAATTTCACAAATATGTTCAAAAATTCAAAAATTCTTTGGATTTAGAAAAATATTCACAAATTTTAAATAAAATTTGTAAATTTAAGAAATGTTTGTAAACTTAAGAATTATTCATGAATTTTTAAAAATGTTCAAGGATTGTAAGAAAATGTTTACAATTTTTTTTAATGTTCGCAATTTGTAGTAAACATTCATGACTTAAAATGTGAAAATAAAATAAATGTTAGGCGGCTGTCGATCCCGTTCCATGGCTCTTCTAGATGCTTGTGTAGAACCGGCCGCAGTCGACTTATAAATAAAAATAAGAATCTAGAAAAAGTGTTTTTTTTGTACGCTTCTTCTAGTCTAGAACAAAACAAAACAGTGTCCTCCAAAATAACCGCTGCTGCAGACCATTCTTCTGGTTAGAAACAAGCATAGTTCAGAAAAAGAAACAAGCATGGCGAAAGAAGAGGAAAACGAAAGGAAAAAAGGCGTGGTCGGCAGGATTCGAACCTGCGCGGGCAAAGCCCACATGATTTCTAGTCATGCCCGATAACCACTCCGGCACGACCACTTGCTTGTTTACTTTTTGGCAGTCAGCTAGATAATGGAGATGCCTTTCCTCATACAGTTTGGAGTACATAAACCGCACTAAACCAGAATGGCAGCAATTAAGCCATCTTCAAAGCGGATCAATCAACCACAATAAAATACTCGCAGGCTCAACTCCTAATTTCACTGGAAGACCTGTTTACGGAGTTGTTTATACGATTGAAGACTACGGTGAGGGATACTTTTACCCAACATGGGCGGCTGCATGATCTTAGGATTGGCCCCCGTCCGCTTTAGCCGTTATACAAACTCTACATGTTTCTTTATATCTCGCCTTTTGATATTTTCGTTTGTGTGAGAGGACTTTGTTGGGCTGTGTGCATCTTAGTTATGCAGAGGCCGGGCGTAATGCTTAAATCTTTTGAGTGATAAAGCGCCCCTTTTCGAAAGAAGTAGTGGGTGAGGAGTGGGTCCCCTTTATCCCTACGTATGGGGAATGAACTTAGCTTTCTTTCGTTACATATGAGCAAGAACGGCTAAGGGGCAGTGAGTAACTGAAGCTTGATGTGACATGCATGAAAGAAATAGAGGAGGTGTTTGGTTCTCTGGCCGGTAACGCAAACGTTAATGGTAACAGGTCACGGGGGGATCGCAGGGGTAACGGTCCATTTGTTATTTTGTTTGGCACATGCCAGTAACGTTATCAGTTACCTTTACAGTGTTTGGTGTGGCACTGTAATCTGAATACATCAGACAACTTTCACATGCATAACCAGTTTTAAATTCATGCAATTTGACAAGGTTTTCACATGCATTTCACAGGTGCTTCACTAGTACATATGCAAACTCATCAAACAAGTACATAATTTAAAAATATTTTTGCATTCATCCAAGACATCCTTTAACCAGATTTTGACACCACTTCTAAAATGCATATTAACTCAATAATACAAACTCAGACTTCAACAACAATTCGAGATAAACTACATAATTAGTCCCCAAAATTATTTTGTAAGGCAAGTGCAAAGGGCAATTTCAGAATCTTGCAATGTAGCTTTTCAATCGACCATTCCTCTGATCAACCACACCACCCATCTTTTCTAATCAACCGTGCTTCTTTTTTTCATCTGCCAAAATAAGCAAGAGTTAAATAAGAAATAAAGAAACAGACAAGAGACAACCACTAATTCAAAAATTAATAGAAGAACAAGCACTCTGATTGCAAAATTGGATCAATCCATAATCATCATCATTTATTCTGTTGTTCACTAGAAAATCACTTGACCTAGCAAGACAATCAAGAACTCGATCCAATGATAATTTATTTGACATATATCTAAGCAAATGCTTATTATCCATGTTCATTGTAAATTAACATCACATGTTAAGCTTGTCAAGTAGAGATTGGATGGAACATATACTACGAATGTAAGCAGAGATTGGATGGAACATATACTACGAGTGTCAAGCAAAAGCAGGAAGTCAACTAGCAAATGCATATACTAGCAGCAAGTCAACTCGAGATGGCAAATCATATACTAGCAGCTAGTCAAGTACAGATTACAGATTCGTATAGCAGCTAGCCAATCAGAGGTAGATGTTATCAAAGCTGTAAGAGTTTAGCAAAAGAGATTTTTGAGTTTAGCAAAAGGATACCAGATAGCATTTTTAGGACATACTCCCTCCTCAGATTTTCTGGAAGCACAAGCATCATGTTCATCTGATCTGGAGCTTTAGCAAATACGGTTGCAGCCTCAACAATCTCGCTCCCGGTAAAGCTAAGCCTAGCCAATTCACTAATAGCCTTCTCTTTTGATTTCTGCTGAGGATCCTCTTGCGCTGCTTCTCGTGCCATTGATGCTGGCAATGATGCTGCCATTGTACCCACATATTGTGTCACATTGTTGAGCTGGCTATTGACATCTTGAAGCATCACTGCAAAGGGATCACTTGGTCCCGTCACCCTCTTTGGCCTTGGCTCCTTCCTCTGCCTCTTGGAACTAGTTCCATCCATAGAGCGAGTATCGACAGACCGTCTAGCTGTCCCTGTTGAGATCAAGTCCTCTTCCTCGTGTTCCTCTTCTTCTATAGCAATCTCATTTTCCAAGTTTCCCACTGCCTCACCAAAGCCTTCAGCATTTTCTCCAGTTGCTATGTCCTTGCCATAAATAGCAGCCAACTGCTCAAAGTATGGAAATGGGACACCATACAATCCCTTTGCCTCACTATGAATCTACAAATTTTTTCATAAAAGAAGGAACTTAGTCTCTGATAGAAATGCGACAGGTATATAAAAAGGCAACGAGCAATAATAGAAACAATAAGAAGGCAGGAAAGGTACATCATCAAGCAAAGGTACAACATCTTCTGGTTAACAATAGCAATGTGCATAGCAACATTACAATAACGATAACAAGGCAGCAAGCAATTCAGCATTAACAAGGAGTTCAGTTTTGATGGGTGAAGTGATCTACCTTACAATGTGCTTCATACTGTGCCTTCTCACATTGAATCATCTTCCGGTTTCCATCCCATGTGAAACCACTTTTGGATAACATTACTTCAAGAGCACCAAATTTTGTCCTAAAGTGCCTCACTCTTGACTCGATGTGTGGAATTGCAGAGATACCACAACCCGGGCACTTTTCAGCAAGGTGCTTCTCCAATACCACCAGGTATCCATTTTTGAAGCTACCATCTGCCTTCCACCTTGGGTCCAAAGACAACTCATACAAGGCTTTAATAAGTTCATCATCCTCATCCGAAGTCCACTTCCTTTTATTCTTGCCTCTTCCACGAGACGTACTTGAGGTGTCCACATCCATATCTGTACAAAGGAAGAACAAATACAAATAAGAAACAAATATATATATGAAATGGGACAAATGCAAATGAGATGAAATTGAAGCTTATTTGAAAAAAAGAAAACTAGCAACAAAGTGAACAAATAGAAATGGTTTATACCTCAATGACCCCTAGCAGCCCTATGTCTATTATACATGTCTTGCGCAAGAACATTCCGAAAATTTGTCCACTCGTTCGATGTTGAGATAGAAGTAATGAATTCTGGTTGGCCTAATTCTCCCTCCATGCCTTCCAATGTTTCTTGTATTATTGGCTCGTCATTATCAAGTGGGTCAAGCGGCATATTTTGCAAGATTAAATTGTGCAAGAGTGCACATGCCATGATGATTCGACATTGGGTCTTCATAGGAAAAAAGGACGGGGACCTCAAAATCGCCCACTGACCCTTGAGTCTTCCGAACGACCTTTCTACAATATTTCGGGCTCTGGCGTGCCGCATGTTGTAATACTCCTGTGCACTACGAGGTGGGTTCTGTGCTGTCCAACCACCCAAGTGATACCTTTGACCACAGTATGGAGCTAAAAATCCTTTCGCATTTGTGTAACCAGCATCGACAAGATAATATTGATCTTCAGGGACACGCAACCCATTTGGCCTTGAGATGGCATCTCTAAGAACACGACCATCATATGCAGAACCCTCCCAACCAGGTAGTATGTAAATGAACTGCATGTCAGGTGCACACACACCTAACACATTTGTATCTATATCACCCAACCTTGATCGGTATCTTCCTTTCATAGTAGCTGGGACGGTTACCCCTACGTGTGTTCCATCTAATGCTCCAAGACAATTCTACAACATAAACAACAATGTGCAAACATTAGCATCTTTACCACTATTGAGTTCATCTAGTATTTTTTTTCCTTAGTAGCTATTTACCTTGAAATATTTCCATTTACCATCTGTGCAGTCCTCGGGTATAGGTTCTGGTTTCTTAAGTAGCAATGGATGAAGCTTCAAAACAGCTAGAAGACAAGCATTGAAGTTCCTACTAACTGGCTCCGGGCTTCGGTAAAAGAATTTCCCTACTGTCCTATTTTTGAAATGGTGAGCTAATACATAAAGGAATGATGCCACTATCTCCTCCAATGATGTATTCCTTGTACCCCTTAGGCCACCAACATCTCTCACCATCTCACATAATATATGAAATGTTCTCCTATCCATACGAAGTTGACTTATACATGCTGCGTCGCTCTCACCAATTAGTTTATACAAATTCTCTCCTCTTAGCTCTCTAATTCTAAGCCTCCTTTCTATTTGCCAACACTTTCTTCTATAAACTAATCCAAAGATTAACCACACATAATAGTATACAAGCATAATGGCACTCATCAGATTAATAAATGCTACATTTCTTCTTCGACGTCTCGCGCTTAAAGGAAGACGGGCCATAACTGAAAAGATATACAAGATATAGGGTAATTCCAGGAGGTGTGGTTGCTTGCTAAAAGAAATTAATGTCTACTCAAGTGTATGGGTGAAGTAAATATATGATAGCATGTGTTCTTATCATTGCTTGTTGTTGCATTGGCAAGATTCATACCACTATAAGAAGAAAATACCGTTAAGAACAGATCAACATTAGGGGAAGAACTCACCAACCGATGGGGGAGGAGAGGAATGAGCAGGACAACCGATGAACCACTTTTAGGAAAAAGAATGTGAAAGTGGAGGTTGATAAGCGAAAATACAGTACACTTCAGGTCCTGCACACGAAAACAAAACAAAATTTTAGAAATTGCTATCATTTATAAGCCAGCACAATAGTATACAAACAAAATAATAGTTCTCCTAAAGAGAACAGATCAAAGAGTGTAAATAAGTGGCACCGTCGTCATCATAGTATGCACACGGTCACATGTTATTAGCGTCTAGAGATCACAAGACTGAATTAGAAACAAAATTCTCAAGTTGAAATCTCAAGGCAGCAACATATATATAAACAGGACACAAAGAAAAGCTAGATACCACTATAAATAAGAACAGATCAAAATGTTCAGTTAACTCAATCTGGTTCGCAGCAATATGTTCAGTTAAGTCATCCTTGCAATTGTAGCATGACCGTCATCATGAGTTAAGTGCAGCAAAATGTTCAGTTAAGTGCAGCAAAATGTTCAGTTAGCTTAATCTCCATACAGTTTGTTTCTCACCATGGCTATCTTTATAGCTCCCATTTTTAGGTCATGATTAATCACAGGTAGTTTACATCTATCTACAATACACAACTGCTAGAACCAAACAGTACAGGACAAGATGATCAAGAACAGATCAATATTTTTCTAGTGTCTCATCGAATCAAGAAGAAATCAAGAAAAAAAATGTAAACGACGTTTAGCCCTAACCTAATCTAGTAGCATGGCCGGTGTTGCTTCTCGACGGCAAGAACGAGGACGACTAGATGGCTCTGGCACTGAACAGTGAGGTGCTGGATCTGACACACACACACACACGTCCTCTTTGAACCCCCACGCAGGCCAGCACGATGTGGATGTCCAGGCTCGAGATCTTGCGCAAGGACCTGGGAAACTGAAAGGAGGAGAGGTGTCCCGTGAAAAACCACAAGATCTGGTCGATCCGCCGGCGTACGCGTGGGGAAGAAGGAGCGGACGGTCAGGTGACCTACCTACAACCCTGAAGCTTGAGGTGTCGCCGTGTCGGGGAAGGAGCAGGCGGGCTTCTTCTTGACGCCGGGGAAGTCGGCCTCGACGCCTCCGACGCCGACGGGGGTGGCCGGAGAAGGAGATCAGCGAAGGGCAGTCGAGGGCTGGAGGCGGCGGAGGGGAAGGGTTGGAGGCTCGGGGGCTCGGGGAAGGGATCTGTTTGCGGTCAGGTTCGGGCGTAATCGGACCGAGACTTGGGTGGGATCTGTTTACACCGTAACGAATAACGGAGCTACCTAAACAAACAACTATTAACGCAATCCGTTACCTTCGTTATCAAGTTGCGTTACAATTTGCCGAACCAAACACCTCCAGAGAGAAAGACAATGAGAATAAGAATGTACAAGGCACGTGTGGTGGAGTAGAATGGCACTTATTGACTGTCTAGATACACACCAAGTTGTTTATGTGAATCATAAACGAACAAACATGATGTGTGTTTAGAGCTTGTTTCGCGGTGGGCCAAGATTTTAATTGCTTCTCATTTTGATCATTTCAATTTCAGTTTTAGAAAAATTTCAACACCAATCAAAATCATTGAAAATTAATGAATTTCAGTGATTTCAGTTTTCATTTCAGTCAAATTGCTGAAATATTCACTTGAATTCAATTAAATTTTTGAAATTTTTGAAACTTATTTTGAAAAACATTTGTATTTATGTGTACTACTGAAATTGCCGAAATATTTTGGTCAAAATATAATATTTCAGTGTCTGCTGAAATTAATGAAACTCGATGAATTTCATCGAAATCCTACTTAAATTGAAAACCATGACTAGCACATTATTTTATTTTGCACTTGTCAGTACTTGCTAAGTTACTACTCCCTCCGCCCCATAATATAACAATGTTTTTCAAGTTGTTTTCAGCTTGAAAAACATTCTTATATTATGGGACGGAGGGAGTACTAGATAGGCAGTTTACTCATACTCAGAGAGTCAAAGGTACTAAAAAAATCAGAGATATTCTGCAGGACCTCCCTCCTAAAGTTTTGAAGCAAGTAAAAGTAAAGAGAGAGAGGAAGTGATAAAAGCAAGCAGAATCTACATGCCCCACTTGGGAATGCTGCCCGGTGGCCATTCAGTCCTGCTCCATAAGATACGTGTTTGCTCCATGTAGTACCCAAAGTTGGTGGGTTTTAATCTCTTGAGAGTTGGGTTGACAACATAATATTCTTTTCACTTAGAACTTGTAGGTTTCTCACGTCTGAACAAAATCTCTCCTCTGCGTCTTTCTTGAGGCTTATAATGCAACTGCGGAGATATCACCCACATCTCATCTCACATGGAGTGTGCTTTCTTTCCCACATTGCCATTGTCCACTCCATCCTTTCAAACTGAGTTTCAGAGGCAGCCAAGCCACAAACCAGCTTTGGCCCCCAACCTGCTCAGCTTACTAGATTATATTAATTATTATTATGTGTTGTCAGTGTGATTTTATTCTTCTTGTGAGCATTCTTTTCTTTTTGGGTCATGGACGGGTTTGGACTATCCACATGCTTACTAAGGCGTCTTACTTCTGAAAGTTAAAATGACAGTACAATATGTTACTCCCTCTGTAACATTTTGAGCAGTGAGAGAGTCCCGGTCGATCTCCTAGGACGGGTACTTGTTGAGCATGAAACTCTCCGACTCGTCCCACGGCATCTCGCCCAAATCGAGCTGTTCCATCGCCGCCGGTGGAGACGCGGAAGCGGAGGCCGACAACATACGTACGTAGCCCAGCCACCAGAGTTCCCCAAGGGCGGGGCCGTTTACTGGCGTGGCTTTGGAGTATTCTTGGACGCGGCGATGGCCTGGAGCTTGGCATCGACGGCGGCGTCGAGGGGGGGCCGCGACGAGGCGGCCTTGTCCGGGAAGTTGAGCCGCGCGGCGTCCCCGTGGAGGCGGCAGGCGGCCTGGTCGTAAGCACGGGCAGCCTCCTCGGCGGTGTCGAAGGTGCCGAGCCAGAGCCTGGTCCGGTTGCGCGGCAGCCGGATCTCCGCCACCCACTTGCACCCGTGCCGCTGCCGCACGCCGCGGTACAGCTTCGCCGCCGCTGCTGCGGCCTTCATTGGCTGGGCACGAGGAGCCAGCCTGGCCTGCGGGTGAAGAAGACGCGGGCGCGCCTGGACATGCTGAATATGGGTCGGTCCCATGCGGGCTCCGGCGGGGAAAGGCGGGGGCAAGAAGAAGGGGGGAGAGGCCGGCGTCTGGGGCGGCGGAGCATCTCCGATGAAAGGCTCGAGCGCTCCCGCCATGAAATCTACTTGGAAATTGCTTTGGGCCGGGATTTCTATGGTTGGTGTTCTTGGTGGCGCGGAGTCGTGGCCTAGGGAGCTTCTCGTATTTTATAGTCGCCTCTTTCGTCCAAGTGGTCCATTGGAGTGGCGGCACGTAAGCCCGTGTGAGGAGCCGCGACCGGCTGCTGTCGGTGGGCTGCGGATAAGCTCAGGCGGTTGGCAGTTAGTTGCGTGACGCGCTGGGTGGCTCGGAGGGGCTCCAGGTGGCTTGGGCGGTGCCGTCCACGAGTTGACCTCCGCGGCGGACGGCGCTGGTCGGCGCCGGGGGACGGGGACGGGCTCCGGAGCAGGGGGACGGGCTCCGGAGGGGCTCTCGATCATGAAACTTGGCAGAATGCTGTCTCCTTCCTTAGATGACAGTGATGATGGCAGGGTTATTTAGGCAAAATAAGAAAGTTTCTAGTACAACTTTTGATCGAATTCAGTTCTGACCCGAAACTCCAGGGAATTATTTGGTGAACTACCAAGATGCAAATGGAGCTGATCTTCAGGACTTAAGAGTTTCTTTGGAAGGACTACAAGATGGAATGAAATTTAGAATTGTTTGAGAAAAAGAACATAGGGCTGTAGTAATATGCTCAAACTGATCCTGAATTGGAAAGTGGATGTTGTGATAAAAACAAATTAAATGGCCATGAGGGGTTTTTGCACAAAAATAATCTATAGGCGTCGGAGGATCTCACAAAATTTTGCAGTATTTCTATAAGATTTATTTGAAATGGTTTTAGTGCAACCGGAGCAATTTAGGGTTTTGAAAATGACACTAAAGAATTTTTTTGGGAAATTTTATGATGAAAATATTTCCTACTAAATTTCACAAGTAATGAAGGAATATTGTTAATACCAATAATATTTTCAAAAAGTTTTCTGTATGGAGGAGAGGAATTAGGAAAACAGGAAACAAAAATGACTCGGGAATTTATTAAAAGACCTATTATAAAAGAAAATTTTATCTCTGTCAAAATTTTAGTTTTTGTAAAAACTGGGTTGAATATTTGGGGTGTTACAGTAGTGCACTTGGGTCTGGAGGTAGATGTACCATACTACCAGAACTATAGCTAGAATTGGCAACTGGATCTGGAGCTAATTCTTCACAAATATGAAATGAAGCTTCTCCCCAAAATGTTTCTACTGCATGAGGGTTCATTTTAGCACCAAATAGACATTTCTTTAAGGATAGCCCCCAGTTATCACCTGTCTAGAACAAATTTTTTCACTTGAGATGCTTCTGTCACTTAAGATTCTGCTACTAGTTGGAGGAACAGTCAGCTGATTTCTCTCATTTTGAGATCTTGAATTCCATTGTAAGGAGTAGCTCTTAGAAATGAACTAAATAAATAAGAGATAACTAGTAGTGATACCAATGTTTATACATGTAAGCAAGTCACCAATTTTTTAAAAAAAATCCCCATACACAATTTAACATAAGTAGGTGTCAAATACAATAAGGAGATACAATGGGAGTTTCGAAATCGAAGTTGTTCCATGATAATTTCTGTTGTAGTTTTGAGAAGGTGCTTTCTCCTTTTGAGAACAACTGGTCATACAGTTTTTTTGTAACTGATGAACAAAGTTAGTTGAACTAATAAAAAAGGGAGAGCTAGTAAAATAATGATAAACAGATTAACTTATACCTTTTGTGATACCAATGTCTCCAATATACTTGTACTCCTGATCATTGTGATTTGAAGTGATGCTTGCACCTGGCAGTTCTATCCATTTAGGACCTAGAAGCTGGTACAATGTTTCAGTTGCTCGTTGAAAGAATACAATGTCGTCCTCACTTCCGATGAATTTGATCACCAGATGCCTTATGAGTTCTTAAAAGAGGGTTTGAAGTATTGGTGGATCTACAATTGCATGTATTGGTATTTCTAAGAAGAAATTCTTAAATATGGAGGAAAGATCTAATGGAGAAGAAACTAACATCCTTTTGGGTGGGGCAATGATTGCCAACTGTTCGTCAGAGCTTTGATTGCGGCAAAGTACTTGCAAGATGCCATCTACATATGTTCTCATAGTTAGGATTGAATCTTCAATTATTCCTGGAGGAAATTTTGAGATACTACTTGAAGGTTTAGTTTGGCATATTATTAAAACAAGAAGAAAAGGAACATACATTACAAGATGAAGCACTGCTAAATACCGTGTACCAATACTGTGTATATAGAAAAACATAGCTCAATATTGTGCTGAATTTTCATTTTATCATGAATATAATTTTGAATGCTCCTTGGAATTGGACGGACCCTTCCTCGGACCGTGCGCAAGTGGGAGCTACGTGCAGCGGTTTGCCTTGTTTTGAATTTTATAAATATCACCATACTGCAAGTGATACGTTTTGAAAGGCGTTGTAGAGATGTGCTTTAACTATTAAGTTGATGATTAAAAAGTAAGATAAAGGATGCAGTGGAAACACACGGATATTGAACTACTAAATAGTCATATGAACTTGTTGACTTATAGCTAATCTTCCAAATGAATCATTTGAAGAATGTTAGGAGTCAAGGGCTATGTATAATTTGACTATATTTGTAGTCGAAAGACTGATCCTGGAGATTTTGGTACGAAGGCTAAATTCTACAGTTATAAGAAATTCAAAATATGATGTCTATGTGTAGTAGAAAACGTATTAGCAGTGATGCTTTAATGATGTAGAAAGAATTACATTCACCTAGAAACAGTACTAACCACTAGTACAATGTATGCTCCTATAATTAAACTACAGTGAACTCACCCTAATGATGCCATGTCATCGTGATTAACAAAATTAAATTTAAAACAACAATTAGTTTAAGTATCAAATTCAAATTTAGAAATAAGAAAACAAAAATAGTTTCCAAATTGTCATTTAAAATGTTCATATATCATCTGATTAAATCCCTAAGCAATTGTCCAAGCGGAACCAAACTCACTAGTAGTTGTAACTAGCTTACCCCCACGTGGCGGCACGCCGCGCCCGTCGATACGGTGCGGTTATATGGATTATGTTTCTTCTTTGTAATAAGTGTTGTTATTTTAGGATGCCAGATGATTGCATGAAAAAAAGTTTGGGAGGATGATGCATGTGAACAAACAGGGGAATACACGATGACACATCTTTAGTAGGGATAATTTATTTTGCCGAACGTGGCGCGAGTCATTGCCAGATTAGATCACCTGGTGTAGCCTCTCATTGGATTAGCTCCTATGATGATGTAAAGAGACACAAATAGTCGGAATTATATATACACCGTATGTAGTGAGTAGTTTTTTTTCTTCTTTCATACATTTTTTTACTATCACCGAGAAGTGACCGAGCCAAGCAGGTGGCCAATCTCGTGCACCGTCAGCGACTACTCCAGGGAAGCGATCGCGTCCAGCGACGCCGGGGACACGCCGCCGGTGGTCACCCATGCCTTTGAGGCGCCCAAGTGGAACCAGCTCGCCAGCGTGCCCGTCGACCGTCGAACACCTCGCTGTCCCGTGGTGGACGTCGACAACCTCCACATGGTAGCGACAATGATGCAGTTTCTCGCTCGGCCGAGTAGCAGCAACGAAGGCTGGACGCAGCTCCTCCCCAGCAAGCTCGGAGGTGCAGCATGGGGAGAGCCCGCGGGAAGCCACTCTAAACCTTGGAGCGCGACTCCACAGCTCGCGATGGCCGAGCTTGAAGAAAGGAGGAGCCTAGAAGGGAGGGGCATGCCCAGCGAGGCGGTAAACGAAGCTCCTTTCCATCCCACACGAGAGAAGCAGAGAGAGGTTCAATGTTTTGCGCCGATACTATTTCTCGGTGGTGCTTTGGTTGAGATGCGAAAGCGAGTGATGACCACAGAGAAGAGAAAGGAGAGATTTATATATGCTTATGGCGGCGGACGATTCAACCAGAATCTTCCAGAAAACACCTCGATGATCAAGGGCGGTAAGCCGCAGAGGCATCTAGAAGAAGAAGAGATAAGGAAGGAGAAGTAAGCGGTGAGGCAGTTAAGAAAGCAACGAAAGCGGTGGATTGGACGGGATGCATGCAGCGCACATGCGAGGGAGACAAAAGGAATGTCCCGTATCCGGCCTCGAATCATGCCCGGGCGGTGCGGTAGCTGTCTTGGCCATATCCCTCTGTCGTCTTGTAGTTGGATGTAGTTGCCCGTCCCGCTGCCTGCGCATGTGCCTTGTAACTGAACGTAGTTGCCCATCCCCTGATCACCGCTTCGTCAGACTGCTATTGGTCGTCCACATAACCAAGTAATGTGTTCCAATTGGTCTGCATGCATGCGGTGACTGATTTGCCCACGTTCCTTTACTGAGCATCAATTTGCTTGTTTCTTGTCCATTCCCGATGACGAAAGACAAACTAGAAACCAACACACCGCATGGCCGACTTAATTACAACATAAACGACTAGAAACACATGGCAGTGAAGCAAGCACGTTCAAAATTTTAGCTGGTGCATATACGTCCACACATGCATTTGTACACAGCCACATCCCAAGAAAATGCACACGTCAACGGCTCGCCCATAGGTTGCTTTCAGTATCAAACAATCATTTGAACCAAAATCGCTAAAGACACCCCAAGTGCACACGGGAAAATGCAAACCAGTTAACAAAATTTTGATCAAAGGCCTACGGCCACACGCGTTTTCTACCCCGTAGCCTCCCAAACAAATGCACGTGTCAACACTTGATAGGCTTCCGAGTCCTCATCGGCCAAGTGGCGAGACGTGGGGGCAAAAACCTCCCCGTATATTGAGGTTTGGTTATTTGGCTCCAACAACAATTAATGTGGACCAATGGTATTTAAATTGGCAGATTTGGAATATATTTTTTATGCATTTCCAAATATTACAAAAACCTGTGTATGTTAGTATTTATATGTCAACTATCATGATGAACAAAATATAGTTTTCACCTCAAATAATTATAAAAATGGGAGCTATATTAATTAGAAGATAAGGAAAAGAATAAAAGGGAAAAACTACGGTGTGTACTTCGGCCTGCTACTACAGTACACGGCCCAGCCCACCGAGCGGGCCGTCCCCTACCTCTGTTCACCAGAGGTGAGGTGGACACCACACGCACGACCGTGGCCATGGATGGCCATGTGTCGGTCATCCGCCGCCTCCCTGACATCTATAAGTCCCCCTCGACCCCCTACACCCCTAGACCCTGCTTTCCCACACTCCCTCGCTCGCCATCGCAGATTGTGCTCATGCCCGAGCTCGGCTGTGGTCATGTCCTCGTCGATCCCGTGGCCAGAAGCCTCCCCGCGCCACAGGAAGATGACTAGAAGATCCGCAGTGCCGCGCTGATCTTCCCCACCGAAGGGCACTTCGCCAAGCCGCTGCATCACGTCGCCCTCGTTAGTCTTCCTCGTCTTCATCCTTTGGCCACCGCTATCGCTAGCGTCACCATCAAGCCTTCTCGGCCTTCACCGAGCCCGCCATGAGCTCCACTATGATCTCCTCTCCCTGTTACCCCTTCCCCCGCTCAATCTGTGTTGTTTGCCCCTGCACTTCGGCCACCAAGGCTGGAGCTCGGCCTGCCTTGCCTCTGCCGCACGATGTTTTACCCAGGTTTGAGCCCTCTTGATGAGGTAAAACCCTACGTACTGCTTCTTATATATTGATTGTGATGCGGTACAAAGTACAGATTGATCTACCCCGAGATCGTATGAGGATGTTCTAAGCTCTAAACCTTGCGAAGGTGTACGCATGTTTCTACAGACTAAACCCCACGACTTATATAGACTCCGGGTGTACCCGGTTTTGCACATGGTTGGTTACAATTTAGGGATAAACATGCTAATCCTTCAAATATGCTTGAAGTGTACGCCGAGCCTCCAGGAGATCTTCATCTTGATTACGCCGAGGGCCTGGGCCAGCATGGCCCATTCTTCAATCTTCGATGGGTCCTCGGCCCAACCCATAACTAATGGACCGATGTGGCAAACACCCCCTAATTCATGACACCAACAAAGACGACGAGGTTACCGCCTAAGCCGCCCCACAAGAGTGACACGGACGTACGTACCTCTTCGTGAGAATAAATCATCTTGAGTTTTAGAAAAGGCCATCCTGGTTGAAACAACCATTTCGGTTGCTACCGCAACCAAACTTGGAAAATGATTTGGTATCACATATAAGTGCTATCTAGGTACTAATATGGCCAACCATTAGTATGCTGGATATTGCCAGAAGGCCCTTCCTGCTTGTTTGACTCACCTAGATGGGTTGGCGCATGTCGATTCGGGTCAAAGAAAAAAGTTTTTTCACAACATTCGTCCCATCAAACCAATCTACGTCAAGATAAAGAATGTTGAGTTGCCAGAAACAAACGATGTGATTAATGGTCTTGCCTAGAATTGCCATAAAAATGCACTCCATTAGTTGATCCCTCCTTTGGGTAGAATAAATACATCCTCGACTATAACACGACTAGTAGAGTCGAATTCTCACACTAATCTAAGAGGAGATATGCCAAAATATTTTCATATTCAAGCAACTAATTTCTGGGTAAAAGAAGAAGGAACTCCACGGGCCGACCAAATTCCCCCAGTTCTCCACCGGGCACATTTCTTAGATCGGATAACGTGTCTGCCTCGGGGGTTTGTCGACTCGCACAATCTTGCGAGTCAAGCGCAATGCAGATTCAGACACGACGCGAAAGACAAAAATTGCATTAAAACACTCGACCTATTTCATCAGTTTTTTCTTGCGGGGAACCTATTTCATCAGTTGATCCTAGAAACCATCTCGACCAGTAAAAAAAACAGCTCATCAGAAACCCCCAAAACAAAAACAGAAATAGAAATAATGTTTCCAGAAGAAACCAGGCAGTGAAAGCGGAGCGGAAAAGTCAAGGTCTCATTGACCAACGGGACCCCCACCCCACCCCACCCCACCCGGGGTCGTCTCCGCCGTCTCGACACGGACACACCCCACCGGCCCACCCCGCACCCACCGCAGCCGTGCCGTCCCTCCTCCACCTCCACCCCCGTCCCCCTCCCCCGTCCCCGAGGGGTCAGAATCACTCCGCGCTTTCCCTTCCTTCCCACCCAAGCAAGCTCCCTCCCTCCCTCCCTCCCTCCCTCCCTCCCCCGAGGGCCAGCGGCGAGCCCCGCCCCCGAGATCGGCGCGAGCTCCCTCCCTCCCCGAATCCCCAGCGGAGGCAACCCCTTCCTGCGCCGCCTGGGGCGGAGCGGGCAGCTCGCGGGGTTTATCGGGCTCCGGACCGGCGTGGAGGAGGCAGCGTCGCGGCGGCCGGGGGATGATGATGGACGGGAGCGCGGCCGGCACGAGCAACGGCGGATCCGGGGCCGACGGGGACGCCGCCAGGAGGAACAACACCAGGATGCCCAAGTGTGAGTGAGATCTGGCGTGGCCTGCACTGGCCGCCGCCCCTTTCTTCCCCTGCTTGATATGAGTATGATTCTCCTCGCTGCCCGGGAACCCGAATGGATGTGGTGTGCTGCTGGCGCTCTTGGCGGCGCCGATTTCGTTAGTTTGTTAGCGCGGGGGGGCTCGGGATGCTGTTTGTCGTGTTATCTCGTCGTGTCGGTGCCACGGGTGTAGAGTAGCTTAGCTCTGCACTTCCATTGCTAAGAACCGGAGCTTACCCTAGTGAGTGCAGCTCGTTTTATCCAGAAAAGGGGCATTGATCCTAGTGTCTAGTTGCATGATGATGCTGTTTGCTTGTCTATGAGCAATGGATATCACTAAACCTTTGGGATCAAAGTGAGGATGGAGTGGTTAGTCATGGAAGGTCCTGTTCTAGTGGTGTGGCTTATGTTTCTGGCATGCAGGACAATGCTTACTCCTGAATGCATATGCTCAGATTCCAAGTTCACGCAGCTCGGATAGCAACTAAATTACACTATAAGCTTAGTTCATGCCAAGCAGCAGAGCTTAACCTAGTGATTATAGCTCGTTTAATCTAGAAAAAAGAGACAATCTAGTGTCCAGTTACCTGATCGCATTGTCTGCTTCTGTATGAGCAATGGATATTAGTAAACCTTTGGCGCAGGTTGTAATGGAAAGGGGATTAGCCCGGTTAAAGAAAACAACGAAGTGCTAACTTAGGGAAACTCCTAACCTTGTGCTGCGGCTTGTGTTTCTGCATGCAAGCCAATTCTTACTCCTGGATTATTATGAGCAGATTCCAAGTTCACGCAGCAGGAGCTGCCGGCCTGCAAGCCGATCCTTACTCCAAAATGGGTAAGCATACTGCCTCCCGAGATTACGGTGTAGAATACAACAGTGCGCGTGTTGGTACAGCTCACAGATGTTTTGGCTTTGTGTTATGCAGGTTGTCTCGGTGTTTTTCCTTGTCGGCGTCGTCTTTGTCCCAGTTGGTGTCGTTTCGCTACTAGCTGCACAAGATGTACGGCACTGAGCATCTTTTACACCTTGTGTTAACATATATACACACACTGGCAGTTTCTGACTTCACTTATGCTGACTGACTGCAGGTTGTTGAGATCATTGATCGGTATGATCATGCATGTGTCCCACCTAACATGACTGATAACAAGCTTGCGTACATCCAGAATGAGACTATACCCAAAGACTGCACAAGGATTCTCACGGTAATACATAACTGAACGATTATCTTACAGTATAATTATTTCAAGTGAATGGAATTGTATTGCATGTACAGCTATAAGCAAGCACCTTCTATCAGTCTCTTAGCTAAAATGAGATCTTGTTGCTACCGTGCAGGTTACAAAGGAGATGAAGCAGCCAATTTATGTGTACTACCAGCTCGATAACTTCTATCAGAATCATAGAAGGTATAGTCTTATTTGATGTTTTCAGTCCATAACTTCTGGAGCAACTTCACAGCTATCCATTTTCTGCAAACTGCAAATCGATTTTGTACAATCAAAATAAAAAAGGCATACTACATAGCAGATTAACTGATAATTTTGTTACCATATTGCTAAGAATAGCATGTGTTAGGGGCTTAACATGTACTACAAAATTTCCAATTTCAGGTATGTGAAGAGCCGAAATGATGCGCAGCTAAGAGATTATAAGAAGTCAAATACGACAACCTCATGTGACCCTGAGAGGTTCACGGCTGATGGAAAACCAATTGTTCCTTGTGGTCTGATTGCTTGGAGTTTGTTTAATGACACCTATAGCTTCACTCGTGGTAAAGAAAACTTGACAGTAGACAAGAAGGACATCTCCTGGAAAAGTGATAGGGAGCACAAATTTGCCAAAAATGTCTACCCAAGCAACTTCCAGAATGGTGCGCTCATAGGTGGAAAGAAGCTTAACTCGAGTATCCCGGTATGCAAATTCTTAATCTGTACTGTGTTCCATATATATGTAGGCTACAATTGTTCACTTACTATATATACCCTCAACATTTTAATTTACAACAATGGTTCGTTTGAGTTCTTTGACTTGGATAAAAGAAGTTTCTCTGGGTATGGAATACCTGTAAAAGTTATTCATGTCAGTTCTCTTTCTATGTGGCAGCTGAGCGAACAGGAGGATCTTATTGTTTGGATGCGGACTGCAGCGCTTCCTACATTCAGAAAGTTATATGGGAGGATATACGTTGATCTCAAGGCGAATGATACCATAACAGTGAGGCTGAGTAACAACTACAATACGTATAGCTTCGGTGGCAAGAAGAAGTTGGTCCTTTCCACTGCAACCTGGCTTGGAGGAAAGAATGATTTTCTTGGATTTGCATACCTCATAGTTGGTGGACTCTGTATTTTCTTGGCATTTGCATTCACCTTGCTATACTTGATAAAACCAAGGTTAGTAGCTTTTGAACTCAGGTCCATTACAGTTAAATGAAAATGTGCTACTGCTGATGTGTACCTTTTGTGTTTGTAAGCCATGCGTGAGACATGCATTTAGCTTTCTTGATTTAGTCCGTAAGTTTGCTGTGGAGATGCTTGTCCACCTAATGCTACATTTGGAGCAGTAATGCTAATGCCTGCAGTAATGCTAATGCTTGTCCACCTAATGCTAAATCTTCTGGATTTTGGGAGTGTTTGGTTCGATATGTAACATAGCAACCCCTAGAATTGTTAGTTTCACCTCTCTCTTTTTGTGAAGCTTTTGGTTCCTTTTTGCACTTGTGACTTGCTACACTTTCTTAGCCTCCTTTTGGCCTAAATTAGCCACACTTGTGGGCTGTGGCCCGTGGCAACTATTTTGGTCACCATGGCATAGATAGTATGGCAGTTGCTTAAGGTTAGTTGGGGCAGAGTGATCCGTCCATGTATACTGACATCCTCCTGACTATGGATGATGTACTCTATTTCATCTTGACTCTCCCAGTCTTGGTAAGATTAGGATGGCATTGGGTTGTATCCTTGTATGGGCATAGTTCATGATTTGTTCTTTTTGTTGAAAGAGATTTTGGGTAGAAGCATAGATATTATTGCCAATGTTAGTAGGGCCAGCCGACCAGGCAAAGGACAACCAGCTGTTCCCATTTACTTTGGCCTTTTATCCTACTACTAGTATGCATACACGTGCATTGCACGTCTTAGATTACAGAGTGGTTTTGGTTAAAAAATCACAAATGTCGTTATACAAATGCAGAAATTAAGTATAACAAAAGTATAAGTTAGTACACAATCGCACTGATGGTGACACACAGAAGAACTTAAAAGCAGTATTCTACTCTCTCCCATTAATCCTAACCACAGAAGAACTTAAAAGCAGTATTCTACTCTCTCCCATTAATCCTAACCAGACCATCTTGATTGGGCTTAATGTCTCCTCTGCTCAGGCTGCAACATGACCCAGGAGGCATTAGTTATGGGTTTTTTCTTTTCCCAGGAAGGATGGGACGCGATGGTTCTCGTCTAGAATAGGATGGAGACATCCACGTTTTACTGTTCACTGCGAATCGAACTGCTCGCACCCGTTAGATTTAACAGACCAATGGTTAGGATTGATCTATAGGTCCAATTGAAAACTGGTACACTATATAATATATATACAAGTGTAGGTATAGAAATAGTTGGTTTACCCTGGTAGTCTACCATGAGTGCTGCATCCCTACCAGCTCATACTTTGTCATACATGTGCGAACACGATCAAGCTAACACAAGCACTGCAGGACTTGACACAAAACCACCACATTCTGTGTAAATTGTTGTAATGTTACTAACAAATATTGCTTCTTTTGGCCTGTCTGAATGCGAGCATTCTTAACGTTGTAAACTATGGCCTTTTTGCAGGAAACTGGGAGATCACAACTACCTGTCCTGGAACAGGCACCCCGCAGGCCGCTAAGGGTGTTTCCGAACTTGATATGGCGTACAATTGGTGCCCGCTTCGACTACGTGAAATGTATCATCATGCCCTAAATGATACATGAGATTGCCAGTAGCTCTAGACCACCTGTGTGTGTAAATTTTAACAGACGGATCTATGTTCTTTTGTTTGTTGTTGTAGGGCATGCATACAGCAGCCGATCCTTGTTGTTGAGTACTACTACGGATTGTATTACTACCTCTGATCCATAATAAGTGTTGCAGTTTTGAACTAACCCCAGTTCAGAACCGCGCCACTTATTTTGGATCAGAGGGAGCATCAATTTTCTTATTTCGTGGTACGGATTTATTAACCATCCTGTAATGTAATGGCTTATTGACCCTATATGAGATTCCAGACAGTGCATGCCCTGGGACACCAAAGTCGCATTTTCCGATAGGGTGTCTTCGTCGACTAAGATTTAACCAAGTCTACGTATAACATGCTAAAGAGAATATAATTTTTTTCTGCATGGATCTCAATGTAAAATCTCATGGACGTAACATCGTGAGACTTAGTTTTCGATAACCCGGCGAAGTCTGAAAACAGATTTGCTGTAGAAGCTCCTCATGTGCTGCATCGATTCAATTTTCAGCAGATTTACTACTCATTTACAGATGCCGCTCAAGAGATGAACACAACACATCCTATCCTATCCACGCCGTTGATGAATCGGCAGAAGCATCCGTTCGATGTCACGCGCGCAACGGGTAGGTACTCTTGCTCGCGCGCGCGCGGGTAGCTGCGACCTACCTACCGGCGGTCGCCCTTCGCTCGCTCCCTCCTCGGAGCGTGGAGTATAGATACCTGGATGGATAGCCGAGGGCCGAGGCAGACCGGTGACAGCTGCAGCAGCAAGCCGGCCGACGATGGGGACCGGCGGAGGTGGCGACGACGCGGCGGCGGTGCGCACCGCGGGGGAGGCGGCGCGGATGGTCTGGGAGGAGTCGCGGCGCCTGTGGGGCATCGGCACGCCCATCGCCATCGCCACGCTCAGCCTCTTCGCCGTCAGCTCCGTCACCACCGCCTTCGTCGGCCACCTCGGCAACCTGCCCCTCGCCGCCGCCTCCATCGGCCTCTCCGTCTTCTCCACCTTCTCCTTCGGCTTCCTCGTACGTCCGTCACTGTCCATCTCCCTCGCCCACACACACGCCATTGCTGACTGCTGACTGCTGATGCTAACTAACACGCTGCATGCATGCAGCTGGGCATGGGGAGCGCGCTGGAGACGCTGTGCGGGCAGGCGTTCGGCGCCGGGCAGGTGGCCATGCTCGGCGTCTACCTGCAGCGCTCCTGGATCGTGCTCATCGCCGCCTCCCTCCTCATGGTGCCCTTCTACGCCCTCGCCGAGCCGCTGCTCCTCGCCATCGGCCAGGACGCCGCCGTGGCGCGGGAGGCGGCGCGGTTCGCGCTCCGCATCCTGCCCGGCGCGCTCTCCTTCGCCGTCAACTTCCCCACCGCCAAGTTCCTGCAGGCGCAGCGCAAGGTGCTGGCGCTCGCCTGGGTCGGCGTGGCCGGGCTCGGCTTCCACGCCGCGCTCACCTACCTCCTCGTCGCCGTCCTCGGCTGGGGCCTCCCCGGCGCCGCCGCCGCCTACGACGTCTCGCTCTGGGCCATCGCGCTCGCGCAGGCCGCCTACATCGTCGGCTGGTGCAGGGACGGCTGGTGGGGCTGGTCCGCGGCGGCCTTCCACGACATGTGGGCCTTCGTCCGGCTCTCGCTCGAGTCCGCCGTCATGCTCTGCCTCGAGATCTGGTACATCGGCATGATCGCCGTCCTCACCGGCCACCTCCAGGGCGCCCAGATCGCCGTCGACTCCCTCGGCATCTGGTACTACTAACATGTTACCAAAAACTCGTTACATTTTCATGGCTATCCATCTGATACATTTGTGGGTTTGCAGCATGAATGTGAACGGATGGGAGGGCATGATCTTCATCGGCCTCAACGCCGCCATCAGCGTCCGGGTGTCCAACGAGCTGGGCTCCGGCCGGCCGAGGGCGGCGAAGCACGCGGTCATGGTCGTCGTCGGCGAGTCGCTGCTCATCGGGCTGCTCTGCATGGCCCTCGTGCTCGTCTTCAGGGACAGCTTCTCCGTCATCTACACCAGCGACTCGGAGCTCCAGCACGCCGTCTCCAGGATCGCGGGGCTGCTTGGGCTCACCATGGTGCTCAACAGCGTGCAGCCCGTGCTTTCAGGCATGCTTCCTCCCCTTCCTCTCACACCATTGCTAGCTTCATTTTGTAATTTTGCTCATGTCGCCTCAACCTCATCTTCATTCAGGGGTCGCCATTGGGGGAGGGTGGCAGGGCCTTGTCGCATACATCAACCTGGGCTGTTACTACATCTTCGGGTTGCCACTGGGATATCTTCTCGGCTACAAGTTCAACTACGGAGTTGGGGTAATTGGCCATTGTCATTTAAACACTACCGCAAAATTGCAAAATTTAAAATGAAGGAGGGTATTTGTGGTATGATTCTGCGACATTTTCGGTTCTGAATTTTGTGGCGTTGGTTGTGATTTTAGGGAATTTGGGCCGGCATGCTTTGCGGGATTGCACTTCAGACACTGATTTTAATCATCATAGTGTGGAGAACGGATTGGAACGCAGAGGTATGAATAAAATTCCTTCTCACCTTTGTTCGATTTTGGACAGGTTGTATGTAAATGTTGTTTATATGGGAAATGCTGAGCCTTTAAACCTTGCTCATCTCTCATGCCCTAAAACTGCAGGCTGCGCTGGCTTCAAGCCGTGTGCGAAAGTGGGGCGGTGCAGATGCAACCAAGCCTCTCCTGGAATAGAACTAGATCACCATGATGAATAAGCTCTGTTTCCCCGAAGAAAGAGAGAAGCATGCCCCTATTACCTTGTGGCGCTGATGTAAAATTTAGAAGTTGTGTAGAACTAGAAGGATATGGGCGCCTTGCTGCGCCGTTGTCTCTTACCATTGGGGCAGCAAGTTTTTTCCTTTGATATTTGTCATAGTGGTTTTCATTTCATGGAATTCTCTCTACCCAGCAACCCGGGACAATTAGCAGCACTGGAAATTTCAAAAAGGAATGCACACTACACATCAACGCAATCAATCTTGCCACAATAGATTATCTGAAATGTAACGAAAGGCGCAGAATACTTGGAAAAATTACTACTATCCACATACCAAATACACAACATATTTCCTTTTTTGAGGGAATACTCCCCTCTGTTGATGATCTTACCTGGCGAGAATGGAAATTTTCTCCCAAACGATCTCTTCACTTGTGAAGGCGCCTTTCCAGTTGATAGCGAGGTGATCGACACTGGCAAAGACACTGAAGGTGCCTTTAGCCAATCTTCACTCACCAAACTATCGCCAGATGGCGCCCTGGTTGCTGACAGTGGGATCCAAACAACAGAATCAAAGAGAACAGCCAGAGGACTTTACACCCACTGTCCCACACAGTAGTTGTAAAAGATTATATGGGCTTCTGCTGAGATATCACATTCATCTTGGGAGTTTCAAAATACCCCCAACATCGCAATCCTACCAACCTCATACGCGGTGCAGAATCATGTAAAATTTCTCCATTATGCGAAACATGATTAGAATTATTCGTCATTGCAAGATGTTCGTCGCATGGCTGCATCACTTGCCACATTCAGCAGTCAGCAACAGCACTGGAAGCTACTACCAGAGTTCAAGCAGCTCCAGCTAACTGAACTGGCCAGTGAACCATCACCCATTTCCTACAACGCATCCTTTCTCCTTGGCTCCCTCACTCCCCAGCAAGAGCACAACAGGAACTATCCCAGGGGGCGAGATTCAGAGCTTCTCGGCCATCCTGCGCAGCAGCGCAGCCCCTAGTGGCTCCTCAGCAGGTTCCTTGGTCGGGTTCTTGGTGAGCCATGCCTGCGCGGCCTCGAGGTCAGGGAGCACCGGCGCGCCGGACTTCCGCCAGCTCTCAGCATCAGCGGTCTTGAACCGGTCCAGGAGCAGCGCGTGCATCCCGATGCTCCGTGCGGGGACGTAGTCCTTGCGGTAGCTGTCGCCGATGTGGAGCGCCTCTTCTGGCGCGACGTTCCCCGCCATCTCCAGCGCGATCTTGTAGATTTTTGGGTCAGGTTTCTCGACGCCGACGATGCCTGAGAACACCCCGAAGTCCCACTCCGAGCCCTAAATGCACAACTAAGACATGCATCAGGTGACTGCTTTTATAAGACGGCAAACGGTTGGAAAGGCAGTGACTGTCGTGTGTGATGTTATCAAACCTGATTCAGCCCTAACGCAGGCAAGATGACCTCTTTGTAACGGTACTCTGCATTGCTGACGATGCCAACTGTGATACCCTTCTCCCTCAGCCCTCTCATGAAGGGCTGTGCATCAGGAAACACTGAGTATGGTGCGGAGGAGCCGAAGGCAGAATAAATACGCTTGAACACTTTGTCAAATGTCTCATCATCGTAATCATAGCCAGCCTGCAGTATAAGTTGAGCAATCCGATCACTAGGAAAACGAAAAGGTCAATGCTAATTCCTGAAAAAAAAATCTGCAAAATGGTTTTACCTTAACAAATGAATCCTTAACACAAATCCTCCACCATTCAATCGTTGGCATCTTTGCCGCAAATCCAAAGCACGGGTATTTCCTCGCCATCTCAGTGTATGCAAGCTTGAAGCCTTCATGCATTCGATCATAGTCAGGGCATGGCTTTCCGGCAGCCTTAGCAGCCATGCAGTAGTAATCACCAAGCCGTCCTTTGTAAGCAAGCAGAGTACCAGTCACATCCACAGTGACCAGCCGCAATTTCGATAGCAGCGACATGTCTGATGATCTGAACAACAGCCCCTGTTATATTCTTCTGTTGGTAAAGCCAAATAACAAGAATCAGGACAATATGCATATAACCGACGATTCACACATATGGCATGCACTTGACTTGAGTAGTATCTAATTAACTACTCCTGCATATAACTGAGAATTTGGGTAGATATAACACGCATAAAAGGAAACAACAGTTTAAACTAAATATTTTACAGCAGAAATCAAACTTGCACAAACAAGCAACAACCCTTCCCTCCCAACAGATATCCAATATGTTTTCCCTCATTGCAACGGTTCAACGGATGCAACATGACAAATTTTAAAGGAAGAAGAAGCATACAGATTCACAGTGCTAAGTTAAATGACTCGCATGGAATCAATCAGTTGAAAGGGTGAGAAATCAAATCACATTGTAACAGGAAAACAAAGTAAAAGAAGGCCATGAACTGCTAAACAATCACATTATCACTGGATACAGTAATGGGGACAAGAGCCCACAAGACAAAGAGTTTCGACCTAAATAGAACACTTCGCAGTTCGCACTCCATTAAAATTTGCTGTACTGAAACAAAATATGCTACTAATAGTTAATGCAGAGCATGATAACATTGATTTGGATCCCCTTATTTCTCAGTTAAAATAAGCAAGTGAGGTCGGCTCAAAGCAGATAACACAAAGCCAGAGCGCCGTGCCTTTATACTGCCTTTACAGTCTAACACCCCCCGCATCCAAAGCAAATCTTATCCGCTGCCATTACCTCAAGCAGAGGACCAAAGACTGCTTCTCCGGCCACCGAGAATGCCTGCAAGAACACGAACCACCGAGGAATCAGGGACGGCCCAACGGCGGCAAGATCCTATCTTTCCGCGCAAGAACACGACAGGAACCAAATAAATGAATGAAATAATCCAATCCAGATATACCACCACCTGAATCAATCCGGCGACGCTGCGGCTAGGAGAGGAGGATTCCGGTGGAAGTCGCGGCGTGCAGACTCAGGCTGAGATCTCAGAGAAGGGGAAGGGGAAGCTGATTCATTCCCGGGAGTGGGAGGATTTCTGGGTTGGGAGATGGGATTTTGCTGGGTTTGTTGTCGCCGGCTATAAAGTATCGGGGCTTTGGGAGCGGGGAGTTGAAATCTGTGGAATTCGGGAGCGGAATACCGGCGGTGCTCGTCCACGGTTTTGCTGGTTCATCGGATTGCAGCTCAAGGCAGGGGGGCGATAGGGTGCTTTGGAAGAGATGGGTGTGCCATGTCAGCAATGGACCTGCTGCACTCTTTTGGAGGAGTAAGTATTATTAAAACGCTGCAAAAAAGAAAACAGTAGGAGTAGTAATTAATATGTGCCATAGAAAAGGCTAGTGCTTTGTGGTAAAGTTTGTAATATCTGCATAAATGAAATATGGACAATCTGAAATCTACAACGGGGAAATATAAATGCCGGTGGAGGGGGAGAAAGGGCGATGACCCTGGTGACATCGCTGTCGACATCGATAGGATGATCACCTCTAAGGGGTTTAGCAGTGCCTTCAGTTCTTTCTGTCAGAGACAAGGCCATGAGGTAGGGACACCGACGACCCAGGATCAGAGTTGTCGTGCAACAAGTCAATGATTGTCGGTGGTCGGCGAGCGTGGGAAGGGGAAGTGGTGGATTTGTGGCGGGAAAGTAGGAGGTGGGACCTGAGTTAGGAGAAATAACCATATTCGTAAGGCCTCGTTTGTTTTGCGTGGGTCGGAGGGTTTTTTAGAAGATTAACCTCACGAGGCCCAGAATCCTCGCAAAGCCCCGACAACCCGTTTGGTACGCGAGGTTACATGGACCAAACCCCCTCGATTCTCCTTCGATCCACTTCTTCCCACACACTTCAGAACCCTCGAGGGGGAGGGGGGGCTCGAGGATTTGGCCACCCGACTCCTCGCCAAGACGCCGCTGATGACTCCTCCCCAAGACGTCGCGCCGCCCGACGCCGGCGATCTCCTCTGGCATAATGGACTTCTCCCCGGTGGTAGGTCATCGCTGCCCCTCCCCTCCCCCCCTCCTCTCCTGGGAGGCAAGTCTTCGCCATGGCTGCCACCTCACACACGCCCTCTGTCTGCCTCGTCCTCACCGGCGAGCACGCCAAGAACGGCGTATCCTACCCCCCGCTCCACATGGACCCTAACCCTACCCGGCTAGCTCACCAAGGACATCGTCCTCTTCTAGCCCCTCTTATACCCTAACCCTAGCCCGCGAGATTGCCATAAATTTTTTGCTAGTGATGGTCTGATGCATCTAGGAGGATAAATTGGCAGATTCTAAACCAAGCTCGCCCCTCCTGGTGATTGATGTTGATCCCGCGGTCGATCTGCCTGCCTAACTAGAGATATATAGTAGTATTAGTAGTGCTTGTCTGTGATGGTCTGATGCTGATGGTGATGGAAGTGTGGTGCAGATTGTAAATTAGTGGCCATACAAATTTCACAAAACAACAGATTCAAGAGAAGCAGAAAGAGTTAAAGGGTCAATATAGACTTCTCAAGGATGTCCGAAAACAAAGCGGTGTCAGCTGAAATTATCATACACACATGATAGATGCCGACCCACACCTTTGGCAGAATTTGATGACCGTAAGTTCTAGTTTAGTGCATTTTGTCTTTGCAACTTCTTGTATTCCATACTTCTTTTGTAATCAATTTTATTTTTGAGTAATCTGAGTTTGATAAATTATTTATTTTATATACAGTCGTGGCCAGAAATAAGTAAGTTCCAGACTAAGCCTTTTCCACTCTATGATAAGCTAGGTGATCTCTATGATGGTGAGTTACTGAGTTCAATGGATTTTCAATTCCTCTTTTTTTTGACCTTTATAATGAATTCTCATTGCTATCAGTGATAACTTGCACTGGTACAACGAGGTGCTATACAAATGGTTTTTAACCCCTTTCCGCGACGGCATTTGGAACCGTCGTCAAGTGAGTGTGGGCGATAGGGGGTCCTTCCCACACGACCCAGAAATCGTCGGGGATATGCCCTCCTGGTACATACGCTCGGCAAAATGAGGTCGTGTGCGACCGACGAGCGAGCAATTACGGTTATACGTACAGTAGTGCTAAAAAAGTACAATTATACAGGCGAAACCGTTTTCGGTCGTAAGTACATCCCACACAGTCAGTCCCCGCTAAACGTTTCCGTTCATATATACATCCCACACAGTCGCTCCAAGGAAAACGTTTCCGTTCGTAGGTACATCACACACAATTTTTCCCGTTAAATCGTTTGTGATAGCGTCGCCATCGCACACAATATTAACAATTTTATCGTTTGTGTTATTGAATGCATCACACACGATGCGTAGAAGAAACTGTGTGGCAAAGACTGTCCATCACACATAAATTTTATGTGGTAAATGTTTGCGCAAGGTGGCCTAAAGCAAACAGTTTCGAAGAAAATGTCGTGTGTGATTGTTCATAGATCCAACACGGTTTATTCATAGGAACTGTGTGTGTTGCCTTAGGTTATCGCCCACGATATTTTCTCAATAACCGTTTGCAATAACAAAAAACAATTAGCACGCTAATTGCCCTATTATTAATAATCTATTTATTAATCTAATTGATTTTCATATTAAAGTCTTCTAAAGTGTTGAGAACCATGAGATTTTTCTCAATTCTACTGCCAAAGATGAAGAGAGCGTTGTCGTGTTTCTTCGGAGCGAAATGGCAGAGTTGCCTCAACGTATCTATGGTAAGCTACCTTGTTCCTATTAACATGAAGTACTTATGATGTAGCTAACTAGTTGGAGATTTCTTGTACCTGGCATTACATTACTAAGCAATGACTAAACAATGACTTCATGTGTAGGTTCACTATTCTTATCTAAATGAACTAGTTGTAAGCGCGTATTAGATTAACTTGTTTGCTGTCAATGTCCTCTCTGTATGCTTAGGATTTTAATTCTCTACTTTTCTGTCAAAAACTAAACCTTAAGATATGAGGGCCTCATGGTTTGCAACGGAGAAAATACTTGACTTAAATATTTACTTGTAGTAATTGTGCACTTCTTTCTTTGTATCTAGAGGTATGTTTTCTTGGACAGAACAATAGTAAATAATTACTTGTTGTTTCTTTCCTCCAATTTCTTGTCATTTAAGATATGTGGCTAGTCAAGTTGTTGTTTTGGTTCTTGTATTCCTCGTTGTCTTTGATAGAGAGGTAGTTGTGTTATTCTTGCTTTTCTATAGTTTGAAACTTGCTATCTTTATTATGATGGATTCTTTGTACCCATCTGGGATATGAACCAATTGCAGTTTAGCTTTCTTTACTAGTCATCTGTCTGACTTGTTGTGAGTATAGAGTACTACTCCCTCTGTTCCCTAATATAAGACCTTTTAGCTTTTTCTTGATTCATATGTATCTAGAGTTCTAGACACATTTTAGTATGTATGTTCACTCATTTTAGTATGTATGTATTCAATATTTTGAAATAGCTAAAAGGTCGCATATTAGGGAATGGAGGGAGTAGAACATAAGGCTGGCCAATTTAGCTTTCTTGTACTAGTCATCTGTCTAACTTGTTGGCCTATTTAAACAACTCATCTCCTTTTGTTTTATCAGGCTCTCAGGTAACTAGAGAAGCAAGCTGGACAAACTTTTGGCCATTCAAAAACTCAATGATCGTAACATTGTAAGAGCAATTCATATGTATGACAACATCATTCTCAACCTTGCTTGGTTTGTAAAAAAATTGATTGTGAGCTATTGCACAAGTACCCTATATTGCATTGGTTTGGTGTTGTGAAAAATCATATTGCTATGAAGATATTATTGGTTCCAAGTCATGCTTCTATGAGAGATTATGTTATTATGATGTGACTAATATTGTTGTGATGAGATATTGATTCCAAGTTAAGAAAAAAATATTTTGTTGAAGAACTGTTGTCACATTTTTAGTAGGTGCCATTTACAATTTTATAGCAAGTGTGTTTAGCTATGTACGTAAAGATTAGATTTTTAACTTTTTTACACCATTTTAACTCAATATGGCAATCCCTCCCTACCAAACAGTGTTTTATATGGAGGGGATTGTGGCTAGAGGGGGATTTTAGTTTTCAAGGGGATCTGAGGGGATTGGGTGGAAGAGGGGGATTCACCAAATCCCCTGAAATCCCCTCCTCCCCAAACCTCCCAAATCCATTCCTACCAAACAGAGGCTAAAGGGGCATACTAGGGAAAGAGTTGGCTAAGGAGGAGGGCATGCAGTAGAAGAAGAGTGTGCACTAGTGGAGGGTAGCCATCACACAGCCGTTACCTATTGGGTTTTTATGTCACTATATATTTACTCTTCGCTCTCTTTCCTGTTTGACCCCTTCATCTGCTGTGTGGCATCTTCATCTAGCATCATATTACTTTTTAATACTTATGACAAAGAAAAACAATAGAGAGTGAAAGATCGAGGATGTCGCCTAGAGGGGGGGGGGAGTGAATATGCGCTTTAAAATACTTATGGTTTAGGCTTGAACAAATGCGGAATAAACCTAACGGTTAATTTGTCAAGCACAAAACCTAAAACAACTAGGCTCACCTATGTGCACCAACAACTTATGCTAAGCAAGATAAGCAACTATGTGATAGCAAGATATATGACAAAGAACAATATGGCTATCACAAAGTAAAGTGCATAAGTAAAGGGGCTCGGGTAAGAGATAACCGAGGCACGCGGAGATGACGATGTATCCCGAAGTTCACACCCTTGCGGATGCTAATCTCCGTTTGGAGCGGTGTGGAGGCACAATGCTCCCCAAGAAGCCACTAGGGCCACCGTAATCTCCTCACGCCCTCGCACAATGCAAGATGCCGTGATTCCACTAAGGGACCCTTGAGGGCGGTCACCGAACCCGTACAAATGGCGACCCTTGGGGCGGTCACCGAACCCGTACACTTTGGCAACCCTTGGGGGCGGTCACCGGTACCCGTCAAAATGCTCGGGGCGATCTCCACAACCTAATTGGAGACCCCGACGCTTGCCCGGAGCTTTACACCACAATGATTGAGCTCCGAACACCTCCAACCGACTAGGGGGCCCAAGCACCCAAGATAAACAAGCTCAAGGGCACCAAGCACCCAAGAGTAATAAGCTTCTCAACTTGTAACTTCCACATATCACGTGGAGAACTCAAACCGATGCACCAAATGCAATGGCAAGGGCAGACGGAGTGCCCAAGTCCTTCTCTCCCAAATCCCACCAAAGCAACTAATGCTAGGGAGGAAAATGAGAGGAAGAACGAAGGAAGAACACGAAGAACTCCAAGATCTAGATCCAAGGGGTTCCCCTCACTTAGAGGAGAAAGTGATTGGTGGAAATGTGGATCTAGATCTCCTCTCTCTTTTCCCTCAAAAACTAGCAAGAATCCATGGAGGGATTGAGAGTTAGCAAGCTCGAAGAAGGTCAACAATGGGGGAAGAACACGAGCTCAAAGGATAAGGTTCAATGGGGAAGAAGACCCCCTTTTATAGGACCTCCCGAATCCAACCGTTATGTGCTCAGGTCGTGCACAAGCAGTACTATCGCTTGGAGGAGCGGTACTATCGCTTAGCACGCTCAAAACAGCCCAAACGAGAGAGAAAACACGAGTTTTTGGTCCGGGGCGGTACTACCGCTTAGGAGCCACGGTAGTACTGCTCTGGAGTGGTAGTACCGCTCAGGAGCCGCGGTAGTACCGCTCTAGAGCGGTAGTAAAAAAATTACATCCGCTCTAGTCGTGGTAGTACCGCTGCAGCCTTCACCAAAACAGCCACAACTTTTGCAAACGGACTCCGAATTCGATGAAACAAAGTTTGTTGGAAAGCTAGTGACAAGGGATAACACAATCTTGAAAGAAATACCAATAATAAGCAAATGAGAAAAGGCCCAAAAGAAAATGGTGAGAACCCTTCCTCGGAGAAGACCGGTAAAACCTCCAACACCGAAAACATCATAGAAGACGCATGCAAACTCCGTTTTCGATGAACTCAAGCTTGTCATAAAGATGACCATAAGCTCTAAGACTCACAAAGAGAACCAAACAAGAAACAAGAAACATGATGCAAGGATGCAATGGTTTGAGCTCTCGACGAACGATACGATCAAGCTACTCACTTGAGAGCCCCCCTTGATAGTACGGCTATCGATCCTATAACCCGGTCTCCCAACTACCACCATGAGACCGGTAAAATAGAAAACCTATCAAGGGCAAACCTTTGCCTTGCACAAGGTCCACTTGAGCTAGATGATGACGATCTTGACTCCCTCAAGTTGGACCACCTTTCTTGATTGTATTGGCTCGATGAAGACTAGATGATTGCTCCCCCATAGTCCACTATGGGTGAGCGACTCTTCGGCACATCTTCACAAGTCCATTGACACCACAATGGATGGCAAGATTCAAACTTGATTGCTCCCCCATACTCCATTATGGGTGAGCCACTCTTTGTGTTGCTCCACTTGAACTTGCACACTGCAAACTTGATGACGATCACCACTTGATGTCATCCTCCATGGGTTGTATGGGATCTTCCTCTTGACGCAAGACCATGGAAACATACCTAACCCCACAAAGAACTCTCACGTAGACCATGGGTTAGTACACAAAGCATAATGGACAATGCTTACCATACCATGGGAACACTTGGTCCCACTCGGTACATCTTCTATGCTTTGTGAGTTGATCAACTTGATTCACTCTTGACTTAGTCTTGATCAACCTTCAATCTTTCCAACTCTCTTCATTTGGATGATGTCTTGAAGGTAAATATGAATGATCACACAATCTTGTTCTTCAAGACATGCTTGCAATAAGCTCAACACTCACATGACCAATCTTTGGATAATTCCTTAATAGCACCTTGGTCAACCCATAAACTCCTTGAAACCAACACATGGACTTCAAGAAATGCCTATGGAAACATCCTTCAAATATAACTCGATGCAACCATTAGTCCATAGAGAATGTCATCAATTACCAAAACCACACATGGGGGCACCGCATGTCCTTTCAGAGAGAAGTAAAGAATCGAGATACTTCTAATCCATTCTCGTTAAGTTGGAGGAGGCGAGGGGGGAGGGGGAGGTGATGACCCTAGTGACAATAGCAATGCTGATAATGGTAATAACCTCTAAGGGTCTGGTTTAGCGGTATATTCAGTTAGTCCCTCTGAGAGGGAGTCCAGAAGGAAGGGTTGTCGCCATCCAAGATTAGATCTGTGACCTTTAGAACGATGGCAAAGGAAAATCAACGACCTATGATAGAAGATTTATGTGGTGTAGGAAGAGGAAGGGGTGAATTTGGGCCACGAATCAGAAGGTGGGACTTGGGTAAGGGAAAGAGCTAGATTCATGAACGAGCTTACCAAAGAGAGGACTTGAGGGAGGGAGGGGGTGAGGAGAGTCTGCAGTACATAAGGAGTGTGCATTAGTTAAGGCTGGCCATCACATAATCATTGTCTGCTAGTTCTTCTATGCCACACTATATATGTTTACTCTCTCGCTATGTTTCTCGTTCTCCTTCGTCTATCGTGGCATTTGTTCCATGATTACTACGAATTTCTTTGTTCTACTTCTTTAATGTGATGTTTTAGCAAACTTTTGATTGAGTTGATGAGGACACATTCAAATAAGATTGATGTACCTACTTTCTTTCTTCATTGCGATAATTTTGCGAATCTTCTATATGAAACCCGTTTCAAGAAGAAGAAGAAGAAAGTGGTCACTTGTACGTTGGCACACCATATTTAAATAAAACAAAAACATGTTTATCATTTAAAAAATAATTTGTGTCCAAGTTGGTGCTGCTTGAGATGGATCAAACGCTAAATGTTAAACACATCATAACCTATTATAGACAATACATGGTATGTTGATAGTATGTAAAGTGGGTTAACTAAAGAAATATAAAAATTGACAAACAATTTTAAATAGTGA
Source organism: Triticum timopheevii (assembly GCA_963921465.1). Classification (NCBI taxonomy): domain Eukaryota; kingdom Viridiplantae; phylum Streptophyta; class Magnoliopsida; order Poales; family Poaceae; genus Triticum; species Triticum timopheevii. The sequence continues at coordinate 604,988,161 of OY997274.1, read as the reverse complement.
CGGTGAGAGAGGCTATTGAAGGACAACTACAAGTTGACAACTCTTACATTCGAGAAATTTCTATTAACTAAAGCTAAGCTAAATACTCATATTCTAAGAACCTTCATTGTAACATTCGAAATTTATGCATTACAGAACCGCCAATCAAGATTTTTACAGATATTAACATAGCCACACAAGTATAAACACGCAAGTGACAAAACTTATCAAGAATAGTCCCCAGAAAAACATATTGAGAGTAAAATGTGTGTTTTTAAATTAATATGAAATTCAGTTTCCTAAAACTCCCAAAAATAATTCAACGAATATAATAAAACACTCACGACAAAATAGGGTTTTGCTTTAACATTCGCATAGTCGTAATGATAGAGATTTGAATTGTAGAATAAAATCCTTCAAGTTTTATTATTACCAACACAATTGTGTGATTTATGTTATTATTTATAGTAGATGCTTTTTTATAAGACTGGTTTTAGTATAATAATTATATTAGATTAAAAATGTATTCCCCGTTGCATATAAATTGTCATTGTCAACTAATATGGAACACATGGAATAGTAAACATTGAATCTTAATGAGTTGTAAGGAAGTAAAAAATAGTTACTATAAATACTATAGATTTCTTTGTAAATTGTTACTTGTAGTAAAACAATCATATATGGTGTTCCCGCTAAGGTCTACATGGCATGAAAAATAAAGTCCAAGAAAGTTGAATAAATCCCCTAGACGGTCAACAAAAGTCTAAGGGTCATATCATGGTCAACAACTCAACAAAGAGTAAAAGAGAATGAATCAAAGTCCACTACCGCCTCCAAGCCCATCGGAGAGAAGATGCGTCGCGCCGCCTATATGCGCATTCGCAACACATTCTAGTTGGGGGCTCCACACAGGGAGATCACTAAGGAACCAGGGGAAACTAAAGCCATGGGGAACGTCGGCGGCGAGGCTCTGCACACAGAGAGCACCAAGGTGACAAGGGAGACCAAAACAATGGGAAACAACGATGGTGACGAGAAGGCTGAGTTGAGAGCGGAAGTGGGGAACGGTTCTGGCGAGCTCCCGGAAAGCACAAGGGTTGTGGTTCCTCTTACCTTCGTAGTCCTTCTCTCCGCGTGGATCGAAGAAGGCATTGGCAAGGACACGGTAGAGGCTACGGGTGATATGCTAAAGGACGCGCAGTACGCACCTGAGGGAGTCATCTCTTTGACCGTTCCTGTTCCAGGCGAATCTCAGGAGGTGGGGATCCCAGAGCCGCGTCAGTGGACTGACTTCGGCCCTTCATTTCTTTAGCCTCAACTTCCCTGAGTAAAACCTGTTCTGCATCGCTATCTTACAATTTTCTTATCTGGCTGGCTGATGTAGCCTGAAGTGTTGTGGTTAGCTAACCTATCTTACAGATCAAATCACTTTGAGAAGTAACAAAAGAACAAATCAAAGGAGTCTCCTCAACCAATGAATACTAAGCCCATGAATAAATCCCCCATATGGTGGATGGAATTTCCTCCGTATGGGCCATAATTTCTCTCCTAGCCCACCATGATCTAATGGACTAAATATTGCCTCTACTATCCTTCAGCCCTACCATATTGAGGGTACTCATGTTCATTTATCAAGGATGTCTCGCCTAAGTCTCTCATGATTATGTAACTCATTCACTCCCACCAAAAGTCCCAAGGGGAGGATCCTAAGCTCCAAGAGAGGTTCAGAGAGTTCCAGGGTTGAGTCCGAGTAGACGCATTAGACTCGGACCAACGTTGTAGGAAGAAAATGTGAGAGGGGGTGTTGAGGAGATGTATTTGACTCAGCCATGTGACCATACGTTCCCTTCATGCCCACCTAGCATAGGATTAGGTTGCGGTCCATCGAAGTGAGACTGAACTTATTCAAGAAACGTCGTTGTGTCAATTTGTTTGTATATGTAGACCTTCGCTATAAGGTCATCAAACACACCTCATTAAGTATTTGCTTATATTGCCTTGCGACGACATCTATGATACTCTCCATCTCGATCACACTACTAAAGGCACCCCTCTAGTCGAAAGTTGTTTCTATCACAACAATATAAGCAATATTGCAAGACCTTAGTGTAATCCATTTGAGATGTTACGATCCTAGTTTGATTCTACCAGAGATTAAAATAATTGTCAGAGAATCAAGGAGACAAAAATACTAAGAAAGAACAATATAATACGATTAACTTTTGACAAACAATATTTTTGATGATATGTCGTAGAATAAACACACTTTTGTATGTGCCATCACACGACAACACCTTTTGCTAATATATGACAATGTCGCTATATATCCTCACATTTATGAGCTTATTTTAAACCCCATGAACATATCATTTTATCTCTAATGAAATAAAGTCACTCTAAAAAGAGAGAAAAAAACCTTCTTTGGTTCCAAATGAGAGCACCTTGACCATGAAATTTTGCGACCATGGCAACACTTTTACCGGTGAAAACAAGATTGAGTTTGTTAGAGACACGGTTCAAGTAATATTGGTGTGCTGAGATTGTCTTTTGATTGCGATAAATTCTGCAGAATCGGTTCAAATAAATTGATGTGCCAACATTCACTTCTGATTGTGATAATTTTGTTTTGTAGGTTATCATTGTTTCTAAGACAAAGCTAGGGAACTTGATCCGTTGGAGCTTCATTTTATAATAAAAACAAAAACATGATACTTTTGAAAAATTCACTACTCCCCATGCTTGGAAAGAAGGCTGATAAATCTTGTCTTAAGTAAAAAAAACTGTCAATAACCATAATAGTAGATAGATACAATATAAAAATATGTTTTATTGTGTATTTAATGGTTGTTTATTTTTATAAACTATTTTTTATCTATGAAACCGCAGGGGAAGCCCCTACTGTAATTTTCCGTTTATTTAAAAATAGGAGAACATTTACAAGGACAGGGAAAAAAGAATTTTCATGAAGTTTACAAAGAAGGACAAAACCACCAAAATATAGAAACAATTACAAAGATCTCAGCTAGTCTAAAAGATACCAGAAATATGTCATTTTCAAAGATATTTTTATATACTTGGTTAAACTTTGCACCGTTTGACTTCTGAAAACAGTTACTCCTATAAAAGTTCTTTTCAAACATGAAGGAAGTACTAAATTGGTGTTGCTCGATAGATCTAACGATAAACAATGGTTAAATATTATAAATTTGTGTGCCTTCTTGACAAAATACGATACTTTGTTTTTTCCCGGTCATAGCAGAATAATCCTGACCAAACGTCCATGTGCACGCGACATTTCAGGGCGTCCAAACATCCCAAAAATGATGCATTTACATCATGCAGAAGACCAGTGGCGCTCATTCCATTGCACGGTGGTCTTGGAGATCCTTTCGGTTTCTCTACGGATCACCGTACACATACCGCCAATCATTGTACCCTGGAGATAGACAAACAAACCATGACAGGAAACAAAAATGCTGTAATAATCATGTAAATTTTACAGAAACACAACCCAAATTCGTTCAAAGGCGAGACAGATAATTCGTAATTCCCTCTAACTATTTGAATGGGCCAGAGTGAACCCTGGGCCATTTAGTTTGATAAGTATTCATGGGCCATTTGTAAAAGTAAAAAGTCTGCGCCCGTTATTGGGCCAATATAACTCGCAGGCATCAGCGCAAGGAATCTGACTTACTAGGGTCTTACAGCTAGCCATAAAAAGTGTTTTTGTTAGTTTTCCCTCTAGCTAGGGTTTTGTTCCTCGAGGGGCGATTTCGCCGCCGTCGAGACTTGTCCTTCCCCGCTCGCGAATCCCTCCCCAGTTGTTTCTCCTGGATCGCAAGGGGTCTTGTCGCTCGTTCCCTGGCCAGGGGCGCTAGCTGTTGGGAGGATCTGGGGCATAGGGCAACTGCAGAACCCGATCGTCTAACTCGGGTTAGGGTTCAAACATGGCGGCGGATGGATCCCCGGCTTCGGAAGGGGTCAGCGACATTGAAAACATGATGCAAGAGTTGGGCTTGAAGGAGGAAGATCTCGATGATGTGGTTTTCGACGAGACGGACGCTCCACAGGCGGCGGCCCGGTGGATTGTGGCGGCTAGGGTTAACTCTGACAAACCCTACGGTCAGTTTGGTTCTTCAGAAACATGAGAGCCGCTTAGGACCTTGCGCAGGAAGCCAAATTCAAGCCTCTGGGAGAGAATCTTTACACTATCCAATTCTCCTGTCTAGGGGATTGGGAGAGGGTCATGCATGAGGGACCGTGGCACTTCCGCGGAGATGCAGTCATCCTGAAGGAATATGACGGGGTGACGAAGCCGTCAAATGTCAGGTTGGACACAATTGAGATCTGGATCCAGATTCACGATGTACCACTCCTCTACGCCCATCTGGTTCCATCCCTTGCTTCAAAGGTGGGAGAGGTTCTTTTCATTGAATCCCAGTCGCATGATTTCATGGGAAATTTCTACCGTGTCTGGGTACGGATTAATGTCACTAAACCCCTCAAGAACGCAGTATCCATGATAAGGGGAGGCGAGAGACATATATACAAGGTCAAGTACGAGAAGCTTCCAGACTGGTGTGCAGTGTGGGGCATGCTTGGACACCTCTACAAGGAACATGGAACAGGCATCCACCCTCCCTCGCTCTTGTCTTTAAGGAGCTCAGGGCGTCTTGGTTGATGAGGACCGGTAGTGGGCCTGGTGGCGGCCGTGACAGCAGGGGGGGCTGTAGAGGAGGCCGTATTGGAAGGAACGAGGGCAGACGCCCTCAGTATGATGAGACGGACAAGGAGCAAACTGAACAAGATTTGGAGATGCTTGATGCTAAGAGAATTAGGAAGAGGGGGTCAGAATCGGTGGTGCACCAAGGCTAGGTTGTGCCCCCTAAATTTTGATCAAATATCGACGGTGACAAAAGGGACTGTGCTTGCATTGCCTCCCCCGGTGGTGCACACCAGCCCAAGTGCAATACAGTTGTCAAAGAGAGCAAAGACTGGGGCGGAGACGGAGAAGGTTTCAGTGGTGAAGACCATGTTGTTGAGCAAGATCGACTCACAGTTGGCGGGCCCGAGCGACGGGCACCGCCGAGCCCAATGAGTGTATTCTGTTGGAACTGCCGCGGCGCGGGCAAAGTCGCGACAGTTCGTGAAATTCGCGATTTCGCGAGGAAATTTGCCCCTACCCTGTTGTGTATTGTACAAACCCAGCTTGAAGGCTCAAGGGTAGAAGCTTTAGCAGGAACTCTTGGTTATGAACATGGTTATGCAGTTAGTTGTCGTGGTAGAAGTGGTGGAATGGTATGTTCTGGAATAATGAAATAAAAGTCAAGATTTTGGGTTACTCTGACTATCACCTAGATTGCTCGGTCCTTGAACCGGGTGATGATCCCTAGAGGTTAATTGTAGTATATGGCGAAGCTCAAACCCACTTGAGGCACCAGACGTGGGACACGTTAAAAAACATCAGCACTTTGAGCAACCTCCCCTGGCTTTGTGTTGGCGATTTCAATGAAGTGCTACGTCAAGAAGAGCACGTAGGAGTCGGGCAGCACAGCAATGCACAAATCCAAGCTTTCAGAGATGCCGTCGACGTTTGCATGTTGCTAGACATTGGTTTTGCCGGTATTCCATGGACTTTCGAAAAGACGGTCACAGGAGGAACATTCACTAGGGTACGCCTTGACAGGGCCCTGGTCTCGGCTGAGTGGCATGCCCGCTTTCCCTTGGCTGATCTCTCACATCTAGTTGCAGCTACGTCAGATCACAGCCCAAGAATGAATAGAGAGCAAAGGAATAACCCAAGGCCAAACTCGTTTAAATACGAGGTCATATGGGAGGGCCATGAATCCTGGAGCAGCAAGATTTCGGAGGCATGGTCTAACCCCGGAGCTTCCACCAGGGTAGAAGAACTCATAGCCAAACTTGCAGCACTATCACAAGACTTGGGGCGATGGAACAAGAACACGTTCGGGAGTGTTCGCAAAGAGATTAAACAGTTGAAGGGGGAGCTAGAGAAACTTAGATCAGATGCTAGCCGAATCGCGTCAACACACGTTGAACTCAAGATCAATGAAAAGCTGGTGGAGCTGTATCACAGGGAGGAAGTCATGTGGAGGCAGAGATCAAGGGTGGAATGGCTTACTGTGGGAGACAGGAATGCCAAGTTCTTTCACCTACGGGAAAGCATTCGCCGAAAGAATAATATGATCAAAGCTTTGCAAAACTCGCTAGAGGTGCTAACTGATGATCCGGAGGAGTTGAAGGCCATGGTAAATGATTTCGACAAAACACTATATACCACGGAGGGTGTGAGCAACATGGAAACAGTTTTAAACAGTGTCCCATCTAAAGTAACGGTGTAGATGAATGAGATGTTGTGTGCCCCTTATTCTAACGATGAGGTTAAGGCAGCTTTGTTTCAGATGTTCCCGACCAAGGCGCCGGGTCCCGGCGGCTTTCCGGCACATTTTTATCAGCGACACTGGGAGCTTTGTGGCGCGGAGGTGACTGAGGCAGTGTTACGAATTGTTAGAGGGGAGGAGAGCCCGGAGTGCATCAACGCCACTATCCTTGTTCTTATTCCCAAGGTAACAAACCCTTCCGTCTTGTCACAGTTTATACCTATTAGTATGCAATGTTCTATACAAAGTGGCATCCAAAGTCATTGCAAACAGGCTCAAGCAAATCTTACCGGACATCATATCGGAGGAGCAATCGGCCTTTATCCCAGGAAGGCTCATTACGGATAATATTATAAGTGCATGTGAGTGGCGAAAGCGAACAGTTATTGTGCACTTAAGCTCAATAGATCATGAAAGCATATGATAGGCTGGAATGGGACTATTTGGAAGCCATCATGGGTAAGCTAGGCTTTGCCACCATCTGGATAAAAAACAGTTATGAGCATGGTGCGGTCTGTTTCTTTTTCGGTGCTCTTTAATGGTGAAAGGCTTGATCAGTTTTGTTGGAAATATGCCCTAGAGGCAATAATAAAAGGATTATTATATTTCAATGTTCATGATAATTGTCTTTTGTTCATGCTATAACTGTATTATCCGGAAATCGTAATACACGTGTGAACACTTAGACCCAATGAGTCCCTAGTGAGCCTCTAGTTGACTAGCTCGTTATGATCAATAGATAGTCATGGTTTCCTGACTATGGACATAGGATGTTGTTGATAACGGGATCACATCATTAGGAGAATGATGTGATGGACAAGACCCAATCATAAGCATAGCATAAAAGATCGTATAGTTCGTTTGCTAGAAGCTTTGCCAATGTCAAGTATCTATTCCTTCGACCATGAGATCGTGTAACTCCCGGTTACCGTAGGAGTGCCTTGGGTGTATCAAACGTCACAACGTAACTGGGTGACTATAAAGGTGCATTACAGGTATCTCCGAAAGTATCTGTTGGGTTGACACGGATCGAGACTGGGATTTGTCACTCCGTATAACGGAGAGGTATCTCTGGGCCCACTCGGTAATGCATCATCATAATGAGCTCAATGTGACCAAGGTGTTGGCCACGGGATCATGCATTACGGTACGAGTAAAGTGACTTGCCGGGTAACGAGACTGAACAAGGTATTGGGATACCGACGATCGAGTCTCGGGCAAGTAACGTACCGATTGACAAAGGGAATTGCATACAGGGTTTGATCGAATCCTCGACATCGTGGTTCAACCGATGAAATCATCGAGGAGCATGTGGGAGCCAACATGGATATCCAGACCCCGCTGTTGGTTATTGCCCGAGAGTCGTCTCGGTCATGTCTGCGTGTCTCCCGAACCCGTAGGGTCTACACACTTAAGGTTCGGTGACGCTAGGGTTAGTAGGAAGTCAAGTATGTGACTACCGAATGATGTTCGGAGTCCCGGATGAGATCCCGGACGTCACGAGGAGTTCCAGAATGGTCCGGAGGTAAAGATTTATATATGGGAAGTCCTGTTTCGGGCATCGGGACAAGTTTCGGGGTTATCGGTATTGTACCGGGACCACCGGAGGGGTCCCGGGGGCCCACCGGGTGGGGCCACCTGCCCCGGGGGGCCACATGGGCTGTAGGGGGTGCGCCTTGGCCTGCATGGGCCAAGGGCACCAGCCCCACATAGGCCCATGCGCCTAGGGTTCAAGGGGGCAAGAGTCCTAGGAGGGGAAGGCACCTCCTAGGTGCCTTGGGGGGAGGGAAACCCCCCTTGGCCGCCGCCCCCCTAGGAGATTGGATCTCCTAGGGCCGGCCACCCCCCCCTTGGCCCTCCTATATATAGTGGGGGAGAGGAGGGACTTCAGACCTTGAGTCCTTGGCCTTTGGTTGCCTCCTTCTCCCTCCCCAACACCTCTCCTCCTTCGTTGTGTGCTCGGCGAAGCCCTGTCGGAGTACTGCTTCTCCACCATCACCACGCCGTCGTGCTGCCGGTGGAGCTGTCTTCCTCAACCTCTCCTTCCCCCTTGCTGGATCAAGAAGGAGGAGACGTCGCTCGTCCCGTACGTGTGTTGAACACGGAGGTGCTGTCCGTTCAGCACTTGGCATCGGTGATCTGAATCACGTTCGAGTACGACTCCATCATCACCTTGCAAGCTTCCGCACGCGATCTACAAGTGGTATGTAGATGCAAGCTCTCTCCCATGACTCGTTGCTTAGATGAACTCATAGATGGATCTTGGTGAAGCCGTAGGAAAAATTTTAATTTTCTGCAACGTTCCCCAACAGTGGCATCATGAGCTAGGTCTATGCGTAGTTCTCTAATGCACGAGTAGAACACAATTTGTTGTGGGCGTTGATCTTGTCATCTTACTTGCCTCTACTAGTCTTTTCTTGCTCAACGGTATTGTGGGATGAAGCGGCCCGGACCAACCTTACACGTACGCTTACGTGAGACCGGTTCCACCGACTGACATGCACTAGTTGCATAAGGTGGCTGGCGGGTGTCTGTCTCTCCCACTTTAGTTGGAGCGGAATCGATGAACAAGGCCCTTATGAAGGGTAAATAGAAGTTGACAAAATCACGTTGTGGTGATTCGTAGGTAAGAAAACGTTCTTGCTAGAACCCAATCGCAGCCACGTAAAAGATGCAACAACAACTAGAGAACGTCTAACTTGTTTTTGCAGCGATTGATCATGTGATGTGATATGGCCAGAAGTTGTGATGAATGTTGAATTGTGATGTATGAGATCATGTTCTTGTAATAGGATTCACGACTTGCATGTCGATGAGTATGACAACCGGCAGGAGCCATAGGAGTTGTCTTTATTTTTTTGTATGACCTGCGTGTCATTGAAGAACGCCATGTAAACTACTTTACTTCATTACTAAACGCGTTAGTCATAGAAGTAGAAGTAGTCGTTGGCGTGACAACTTCATGAAGACACGATGATGGAGATCATGATGATGGAGATCATGGTGTCAAGCCGGTGACAAGATGATCATGGAGCCCCGAAGATGGAGATCAATGGAGCTTGATGATATTGGCCATATCATGTCACAACCATATAATTGCATGTGATGTTTATTATGTTTATGCATCTTGTTTACTTAGGACGACGGTAGTAAATAAGATGATCCCTTACAAAATTTCAAGAAGTGTTCTCCCCTAACTGTGCACCGTTGCTACAGTTCGTCGTTTCTAAGCACCACGTGATGATCGGGTGTGATGGATCCTTACGTTCACATACAACGGGTGTAAGACAGTTTTACACAGCGAAAACACTTAGGGTTAACTTGACGAGCCTAGCATGTGCAGACATGGCCTCGGAACACGGAGACCGAAAGGTCGAACACGAGTCGTATGGAAGATACGATCAACATAAAGATGTTCACCGACGATGACTAGTCCGTCTCACGTGATGATCGGACACGGGCTAGTCGACTCGGATCGTGTAACACTTAGATGACTAGAGGGATGTCTAATCTAAGTGGGAGTTCATAATTTTGATTAAGAACTTTATTATCATGAACTTAGTCTAAAACCTTTGCAAATATGTATTGTAGATCAATGGCCAACGCTCATGTCAACATGAACTTCAACGCGTTCCTAGAGAAAACCAAGCTGAAAGATGATGGCAGCAACTATACGGACTGGGTCCGAAACCTGAGGATCATCCTCATAGCTGCCAGGAAGCAATATGTCCTAGAAGGACCGCTAGGTGCCGCTCCCGTCCCAGAGAACCAAGACGTTATGAACGCTTGGCAAACTCGTGCTGATGATTACTCCCTCGTTCAGTGCGGCATGCTTTACAGCTTAGAACCGGGGCTCCAAAAGCGTTTTGAGCATCACGGAGCATATGAGATGTTCGAAGAGCTGAAACTAGTTTTCCAAGCTCATGCCCGGGTCGAGAGATATGATGTCTCCGACAAGTTCTACAGTTGTAAGATGGAGGAGAACAGTTCTGTCAGTGAACACATCCTGAAGATGTCTGGGTTGCACGCACGTATGACCCAGTTGAACATTAACCTCCCAGATGAGGCGGTCATTGACAGAATCCTCCAGTCGCTCCCACCAAGCTACAAGAGCTTTGTGATGAACTACAACATGCAGGGGATGGTAAAGACCATTCCTGAAGTGTTCTCGATGCTGAAGTCAGCAGAGGCTGAAATCAAGAAAGAACATCAAGTGTTGATGGTCAATAAGACCACTAAGTTCAAGAAGGGCAAGGGTAAGAAGAACTTCAAGAAGGACGGCAAAGATGTTGCCGCGCCCGGTAAGCCTGTTGCCGGGAAGAAGTCAAAGAATGGACCCAAGCCTGAGACTGAGTGCTTTTATTGCAAGGGGAAGGGGCACTGGAAGCGGAACTACCCCAAATACTTAGCGGATAAGAAGGCCGGCAACACCAAAGGTATATTTGATATACATGTAATTGATGTGTACCTTACCAGTACTCGAAGTAACTCCTGGGTATTTGATACCGGTGCCGTTGCTCACATATGTAACTCACAGCAGGAGCTGCGGAATAAACGGAGACTGGCGAAGGACGAGGTGACGATGCGCGTCGGGAATGGCTCCAGGGTCGATGTGATCGCCGTCGGCACGCTGCCTCTACACTTACCTACGGGATTAGTTTTAAACCTCAATAATTGTTATTTAGTGCCAAGTTTGAGCATGAACATTGTATCTGGATCTCGTTTAATACGAGATGGCTACTCATTTAAGTCTGAGAATAATGGTTGTTCGATTTATATGAGAGATATGTTTTATGGTCATGCTCCGATGGTCAATGGTTTATTCTTGATGAATCTCGAGCGTAATATTACACATGTTCATAGTGTGGATGCCAAAAGATGTAAAGTTGATAACGATAGTCCCACATACTTGTGGCACTGCCGCCTTGGTCACATTGGTGTCAAGCGCATGAAGAAGCTCCATGCTGATGGACTTTTAGAGTCTCTTGATTATGAATCATTTGACACATGCGAACCTTGCCTCTTAGGCAAAATGACCAAGACTCCGTTCTCCGGAACAATGGAGCGAGCAACCAACTTGTTGGAAATCATACATACCGATGTGTGCGGTCCAATGAGCGTTGAGGCTCGCGGAGGATATCGTTATGTTCTCACTCTCACTGACGACTTGAGTAGATATGGGTATGTCTACTTAATGAAACACAAGTCTGAGACCTTTGAAAAGTTCAAGGAATTTCAGAGTGAGGTAGAGAATCAACATGACCGTAAGATAAAGTTCCTACGATCAGATCGTGGGGGCGAATACTTAAGTCACGAATTTGGTACACACTTAAGAAAATGTGGAATCGTTTCACAACTCACGCCGCCTGGAACACCTCAGCGAAACGGTGTGTCCGAACGTCGTAATCGCACTCTATTGGATATGGTGCGGTCTATGATGTCTCTTACCGATTTACCGCTATCATTTTGGGGATACGCTCTAGAGACAGCTACATTCACTTTAAATAGGGCACCGTCTAAATCCGTTGAGACGACACCGTATGAATTATGGTTTGGGAAGAAACCTAAGCTGTCGTTTCTAAAAGTTTGGGGATGCGATGCTTATGTCAAGAAACTTCAACCTGAAAAGCTCGAACCCAAGTCGGAAAAATGCGTATTCATAGGATACCCTAAGGAAACTGTCGGGTATACCTTCTACTTAAGATCCGAAGGCAAGATCTTTGTTGCCAAGAACGGATGCTTTCTGGAGAAAGAGTTTCTCTCGAAAGAAGTAAGTGGGAGGAAAGTAGAACTCGATGAAGTACTACCTCTCGAACGGGAAAGTGGTGCAGCGCAGGAAACCATTCCTGTAATGCCCACACCAACTGAAGAGGAAAATGTTGATGATGATCAAGGTACTTCAGATCTAGTTGCTACTGAATTTCGAAGGTCCACAAGGACACGTTCTGCACCAGAGTGGTACGGCAACCCTGTCATGGAAATCATGTTGCTGGACAACAATGAACCTTCGAACTATGAAGAAGCAATGGCGGGCCCGGATTCCAACAAATGGCTTGAGGCCATGAAATCCGAGATAGGATCCATGTATGAAAACAAAGTATGGACTTTGACAGACTTGCCCGATGATCGGCGAGCGATAGAAAATAAATGGATTTTTAAGAAGAAGACGGACGCGGATGGTAATGTTACCATCTATAAAGCTCGACTTGTCGCTAAGGGTTATCGACAAGTTCAAGGGATTGACTACGACGAGACATTCTCTCCCGTGGCGAAGCTTAAGTCCGTCCGAATCATGTTAGCAATTGCCGCATACTATGATTATGAGATATGGCAGATGGACGTCAAAACGGCATTCCTTAATGGACATCTTAAGGAAGAGCTGTATATGATGCAGCCGGAAGGTTTTGTCGTTCCTCAGAACGCTAACAAAGTATGCAAGCTCCAGCGATCCATTTATGGACTGGTGCAAGCATCTCGGAGTTGGAACATTCGCTTTGATGAGATGATCAAAGCGTTTGGGTTTACGCAGACTTATGGAGAAGCCTGCGTTTACAAGAAAGTGAGTGGGAGCTCTGTAGCATTTCTCCTATTATATGTAGATGACATACTCTTGATGGGAAATGATACGAAACTCCTGGACAGCATTAAGGCCTACTTGAACAAGTGTTTTTCAATGAAGGACCTTGGAGAAGCTGCTTATATATTAGGCATCAAGATCTATAGAGATAGATCGAGACGCCTCATAGGTCTTTCACAAAGCACATACCTTGATAAGATTTTGAAGAGGTTCAAAATGGATCAGTCCAAGAAGGGGTTCTTGCCTATGTTACAAGGTGTGAGATTGAGCTTGGCTCAGTCACCGACCACGGCAAAAGATAAAGAAGAGATGAGTGTCATCCCCTATGCTTCAGCCATAGGATCTATTATGTATGCCATGCTGTGTACCAGACCCGATGTAAACCTTGCCGTAAGTTTGGTTGCAAGATACCAAAGTAACCCCGGCAAGGAACACTGGACAGCGGTCAAGAATATCCTGAAATACCTGAAAAGGACAAAGGACATGTTTCTCGTTTATGGAGGAGATGAAGAGCTCGTCGTAAAGGGTTACGTCGACGCTAGCTTCGACTCAGATCTGGATGACTCTAAGTCACAAACCGGATACGTGTATATGTTGAATGGTGGAGCAGTAAGCTGGTGCAGCTGCAAGCAGAGCGTCGTGGCGGGATCTACATGTGAAGCGGAGTACATGGCAGCCTCGGAGGCAGCGCATGAAGCGATTTGGATGAAGGAGTTCATCACCGACCTAGGAGTCATACCCAATGCGTCGGGGCCGATCAAACTCTTCTGTGACAACACTGGAGCTATTGCCCTTGCCAAGGAGCCCAGGTTTCACAAGAAGACCAGGCACATCAAGCGTCGTTTCAACTCCATCCGTGAAAATGTTCAAGATGGAGACATAGAGATTTGCAAAGTGCACACGGATCTGAATGTCGCAGATCCGTTGACTAAACCTCTCTCGCGTGCAAAACATGATCAACACTAGAACTCTATGGGTGTTCGATTCATCACAATGTAACTAGATTGGTGACTCTAGTGCAAGTGGGAGACTGTTGGAAATATGCCCTAGAGGCAATAATAAAAGGATTATTATATTTCAATGTTCATGATAATTGTCTTTTGTTCATGCTATAACTGTATTATCCGGAAATCGTAATACACGTGTGAACACTTAGACCCAATGAGTCCCTAGTGAGCCTCTAGTTGACTAGCTCGTTATGATCAATAGATAGTCATGGTTTCCTGACTATGGACATAGGATGTTGTTGATAACGGGATCACATCATTAGGAGAATGATGTGATGGACAAGACCCAATCATAAGCATAGCATAAAAGATCGTATAGTTCGTTTGCTAGAAGCTTTGCCAATGTCAAGTATCTATTCCTTCGACCATGAGATCGTGTAACTCCCGGTTACCGTAGGAGTGCCTTGGGTGTATCAAACGTCACAACGTAACTGGGTGACTATAAAGGTGCATTACAGGTATCTCCGAAAGTATCTGTTGGGTTGACACGGATCGAGACTGGGATTTGTCACTCCGTATAACGGAGAGGTATCTCTGGGCCCACTCGGTAATGCATCATCATAATGAGCTCAATGTGACCAAGGTGTTGGCCACGGGATCATGCATTACGGTACGAGTAAAGTGACTTGCCGGGTAACGAGACTGAACAAGGTATTGGGATACCGACGATCGAGTCTCGGGCAAGTAACGTACCGATTGACAAAGGGAATTGCATACAGGGTTTGATCGAATCCTCGACATCGTGGTTCAACCGATGAAATCATCGAGGAGCATGTGGGAGCCAACATGGATATCCAGACCCCGCTGTTGGTTATTGCCCGAGAGTCGTCTCGGTCATGTCTGCGTGTCTCCCGAACCCGTAGGGTCTACACACTTAAGGTTCGGTGACGCTAGGGTTAGTAGGAAGTCAAGTATGTGACTACCGAATGATGTTCGGAGTCCCGGATGAGATCCCGGACGTCACGAGGAGTTCCAGAATGGTCCGGAGGTAAAGATTTATATATGGGAAGTCCTGTTTCGGGCATCGGGACAAGTTTCGGGGTTATCGGTATTGTACCGGGACCACCGGAGGGGTCCCGGGGGCCCACCGGGTGGGGCCACCTGCCCCGGGGGGCCACATGGGCTGTAGGGGGTGCGCCTTGGCCTGCATGGGCCAAGGGCACCAGCCCCACATAGGCCCATGCGCCTAGGGTTCAAGGGGGCAAGAGTCCTAGGAGGGGAAGGCACCTCCTAGGTGCCTTGGGGGGAGGGAAACCCCCCTTGGCCGCCGCCCCCCTAGGAGATTGGATCTCCTAGGGCCGGCCACCCCCCCCTTGGCCCTCCTATATATAGTGGGGGAGAGGAGGGACTTCAGACCTTGAGTCCTTGGCCTTTGGTTGCCTCCTTCTCCCTCCCCAACACCTCTCCTCCTTCGTTGTGTGCTCGGCGAAGCCCTGTCGGAGTACTGCTTCTCCACCATCACCACGCCGTCGTGCTGCCGGTGGAGCTGTCTTCCTCAACCTCTCCTTCCCCCTTGCTGGATCAAGAAGGAGGAGACGTCGCTCGTCCCGTACGTGTGTTGAACACGGAGGTGCTGTCCGTTCAGCACTTGGCATCGGTGATCTGAATCACGTTCGAGTACGACTCCATCATCACCTTGCAAGCTTCCGCACGCGATCTACAAGTGGTATGTAGATGCAAGCTCTCTCCCATGACTCGTTGCTTAGATGAACTCATAGATGGATCTTGGTGAAGCCGTAGGAAAAATTTTAATTTTCTGCAACGTTCCCCAACAAGTTTATGCCGAGCAGAGGTATAAGGCAGGGAGATCCGATATCCCCTTATCTTCTTAATTGCAGCGGAGGTCCTCTCGTGCCTCCTGAAAACCAGTTCTTTGTCATCAAATATTGTTGGATTAAAGGTGGCACTGACGGCCCCGGCCGTTAAACACCTTCTTTTCGCAGGTGACAGCCTACTACTTTTTAAGTCAGGGAATGAGGGGGCAGTAGTGGTATCAAACCTACTGGAGACATACTGTTTGGCATCAGGACAGAGGATAAATCATGACAAGTCTTCGATTTTTTTCAGCAGAGGATGTCCGCAAGCGGTGAGAGATGATATGATGAATTTTCTAAATGTGCATAACGAATCTCTCAGTGACGGGTACCTGGGAATGCCAACAGAGGTTTGGCACTCGAAGAATGGAACCTTCAAATATTTGAGGGATCGAGTCTGGGAAAAGGTGAGAGGATGGATGGAAAAACTGTTATCTTCTGCAGGGGAAGAGGTACTGATCAAGACAGTTGCCCAAGCAATACCAATATACTCGATGGCATGCTTTCGTCTTCCTCGGGGAGTATGTGAAAGTGTTACTTTGCTAATTAGACAATTCTGGTGGGGAAGCAAACAAGGAAAACGGAAGCCCAGTTGGGTGGCGTGGGATGTGATGACCTTACCAAAGCATCTCGGAGGACTTGGCTTCCGGGATATGGAGATCTTTAATTTGGCCCTTCTAGCTCGGCAGTCCTGGCGAATGTTGCAAAACCCCCTGTCTCTGAGCGCGAGGATTTTGAAAGTAGTCTATCATCCAAACACAGATATTTTTGGTGCAACTTTGGGATCACACCCCTCACAGATATGGCGTGCTATCTTAGACGGACGAGAAATCATGGTTCAGGGTCTTGTGCGTAGAATCGGAGACGGTGAGACAACACATATATGGGAGGAGAATTGGTTGCCGAGACCAAGTATGAAAAGGCCAATCACCTCTCTAGTTCCTGATCCTCCGACGAGAGTGGTCGAGTTGATAGACCATACTACATCATCCCGGAAGGAGGAATTGGTCAGGACCGTGTTCATACCGATAGATGCGGCAACCATATTACAGATACCTCTTTGCACATGACAGATGGATGATTTTTGGGCCTGGTCCGAGGATCGTAAGGGCATATTTACAGTGCGATCAGCGTATCGGATGCTTCAGCAAACAAAGCTCTGTAGGGAGGCATGGTTGTACGAGCAAGGGGCCTCTTCTGAATACCGGGGCGACCAAGGTTGGTCCAATCGGTGGCGGATCAGAGTCCCTTCAAAGCTGAAAATTTTCTTATGGAGGCTCGCCAAGCACTCAATCCCCACGGCCGCACTCCTCCATCATCGGGACATGTCAACGACCAGAGCTTGTTGTCTTTGCGGGGTTGTCGATACTTGGCGCCATGCTTTGGTGGACTGCACGGTCTCAAGGAGCATGTGGGCACTTTCTTCAGAAGCTGTCCTTGACAAACTAAGCACATGCAGAGAAGAAAATGCTAAGCGATGGCTTTTTGGTATGCATGAAGCTCTGAATCAAGAGGATTTGCTTGTTTTTGTTGTCAATTTATGGGCGCTGTGGGGTGCACGCAGAAAGGCCATGTATGAGGAGATCTTCAAAACACCCTTCGCTATCAATGGCTTCGTCAAATCCTATATAGGAGAGCTCAAAGCCCTCCAGGAGCCAGCCGCAGTTGGAGACAGGGCGCCTCGACAGCGTCCAAATCACTGGATTGCACCACCAGTGGGGCTGGTGAAAATCAATGTTGATGCCACGGTTGGTCGATCGCATGGTGAATTTGGGAGCAATGTGTAGAGATCGCGCGACGGAGCTTTCCTAGGTGCTTCGGTAGTGGTGTTTTCCAACCTGTCAGTCCCAGGTACCCTTGAGACACTGGCTATCAGGGAGGCAATGGCGCTAGCAGATCATCTCTATGTCAGGAGGATTCAAATTGCTTCGGATTGCAAGGTGGCTGTCGGCGATATCCATCAACAATATAAAGGGAGCTACGGTGCAATTGTGCATGAAATCATACAACATAAGTCTACTTTTGATATATGTAATATCGTTCATGAATTTAGGAGTTCGAATACCGAGGCTCACAAACTTGCAAAATATGCTTTATCCCTTGGAATTGGCTGCCATGCTTGGTTAGGCCAGCCCAGCGATCTTGATTTTGTCACTATAAACATTGTAACGACCTTTTAGAACGAAGGCTCAAGCAGAGCCCGGCTTTGAATTAACAAAGCCATCAACCGGCCAGGAATTACAATCGCCCTTACAACGAGAAAGAAAACAAAGAAACTGAAAGCGGCAGATACAAGGTGCTACCAAAACAGCCTACAAGCACCCCAACAGAAAGCACAAGAAGATACTACAGTGAAACTAGCTTAATGCTCAAGGAGCCCTTCGACACGAATGAAACACCGAAGCATGACAGCAAGAGAACTTCAAGAGGAAAACCCGCCTAGTGGAGATGAACACGCCCTCCACTCCGAAAGGAGACTTGAACCTTCCCTCTCCAATTCTGAAGGGGACCCCTGCCCTCACCCTGGATCGAAGGGCGCCGGACCGTCGGAAATTGGAGCAACTCACCCTAGAGCAAAGGAACAGTATATATTCTGGAGCACCTTGGGAGATTCTCAGCATGACCAGCCCACTGAGCAAAGATTGCCAGGAGAAGAGCCCAACCGCAGCTCACTGAGTCATACACGAAGAAATGAAGCTGCTGAAGGACGAGGATGTCGATGGAACAAATAGCAGAGTTGATAAGCTACCGTAGCTAAGATAAGATCAATGCTCAATGAATTAATGTCCAAACTGCCCACACCGTGTTGCTGCTCACTGGGAGAGGAACCCTATCCCCTCCCCTACCATGGCAATGGCGCCGACTCACCGGCAAGCACACACACACACACGGCCGGTCTACAAGACAAATACAAGGAGCTAGTCTTGTGAAAATTGGCTTCCCGGCGCTACCTCCAACTGCCATGTCGCTGCTCGCCGGAAAACCACATCGAAACGCCAGTGCACACCCCCAACTCGCCCAAGACGGCACCTTCTGCAAGGTGACGGCGTGGATGCCGCGCCGCTGCCGCCAAGCCCAGAACTGGCTAAGGTTTTCACCCGGGTATGAGAAGGGAGGGGGCGGTGATCGAACCTCGACGGCGCCTTCGAGAAGGGGAACAACACCAGCAGGCGTCGCCGCCGTCGTGACCGGAAAGCCGGCCAAAGATTTCTCTCAGACCGATCTCGCACCTCCAGCATCCCCACCTTCCATGGATCCGGCGACCATCGACCGCCACAGACCACATCCAGTGGGGAAAAGGCGAAGGAAGGGGGAGGAAGGACCTCTAGATCTGACTCGCAGCCAGGGGCACCAGGCCACCCGCCGCGACCTGCGCCCGACGCCTCCACCGCTCGCTGCCCGCATAGCCAAGGGGGAGGAGGAGCACCAGCGAGCGCCGCTTTCCGCAGAGCCGGCGCCGCCGCACCGCCCGAGGCCGCCGCCTCGGCTTCCGAAGCCCTCCGCGAGAAGACGAAGCAACAAGGCCTCGCCGCCGCCTTCCTTGGCAGTCGCACAGCCTTCGCCGGCAACCCCTCTGGCGGCGGCGAGGAGTGGGAGGGAGGTGGAGGGGGTTCGGTGGCTAGGGTTGGGTCGCCGCCCGCGTCGCTCCGAGCGGAGCGAAGCGGGGGCAGGGGGAAAGGAAAGGACATTGTAACGACCTAATAAAGCTTTGCAGTTTGTCTCAAAAAAAACTAGGGTATTTGACGTTCCTAAAAAAACACTAGGGTCTTTGACGATGAGCATGGCGGAGCGGAGCTGGCGAAGTCACAGGTGCTGCCGGCGGCCTTGGTGCGCCGCCATTAGCTGTTGAAGGCGAAGGAGGCTCGTGCCATGAGCATGTTCGGAAGGTAGCATGGCCCTCCAGGCGCCGCACGTATAGTCCATCGCTGGTCGCCTGCACGTCCACTCTGTCCCCTCCACCCTCGGGTTCGCCGTGCACCACAACCCCGACAGCATTGGTTGGCGGGCTGGGGCTGCCGACCAGTGCCGTGGGCGATGTCCTAGGGGCAGGGTACGTCACTTCTTAGGCGCCATTCGCCCAAGCTTCTTCACATGCACCCATGGTAGAAAAATTAAGGCCTTCTCCATACAAAATGATCAAATGGCGGGCAATGCGGGAATCATGCTACAAAAAACAACTCTCGATACACATCTTTGGTTGTCAGGGAGATGGACGCTCCCTGGCACGTTCGCTAGCGGCGGACTTGACGACCGCCTGCACCGTCCACCTCCGCGACGGCGAGCTCCTCCTACGTGGTGACGCTCTCCGTCTCGTGCTCTTCGACGACGAGGGCATCGTTCTCGACGCCAAGGCTCTCCGGGAGCACGGGTCGGTCGACATAGGTGATATCGTCGTGTTTCCGTGCTTTTTCGCGAGGGTGATCGACAGGATTCCGGCGTTGCCTCGAGCGGTTTCCCGGCGCGATGGCCTCAATCCGGTCAAGCCATCTGCGGTGGTACACGATTTCGGCCCTGCGATACACAGCACGGGCGGGACTCGATGCGTCACCCCTGACCCGCTGCGCGAGGGACCCAGCAGGGGGGAGATGCCACCAATGGCGGCTCGCGCCCACGTGGACGGTGATCCAGGACCTCACACACATCGCACCGGCTTGAGAGGGAGTATAAAATCTCCATCCCACGCTCCCCTTGACCTAGACGCCGCACTCGCTCATCTGTGGGCGGCGCCGCGAAAACCTAAATCCAGATCTGACTCTCCTCCTTCCTTCTCCCGGTGGCGAGGGAAAATCAGTGGTGACCACAGATCCTTTGCGGAGGTCACTACAAGCCCTCCTCGCCCACCGGATCTGATGGACAAGGCGGGGAATAGCTTCCGCGGCGACCGCCACGAGGGATTCGGAGCTGGGCGTGTGGACCGCGGCGTGGGTTGATTCGGACGCGGTGGCGGTCATTTCGACCGCGACGCGGGCAGATTCGACCGCGGCGGTGGCCGTTTCTCGTGGCGGAGGGACGACATCAACAACGGCATCGAAAAATCTGGCACATCCGATGCATCTGAGACCCAGCGCTGGGATGCCGCGGCGGCGGCAACAGAGCGACAGAGCTCCAGCTCGGGAGGCTTTTGGGTGGAGAAGGGCAAGACCTCGGCGGGCTCTGGCGGGGGAAGCATCTCTCGCCAGGGCACAGATCTAGCCCCGGCCACGGCTGCTCCTTCTGCATCAAGGGCTGCGGCCAATAATCAGGTGCCCCCTTCCAATACTGGTGATCTCTGTCCTATCTGCAATATTGTTGGTCATGTTCCTGTGCATTTCCCACTTGCATTCTATGAGAGATGCAACAAGCTGGGACACCTGGCCTCTATTTGCGTGGAGTTTTTACCTTGGGAGTGTATTGCTCTGATGTGTGCATTTCAAGCTAGGGGCCAAGGTTTCTTCTATATCCATGACTATTGTTCCGTTGATCAGGCTAGAGAGAGATCCTGTAATGTCATGATTACGGTCCTTAAGGGAAATCCCACTGTTAAACAGATGAACAATGCGTTCTTCCTGTATCTAGGCAAGACCTAGAGATGCTCAACCAAGTTGATTGAGCCTGGGGTGTTCTTCTTGAGATTTCCTAATATTAGAGAGGTAGAGAAAGCTTGCTATAGCGACCGCATGACCATGAAACCCTGCGGGACAGTCGTCAGAGTTACTAGATGGGAGCAAGACGATGGGGCTAAGGGGATGCTTGAGAAAGCTTGGATTAAGGTGGGAGGGATTCCTACTGACAAGAGATGTGAGAGAAATGTAGCCTTTGTAGCTTCTCTTGCTGGAGTGCCGCTTGAGATCGACCTGGCTACCCTGCATCGCCCTGACTCTGTGAGAATTAAGCTGGGATGTCGTAATGTTGATGAGATCATTCCAGTGGCCGAGTCAGCCCTGGGAGATCGTTTCTATGATTTCACCTTTGAGGTTGAGAGGGTGCTGGTGAGAAATCCTGACAGGGAGATCATTCATTCTAAAATCTCTGCTGAACAGGGAGAACCCTCGCCTAAAAAATAGAAAAGAGAAGGCGGGAACGAGAACGTGAGGGGCAGTTCTTCTGGCAGAATGCAAGATGTGGGGGAGAAAAAATCGGTGGGGAAACAATGTACCAATGGTTTGGACTCGCCTACCCCGGTGAACTCTGACAGTTCCAATCGTGATACTCTTCTGATTCACACTATGGAGCAAGAGGCCTTAGCTGCCTAGGAGATTTCAAAAACCCTTTCCCTGTCTTATGATATGCATAAGCAGGCTGCAGCTTTTGAGGATGATGAGCAAAATGTTAAAAAAACTTATGCTAAGAGTGTCAAGAATTCTATCAGGGTGACCAAGCTGGAGGGTCCGTTCGGTGCTGTGGAAGATGATGCAGTTGAGTACAGTGTTCAGTCGCCTGAATCTTCTCATGATTGCTGTGGTGAGGTGATCCCTACACCTCCACTCTTACATGAGAATGCTCTCAGGTTCAGTGCCAGAACCATGCCGACCAACTTGGGGAAGGTGGAGGACAGAGCCAAAGCAGCCAGCAAGAAAAGAGATCTGGAAGGTACTAAAAATGCCACCAGTTCTTTTGAAGTTTTATCCAACCCTGAATTGATGCTTAGAGCTAGGAGTATGGGTGTTATGATTCCTGATTCTGATTTCTCTAAAATTGATATTCTTAGGGAATTAGAAAATATTAGAAATTGTGCTTTAGATAAGCCTGCACCTCCTGATGAGGTGAGGCTTATTACTAATGGGAAGGGTGAGGATATCCCCATCAACCTGAGTTGGGGGGATGAGCAAGAATATGATAGTTCGGACTTTACGGTGGTGGGGTCTAGAAAGAAGAAGGGGAATACGAGGAGAGTCCAAGTTTCTATCTCTAGGCCTAGAACCAGGAGCCAGAAGGCAGTGGAGCCCACTGCCAACTCTAATAATGGTGTTAGACCCCCTAGAAAATCGACTAGGGGGAGGGGGAGGGGAAAATCAAAATGAATGGCCTATTCTGGAATTGCAGAGGAGCAGGGAAAAAGGAATGATCACCTGCTTCTCTGATCTGATTAAAGATCATTCCCTAGATTTCTTGTGTCTCCAGGAGACTATGAAAATAAAATTCTCTCCTAGCTTCTTTAGGAAAGTTGATCCCTACAGTACTTTTGATTGGACTGGATACCTTCTATTGGTAAGGCTGGGGGCTTACTTTGTGGGGTCAATAAAGAGAAATTGGAGATTGTCTCTTGGTGCCTAGGAAAATTTATTCTCCAAGTCATTGTTTTTGATATAGCTAAATAGTGTGTTTGGGCCCTCCTGAATGTCTATGGTGCGGCTCATGATGAGCAGAAGGAAGAGTTCCTTGCGGAGTTGGCTAGTTTCTGTAGTCATTTATCCATACCTTACATTGTGGGTGGTGATTTCAACATCCTTAGACACTGTGGAGAGGAAAACAAAAAAATGATGACCTCCCAGTATGTTGACAGATTGCCATTATCAACACTATGTGTCTCCGTGAAATTTTTGTGGAGGGGGGGAATGTTCACTTGGTCCAATAATCAAGCTCACCCCACTTTGGAAAAGTTGGATAGAATTCTTATGAGCTATGACTGGGAAGATCTATTGCCCTTGGTTATGGCCAGGAAATTGGTTAGAGATGTATCCGACCATAATCCCCTCCTCATGTCCACTAATAGCAGCAAACCCCAGCCACTTAAGCCTAGGGAGTTTAGGTTCGAGATGAGTTGGATGGCTAATGAGGATTTCCTCCCTTTAGTTAATACAATTTGGCAGAGGCCAGTTAAGTCTTCAGATCCCATTGATGTTCTCAATATCAAGCTTAAACGTTTCAAAAACTTTTTTAAGGGCTGGGGCTCAGATAAGTTCGGACATGTTAAGAAAAGAAAGAGGGGGATCAAGGATGAGCTTGCTTTCATAGAGTCTATGGAAGAACAAGGCCCTCTCGACCCTGATATCCTAGATAAAAGAGCTTCCCTTTGTTGTGAGCTTCAGCAACTCATGGCTAATGAGGAACTTTATTGGCTCCAACAATCTCACGAGACGTGGCTGTTGAAAGGAGACCAAAACACTGCTTTTTATCATAGGATTGCCAATGAAAAAAAGCGAAAAAAATACCATTCACTCCTTCTCTTGTGGTGATACCACTATTGAGGGAACTGATAACTTGCTCAAACACGCCACGGACTTTTATAAGGAGCTTTTTGGCCCGGTCCCAAGAAACCTATTTCATCTAGATCCTGATACCTGGGGGGAGAATGAAAAACTAACGGCCAAGGACAATGAGTTCCTAACCAGGACATTTATTGAGGAAGAATGGTCAGGCCATTTAGTGAGGAAGAAGTGAAAAAGGCCCTTTTCTCTATGGATAGCAATAGAGCTCCTGGACCTGATAACATACCAGCGGAATTTTATAAATTCTGTTGGGACATTGTCAAAGAGGATAATATGAACTTGTTTAAGGCCTTCCATGAAGGAACTCTGGATGTGGAGAGACTGAATTATGGGACTATTACCCTAATTCCTAAAGTCAACGGGGCAAAGAAAATTCAGGAGTTCCAACCTATTTGTCTTTTGAGATGACCTTACAAACTTATCACAAAAGTCTTGGACAATAGGGTTGCGGTGTTTGCTGACAAACTTTTTAGTCGCCACCAGAATGCCTTTATCAAGAAACGGAACATTATGGATGGAATCTTGACCTTGCATGAAATTCTCCACCACACTCATGTCAAGAAAAAAACGGGGATTGTTTTGAAACTTGACTTTGAAAAGGCGTATGATAAGGTTAACTGGGAGTTTTTGCTTGAATGTCATAAAATGAGGGGATTCAATCCCCAATGGTGCGAGTGGGTGGAGAGAATCCTCCACAATGGCACAGTTAGTGTTAAAATTAACAATTCCACGGGGCCTTATTTTCAGAGCCACAAAGGGGTTCGACAAGGAGATCCAATGTCCCCCTTCCTTTTCAATCTTGCTGCTGAATGCTTGACTAAGATGATTTTGAATGCCCAGAAAAACAATCTTTTTAAAGGGCTGGCTTCTGATTTGATTCCTAATGGGGTGGCAGTGCTCCAGTACGCAGATGACACAGTTATCTGTATTGAAGATGATGTTGACAAAGCTGTCAATCTTAAACTTCTTCTTTTACCTTTTCGAACTGATGTCTGGTCTTAAGATCAATTTTTTAAAAAGTGAAGTGTTGTGTGTGTGTGGGGGGGGGGGGGGGATGACTCGGTCCTCCAGAAATATGCTGATCTCTTTGGCTGCCAGATCGGTCACTTTCCTATGAAATACTTAGGAGTGCGAGTCAGCTACTCCTCTTTGAGAAACTCAGATTGGGAGTTTATAGCAATTCGGTTTCTTAAATGCTATGATTCATGGATTGGCAATGCTGCCTCTTCCGGAGGGCGGTTGACCCTGCTGAACTCCTCTCTTTCTAGCATTGCCTACTACTACATGTCAATGTTCCTCCTCAATAAAACTTCCATCAAAAGATTAGACAAGTACCGTCGCAAGTTTTTTTGGTGTGGAGGTATGGGGAAGAAACGCTACTACCTAGTCAAATGGACCAGAGTGTGCAGATCGAAATATAAAGGGGGTTTGGGCATCAAGGATCTCCACAAACAGAATGTCTCTCTTCTGGTGAAATGGTGGTGGAGGCTGGATACGGGGAACGGTCTTTGGCAAGATGTTGTGAGGGCTAAGTACCTCAAGAATAGCTCGGTTGCTACTGTTAAGTCCAAGTTCAATGACTCCCCAATCTGGAAATCTCTTCTGAAAATTAAGGATGTGTACATGGCCGGGAGGAAAGTGATAATTAACTCTGGCAATATTGCTCATCTGTGGTTTGATCCTATTGGGTCTTATCCCCCGCTTTGTGACTTATACCCAGACCTTTTTAGCATTGCTAATTACCCGAATGACACTATTGTCCAGCATAAGTCGAGGGGTGGTAAGGGCTTGTTCAGGCGCAGGCTGAACGCTGACCTGACTGGCCAGTTTGAGGGGCTACAAAGGGTTGTTGACACTGTCAAAACCTCTGATATTTGTGATGGTTTCGAATGGGGCTTTGGGCCTAAAGGTAGATATACCACCAAGTCAGTGTACGCTTTCTTGGAAAAGGATCTCGCTGGGTGCGATTATAAATGGATCTGGAAAGCGAAACTGCCTGTTAAAATCCAAATCCTTTTGTGGCAGCTCTTTCAAGATGCTGTTCTTACCAGGGATGTGATGAGACGCTGAAACTGGGCTGGCAACCCAAGGTGTTCTTTCTGCGATTATAGGGAGACTTATCTGCATTTATTTTTCACTTGCCCTGTTGCGAGGGTAGTTTGGCGCACAGTGGGTGCGATGCTTGGAACTGATCTGTGCCCTAACAATTTATTTCAATTTTACTCTTGCTGTTATGCTTTTCTTCCTCATGGTGAGAGACACTTCACTGTGGGGCTAGCGGCTGTTTGCTGGGCCATTTGGAACCGCAGAAATCAGGCTACTTTTGAATTCAAGAAGTTGTCATCTCCTTTTGAGATTGTCTTCACGACCTGCACACATCTATCTTACTGTGCAGGGCTGCTGAAAGGCGAGGAATGAGCAGAGCTGGAGCATGGCGCGGCGCTTCTGAAGAGGAATGCTAAGGAGATGATGAGCTTCTGCACAACTTCTTACACGGGGACCACCCTGGGATGATCAAAGGCGTTGTTTCTCCCTGGGAGCCTCTTCCTCTAGAGCTGATCGTGCTTCTTCGCGAACCTCATTAGCATTTTGGCATTAGTCTTATTATCTTGCTATTTTGCCTCTGCGTAGGCTTTGATGTTGTTGTTAAACTTCTTTTTCTTTTGGTGTCGAGAGAACTTGGTGCTCCAGGGTTTTCGCCCCACAGTAGGCATTTCGATTGCAAGCGTTTATAGTGGGTTTCCCTGGAGTGCTTGAACTCGCTTTTTCCCTTTCCCTTTTTACATACTCTTGGACATGGTTGTATTTCTGTTATGCTCTACAATGGAAAGGGGATTAGCCCGGTTCAAAAAAATGGCGGGCAATGCATATATACATGTATCAAATACTACTACTTTTCAATGAATTACTTTCAAATACGTTTTCATCTGCAAATGGTGAGCTTCTTCAATGTTGTTTTGCGGTCTTGTATTCTCCTTGTGCCTGCAGTTTGGCCAAATGATAGATGGGGAAATATGGATAACTATTTATGCAAGTTAAACTGTCAATTTGTTCATCAGAGGTGAAAAAAAAGGGATAGCTATTTTTGGTAATTAAAGTGTCAATTGTTGATCAGAGCGAGATTGCAGACAGGGGCGTTCTGCGATAGAAGAAGAGTGTGCATTAGTTGAGGCTAACCATCACACGGTTTTTAGAGCAACTCTAGCAGACCCCACATCCCGCCGCCCCGCAAAACTCGTTTGCAGTTCGCGCAAAACCATTTTTGTGGGCCGGCGCGGGCTGGCAAAGATGCAGACCCCCCAAACGGATCCGTAAAAAAGTATATTTGTGGAATATGCTTTTTTACGGGTCGGCTTCTGCGGGTTCTGCTCGGGCACCACCGCGAAGACCCGCAAACAGAAAAACTGCAAATCTCGCATTTGACATAGGGTTTGGCAAAAAGTTCAAATTCAAACGACATAAACAGTTTGTGCGCCAATAAAAGCGAAGTTCACTACGCAAAAGAGGGCATGCAAAAGGTTTGCGCCCATGTCCGGCATCATCTTAGGGGACGATTTTCACTCCACGCCATGGAGTCCATATTGAAGTTCATCGGCGCCACCGAATCCACCTCCGTCGCTTGTTCCAACTCCCGCATCGAAATCATCCACATTGCCACCATATGGAGCAGAGAAAACATCACCGGAACTGGAACACGGACCGGCCGAGGCTACCATTCTCCTCTTCAAGATCTTTCTCCTTGCCATATCATGCCATGTTTTGCTGAGGTCGTCCATGTCATTGCGGTTCATTGACATGATCTTATTCTCTTCGGCGAGCAACAATGACATCGATTTGTTTTCGGAGGCGCGTGCTTTTCTCTCCTCAATGGGAGCTTTGCGGAGCCCCTCTTCCTTGAGCATTTGCCATTTTTCTTGCATCTCTTTTGCCTTCTTCTCGGCAAACTCTTTCTTGATCTCCAACGACTTCAACAACATCAACTCGTTTGATTGCACCATGGCATCAATCTTCTCACTCAATCTCGATGCTTCTTGCTCTCTCTTGATCTTCTCTCTAGTCTTCTTGTCGCCATCGGGCTTGTGCAAATTTCTTGGGCCATCATCATCTTCATCTTCATCCAAGCATTCCTTTCGGCCATTTCGTCAAACACCTCGCTCGCGGGGGGAACGACACCATTGAATGGCATCGCCGGAGCACCTCCTTGCGGGGGGGGGGGGGGGGGGGGGAGGGGGGAGTGAGAGGTTGAAGAAGGCGGCTTCCTTGAAGCTGGAACCTTCCTCCGCTTTACGCCTGTGGCCTTGCCGGCCTTCTCCGCCGCCGGCCGGGATCGCACTGCGGCGTTGGCGCCCGAAGCGCTGGCCGTCGAGGCGGGGGCAGCCGGATTCCCTCCCTGCACGACCATGTTGCCCTGCCGCTTGCGGGCCGGCGCGACGTGTGCTTGGGCGACGGCGGCAGGGGCAACATGGCCGGCGACGAGATCCACCTGAGGGGAAGGAGCATGCGCGACACCGACGGTGACGGGGGACAACATGGGGTCGTCCATGGCGCCGAGGAACGGTCGGGGAGGAGGAATCGGAGCTTGCGGAGGGGGGGCAATGGTGGCGGAGGGTGCGAGGAGCGGGAAAGGGCGCGCGGAAATGTCCCTCCCGCCAAATCTCGCGCCGGATAGGGGCTCAGCTCGGGTCGACCTCGCAGCCCGTGAAGATAAAGGTTGGGGGAGAAGATTTGCCGCGCCCCGCAAAAAAATTTGCGGGCCGGGGCGGGATGCAGGGTCTGGTCGTGCGGATTTTCCGGCCCCGACCCGCAATTTGACGGTTATTTTGCGGGCTGGGGACGGGATGCGGGGTCTGCTAGAGTTGCCCTTACCATCTATTTTTTATGCCACACTGTAATTACTTGTTCTCTTTCCCGTACAACTCTACAACTCCTCACCTACCGTGGCATCCATTGCACGATTACTATAATTCTGTTTCATCTAATTCTGTTTAATTCGTTGTTTTTACCAACCTTATGATTCAGTTTGATGGGGACACGGTTCAAATAAGACTGGTGTGCCTAGATTCTCTCTTGATTGAGATAACTTTGCGGAATTTATGTATCAACTTACCCAATTTCTGGAAAGAAGTACGAGCACATGTACCGTTGGTGTATTAAATTTCAAATAAATATAAAACATTTTTATCATTTAAAAAACAAGGCATGACCAAGTTGCTCGAGATATATCCAAAGGTAACACACAGTAACATATTATAGACTAGACATGCTACACTGGTAGTATGTAAACTGAGCCAAGTGAAATTGTGAATAATTGACAAGCAATGATAAATAGAGATGTTCCCGCAAAAAACGAAAATAGAGATGCTGACAAGAGGAAATCCAAGGAAACTACATGTTGACACCTCATACATTCGAGAAATTTCTATTACTTAAAACAAAGCTAAAAAAATCATATTATAAGTTTTTAAACTGGTGCATTGAATTGCCTATAAAGAGTTTTCTAAATATTAAAATAAATAGACAAGTATATAAATCTAATTGACAAAAATATATAAATAATAGCATGTACCTTTTTAGATACAGATGAACTCAATTCAATAATATGGCCGAAACGAAAAATTGGACCAAACTAAACCTCCACGACAAAATAGAGTTGTGCTTTAACATATATCGTAATGATAGTGATTTGAGTTGTATAAGAATACTTTGAGTGTTAATATTAATAGCACACTTTTGTACTTTATGTTGCTATATATGTAATATATTTTCTTGGTAAAATTTATAGTAACATAATAGCTATATTGATTTAAAAGTAGAGTTAAGATTGAGTGAAAATGAGTTGAAAGTAAGTAAAAATATTTAGTATAAATACATGAAGGTCATTTACAAAACTAGGTTTAAATGTATGTCCATTTTTACGATTGATTAAAATATTGATCAAATAATCAGAAAATTAAATAACAACATAAGAGTAGATAGAGATGTATAAATTATATATATTTCTTCACCAGAAATTACTTACAACACACAAAGTTGATGATATATTATCGAAAACATAATTTTATGCATGTGACATCACATAACGAGAATTCGTTTCTAATACGTCACCAAAATTATTACCTGTTAATGAGCTTACGTTATTTTTCCTCTAAATGTCAACATAATCCCGTTCTAAAAAAATATGTTTTATTCCGCATGACCGCACTTGACCATGGAGTTCACTACCATGGTCCCGGTTCTTGTAAAACTATTTTTTTTGGAGATACGGTTCAAATAAGATTGATGTGTTGGGATTCTCTTTTGACAACGATAATTTTGGATTCGCAAAAAAAAACCCGATAATTTTATAGAATTTAAACATTAGGTTAAGGTATTTTGAGAAAAGTACATGTATTTGATAATTTGTACGATTATGCTTTTAATAAAATTAAAATTATGTTATCACTTTTTAAAAATAGACTAAGTTGATGTTGTTTGAGATGGATCAAACGGCAATGACATGGTATTCCGTTCGATCGGGTTTATGTTATGTTTATAGGTCTCAAATGCATTTCAACAGTTTTTTATCATTTCGTTTAACAAAATACAAGTTATACGTCACAAAAGTTATATTATTGAAAACTTCACTTGATTGTAAATTTAATGATATGTTTACGTAAAATATAACTTTTTGGGGGTATTTGTGAAATATAACTATTGTTTTATCGATCAAATTAATGGTCAGAGTTTTTATTGAAATGCATGTGAGACTAGTAACCTGGCTGGAGGGGGTAACATATTATAGAAATTGCGTGCATTATTTAAACAGAAATCCAATACTTCTATTTTTTGTAACAAAAAAGTTGAATAATCCAGAGAAAATGTTCATGTAAACGTGCATTCCACTTTCCAGGGTGTCCAACCAATCAAAATAAAACGATGCATTTACATCAATACATTATGCAGAAGACATGTGTTATCGATTAATTCTGTTGCATGGTAGTCTTGGAACACGATAATGTTATACCTACAAAGAATTACAAACGTTTTACTGAACATTCCAAACTATAATTTTCTTCTCCCCTAATTAAACTGGGGTGGGCCCTTCATTCCCCTATTACCAATCATAATCCCTGACAACAACTTCTTTTTTAAAAAAAATTAAGTAACTTTTTGTAGATGTAGCATTACCCGTCTTGGAAATCATATGCACTTCTTGGAGGAGCTCCGTTCCAGTCACATGTACACGTACTGGCACTCATCATATGCAACAAAAATGAAAATATAAAATTAATAAAAATATCCAATAAAATCATGTAAAAATTTCAAAAGCACAACCCAATTCAAAGGCGAGACCGATAATTCTATCCTCCTAATCTCAGGCTTTTAAGTTTGATAAGTAGTCCTGGCCCAATAAGTTTCAAGGGCCGATATCACTCACAGGCCTTAGCCTGAAGTAACAACCTTGCAGATCAGGACTTACTGGAGGCAAATCTTATTCGGCGCATTATTGTTAACTGGCGCTAAAGGCGCTCTCACCTATGCAGCATTTGTCATTTTTTCGACTTTGGTTTTTCCTAGACTAGTCTTGTTTGGTTTTTTCATTCTTTTTCAATTTATTTTCTAACTTTTTAGTTTCCTGTATTATCTTTCTTTCTTGACTTCTTTGAAAATGCACGATTTTTTTTCAAATACTCAAAATATTTATGTAAATTCAACGAAATTTATTCCAAAATCCAGGGAATATTTTAAAATCATGATTTTGTTTTTCAAAATTAAGGTCTTCTCCAAAATCAATATACTTTTTTTTCAATATTTCCATTATTTTTCTACGTCAATGAACTTTTTTCAAAATCAATATACATTTTCCAAATTTGTCAACTTTTTTCTTAATTATTATGAACTTTTGTTTTTCAAAGTTGATGATTTTTTTTAAATTTTGTGAACTTCTTTTCAAAATTGAGGCATTTTTGAAATTCGGTGACTTTTTAAAATTGATAGTGTTATCCAAATTCATGTACTTTTTTAAGTTTGTGAATTTTTCAAAATCAATTAACATTTTTTGAAATCACGATTTTTTGTTTTCCATTTTTAACAAATTAATATTTTCAAAAGTCAATGGTTGACCAATCGACTGTCGACCGGCTGATTGTTGACCGACGAAACATATGCAAATGGGCCAGCTCATTTCTGTAGTCTAGTGTGGCGCTTGTACTTCTAGCCGGCGCAT
Organism: Triticum timopheevii; assembly: GCA_963921465.1. NCBI lineage: Eukaryota > Viridiplantae > Streptophyta > Magnoliopsida > Poales > Poaceae > Triticum > Triticum timopheevii. The sequence continues at coordinate 604,955,988 of OY997274.1, read as the reverse complement.
AAGGCCTTAAATTTCACTAAGAAAAGAAGCTCCCCTTACTGGCGTCTTTGTTGAGTAATTGTTCAAAATTTATATAACAATTCACATTTTCCAAAAATGTTCATTATTTCAAAACAATTTCGCAAGTTTCAAAAAATATTCAACTTTTTATTTAAAAAATTCTCATTTCCCAAAGTGGTCATTCTACCAAAAAATCATTCACAATTTTGGAAAAAAATCCGTTTTAAAAGTATTCACTTTTTGTTAGTAAACGTTTGCAAATTTGAAAAACAATGCCCACAAACTTGAAAACTATTCTCATTTTTCATTAAAAAAATTCAAACTTTTGAAAAAAGTGTCATTTTAAAAAAAAATTATAGTATTCAAAACATATTCACATTTCACAAAATGTTTAAGTTTTTTGGAAAAAATGTAATATCGCTTTTTCAAAAATTATTTGCAGATTTGAAAGAACATATTTTGAAATTGTTTTTGTAAAATCATTTTTTAAATAGCAAACAAAAAAATATATTAGAAAAAACCAGACGCTAATAGAGTCGCCTCGCTACTGCGCTCCACTATGCGGGATAGTGACAATTCAATGCCAATTTGCATCCTGTCGCCAGGGAGCCTATCAAATGCGCATATTCCACGCGCCAATGCTACTGGGCTGACACAAAAAGGAGGACGCCAATAAGTTTTGAATGTTCAGAATTTGCCGTCAAACTTTTTTTTGTGGCAATTTATATATACGAGGGATGGCAAATTTAGTTGGTAAGTATGGCAGTTCCGTCCTCAGTTTTAGGAAATTGTCGTGCTTGTTACCTAAACTTGGCATAGTCACGTCAACTAAAATTGCCATAAAAAATATTTAATTTGGCATGGGCAAATTCCGAATGTTCGAGATCTTATCTTTTTTGATAAAGGATGCAAGCATACTGTACAAGTGTTCTCTGCCTAATTTATGTTTGGTTTATTTCAATCATTTTTTGTTTTAGGTTGTGACCCTACTAAATTAATTTTAATAATTTCTAAGAAATGTTATGGAATGGAAAACTTTTCATGAATGAAAACATAATGTTCACCATTTTGTCGTGGACTCCTTATTTTTTTTATGAATTTTCATTTTCACAAATTTTAAAAATATTCATCAATTTTAAAATTATTCCCTGAACTTAAAAAATATAATTAATTTAATAATGTTCATTTGGTAAAAATTAAATTCAAAAAATGGTAACAAATTTAAAATATCATGAATTTAAAAATGCTCCCAAAGTTTAACAATTGTTGAATTCAAAATGCATTCACGGATTTAAAGAATGTTTCAGAATTCCAAAAAAGATCCTGGAATACTAAAAAAAATGGATTTCAAAGAAGTTCATGAATTTCAAAAGAAAAAAAAGATGAAAATGAACATAGAAACAAACAGGTAAAACAGAAAAAGAAATTAAAAACCGGCACAGTGACTGTTCTAGAACATTCGTTGCCAACACTGGTGGGGGAAGGCACACAGTGGCGGAGCCACCGCCCAGCGACCCTGGGCAATTGCCCGGGCTCGCTGGTCCACGACAACTGCGGTCGACCGAATTAAGGAAGGGCTAAATACGTACCGTAGCTTGCTTTTAGCCGGGCAAAAAAAGTCTTGGGCCTTCGTTTCTCACAGGTGCGCGCTGTTCAGGACCCAACAACAGCCTGCAGCCGAGTTGCCCAGGCCGAAACAATCGATCCCACGAACACCCTGACTCCCTGTTTGCTTCGTTTCTCCCAGGCGGCAAGCGCAGCCTAACAGGCTAACCCTAGACCGCGAGGCGCACGGCCGGCGGCGAGCGGACGCCATCATGCCAGGCGCCCAGCCGGCCAAGCAGTCTACTTGAGTACACATCGCTGAACACCTCCTTCCTCTCATTCTGCTTGGGCCACCTCCGGTAGGAAACTAAGAATCCTCCACCGAAATTACGGTTAGCCGGCTAGGGAATAGTTGTCTGGGCTAGGGAATGAATTATTCTTTCAGAATTAATTGGAAGGCAACTCACATCACTGACCATCTGTCCCCATCTTGAAGAAGAGAAGAGAAAACAGATTACTTTGTGTTGATCATTGGCCGGGGCATGTCCTCAGAAAGTTTTTGATCCTCATATATGATTTTTCTCATTTATAAGTATTTATTTTCAGGCCAATTATTCTATAGGAGAACTAGCATATTTATCTTGCAGCACATGGTATTCATGCAATATTTTTATACCTTCTGGTTCCTTCATACTCATAGAATGCATTTTTTTCTTGATGTGTAGTTTGTGGTCTTTCTGCTGGTAAAGAGAAAGAATTATTTCACTATTTTTGTTTGGTTAACCGCGAACTAAATATTGCCGGTGTCAACGGCATTTAGTGGGAGAGCTTTTTCAACAATGAAGATTATTAAGAATAAACTACTTAGCAAGATCAATAATGAATAGTTCAATGACTTGATGATATGTTACACCTAGTGGGAGTCATTCAAGCCAGTTAATGATAAGGATATTATTGGAACATTTAGTATAATGAAGTTTTGGAAAGGGCATTTGCCTTGTGATTTTCTTTAGCGCATTGTCGATATATTCCATCTGACCATCTATTTTCTTGCAAGCTTTCTATTTTGAATATATTCACATCTCACAACTAAATTTATTTTAATTACATATATCCAATTTTTTATCTTGTAGAGCCTTCTAGGACTTTGTCAACACGAGTTTGCCTCTATGCAAGGCTGGTTGTGTGTCTTTCTTTTGGCAAAAATGAACAAGTGAGAGATGATTCCGACTGTGGTGGAAGAAATTGCACAATGACATCTGGTATGAATAGCTTTACTTTTGTTCGTGACATAGCGAGTTTGCCTCTGTGCAAGGCTTGCTATATACTCCCTCTGTCCAGAACTACTTGTCTTAAAAATGGAAAAACTGGATGTATCTATAACTAAAATAAGTCTAGCTACAACTATTTCGAGGACAAGTAACGAAGGGAGGATCTTTTGTTGTCAAGTCTCAACTTTGTTTAGTCTATGAAATGGATATTGATATATTATATATTAGTTCACTAATTACCTTTTCTGTGACTATTATATTTATGCATTCCCTTCATTATTAATGTGGATTTCTAGTTCGGAAGTTTGGTGCTATATTATATTTTGCGTATCTGGATATCGATTTTTTATTTTTAGATTATACACTTCAAGTCCGGAAAACAACCTCTTGCAGAAATGTAGAGAAATATTGCGGACAAAAGACCCAGAGTGATAGAACTACATGCACCGGGCTGCCCTTTTACACTTAGGCCCAACTTGCCCAGACTCCACAAAAGTTCTGGCTCCGCCACTGAAGGCACATAACCGCTTAGTCGGCAGGGCCATTGCACCATTGCTACCCAGGGCTTTCGTGTTTGGTCACTACCCTAGGCCTGAGCGTGGACTAAGTTCCGCTGTCGAATTGCTAAAAAAAAGGATCCGCTGTCGACGAAGTCGTACGTGCCGCTGGCGGTGTTTTTGTGTTGCGAGGATGGAGGCGACGGATGTGTGCATGGTGAGTGTGTCGATAGGTAGCACGGCTCGCCGGGCGCCTCCATGCTGCAGTTGGTGGTCGACCCGCACGTGTGCTCCATCGCCACTTGCACGTCCACACTCTCCATTCTCCACTTCGGGTTCGCCATTCACAATAACCCGATGGCATTGGCTGGTGGGACGGGACTGCTGACCAATGCCGTGGGTGATGGAGCAGGTGTAGGAGACGGTACGCACACTACAACGGTGAAGATTGAACGTAGTTTGGTGGAGCTGGAGGCCCACCTCCTCCTACCATATCTTTCATATGGTACCAACGTGGACGTGTTGACAAAGTCACGCTAGTATCTTCTTGAGGCGTCATTCGCCCAAGATGCTTTAAATGCATCCATTGGAACACAAATTAAGACTTTGTCCATAGAAAAAGAATCAAATAGTGGACAATGCATATATACATGTATCAAATACGTTCCAATGCGTTTAAAAAATTGTGTTCCAGTGAATTAGTTTCAAGTATGTTTTCATCTACAAATGGTCTAGCTTCTTCAATGAACTTCCGCGGTATTCTCCTTGTCCCTACGTTTTGGGCAAAAAGTTTGGTGGGGAAAATTGGATAGCTATTTATGCAACTTGAATTGTCAATGTGTTGATTAGGGGCAAAAAATGGGATAGCTATTTGTGGAAATTGAACTGTCAATTGTTGATTAGAGGCAACCTCGTTAAGAGACAAACCAGATAGATGAGTTGGGGGGGGGGGGGGGGGGGGGGGGGGGGAGGGTCTGCGATAGACGAAGAGTGTGCATTAGTTGACACTAACAATCACACCGTCGTTACCTGCTAGTTTTTTATGCCACACTATATTTACTCTCTCGTTCTCTTTCTCGTATAGAACTCCTTCACCTACCGTGCCATCCATTGCGTGATTATTGTTGAAAAATATCGGCCGCCTCTCTCCACCAGTTAGGGCTTTTGAAATAACTGGTTGATGCATGAATTCAATGTGGTATATCCGAGCCAAGAGGTCTCAAGTTAAAGACCCTACAAACACAGTATCAAAAAAAAGTTTATGTGACATACCGCGTCTAAGGACTAAATAAGGCTAGACATGAGGGGGGATGTTTAAATATATTGCCCGTCTCTCTCCATTAGTTCAGTTCAAATAAGATTGGTGTGCCTAGATTCTCTCTTAAGTGAGATAAATTTTCAGATTTTTTGTATCATTAGTCTATTTCCAGAAAGAAGTATGAGCGGTTGTAATATTGGCACACCATATTTCAAATAAAAACGAATTTTATCATTTGCAAAACAAGGCAAGACCAAGTTGCTTGAGAAGGATCCAAGGGTAACACACAGTAACATATCATAGGAGTAGACATGCTACACCGATGGTATGTAAATTTAACCAGGTAAAATTTTGAAGTATTGACAAACAATGACAAATAGAGATGTTCCTCCAAGATGAAAAAAATGACAAATAGACATGGCGACCGGAGGAAATCCACGGACAACTACATGTTGACACCTCATGCATTCGAGTTTTTTCTATTAGTTAGAACTAAGCTGAAAATCATGTTGTAAGAACCAGTATTGTAAGATTTTTAAACTTTTGCGTTGAACCACCTATCAAAATTTTCATAGATATTAACACATATTGACAAGTATAAACATCTAACTCACAAAAATATATTAATAATAGTGTGTGCCCTTTTAGATCTAGATGAAATTCAGTTCGCTAAAATGATCGAAAAAAATATTGGACATAACTAAATCTCCATGACAAAATTGAGTTATGCTTTATCACATATACTTAATGATAGAGATTTGTGTTGTATAAAAAACTTTGAATTTTAATATTACTAGGTCATGTTTGTGCTTTATGTTGTTATACATATACTTGATTTTCTTGATAATATTAATTATAGTATAATAGTTATATTGGTTTAAAAATAGAGTTAAGATTCAATGACAATGAGTTAGAAGTCAAAATATTTAGTATAAATACGTGAGAGTCATTTATAAATGATAATTTTACATGTAAAAGTATGCTCATTCTTATTGTAGGCTACTGATTTGATTCTAGTCAAATAATTAATGAAACACGAAGACTATATGAGATAGGACTAGCCAGAGATTATAAATTATTCATATTCGTTGAAGGAAATATCAAAAACCATTTTAATGGTATTCAATCGAACAAACATATTTTATGTATGCGGTATCACATAACCAAAACTTCTTGTTAATATGGCAACACCATTATTCCCCGTTAGTGAGACTATGTTAACCCTATGAGTATATTTTTAATTTATCTAAATATCAAAAAACAATTCCTCCAAAAAAAATTGTGTTTCATTCCATATGACCACCCGACCATGACAACGCTCTTGCGAGTTCAACTAGGAATAACTTTGTTGTAGACATAGTTCAAATAAGATTGTTGTCTTGATATTAACGTTTGTGCGTGCTAATTGTACAAAATTACAATATTAAGTCAATCTATTTTGACAGCAACATTTATTTGACCGTTGGAACATCTTGTTTAAAATGGAATGAAAACCATGTTATCATTTTAAAAAAGTAACCGAGGCTAAAACCGTAAAGACATGGTATTCCTTCTGAGCGGGTTTATAAGTATTGCATACATTTCAATAAAGTTTTTGACCAATTTGGTCAACAAAGTAATATGTCTCAAAAATTATACCATAACAAACTACTCTTAAACGTGAATCTAATGATACGTTTTGTAGAATATAACTATTTGTTTTATTGACAAAAAAGTGATGGTCAAAGTTTTTATTGAAATGCATGTGAGACTTCTAAACCTGGTTGGAGGGGGTAACATACAATCAAAACTGCATACATTATTTAAACATAATATGATACTATCAATTTTTGGGACAAAATAGCTGAATAATCCAGAGCAAATGTTCACGTGCTCGTGACATTCCAGGGTGTCCAACCATTAAAAAAACAAAGTATTTGCATCAACACACATCCAGAAGACGTGTGATTATCAACTAATTCCGTTGCACGGTCATGGAAATCATTTCCATTTCTCTCAGGAGCTCCATTCCGATCACATGTACACGTACCGGCACTCATCATAACCTGTAAATAAAATAAAATAAAATCCAAGTTAATAAAATATCGGAAATGTTAACGCCCACACGTGTGGGCGTTTGCACATCGCTCACACGCCTTCATCATCACTTATTTTGCCACGTATGAATAGATGACATCAGCAGAATTTTTTTTGGTTTTCGGCTTAAAAATGTTGTATCTCCTAAATAAAAAAGCGAACTAAAAATCTGTTTTCACCATTAAATCCGTCTCGACGAGATTTTCAAAACTAGACCCCATGTTGATATGTTTCGACGAAATTTTTTTTTTGCCAGAAGTTGCCACGATGTTTACACTGCAGTTGCCATAGGGCTTAAACTAAAGTTGCCATGTGGCAATTTTAGTTTGTAGATCATGGCAATTTTAGTATTTTGATGATGGCAACTCTAGTACTTTGACCATGAAAATTATTTTTTGTATGAACCATGGCAATTTTACGTGCATGTATCATGTCAATTTTAGTTTATGGTTCATGACAAGTCTAGTTTCTTAATTCCCCGTTTTATAAATGTCAAAATTTACTTTTAAATGTAGAAGAAAATAGCTGAAACATATCATGGCAACTTCAGTGTATACATCATGGCAATTCATATGTAATAGACATGGCAACTTTTAATCCAATTTTTTTTCATCAAAACATATCAACATGGGATCTAGTTTCGAAGATCTCATCGCGAGGGATTTAATGGTGAAAACGGATTTTCAATCGGATTTTTCGTTTAAGAGATAAAACATTTTAAAAAATGAAAATCCAAAAAGATTCATGCATGCATACATGCGATGACGTGGCAATCTGTTTACATTAGAGACGTGTGGTGCGTCTCCCTTCCTACCACACGTGTGGCAGTTAGCGCGACCGTAAAATATCCAATACGAAGGCGAGAGATAATCCTCTCCTCCTGTTTAAATGGGCCATAGTGTGAAGCCTTGCATTTAAGTTTGATAAATATTCCTGGGCCAGTAAGTATTATGGGCCGAGGTCATACCCGTCAAAAAAACAAATCGCAGGTCTCGGTAGCCTGAAGCAACGTTTGCAGATCGTGACTTACTGGTCCCTCAAAAAAAAAAGATCGTGACTTACTGGGGTCTCTGGTGATGAGCATGGCGGAGCCGGCGAAGTCGCAGGTGCCGCCGGCGGCCTTGTTACGCTGCCAGTAGCTGTTAAAGGCGAAGGAGGCGTGCGCCATCAGCGTGTTCGGAAGGTAGCACGGCCCGCCGGGCGCCGCCATGCCGCAGTCGGCGCCCGACCCGCACGCGTAGTCCATTGCCGCCTGCACGTCCACGCTCTCCACCGTCGGGTTCGCCACACACCACAGCCCCTGCGGCGCACCGATGGCTGCCGGGCCTCCCGTCCGGGGAGCACCTGCTGGTGGGGCCACGCGGGGGCTCGCCGGTGCGTTGGCTGGCGGGCTGGGGCTGCCGACCGGTGCCGTGGACGGTGGCGGCGCACCGGCTGGAGGGGGCATCGACGGCGCCGCCGGTGAGGTGGGATTGGCGGGGGGAGGGTACGCGCAGTACGGAGGAGACGGCTGAACGTCGTGTGATGGAATTGGAGGCTCGCCTCCTCCTACCACGTCTTGGTATGGTGGCAATGCCGGCGAGTTGACAAGGTTGCGCCATTCTCTTGTTCGTGAGGCGCCATTCGCCCAATCTGCTTCACATGCATGCATGTAAACAAAAATCAAATGGAAGACAATGGATATATACATGCACCAATGCAAAAATAACCAGGAGGACGAGATCACAAGAGTACTTCTACAAGATGGTAAAGTAAATAATGTATGTGCACGTGTAGTGAAAGTCTTTTAGCGCAGGGATGCTCACTGTAATTACCATGTTGAATGGACATGACGAGAGCTAGGAGGACCATGTGTTGCTTCTTGATCATCATTAGCTCCATGGTTTGTGATGAATGGCATGAGGCAAATTGCATGTTATATATGATGCGTCAGAGTGAGATTGTTGTAGTGCTAGAAAGGAATATTGGGAGTACGTAGTACCCAAGTCTCAAGTGGGCAGATAAAGGGGAGGCAGCAGCAAGAATTCACCAGATGGATGCTAGCTAGCCAGCCAGCAAGTCTCTTTTCATAAAGTTGCATGGACTGATATGTTACTTAAACCTAAGAACCTTCCCAATTAAGTTTGAGAAAACGTACAAATAAAATGAAAGATTAGAGATGTCTTGCCTTCCTGAATCCAGAAACCAAAGCATTTAAATTTGTACTCATGAGAACATAGCAATTCGTAGTCACGACTAGTTATTGATTGTTTGGATATTTGACGGAAAATCGCTGAAATTCAAAGAGGCGGAAGTTTTATGCTATGCCATCCATGAAGGAGTTTTGGTTCATTTACTTTGACCCCAGGTATCCATACAAAAATATTATGGATTAAAATGCTACAAATATTCTATGAAAACATTTCAACTCAAGGGCCATGCATGTTTGCTTCTTCTCTCTAGCTGCAGTTTTGGCACATGTGCTTGCTTGGCCAGAGAGAAATGCAGGGAACAAAATCGAAAGAAAATAAAGGGCTGAACAGCAGGTGTATTTATTAGTGTTTTTCTTCCGTTGCTTTGGTTCCACTCAAGGCCTCAAGCCTGCTACTCCATTTTGTTTGATTTGTCATGTATGAATGCATCCATATTATACTAGTAAGTAGCTAGGGCTAGAGAAAAGCCGTGTCTTGTCAATCACAGCGAGCTGACAACACCACGAGATGGGAAATTTAGGTCAGACATTATTGTGTATGTATGTGTCATGTTTGCATCATGTAATACTTTGTGGAGATCTTATACTGTACCAAAATCAGCAGGAGTAATAGTACATTTTTTTTGCAAAAGAGCTTGACTGGATATGTGCGACAACCGACTCCATGGTTGTCAGTTCATAAAAAATTATGAACTGATTGTAGCCCATCCTTGGGCGGTTCTTACACTCCAACCCACTAGGATAACTAGATGATGCCCCGCGTGTTGCTGCGTGAACCTGGGTAAAACATACGCATAAATAGATGCTATCTAGAAAACTAAAACTATTGCCAAAACAAATTTAAGAATGTTTTTGGGATATATTTTGAAAACAATAAAGTATATGAAGCATGTGATAAAATGTTGTATAAAAAGAGAAATATATTGGATTAAAGTCAAACGGGGTGCTATTTTTAACAAAAATATGTAACATGTGTAGGTACTATATTAGTTTTAGTACAAGTATACTAAATAATTTCTAGAATCCCTTAAATAGGGGTGCTAAAGTTGTCTTTGTCGATGATGTCAATGTGCTTGAGGACTTATTGTCTGTTTTTTTTCTTCATATTTCACACCTAAGTGCATAGACCACTAAAGTTGTACTTGTTTACTTCAACCTTGGAGTTTCTGAGAAGAGGACGGGGCGTCAACCCGTTGGCTGAGCAGCTGGGGTTGCTGCCACCCCACCCGAGTTCGAGTCCCGGCTCGGACGCATGGTGCTCACGGAGTTTCTCTTATAAAAAAAGGACGATGCTAGGCGCTGGTGCACCGGCGCAATTTCGGCCGGTCCACCCAGAGCCGCTCGATCTGGACGCGCATAACCGTCATATCTGTCCCCCCCTCCCCTTTCGTCATCCTCCCCACGGGAAAAGGAGGAGAAAAAGCGAGCGCCGCCGCTGCTCGCTGGATCTCGAACGCAGATCCACGTTGCCCTTGTTTTTGGACCACCGCCTCTCCTGCTCGCCACAGGTGCTCGCAGCCTCGCCGCCGCCGGCGCAACACCCTCTTCGTCGCCTCTTGCCTTCCTCGCCGGATCCACAAATGCAGCTACGTATAACACGGGGTTGCAGCTCCAGTAGCGTCGGGTCGCCGGCAAGCTCGCCGTGTACCTCACCTCGGTTGTCGTCCATGGTTGTAGCACTCTGGTGCGTCACCCCCGCCCTCGCCGTCATGAGTTTCCACGAACAAAAATGGCCACCAGTCGCACCATAAAACGGATGTAGCAAATGAACATGTCGGTCGTAGCAAAAAACAACAGCGGATGCAGCAAGAACGTCGTGGTTCCCAACTTGCCATGAATAGAAGTAACAAAAGCATTTGCCGGCTGTGTCAAAAATCAACGACGGTTGCAGCAAAATCATCATCACCGCCGTGACGGGCGCAGCTCGCCCTAAATGGAACGTAGCAAAAATACTTGCCGGTTGTAGCAAAAATCGACAACGGTTGTACCAAAAATTGCTAGTTCCGGCACAAAACCCACACGATTGTAGCAAAAATATGTGGTAGTTCCAGCAAAACACAAAGCCGATGGTAGCAAAACAAATGGCTATTTCTAGCAAAGTCCAAAGATGGTGGTAGCAAAAAAAAGATCTGTGGTTCCAGCAAAAAATGAGATGGTGGTAGCAAAAATTGATGCTGATTCCAGCAAAAAACAAAGCCGATGTAGCAAAAAAGAAGGGGGAACACACGACAACTCCACCCTGTGGCCGCCGGCGTTGTTGTGGCCGGTGGCAGCAATACTGCGGCGGTTTGTAGCACACGCGGATGCGGGCTCCAGCAAAAAAATCTTGCACGCGCAGCCATCACCAGGGGAAGAGTGGAGGTGGCGTCGGACATGGCCATTGCGTGCTATGGTCATGGCGGGTTGCAGGCTCGCAGCACTGTAGGACGCAAAGAAAGGGAAGAAGAAGGGGGGGGGGGGCGCAAGGGCAGAAAAGGGGGCCGGGGGTGGGCACCAGCCACGACCACCACAGAGCAGAAGGGGAGGAGGTGAGCCTCGTCGATGGTGGCAGCCATGGCGGAGAAAGGTGCGGGGAAAAGAAACAGAGGAGGGAGATGATGGATGAGGCATGGATGGATAAGGAGAAGGTTGGGCGGTGTGCGGGTCCCACAGGACGTACGAGAAGCAGGAAACGTCCGATAGCGTTCCATCGTACGTGCCGCAAGCGACCGGCTCAATCTTGGGCCGGCGCACCGGGCACAAACATTTACCATAAAAAAATGTCAACGAAGGTTAGCCCTTGGGTTGGTCTCATTTCTAAGAAGTCGTATTAATCAGCAAAACGTACCATGAACAACGTAACGATGCAACGGAATGGAATACGGTAATATCTACAGCTGCAATGTGCGTTCTGATGGAATGGAATGCAATCTATGTTGGTGCTATCTGTGCTCTTTTTCATGCAAATGCAATTTTTTAAAAATTGACATACAGCTAATATTTAAATTAACAGCCAGTTTTGTACCCGAGTCTGATTTGGATCACAATATTGTAGTCAGTTTCATTAGTACTCCGTACAAAAGTTAATACAATGTTGAGTTATTCTATTTTGAAACGGAGGGAGTACAATCTACTGAGGCAATATGGTATTCTAGTCGGTTTTTGATTTTGAACCAGCTCATGACATATAATAATCTCGTTGGTTGCTCCGTTGTGACCTTATGAGATTAGTGTTTCTCCAGCCGGTTTCATAATGGTCCGGGGACAAATGAGTATTAGAGCAATTCTTTTTTTTTTTGAAACGGAGGTAAAAGTTTTGCCTCATCTATTAATTAAGCAGAAGAGAATTGCCCGGTTAACTAGTGGAAAATTGGGCGAAAACCGATACAACAAGGACCAAGCCCACTCCCACACAATCACGCACACAAGACTAAGCCCACTCTTGCCGACAACATGTCGAACACACAACTTCCACCGCTGCCGGAAAGAAGAATCCATGACTACTATGAGAGCAGCAGCCAAGGGACCCTCCCGTAGAAATGAAGAGCATGCACTCCACATGGCCCGCGTCCCTGATATGACAACAAACAACATCGAAGGCAACCTCGTCGCCCAGACGACACAAAGCTGAAGCTCTCAATGCTGCAAAGTCTCGGAGCCACCGCCCCGACATCCACTGCTCCGTTGCACCCTGTGCGGTCCACCGACACCACCTTCCCGGGCCGCTACCCCGACATACCATCACTCACCCTTGAGCTACAACGCCGCACGACGCAGCCACCGGCAACCCACGCTGCACAGGGTGACTGCCCGCAGACCACGGCCATCGCACCACTTCGGGGCCGCTGCCCCGACATATTTTCCAACCGTCCACTCTTGAACAAGTCGACCGAGCCGACGACCCTGCTGCCCTCGCCGCTCAAGATCGCCACCCAAGCCATGCTGAGCAGCAACCCTACCTCATGGAGTTGTCACCACATTGGTTTCCGAGACCGCCGTCTCGGTGCACAAATTCGGGGCCGCTGCCCCAACATCCACTAACCTTGGTGGTGAAGAGATCGCTCGCAATAGTCTCTCCTAAATGACGCCTCCAAGGAGGTCACGATGTAGACGCCGTCGTCGCCCACTTCGGAAGACCGAGGCAAAGATTTTCATCCGGAGAGTCAAATCCTTCATGATGTCGACGGAGCTCCACAACGACGCCTCCAAGAAGGTAGACGACGCCAGTAGCGCCGCCGTCGTCGGCCTGACCTTGGTCAAGGCAGTGCTTTCGCCGGAGCTCCTCACCATATAACAGGACTTGCGGATCCAAAGAGCCGGATGGCATCCAGATCACTAGAGAGCACACCTCCACCACCACCTGCCGCCAACCACCACCACTGCACGAACCCGAACGTAGCACCTCATGCCACGACGAGCTCCATGCCACTGCCGCCATCCCGGGGCCGCCACCCCAGCGTCCACGTACCTCCTGACGCGCATCCGTGAACACGCCTAGCTGGGCCTCTGCCCCGATTCACAACCCCGAGCACCAACAGTGCCATATCTGGGCAAAGGACTCCAGATCCGTCGCCGCCCAGCTCCGCAAACCACAACCACCACCACTCAGCACCGTCGCGTCCAGCTCGTCGTCCGCCACCTTGCCTGCATCGTCTCACACGTTGAGCGGCCCCTGCAGGACCGCCGCCACCAGCCATCGCCTTGTCGAGAGCGACAAGATCCGCAGCACGGTCGCCGTGCAAGATCCGCGGGCACCGCGCACCCCCGGCACGCCAAGACGTGACCCCGCCGTCGAAGCTCGCAGCGGAGCCCCCTCCACGCTCGTAGCTACCGTGCCACAGAAACAGCCCCGCCGCCGTCGTCGCCACCGGGCTTTGCCCGACGACGACCTCCGGCGGCGGCGAGGGGAGGTGGGGAGGCAGGGGAGATCCCCCAGCGGCTGGATCTGGGCGCCCCGATGTGGCCACAGGAGCCGCACGGGAGCGAGCTACGTTATTAGAGCAATTCTAGCAGAGTTACATATGAGCAGCATCCATACCACACATGGAGGACCCTTCATATGGATATGAATAAAAGCGCAAACACAAAATCGCCATAAAAGTGCTCCATAATTTCCTTACATGGGGGACCCGTTTACAAGTGGCAGCAACAAGCAAGAGCGAAGACAGGGGATTGAGTGGGGGCCAGCTTATGGGGTGAGTGTGGTGGCGACAGCGATGGGGCGACGGGATTTTATATACCCGCAAAGGGGCGCACCCCCGCGGGAAATGGGGGCTGATTTGCCGTGTGCGGGTGAGAACAAGTGCGAAACAAGGCAACCAAAATTAATCCCCTCTTGGCGGTGAAAATGCGGTTACTGGATGGCAGGTGAGGAAGCGGCAACCATACGGATGATTGCACCATTGACCAGGCTGCGCACATAACGAAGAGGGCTAAACTTCCCTCCCGCTCTAGCCGTTACCGATGAAGGCCTCATCATATCAACAGCCCCCGCAACTCAAAATATGGAGGCTCGCGCGCACGATAGGGACAAAGCTTCATGACTCATGGAGATTTGATGGCACATGCCGACTTTGCTAGCCTAGAATGTCATTTTGGGCCAAAATCATCATATCAATAGTTATTGTGCCGATCAATCAAATATGAAAACTCTGTTGAGATACTTGATGATACAAAACGGATCGTCCAAGTCGCTCTCGAGGGCGGCAGGGTGAAACCCTAGCCGCCTGAAAGCACAAGTGCTCCCTAGGTGATTTTGGTAATTAATGTCAACATATCTTTTGTTGGACAAACAATTCTATCTAGTGTATTTCTGATAAGTTCAATAGTGGCGTGGCAAGGACAAGAGGATGTGGAACCCCTTCAAAATGATAAGGACAAGCATTGGCAAAAGTTCAAGACTCTTTATTTTTGTTTAAGTGATCCAAGATCACATTGAGTCCATAGGAAAGTCAATACTATTAAAAAGGGATGAGGTGTTGCTTAATGATCTTGTTGCTCAAGTGCTTAGTGATATTGCTCCAAAACCCTGAGCCACTTTCTCCATCCACATATGTCCAAAACCTAAACTCCAACTCGGCCCTACCGATATTTCCTACCCGGAGCCACCAAGTTCATCTGGACTTAGCCACTGCCAAAACCCTAACAATTTGGTTCCACCGATACGGATCTCGGTCCCACCGAGATGGCCTTGCCAGCGCTCCATGACTTGTTGCATTCACTTCAGTCTCACTGAGATGTTGCAGTCGGTCCCACTGAGTTGGCTTGACTGATTCTCTGTTGCCTTATTGCTTCACTTCGGTCTCACCGAGATGATGCAATCGGAGCCACCGAGTTGAGGTTTGCCCTAAGCCCTAGCACATCGGTCCCATTGAGTTGTCCCAGTCGGTCCAACCGATTCCTAACGTTCATATTTTTGCACGGATCGGTGCTACTGAGTTTACTAATTGGTGCCACAAAGATGGGTCAAAACTGTGTAACGGTTGGATTTTGTGTGAAGGATATTTATATCCCTCCACCCTCCTCTTGCCAAGAGAGGGAGCCATCACAACGTGCATTCACTTCCACCATTCATTTTCTGAAAGAGAACCACCTACTCATGTGTTGAGATCAAGAGATTCCATTTATACCATTTGAACCTTGATTTCTAGTTTTACCCAAGTTGCTTTCCACTCGAATCCTTCTTCCACCATAGCCAAATCTGAGAGTTGAGTGTTGGGGAGACTTTCATTTGAAGCACAAGAGCAAGGAGTTTATCATCAACACACCGTCTACTATCTTATGGAGAGTTTTGTCTCATAGATTGGTTAGGTGTCGCTTGGGAGCCTCCGACATGATGTGGAGTTGAACCAAGAAGTTTGTAAGGGCAAGGAGATCGCCTACTTCATGAAGATCTACCCGAGTGAGGCAAGTCCTTCGTGGGCGATGGCCATGATGGGATAGATAAGGTTTCTTCTTCATGGACCCTTCGTGGGTGGAGCCCTCCATGGAGTCGCGCAACCGTTACCCTTCGTGGGTTGAAGTCTCCATCAACGTGGATGTACGATAGCACCACCCTATCAGAACCATGCCAAAAATACTCCGCGTCTCCATTTTGTTTGCACACTTCAATCCCATCATTTACTTTATTGCAAATTGCATGCTTTACCCTTTATGTGGGCTATACTATTGTCATGCTTGCTTGAGATGTATTGGGTGCCCTTTATATGTGCTAAACTCCACCTTAACTTGAAGAAATAAAAACTGCCACTTTTACTTGTTAAGGGTCTAATCACCCCCCTCTAGACCCCTCTTCTCGATTCTTTCACTGCATTCGCCCGCACCTCCTCCCCGCCTCCCCCTCCGCTAACCTCCATCAAAGGGCGTTGCCGGGCGAAGCCCAGCTGGCGTTGGCGGTGGTGGGCCCCCTTCTCCCTCCTCCCCCTGGTGGCTACGGCGTGGGACGTGGCGAGCGGGCGGGGAGCATGGCGCTCCCGCGGGGCGTTGCGGCGGCATCTCAGATGGCCAGGCCTTGGACGCCACGGTGCATGGACATGGCAGCGACGGCTGCATGGCAAAGGCGGCGGGGGGGACGACACGACTGGTGCCTGTTCCGTCAGATCTCGCGCCTGGAGTCGTTAGCCATGGGTAGCGAGGGCCAGTGTCCTCTGCCGTGGTGGCGACGACGTCAGTGTGGTGGCGGTCCTTGTGCTCTTATCGCACCACGACAATGCTCTTCATGATCAGACCTCCTCGATCTGGCCGTCGACATGTTCCGGAACTACTGCTGGAGATCTTCCCGCCCAAGGATATCTAGATCGGATAGTATCCGGCCGTGTGCGTCCATATCAACCTGCAAGGCTCCGGGAGGGTGCGATGCGAAGCTCTGTTGTTTGTTGACACGATTGGACATGTCGGCATCTCATTTTCCATCGCAAAGACATCGGTAGAGAAAGTCTTGATGCTTAAGATCGGAGGATTAATAAGGCAGAGGGGGCCTTGAAGGCAATGGAGTCAGCCAGGTTTTTGATAACTTTCCATAGCAGCAGTGTAAGTGGGGGCAGCAGCATAGGTGGATTTCATTTTTGGTGTTGCTCCTCGGGTGCCGAGTCGTAACTTTCAGGGTGAAAACCTAAGGTCTGGCATTCATTAATTTTCCTTGACAACTGCCTTGTTGTTGAGGGTTTTGACGACTCGCTCGCGTCGCTCCCTGGGGGGCGGCTCGGGCGACCTAGCCGCCGCCGCCCCCGCTCCCCTTTACTCCCTCGCTCCACCCGCCACCGCCGGAGGAGGCCGACGGGCAAAGCCCACTCGGCGGACGGCGGTGGCGGGGCACCCTCGTCGCGCGCCGCAAGTCTTCGGCCCTAGACGAAGGCCTGCATCCGGCGGCGGCTGCGTCTGGCCAGGCGCGGGCAAGCCGGGGCGGCGGCGCTGTTTCCTCCTCTCCCTCGTCGGGAGAGTGGGGGGCGGCGCTGAGGCTGGCCATCATCGATCTGGTGTGGCGCATCTGGTGGCGTGCGGCGTGCCTGTGGGTTCGGCCGTGAGGACGGCGACCCGTAGGCGTGCCAGATCTGGAGGTATTGCCCCTCTCCCTTCCATGCATCCCTTCCCAGTCCCCGGTTCGGTTTGGATCTTGCCGGATCCACCTCCGGTGTGTTCTGATGGAGCAGATCGGTGTCCGGGGGAAACCTTGGCTGCCTTAGGCTGACCGGCAGCGGCGACGCCGATTTTTGGCGCCGCTTTCCTCCTTGGGGGCGTTGCTGAGGGCACCATCTCTCCTCTCCAACCCATGTCCGGGTGAAAGCCCAAGATCCGATGCGGATTAGGCGTCGGCGGCGCCCTGTGCACCGTAACCTTCCTGGAGGCGACGCCAAGGACATTGGGATCGGATGGAAGGGTCTGCAGGTGAGGGGTGGGGGTGTGTTGCCTCCCTTCGGTGGAGCGGTGTTTCGTTCTACATATTCTTGGCGGCGGCTCTTGGCGGCATGGAGCAGCGGAGGCTTGGCGTCAAATGTGTGGTGACGGACACGCGCAGGAGGTCGACGCTGTCTGGCGTCGTGGTGGCGTCGGCGGCAGCGAGACCGGGCAAGGCCGTTACAACAGTACAGCTCTGAAGATGGATATGTGGTAGGTGGTTGTGGCGGCCTCATACCCGGCGGGCGGCCTGGTTGAGGAGCACGCCGGACTAGTGGGTGCCCATACCCGACAGGCGTCCAGGTTGGGACCTCAGGTCTTAGATGTTAAGTTTGGCTGCGAGGTCTGTTTGGTATTAGGCCCAGACCATCAGCGCCCCTTCATCAGTTAGATAGGAGTAGCGACAGAGGTTGCGAAGATAGTGGCTTTGGTCTTACTGTTGTACGACTTTGTAAGGTTTTGTGCTAATAATTAATAAAGTGGCCGTATGCATCGACCAGATGCAGAGGCCGGGGGTATTCCTCCTTTTCGAAAAGAAGAAAAAAAAACTGCCTTGTTGAAGGTATTGTTTTGAGAACTCGATCTTTCTCGAGGGTGAAGAACTATGATCTTGGATCGGACGACAATGGCGCTTGTGCACTTTTTTGAAGGCGTCGCTTTTGAAAACCTTTTATGTTTTTTGGGTTCTGTCCTTGGTGGTGGTTTGTGTGTTGCTGCTGAGAGGAGTTGATCACTGTGGCGAAGCCAATTTTTCTTTCTTTTTTGTCTTCTTTTCGGGTTGTGTGCATCCTGGATGTCTTTGTGACTTCTTGTTGATGCAGAGACTGGGTGTAATTGTTATCTTCGTGATACTCCCTCCATTCCACAATGTAGTGCGCTCACGCTTCCCAAGATTCAAGTTTGATCGTAAATTTAATCAACGAGACCGACTGCGGCGGGAGCAAAAATTATACCACCAAATTCGTATTTTCGATATGAATTCAATGATATAATTTTTGTTCCCGCCGCAATCGGTCTCGTTGGTTAAAATAAAACTTGAATTTCGAAAAGCGCGGGCCACTACATTATGAAACGGAGGAAGTATTAATATATTTATTTTTCGAAAAGAAAAATATAACAACTCTGTTAGAGGTCCTTTTAGCTCCAATTCATTCGGAGTCAGAAGCCAGGATTTGTCACAAAATCGGCTATAAAACCATGTTCCATACTAGTGGAAGGAGGTAAATGAAAGTCCCATTTCTTTATATACTTATTATATTTTGCTACCCGACACATGAGCGTGTAGTCAATCATCCAATCTGCTCTTAAGTCCTATCGCCATGCATCGCAGTATTAGCAGAGAATATATGCCCGAGTGACCAAAGTTCATCACTTTGCGCACACGCAGCTACCTGTCCATCCACACATATATTTTCTCCTTAGAAAAATAGCAAGTCTAGCTAGGGCTAGGTTTTTTTTTGTGTCTTGGCATGGCAGGTGAGGCTGTACTAGCGCATTGATTTTTCTTGGTGTGGCAGAGAGAAGATGAGGTGAGAATCCGGCAGCACCCAACCACGAGAGCTTTCTCCGTGGGCGTTGCAGGTCGATCCGGTACCTTGGTGTACTGCACTGAACTCATGTGCATTCCCCATATAAGATTCCTCCGTTCTACTGTACATTGCCAAATATAGTCCTACTGTACATCTTCCCTCCACATGTAAAATTTGCAGGACTAAATATATGATTAATCCAAAAGGGAGAGGATGAAAATGTACTTATTAAAGCATTTTTTAAATCCCACATATACGTTAAGATGTGTTTTACATACCGTTATTTTTTGTTAAAAAATTTGTTCATTTGTGTGGTACTCAAAAGATTTATAGACTCAAAATGTGTTCATTTATTTCTTCAAGAAATTTGACAGCTGTGTATTGAAATAATTTATTTACTTGTAGAAATTTAAAATGTGCTTGTCCAAGGAACATCGGATCATTTCCTGTTTTTCGATGTTAACAAATCATACATGCACCAAAATGTATATAGTTGGCCTTCTAGGTTATTTATTAGTAGACAAATTTGTTGTGTTACAACATATAGATTTGTGGATGTTCCTTCTCAATTTGGACTCAATTGGTCTCTTTTTCCTTCTACAAGTTTTTTTGATTAATAATTTAGTGCACATCTCAAGAGAGGGAAATCCATAGTTCCAAACCACGAGTCTTTTTTCTTTTGAATTTGTTCAGATGGTTTCCAGGAAAAGAATTACTAGATCATAAATACAATGACATCAAAGGTCTATCATCGGTAGCCCTTCAGGTTTATTGCTAGTTAACTGTACATTTTTTGGCAATGAAGTTTTTGATAATAATTCAAACAGCAAATAACATAATGGCCAGGAAAACAATAACTGTGTTTTCCATGAAGTACAATTTCTGGTGTTACTATTGGGTGAGTGCTCACATCGTTTACTTTGTGACTGTTAACTTCATTCACACAAAGTTAATTAAGAATGCTTGAAGGCAAAGTTACTTGAGGGAAAATACATAAGAATTGGATATCATGCACAGTACAATTTTACTCAAATTAGAAAAATAGGATAGTACGTATAACCATACAGTGTTATTTCCATTCTGCAGCAAGATTTCAGTTACATATATAGCAGATCTAGGAGATAGAGAAAAGAAATTTATAAAGCAAATGAAAACATGAGATTTGAGCAAAAATCTAGATTCTCTTGAAATATGAAGGATTTGTAGGAAATTCCAAAGCCAATCCTACCTTTTAAGACAGAGTAAAATCACAGAGCTCATAGTAAAATCATGTCTTCCAAAAAAAAACATGCAATGTCTTCTTACTTTAAAAAAAAAAATCCAATCTCTTGTACATCAAGATTTTTTTTCTTGCATTTCCAGCCATTGGTGCTATATATTAGAAACAATAACTATATGATCGATATCATATCTCCCAGGTAAAACAACAGCCATATGCCTCCATGTGATCATGAAACGACATAAGTTAGTTCTCTTCAGAACACATGCTTAACTTCATCAGATCCCATGTCAATAACAGAACAAACACAGAAAAGCAACGACCAATTGCAATAGGGTTTTGGACAAGTAGTATAGTACTCATGACTCATGAGTAGTATTCTGGTTAGACACTGATACTTTGCATGCTACAAATTTCACATGGCAAATAGCTTTTCTAGTAAATCAAACAAATATGCATGCATACCCTGGATAGCTAAATTCTCAACAAGAAATTATGAAATGGCACACTTAGTACAACTAATAAGAAAGTAAGACTCCTGGATCTTGAGTACTACTACTAGCACATATACTAGCAAATTCGATACTACTAGGAACAAGCGCAATTACCAGTGACACAATCTAACCATGCATGCCATGCAAAGCTACCGGCGTCGTGGCGTCCAGGAGGCCGATGGCCGGCGTCGCCAGGCGTGGCTCGTACGCGAGGACCCGGAACCCGTTGCCTCCGCCGTTGACCACTGCGGCCATGCCGTGCCCGACGTATGGGCATGGTGGCGCCCACCGCCACTCGTCGCGGCGCGAGTCGAACACCAGCACGGTCGTCGGCACCGGCACGGCTGCCGGCCCGCCGCGGGGCGCGAGCACGACGAAGTCGCCGTGCGCGGCGCACTCGAACCCTCGCCCGCCCTCCGCGGCCGCGAACTGCGCGTGCACGTCCTGCGGCATCCGCGCCACCTCGCTCCACGCGCCGCCGCCGCCGCCGGAGGCTCCTCTGCCGCGCAGTGTCCAGACGCGCACGCTCCTCGGCACGCTGAGACGGCTCTTCTCCACCGACGCGACGAGCCCCACCCTTGCGGAGCCCGAGCCCTCCCTGCCGCCGCCGAGCTCCACCAGCGCCGGCGACCGCAGGAACCGCCTCATCGGCGGCTGCACCTTGCTCCAGACGTTCGCCGCCACGTCGAACACGAGAACCGCGAAAGGCGACGAGCTCATGCAGTAGAACCTTCAAAGGACACAGATCAACCGCCCATAATCAGAAATTTGCACGTCCATTCTTGGATCGTATGGGGGAAAAAATTATGTACAAGAACCCCTTTCCATTTATGCGTATGTGTGAGGGACACAGAGAGCGGGAGTACCTTCCGGAGGCGAAGGCCATGCCGGCGCGAGGATCGAGGGAGGACAGGCGTGGCAGGAGGGAGCTGGGGGCCCAGAAGCCGGAGGACGGGACGGACGCGGCGTCGGCGACGAAGGTGTCGACGGAGATATTCTTGACGGCGAAGGGGGACACGAGGTCGTCGCCAGCCACGACGGCGATGATGGACGTCGACCCCGCGGCCAGGCCGACGGTGGGGGAGAGGCGCTGCGTGGGGCCGAGCGGCAGCGCGGCGAGGAGGCGCGTGATGGGGTTGGCGAGGAGCAGCGTCTTGTGGCCGGACGCGTCGGAGAGGAACGCCAGCAGGCCAGCGGACGCGGCAGCCGGCGAGAACCCCGCGGCGGGGCCCGGGATCGGGAGCGGGAGGAGGAACCAGGACGGTCCCTGCGGCTGGGAGGTGGGGTCGAGGAGGAGGAGGTGGCCGGCGGAGGGGACGGCGAAGGCGAAGAAGGGGAGGTGCGGGGAGTGGAGGAGGTGAGAGTGGAGGAACGGGGAGGAGAAGAGGAGGTGGTAGAAGCGGCGGCAGACGGCGCGGGCGCGGAGGAAGGACGGCGTCGGGAGGCACGCCAGCACGCGGTCCAGCAGCGGCTGCGGCAGCCGGCGCCACACGCGCGGGTCCATCTCCACCGCCTCCGCCGCAGAGGAGTGGTGGCGGCCAGGCCCAGACGGCAGGGACAGGTGGCGGTGAGGCTGTGGGTTCATCGTGAGCGGAGTGCTGGAGAGTGGGAGGCAGCTGGCCCGGAGTGTGAGGGAGAGTGAGTGAGTGAGCTGAGCTGCAGGTGTGAAGAGGGGGAACCGGGAGGAGAAGAGGGCACAAGAAATACTCCACTTGCATTGAGGAGCCTAGCTAGCTAGTATTAGGTTGAGTTAATGAACTATGTACATTGGTCTCCGCTATTGTCCTAAAAACATTGATCTCTTCTGCATTTGATCTTGATGGGAAAAACTTAATTAATTATGTCATCTAGGAGTACTAGGTTTGTTGGTTACTATGCCAATTCTAAGTTGCCTAAAAAAGGGATTTTGCTAGAAACCAAATGTCAGATTTTTTTAGCACGGCAAATCTTTTATGGCAAATCATGTCGTCGCGAGGATGACAATTTTTATGACAAATATATTGTCATAAGGATGACAATTTCTTTTAGCGAACATGGTAAATCATTGTCATGTTCAATGTTTTGTCAGGAATTGCCATGCTTGCTAAAGCAAATATCACATCTTCGTGACAACATAATTTGCCCTAAAAAACATTCAGTTTGCAAAGCCTAAAAATCTGACATCAGATTTTAGCATTTTCGAAATACAATTTGGAGAGAGAGAGAGAGCACTCCAAGGCCGGAACAGAGTCGACGCAACCGAGCAACGGCATTGTCGGAGACAGGGACGACACGACAAGTTGTGGCATCGCATACGAAGGCAAGGACGAGGGTTGACCTGTGTGGGTGGATGGGGGGGGGGGGGGTTAGTTTTCGCTGCCACTCATGTTAGATAGCCGTCGAGCACAAGATGGGATGCAACGTCTTCGATGAGAGCTTGGACAACACCTTGCCGGAGGCGAGGCTTGGGCACGACATTGGGCTGCGACTAGACGAAATTGTGTTGCAAGGAGGACGAGGAACCGTGCACATTGGGAGGTTGAAGATGAAGGACGGTCGCCATATTTCAATCAACGGCTTAGAAAAAAATACAACTAGAATGATTATATCACACAATTGAGGAGTAGGTGGTCCCTTCATTTCACGTTTGCCGGGATCTAACACTTTCTTATAGGATTGTTTATTTCTACATTGTATGATGTCTTAAATACCAGACACAAAATGGTCCAAAAATGTTTAAACATCTTTATAGTGCCACTCTAGACTCATTACTATGCAATACTCCCCCTCTTCAGGTTAACAATGTGTGGGAATGTGTCCCTAGATACTACTCTTAGTTGAATTACGTGTAGTATCAATAAAATTACACTCTTAGTTGAACCAATAAAATATTAGTCTTATGACACACAAAATGTACTATTGAATTCGTATCCTAAAGGAATTTGTAATAGTGTAACTTTTTTTATGATATATAACTCATATTATATTACACTGGCTGAATTATCGGTCGTGAATTACGGGCGGACCTTACAAACCAGTAGGGAGGGAGTAACGTATGGGCAAAAAACAACATCGCCTTAAAGTTAACGAGAATATCGGTCTCACATTCTGAAGGAAATATGCGCTAGAGGCAATAATAAAGTTGTTATTTTATATTTCCTTATTCTTGATAAAGGTTTATTATTCATGCATGCAAAATTGTATTGATCGGAAACTTAAATACATGTGTGAATACATAAACTAATACCGTGTTCCTAGTGATCCTCTACTAGACTAGCTCGTTGATCAAAGATGGTTAAGGTTTTCTAATCATAGACATGATTTGTCATTTGATAACGGGATCACATCATTAGGAGAATGATGCGATGGACAAGACACATCCGTTAGCTTACCATAATGATCGTTCATTTTATTGCTATTGCTTTCTTCATGTCAAATACATATTCCTTCGACTATGAGATTATGCAACTCTCGAATACCGGAAGAATGCCTTATGTGCTATCAAACGTCACAACGTAACTGGGTCATCATAAAGAGGCTCTATAGGTATCTCTGAAGGGTGTTTGTTGAGTTGGCATGGATCAAGATTAGGATTTGTCACTCCGAGTATCGGAGAGGTATATCTGGACCCTCTCGGTAATACACATCATAAGCTTGCAAGAAAATTACTAAGGGGTTAGTTACGAGGTGATGTATTACAGAATGAGTAAAGACACTTGCCGGTAACGAGATTGAACTAGGTATAAAGATACCGATGATCGAATCTCGGGCAAGTAATATACCAATGGACAAAGGGAATTACGTATTTTGTCATAACGGTTCAACCGATAAAGATCTTCGTAGAATATGTAGGAGTCAATATGGGCATCCAGGTTCCGCTATTGGTTATTGACCGAAGAGGTGTCTCGGTCATGTCTACATAGTTCTCGAACCCGTAGGGTCCGCACGCTTAACGTTCGTTGATGATATAGTATTATTTGAGTTATGTATGTTGGTGACCGAATGTTGTTCGGAGTCCTGGATGAGATCACGGACATGACGAGGAGCACCGGAATGGTCCGGAGGTAAAGATTGGTATATGGGATAGATCTTGCGTGTGCGTAGAAATATTTATGTTTTCCATGCAATGTTTCCTTTCAGTGGCATCCGAGCCAGGTCTATGCGTAGATGATATGCATGAGTAGAACACAAAGAGTTGTGGGCGGTGAGGGAGTCCTGGATTAGGGGGTATCCGGACAGCCGGACTATGTACTTTGGCCGGACTGTTGGACCGTGAAGATACAAGACTCAAGACTTTGTCCCGTGTCTGGATGAGACTCTCCTTTGCTGGAAGACAAGCTTGGCGATCCGGATAATAGAATTCCTTCTTTGTAACCGACTCTGTATAAACCCTAGCCCCCTCCGGTGTCTATATAAACCGGAGGGTTTAGTCCTTAGAGAGACAATCATAATCATCGTAGGCTAGCTTCTAGGGTTTAGCCTCTACGATCTCGTGGTACATCAAATCTTGTAATACTCATATCATCAAGATCAATCAAGCAGGAAGTAGGGTTTTACCTCCATCGAGAGGGCCCGAACCTGGGTAAAACATCGTGTTCCTTGCCTCCTATTACCATTAGCCTTGGACGTACAGATCGGGACCCCCTACCCGAGATCCGCCGATTTTGACACCGACATTGGTGCTTTCATTGAGAGTTCCTCTGCGTCATTGCTGCAAGGCTCGATGGCTCCTTCAATCATCAACAACAACATGGTCCAGGGTGAGACTCTTCTTCCCGGACAGATCTTCGTGTTCGGCGGCTTCGCACTGCGGGCCAATTCACTTGGCCATCTGGAGCAGATCAACAGCTACGCCCCTGGCCATCAGGTCAGGTTCGGAAAACTTGAACTACACGGCCGATGTCCGCGGAGACTTGGTCTTCGACGGACTCGGGCCTATGCCAGGAGCGTCGAACAGTCATGACGAGCACGACTTAGACCTGCTGTTTGACAATACTCGGGATATCGCCCTGCAGGAGCTCCGGACCTAAATCCGGGGCAGATCGTGCCGTCCGAGGACGGGCGGATGGACCCCGCCCCGGAGGCCGCACACTCATCGGCGGTAGACACGAGCACCTTCTTCATCCCCAAGGAAGCCTGTGACACCGGACCCCCGGACTCGTGTCCGGCTGTAGGTTCCAGTCCGCGCACCCCCGAGCCCGCCGAATCTGGTTGGGCTCCGGTAATGGAGTTCACCGCTGCGGATATCTTCCAGCACTCGCCCTTTGGCGACATGCTGAACTCATTAAAGTCTCTCTCTTTGTCAGGAGACTCTTGGCCGAACTATGTCCGGCTTGAGTGGGAAGCAGCCGACGAGGGAATTCGTTGCCCACCAACCACCCACTTCATTGCCACGATCGATGATTTGACCGACGTGCTTGACTTCGACTCTGAAGACATCGACGGTGTGGACGACGATGTAGGAGAAGAACAGGAACCACCGCCCACGGGGCGCTGGACAGCCACACCCTCATATGATATATATATGGTGGACACTCCGAAAGAAACCAATGGCGATGAGGCAATGGAGGATAACCCCTCAAGGAAGAAGGCAAAGTATGAACGTCATTAGCGCCGCCCCAAGCTCCGCCACAACAATACCGGCACATGATTCAAAAACAATCCAGATGGTGCCGAAGGTGAATACAATCCCGATCAGCCTGCCTTCGAGCAGGCCGGACAGGCGACGGACGAATACTTGGAGAGGGACAACTACATGCCCCCCTCCGAAGACGAGGTGAGCCTCGGCGACGATAAATTCGGCGTGCCTGAGGATCCCGCAGAACAAGTTCGCTTTAAGTGACGGCTTATGGCCACGGCGAAAAGCCTGCAAAAGAAGCAACAACAGCTCAAACCTGACCAAGATTTGCTCACAGACAGATGGACCAAGGTCCTGGCAATCGAGGAATACAGACTCGACCGCCCCGCCAAGAGGTACACAAAGCACAATTTGCTACCTCAACCCAAGAAGGAGGACCTAAAGCCCACACCCCGACGCCAATATACCACGGTCCGGGGCAATATGCAGGAAACGCCAGGCAGCATCCACAAACCTCGACGCAACAGTTATAAGCGTCACAAAAATAATGATGACGACCAAGAAAAGGGAGTTGGTGTCGGATTCTACGGCCCTCAATCTGGTCAATGGAGAAGGAACAGCTCAGGCCCATCTGGCCCGAGCAGCATACTCGACCAACCATGTCAAATTCATGGTACCCCTAGAGTGGCGGCCAAGCACACCAATAGAGAATGTCGGATCCTCAAAACAAAACGGTCGATCATGCACCCGAAAAAATGAAAGGAAGTCTCAAACAACGAGAAGCCGACCAAACATGGCGAGGTCAAAGGAAGATCCTCCACAGTATAAAAATACAGCCGATCATCTCCGATCACAT
The DNA here is from genome assembly GCA_963921465.1 of Triticum timopheevii. NCBI lineage: Eukaryota > Viridiplantae > Streptophyta > Magnoliopsida > Poales > Poaceae > Triticum > Triticum timopheevii. The sequence continues at coordinate 604,928,624 of OY997274.1, read as the reverse complement.
CGACCGTCCAGACAACATCAACCATAGCAATTTAATTGCACTTACCATCGATCCAATAGTTTGTGGGTTCCATCTCACAGGAGCCCCTATGGGCACAAATCCATCAATAGCATCTTCTAAAAGATGCCATGTTCAAAGGCCAAGTTTTATAGGCCCACCACCCTAGTGGTTGTCTTCGGATCACCAAACAAATACCATGCCAAAGAGTAAGTCTTCGGCATTGTCCCCTTATACAGTAACTACCATACACTATCGGGACGAACCGCGTTGGCTAATGCGGTACCACATCAGGCCAAACCCACGTGGCATGGTCACAATTATGGGCAAGGCCGCACTCCACCCTAAGAGTGGAAATTACACCACCGCTGATACAGCAAGTTGTGCCCGTTTATCGAACTTCGATTCGGCAGCCAACCACCCGGACACCAATTGAGGAGTCCGAGCTACTTTACGGCATTATAACCTGGCTCGACCAGGCCCCGATCAGGCACCCGCGGTTCAACGACCATATGGCATGCAACTGCCTCTAAGCATTTGCCTTTACAGACTGACTTTTGCGCAGAACAGGACTGGCGATACAGAATCAGCTCGGGCGCACAAGACAAGCAACACTGCCTACTTATTCACATAGACACCTACTATTAGACTCCTGCGGATTAAAATTGACCCTCCGTTTGGTTTTTCTTTTCGAACACCAAACAGAGTATCAGGGGCTACTGTCTATTGGGTGATAATTTCACACACTTTTGATTACTTACCTCAAAGCCTGTCAGGACGCTGGTGCAGGCTTCGGTCAATCCGCTCTTGGTGGACCGAACCTTCTGAATCACCGCACTCATAAGAGTACGATGCTCTTCATCCATGGAAGCACCGCGAAGCACTTCCAGCAGACTATCCGGCGCCTCTGGCGCAACGGAAGTCATCGGCATGGACGGCTCGCCCTCCTTAGCGAGGGGCTTCCTTCCCGAATCCGGAACCCTTGGAGGTTCCGGTACAGTGTCCGGCTGAGAGCCCAACTTATTGCGGCTCTCGTCGGCATGATCCGAGGGGATCTTACGCCCCGTATGCCCGACGTCTGGAATTTTGCCTTTGGGCGTCTCCAGAGTCGCCTCCCCCTACTCTGGGACCCTTTGGGACAACACCTCCATGTCATCCGCAGGCCGAGGGGAAGTGGCCGTCGGGAGCGAATTCATTGCCGAATCGCTCAAAGACCCATCCGAAGAAGATGCCTCGGGATGGGCCCTGGCCGGACTGCATACACATGTTCGGCGTTATCACAAACTATGAAGTTAAGTCACACTAAAGTACAAAAGAGTGCGGATACTTACGATCTTACTAGGGGCTTGCCCCTGGGCATCCACTCCTCCTTTCTATAGGCGGCCGTGGTGGAGTAATCCGGAAGGGACACCTTTCCCTTCATGGGCGTCCTAGCCTCCCCCCGCGGGGCGGCTTTCCTTTTCTTCTCCTCCCCAGTGCGGGAAGGCAGAATTTCCTCGTGTTTCCCCCCGCCTCCGTGGGAGGAAGCTGCCTCGTCATCCTCGGACGACGAACCTATGACGGCCTTGCGCCGGGGACCCTTCCTGGTCCCCTGGGCCGCCCTCTTAGGCCCTTCGGCCTCCCTGGATGGGGCGGCCCTTTCCTTTTCCTCCTCCCCTTCGTGGGAGGAGTGTGCCTCATCATCTTCGGACGAGGCGTCCGGTACAACCTTACGCCGGAGACCCTTCCGGGTCCCCGGGGCCTTCTTCTCGGCCTTCTTTTCCAGCACCTTGTACGGCGCCGGGACTAGCATCTCCGTTAGGAGAGCGGACGCCGGACCTTCTGGCAGTGGAGCCGGACAGTCGATCCGCTCCGCCGTCACCATGTACTCCTGATTAAATACACGCGATGACTTAAAGTCCTCCCATGAGTATGCTGGGGAAACTACATCTGGTCAGAAAACTCACCGGATGGGGGAGCCACGTGGCGTGAAGTCCGCGGTCCTCGGATGTGGTAGGAGGTAATTCGGAGACCTTGAACGGCACCTTCCATGCGTCCTTGTGTGTCGTGCCGTAGAGCTCTTGAAGTGTTTGATGTTCGGCCGGAACGAACTCCCACAGATTAAATGTCCGTCTTTGGCACGGAAGAATCCGGCGGACGAGCATGACCTGGACCACGTTGACAAGCTTGATTTTCTTGTCCATCATGCTCTGGATGCATTTTTGAAGTCCTGTCAGCTCCGCGGGTTCACCCCAGGCCAGGCCCTTCTTTTCCTAGGAGGTGAGCCGCATGGGAATTCCGGATCGGAATTCGGGGGCCGCCGCCCAGTTGGCATCGCGTGGCTCGGTGATGTAGAACCACCCCGATTGCCACCCTCTCACGGTCTTCGCGAAGGAGCCGTCAAGCCATGTAACATTGGGCATCCTGCCCACCATGGCGCCTCTGCACTCCGCTTGCTGGCCGCTCACGATCTTCGGCTTCACGCAGAAGATTCGTAGCCACAAGCCGAAGTGCGGCTTGATGCGGAGGAAGGCCTCGCACACGACGATAAATGCCGAGATGTTGAGGACGAAATTTGGGGCTAGATCGTGAAAGTCTAGCCCATAGTAAAACATGAGCCCGCGGACAAAGGGATGAAGTGGAAATCCCAGTCTGTGGACGAAATGGGCGAGGAACACGACCCTCTCGTGGGGTCCTGGAGTCGGAATGATCTGCCCTGCGTCTGGCAGCCGGTGCGCGATTTCTGCGGCCAAGTATCCGGCCACCCGGAGCTTCGTAATGTGCTCCTTCGTGACAGTGGAGACCACCCACTTGCCTCCTGCTCCGGACATGTTTGGCTGTGTGGAGAAGGTGTGAACTAGGGCGCTGGAGCTCGAGGGGGAAAGAATGGATAAGCGGAGGAGGAAGAAGGCGTGGTAAAAATGGGGAATCCTTATCCCTTTATAGAGGCGGCGAAAACGGTGCGCCTCCCCACTTGCCGGTTGAAAATCGCTTATTTCCCAAGCACCACGATTGACGGTGCGATTGGGCTACCCGTGCCCATATTAATGAAAACCCCGAGATAAGGCGAACACGATCCCTGCTTCGACGAGACGTGCCCGGAAAACCGCCTCGCAATATGCACAGTGGTTGGTTGTGGAAAGATGATTCAATACTGACTCGACCATGGTGCTACATTATGTTACCTAAAGATGTCGGCAGATTATATTTGTGGAATGTCGAAGATCGTCTTGCAGATCCGGATACGATTTAAGTGTTCGGTAATCACTTTGGAGTATTCGGAGATGGAATCCGCCTTGCAATGCCGAAGACAAACTGCGCGACGGACTCATCGTCATTGAAGCCTGGTTCAGGGGCTACTGAGGAAGTCCTAGATTAGGGGGTATCCGGACAGCCGGACTATGTACTTTGGCCGGACTGTTGGACCGTGAAGATACAAGACTCAAGACTCCGTCCCGTCTCCGGATGGGACTCTCCTTTGTGTGGAAGACAAGCTTGGCGATCCGGATAATAGATTTCCTTCTTTGTAACCGACTCTGTATAAACCCTAGCCCCCTCCGGTGTCTATATAAACCGGAGGGTTTAGTCCTTAGAGAGACAATCATATTCATCATAGGCTAGCTTCTAGGGTTTAGCCTCTACAATCTCGTGGTAGATCAACTCTTGTAATACTCATATCATCAAGATCAATCAAGAAGGAAGTAGGGTTTTACCTCCATCGAGAGGGTCCGGACCTGGGTAAAACATCGTGTCCCTTGCCTCCTATTACCATTAGCCTTAGACGCACAGATCGGGACCCCCTACCCGAGATCCGCCGGTTTTGACACCGACAGGCGGTGATTGTCATACTGCTTACCGCCAACGTCTTATTTTGATTCGGCGGTATTGTGGGATGAAGCGGCCCGGACCAACCTTACATGTCCACGTACATGAGATCGGTTCCACCGACATACATGCAACTAGTTTTGCATAAAGGTGGCTGGTGAGTGTCTGTCTCTCCTACTTAAGTTGAATCGAATTTGACCGCGGCCTATCCTTGAAGAAGGTTAAAACAACAAACTTGATAAATCACCGTTGTGGTTTTTGCGTAGGTAAGAACGGTTCTTGCTAGAAGCATGTAGCAGCCACGTAAAACTTGCAACAACAAAGTAGAGGATGTCTAACGTGTTTTTGCAGGGCATGTTGTGATGTGATATGGTCAAGACATGATGTGATATACATTGTTGTATGAGATGATCATGTTTGGTAATATTGACAACCAGCAAGAGCCTTAGGGTTGTCTCTTTATTGTATGAAGTGCAAACGCCATGTAATTGTTTTACTTTATCGCTATGCGTAAGGCCTTGGATCGACGGGTGATCTGGCGGGCTTCATCTTCATCCTCTGGGAGCTCCTATCAGAGCAAGTATGCCAGGTGTGGCTCGGTCCACTTGGGAGTGACGATCAACATTACTTGGACCACATCAATTACTGCGGGGATGTCTACTTCAGTCGGATTAGAAGGTCTGACGGTTTGCGGGGACTCTTCCACGAAAGGATCTTCCTTGATCATGGGCGAGTGCAAGTGTTCCGGGAACACATTCTTGGGTACTGCCTTCCGAGTGGAGCCCATCTTGGCCAGGTCATCAGCCGCTTGGTTTTTGAGTCGTGGCACATGATGGAGCTCCAACCCTTCAAAGTGTTTTTCCAGTTTGCTGATGGCGTTGCAATAACCGGCCATCGCAGGACTACAGATATCCCATCCCTTCATGACTTGATTCACCACTAGATATGAATCACCATAGTGTTGGGGAACGTAGTAATTTCAAAAAATTTCCTATGCACATGCAAGATCATGGTGATGGTATAGCAACGAGAGGGGAGAGTGTTCGTCCACGTACCCTCATAGACCGTAAGCGGAAGCGTTAGCACAACGCGGTTGATGTAGTCGTACGTCTTCACGATCCGACCGATCCAAGCACCGAATGTACGGAGCCTCCGAGTTCAGCACACGTTCAGCTCGATGACGATCTCCGGCCTCCGATCCAGCAAAGCTCCGGACATGAGTTCTGTCAGCACGACGGCGTGGTGACGATGATGATGTTCTACCGGCGCAGGGCTTCGCCTAAACTCCGCAACGATATGACCGAGGTGGAATATGGTGGAGGGGGGCACCGCACACGGCTAAGGAACGATCTGTAGATCAACTTGTGTGTCTATGGGGTGCCCCCCGCCCCCGTATATAAAGGAGGGAGGGGGGAGGTGCGGCCGGCCCCCTAGGGGTGCGCCTGGAGGAGTCCTACTCCCACCGGGAGTAGGACTCCCCCCTCTTGCCTCGGTGGAGAAGGAAAGGGGGGAGGGGAAAGAGGAAAGGGGGGCGCCGCCCCCCATTCCTTGTCCTATTCGGACTAGGGGGGAGGGGGCACGCGGCCTGCCCTGGCCGGCCCTCCTCTTCTCCCTCTTGGCCCACTAAGGCCCATTATCCCCCGGGAGGGTTCCGGTAACCCCCCGGTGTTCCGGTAAAATCCCGATTTCACCCGGAACCATTCCGATGTCCAAACATAGGCTTCCAATATATCAATATTTATGTCTCGACCATTTCGAGACTCCTCGTCATGTCCGTGATCACATCCGGGACTCCGAACAAACTTCGGTACATCAAAACTTATAAACTCATAATAAAACTGTCATCGTAACGTTAAGCGTGCGGACCCTACGGGTTCGAGAACTATGTAGACATGACCTAGAACCATTCTCGGTCAATAACCAATAGCGGGACCTGGATGCCCATATTGGTTCCTACATATTCTACGAAGATCTTTATCGGTCAAACCGCATAACAACATACGTTGTTCCCTTTGTCATCGGTATGTTACTTGCCCGAGATTCGATCGTCGGTATCCAATACCTAGTTCAATCTCGTTACTGGCAAGTCTATTTACTCGTTACGTAATACATCATTCCGTAACTAAATCATTAGCTACATTGCTTGCAAGGCTTATAGTGATGTGCATTACCGAGAGGGCCCAGAGATACCTCTCCGACAATCGGAGTGACAAAACCTAATCTCGAAATACGCCAACTCAACATGTACCTTCGGAGACACCTATAGTACTACTTTATAATCACCCAGTTAAGTTGTGACGTTTGGTAGTACCCAAAGTGTTCCTCCGGTAAACGGGAGTTGCATAATTCTCATAGTTACAGGAACATGTATAAGTCATGAAGAAAGCAATAGCAGAATACTAAACGATCAAGTGCTAGGCTAACGGAATGGGTCATGTCAATCACATCATTCTTCTAATGATGTGATCCCACTAATCAAATGACAACACATGTCTATGGTTAGGAAACATAACCATCTTTGATTAATGAGCTAGTCAAGTAGAGGCATACTAGTGACTATAGTTTTCTCTATGTATTCACACATGTATCATGTTTCCGGTTAATACAATTCTAGCATGAATAATAAACATTTATCATGATATGAGGAAATAAATAATAACTTTATTATTGCCTCTAGGGCATATTTCCTTCACATAGACCATCAGGCGGAGAATTCTCAGAGAAATTGCCATTCGCAGTCCATACAAGAGAGCCTCCTACTCAGCTTCATTGTTGGAGGAGTTGAAAAGTGGATCTGAAGTACGTAGCTAAGTCGATCGCCTTTAGGAGACACCAACACCACTCCGGCCTCAGAGCCGTGGAGCATTTTGGAGCCATCGAAGAACATCGTCCAGTGTTCGGGAACACTAGGGACAGGCTACTCTTGCTCAATCCATTCAGCCAGGAAATCTACCAGGGCTTGCGACTTGATGGCCTTCTTGGCTTCAAACCTGATGTCCAGCGGGAAGAGCTCAATGGCCCACTTGGCCACTCAGCCAGTTTCATCTCTATTGTTATCTCAGATAAAGGAGCATCACTTATCACTATGACCCAGTGTTCTTGAAAATAATGCACCACCTTCTTTTGCAGTTAGATAGATTCCGTATACTAGCTTCTGATAATGCGGATACCTTTGCTTGGAAGGCGTAAGGACTTCAGAGATGTAGTAGACCGGTCGTTGGAGCTTGAAGGCTTTTCCTTATTCTTCCCGCCGATAGTGAGGACCGTGCTAACAACTTGGCTCGTGACCGCGATGTATAAGAGCAAGGGCTCCTTGCTGCTCGGAGCAGCTAGCATCGGCTGGGTGGAAAGCAAGCCTTTAAGTTCCTGGAACGCAGCCTGCGCTTCAGAAGTCCACTTGTACCTGTCAGACTTCTTCATCAATCTATAAAGCAGCAGAGCCTTTTCACCGAGTCGTGAGATGAACCTACTCAGGGCGGCTACACAGCCTGTGAGTCGCTATACATCGTGTAGATGTTTCGGTTGTTTCATTCGAACGATTGCTCCCATCTTGTTAGGATTGGCATCGATCCCTCGTTTGGAAATGAGGAAACCGAGTAACTTGCCCGCGGGTATGCCGAATGTACACTTGGTTGGGTTGAACTTGATGTCGAAAGCGTGTAAGTTCGCAAAAGTCTCAGCAAGGTCGATCAGCAGGTCGGAACCTTTCCTAGACTTAACCATGATGTCATCCATATAAGCTTCTACGTTCTGACTGATCTGCTTCCGTAAGCACTTCTGGATCATGCGCTGGAATGTGGCCCCAGCATTTTCCAACCCAAATGGCATCGTGATATAACAGAAGCACCCGAATAGGGTGATGAATGCTGTTTTTTATTTCCTCAGGGCCGTACAGTAGGATCTGGTGGTACCCAGAGTCTGCATCCAGAAACAACAACCGCTCACATCCGGCAGTAGAATCTTCTATCTGATTTATGCAAGGGAGGAAATGATCCTTCGGACAGGCCCGATTGATGTGCCTAAAATCCACACACATTCGAAGAGACTTGTCTTTCTTCGGCACCAGGACGACGTTGGTGGCATAAAAACCACTCGGAGTGGTACACATCCCGGATGAACTCGGCGGCTAAGATTCGCGCTATCTCCTCGCCAATCGCCTTGCGCTTTTCAGTGGAAGATCTCCGAAGATGCTCCTTGACAGGCTTCATCATCGAATCAACATGGAGCATGTGCTCGTCCAGTTCCATGGGAACACCCGGCATGTCAAAAGGCTTCCATGTGAAGATTTCCTAGTTCTCACAGAGGAACTGGACGAGCTCGGCTTCCTATTTGCTGTCGAGGGTGGTGGAGATGTTGGTCGGGGAAGCGCTCGGGTCTTCGGAATGGATGTGCACTGGCTTCATTTCCCCGGCCGACTGGAAAGCAGATTCCATAGTCGGCTTCTTAGACTTCAACAACTCGCTTGCGTCCACCGCCATCTTGTATTCGTCCAGCTCGGCCATTGCCATCTTCTCATTAGCAATCTAGGAGCCCTTCTGGAGGCACTCTTCGGCCAACTTCCGATTGCCTGTGATGGTGATCACGCCTTTCGGCCCTGGCATCTTAAGCTTAAGATACATGTAACATGGATGGGCCACAAAACGTGCGTAGGAAGGCCTACCCAGGATGGCGTGGTATGCACTTCAGAAGTCCACCACCTCGAAAGTCAGTTGTTCCTTTTGGAAGTTCTTCTCCTCACCGAATACGACATCTAGGACAATCTAGCCGAGTGATTTAGCCTTCTTCCCAGGGATTACTCCGTGGAACTACATGTTGCTCTTGTTGAGCCGGGTCATCGGGATACCCATCGCCTCTAATGTGTTGGCATAAATGATATTAACCCCGTTGCCGCCGTCCATTAGGACTTTGCGCAGTCAGACCCCTCCCACGACTGGATCTACCACCAAGGTCTGCCGCCTGGGGGTCGGTATGTGAGCCGGGTGATCTGACTGATCAAAGGTTACTGGCGTCTTGGCCCAGTCAAGAAATTCGGTGACAGTCGGAACTGCCATGTTGACTTCTCGGTTGATGACTTTGAGGTGACTCTTGCTTTCAACGTCGATGAAAATCATGAGGACGTTCTCTGTGTTTTGGTACCTGGAAATACTCTTGCCTTCGTCGTCGTCATCATCCTTGTCTCCAGAGGAATCTTGCTGCATCTCTTGCTTCAGGAGTCGACACTCCCAAGTGGTGTGTTTGGGAAAAATCAAATTTCCCTCTTCATCTTTCTTTGTGTGGATCTGACAAGGTTGCTCAAGGATGTCACTCTTCAAGGTGACTTGCTTCTTGCCCTTCCATTATTTTTCTGCTTTTGGGAGCTCTTTTTGCCTTGGCTAGCCAGAGCCGCAGCCCCAACATTCCCTCCAGCATTCGCTTTCCGCTTGTGCTTCTTGCCCTTGTTCTCCGACCGATGAGCGTCGCCTACTCGGCTCTTACCGCTCCTCGGTCGGTCTTCCTCTTCACCGTTGGCATACCGATTGGCTATCTCCATAGCCCGACTAGGAGTCGGGGTCTCAGTTTGGCCAAACTTCATGTTCAGCTCCCGATGCCTAACTCCGGCCTTGAAGGCACAGATTTCCTGGTGCTCAGTGAAGTTCTCCATTGTATTGTGTAGAGTGGTCCACCACTGGATATACTCTCGGAGAGTCTCATTCTGTCTCTGCACACAGTGTTGGAACTCGGTCAAACCTCCTGCTCTCGTGTATGTTCAGGTCTTAACGAACACCTTCGCTAGATCATCCCAGCAGAATACGCTGCCCGGCGGGAGCTGTGTTAGCCAAGCCCGAGTGGAGCCCTCTAGCATCAGCGAAAAATGCTTTGGCCACATTATCGTTGCCGCCGCCGATCTGGACTGCCACTCGGTAATCTTCTAGCCAAATTTTGGGCTTGGATTCGATGCTGAACTTGCTAATCCCCGTGGCCAACCTGAAGTTGTTGAGAATCTTAGCCGCTCGTATGTAACGGTTGAAGCACTAGACCTGATGGTACGAACCACTTGGCCTCTCTCAACCAGGTTCTGAGTGAGAACATATCTCGCGTTGAACAGCGGGTCTGGAGTGTCTCTCGACGGACGAGTAGGACTCGGCCTGCGGTCGCTGTCGTGCGTCCGTCTGTCGTCGTAGGGTTGGTGATCGTACGCGACATCCCGTGGTGGAGGCATCAGGGCACCATCGTAGGCGTTGTTACGCCAGGGCGACGTGAATCGACCGCGCCTCCGATCTTTGTGACGGTCACTAGAGGAAGAAGTGGCTCAGCGCCTGCCCGAGCCAAGTGGACTATGTGCTGACTGGACGGTCTCCGCACGCACAGATGCGCTATGGATCCGGTCCCTGGATTGGGATACCACCACATTCTACGACAATGTTGTCTTGAGGAGCGGCTTGATCTGACGAATCCCTTCTCCGGCCGAAAAGCTAAAGGGCTTAATGGAATCCGCAATCTGAGTAGCGGCTGCTAGATTTTGCAACGGAGTACTAAGAACTTGATACTTACGAGGTTGGTCACTCGAGAAGAGCTGGCGTTTGTGCCGACTGGAACTGGGTTGACGGTGCTCACATTCTTCCAACTCCCTCTGAAGCCGTTCGAGGCGATCGCGCTCAGCTAGAATGGCCAGGCGAGTCGACTCTATGGCTAGGAGTGTCCCGGTGATGGGAGTGTCCAGGAGCTAGCCGTTCCAGCGACGGAGCTTGTCCCGCTGCTCCCAAGTGAGAGCCTGAGGTACATATGGCTTGTGGCCCGGGAATCCACCATCGGTGTTGACATGAGACGTACCCGCATGGCCATCTTTGTGCTCTGTGTAACCCGGGGGTACGCGGTGCTCGGAGTTATTGATATGTCTCCAACGTATCTATAAATTTTGATTGTTCCATGCTATTATATTATATGTTTTGGATGTTTTATAGGCATTAATATGCTATTTTATATTATTTTTGGGACTAACCTATTAACCTAGAGCCGAGTGCTAGTTTCTGTTTTTTCCTTTCTTTGAGTTCTACAGAAAAGGAATACCAAACGAAGTCCAAACGGAATAAAACTTTCGCGATGATTTTTGTTGGACTAGAAGACACCTACGGGACTTGGAGATGAAGTCAGAAGACCCACGAGGCAACAACAAGCCGTAGGGGCACGCCCTAGGGGGGTGCCCCTGGCTTGTGGCCCCCTCGGAGGTCTCCTAACCCTAATCCTTGGCCTATATATTCCCAAATATTCCCAAACCATCAGAGGCATCCACGAAAATACTTTTCCACCATCGCAAGCCTCTGTTCCCGTGAGATCCTGATACATCTCCAACGTATCTATAATTTTTTATTGTTCCATGCTATTATATTACCCGTTTTGGATGTTTATGGTCTTTAATTTACAATTTTATATCATTTTTGGCACTAACCTACTAACCGGTGGCCCAGCCCGAATTGTTGTTTTTTTGCGTATTTCAGTGTTTCGAAGAAAAGGAATATCAAACGGAGTCCAAACGGAATGAAACCTTCGGGAGCGATCTTTTTGGAACAAACGTTATCCAGGGGACTTGGAGTGGACGTCAAGCAACACAGGAGGCGACCACGAGGGTGCTCGGCGCGCCCCCTACAGGTGGGCACGCCCCCCACACTCGTGGGCCCCTCGAGCGTCCACCGACCTACTTCTTCCTCCTATATATACCCACATACCCTAAAAACATTGAGGAGCACCACGAAAAACGAATTCCACCGCCGTAACCTTCTGTATCCGCGAGATCCCATCTTGGAGCCTTCGCCGGCGCTTCGCCAGAGGGGGAATCGACCACAGAGGGCCTGTACATCATCTCCAAGGCCCTTCCGATGAGTTGTGAGTAGTTTACCACAGACCTTCGGGTCCATAGTTATTAGCTAGATGGCTTCTTCTCTCTCTTTGAATCTCAATACAAAGTTCTCCTCGATCTTCTTGGAGATCTATTTGATGTAACTCTTTTTGCGGTGTGTTTGTCGAGATCCTATGAATTGTGGGGTTATGATCAAGTTTATCTATGAGAAATATTTGAATCTCCTCTGAATTCTTTTATGTGTGATTAAGTTATCTTTGCAAGTCTCTTCGAATTATTAGTTTGGTTTGGCCTACTAGATTGATCTTTCTTGCAATGGGAGAAGTGCTTAGCTTTGGGTTCAATCTTGCGGTGTCCTTTCCCAGTGACAGCAGGGGCAGCAAGGCACGTATTGTATTGTTGCCATCGAGGATAAAAAGATGGGGTTTATATCATATATATTGCATGAGTTTATCCCTCTACATCATGTCATCTTTCTTAATGTGTTACTCTGTTCTTTATGAACTTAATACTCTAGATGCATGCTGGATAGCGGTTGATGTGTGGAGTAATAGTAGTAGATGCAGGCAGGAGTCGGTCTACTTGTCACGGACGTGATGACTATATACATGATCATGCCTAGATAATCTCATAATTATTCGCTTTTGTATCAATTGCTCGACAGTAATTTGTTCACCCACCGTAATACTTATGCTATCTTGAGAGAAGCCACTAGTGAAACATATGGCCCCCGGGTCCATCTTTTATCATATAAGCTTTCAATCTGCTTTTATTTGCATCTTTACTTTTCTAATCTATATCATAAAAATACCAAAAATATTTATCTTATCATATTATCTCTACCAGATCTCACTTTCGCAAGTGGCCGTGAAGGGATTGACAACCCCTTTATTGTGTTGGTTGTTGGGTTCTTGTTTGTTTGTGTAGGTGCGTGGGACTTCTGAGGAGCCTCCTACTGCATTGATACCTTGGTTCTAAAAAACTGAGGGAAATACTTACGCTACTTTGCTGCATCACCCTTTCCTATTCAAGGAAAACCAACGCAAACTCAAGACGTAGTAGATCCCATCTTGTGGCCTTTTCCGGCGATCTGCCGGAAGGGGGATTCAATCATGGAGGGCATCTACATCAACCCTATTGCCCCTCTGATGATGCGTGAGTAGTTTACCATAGACCTACGGGTCCATAGCTAGTAGCTACATCGCTTCTTCTCTCTCTTTGATTCTCAATAACATGTTCTCCTCGATGTTCTTGGAGATCTATCCGATGTAATCTTCTTTTGTGGTGTGTTTGTCGAGATCCGATGAATTGTGGATTTATGATCAGCTTATATGTAAATATTGTTTGAATCTTCTCTGAATTCTTATATGCATGATTTGGTATCTTTGTAATTCTCTTCGAACTATCGGTTTAGTTTAACCAACTAGATTGGTTTTTCTTGCAATGGGAGAAGTGCTTAGCTTTGGGTTCAATCTTGCGGTGTCCTTTCCCAGTGATAGTAGGGCCAGCAAGGCACGTATTGTATTGTTGTCATCAAGGATAAAAAGATGGGGTTTACATCATATTGCTTGAGTTTATTCCTCTACATCATGTCATCTTACTTAAAGTGTTACTCTGTTCTTCATGAACTTAATACTCTAGATGCAGGCAGGAGTCGGTCGATGTGTGGACTAATAGTAGTAGATGCAGGGAGGAGTCGGTCTACTTGACACAGACGTGATGCTTATACTCATAATAATTGCCTTGGATATCGTCTTTTCTATCAATTGCTCGACAGTAATTTGTTCATGCATTGTATTATTTGCTTTCAAAAGAGAAGCCTCTAGTGAAATCTATGGGCCCTGGGTCTATTCCCATTATATATTTTCAGATATATAAACCAAAAAATCCCAAAATACCTTGATGCTATTTATTTGTTTTTATTTTGTTTTACGTTTTAGTAATTTTTTATATCTATCTCTATCAGATCTCACTATTGCAATTGACCATGAAGGGATTGACAACCCCTTTATCTCGTTCGGTGCAAGTGTTTGATTTTTTTTGCACGTGCATAGATTGGAGACTTGCTTGTACCTCTTACTGTATTGATACCTTGGTTCTCTAATTGACGAAAAAATTATCTCTACTTTGCTGCATCATCCTTTCCTCTTCAAGGGAAAAACCAATGCAAACTCAAGACGTAGCAGTTATCCGCCATGAGAATCTCGGTGGTTGACTCAACACTTTCGGACTCGGACTTCCCTGAGGAATCGCCCAGTGATCCGTTGGAGAGTCGAGGGCGGGCTCGTCGAACTCGATAGCCGCCACTTGTTCCGCCACTGCCTGGGTGGCAACAGCGTGCTTGATCTAGCACTGCAGCCGCGAATGCCCAGAGCACTTGCGACGGTGCACAACGGTGGGATGGACAACCACTCGGTACGGGGCCGAGGGCTGTCGGAGAAGGACCCCATAGGAGGAAGCACGAAAGTGCGTCGCTCCATGGACGGGCAATGCTTCTGCGTCCAGCGGGGCCTCACGTAGCCACGCAGAGCCGTCGGCGATGAAGGAGTGATGACCCACAAGTGTATGGTGTAAATTGCAGCTCTTTTCAATAAGTAAGAGTGTCGAACCCAACGAGGAGCAGAAGGAAATGACAAGTGATTTTCAGCAAGGTAATGTCTGCAAGTGCTAAATTTGTAAGTAACAGAGTAGTTTGGTAGCAAGATAATTTATAACGAGCAAGTAACAATAGTAGTAACAAAAGTGCAGCAAGGTAGCCCAATCCTTTTGAGAAAAAGGACAGGCCAAAACGGTTTCTTATAATAAGCAAAGTGTTCTTGAGGGTACACGGGAATTTCATCTAGTCACTTTCATCATGTTGGCTTAATTCGTGTTCGGTACTTTGATAATTTGATATGTGGGTGGACCGGTGCTTAGGTGCTGTTCTTACTTGAACAAACCTCCTACTTATGATTAACCCTCTCGCAAGCATCCGCAACTACGAGAAAAGTATTAATAATAAATTCTAACCATAGCATTAAACTTTTGGATCCAATCGGTCCCTTACGGAATAGCGCATAAACTGGGGTTTAAGCTTCTGTCACTCTCACAACCTACCATCTAATAACTACTACACAATGCATTCCGTTAGGCCCAAATATGGTGAAGTATCATGTAGTCGACGTTCATATGACACCACTAAGAGAATGGCAACATACATACCATCAAAATATCGAACACATATCAAGTTCACATGATTACTTGCAACATGATTTCTCCCGTTTCCTCAAGAACGAAAGTAACTACTCACAAATGATAAACATGCTCAAGATCAGAGGGGTATTAAATAGCATAATGGATCTGAACATATAATCTTCCACCAAATAAACCATATAGTAATCAACTACAAGATGTAATCAACACTACTAGTCACCCACGGGCACCAATCTATAGTTTTGATACAAAGATTGAACGCAAGAGATGAACTAGGGTTTGAGAGGAGTTGGTGATGTGAAGATGTTATTGAAGATAACCCTCCCCAAGATGGGAGAGTTGTTGGTGATGATGATGACGATGATTTCCCCCTCCGGGAGGGAAGTTCCCCCGGCAGAATCGCTCCATCGGAGAGTAAAAGTGCTTCTGCCCAAGTTTCGCCTCGAGACGGCGGTGCTCCATCCCGAAAGTCTCCTCTATTTTTCTAGGTCAAAATGACTTATATACCAGAAGATGGGCATCGAAGGTGGGCCGAGGAGGGCAGAACCCACCAGGGCGCGCCTGGGCTCCCTGGCGAGCCCAGGTGGGTTGTGCCCACCTGGTGGGCCCCCTGCGGTAGTTCTTTGGTCCAATATTTCTTAAATATTCCATAAAAATTCTCCGTGAATGTTCAGCTTGTTTGGAGTTGTGCATAATAGGTAGCCTGACATAGCTTTTTCAGGTCCAGATGTCCAGCTGCCAGAATTCTCCCTCTTGGTGTGTACCTTGCAAATTATGAGAGAAAAGGCATTAGAATTACTCAAAAAAGCATTATTATGGATAAAAACATTATAAATAACAGTAAGAAAACATGATGCAAAATTGACGTGTCAAGGAGATCGCCCCAAAGCAAATTTCGCCGTCGATTGACATGATGATGATGAAGAAATCCACCTACACCGTGAAATTTTACTATAGCCTCGGGGTGGGCGCCAACTGTCGGGGTTATGATCATGACAATTAGTACTATGGGTACGAATAAGGGGCAAATATTAGGTACAGCGCAGGTGTAATACTCGGTGTTTAACGAGTTCAGGCCCCTCACTAAGTGGAGGTAAAAGCACTATATCTCGTGCCCTGAGGCTTGCTTTGATTTGAGGGGTATAGTTATAGAGGTTCAACATCCCCGGCTATGGAGAGGGGTGCTGCTTATATAAAGTGCGTTGCAGCCCCATGTCTCCCACGCCGCCGAGGCAATTAATGTCATTGAATGAGACATTTACTAGTGTAATGAGCCTCTAGTACAACAGTTACAGGTATGGTAGCCATAACTCTATTTAGTGGATGACTTAAGATTCCTCGACCGTTGCAGCTCCTACGACGCCCTCCTGTCCTCTACGTCCGAGTGGTGGTCCATCAGCCGAGTGACATGTGATCGTCCGAGTGCAGTAGATCCGTTAGAGTGAACCTCCTATTGTATGCATCTGAATGCTGGCATGGTCCAGGGACCTACCTATGATGGTGATGGGCCCTATGTGGGTCCAAATGATGGGTCCTTGACCCTACCTGTAATAGGTGACCACATCAGTATTACCGCTTGGCACTACCGCGTGTGTACCGCTTAGGGGGTTCCTGTGCGTGCAACTCTCTGTTGCCAGCTTCTAATTCACGGTAGTAGCACGGTAGTACCGCTTAAGCGGTACTTCTGCTCCTACTACCATTGCTAGTACCTCTTGCGGTTTCTCCCCTGTGCAACTCTCTGTTTCCATTTCCCCTTTTAGCGGTAGTAGAGAGGGACTAGCACGGTTGCACCGCTTGGCGCGGTACTGCCGCCCTAGTTTCCTCTACTACTAGTGGTTCACTGAGTCCAGGACTCCTACGCGGTAGTACCGCTTCAGCGGCACGGTGCACTGTTTTACTCCTGGCTTGTGTGTAGTAGTACAGCCTAAGCGGTAGTATCGCCCCTAGGACCGGTAGTACCACTTAGCTATAGGCAGAGGGCACAAGACGATTGGATTTTCCCCGAGACGATTTACCTCTTATCCCCCCAAGCTTCATTGTTGCCCGAAATCTCATTTTCGCCCGATCTCTCTCCCTAGCCATCAAAACCTATTGATTCTCTAGGGTTTGCTTGAGAGGACCCCGATCTACACTTCCATAAAGAGATATTTGATTTCCCCCACTAATCCATTGCTGGTCTTGTTACTCTTGAGTGTTTGGGCACCCTAGACGGAAGATGTCACCTCGGCCATAATCCATTCTGGTGAAGCTTCGTGGTGGTGTTGGGAGCCTCCAATTAAGTTGTGGAGATTGCCCCAACCATGTTTGTAAAGGTTCGGTCGCCATCTTCAAGGGCACCACTAGTGGAATCAGGACTCTCGCATTGTGTGAGGACGTGAGTAGAATACGGTGGCCCTACTGGCTTCTTGGGGAGCATTGTGCCTCCACACCGCTCCAATGGAGACGTACTTACCCTTCTAGGGAAGGAACTTCGGTAACACTTTCTCGTCTTCACCAGCTCCACTTGTGGTTATCTCTTAACCTTACTTTGTGCAAACTTGTATTGTTTTGTATCCTTTGCTTGCTTGTGTGGTTATTGTTGTTAGCATCATATATGTTGTTCACCTAGTTGCATATCTAGACAGCCTATTTGTTGCTAAACCTAATTTATTAAGAAAGGCTAAAAATTGATAGTTGTCTATTCACCCCCACCCTCTAGTCAACCATATCGATCCTTTTAGTTTTCTTTGTCTGACCATTTTTCTTGTCTTGGGATGCCGGGTCTCCCGCTCTGGCGTGTGCGGTCGTAGACCCAACATGTGATGCCTTGCTCTCTAGTCCCAGCCGCGCCGCTGCATATCGTCGCCTCCCAAGCTCCGACAACCATCATGATCTCTCGCCGCCGACGCATGCGAGGTGTTCGAAGGAAGGACAATTTTTCTTTCATTAGGCGTTTCTATAATATAATGTAGAAATATATTTGAATGTACTTCTTGTGCAAAAGAATGCACAATTGGCGAAAAAAAGAATTTAGGGAGTTAAATTTAAGAGAATGTCGTGCATTTTTCACTCCTCAAGTTGGTTTCTAATAGATTTGAAATAATGTTTGTTTGAGGAGTTGAATTTAAGAGCTAGAAAAGCTCTTTTTTAGTTAGAGTTAGAAAAGCTCTTCTTAGTTAGTGGAAGTAGCGATTTGGCTCCCCGGCTTAGATGAGCCCAGTCATGAACAGTAAAATCATTTAAAATAAAAAATAAAAAAATCTGAACTTTTTTTCGGTGAAAGATGATTGAATGTGTGTGAGTTTGTGCCAAATATGAGAATATTTGGACATCTGAGAAGCTCTCAGCAAAAATGACAAAATTGGGAGGCCTGATTTTGTCTTTTTCGTTGAGAGCTGCTCAAATGCCTAAATACTCTGAAATTTGGCACGAACATCACGCACCCATGCATCTTTCATCACAAAAAACTCGCAATTTTTTGAAATTGTTTTTTCTTTTTCTTTATCATTTTACTGTTCACTGGATGCATCTGAGCTCGGGTTCCGGATTGAATTATCGTTATGAAGAAACACAAGAGAAATCCCTAGGGTCTGGCCGTTCGCTCTAACCTAGAGCCGTGCATCTCGTTGCTTGGTGGGAGGAATTTGTTGCTTCCGTCGAGGACAACCACACGGACAGTACAGTGCAGTGCAGGAGTAGTGGCTACGGCTGTGGCTAAACCTAGCCAGCTAGCTAGGGCACTTCCTAGCTGCTGAACTCTAGCTCCAACGAATTGACATGCATGAAGTAGCCAACTCGAAGCCTATCACAGGGCCATCAGGCTTTCTCTTCCAAAAGGCTGTCACGGTGAGATGCAGAGAGAGTGAGACCTGCATGCATGCCCCATGCCCATACACCGTCACCCCCACCGCCGAGCACCATCCGGTTTGCCTGTTACCATTTGCACTCTCGTGTCGCTGTCCCTCCGGTCTTCTCCCGGCATTTTCGTGTTACTCCATTTCCATTTTTGCACAGTGATTCTCCCTTTCTAAAATACTCCCAAGTCCTAACAGCACACGTCTCTGTCTGGCCACGGTTCAATCTGCTTGCAAGGCTGACACGATAGCAAGCTAATCGATGGGTACTTGTCAAGCTGTCGTGTAAGAGTAAAAGATGAGTAACAAGGACGCAATGCTCAAGCTAATGCCAGTAACCAACCTGCAGCACCATCCATGCATGTATAGTTGATTTTCTCCTACACCTCACATTCAAAGTATGTTTGATTTGTGATTGCCTTGGACTGCCACATCAAATCTTAGACAAATTTGACCACCTTAAGAGAATATTTGGTTTAAGCCTTATCTTAGGCGAGATTATTTTTTTCGCACTAGAGCCTCACATCGTCGCATACGCTTAAAAAGTGTGCCAAAATTCACTTAGGCCTGTCAAGTTGTGTCTTCCATTTTGTTGAACTAACCTTACACAAATTTGACCAAAAAATGTGATAAGATATGACATAGCAAGGCTTAGAACCAAACGGCTTTGCAGGTATTTTTAGAAACACCTAACATTACCGTTTACAAACTAAAAAAATTGTTGAGTTCAACATTTTAGTCGTGTGAGAGGAAGGCCAAACAAGAACTAATTAGCCCGCTCGCCCTCTCAATAATAACAATAACTTGAGTTGATTAGTCAATTAAAACATAATTTAACAGAGGGGGCTCACATTTCACGGAGGCTGCTCATGGAGTCCTAGTACAGTAGCATCACGTATAGAATACTATGTTATCTTAATAGTGCATCGTATCATAGGTTCGTATTTTAGATTGACCTCATTTATTGTTATACAAGACACGTACTAATACAACATTTATTATGCTGCGGTATCATGATATGGTACTAACATATTATTTTTTTCTTAATTAATATTATGCCACATCATTAACATGCTTAGTTGGTATTGCATATAAGACCATATGATACTACCTATGATACCTCCACTATGAGGTCTGACTACAACAGCGACTTGCTCGTAGTAACAAAATCACATGACCGAGTCGATTAATTAATCAACTAAAGCAAAATATGACAATAGGGCCCACATGTCGTTGACTAAATTTCTAAATCACTGCGTGGCTCATTTTCAGCTCGAACTGATAGGTGAGCTCGAGCAGAGCCAGGTTACAAAGTTCTGAAAAAAATGATTGTTATCTTAATTGTTTTGCCAAATTTGAACAAAGTTTCAAGATAAATGGGCAAAAAATCTACCGGTACAATCTATATTCCATAAGTTCTGAAAAATTCGAGCACGACTTTTCCTGTCAGTTTCGTGCAAATAAAAACTTTTCCAGTCATTTGAAAGTCTGGAGCTTTTATGTACTTTTCGATCAACTTTGAAGTCAAAGTCCATTTTTTAAAAATTTGAACGGTTCGGGTTATTCAATATACCTACGTTGAATATTTTGGGTAAGTTTGTGCACATTGTTGCCTAGCAAATTGAAGTTTAAACTTCAAATTTGGCCAAAAAGTAGAAAAAAAATCCCCCCCCCCCCAAAAAAAAATCAAATTGTACATCAAAATATGCCCATACTTTTTGAGAGTACTCGGGAGGGTATATTACGTTACTAAAAAAATCTGATTTTTTTACAGGTAAGTAATATATTTTCGGAAGTTTGCATTTTGATTTATTAAATTTAAAATAGTAGAGGAAAACATCAAGAACTTACTGTGTCGAGCTCTGCTACCGGTTGAAGCCAAAAAATGAGCTGACCAGTGTTGTAGCCAATGACATGTGTGATCGGTCTTTGTGATTTTGTATTACTCCTTCCATTTCTAAATATAAGCCTTTTTTAGAGATTTCAATACAAACTACATATGGATGTATATAGGCATATTTTAGAGTGTAAATTCACTCATTTTGCTTTGTATGTAGTCCTTGTTGAAATCTCTAAAAAGGCTTATATTTAGATACGAAGGGAGTAGTTGACTAATGGACTCAAATATGAGTTCTCTCAGAAATAAAAGACTCGACTAAGAGCATCTCTGGTAAATTCCCTATACTATGTTGCCCAAACCTATCCCTTATACCAAGACAATTTTCTAGAGAATTTTTTTCTTCATCTACCAGATGTCCTAAATATAATGGTTTGACCCCCACATCAAAGGCTCTCTTCATCTTCTTTCTTCTTCATCTTTTCACGCAGTCAATGATGACTTCACGCCACTAGATGATGTCTATGAGCTAGCTAGAGCCTAGGATAGATGATTTGTAGAAGTAAAATTTTGAAGGCTTACCGAGCGCATGCGAAGAATAAGTCGAGAAAGTAGGCAAAATTCGTCCTCCATGAGCCACGGGTTGGACTCTTCTTCCGAATGGCTCGTCTTCCTTCTCCCGGTGGCATGATGGTGTTGCATGAAACACAACGAATCATTGAAATTGGAGCCGGCAGCCGACTGTCATGTTTCTATGTAAATAAAAAAAATTACATGATGTTTCTCCTCAGTAGGAGTTTGTCTGCTCATGCTACTGTTCTCCTTGTGGCCGGTGGTGACAGGGAGGAGCACCGTTGGGCCAGGGACGCCGGGGAGAAGCGCCGCCATGGACGAAGACGGTGGGGAAGACAAAAATTGAAGAAAAAAAATTGTCAGCATCTTTATGGAATCCCACCAGAGATAGTGGGGGAAGGAGGCAGGGCTGAGGGGGGGGGGTGCCATGGTTTGCGGGGTAGGCCGGAGGCGAGGTGAGCGGGGACGGCACCGCCATCTCCCTACATTTCCTTGAGAGTTGACCTCTTTGAAGTAAATATAGGCTAGGGTGGTATTTTAAGGGATGCAAAGTTATAATTGTAAAGAGTTACTCCCTCCATCCCAAAATGCAAGGCCATTTTTTACACTATCAATAAATGTTTAGGGTTTATGCTAACTAGAGGTTAGTTTTCTATGTGGGGAAATTTGCTCTCAAATACAGCTTTGGGGAATCTGCTAAATAGGTTCTCCAAGAGTTTTCTTTATTACTACTTAACCTTAGAATATATGAAAACTGCTATTAGGGCATCTCTAATGTCGTCCCCTAAAATGAACATTGTATTGGTCTGCGGGTTGATTCGGACCAGCCCATGAACACGGGTGCAAAAGCTGGTCATCCAACCGCATTTCCTAAACCTTCGTTCAGGTCCAGCCATTTTCATTTCAAATGTGTAGCAATATTAGAGCAAGTTAAAGTGTGGCTTTCATAGCGTCCATCACAGTCAAAAAGAGGCAGATGCCATAGTTTATACATGCGCCTGGTCATAGAAGTATCAGTCCAACAGTCCATGATGAAAAATGGATTTTTTTGCCCTGCCGGATTGGCTACCTGAGCCTCCGCGCTCACTATGCTGCCGCCCCTTCATCACCATCTGGCTCCTTCTCAGCCGCCTCTAACTCGACCGACAAGCGCTTCAACATCTTTTCAGGGACGTCGCACACGTTCATCGCCGCATCCTCATCGCGCATGCATCTTCATGGTCAATATCGCGGTGAGCTCAAAATTCTTGTGCTCGTGGAACCAACAACCAAGGTGCAGACCGGGATTCAAATGTGCGGGATCCGCCTTGGCTTTGGGAGGGCCGGGGGTGTCGGAGTGCTTCATGACGGGTGCCCGGACTCTCGCATATCCACCCTTGCTTTGCTTTGGATTTACGGGGAAATGAACTCCCAAACTGGTCCGCAAACAAATGCAGTACAGAGTTGGATGGCTTGCGGCGTTTGGACAGCTCAGCCGAATACCGGCGGTTTGTTGGTTGGCCTTGGAAATGCATGCCCTCATAGTTTTGCACTAAAACAGACCCAAAAACATATGATGTCACAGGGAAAACTACACATGTTCGATGTCACCACCAGCAGTTCTCCGTCAGGCTATATTATAGGAGCAGTAGCTTTTACGACGACGCAATGGCATTGGTTTAGCACCAGAGCTCACGTATTGCCTACCGGCTCTCTACGGAGCACATAGGGGTATCGTGCGTGGCTTCAGCGGAGGTAGGGGAGAAGGATGCTTGCACGTACTTCCCTCCCAGGTGGATCATGATATCTTTTGCTTTGTTCCCTTGCGCCCTAGCAGACGTTTTAATACTACCCCGTTGCTGCAAGCCAGCAACTTGCATGCATGCATGCAGGGAGGCAGGAAGGAGCGAACCTTTCCTTTGGTTTACATGCAAAAGAGGGAGAATCCTGGCACTTGTTTTTGGTCACACATCCCTATGATTCGGGCCTGTGCGTGAAAGGCTACCCTGCCTGCGCGTGCCATCCTTGCGTCTCTTGACCATGCCGCCCCTGCAGGCTACAGCAGTACAGCTCACCATGTACTTCACTGCCTTCGTAGCTGTGGGACGTAGCCGTGGGATCGGACGGGGCTTCGCCGTGGGGGCTGGGGGCACGCATGATCGATGCATGCGCAACGGCAGAACCTTCCGCGTGCCTCGCTACGGGAGAGCTACTCGCCAACGCACCGTCCATGGCAAGCTGAGCCCAATTTCAACGCACGACCTCAAATCATCCGGGGACATCTTTTTGGGCTCAAACGGATATACGAGATGGCCCAACGCTTGACCTCACTCGCATAATCGGTCCGTTTGGATCCGAATTGAACGCAAATTTGATGCATGTCGAACCTTCCGCGTGCCCTTGCTGCGGGAGAGCTCTCCGTTTTTATTTATTTTGCATATTAACTTTGCCACGAATCAAAGAATTAAAACTTTGGCTATTATACAAAAAATATTAACATCCACAATACTAAATTAATACCAGCAGAATTATCATTCAATATATTTTCATACTATATATATTTGTTATCGTGAAAGTTTATATTGTTTTTCACAAACCGTGTCAACTTTACAAAGTTTGACTTAGGTTGAAGCTAATACGCGCATTAATAAAAAAAATTGGGGGGGGGGGGGGGGGTGGTACTCGCCAATGCACAGGAAGATGAAAATGGGGAACCATCAAAGTCCGTTGATGTTACCGCTGTGGCGCTTGAGCTTGAAGCGCACTCCATGGCAAAGCCACAGCCTGCGAGTGGTGTCACGAGAGAGTGGCATTGGTTAGGGTCATGAAATCGGTTAGAGGATTTAGTCTAGGTCGATGCTTAGGCGTCACATGAACAAGAAGGTAGCTCCCGATCGGCCGTCACCCCCATCCAATCTCACTTGATGAAATACCCATTTATTATGTTTTATTCGATGTTTATTAAGTTACATCGTCTTTCACATAGCATGTTGAAGAAAAATGTAAATACTAAAATACATGCTATAACATTTCAGATAATTGATGCAACAGTTTTTTACATCTGCATAGAATGAATATCCAATGGTCACAACAAATTACCAAGAAAAAACATTGCAAATGCCACATAGAAGCCAACACATGCAACGACTTAAACATACACCCACGATAAAAAAAGAAGAAGCAACGCTTACAATAGACAACAAGAATCATCACAACAAGTCGTATGTGTGATTGCAGCAAATTAAAAACAAGATTGTAATATGTCCAACGAACATATGTAACATAGAAAGAAATCCCTAAATCAATAACCTTCATTTTGAGCACCCACTTTGCAGTCTCGGGCTCATCAGGGACGTATGCACGCCGGATCATCGCCGTCATTCCTGCACCCATCCGCTCCCGGCCTTTGTCTTCTTCGAGTCGGCAACTCTGGCAGCTCTATTTTTTTGGCTCGTACTCGCGCCCCACCATGCCAGCTAGGTGTCCGTCAACCAACACGGGTGGGGAAAAGTAATAGTGGTAGAGGAGTGGGAGGTGCGGGCAAAGGAAGGCGGCAACGGCAATAGAGCGGAGCATGGTGGGAGTGGGGCGCTATGACGACTAGGGTGACACACTATCGGAAGCTTCGTTGCACGGAGCGACACGCTGCATGAGTGACCGATCGAACCGTCCAATCGTCGGGTGAACAACATTTTTCTTCTATATTTTCGTCATTTACGGTGAATAAATTTAGCTGAAGGGAGTTTGTTTTTAAGACCACACATGTCATTTCACAATTCACATTAAAGCATCTCCTCCCGACGGCGAAGCCGCGACATCCCCATCTCGGGCCAGGTCCTAGCGAGGCCTCGTCGGGATGACACATTGCCCCCGTCTCGGACTGGGAGTTCCACACCACGCTGCCTTCTCTGGTAGGAAAAATACATTTTCATTTACCTGATGTTTTTAGCAAGCACGCATGCATAGATGAATAATCCTGGCTTTATCCGTGTGATCTCTACTCTCATCTAGGTCCGGCTAGATTGTGTGTTCGTTGGGATGTGCTGCGCCATCGGAAGGGCGTGCGCGAGCCGTAGCTTGAGAAGATAAAAACGAGGGAGGAAGATATATAATTGGTACGGAGGTAGGTAGGCATGTCAGTTGTGATGATAGATAGAGAGAGATGCAACAACGTCCCTCAATCAGCCGGGCGACCGACGACAGAGCAGACGAGTTTGGCTTCCGACCCGGTCACCCCTGACCGCACGCCAACCTCTCCGTATCTCCGCGCGGCAGCCCGGCGGCCAGGCGGCACGGCAGAGCATCCATCCACCCATCCTGCTCCGCGTTGCCCGCTGTACAACCACGCGCAGCGTGCGTCCGTGTGCCTCTGGAGGTCTGTCTCTCCCTCTCCCTCTCCCTCCGATCAACCCGAGTCGCCCGGACTAAAATGCACCTGCTGGTAAACTCCAAAACGATCCCCAAATTCAAACACTGTGTCACTATGGTCCTGAAACTTAAGCATGCCGGGTCGAGGCTGAATCGGACTCACAGGAGTTTATCAATTTTTGTACGGGACAGAATACATGGTGGGATCCTACGGCTGCAACTTTTGTGGAATGTGATTTTTTTAACACAGTATAGACACAAGCGCTCATATACACGCGTATACACTTACCATTATGAACGCACACACGCACATCCTATCTCTATGAGCACATCCGAAAGAATAAATGCGAGCACCAGGACTTGAACCCTGGTGGGCTGGAGACACCACAGTCGCTCTAACCATCCAACTACAGATTAGTTCGCCTTTTGTGGATTGTGTTGACATTGGAGTATCGACTGGAAAGATCATGTATCCATTGTTTTCGATCGGGTAATCAAGCAGCGCATTTGCTAGCTAATTTCAGTTTTTGTGATGAGACTTCTAGAAGTTGGCTTGACGAACCACCAGACAATCTGGTGGATTCGCTTGTAGACAATGTATTCATCTTTTTCCATCTTAACAAAGCTAGGCCATGATGAGTTTTTTTAAAAAAAATATGTTTCGTGTACCCCGCGCCCACCCCATCAGCAGAGGGCCTATTCGAGAGAAAGGCTCGCGCGAATGTGTTGGTCACATGGCATCAGCCCATCGGTCAGTGTGTGGGAGGAGGGAGGTGCTGGGTGGTTTGCTGTAAGTTTTTCTTACAAAATACTCCCCCTCATATCTCATTTAACCGTTGGATCCACCTGCCAGTATACTAAAAAGAAATAGAACATGGAAAACAGATTCCATGTATCATAAAATCCTACCTATTTTCTTTCTTATTTTCTCCCAAGTCCATGATATGTAAATTCTCCCATATAAAAATATAAATGTATTAATATTTCTATAATACAGTTCAACGTGTAAAATTATTGTGTAAATTTATGTATCTCCATTCAAAACCACAATCACACACAATTATTGGTGAATCAACCTGTGGTTGGATACTTAGGTGGAAAGTGGTATTTTGATCCCAGACCTGACATTGGCGCTTGCATTTTTCTTAATTTATTTCAGGCATTTTGTCGATGTGCATTGTGTGAAAAATAATAATGTACAAATATACCTGAACTTGAAAATAAATTAAAAAAACATGTGCCGGCCTATAGCAGCTCCATACATAAAAATAAAAAAGAGGTCGAAGAGGTACCTTTCCAGCTCATGAATCTTTCCTAAGCAGTCTTTGCCGTGGTGGATTGCTTGTGTGGCTATAGAACCCGCAACCGGAAGGTTCCAAGATCGATACCCCAAGGCTATATGCCGCCCGTACAGGTTCCTAATAAGATTTGCCTAGGCCGAAGTCTAGCGGGCTGGCCTTGTAGCACGGTTTTTTCGCTCGCGTGTTGTACGTCCGTTCAGCTCTGGTTTGTATATTTTTAATCTTTTCCTTTGGTTTTATAAGTTTTTTCACAGTTTCTTTTTCATTTTTCTTTGATTTTTTTTTGTTTTCTCATTCTTTTCTTTTGTTTTCTTTCTTTGTTATACTTTGATTTTCTTTCTTGGTTTTCTTCGGATCTCATTGTTTTTATTATTTTATTTTTATCAGGGATTATTTTTAATACATTGGCTACGTTTTGTGTGTACATTTTTAGAACAGCGTTTTGTGTTTACATTTTTTGAAACATGGGAACTTCTTTTATTGCAATGAACTTTTTTTTTGAAAGTTAGCAGAACATTATTAAAACAGAATTAAGTATTTTGTGCTAGTTATCATTTTTTTCAAAATCCTGGTTTGAAATTTTTGTTCGTGTTTGAAATATATGCACTAAAATTATAATTAATAGACGTTAAAAATAAATTAACTGACATCAGTGTGACGAGCCTCTTCCTACCGCGCCCTATAGGTGAGGCGATGGCGGGCCTAGCACTTGGGGGCACATAGCCGCGCCCGATCAGTCCTCCATATCAGAGTATGTTTCTCTTGGACGTACGACCAATATGTTCTAATTTTAGGGACTTTTTTGCGGGTTCCATGTAATTAAATCAACTCTGAGGTGGTTTTCTGCAAGAAGAAACTCAAGCACGGCACGTAGGAATCATACGTAAGACATATTGCAGGACCGGTTCTCCATGCTTGAGGACTGTGTTGAGATGATATTCTCAAGTTCTGAGACTATATATATTGAAGCCGTTTCTACGTTTGGGAGCTCAGAAAGTGCTTCGATGCAGTCGACAAAGGACCGTGCGCTCTCCATCCAAACCGACGACCGGTCACACCGTTTCGTGAATAAAGAGTCCCAGCGAAGAGACCCGTTTATTTCTGGCTGGCCCAATGGGACGGCAGCCCGGCCCAGTCCAATCCATATGTACACACATCCGGAGGCACGAACCGACCGACCAATCACATTCTCATATTTCACAGCTCGGCGACGGCGTGCTGGTCGACGAAGCGGAGCAGCGCGAGCCCGGCGGCCCACACGTCGTCCTCCGCCACGTGCTCCTCCGGCGAGTGGCTCACCCCACCGCGGCACCGCACGAACAGCATCCCCACCCGCGTCAGCCGCGCCATCGCCATCGCGTCGTGCCCCGCGCCGCTCATCAGCACCGGCGTCGACTCCCCGGCTCCCGCGTGGTCGTGCCCGTGGCCGCCGGGCGCCGCCATCGCCGACACTGCCGACCGCGTCGCGTGCTTCAGCTCGGCCGTCAGCTCCGGGTCGCACGGCGTGGCCGCCGCCGAGTGCTGCAAGGGCATAAACACATCCCACCGTTAGATGATTCAGTCCACGCACCGCCGTCAAAATGCCTCAGCGGCAGTTCACGCTACCTTGTGCTCGACGGCGCAGTCGACCAGCCGGTGGTCGCACCGCTGCATGACGATCCGCGAGAAGCTGGCCACGATCGTCTCCCGCACCTGGTCGTCCATGGCGCGTATGTCCACCGTGAAGTTCACCTGGCGATAGGCATCCACAGGTGAGCCGACTCGATCGACGCTGGACAATGACAATGACAAGCACCTGGTGATGAGCTTACCTGGCCTGGGATGACGTTGCTGGCGCTGGGCCACGTGAGCAGCTCGCCGACGGTGCAGACGAGGCCGGCGAGGGACTCCTCGGTGAAGCAGCCGCACTCCTCGTCGTAGGTCAGGAACCTGCTCGGGTCTTTGCACAGGCCCTCCAGTGTCACCACCAGCTCTGCAGCTGCAACCATCGGATCACGGCGCAATTTCATTGGAACCGTCCCAGCATGCCCTTGGGAACCGTCTACTATTACCTAATCAAGCAGCCAAAAAATTCTAAGCATTTCGAACTCAGGAAGCAAAAGCCACAGGGCTAGGGGTCGATTTGGGCCACTGGTTGCTGTAGGGACTGAGACTGGGATTCCTATAAGCTCTCAGTTCAGAGCACCGGCCACACAAAAATCAAGCAGAGAGCAGAATGCCTGAACAATTCATATCAATGTTAAGCAGAGCAGCTTTGGTGATGGCGAAACCCGTGCCTCCAGTACCGTTCACTAGGAGTGATTCTTAATCTGATAAATATAGCACGCATCGTACCATCGTAGCTAGCTAGCAAGGGCTATGTCAGTTAAATGCTTCATGTTGACTGCCTACATTCTTTGCTGAAACATAAAAGAATGACAGCTGACCCGGTAGCTTAGTTGATTATTTTGAAAAAGCTGGTCTTTAGATAGTGACATAGTGTGCAATACTACTTCGTCATATTTTAGTTTAGTTTGATTTGATTATGTTTTGGTCTTAAGATAGTGTTGGTGTTTACTTTCCAGCGAAACAAAAATAGCAGAGAACTCGAATGCACCTTCAATCGCGTCTGCCCCGCGATCCCTTTTACGACGCCAAGGGGATATCGGAGGGCTTCCAGGACAGGCCCTTGTTCCAAGTGAACCTGCCATACATAAACATATAAACAGAGACTCTAAGTACTGTGCAACTACATGAAAGCAATATGCAAATCCTTTATACCTCAACATAGCTGCCGACAGACTCCGGGATGTACTTGACTTGACCAAGAGCAGCAGCACTAGCCTCGAAGGAGTTCAACCGAAGAGCCTCTTGAACGGTAGTGCCACTGAAGAAGTTGAATGCAACATATAGACCGCATCAGCAAACCGTTTTCAAAAAGTAGTCCGGTTGGTTTATGCAGAAAGGGCAACCTCTTGTCAGATACTTGCAAAATTGATTCAGGTAGAATACCAGCTACAGCGGCGCTTCCCAGAAATGTTGTCTGAAATCTAACGCCCTCCTCGTCGCTGAATGCAATCACCTGAGGTAAAACCAGCCAGAAAATGAGCACCATGCTCTGTCATGGGGACATATTCAGACATTCATAATGCACATCTGTGATTTAAAGACAATGCAATAGCATATGTCATGATATGTCAAAACACATGACATCTAATAGGATATGAATCTGAATTCGTAGACAGTGAGAATAACGAAAGCCAGGCGATTAGCTATGTACACGTACACCGGTACACGTCCTCGACATGATTAGCATGGAAAGGGACAAACGTTTAGAGAAACACTATAAAACTAGATTCCCAAATATGAAAACACGTACACCGGTACATCTGTCATATGAAGACAATGTAATAGCATATGCCATGATAAGTCAAAACACATGAAATCTACTCCCTCCGTTCCTAAATATTTGTCTTTCTAGAGATCTCAACAAGTGACTACATGCAGAGCAAAATGAGTGAATCTACACTCTAAAATATGTCTATATACATCCGTATGTGATAATCCATTTGATATCTCTAAAAAGACAACTTTTAGGAACGGAGGGAGTAATAGGATATGAGTCCTGAATATGAAAGACAGCTAGAATAGCGGAAGCCAAGCGATTAGCCATGTACACGTCTTCGTCAAGATTAGCATGGAAAGGGACAAACATTTAGAGAAACTATTAAAACTAGATTCCTTCTGGCCTACATCTATCTTTGTAGCTTCTCTGGTTATCTTATTACAATGGCAGCAGACCTCACACCTGCTTATCTAATCAGCACCACAAAGTTAGATCTGAAACAATTAGGTAATAGCTAGTGCTAAAAGTTAGAACTTTGCTACGTCATTTAGTAATAAAATAATGAAAAAACATCTTGATGGATTATGCTGACTGGAAGCAACTAGTGAACAGTAAATATTAAAGCACTCTGAAGTAGTGAGATTAAATACACAAGACAAGGACAAGTTCAGTGCAGATTGGTGTCGTATTTGTGAGACGCATGTGAGTCATCGTGCACCTGTGAGCAATAGGATAATGGCCGCGTAACCAGCTCACTGATTGCAGTGAGACAAGCACACTATGCTGATAACATAGTAACCACACTATTAAACTGGAAACACTAGAAAATTCTCTAACCTCTACTGGTCTAGTGAGCCTCTGAAGTTTTCCAGTGACTCTCAAGACCTTCAGAGCAGAGATTGCGCATATAATACCCAAAGCTCCGTCGTACATGCCAGCATCAATGACAGTATCCTGTTTTTAATTTCAAATATAGGACATCTTTAGTCAGTGCTAGCTCTTTGATCACTAAAAGAATATCACAGCATGAAACAAGAAATTTGACAGTTCTCACCATATGGGATCCAATCAATAGAGCCTTATCCGTCGAGTTGGAGGGCTCAAATCGACCATGAATGTTACCCATTTGATCAACCCACCTTTAAAAAGTAGCATAAATAAGTCAGGCAAGCCGAAAGCGTGAGAAAATGACTGTAAGTGCAAACAGACGTACGTCGTAAGTCCGGCATCTTTCATCCAGCTGATAATGACATCAGTGGCTCTGAAGGAAGCGGGACTCAGGAATGTCCTTTCGAGGAAGCCTTCGCCATCAGATATCTGAATCATGCAATCAACGCCGTGTTAGAGTTACGCGCCTCCTGCTTTGCTGAACTGCTATGGTGCCAAACAGCAAGACAAATGGTACAGCACACATCTTGGAAACCGGAAATTGCTCATGCTGGGTATTATAATCCGGCTATAAAAGGTGAAATTTGAGCAACCTTGATTGCTTCAGGTTATCTCCCCCAAAACAGGGCATGTGGTATAAGATCATATGGAACGACTAGGAAGCACAACCGAACAAAAAGATCGAAACGTGAAAAAGAAAAGGTTGCGTTAACAGACACCTAACTAATTGCTTGCTAAAAAAGTAGATAACCAGTGTTAGTAATTGAACTAGTTTTGGTAGTTTTGTTGTATGAGATGGTCTCCGGTGCGAAGAGAAGTCATCTTGCTTAGAAAATGACTTGTGCAATACGCGCAGTTTACCAATGTTGCGTACTGCAGAGTCTTGTACTAAGAGAATTCATGTGCAACATGCACAGTTTATGAATTATGGCTGTTGTGTACTGCACAATCTTGTGCTAAAAGAAGCCATGTTGCTTAGAAAATGGCATCTGCAGTATGCACAGTTCATCACTGTTGCGTAGTGCACAATTTCTGAATTCACCCGGGACGGGTGATATAACCGAAACCAAAGAAACTCAGATGTTCCTATTTGCATCTAGGAGCTTTGGAGGAGGTAACGAGTGGTGGTTGAAGATCTTAGAACAGTCAGAGTGCAGTAATGATCAATCAAACAAGATTCCCGTATCTCGAGCTAGAAAAGTGGATCAAGGAGCTCTGAATATGTGGAGCTGGAAAAGCGGATCAGGAACTCTGAATATTCCTAAGAGCCAGCATACACGATGGACAGAGAGAGAATCTGACCTTGCCGAGTTCCTTGAGCCTCAGCACCGTCTCGTCCCTGAGGAATTCCCTGTACAGGCCGTCTCCTCCTCCTAGCTGCTCCAGCCCATCTGACCGATTCGGCGAAAATAACCATGGATGAGGAACAGTTTAATCCCGAGGACAAGCGTCCGGCCTGCGCGCATGTGAAATGGGTCACGCACCGGAGACGGGGATGGAGGCGAGGCGGACCGGCACGACGGAGAGGAAGAGGATGAGGACGACGACGACGGAGGGGGGCGAGGTGGAGGTGGAGGGAGCCATGATGAGCCGCCGCCTGCCCGCCGCTGGTGCGTGTCTGGCCTCTGTGGGTTGGGTTGGGGCTGGGGTGGCTTGGCGGCTCGTCCCTTTCCTCCCACAGCACAGCACAGCACAGCACAGGGGGTGTGGCTGTGGCGCGAGGATCCCGCCTTTGTAGCCCCGCCGCTCGGGCTCTCTCGTTGGCTCGCGCGATCGGTCGATCCAGGCCGTGGGCTCCCACCTCCGCGCCGTGCTGCACCGCACTGCATGTATACACTCAGCTTCCACGAAACGAAACGAAAGCGGGCGCTCTCTTTTTGTTGGTTTCTTCCGGAGAAAAGCAGAGAGGCTGGAGTGAATCAGCGGCGGGGCGTGGCAACCGCCTTCCGTCTCGCAACACAACTCCAGCGGATCACGGGATCCAAGCGGGCGATCCTCCTGGATTCACCGCCCCCACCACGCCGTCTGTGCGTCGTCAGATCGTCCGGTTGGCTGCTCCCACAGGCAGATTCAGGGCAGGCGCATCTGCAGCTAGCGTGACTGCATGGTGCATGCACGGACGAGACAAATCGGGAAAGCAACGGGCCAGTCGGCCACTGGCCATGGCTGCTAATCTTTGGCTGAAAAAAGGATCCGAGATGGATAAAAGCTGTGGTCCAGAGAATCTCGTGGTTAAAAATGAGACATTGGTCGGGCCGGCAGGCAGGCCAGTGGCGCGCTGAAAGAATCTGGGATCCAGCGAGCCTCCGACTAGGAGCCCGCGGCCCCGCCGGCTCCGGGGTAGTAGCGTCGAGTGACCGCCAGGCGCCCGCTTTCGTGGCCCCGCCGCTCGGGCTCCCGTCGGCTCGTGCGTGCCATCCGTCGACCAGGGCACGGCCACTCGCGCGATCGCCCGAGCCGCGAGCTCACCTCCGCTTCCATGTCCGTCAAATGAAAAGTGAGCAGTGTTTTTCTGTTGGTTTCTGGAGAAAAGCTAGCTAGAGGCTTGGGATCAGCGAAGGACGTGGAAGCGGGTTACGTCTCGCAACACAACTCAAGCCGATCACGGGTTCCCGAGAGAGCGATCTTCCTGGATCCCCCACAACCGGGGTGTGTGTCGACGCAAATGAACGGCTGTCCAGAATGCTGCAGTTTCAAGTTTCTTAAGTAATCCATGAAGCAAGAGAATCTAACCTCAAATCAAAATCAAATGATCTTGCTAGCTAGGGCCTCGGTTTCTTTAGCTGGGGGACGTTATATATGTTTGGTCATCCACGACTCCGGATATTTTGTTCGTACCGGATGTTATTGATGTTTTTAAATAAAGTGTGGTGGTGACCGCTAAACAAATAGACATTTCTCCGTTTTTGTGTTCGTTTTGACAAATTTTCAGCCCAAATTTGGTCCGGATTTGGATCCGCGCGTACGCGCCACGGACGCCCGCAACGTCTTCCTTCGGCCCACTTGTCGATGGCACAGCATTTTGATTTCCTCCCACCCTCCTTCCCTGCAACCATGGCCGACGAACCTGCCACGCCGCCGTCCCCGCCCCTGATGTGGCTGCTCGCGCCGTGGCCCCGGAGAAGCCAAAGAAGGAGCTTACCCCGGAGCAGAGAGCGGGTCGAGACGATGAAGCGGGCCAACTGGAGGAAGAAGGAGAAGGCCAAAAAAAAGACGTTGTCGCCTTCGCTGTGGAGAGCGAGGCCCTCGTCGCCAGAGTCGTGCAATAGGATCGCAAGCCGGCCCTTCTCGTCGCCGCCACTACGGCGGCCCGCCCGCCTAGGCTACCGGAGTCGTCGTGCATGTCAACATCGCCGCCGCGGCATACGAGTATCTTCACGGACACAACGCATCCGAGATGCATGAACCATGGCCGAGATGCGATTATTTTGATGCAATGTTGTATCCCGGCATGACATATGGTACTATACAGTGGCGAATCTAGGGTGGTGGTGGTGGGGGGGGGGGGGGGGGGTGCTTCAACAGGCTCGATCCCCCCTTCCAAAAATTGGATTTTTTTTCACTAGTATTCAGCCCAGCCTCGTATCAAAATTTTATCATTATTTGAACTAAATTGAGAGTTAATGGCTTTTTCTTCACACCGTTAACTTTGAGCCTCCCTCCATTTTCTTTTCAACATTCGGCACTGATACCATGCAACAATTTATTGCTTTTATTCTATTATCTAATTGCCGCGTTTGATGATGAAAGTATGTTTCGTAGAAAAACGTGGCGGAAACAGACCAATTGAGTCAGCTGGTTGGACGAACTACCCAGAAATGCACAGACAAAGAAGGAACGTTGCATCTACGGGCCCAAACGAATGAAACCCAGGTTTACTTGGGTGGGCGCATTGGAGCTGGCCTTGGATCGAGGAAGGGTACGTGGTATTGCTGGCCTCTTGCGGCATGCCGCAGCCACAAGCCCACAACAGATCGAGGCAAGTGCACTGCCTGCACGCGTGCATTCATGCACAAAAGGAGAGGGAGTGCGACGGCCAGTCGGACACTAGAATGCTACTCCCTCCGTTCCGAATTACTTGTTGTAGAAATGAATATATCTAGAACTAAAAAATGTCTAGATACATCCATCCCTACGACAAGTAATTCCGAACGAAGGGAGTACTACGGCTGAGGCCGAGAAAGAAATAAAGGTCTTTCGATCCGAGCAGGGCGGAATCTGGAATCTAGCGGCTGCCCAACTCAGCTACGGTGGGGGCGGTCGAGCATGGTGCGTGTCGACGTCGTGCCGTGCGCTGCGGTGGGCAGTGGCGTAACTAGGGGGTGTGCCAGGTGTGCCATGGCACACCCAGAATTTTAGAAAACACCTTTTTACCGTGTAATAATTAATTTATTTTTAAGGCTCATCCAAGACAAGGAAAATAGACCTCAATTTTCTTGAAGTTTGCACACCCTTCATTTTACTTCTGGGTCCGCCACTGGCGGTGGGCGTGTTGGAGTTGGACTCCGCCGTGGCCCCGGTGATATATTGTGAACCACCCGCCCATCAGTAAACTGAGATGAGATGGCCAGAACCGAGCGTGGCAGAATCAAGGGCAAACTGAGGCGGAAAATGAGCGTGGCGACTTGCTGCTACTGTATGTTGAGTATATTGTGTACGTGTATATGTCTATGTAGGGCCCACCTCCTATTTTCCTTGTATAGTTGAGGTTGTGGCCCACCTCTGTATTTATATATACGTGCCTGGTGCACCGATCAATACATCGTGATTGCACAGCCCATAACTTGTCCTTCTACATGGTATCTATCGCAGCAAGATCCTAACCCTAGCCGCCGCCGCCGCCGCCGCCGCCGCGCCGCCGCCGCCGCCGCCGCTGCCTCACGTCGCCGTCACCAGCCGCCGCCGCCGCCGCCCTCCCCTAGGACGCCGCCGCCGCCGCTGGTCACCGCCGCCATCACCCACCCGCTCGCCGCCGCCGCCTCCTGTCCCGAGGCCGCCGCCGCCGCCAGCATCGCTTCCGCTCCCTCCCTTCCCCGCGCCGCACCTCTCTCCCATCCCCACCCGCGCCGCCCACCCCCCTCCCAACCCGCGTCGCTCCCTCTCCCTCTCTGTACCCCGCGCCGCGCCCCGACCCGATCACCACCGCCACCATGAGCTCCTCCTCCTCCACTATCTCCAACCCGTTCGCCGGTCCCGACGTCACCCTCGTCCGCGACCTCAACATCCATGAGCGCGTCCCGGTCAAGCTTGACCACACCACCGCCTCCTACTCCGCGTGGAAGCGGTACTTTTCGCTTGTGTTCCGTGAGTACCTCCTTCACGGCCACGTGGACGGCACCGTAGACTCCGCGCTCATGATCCACGATGAGGAGTGGATGATCCTCGACGCCACCATCATCCGCTGGTTCTACCTCATCATCTCCAGCGACATCTTCCACACCGTGGTGAACGACGAGGACGACGCCTATGCGGTCTGGACCAAGCTCAACGGCCTCTTCACCGACAATCGGCTGCAGCGCAAGGTCCTCCTCTATGGTGAGTTTTACGGGTGCCAGCAACTTGACTCGTCCATCGATGATTTTTGCATGCGTCTCAAGAAGCTCGCTGATGAGCTCCGTGATCTGGGGGAGAAGATCGGCGACGAGCTCCTCATCAGCACCCTCTCCGACGGCCTCAACGAGGACTTCGGGAACGCCGCCTCCAACCTCACCCTCATCCCGGAGCCCACCTTTGGCAAGGTGATCGCGTACCTCAAGCTGGAGGAACGCCGGATGCGGGCGGCCAGGACGCACGCCACCCACACCGCCCTTGTTGCCGGCACCCGTGGGGGTTCGGCCCCGCCACAGCCCCACCCGATGCCGCCCCCGCAGGCGGCGCCCGCCTTCCCGCCGGGCTTCCTGCCCGCCCCACCCGCCCCCTTCCCGCCGCCCCAGCCGGCGGCCAATGGAGGAGGCCGTCGCGGCGGCCGCCGGGGTGGCCGCAAGCAGGGAGGCGGCGGCGGCGGTGGCGGTGCTCAGGGAGGAGCACCACGCCAGCAGCAGCCGGCGCCTCAGCCGGCGGCCCCGTGGTACGCCGGTCAGAACCCGTGGACCGGCGTCGTCCACGCCTACTCCATGCCGGTTCCACGGGCTCCTACTCCGGGTCTTCTCGGCACTCGGCCTCCGTCACACCAGGCGTATTACGCCGCGCCGCAGCCTTATGCGGCGCCCTACGGCGCCGTGGGACCCGGCTCTCCTGGCGGCTCTCCACACCGCCCCTTCTCCGTCCAGCTACACCGGCGGCGGCGATTGGTACATGGACAGTGGCGCCACCGCTCATATGGCGGCGTACCCCGGTAACCTCCATACTGCCCACCCTGTCCACACCTCCCACCGCATCACCGTCGGTGACGGTTCTTCTCTTCCTATCACCCATATTGGACATACATATTTTCCGTCTAACTCCACTCCTATATCCATGTCTAATATTCTTGTTCCTTCTGATCTTATTAAAAATCTTGTTTCCGTTCGTTCTCTTACACGTGAAAATCCGGTGACCGTTGAATTTGACGAATGT
Source organism: Triticum timopheevii (assembly GCA_963921465.1). NCBI lineage: Eukaryota > Viridiplantae > Streptophyta > Magnoliopsida > Poales > Poaceae > Triticum > Triticum timopheevii. The sequence continues at coordinate 604,891,138 of OY997274.1, read as the reverse complement.
GGTTTTTCTGTTAAGGACGCTCGCACGCGGATGGTGCTCCACCGATGTGACAGCCCCGACGAGCTCTACCCGGTTCACTCCGCCGCCTCCACCACTTCCGCCGCCCCTGTCGCTCTCGCCACCGGAGTGGATCTCTGGCACGCTCGCTTGGGTCATCCTAATCCTGCCACCCTTCGCCACATACTTCGGAGTTTTTCTTTCACGTGTAATAAGAACGAGGATCACTCGTGTCATGCATGCCGCCTTGGCAAACATGCTCGTCTTCCGTTTAGGGCTTCTTCCTTTGTTGCATCGTACCCGTTTGAGTTGATTCATAGTGATGTTTGGACATCTCCTGTTGCAAGTAATACGGGCTTTCTTTATTACCTGATGAGGCACGACCTCGATCGTGCCGCTGATTTGGTCCGATCTTTCATGATGCAATAACTTTGTAGATCCACGGATAAAAAATACTCCCAATTACACAAGCAGTACGTGTAACCTGAAGCAGGGGTGACGACGACCAACAGACAATTCCTCGTCTCACGAGGAACCTCCTGCCGAAGTAGACGTAACCAGCACGCAACCCGTCAAGAACGACGGACCTCGAGCGAAGTGCAACTTTTACGCAGAAAATTCACACAAAATAAATACCACGGACACCCAAAAAGGACCCCTTAATAGTCGATACACGACATTGTCTAACTCTGAAAAATAACCTCCCCTACATTGGCCGTAGCCAGCCCTCTTTATGGGCGTCACATACCTGGTCGAACCGACCCGGGTGCTAGTTAACTTCCATCCGGACTCTATCTCTCTTTTATTGTTTTAAACTAAACAAAGCTTATCTAATTAACTAACCGGCAAGATTGATCACGTAGGAACCTGGACTCAAAGAAAAGACAACGAAACTAGTACTACTGGATAAAGAAAAGCTTAACTCTCACGTTGTCACACAAGAATTTGGAGTGGAATTTTTTCCAACGAAAAACCAACTGCATGGTGGCGTTCTAAACGTCGGCTTGATCGCTTCTTCCTCGGGTTCGATTGCTGATGGAAACTTTACGAAAATAGATCCAATATAAAACACATGTTCACTGACTGCCTGTGTTTGCACGTCTGGTACCTTGGTCATATTCTTCTTCTCCATAAACAACTTGCATTTTTCTGATACTTGTTGCATCAAACTCCAGCGGGCTAAGTTTCTATCCTTTTGTGTAGAACATGAAATAGCCTGAAATATTTTTGAACGCGAAACAATAGTTTCGGCACCAGTGATCACATCATCCACTTCCTCTTGAAACGAAGCCGTCCTCGGTTTCGTGAGAGCTTCAGGGACCTTTTCTACTGAAAGAAAATCATCCCCCTCCACCTGAAGAGAAACTGTCTTCAGTTTTTTGTTTTTCTTGGGACCCCTCTCCTTTCGCACTGTCAGTACCATATCCGAGAGGATAATTTATCATTCATCGATTTAGGTGTCCTTTGTATGCCTTTATGAATAAAAGTGTATGTGTTGGCCCTTTCAGAATGTTGCACACTACGGTCATACTGCCAAGGTCGGCCTAGTAGTAAACCGCAAACTTCCAACGGCAAAACATCGCATTCCACCTCATCGACATACTGTCCAACTGAAAATGGTACACGCACTTTATGTGTAATTTTGAGCTTCCCACAATTGTTCAACCACTCTAAATGATATGGTTCGTCATATCGCCATGTGGACAAACCAAGCTTCTCCACCAACATCTTGCTAATGCCATTAGTGCAACTGCCTCCATCAATAATTAACTTGCACGCCACACCTTTAATGTCACACTGAGTTTGAAATAAACTCATGCGCTGACCTTTGTCCACTGTCAAGTCATCTGCATCATGTACCCTCTTAAGTTGCATATTCAGCCCACTCGTTGGTACTGCTGGTTTCTCTTTGTTCTTCTCATGTGAAGAAATATTTTTAGTTCCAACAAGACTATCCTCAGCCTTTTTCTTTTCTAGCAAGATCTGCTCTACTTCTTTCTTTGCATTAACTGCAGCATGTGCTTGGTCTCTTCTCTTACGATCTTCCAAATATTGTTCGGAAGAGTATGCTTCAAAATAAATCCATCGACCATTACGAAAAATCTGAAATTTCCTCCAAGAAAAATAGCCAGATTTATCAATCTGTAGCTCCCTCTTTTTTGTCCAAGATTTACCAAGTATCAAGCTACACATATACATATGATATGGAAGAACATCACAGAAAACTGAATTGGTAAATCCACAAAATCCAAAAGTCACCTCTACTTGATGTTTTATTGTCACAAATTTTCCCTGCCATCTGAGCTTATATGGGTCTGGATGCTCTATTACTACTAGCTTCAATGCATCAACCAAGGTTTGACTCACCAAATTTATTTTTGAAGAACGATCAAACATTGCAGCACAAGTAGTTGGCCCAACCTTCACTCTTGTGTAGATTTGAAACCATGAAAGGGCTCGTGAGGGATCCTTCTCACATTGGGACATCTCACCATCAAAATAATACTCCATCCTCATCGCAGTTTTAAAATCTGTATGAACAAATTAAAGAGAAAATTTGCACCGTAATAAGCCCAGTGCTCTGATACCAACTGATGAGGCACGACCTCGATCGTGCCGCTGATTTGGTCCGATCTTTCACGATGCAATAACTTTGTAGATCCACGGATAAAAAATACTCCCAATTACACGAGCAGTACGTGTAACCTGAAGCAGGGGTGACGATGACCAACAGACAATTTCTCGTCTCACGAGGAACCTCCCGCCGAAGTAGACGTAACTAGCACGCAACCCGTCAAGAACGACGGACCTCGAGCCAAGTGCAACTTTTACGCAGAAAATTCACACAAAATAAATACCACGGACACCCAAAAAGGAGCCCTTAATAGTCGATACACGACATTGTCTAACTCTGAAAAATAACCTCCCCTACATTGGCCGTAGCCAGCCCTCTTTATGGGCGTCACATACCTGGTCGAACCGACCCAGGTGCTAGTTAACTTCCATCCGGACTCTATCTCTCTTTTATTGTTTTAAACTAAACAAAGCTTATCTAATTAACTAACCGGCAAGATTGATCACGTAGGAACCTGGACTCAAAGAAAAGACAACGAAACTAGTACTACTGGATAAAGAAAAACTTAACTCTCACGTTATCACACAAGAATTTGGAGTGGAATTTTTTTCCAACGAAAAACCAACTGCATGGTGGCGTTCTAAACGTCGGCTTGATTGCTTCTTCCTCGGGTTCGATTGCTGATGGAAACTTCACGAAAATAGATCTAATATAAAACACATGTTCATTGACTGCCTGTGTTTGCACGTCTGGTACCTTGGTCATATTCTTCTTCTCCAGAAACAACTTGCATTTTTCTGATACTTGTTGCATCAAACTCCAGCGGGCTAAGTTTCTATCCTTTTGTGTAGAACATGAAATAGCCTGAAATATTTTTGAACGTGAAACAATAGTTTCGGCACCAGTGATCACATCATTACCTTGTCATCCTTGACGATTTTTCGCATTATGTGTGGACCTTCCCGTTGCGCCGCAAGTCGGACGTTATCTCCACTCTTGTCGGTTTTTACTCTTATGTTCGCACGCAGTTTGGACGACTCATTCTCGCGTTGCAGACAGACAACGGGAAGGAGTTTGACAACACCGCTGTTCGTAACCTTCTCGCCACACATGGCACGATTTTTCGTCTCACTTGCCCGTACACCTCGCAGCAGAACGGTCGTGCTGAGCGTATCCTTCGCACTCTTAATGACTGCGTTCGGACTCTTCTCTTTCATGCCAATGTGCCACCGCGCTTTTGGCCTGACGCTCTAGCCACCGCTTCTCTCCTCATCAACATCCGTCCATGTCGTACTCGCGGGAACTTTACACCTCACCACCTTCTCTTCGGTGCACCCCCCTCTTATGAAGGGCTTCGCATTTTCGGCTGCCTGTGCTACCCTAGCATCGCTGCCACTGCGCCTCATAAGCTCGCACCCCGCTCCGTCGCATGCATCTTTCTCGGCTACCCACCTAACACTAAGGGCTACCGCTGCTACGATCCCGTCTCTCACCGTGTTTTCACCTCCCGACATGTTTACTTTGATGAGATGGTCTTCCCGTTTCAGCAGCAGGCACCCCTCGTTGTCTCATCACCGCCGGCCACCGCCGGCCCATCGACGACCTCGTCAGGTGGACGAGCACGCCTGGTTCGTGGACCGCCTCCGGGCTTGGCGGTCCACGGGTCCTACTGTCGGCGCCCTCCTCGGCTGGCCCTGACGGTGCGGCCGGCCCCCGCCTTCACCCGCCGCCCCCGACTCGGGCGCCGCGGGGTCGGGCGCCTCCTCCGCCGCCTCGACGCCGGCCGCCTCGTCGGCCTCGCCGCCGGCCGCCTCGCCGGCTCCGTCCCTGGCCGCCTCGCCGGCTCTGTCGCCGGCCGCGACGCCGGCCGCGTCGCCGGCTGTGACGCCGGCCCCCTCGCCGGCCGCGTCGCCCGCCGCCTCGCCGGCACCGGTGGCCCTGTCCGGCCCCGTCACCCGTGCTCGCGCCGGCATTCACTGCCCGAGTCTCCGGTACTCGCGTGACGAGTACGTCCTCGCCGCCTCTGCCGCGGAGCCGTCACCCATTCCTGCGTCCGCCCGCGCCGCCCTCCGTGATCCTCACTGGCTTGCGGCGATGCAGGAATAGTTCGACGCTCTCCAACGGAACCGCACCTGGACTTTGGTTCCCCGGCCTCCTCGCGCCAACGTCATCTCCGGCAAGTGGGTCTTTCGCCACAAGACCCGCTCCGACGGTTCACTTGAGCGCTACAAGGCTCGATGGGTGGTCCGCGGTTTCCGCCAGCGCGCTGGAGTTGATTTCACGGAGACGTTCGCCCCGGTTGTCAAACCGGGCACGATCCGCACTGTCCTCCAGCTCGCCGTCTCTCGCGGCTGGCCTGTTCACCAGATGGATGTCTCCAACGCCTTTCTCCACGGCCATCTTGAGGAGCAGGTGTTTTGTGAGCAACCCACCGGCTTCGTCGACGCCTCATTCCCCGGCCATGTGTGCCTGCTGTCGCGCTCTCTTTACGGGCTCAAGCAGGCACCCCGCGCCTGGTACCAGCGGATCGCCGGGTTTCTTCAGACACTGGGCTTCAGCGTCACTCGCTCGGACGCCTCACTGTTTGTCTATCGCCACGGTGACACGACTGCATATTTGCTGCTTTACGTCGACGACATCATCATGACAGCCTCCTCCGCAGCCGTTCTTCAGCAGATTACTCTCCAGCTGCGTGACGAGTTTGCTATCAAGGACCTGGGTGCTCTCCATTATTTCCTTGGCATTGAGGTCGTTCGGCGTCCGGACGGTTTCTTTCTTCATCAACAGAAATATGCCCATGAGCTTCTTGAGCGCGCTGGCATGCTCAACTGCCATCCGGTTGCTACTCCTGTTGACACGAAGGCCAAGGTTTCTGCTCTTGAGGGTTCGCCTGCGTCGGATGCTCCGTTCTACCGGTCTATTGTCGGCGCTCTACAGTACTTGACTCTCACCCGACCGGATCTTCAGTATGCTGTCCAGCAGGTGTGTCTCCACATGCACGCCCCTCGTGACTCTCACTGGACTCTCGTGAAGCGGATCCTTCGCTACATCCGCGGCACGATGTCCCTTGGGTTGACACTCACGGCGTCCACTTCTCTGGAGATGGTGGCTTACTCCGATGCAGACTGGGCCGGCTGCCCCGATACTCGTCGGTCCACCTCTGGCTACTGCGTCTACCTCGGTCCTTCCCTCGTCTCGTGGTCGTCCAAGCGACAACCCACGGTCTCGCGCTCTAGCGCCGAGGCTGAGTACCGAGCTGTGGCCAACGCTGTCGCCGAGTGCACCTGGCTTCGACAGTTACTTCAGGAGCTCCATCACGATGTCTCCCAGGCTACGGTTGTCTACTGCGACAATGTCTCTGCGGTGTACCTCTCCGCCAACCCCGTTCATCATCGCCGGACGAAACACATCGAGCTGGACATTCACTTTGTGCGCGAGCAGGTGGCTCTTGGACGCATGCGGGTTCTCCATGTGCCGACCGCTCAGCAGTTCGCTGATGTGATGACGAAGGGACTGCCGACTTCCACCTTTGAGGAGTTTCGTTCCAGTCTCTGCGTCACTGGCGCCGCTTCGACTGCGGGGGGTGTTGAGTATATTGTGTACGTGTGTATGCCTGTGTAGGGCCCACCTCCTGTTTTCCTTGTATAGTTGAGGTTGTGGCCCACCTCTGTACTTATATATACGTGCCTGGTGCACCGATCAATACATCGCGATTGCACAGCCCATAACTTGTGCTTCTACACTGTACTGTGTCTCTGTGTAGGGCATCGATCGTCACGGCCGGCCGTACGTGGAAGGAAGGAAGGAAGGAAGGAATGAGTAGTTTACGCGCTGCATGGAACGCGCGGTTGGCGCACCTGAGACCGACCGACCGACCGATGGGCACCTGACACCAGATCGACCACTCACTCATATGATCATCAGGATATTATGGATTACACGCTACGTAGTACTACTAACCATGCATACATGTTCAGGCGCTAGCTGCATTTAATCCGTGGCTGACTGACGACCTGCTCGTCGCAAGATTCTGCATATGTTCATTTGATTTGATTTCATCAAGGATTCAAGGGGAATCTTGGAAGATTGGCACAAAAAGGTTAACATTTATAGGAGTATTATATGCTTCCACGTAAGAATAGCACTGCTGCGTACGGGCAAAACGAAAGGCGCACTGAGCACGCCAGCAAACCAGCTCTAGCTACCTACCCGGCCGATCTTGTGGCCGAGGGTTAACAAGGCATGCAGGCACCACTCACTCATGCATGCTGACATAGTGACATGGCCATCGATGAAATGGATCGCAGGCAGAACCACTCACTCATGCATGCTGACATAGTGACATGGCACCACTCACTCGTGTGTCTGCATTAGCAGAACCACATCCGGTCGAGATGCATGCATCTCAACAGCTGCAAGCAGCTATGCCAGAACAAGAACATCAACTTTGTTCGTATTTTACCCTTTTATACAGCAACAGCCACTTGTTGCTCGTGTTGTAGGAAGTCCAAAATCAACGCGGTAAAAAAAAAGTTTGCACTGGACTGGTGGAGTGCCCGTGCAGTTCGCTTGTGCACGAACGCGTTAATCATATAGCTAGAAGTGACATGGCAGTGCTTATTCCAAACCCTTCTAAAATGGCTACCTGAACAAAACTCACAGACACCAGTTTCGTGCTACATGTCTAACTGAAAAAAAACAATTCCAGGGTGCAAAAGGCGCACTCCGGTCCACTGACTAACCCAACAGCCGGCTAACCTACCTATAGCTCATGTCAGCTAATTAACCGATACACTCTTCTTCCTGTTATCCATCACAAACTCCACATCAAGTGTTCATTACCTTGCCAATCAGAAGGCACACCTCGCTGATGTTCTGCTTTCATCAGAAGACACATATACGATTCTCACACAATCACGAAAACTCTGTCAATACGATATGCTTATACTCCCCAAGTGCAAATTTAACATACGAAACCTTAACATGCATGACAATCATTGGTAATGTTTTCTACGAAATGATCATAGTTGGCGCCATCCGAAAGGCGTCTATGGTTTCATGATGGAGGGTGGTCAGTTTTCGTTAGTGTGCTTGTTAGGAGTTTCATTGTGTTCTTCAAGTATTGAGGGTTGCGGTTGTTGTTTGTTTAGAGGGCCGCTTAAGCGGTTTTGGTGTTTCCTACTTTGCGAGTAGTCCGCATTTGGGAGTCTGTATCGGTTTTCGCCCGGTTTTCCGTAAATTAACTGGGCAATTCTCTTCTTCTTAATTAATCGATGAGGCATTCGAAAAAATAGTACCTTCACTCAAACACTGCTACACAAAGCTATCCAAACCCATGCAGGTAGCAGTGTCCAAAACACTACTGGTACACACGACAGGAAGTTCAGTGAAATTTTGCATGTACACGTCTTCGTCAAGATTAGCATGGAAAGGGACAAACATTTAGAGAAACTATTAAAACTAGATTCCTTCTGGCCTACATCTATCTTTGTAGCTTCTCTGGTTATCTTATTACAATGGCAGCAGACCTCACACCTGCTTATCTAATCAGCACCACAAAGTTAGATCTGAAACAATTAGGTAATAGCTAGTGCTAAAAGTTAGAACTTTGCTACGTCATTTAGTAATAAAATAATGAAAAAACATCTTGATGGATTATGCTGACTGGAAGCAACTAGTGAACAGTAAATATTAAAGCACTCTGAAGTAGTGAGATTAAATACACAAGACAAGGACAAGTTCAGTGCAGATTGGTGTCGTATTTGTGAGACGCATGTGAGTCATCGTGCACCTGTGAGCAATAGGATAATGGCCGCGTAACCAGCTCACTGATTGCAGTGAGACAAGCACACTATGCTGATAACATAGTAACCACACTATTAAACTGGAAACACTAGAAAATTCTCTAACCTCTACTGGTCTAGTGAGCCTCTGAAGTTTTCCAGTGACTCTCAAGACCTTCAGAGCAGAGATTGCGCATATAATACCCAAAGCTCCGTCGTACATGCCAGCATCAATGACAGTATCCTGTTTTTAATTTCAAATATAGGACATCTTTAGTCAGTGCTAGCTCTTTGATCACTAAAAGAATATCACAGCATGAAACAAGAAATTTGACAGTTCTCACCATATGGGATCCAATCAATAGAGCCTTATCCGTCGAGTTGGAGGGCTCAAATCGACCATGAATGTTACCCATTTGATCAACCCACCTTTAAAAAGTAGCATAAATAAGTCAGGCAAGCCGAAAGCGTGAGAAAATGACTGTAAGTGCAAACAGACGTACGTCGTAAGTCCGGCATCTTTCATCCAGCTGATAATGACATCAGTGGCTCTGAAGGAAGCGGGACTCAGGAATGTCCTTTCGAGGAAGCCTTCGCCATCAGATATCTGAATCATGCAATCAACGCCGTGTTAGAGTTACGCGCCTCCTGCTTTGCTGAACTGCTATGGTGCCAAACAGCAAGACAAATGGTACAGCACACATCTTGGAAACCGGAAATTGCTCATGCTGGGTATTATAATCCGGCTATAAAAGGTGAAATTTGAGCAACCTTGATTGCTTCAGGTTATCTCCCCCAAAACAGGGCATGTGGTATAAGATCATATGGAACGACTAGGAAGCACAACCGAACAAAAAGATCGAAACGTGAAAAAGAAAAGGTTGCGTTAACAGACACCTAACTAATTGCTTGCTAAAAAAGTAGATAACCAGTGTTAGTAATTGAACTAGTTTTGGTAGTTTTGTTGTATGAGATGGTCTCCGGTGCGAAGAGAAGTCATCTTGCTTAGAAAATGACTTGTGCAATACGCGCAGTTTACCAATGTTGCGTACTGCAGAGTCTTGTACTAAGAGAATTCATGTGCAACATGCACAGTTTATGAATTATGGCTGTTGTGTACTGCACAATCTTGTGCTAAAAGAAGCCATGTTGCTTAGAAAATGGCATCTGCAGTATGCACAGTTCATCACTGTTGCGTAGTGCACAATTTCTGAATTCACCCGGGACGGGTGATATAACCGAAACCAAAGAAACTCAGATGTTCCTATTTGCATCTAGGAGCTTTGGAGGAGGTAACGAGTGGTGGTTGAAGATCTTAGAACAGTCAGAGTGCAGTAATGATCAATCAAACAAGATTCCCGTATCTCGAGCTAGAAAAGTGGATCAAGGAGCTCTGAATATGTGGAGCTGGAAAAGCGGATCAGGAACTCTGAATATTCCTAAGAGCCAGCATACACGATGGACAGAGAGAGAATCTGACCTTGCCGAGTTCCTTGAGCCTCAGCACCGTCTCGTCCCTGAGGAATTCCCTGTACAGGCCGTCTCCTCCTCCTAGCTGCTCCAGCCCATCTGACCGATTCGGCGAAAATAACCATGGATGAGGAACAGTTTAATCCCGAGGACAAGCGTCCGGCCTGCGCGCATGTGAAATGGGTCACGCACCGGAGACGGGGATGGAGGCGAGGCGGACCGGCACGACGGAGAGGAAGAGGATGAGGACGACGACGACGGAGGGGGGCGAGGTGGAGGTGGAGGGAGCCATGATGAGCCGCCGCCTGCCCGCCGCTGGTGCGTGTCTGGCCTCTGTGGGTTGGGTTGGGGCTGGGGTGGCTTGGCGGCTCGTCCCTTTCCTCCCACAGCACAGCACAGCACAGCACAGGGGGTGTGGCTGTGGCGCGAGGATCCCGCCTTTGTAGCCCCGCCGCTCGGGCTCTCTCGTTGGCTCGCGCGATCGGTCGATCCAGGCCGTGGGCTCCCACCTCCGCGCCGTGCTGCACCGCACTGCATGTATACACTCAGCTTCCACGAAACGAAACGAAAGCGGGCGCTCTCTTTTTGTTGGTTTCTTCCGGAGAAAAGCAGAGAGGCTGGAGTGAATCAGCGGCGGGGCGTGGCAACCGCCTTCCGTCTCGCAACACAACTCCAGCGGATCACGGGATCCAAGCGGGCGATCCTCCTGGATTCACCGCCCCCACCACGCCGTCTGTGCGTCGTCAGATCGTCCGGTTGGCTGCTCCCACAGGCAGATTCAGGGCAGGCGCATCTGCAGCTAGCGTGACTGCATGGTGCATGCACGGACGAGACAAATCGGGAAAGCAACGGGCCAGTCGGCCACTGGCCATGGCTGCTAATCTTTGGCTGAAAAAAGGATCCGAGATGGATAAAAGCTGTGGTCCAGAGAATCTCATGGTTAAAAATGAGACATTGGTCGGGCCGGCAGGCAGGCCAGTGGCGCGCTGAAAGAATCTGGGATCCAGCGAGCCTCCGACTAGGAGCCCGCGGCCCCGCCGGCTCCGGGGTAGTAGCGTCGAGTGACCGCCAGGCGCCCGCTTTCGTGGCCCCGCCGCTCGGGCTCCCGTCGGCTCGTGCGTGCCATCCGTCGACCAGGGCACGGCCACTCGCGCGATCGCCCGAGCCGCGAGCTCACCTCCGCTTCCATGTCCGTCAAATGAAAAGTGAGCAGTGTTTTTCTGTTGGTTTCTGGAGAAAAGCTAGCTAGAGGCTTGGGATCAGCGAAGGACGTGGAAGCGGGTTACGTCTCGCAACACAACTCAAGCCGATCACGGGTTCCCGAGAGAGCGATCTTCCTGGATCCCCCACAACCGGGGTGTGTGTCGACGCAAATGAACGGCTGTCCAGAATGCTGCAGTTTCAAGTTTCTTAAGTAATCCATGAAGCAAGAGAATCTAACCTCAAATCAAAATCAAATGATCTTGCTAGCTAGGGCCTCGGTTTCTTTAGCTGGGGGACGTTATATATGTTTGGTCATCCACGACTCCGGATATTTTGTTCGTACCGGATGTTATTGATGTTTTTAAATAAAGTGTGGTGGTGACCGCTAAACAAATAGACATTTCTCCGTTTTTGTGTTCGTTTTGACAAATTTTCAGCCCAAATTTGGTCCGGATTTGGATCCGCGCGTACGCGCCACGGACGCCCGCAACGTCTTCCTTCGGCCCACTTGTCGATGGCACAGCATTTTGATTTCCTCCCACCCTCCTTCCCTGCAACCATGGCCGACGAACCTGCCACGCCGCCGTCCCCGCCCCTGATGTGGCTGCTCGCGCCGTGGCCCCGGAGAAGCCAAAGAAGGAGCTTACCCCGGAGCAGAGAGCGGGTCGAGACGATGAAGCGGGCCAACTGGAGGAAGAAGGAGAAGGCCAAAAAAAAGACGTTGTCGCCTTCGCTGTGGAGAGCGAGGCCCTCGTCGCCAGAGTCGTGCAATAGGATCGCAAGCCGGCCCTTCTCGTCGCCGCCACTACGGCGGCCCGCCCGCCTAGGCTACCGGAGTCGTCGTGCATGTCAACATCGCCGCCGCGGCATACGAGTATCTTCACGGACACAACGCATCCGAGATGCATGAACCATGGCCGAGATGCGATTATTTTGATGCAATGTTGTATCCCGGCATGACATATGGTACTATACAGTGGCGAATCTAGGGTGGTGGTGGTGGGGGGGGGGGGGGGGTGCTTCAACAGGCTCGATCCCCCCTTCCAAAAATTGGATTTTTTTTCACTAGTATTCAGCCCAGCCTCGTATCAAAATTTTATCATTATTTGAACTAAATTGAGAGTTAATGGCTTTTTCTTCACACCGTTAACTTTGAGCCTCCCTCCATTTTCTTTTCAACATTCGGCACTGATACCATGCAACAATTTATTGCTTTTATTCTATTATCTAATTGCCGCGTTTGATGATGAAAGTATGTTTCGTAGAAAAACGTGGCGGAAACAGACCAATTGAGTCAGCTGGTTGGACGAACTACCCAGAAATGCACAGACAAAGAAGGAACGTTGCATCTACGGGCCCAAACGAATGAAACCCAGGTTTACTTGGGTGGGCGCATTGGAGCTGGCCTTGGATCGAGGAAGGGTACGTGGTATTGCTGGCCTCTTGCGGCATGCCGCAGCCACAAGCCCACAACAGATCGAGGCAAGTGCACTGCCTGCACGCGTGCATTCATGCACAAAAGGAGAGGGAGTGCGACGGCCAGTCGGACACTAGAATGCTACTCCCTCCGTTCCGAATTACTTGTTGTAGAAATGAATATATCTAGAACTAAAAAATGTCTAGATACATCCATCTCTACGACAAGTAATTCCGAACGAAGGGAGTACTACGGCTGAGGCCGAGAAAGAAATAAAGGTCTTTCGATCCGAGCAGGGCGGAATCTGGAATCTAGCGGCTGCCCAACTCAGCTACGGTGGGGGCGGTCGAGCATGGTGCGTGTCGACGTCGTGCCGTGCGCTGCGGTGGGCAGTGGCGTAACTAGGGGGTGTGCCAGGTGTGCCATGGCACACCCAGAATTTTAGAAAACACCTTTTTACCGTGTAATAATTAATTTATTTTTAAGGCTCATCCAAGACAAGGAAAATAGACCTCAATTTTCTTGAAGTTTGCACACCCTTCATTTTACTTCTGGGTCCGCCACTGGCGGTGGGCGTGTTGGAGTTGGACTCCGCCGTGGCCCCGGTGATATATTGTGAACCACCCGCCCATCAGTAAACTGAGATGAGATGGCCAGAACCGAGCGTGGCAGAATCAAGGGCAAACTGAGGCGGAAAATGAGCGTGGCGACTTGCTGCTACTGTATGTTGAGTATATTGTGTACGTGTATATGTCTATGTAGGGCCCACCTCCTATTTTCCTTGTATAGTTGAGGTTGTGGCCCACCTCTGTATTTATATATACGTGCCTGGTGCACCGATCAATACATCGCGATTGCACAGCCCATAACTTGTCCTTCTACATGGTATCTATCGCAGCAAGATCCTAACCCTAGCCGCCGCCGCCGCCGCCGCCGCCGCGCCGCCGCCGCCGCCGCCGCTGCCTCACGTCGCCGTCACCAGCCGCCGCCGCCGCCGCCCTCCCCTAGGACGCCGCCGCCGCCGCTGGTCACCGCCGCCATCACCCACCCGCTCGCCGCCGCCGCCTCCTGTCCCGAGGCCGCCGCCGCCGCCAGCATCGCTTCCGCTCCCTCCCTTCCCCGCGCCGCACCTCTCTCCCATCCCCACCCGCGCCGCCCACCCCCCTCCCAACCCGCGTCGCTCCCTCTCCCTCTCTGTACCCCGCGCCGCGCCCCGACCCGATCACCACCGCCACCATGAGCTCCTCCTCCTCCACTATCTCCAACCCGTTCGCCGGTCCCGACGTCACCCTCGTCCGCGACCTCAACATCCATGAGCGCGTCCCGGTCAAGCTTGACCACACCACCGCCTCCTACTCCGCGTGGAAGCGGTACTTTTCGCTTGTGTTCCGTGAGTACCTCCTTCACGGCCACGTGGACGGCACCGTAGACTCCGCGCTCATGATCCACGATGAGGAGTGGATGATCCTCGACGCCACCATCATCCGCTGGTTCTACCTCATCATCTCCAGCGACATCTTCCACACCGTGGTGAACGACGAGGACGACGCCTATGCGGTCTGGACCAAGCTCAACGGCCTCTTCACCGACAATCGGCTGCAGCGCAAGGTCCTCCTCTATGGTGAGTTTTACGGGTGCCAGCAACTTGACTCGTCCATCGATGATTTTTGCATGCGTCTCAAGAAGCTCGCTGATGAGCTCCGTGATCTGGGGGAGAAGATCGGCGACGAGCTCCTCATCAGCACCCTCTCCGACGGCCTCAACGAGGACTTCGGGAACGCCGCCTCCAACCTCACCCTCATCCCGGAGCCCACCTTTGGCAAGGTGATCGCGTACCTCAAGCTGGAGGAACGCCGGATGCGGGCGGCCAGGACGCACGCCACCCACACCGCCCTTGTTGCCGGCACCCGTGGGGGTTCGGCCCCGCCACAGCCCCACCCGATGCCGCCCCCGCAGGCGGCGCCCGCCTTCCCGCCGGGCTTCCTGCCCGCCCCACCCGCCCCCTTCCCGCCGCCCCAGCCGGCGGCCAATGGAGGAGGCCGTCGCGGCGGCCGCCGGGGTGGCCGCAAGCAGGGAGGCGGCGGCGGCGGTGGCGGTGCTCAGGGAGGAGCACCACGCCAGCAGCAGCCGGCGCCTCAGCCGGCGGCCCCGTGGTACGCCGGTCAGAACCCGTGGACCGGCGTCGTCCACGCCTACTCCATGCCGGTTCCACGGGCTCCTACTCCGGGTCTTCTCGGCACTCGGCCTCCGTCACACCAGGCGTATTACGCCGCGCCGCAGCCTTATGCGGCGCCCTACGGCGCCGTGGGACCCGGCTCTCCTGGCGGCTCTCCACACCGCCCCTTCTCCGTCCAGCTACACCGGCGGCGGCGATTGGTACATGGACAGTGGCGCCACCGCTCATATGGCGGCGTACCCCGGTAACCTCCATACTGCCCACCCTGTCCACACCTCCCACCGCATCACCGTCGGTGACGGTTCTTCTCTTCCTATCACCCATATTGGACATACATATTTTCCGTCTAACTCCACTCCTATATCCATGTCTAATATTCTTGTTCCTTCTGATCTTATTAAAAATCTTGTTTCCGTTCGTTCTCTTACACGTGAAAATCCGGTGACCGTTGAATTTGACGAATGTGGTTTTTCTGTTAAGGACGCTCGCACGCGGATGGTGCTCCACCGATGTGACAGCCCCGACGAGCTCTACCCGGTTCACTCCGCCGCCTCCACCACTTCCGCCGCCCCTGTCGCTCTCGCCACCGGAGTGGATCTCTGGCACGCTCGCTTGGGTCATCCTAATCCTGCCACCCTTCGCCACATACTTCGGAGTTTTTCTTTCACGTGTAATAAGAACGAGGATCACTCGTGTCATGCATGCCGCCTTGGCAAACATGCTCGTCTTCCGTTTAGGGCTTCTTCCTTTGTTGCATCGTACCCGTTTGAGTTGATTCATAGTGATGTTTGGACATCTCCTGTTGCAAGTAATACGGGCTTTCTTTATTACCTGATGAGGCACGACCTCGATCGTGCCGCTGATTTGGTCCGATCTTTCATGATGCAATAACTTTGTAGATCCACGGATAAAAAATACTCCCAATTACACAAGTAGTACGTGTAACCTGAAGCAGGGGTGACGACGACCAACAGACAATTCCTCGTCTCACGAGGAACCTCCTGCCGAAGTAGACGTAACCAGCACGCAACCCGTCAAGAACGACGGACCTCGAGCGAAGTGCAACTTTTACGCAGAAAATTCACACAAAATAAATACCACGGACACCCAAAAAGGACCCCTTAATAGTCGATACACGACATTGTCTAACTCTGAAAAATAACCTCCCCTACATTGGCCGTAGCCAGCCCTCTTTATGGGCGTCACATACCTGGTCGAACCGACCCGGGTGCTAGTTAACTTCCATCCGGACTCTATCTCTCTTTTATTGTTTTAAACTAAACAAAGCTTATCTAATTAACTAACCGGCAAGATTGATCACGTAGGAACCTGGACTCAAAGAAAAGACAACGAAACTAGTACTACTGGATAAAGAAAAGCTTAACTCTCACGTTGTCACACAAGAATTTGGAGTGGAATTTTTTCCAACGAAAAACCAACTGCATGGTGGCGTTCTAAACGTCGGCTTGATCGCTTCTTCCTCGGGTTCGATTGCTGATGGAAACTTTACGAAAATAGATCCAATATAAAACACATGTTCACTGACTGCCTGTGTTTGCACGTCTGGTACCTTGGTCATATTCTTCTTCTCCATAAACAACTTGCATTTTTCTGATACTTGTTGCATCAAACTCCAGCGGGCTAAGTTTCTATCCTTTTGTGTAGAACATGAAATAGCCTGAAATATTTTTGAACGCGAAACAATAGTTTCGGCACCAGTGATCACATCATCCACTTCCTCTTGAAACGAAGCCGTCCTCGGTTTCGTGAGAGCTTCAGGGACCTTTTCTACTGAAAGAAAATCATCCCCCTCCACCTGAAGAGAAACTGTCTTCAGTTTTTTGTTTTTCTTGGGACCCCTCTCCTTTCGCACTGTCAGTACCATATCCGAGAGGATAATTTATCATTCATCGATTTAGGTGTCCTTTGTATGCCTTTATGAATAAAAGTGTATGTGTTGGCCCTTTCAGAATGTTGCACACTACGGTCATACTGCCAAGGTCGGCCTAGTAGTAAACCGCAAACTTCCAACGGCAAAACATCGCATTCCACCTCATCGACATACTGTCCAACTGAAAATGGTACACGCACTTTATGTGTAATTTTGAGCTTCCCACAATTGTTCAACCACTCTAAATGATATGGTTCGTCATATCGCCATGTGGACAAACCAAGCTTCTCCACCAACATCTTGCTAATGCCATTAGTGCAACTGCCTCCATCAATAATTAACTTGCACGCCACACCTTTAATGTCACACTGAGTTTGAAATAAACTCATGCGCTGACCTTTGTCCACTGTCAAGTCATCTGCATCATGTACCCTCTTAAGTTGCATATTCAGCCCACTCGTTGGTACTGCTGGTTTCTCTTTGTTCTTCTCATGTGAAGAAATATTTTTAGTTCCAACAAGACTATCCTCAGCCTTTTTCTTTTCTAGCAAGATCTGCTCTACTTCTTTCTTTGCATTAACTGCAGCATGTGCTTGTTCTCTTCTCTTACGATCTTCCAAATATTGTTCGGAAGAGTATGCTTCAAAATAAATCCATCGACCATTACGAAAAATCTGAAATTTCCTCCAAGAAAAATAGCCAGATTTATCAATCTGTAGCTCCCTCTTTTTTGTCCAAGATTTACCAAGTATCAAGCTACACATATACATATGATATGGAAGAACATCACAGAAAACTGAATTGGTAAATCCACAAAATCCAAAAGTCACCTCTACTTGATGTTTTATTGTCACAAATTTTCCCTGCCATCTGAGCTTATATGGGTCTGGATGCTCTATTACTACTAGCTTCAATGCATCAACCAAGGTTTGACTCACCAAATTTATTTTTGAAGAACGATCAAACATTGCAGCACAAGTAGTTGGCCCAACCTTCACTCTTGTGTAGATTTGAAACCATGAAAGGGCTCGTGAGGGATCCTTCTCACATTGGGACATCTCACCATCAAAATAATACTCCATCCTCATCGCAGTTTTAAAATCTGTATGAACAAATTAAAGAGAAAATTTGCACCGTAATAAGCCCAGTGCTCTGATACCAACTGATGAGGCACGACCTCGATCGTGCCGCTGATTTGGTCCGATCTTTCACGATGCAATAACTTTGTAGATCCACGGATAAAAAATACTCCCAATTACACGAGCAGTACGTGTAACCTGAAGCAGGGGTGACGATGACCAACAGACAATTTCTCGTCTCACGAGGAACCTCCCGCCGAAGTAGACGTAACTAGCACGCAACCCGTCAAGAACGACGGACCTCGAGCCAAGTGCAACTTTTACGCAGAAAATTCACACAAAATAAATACCACGGACACCCAAAAAGGAGCCCTTAATAGTCGATACACGACATTGTCTAACTCTGAAAAATAACCTCCCCTACATTGGCCGTAGCCAGCCCTCTTTATGGGCGTCACATACCTGGTCGAACCGACCCAGGTGCTAGTTAACTTCCATCCGGACTCTATCTCTCTTTTATTGTTTTAAACTAAACAAAGCTTATCTAATTAACTAACCGGCAAGATTGATCACGTAGGAACCTGGACTCAAAGAAAAGACAACGAAACTAGTACTACTGGATAAAGAAAAACTTAACTCTCACGTTATCACACAAGAATTTGGAGTGGAATTTTTTTCCAACGAAAAACCAACTGCATGGTGGCGTTCTAAACGTCGGCTTGATTGCTTCTTCCTCGGGTTCGATTGCTGATGGAAACTTCACGAAAATAGATCTAATATAAAACACATGTTCATTGACTGCCTGTGTTTGCACGTCTGGTACCTTGGTCATATTCTTCTTCTCCAGAAACAACTTGCATTTTTCTGATACTTGTTGCATCAAACTCCAGCGGGCTAAGTTTCTATCCTTTTGTGTAGAACATGAAATAGCCTGAAATATTTTTGAACGTGAAACAATAGTTTCGGCACCAGTGATCACATCATTACCTTGTCATCCTTGACGATTTTTCGCATTATGTGTGGACCTTCCCGTTGCGCCGCAAGTCGGACGTTATCTCCACTCTTGTCGGTTTTTACTCTTATGTTCGCACGCAGTTTGGACGACTCATTCTCGCGTTGCAGACAGACAACGGGAAGGAGTTTGACAACACCGCTGTTCGTAACCTTCTCGCCACACATGGCACGATTTTTCGTCTCACTTGCCCGTACACCTCGCAGCAGAACGGTCGTGCTGAGCGTATCCTTCGCACTCTTAATGACTGCGTTCGGACTCTTCTCTTTCATGCCAATGTGCCACCGCGCTTTTGGCCTGACGCTCTAGCCACCGCTTCTCTCCTCATCAACATCCGTCCATGTCGTACTCGCGGGAACTTTACACCTCACCACCTTCTCTTCGGTGCACCCCCCTCTTATGAAGGGCTTCGCATTTTCGGCTGCCTGTGCTACCCTAGCATCGCTGCCACTGCGCCTCATAAGCTCGCACCCCGCTCCGTCGCATGCATCTTTCTCGGCTACCCACCTAACACTAAGGGCTACCGCTGCTACGATCCCGTCTCTCACCGTGTTTTCACCTCCCGACATGTTTACTTTGATGAGATGGTCTTCCCGTTTCAGCAGCAGGCACCCCTCGTTGTCTCGTCACCGCCGGCCACCGCCGGCCCATCGACGACCTCGTCAGGTGGACGAGCACGCCTGGTTCGTGGACCGCCTCCGGGCTTTGGCGGTCCACGGGTCCTACTGTCGGCGCCCTCCTCGGCTGGCCCTGACGGTGCGGCCGGCGCCCCGCCTTCACCCGCCGCCCCCGACTCGGGCGCCGCGGGGTCGGGCGCCTCCTCCGCCGCCTCGACGCCGGCCGCCTCGTCGGCCTCGCCGCCGGCCGCCTCGCCGGCTCCGTCCCTGGCCGCCTCGCCGGCTCTGTCGCCGGCCGCGACGCCGGCCGCGTCGCCGGCTGTGACGCCGGCCCCCTCGCCGGCCGCGTCGCCCGCCGCCTCGCCGGCACCGGTGGCCCTGTCCGGCCCCGTCACCCGTGCTCGCGCCGGCATTCACTGCCCGAGTCTCCGGTACTCGCGTGACGAGTACGTCCTCGCCGCCTCTGCCGCGGAGCCGTCACCCATTCCTGCGTCCGCCCGCGCCGCCCTCCGTGATCCTCACTGGCTTGCGGCGATGCAGGAATAGTTCGACGCTCTCCAACGGAACCGCACCTGGACTCTGGTTCCCCGGCCTCCTCGCGCCAACGTCATCTCCGGCAAGTGGGTCTTTCGCCACAAGACCCGCTCCGACGGTTCACTTGAGCGCTACAAGGCTCGATGGGTGGTCCGCGGTTTCCGCCAGCGCGCTGGAGTTGATTTCACGGAGACGTTCGCCCCGGTTGTCAAACCGGGCACGATCCGCACTGTCCTCCAGCTCGCCGTCTCTCGCGGCTGGCCTGTTCACCAGATGGATGTCTCCAACGCCTTTCTCCACGGCCATCTTGAGGAGCAGGTGTTTTGTGAGCAACCCACCGGCTTCGTCGACGCCTCATTCCCCGGCCATGTGTGCCTGCTGTCGCGCTCTCTTTACGGGCTCAAGCAGGCACCCCGCGCCTGGTACCAGCGGATCGCCGGGTTTCTTCAGACACTGGGCTTCAGCGTCACTCGCTCGGACGCCTCACTGTTTGTCTATCGCCACGGTGACACGACTGCATATTTGCTGCTTTACGTCGACGACATCATCATGACAGCCTCCTCCGCAGCCGTTCTTCAGCAGATTACTCTCCGGCTGCGTGACGAGTTTGCTATCAAGGACCTGGGTGCTCTCCATTATTTCCTTGGCATTGAGGTCGTTCGGCGTCCGGACGGTTTCTTTCTTCATCAACAGAAATATGCCCATGAGCTTCTTGAGCGCGCTGGCATGCTCAACTGCCATCCGGTTGCTACTCCTGTTGACACGAAGGCCAAGGTTTCTGCTCTTGAGGGTTCGCCTGCGTCGGATGCTCCGTTCTACCGGTCTATTGTCGGCGCTCTACAGTACTTGACTCTCACCCGACCGGATCTTCAGTATGCTGTCCAGCAGGTGTGTCTCCACATGCACGCCCCTCGTGACTCTCACTGGACTCTCGTGAAGCGGATCCTTCGCTACATCCGCGGCACGATGTCCCTTGGGTTGACACTCACGGCGTCCACTTCTCTGGAGATGGTGGCTTACTCCGATGCAGACTGGGCCGGCTGCCCCGATACTCGTCGGTCCACCTCTGGCTACTGCGTCTACCTCGGTCCTTCCCTCGTCTCGTGGTCGTCCAAGCGACAACCCACGGTCTCGCGCTCTAGCGCCGAGGCTGAGTACCGAGCTGTGGCCAACGCTGTCGCCGAGTGCACCTGGCTTCGACAGTTACTTCAGGAGCTCCATCACGATGTCTCCCAGGCTACGGTTGTCTACTGCGACAATGTCTCTGCGGTGTACCTCTCCGCCAACCCCGTTCATCATCGCCGGACGAAACACATCGAGCTGGACATTCACTTTGTGCGCGAGCAGGTGGCTCTTGGACGCATGCGGGTTCTCCATGTGCCGACCGCTCAGCAGTTCGCTGATGTGATGACGAAGGGACTGCCGACTTCCACCTTTGAGGAGTTTCGTTCCAGTCTCTGCGTCACTGGCGCCGCTTCGACTGCGGGGGGTGTTGAGTATATTGTGTACGTGTGTATGCCTGTGTAGGGCCCACCTCCTGTTTTCCTTGTATAGTTGAGGTTGTGGCCCACCTCTGTACTTATATATACGTGCCTGGTGCACCGATCAATACATCGCGATTGCACAGCCCATAACTTGTGCTTCTACACTGTACTGTGTCTCTGTGTAGGGCATCGATCGTCACGGCCGGCCGTACGTGGAAGGAAGGAAGGAAGGAAGGAATGAGTAGTTTACGCGCTGCATGGAACGCGCGGTTGGCGCACCTGAGACCGACCGACCGACCGATGGGCACCTGACACCAGATCGACCACTCACTCATATGATCATCAGGATATTATGGATTACACGCTACGTAGTACTACTAACCATGCATACATGTTCAGGCGCTAGCTGCATTTAATCCGTGGCTGACTGACGACCTGCTCGTCGCAAGATTCTGCATATGTTCATTTGATTTGATTTCATCAAGGATTCAAGGGGAATCTTGGAAGATTGGCACAAAAAGGTTAACATTTATAGGAGTATTATATGCTTCCACGTAAGAATAGCACTGCTGCGTACGGGCAAAACGAAAGGCGCACTGAGCACGCCAGCAAACCAGCTCTAGCTACCTACCCGGCCGATCTTGTGGCCGAGGGTTAACAAGGCATGCAGGCACCACTCACTCATGCATGCTGACATAGTGACATGGCCATCGATGAAATGGATCGCAGGCAGAACCACTCACTCATGCATGCTGACATAGTGACATGGCACCACTCACTCGTGTGTCTGCATTAGCAGAACCACATCCGGTCGAGATGCATGCATCTCAACAGCTGCAAGCAGCTATGCCAGAACAAGAACATCAACTTTGTTCGTATTTTACCCTTTTATACAGCAACAGCCACTTGTTGCTCGTGTTGTAGGAAGTCCAAAATCAACGCGGTAAAAAAAAAGTTTGCACTGGACTGGTGGAGTGCCCGTGCAGTTCGCTTGTGCACGAACGCGTTAATCATATAGCTAGAAGTGACATGGCAGTGCTTATTCCAAACCCTTCTAAAATGGCTACCTGAACAAAACTCACAGACACCAGTTTCGTGCTACATGTCTAACTGAAAAAAAACAATTCCAGGGTGCAAAAGGCGCACTCCGGTCCACTGACTAACCCAACAGCCGGCTAACCTACCTATAGCTCATGTCAGCTAATTAACCGATACACTCTTCTTCCTGTTATCCATCACAAACTCCACATCAAGTGTTCATTACCTTGCCAATCAGAAGGCACACCTCGCTGATGTTCTGCTTTCATCAGAAGACACATATACGATTCTCACACAATCACGAAAACTCTGTCAATACGATATGCTTATACTCCCCAAGTGCAAATTTAACATACGAAACCTTAACATGCATGACAATCATTGGTAATGTTTTCTACGAAATGATCATAGTTGGCGCCATCCGAAAGGCGTCTATGGTTTCATGATGGAGGGTGGTCAGTTTTCGTTAGTGTGCTTGTTAGGAGTTTCATTGTGTTCTTCAAGTATTGAGGGTTGCGGTTGTTGTTTGTTTAGAGGGCCGCTTAAGCGGTTTTGGTGTTTCCTACTTTGCGAGTAGTCCGCATTTGGGAGTCTGTATCGGTTTTCGCCCGGTTTTCCGTAAATTAACTGGGCAATTCTCTTCTTCTTAATTAATCGATGAGGCATTCGAAAAAATAGTACCTTCACTCAAACACTGCTACACAAAGCTATCCAAACCCATGCAGGTAGCAGTGTCCAAAACACTACTGGTACACACGACAGGAAGTTCAGTGAAATTTTGCATAGCTAATCATTTGACAGGGAAATCAGCCAGGTTACCTCCATAATGAACCACCATAGCTCAAAACTTAAAACCATGCATACAACAGTGAGAGAAAATGAGGATCAGATTCAAGCATACATTGATACATACCAAGCCCGCTAATTCGTTGCATGAAGAATTGACTTCTTGGAAAGGCACCAACTGTCTCATATTGATGTCACATGTGCAACGATTGTAGCTCGGCGTACAAGGGCACGCATGCCAGATATGGCAGCTTCCCATTTTCAAGATCGAGGATCACTTTTACCTGCCGACGATCCATATTATAGCAAATCAATGTGGTGTCCCGCCCCACAGTGAAGAACACCAAGTTGCATTCCGGATGAATCGCAATCCAAATAAAGTCACCATTAAGGAGACTATTTATTCCTCCAAAGATGTATGACATTTCTTCAATGTTGTGCTTCAATATCCATTCTTGGCTGTCATAGTCCTCGAGAACATAGACTACCAGTCGAACCACATCACTATGGCCATCATTTTGAAAATTGGCATAATGCAGATAGCCCTGTGACTGCTGAACAAAACCATCAACCAGACCACCAGGGACACCGAACCGCATCCATGTTTCCCCCTTCGTGTCGACAACAGCTAAACAGTTGTATGTCTCGTGGTCGAAGGCATGAAAAAAGATACTCCCTCCGTCCCATAATGTAAAACGTTTTTTGACAATCAGAGGGGGTATATCCATTAAGAAAGACAGTCGCTGAGGAGTGACGACTAGCGATGATATAGCCCCCAGTGGCTTTGGCGATGCCGATCAAGTGGGTATCGACAACTATGTTCTCTTTGGTTCGAATACGACCTATGTTTGAATAGGAAGCCCCCAAGTGAACATAAGAGTTTTTTAATGACGCCGATTCGAATACGATCCACGTCAGACCCAAAGGGGTTAAGCTATGATTCAAATATGATCAAGAAGCCCCCAAGTGGGTTTGGCAGTATGCCGATCAAGTGGGTATCGACAGCTATGTTCTCTTTGGTTCGAATACGACCTATGTTTGAACAGGAAGCCCCGAAGTGACCATGGCTAGATTCAGATATGATCATAAGCCAGTCCAAAGGGAAAGCTGGATTCAGATGTGATCCGCTCCCTGTTGATTGTCTCCACTACCTGATAAGAAGATGCATAGATTTTTGAGGGTAAAAAAGGACAAAGGTCCTGCTTTATTTCTTTATATAATATATACAGCGGCAAAAAATATATACATATTGAAAGCCGGTGGCTTAAGTATAATAAGGCCGGAGATGAGCAATATTCCACGGCCGGCGGGTCTCCTCCTCCGACTTACGTGAGTCTTTTGTGCTCTCGAACATCGATGAGGTAGTATGACCCGTTGTGCAGATTCTTGCTGACCACAAAGGGCCCTTCCCAAGGTGGGGATAACTTGTGCATATCAGACTGATCCTGGATGAGCCGGAGCACCAAGTCGCCTTCTTGAAAGGTTCTGTTCCTAACCCGGCGGCTGTGTAGCGGCGCAGGTCTTGTTGATAAATCGTCAAGCGGGCTATTGCCAAGTCTCATTCCTCATCCAGCAAGTCAAGTGCATTCTGACAAGCTTCTTCGTTGTTAGCCTCAATGTAAGCCGCCACGCGGGGTGAATCGTGCCGGATGTCACTTGGCAGGACCGCCTCTGCACCGTACACCATAAAGAAAGGCGTGTAGCCTGTAGATCTATTAGGCGTAGTGTTGATGCTCCATAACACAGAAGGTAACTCCTCCACCCAACAACCCGGAGTCCGCTGTAAGGGGACCAAGAGCCGGGGCTTGATACCCTTCAAGATCTCTTGATTAGCTCTTTCCGCTTGACCATTGGATTGAGGATGAGCTACAGCCGAAACATCAAGCCGGATATGTTCTCCTTGACAAAACTCCTCCATGGCACCCTTGGAGAGATTAGTGCCATTATCAGTTATAATGCTGTGTGGGAAACCAAAACGAAAGATCACCTTTTTCATGAATTGAACCGCCGTGGCCGCATCACACTTACTGACCGGCTCTGCCTCAACCCATTTTGTAAACTTATCCACTGCCACCAGGAGATGTGTCTTTTTATCCTTAGACCTCTTGAAAGGTGCAACCATGTCAAGCCCCCAGACTGCAAATGGCCAAGTGATTGGGATCATCCTCAACTCTTGAGCCGGCACATGAGCTCGTCGTGAGAACTTTTAACAACCGTCACATTTACTGACCAGATCCTCCGCATCAGCATGAGCCGTCAGCCAATAGAAACCATGTCGAAAAGCTTTGGCTACAAGAGATTTTGACCCGGCATGATGGCCACAATCCCCTTCATGGATCTCACAGAGTATTTCTTGGCCTTCCGTAGGTGACACACAGTGCTGAAACGCCCCAGTGACACTTAGGTGATGTAATTTGCCATTAACATGAAGAAAATATGCCCTAGAGGCAATAATAAAGTTATTATTTATTTCCTCATATCATGATAAATGTTTATTATTCATGCTAGAATTGTATTAACCGGAAACATGATACATGTGTGAATACATAGACAAACATATAGTCACTAGTATGCCTCTACTTAACTAGCTCATTAATCAAAGATGGTTATGTTTCCTAAACCATAGACACGTGTTGTCATTTGATTAATGGGATCACATCATTAGGAGAATGATGTGATTGACATGACCCATTCCGTTAGCCTAGCACTTGATCGTTTAGTATATTGATATTGCTTTCTTCATGACTTATACATGTTCCTGTAACTATGAGATTATGCAACTCCCGTTTACCGGAGGAACACTTTGGGTACTACCAAACGTCACAACGTAACTGGGTGATTATAAAGGAGTACTACAGGTGTCTCCAAAGGTACATGTTGGGTTGGCATATTTCGAGATTAGGTTTTGTCACTCCGATTGTCGGAGAGGTATCTCTGGGCCCTCTCGGTAATGCACATCACTATAAGCCTTGCAAGCAATGTAACTAATGAGTTAGTTACGGAATGATGCATTACATAACGAGTAAAGAGACTTGCCGGTAACGAGATTGAACTAGGTATTGGATACCGACGATCGCATCTCGGGCAAGTAACATACCGATGACAAAGGGAACAACGTATGTTGTTATGCGGTTTGACCGATAAAGATCTTCGTAGAATATATAGGAACCAATATGGGCATCCAGGTTCCGCTATTGATTATTGATCGAGAATAGTTCTAGGTCATGTCTACATAGTTCTCGAACCCGTAGGGTCCGCACGCTTAACGTTACGATGACAGTTTTATTATGAGTTTATAAGTTTTGATGTACCGAAGTTTATTCGGAGTCCCGGATGTGATCACAGACATGACGAGGAGTCTCGAAATGGTCGAGACATAAAGATTGATATATTGGATGACTATATTCGGACACCGGAAATGTTCCGGACGTTTTCGGAGAAAACCGGAGTGCCGGAGGGTTACCGGAACCCCCCTTGGGAGAAGTAATGGGCCCTATGGGCCTTAGTGGAGAGAGAGAGGGGCAGCCAGCATGGGCCGCGCACCCCCTTCCCCTCTGGTCCGAATGGGACTAGGAGGGGGGCGGCGCCCCCCTCTTTCCCTCTCCCTCTGCCCCTTCCTTTCCCCTTCCTTGTAGGAGTAGGAAAGGGGGAGTTCTAGCATAGCCTTCGAGTCCTTCGAGTCCTTTGAGCTTGCCACGACGACTCTTGGTCATCCGGCCCACGGTGGGCGCCAACTATCGTGGATTTGTCACGGCAGATGTCCTAGTGAAAGGACTTAGTCGTGGAGCCATCGCTACGGGTTAACTTGAAGGGGTTAAAGCGGACACAAAGACACGAGGGTTTATACTAGTTCGGCCCCTTCGAGATCATCAAACCATCGTGCGATAGCCCCACGGTGGGCGCCAACTGTCGTGGATTTGTCACGGCAGATGTCCTAGTGAAAGGACTTAGTCGTGGAGCCATCGCTACGGGTTAACTTGAAGGGGTTAAAGCGGACACAAAGACACGAGGGTTTATACTAGTTCGGCCCCTTCGATGAAGGTAAAAGCCTACATCTAGTTGTGATGGAATTGATGTGGTCTCGATGGCTAGGGAGCAAACAAGCTTCGCCTAGGCTCGAGTTGTTGTTGTCTGTCCTGAACCGCCGCCGGGTCATCCCCTTATATACACGGGTGACGCCCGTCGGTCCATGGAGTCCCATACCGGTTCATATTCGTACCCCGGTTGGTCTCTCTCTATTCCTAACTTACAATACAAGCTTTACATACCATGCCGGTTTACGGCTATAGGTTCTAAACCGGCTACAGGCCGCGGGCCTTCACCTGCTTACATTACTAATGAAGTTAACCCGGCCCAAGTAGGCCGGTTCACGCCCAGTGGTAATATCCCCAACACGCGCCCTCTAGGGCCGGCCGGCCTCCCCCTTGCTCCTTTATATACGGGGGCGGGGGGGCACCCTAGAACACACAAGTTGATCTACGGATCATTCCTTAGCCGTGTGCGGTGCCCCCCTCCACCATATTCCACCTCGGTCATATCGTCGCGGAGTTTAGGCGAAGCCCTGCGCCGGTAGAACATCATCATCGTCACCACGCCGTCGTGCTGACGGAACTCATCCCCGACGCTTTGCTGGATCGGAGTCCGGGGATCGTCATCGAGCTGAACGTGTGCTGAACTCGGAGGTGCCGTACGTTCGGTACTTGGATCGGTCGGATCGTGAAGACGTACGACTACATCAACCGCGTTGTCATAACGCTTCCGCTTACGGTCTACGAGGGTACATGGACAACACTCTCCCCTCTCGTTGCTATGCCATCACCATGATCTTGCGTGTGCGTAGGAATTTTTTTGAAATTACTACGTTCCCCAACAGTGGCATCCGAGCGAGGTTTTATGCGTAGATGTCATATGCACGAGTAGAACACAAGTGAGTTGTGGGCGATACAAGTCATACTGCTTACCAGCATGTCATACTTTGGTTCGGCGGTATTGTGAGATGAAGCGGCCCGGACCGACATTACGCGTACGCTTACGCGAGACTGGTTTCACCGTTACGAGCACTCGTGCTTAAAGGTGGCTGGCGGGTGTCTGTCTCTCTCACTTTAGCTGAATCGAGTGTGGCTACGCCCGGTCCTTGCGAAGGTTAAAACATCACTAACTTGATGAACTATCGTTGTGGTTTTGATGCGTAGGTAAGAACGGTTCTTGCTAAGCCCGTAGCAGCCACGTAAAACTTGCAACAACAAAGTAGAGGACGTCTAACTTGTTTTTGCAGGGCATGTTGTGATGTGATATGGTCAAGACGTGATGCTATATTTTATTGTATGAGATGATCATGTTTTGTAACCGAAGTTATCGACAACTGGAAGGAGCCATATGGTTGTCGCTTTATTGTATGAAATGCAAACGCCCTGTAATTGCTTTACTTTATCACTAAGCGGTAGCGATAGTCGTAGAAGCAATAGATGGCGTAACGACAACGATGCTACGATGGAGATCAAGGTGTCGCGCTGGTGATGATGGTGATCACGACGGATCTGTTGAGCCGGCAGACGAATCACCGTCTGAGGGGACGGCCGTCTCACCCCTATCTTCAGATCCTTCAAAGAATTCCTCTCCGTGGATGCAGCCCACGAAGGCATGCTTCATAACAGGTTGAGTCCTGGTCTTCCTCGCGCGCTGAGCCGTCTCGACGAGGTCGGTGCAGTTGTCCAGCTCAGGGCCCGACTCACCGATCCGGCCGATGAAGACGTGGATTCCGCCGAAGGGGACCCGGTATCCGTACTCAATTGAGCCGGCATCGGGACCCCAGCCTTCGTCGTCGATGTAGATCTTGCCGCGACGACTCTTGGTCATCCGGCCCACTACGTACCCCCTGAGCCCTTCGAAGTTGCCCTTCAAGAACTCAAATCCACCGTGCGCTGGCCCCATGGTGGGCGCCAACTGTCGTGAAATTGTCACGTCAGATGTCCTCGTGAAAGGACTTAGTTGTGGAGCCATCGCAACTAGAAAGCTTGAAGGGGTTAAATCGGGACAAGGGACACGAGAGGTTTTTATACTAGTTCGACCCCTTACGGTGAAGGTAAGGCTACGTCTAGTTGGGTTGGTATTGATGTTTCGATGACCAGGGAGCGAGATACGCTATGCCCGGCTCTCGATGAGTTGTTTCTTGCCCTAAGTCGCCAACAGGTCGTCCCCTTATATACACGGGTTGACGCCCTGTGGTCTACAGAGTCCCGGCCGGCTTATAAACAGTGTCCGGCTCGGTGACTAGTTAAATATACCTTATGATACAAGTCATGCCATTACGGCGGTTTACTACAACGGGCCTTAAGTCGCCTGTGGGCCTTAAGCCCTTTATTTAACCGCCATCTTCATGCTTGGTCTTGGGCTTCTCTCTGGTGAATCCTCTTTGCGTAACCCGGCCCCTCCTGGGCGGCTTACACAAATAGTTATATCCCCAACAGTGTGCCCGTTCCATCTCTTCTCCTTATTAACCCATCGTCCAGTTTCGGAAGAATACACTGCCACTCCGACAAGGTCGGTGTTCCACTGATCCCACTGGTCCTGATGCCATAGTACTTCTGCTCCTTTATCCATTCAAACACATGGAAATGCTGCAAGGAAAGAGCCGGGTCGAAGCCCAAACGTGTAGTGCCCACCTGTTAGTGACCTGGCCAGAGTCTGGCATGACGACCCACTCCTTCGTGGCGGGATTGCACACAACATAATGGAACTGGCCAACCTTGTCGGAAACATCGTGCCAGCGGTAGAGGAGGAGGCCATTGCAGCAGTCCAACTGTCCAAGACATCAATGCGCCGGTGGTTAGGCAGGAAGGCGAAAGAGGTGTCGATCAGACGACGACAGATCCTGCTCACTGCCCCTGGGACACTTGTGAAGTGGACAGGTGACTCCAAGAAGAGCTCTTCGACGCTGCTTTTGCTGCTGTTGTAGAAGAAGCCGGCCAGGGTTTGGGGGAGCTTCTTGCGGTCGTCCGGGTGGTCGATGAGGGTGAGCCAGTGGTTGGAGACGCACTTGAAGCGGCAGAGCGACTTGGTGGGGACCCGCGAGAGGATCTCCACGAGGAGGTCGTCGGTGAGCGTATCGTCCGCCATCGTTCCGCTGGGGAAAGCAGAGGAGGACCTGCACAAACATAGATGGATGAGATGTGAGGGGATCAGTGAAGGGAGAGAAGTCGATGGCGATGGCGCTGCGCAGACCAGGCACGAACTGAAGTGCGGCCATCCTCCGGTGGGCGAGTGCGATCTGCCGACACGGACTTGCGTCGAAAGAAAACGGCGGCGGCGCCGTCGAGCGAGGAGGAATGAAAACCTATGGCAGGACAAGGCCTTTTCTTTGTTAGAACAATGGCTAGACGTGACGGGACATCCTATGTACCGCTCGCTGCAGCAAAAATAAAGTCCTATATGCCGCATATTGCGTCCAGATGCCGAGGGTTCGCACAGGATTCTGCAGGGAACGACGCGATCTGGGCCGGCCCGCTAGCGGTTAGCCTAGCAACGGTTTTCTCCGGTTTTGGGAACCTTCTAGAAGGTTCCCTGAATCGGTTTTTCTTTTTTCCTGTTTTTTTGTGGCTGGTTTTCATTTCGTTTTTTCTTCCTGTTTCTTTTTTTATTTTCGTTTTTGTTTTTATCTTTTCTGTTTCTTTCTTCTTTTTTGTTTATTTTTTCAAAAATTTCAAATTTTATTTGGATTCAAAAAAATGTTCCTCTTAACAAAACTTGTTCAGAATTTAACAAATATTCACATTTCAAAAAATGTGCAGGAATTTTAAAAACATCCTGTCATAAATTTTTCAGAAATTCAAATGTTGTTCAGATTTTCAAAAAATATTCCTCTTAACAAAATTTGTTCAGAATTTTAAAAAAATGTTCATGTTTCAAAAAATGTGCAGAAATTTCAAAAAAATCTTCCTGTTATAAATTGTTCACAAATTCAAATTTTGTTCAGACTTTCAAAAAATGTCCCTCTTAACAAAATTTGTTCAGAATTTTAAAATTGTTCATGTTTCAAAAAATGTGCAGGAATTTTTTTTTAAAATCTTCCTGTTATAAATTGTTCACAAATTCAAAAAATCTACAGGAATTCCAGAAGTGTTCCTATTTTAAAAATTTGTTCACAAATTCCAGAAAAAGTTCACGTCATGTTAAATTTTGTTTAAAATTCAGAAAATGTTCATGATCCCAAAATCTGGTCTGAAATTTTTGAAAGTTCGTGGTTGCAATTTTTTGTTCGAAATTTGATGAAAAGTTCCATTTTTGCCCTTTTTGTGAACAAATTCTAAAAATAATCGTAGTTATAAATTTTTGTTCAAATTTCATGAAATGTTCCTTTTTTAGTTATTTTTTCAAAAATTCAAAAAATGTTCGAAATTTCGATTTTTTTTTCAGATTTTCATAATTTGTATATGTATTGAAAGAATGTTCCTTTTGCCGAAAATTGTCCAGATATTCAAAAAATGTTTGCACATTTTCAAAGTATACACTTTAAAGAAGTACGCTTAAAATAAACTATAACTGCAAATTCCAGTTCGCAACATTAACTGATTGAAATTCGCTGCAGTAGAGCAGCCCAGTTCAACGCTAAAACTAGTTCTTTAGATGCGCTGCGTTTAAACTGTCTAAATATGTGTGGTCGAGTGGTTGTGCGGTCGCGATGACAACCTGATGGTCTCGTGTTCGAATCCTGGCTTTGCATTGTCGCTGCGTTTTCTACCTTTTTTTCGTCTCGCGGTAAAGCTCGATGAGCCGGCCCACTCGCCCTGTCTCCTATGCGAACGCCCAGCATTTTTGACGCATAATGCGGCGCATAGGACCACACGCGGCAAAATGCCGATGTTTCGCACAGGGCGCGACTAACCTGGGCCGGCCCATTTCCGGTGGCACGATCGCAGTACGAAAAAAGCAAAAAAAAAAAAAACTAGGGATCAATTCTATGACTTCGCGCGGTGCTAGCGCTGCGACTGTCAGCTTCCTATGTTAGGATTGCAGCGCCAAACTTAATGAAGCATACAACAATGGCAGGGATCTAGGGATGACCTGCTGCAAGTGAGCATCAGCCACCAGAATTCCTGGGATTTTGTAGACAAAATGGCAATCCGCCTTATAAAAACATAAGCCAAAACATATTTAAAACTATTTCATATTTCATAGCAAAAAAATTCATATTTCATAGCAAACATTATCATATTTCATAGCAAAAAATGTAAAACTCAAACCATTTTTGGCAATCTCAAACATTTTTTGAAAAAATGAACAAAATGAAAACGAGATTGTTTTCAAAATTATGAGGAATTTCTTGAAAATGCAAAACATTTTCCAAAAAACGGAAGAAAAAGCTAAAAGCGCGAACATTTTTCCAAATTATGAACAAATATTTCAAGACATGAATATTCTTTGTACTCCGACAACTTTTTTGGAATTCGGCGTCAAAATTTGAAAAACATGAACATCTTGATGACGCGAACAAATTTGGAAAGCGGGAACATTCCTGGAAATTCCCATTTTTTGAATTGGTGATTAAAAGTTAATAAATGTGAACCTTTTTTTAAATTCCCGAACATTTTTTGAATATGTGAGAGAAATTTAAAAACATGAACATTTTTTTAATTTACGAACAAATATGGAAAGTTAGAACTTGTTTTGAAATCTCGTTTCCTTTAAGTTTTGAATAATTTTGGAAAGCGGAAACATTTTCTGAGGCCGCAAACAAAAATAAAATATGCGTACATTTCTTGAAATAGCGAAAAAACTTTCAGAACATGAACATTTTTTGAATTTGTAGAAAAAATTGGAAAGTAGAAACATTTTTTGAAAAAACATGAACATTTTCTGAATTTGTGAAAAAAAATTAAAATACAAAGAAGTATTTTACGAAATTCTCCCAAACAATTTTTCAATTTCCGGAAAATTATGAAAGCATAATTATTATTTCTTGAGTTTGTGAACATATTTTGAGAACAGAAACATTTTTTAATGAACAATTTTTGCATGACGCGAAAAGTTTTCCAGAATTTTGTATATTTTCCCGAACATTTTTTGAATTTACGAACAAATTTTGGAAATATAAACATTTTTTAAATTTCCAAACTGCTTTGAAAATAGTAACATTTTCTGAAATCTTTGAACATTTTTTGAATTATTGAACAAAACTAGAAAATGCTAAAAAAACTTAATTTTTATTATTATTTTTATTTTGGAACCTTTTTTGAGAAGAAGTGAACACATTTTGAAGTACTAATATTTTGTGCAATTTGTCAAGGAAATTTGAAAACTGGAACAAAATCTGGAAAATGAACAAACTTTAAGAAATACAAACATTTTTTAAGTCCAGATTTTCTTTAAAAAAAGAAATAAATGCAAAAAGTAAAACTGAAAGAAAATTAAAAAGAAAAGTAATGAAAACGAAAAAAGGAATAAAAAAAGTAAATAGGGCAGAAAAAAGAAAAAAGAAAAATAGAAAGGGAAAAAGAAAAACCAGTTCAGGAACTTTTAGAAGGTTCCTAAAACCAGGGAAACCGGCTGGTAATCCTCTAGAAGCTTCATAAAACAAGAACCTCAAAATTATAGGTACGCTTCTAGTTAGAGGGTGCTTGGATACGTTTTAGTCCCACGACTAAAAGTAGTGAGACTAAAACTTGCTAGCCTCATCCATGCTTGGATCCAAATATTAAATAGACTAAAATCAAGTTAAAGGAGAGGAGTTAAATGAGGAGAGAGAGGATTAATCCACATTTATTATCCTTCAAACCCTTCAATCCATAACTCGCCTGTGTTAAAGGAGAGGAGTTAAATGAGGAGAGAGAGGATTAATCCACATTTTAGTAGGGGTACCCCTGACTAAATTTTTTTAGTCTCAAGACTAGTTTTAGCACCTCTTTAGTCAGGGTGCTTGGAATTTTATATAGCCTCTTAAAAAGACTATTTTTAGTCAGACTAAAATAAGTCCCTTGGATCCAAGCATCCTCTTAGGCTAGCCCAAATCGCTCGCTAGCTTGCCTCCTTGTGCGATTCGTCGACTATTTGACGCGAAGTGCGTCAAATAGGTTTTTCCGGACATGACTGGCACTTTCGCATTTCCTGCCTTAGCGAATGGGTCGTTGGCGCGTCAATAATGGGCTAACTATATCCTCGCGGATTGGGCTGTGCACACGTTCATTAAGTTCTGGAAGGCCTTGGCCTTGCTCGAGCGAATCAGGTGATGCTTGTTTTTTAACCCCTCAAAATAAAATAAGGCGATGCTTGTTTTTGTATAAAAACAAGATGATGATTGTTTTGGTGATATTAAGGATTTACACTTTCGACAATATATGCTCGGATCTATTATAAAACTTCACTTGAAGTAATTGGCCTCAACTAACGTGACACCATATTCATCCAGTTTCACTATGTGTTTGTATTATGTGTATTTTCATTTTGATAAAATTCCACAATGTAAGGTGCATTTGTGCTAATTCCTCGTAATTCTGTTCTTGTCCCTCTGAAAAAAGGAAAGTATCTCTCACCTGATTGTATGTATCTCTCCTTGTAGAGAAAAAAAGAAACTATCTCTTTCCCGATTGCGTGTATCTCTTCCTTTCCTAGCCTAAGTGATTTACTTGCCGCTAATCAATGAATTAGACAAGGGTAATTTCGTCCTAATTGTCTATAATTATGTGCCTTGGTCACTGTGCCGAGAATAATACACCTTACATAACGGAATAGAGGGATTATAACAGATACGTAAGAGCAAAGGTAACATATTTCACACATGTGCCAGTAGCAGACAAGCGATCATTGGCTAGTTCTTTCTCAATAAAATGCTTATGCTTTTCCCTGACTTAAAATAGAAGATACAAGTTTATTGATCACGACTTTTGCTAAAAACGTGCATACATCAGTCAAGAAAACGAGAACCAAATCCGAGCAGACATATAAGATACTTCTCCATAGCATGAAATAATGACTCCTATCATAGATGTTTCTATAAAGACAGCGGTGGTTTCATATTGATATCATGCATGAAGTGAATTTCGTATTGACGTCATGTATGCAGTGATTGCAACTCTGCATACAATGGCACATATGGCAGGCGTGGCAGATAACCATCAAGACTGCAGATCACTTTGACTTGTCGACGGTCCATATCATAGCACATTAATGTGGAAGCTGACCCCACAGTGAAGAAGATTAAGTTACATTCCGGATGAATCGCAATCCAACGGGAATCGACCGAATGAATCGCAAACGAATCAGAAACTGTAACATGTGTCCCTCCAAATATGTCTGAAGTTTTAACACTATGCTTCAGTTTCCACTTTTTGCGGTCATAGTCCTCGAGAACATAGACTACTAGTCGAACCACATTACCATCACCTCTCTTGAACTTGGCATAATGCAGACAGTCCTGTGAGTGCTGAATAAAACCATTATTCAAATTATCAGGGATATGGAAGTTCATTGATGTTTCCCCCGCCGTGTCTACCACACCTATAAAAAAGGGTGACCTTTTGCCGAAGGAGTAAAAATGCAAACAGCCGTTGAGGAAGACAGCGCTAGACTGCTCAGCAGGAAGCACAATTCTTTTGTTCCATCCAATTTCCTTGTAAACCCATCTCTTGGTTTCCGACGAATACACTTCCACTTCAGCAAGGTAGGCGTTAAAGTTGACATTCTCTAGCAACACAAACACATAGAAGTGGGAAGACATGGTCGGACCGAAACCCAGACGCTCTATGCCCACCTTGTTTTCATGGCTACGGTCGGGCAACGAAACCCACTCCTTCGTGGCAGGATTGCACACGATGTAACAAAACTCATCACCAAGAGCGGAAACGCCATACCAGCGACAGAGGAGGAGGCCATTGCAGCAGTCTAGTAGATCGATGCGCCGGTGGCTGGGCAGGAAGGCAAAAGAGGTGTCGACCGGAGGGCAGCGTTTCCCCGAGACAGCGGCGAAGCGGACTTCTGTTTCCAGAGGCAACTCCCCGTTGTCGCTCCTAGTGTAAAAAAAGCCTGCTAGGGTTTGAGGGAGCTTCCTGCGGTGATCGGGGTGGTCGATGAGGCTGAGCCAGTCCTTGGAGACGCACTTGAAGCGGCACACTGATCTTGCGGGGACGCGCGTGAGGATCTCGACAAGCAGATCGTCGGCGAGTCTCTCGGCTGCCATGCCGCCGTGGGGAGGAGAGGAAGATCTGCACAAGCAAAGAAAGATGAGATGTCAGGCCAGGGGATCATTGAAGGAGTTTGCGATGGTTGATACATGGAAAACAACAGCCCTGGTGTGCTTTATATACACACCTCGGAGCAGATCCAACGCGACTTGGAAAGGACTCCATGATCTAGTCGGACTAGACATAACCTAGACGAGCTACTCACTCCTGGAACAAACAAGACCTGACCTGATTACAACTTGTACTACCAGGACACGACACGCCTAATAGCTATAGTCCTAATTGACTACTGTAGCATACTAGTACGAGACTAGGTTTGGATTATTTCCAACAGTGGACTTACTCCCGTGGACGAGAGCGATCCGCCGGCATGGACATGGCGGCGGAAGATGGGAGGTGCCGTCGAGCGAGAAGGAGGAAGGGGATTGAAACCTACGACCAAGGGTTCGAGAGTTTTTCTCGCGTTAGCCAATGCCCAATGGGCCGTCAGTGGTTCGCCCAATGGGCTAAAACAATGAAGCTTTTTTCAAGAACACACAAGCTGTGCGTAGAAAAAACAAGCTGTGCGTCTTCTGTATTAAGAAAGGGGATAGAACACAGGCCGCGAACTAGGTGCTCTCGGGTACCCGCGCATTCTATATGCGGAAAAAAAATTTAGTAATGCAAAAAAAGTTTAAAAAATTCCAAATCTTTTTTGGAATCAAACATGATCAGGTATTGTACTCGTATAAAAAGTTTGAACAAAAAATGATTCATATTGACTTCACGGCAAAAAAGACAAGTTTATGATGACAATATAGTGTGTATAGTACTTGTATATAGCGTTTTTTGCTGAATCTTCGACCCAGGATGCAACGAAAGTCGTACTCTGACTAATCTTTTTATACGACTACAATACTTGATCATGTTTAATGCCAAAAAAGATTTGGAATTTTTTGAACTTTTTTGAATTACTAATTTATTTTTACATATAGGGTACGCTGGTACCCAGGTTCTCCTTCATATTTTTTATAGAACACAATACTAGTTCTATACATATGTTAGAAGAGAAAAACAGGCTACTGGGAGCATCCACCATAGGCCTAAAACGACCTGCTCGTAATCCTAATCTCCCTCAATTGCCACCGCTCCCCGCTGCCTGGCCAACATCCAGAGGGCTATCTCACTTTTAATTCTGGCCGTAGTAACAGACTCAACGGTCGCAATCCTATAATGAAGCTGTCTCGACAATTCATCATCACTCTGCTGCATCCAAGGCCTTCTCATGTCCGCATTAGCAGGTTGTTGCCTTCCTTTGTCACACACGGACACGTGCAAAAATGACCTTCTATGAGCAACTCTAATCGTGCCAACCTAAACATATGATAATTTTGTCCGTTTTTTATTCGTTTGGGTCGACTACCCGCTCGACATCCGCCTAGTTTGTCATTTGGGTCGGCAGAGCGCCCAACATCTGCGACTCATATTTGCCGATATGGCCGGCTGGCCACTGTTTTTAACAAATATGCATACATTTGCATAGTTTCACTACAAAAAAAAGCATAGTTTCACAATCAAAAAGCATAGTTTCACAACCAAATAAATTTAGCATAGTTTTACAAACCGAATAGAAATTAATTTGTCTCGAATACATGTGAAAAAAATATACATCTATTGATTGCCCACATGAGCCCAAATATGCTCAACTAAATCATTCTGCAGCTGCATGTGAGTTTCTCAATCACGCATTTCATGATGAAATCGTACAGGATAAGTGCCCGGAACGTATCTACGATCACCTGATCGTAGATATGTTCCGGGCACTTATCCTCTACGATCATATTATGCATGATATCACAAGCAGTCATCACGTCCCACAACTTCTTGGTGCTTCAAGTCCTAGCAGAATACCGAACGATGCCCCATCGATATTGCAGAATCCCAAAGGCACGCTCGCACTACTAGGGAAAAGCCTATCAGCAGCGTGGGTAAAAGGCCTATAAGTAGCATGGACGTGCGCACTATGGCGCGACAACTAAATTTTAGCAGTAGCGCGCTTTCTCCCGCACTATTGTTATCATATGTAGCAGTAGCGCGTTGCAGGGCGTCATCATAAAGCGCACTACTGCTAAAAGCTCGCTGCTGCTACACACGAACCCCTTGCTACTGTTATTATTATTATTTTTCTCTGCTGCATGTTTGTTTTGTATATTTACATGTTTTATACAAATGTAATCATATCATACACATATAAATAGTCTCATCAAATCATGTCATCATCATACTCATCATCGAACAGAAATGATGTCTCTCGTCATCATCTCGAAATAGCGGTACAAGTTTTGAAATGTCTCGAATATTGCAACTACATCGTCATCCATCTAAACAATGATATAGAAGAGAAGAGCTATCACTATGACTGAGAGCGGAATTATGCAGTACATGAGGCGGCTGTTTTGATTCGTCTCTCGCGCTAGCATGTACCTCAAGTAACTCGTTTCTGCTTTTTGTCTGCTATCCAACCCTTTATGGCTCGCGCCTGAGAACCACTCCACTTGGGCCTGACACTCGGGCCACTCGTCGTACACTCCCAGAATTTTCCCTATGTACACGACATAGCACTTCTTCGCCATCAAGGATCTACGTACCTGTTCAAGATGCATTTTCATCAAGGAAAGCAACAATAAATATGCAAGATAATATACTTGAGCAACATAAAAAGAAAGGGTTAGCAAATAGATGCAACAGATAGTAAACATAATTAATAAACACACGTTCATCGTACCCAAACTAATTAACTAGATGTACGCAGGTCATCGTACCCAAACTAATTAATTAATTAACTAGATCCCTTAAAAATAATTTTGTAATCATAATAAATTTTAGAAATGCATTAGAACAGTTCAACTTTTATTAAAAAAATCAACGTGTTTCAGGAAATGAAAGAATGATCTTACAAAATAAGTTTCTAATACATGCTGAACATTTTTTGAAATACAAAAAATTCACCATGTATTAAGAAAATATTCACCATAATATTCTTGAAACTCATCGTGTATTAAGAAAATGTTCACCATAAATTACAAAAAAAATCACCGCACATTAAGTAAAATGTTCATCCTATCTTAAGAAAATTGATCAACCTATATTACAAGAATGCCCAATTTGCATTTAAATTTTTTTCAAACGTTCTTTGCAATGGAAAAACCGTTAACCATTTGTAAAGAAATAGTTGACGACCTGTATTAAAAATAATTGTGTAATCATAATAAATTTTAGAAATGCATTAAAACTGTTCAACTTTTATTAAAAAAATCGATGTGTTTCTGGAAATGCAAGAATGATTTTACAAAATAAAGGTCTAAACCACGTATAAACATGTATTGACGGTGTATCTGACCGGCGGGATCCGCCTGCCAGGTGCTGATTTGGCACGTTTTGTGCAGAAACCCCTTACGTTGTATGTAATCACAAAAATGCCCAATTTTTTGCGGGAAAAAGGCTCCATGAGAGGCTTTCTTTTTTCTTCGCAATTTCCACCACCGAATCTGGACTGGTTTGAAATTTTCCGCCACTTGAACAAATAAATAAATGAAAGGAAAACCAGAAGCTACGGGAATCGGTCCTGCGACCTGCAGTCCATAGGCGCCACACGCTAACCACCACGCGACAACACACCTCACGTTTGGATACAGGCGTTCCTTTTCTTATACTATGCCTGAATCGCTGGGCCGGCCCATCGTGGCCTGCATTTTTTTTCGTTTCGCACTTAACTGGCGCGCGTGCTGGGCTCGTTCGTTGCCCTGGTTTCTAG
Source organism: Triticum timopheevii (assembly GCA_963921465.1). NCBI lineage: Eukaryota > Viridiplantae > Streptophyta > Magnoliopsida > Poales > Poaceae > Triticum > Triticum timopheevii. The sequence goes on along the minus strand of OY997274.1, from coordinate 604,851,111 downwards.
GGTTCAAATCCTGGTGCTCGCATTTATTTCTGGATTTATTTTAGGATTTCCGGCGATGCGCATTCACTGGGAGGTGACGTTCCCGTCGATGACGAGGTGCCTACGGTGACTTCGTAAATTTCAAGATGATATGCCGACTTAGTCTTTCGGAGGTGCTCATAGGGGTAGGATGTACGTGTGTGCGTTTATAGAGGTGAGCGTATGCGCGTGTACATGAGCGCTTGCGTCTATACTGTGTTCAAAAAAAATATATTCTCTTATGCTTTCAAATACACATGAACATATTTTTAATATACGCTGAGCACCTTTTCTGCTTATAGTGAACATTTTTCAATGCATGATGGACTTTGCTTTACAAACGGTGAACATTTTCTTAATATAATAAACTTTGGTAATATCCGTTGAACATATTTGAAATTGCAATTGAACATTTTTGTACTATAGGTTGTTCAATTTTCTTACGATAAGGAACATTTTACTTAATTCGCGCTATTTTTTGTAATTTATGGTGACGTTTTATTAATACAAGGTGAGTTTCAAGATTATTATGGTGAATATTTTCTTAATACATGGTGAAAATTTTGTATTTCACAAAATGTTCAGCATGTATTAAAACACATGGAAATGCTGCAAGGAAAGAGCCGGGTCGAAGCCCAAACGTGTAGTGCCCACTTGTTAGTGGCCTGGCCAGAGTCTGGCACGACGACTCACTCCTTTGTGGCGGGATTGCACACAATATAATGGAATTGGCCAACCTTGCCGGAAACATCGTGCCAGTGGCAGAGGAGGAGGCCATTGCAGCAGTCCAACTGTCCAAGACATCAATGCGCCGGTGGTTAGGCAGTAAGGCGAAAGAGGTGTCGATCAGACGGCGGCAGATCCTGCTCACTGCCCCTGGGACACTTGTGAAGTGGATAGGTGACTCCAAGAAGAGTTGTTCGACGCTGCTTTTGCTGCTGGTGTAGAAGAAGCCGGCCAGGGTTTGGGGGAGCTTATTGCGGTGGTCCGGGTGGTCGATGAGGACGAGCCAGTGGCTGGGACGCACTTGAAGCGGCAGAGTGACTTGGTGGGGACCCGCGAGAGGATCTCTATGAGGACATCGTCGGTGAGCGTATCGCCCGCCGCTGTTCCGCTGGGGAAAGCAGAGGAAGGCCTACACAAACAGAGATACATGAGATGTGAGGGGATCAGTGAAGGGAGAGAAGTCGATGGTGATGGCGCTGCGCAGACCGGGCACAAACTGAAGCGCGGCCATCCTCCGGTGGGCGAGAGCCATCCGCTGGGACGGACATGGTGGCAGAAGAAAACGGCGGCGACGTCGTCGAGGGAGGAGGCATGGAAACCTATGGCAGGACGGGGCCTTTTTTTCTTAGAACAATGGCTGGATAGGACTGGCACTTTCGCACATCCGGCGAGTGGGTCGTCGGTGCGTCAATAATGGGCTAACTATATTCTCGGCGATTGGGCTGTGTACGAGTTCATTAAGTTCCGGAAGGCCTTGGCTCTGCTCGAGCGAATCACGTGATTCTTATTTGTTTCTTAAAAGAAAGGTGATTCTTGTTTTTGTCTCAAAAACAAAAATATGATGATTGTTTTGGTGATATTAAGGAGAAGGGCCCGTGCGTCGCAATGGAGAAAATAAAAATCGTAAACTTCAATAGTCATGACCACATTTTGCTACGTCACCGATGTACACAATCACTCTCAATTTCGTGAAATCATGAACAATTTTTTACATCATGAATATTTTTTAAACTCGTGCACATATTTGAAATTGTGAATATTTTTTCAGATTCGTGAAATTTTTTAAAAATTTTCGAACATTTTTGAATTCATGAACATTTTATACTATTTGCAAACATTTTTAAAAATTGTGAACATTTTATTAAACAATTTTCTTGAGTTGACGAATATTTCTAGAATCGACAAATAATTTTTGGAAATTGGTGGAACAATTTTTGAAATTCGTGAACATTGTTTTGATTTAACGAATTGAAATGCATGATCATTTTTTGAATTAGCAAACATTTTATGAATGAATAAAAAAAGTTGTAAGTCACGAAAAGTTTTTAAATTTTTAGGATATTTTTCCATTCATGAACATTGTTTGAATTGACGAAATTTTGTTCAATTTTATTAACATTTTTTAATACACGAACTTTTGAAAAATCATGAATTTTTTTAATACCCGAACTTTTACCGTGTAATCAACGCAAAGAAAAAAGACACGGCCTCGTTCCTAAACACCGTTCGGTGTCGGCAAGCCCCGGTACCGACAGAGGAGCTCAAGGACAGTTTCAGTTGGTTTTCGAGGGTCGGAGATGAGACCTGTGCCATGGCAGCCACCTGTTGTGTCGGTGCAAATAGGCTGTGAAAAATGGAATGGAGCATATGTGCAAGGTTATATCAGAATCAGGTAACTACTACTAGTAGAACTTATAGAAGCAAGACTAGCATGGGAACAGCACGGCATTGGCAATTTCATACCCTGTTAACCTAAATGCCTGAACGAACACCACAGACAAACAGCATGTCTCCGCCCAATTTTGTGTCCAGAAAAAGATTTGCTTCCGTCTAACAAAAGATTCAACACACCATGGTACATACACGGCCTGCTGATGTTCTGCTAGCAATACTTCCTAATTAATTAGGCCATGCCATAAGCAACTAGCTACTAGTATCAAAGGAAGCGACACTGTATTCAACCAAATTAATAGTTTTACCATCAGAAGACATGTATTCGATTCTCACGCATTGTATCGTTAGAGGACGAGTAAACATTCGACACTGTATTCTGTCGATAAGATATATGTTTATACTCCCCAACAGCAAATGCAACCTACAAACAGAGCTTAACACACATACCACTACTACACAAGGCTAACCATACACATGGAGGTGGCAGTGTCCAGAACCACTGATACACAAAACAGAAGTTCACTGAAATTTCGCATAGTTAACCACTTGACAGGGAAATCAATCAGGTTGCCTCGAAACTTAAAAGCATGGATACATCAGTCACATAATACGAGAATCAAATTCAAGCATACATACCAAGCCCACTGCTCCATAGTAGCACGAACAATTGACTTCCAACAAAGGAAACGGCTACCTGATATTCGATCTCACATGTGCAACGATTGTAGCTCTGCATACAGCGGCGCGTATGGCAGATATGCTGGCCTGCCATCTTCAAGTTCGCGGATCACTTCTACTTGCCGACGATCCATATTATAGCACATGAATGTTTCATACCAACCAACAGTAAAGAATATCACGTTACATTCCGGATGGATTCCAACCCATTCAAAGTCATCTTGAACGTAGCAAACATCTATCCCTCCAAACAATTCCGAAGCTTCAACAGTGTGCTTTACTTTCCACTCTTTGCTTTCATAGTCCTCCAGAACATAAACTGCTAGTCGAATCACATTGTTGTAGTCGTCGCGATCAAAATTGGCATAATGTAAGCGGCCCTGAGAACACTGAATAAAACCATCAATCAGACCACGACCATGACGAGGGAGAGCGAATTTCATCCATGTCTCACCCTTGGTGTCCACCGTAGCCACACAAAAGTCACGGTCAAAGGCTTGGAAATACAGATGGCCGTTAAGAAAGACAGTTTGTTCCGAGCGTCGAATGATGTGTCCACTCTGTCTCTTTTCCTTGTATACCCATCCTCCAGTTTCAGATGAATACACTGCCACTCCGACAAGCTCGGTGGTCCAGTGCTCCTCCTGCTCCAGCAACTCAAACACATGGAAATGCGACGACCGGGCCGGATCGAAGCCCAAGCGTGTGACGGCCACCTGGTCCCTTGCCCGGCCGGAGTTCGGAAAGTCGACCCACTGCTCGGTGGCGGGACTGCACACAACATAACGGAAGTGATCATCCTGGGCGGAGACGCCATACCAGCGGCAGAGAAGGAGGCCGTTGCAGCAGTCCATGACATCGATGCGCCGGTGGTTAGGCAGGAAGGCGAAGGAGGTGATCATAAGAGGGCAGCGGCTCCATGGGAGACTTGTAGAGTGGACAGGTGAGTCCAAGAAGCGACCACTGGAGGTGCTGCTGTACAAGAAGCCGGCCAGGGGTTGGGGAAGCTTTTTGCGGTGGTCGGGATGGTCGATGAGGCTGAGCCAGTGCTTGGAGACGCACTTGGAGCGGCAGAGCGACTTGGCGGGGACGCGCGAGAGGATCTCGATGAGGAGGTCGTAGGTGAGTCTCTCGATTGCCATCCTGCCGTCGCCTTCGGGGGAAGAGGAAGGCCTGCAGAAACGCAAATGGATGAGTGGTCAGAGTATCAGTGGAGGAAGAGGGGCGGATGGTCATGGTGCTGCCTGTACCGGTCGGGGATTGAAGCGCGGCCTTCCTCATGCAGGCGAGAGCAATCCGCGGGGATGGACATGGCGGGCGGGCGGCGGCGGCGCCATCGAGCGAGGAGGGAGGGGAACGAAACCTACGGCTGCTGGACGGGACCGGGGTTCCTATATGGCGCATAGGGCACCCCCGAGCGACCAGGCGCGCACCCCCCTGGCGCGCTGAGCGCTCGCATGGGCCGGCCCATATCCTATTTATTTTTCTTTTCCTTTTTTCTTTATCTCTTTTTTCTTTTTTATTTTCTGTTTCCCTTTTCCGCTTTTTTTATTTTTTTCTTTTCTTTCCAAATTCGTGAATTTTTTAAGTATCAAGTTCAAAAAATGTTCGCGATGTGTAAAAATGCTCAACATTTCAAAAAATGTTCATAAAATTCCTTTATTGTTCATCGGATTGAAAAAATGTTCATTAAAATTCAAAATTTGTTCATCGAATTGAAAAAATGATCACCAAATTCAATTTTTTTTCATCAATTTCAAAGTTTGTTCCCAAGGGGATAATTATTTTACAAGGGGATAATTATTTTTGATGAAAAGTTTCTGTAATCAAGATTCACAAAGTTTCCGTGAGCATGAACAAAGTTCAAGGAGCTCTCCCACTTCAATAATGCTTATCTCTCTCACTTTCACTTTCCTTTTTGAAAATTTTTCGGTTCCCCTCTTTATTTTTTTTTGTTTTTAGACTATATGAAAGCACACAACAGAAATAAATGACTCTCTAAAACTTTCGGGTTATCTCCCTGGCATCGCTTTCTTTAAAGCCATTAAGCTAGGCATATAGTGCTCAAGTAATGAATCCACCCGGATCCCAAGGTATATCAAAGCCAATTTTAATTAACAATGATTTGTAATTTAGTAGTGAGCACAAAGTAACATATATCATGCAATGACGAAGTATAACTCTCTTCCTATGCATCGGCATGTCATAAAAGAACAATTCATGCACACCAAGTAAAGGCCAATGCATAGTATAAACAGTTTCTTGCAATTCTATCATATTGTAAACATAGAGAGGTGAAGATATAGTTCCTCTCTCATAATAATTGCAAGTAGGAGCAGCAAGCACATGCATATTATATCTATCAAAATCATCATGTGCAATGGTAAAAGACAAACCATCAACATAATCCTTAATAAGCACAAACTTCTCCAATATATTGTGGTTTGGAGAATTCAAAAAGATAATAGGACTATCATGCGTGGGTGCAATAGCAACAATTTTATGTTTAACATAAGGAACTATAGAAAGTTCATCTCCATAGCATCATTCATATTGGCATCTTGGTCACAAGCATAGCAAGCATCATCAAAAGGGGATATTTCAAGAGAATCAACGGGATCATAACAATCATCCTAGTAATCATCCTTCGGTAAGCACGAAGGGAAATTAAACAATGTATGATTTGAAGAGTAACTCTCATTAGAAGGTGGGCACGGGTAGCTAATCCGCTCTTCCTCCTTTTGTTCTTCGCTCTCCTCATCATCTTTTTCATCCAATGAGCTCACAGTTTCATCAATTTCTTCTTCCATAGCGTCCTGCAAAATATTAGTCTCTTCTTGGACAGCGGAGAATTTCTCAATATATAGTTTAACATAGGCATTAGAAGCATAAATATCATAACAATATTCAAGTATGGCAAAATTTTCAGGTTTGTAAAGAGTAGCATCGTACTTTTCAATCAAAGAAGCAATTTCATAAGCACCCTTAAAAGAAACAAATTCTTCAATTTGTTGAACATCATAGTAATTATAAACACCCTTAGCATACGAAGATACGATCCCATTATCAATAAACTCACATTGGTAGGGAAGGTGTTTCTTAGGGCTTTTAGAACAACAAGTAACATCATATATTTCACATAAAGTCCAAGCATAGCATTGCAAACGATGAATTTGATCTAGTAAAAGTTTCCCTTTTTCAGATATACGATGTCGCACATAACAAGCATGCTCATCTAAAGATTTGCCCTCAACTATGCTAGTTGGCGTTTCAGCACGAGCACAAAGGGATCGAAGATGATCCAAGTAAAAAGCTTCAGGAGTGTGATAGATTTTGTGTGGTTCTTCAACCATTGGTGTAGTAGGTACAACTATTTTTTTTGGCATTTTGCGTTTCCTACCCATAACTAAATATAGAAAACAACTAAGAACAAAAAATAAAAATTACTTAGTGATAAAGCAAACAAGCACACACAAGAATATTCACCCCACGCTATGACTCCCCGGCAACGACGCCAGAAAAAGGTCTTGATAACCTACAAGTATAGGGGATAAATTGTAGCCTCTTTCGATAAGTAAGAGTGTCGAACCCAACGAGGAGCTAAAGGTAGAACAAATATTCCCTCAAGTTCTATCGACCACTGATACAACTCTACGCACGCTTGACGTTCGCTTTACCTAAAACAAGTATGAAACCGAAGGACTTTGTAGGTGTTGTTGGATAGGTTTGCAAGATAATAAAGAACACATAAATAAAAAGTAGGGGCTGTTTAGATAAAGAAGCAATAAAGTAAATATAGCGAGTGTGGAAAAGTGGTGGTAGGAGTTGTGAAATTGTCCCTAAGCAATTGACTACGTTACTAGACTGGTAATCACTATTGCAATTCTATTTGAGGGAGAGGCATAAGCTAACATACTTTATCTTCTTGGATCATATGCACTTATGATTGGAACTCTGGCAAGCATCCGCAACTACTAAAGATCATTAAGGTAAAACCCAACCATAGCATTAAAGTATCAAGTCCCCTTTATCCCATACGCAAACAACCTACTTACTCGGGTCTGTGCTTCTGTCACTCACGCCACCCACCATAAGCAAATCATGAACATATTGCAAACCCTACAGCGGGGATCCTCACACTTGCACGACATGGAGAGCACAATAGGACAACACCAATAATAAAACATGCAACTCAAACCAATCATAGCAATTCATCAATCACCGATAGGACAACGAAAATCTACTCAGACATCATAGGATGGCAACACATCATTGGATAATAATATGAAGCATAAAGCACCATGTTCAAGTACAGGGTACAGCTGGTTGCGTGTGACAGTCTGGTTTTGCCCTCTTTTCTTTGCCTGGTTTTCACTTGAGTTGGTTTTGAATTTGGATTTTTTGAATCACTTCATTTGGACTTAACCACTTGGGTACTCCTTGACTTTCACCCAAGTGCTCCCTCTCCTCCTCAAAATCATCACTTCGCCTCTGGATCATCTCCAATTATTGCTTGGAATATTTTTCTTAAATGAAAAATATTCATTTTGCCATCCAAAACCCTAGCTAGCCCTTTGTGTTCCAAAGCAACCCTAATTTTTCTTGCCCCAAAAATCCAGAGAAAAATACCAATTATTCTTTGAACCCTAGGGCACCTTTCTGAGCAAAAATATTTCATCACTCTTTGGAATATTTTGGCTACAGAAAATAAATTATTTCTGGACAGAAATGGTAGTTTCTACAGCAACTACCATTTTACTAGCTCCAATGTAGCTGGTTTTTCTTGTGCCTATTTACCTTAGTAAGTGTAAGCTAGCCTCCAAAGCTCAGCCCTTAACTCCTAGTGGGTTGACCACAGTAAACCTCCAAAGTTACTGTCCAGAAACTTGCTAGCAGTACAAATCCATTTCTACTTCACCTGGATCCAAGCCCAACCATGGTAACACTTCAAACCACCAAGGCCTACACGCCAGACATCAAGTTAGCGCTTAGGGTGGCCTGATGTCACGGTTCACGCGGTGACCGCGTTCGTCCGGGCGTGCTGGCATGCAAAACACGTGCTCTGCATGCCGCCTAACGCTCTGTTGAGCACGTGCTCGCTGCTCAGCCTGCCCAAGCATGCCAAGCCTCGCCAGCATCCCCGTCTCCACTCCCTTAACTCCCCCTGGCACTCTTCGACGCCGGAGCTCGCCGCAGCAGGCACGGGCACGGTCCGGCCAACGACAAAGTGCGCGGCACACTGTGCTCGTCGTCTTCCCCCTCGCCCCTGTGCTCGTCCGCACCCGCCAATAGTTCCCGCGTGACCTCCGTCGTCTTCCCCCTCTCTCACTGGAGCTGTTCATCGCCGGGCGCTGTGGACAGGTGTCCTCCGGCGGAACCTGAACCCCTCTCGCCGCCCGCCTATAAATGCCGCCACCCCATCCCTCCTTGAGCACCCACAGCTACTCCCACACCCTCCACAAACTTGTAGAAGCCGCAGCCCGGCCGGGCAGGCCGCGGGCTGCCGTCCCGAAGCCCGAGCTCGTCGACGATCCCCTTCGGATAGTCCCTGCAGCTCCGACCCCTCCCAGGCCAGGGCGAACCTGCCAGGGCCTCCGCCACTCTTCGGTGAAGCCGTTCCGCCCCGCTGGAGCCCCTGGAGCCGCCCCGAGCCGTCGTCGTCTTCGTCTCCGGCGACCTCTGTCCTCTGTCCTCTGCCTCCGCTGGAGAGGCCGTTTTCGACGCCGTCCGGTCACCTCTAGCCACGCTACGGGTACGGGCAGGTGCGCCATCTTCTTCTCCTTCGATCTCCCCCTCACTACAAGAAATATGTCAACTAGTGACCTTCTGTCAGTGACCCTGGAAGAATTGGTCATAGATCTATGACCATTTGAGACCAATTGGTCAAAAGCTGTTCAGGGGGCTCGAAACCCTAAACCATTGCGACCATTTTGGTCAGAAAGGTCACAATTTCCTTACACGAAATGGTCATAAAGCAAACAGTGCTGGTCCGCTGCCTTATTTCTAGTTGTTAATGACCAATATAGATGGTCATAGCCTTGTAGATTGTGGTGGGTTGTGATGACTAGGTGCCATCTCATCAGTTTTGCTTATGTGTCATGTCCATGTGTCAATTTTTGCCCTAGGTTGTGAAGCAACCTATATTTCTGTTATTCCAAAAATTCCCAAAAAATTCTCATAAATTGTTTGGATCATATCTTCATCAAATATGTCAAAAACCTTCCTTGCCTAGTTCAAAAATACCTCAACAATATTCATTTTCCTATTTTGTTCAGAGCAGCACTTTGTGAAGGAAGTACCATTTTGGCATGTCTAAATGGTATCCATTTTCTCCAGTGCTTTCCTCTACCCAAATAACCATCCTCCACCAAATGCCAGCTCAATCCATTCATTATTTTGAGCCTAGCTTCAACATTTGTATTTATGTCCAGTGTGGTACTTTGCAAAGCAAGTACCACCTAGGCTCCTTCTTTTGAGCTGAAAATTTGTGAAGACGGTCTTCTTAGTAACTGATCATCCTCAGCCAAAACTCACGCCCATTATCCATGTGCATTTCCCGTACCGCTAATCAAACACTTGGCTGCTTATTCATGTTTGAGCATCGATCGGTCTCCTCGTGAGAATCTTATGTTGTGATTTTCTTCCTAGCACCTACCTAGGGAGTGCCCAACCCATTAGACATGCCTAGGCCACCCAGAACACATGGCAACGCGACGGTCACGCGGTGACCACGCGACAGGCATGCGAGTTTACGCGCTCTAGAGTCGGGGCCCTCGGCCACCATCCAAACCTCGACGTATCGCCACCAAACCATGTATTTATGATTAAGTAGGTACTTATGTAACTAGAAATGATTTTTGGAAAAAAACAAAGATCAAATTTGACCCGCTTCTTACTGGATCGGCGAGAATTTGTCTTTTTAACCAGAGGTGGATCAAAACTTTTGACACTGAACTATTTTGTCAATTGTGCATTAAATATGGCCTAGTATTTTATAAAATTGGTTTGGTCCAATTTTGCAACAAATATATGGTAGTTCCTTCACAAAAAAACCTCATTTCGGGCACTCGAAAAATGGAAAATGAATTTTTCGTCCAAAGAAAATGAAAACTCCCTTAAGAAACATTGTTTGTCATTCCAATATGCACCCTTGTGCACAATATGAGATCATTTGAACAAACTATGCCATGAATGTGGCCATAAGATTGATCATTTGACTTGAAAGCCATGAATCTTCATGCTTGATAGCTCATTTATGAGAACACTTTTTTAAAATAATTGCCGTATTACAAGTTTATTATTTTTGCTGGTAACTTGGTCACATATAATGACGCAATGTGAAGGTTTTCCAATTTTTTGATTTTTTTGAATTTTTATGCCCGTTTCAAAATGCGGTCAAAACGGCGGGAATGACCGTTCCTAGCTAGTGGTTGAATCTTGGAATTTTTTATGTTTCTCTAATTAAATAGATACTTATGTACCTAGAAATGATTTTTGGAAAAAATAAAGAGCAAACTACGAGGTAGCTACAGTTCAAATTTGACCCGCTTCCAGCTGAATCGGCGGGAATTTGTCTTTTTCACGAGAGGTGGATCAAATTTTTTTACACCCAACCATTTGATCAATTGTATATTAAATATGGCCTAGTATTTTAGAAAATTGACTTGGTCCAATTTTGCAACAAATATATGGTAGTTCCTTCACAAAAAAACCTCATTTCGGGCACTCGAAAAAAGGAAAATGAATTTTTCGTCCAAAGAAAATGAAAACTCCCTTAAGCAACATTGTTTGTCATTCCAATATGCACCCTTGTGCACAATATGAGATCATTTGAACAAACTGTAAGTGCATCTAGTGCCACCCCTAGTTGGTTTTGGAGTATTGACGACAAAGTTGGTTGAGAGGGACTAATGCGTTTGTGAGAATTGCAGGATAACGCAGGTAGTGTCCCTCATTGATTCGGTTTACCTACCGGAGATGACCCCTAAAAATGTATGAAGACATTGAAGACAATGGTGGTATGAGAAGATATTCATATTGAAGACTATGACATGAGAAGACATTGCGTGAAGACTATGGAGCGCGAAGACTGTGTGGTTTCGTTGTTTCCTTTTCTTCTTTGTTGAGTCATAGGAACCACCGTACTGTTAAGTGGGGTCCAAGTGAACTAAGTCAGAGTGACTGAAGTGATGCTCAACCCAAATCATGTCTTCGAGCGAAGACAATGAGAGCAAATCTTATCCAGAGCTGGATGAGTCAGCTTTGCTTGTAGCCCAAGTAAAGTTGCCGTGTGTGTTTGAAATCTGACCGTTGGAACACGTGTCAGTTCCTTAGTGACCAAGGGTCATTTCAGACAAATCAGGTCGGGTTGCCTTGTGGCTATAAATAGCCCACCCCCTACACCATAAATTGGTGGCTGCTCAGAGTTAGTGCACGGCTTTTGTCGTTAGAGAGCAACCCACCTCGAAGCCTTTGAGAGAGAGAAATCCTTGCGAGGACCAATCCCAAACACCCAGAGCCAAAGAGTGCTAGGCATCACTGAAGTCTTTTTGTCTGTGTGACCTGAAGACTTATTACACTTGAGGAATGTGAATCCTCCAGCCGGTTAGGCATCGCGTTCTGAGCATCCAAGAGTCATTGTGGATTGCCGGTGAACGAAGTCTGTGAAGGTTTGGAAGTCTACCTTGAAGACTTACCAGAGTGATTGAGCGAGGACTGGGTGTCCTTAGATCAAGGGGAATAAGGTGAAGACACGGTCTTCTGAGTTGAATCTCAGCCTCCCTAACCAGACGTACAGTTGTCACAGCAACTGGAACTGGTCCAACAAATCCCGCGTCTTCAACAAGCGACTGGTTCTATCCCTTTCCATCCTTTACTTAAGTTTGTCTTCGTGAAGTCATTGCCTATCTGTCATACCTATTTGACTTCATTGCTTGACTACCATCATTGATTGGCTTCATACTATCTTCCATCCTGATCCTTACTACTTAGCTGCTATTAGTCCTGTACTTTCACATCATTGCATACTTGACTATGGCTTGCTTATGGTAGTTTATCTTCCGCTGCATATCAACTAGGTCATTTCTATTGTTTGTCTTTGAAACTTCCAAGTTTTGAGGACTTTCATAAAAATCGCCTATTCACCCCCCCCTCTAGTCGATACTAGCACTTTCAATTGGTATCAGAGCAAGGTACTCCCTTGTTCTGTGTGATTCGTTTTAACCAACTGGAGTTTTAGCTATGTCAACTGCAGGGATAATCAAGGTCTCCGCTGCTTGCCCCATGTTCGATGGAACTGAATATCCCTACTGGAAGAATAAGATGCGTATGCATCTTGAAGCCATTGATGTCGACCTCTGGTATGTCGTCAAGAATGGCGTTCCCAAAACTGGTGAAGGTGTCACCCCTACTGATGTCAAGAAGTTCATTCAACTGGGTTCTACTGCAAAGAACATCATCTGTGGTCATCTGACCAAAGGACAGTATGGTCGTGTGAGTGCTCTGGAAACACCAAAGCTAGTCTGGGACTGGCTATCCAAGGTCAACGAAGGCGTATCAACCCAGAGAGATCAAAGAATCAGTGTTCTTCGCAACCTCTTCAATCGCTTCAAGAGAAACGACAATGAAAATGTCCAGCTCACATTCGATCGCCTCACTGACATCACAAATGAACTTCAAGCTCTTGGCGCAACTGAGATTACCAAGCATGAAATTGTCAAGACACTACTGAGATCACTCGACAGCTCCTTTGACACCCTTGCCCTCATGATTCAAGAACGTCCTGACTTCAAGACACTCGATCCGTCTGACATACTTGAGAGGCTCAACACACATGAGTTCCAGCTTTCTGAGAAAAGAGATATCTATGGCCCAAACTATGGCCAAACTCGCGCTTTGAAGGCAAAAGTTGTTTCCTCATCTGAAGAAGATTCTGACTGCAGTTCTGAAGATCCTGAAGACATTGGAAAGGAACTTGCTATGCTTGTGAAGAAGTTCCAGAAGTTCACCAAGAAGAAAGGCTTCAGAAAGTCTTCACGATCCAGCTCACGAAATGATGAAGCTTCCACTCATGACCACAAGAAGAGAACATGTCACAAGTGCAAGAAACCTGGACACTATATCTCTGAGTGTCCACAGTGGGACAATGAGAAGAAGAAGAAGAAGAGCAAGGAATATGATTCTGATGACAAGAAGAAGAAGAAATCTTCAAAGTCTTCTTCCAAGTCCTCATCAAGGTCTTCATCTCATAAGAAGAGCTCATCAGGCAAGGCTCGTGCTTTTGTTGGCAAGGAAATGGATTCAGAAGAGGAGTCTGCTTCTGAAGAGGTGGAGGTGGAGTCTGGAGAGGAGTCCGACCCTGGCGTTGCAAGTCTGGCTCTAGCCACAGCCTATGTTGCCAAGTCCATCTTCAACACTAAAGACAATGACTTCCGCACCAAAGCTGAAGCTGATAACAAAGACGATCCTACTCCCACCTACTGCTTCATGGCACGTGGTGCCAAGGTAAAATCACGTGATGCCTACTTTCAAACATCAAGTGAAGATGACTCTGATTGTGAATCCAAACCTACACTTGCTAAAATTGCAACTGAACAACAAAAGGCTATGGAACATACTCAAAAACTGTTAGACAAAAGCGATGACCTGTTGGACGCGAAATGACACGTTCACAGTCCTTAGTTGAAGACATAAAAAATCTTCATGCTAAGTACCAAGAACTTGAAGGTCGTCATGAAACGCTCTCAACTACTTATGAAAAGCTCTCCTATGATTATCTTCAAAGGAAACAAGAGCTTGAGAAATTGAGAGCGGCTCATGAAGATCTTAAAAAAGAGAATGAGTCACTTCGCGCACAACAGATCAGTCCCGCTCAGGATGGATTTGAACCACCATGTCTAAAATGCATTGAGCGTGATAACGCTACATCTGTTGCTGAATGTTCCACTGCTGCTACTGTTTCATTGTCTTCACCTACTGATGTGGTTACTAACTCCTCTGCGGAGGATACCACTGCTTTTGCTGATGAAAATGCTATGTTGAAGACATTGCTTGAAACAGGGATGTACAAAAGTTTGAAGGGACATCAGACACTGTGCGATGTCCTCAAAAAGCAGATTCTGAACCAAAACCCTAGGAAAGAGGGTGTTGGGTTCGAGAGGAAAATGAATGTTGATGGCTCGTACTGGAAGCCTGAACAGTACCCCAAAACCACATGGGTTGCTGCAAAGGAACCTTCAGTAGATCCATCCACTTTATCTGGCTTTACCTGTGCTAATCCTATTATCATTGATGAATCCTTTGATGCAAACTATAAACTGTTCAAGAATCAGAATGGTGAAGTGTTTGCCAGGTACATTGGTACTAACTGCAGGAATGGACCACCTATGAAAAAGATCTGGGTACCTAAGCAGTACATTGAGAATCTTCCTATGAATGTCATCATGACACCACCAAGGAAGAAGACAAACCCCAGACCTATGGCTTCATATGGCCCAAAGGCTTCATACAGATACATGACTCACCTGAGTCACCCTAACGCCAATGTTTTACAGGGAAATCATACTCAGACTCATGAATATGAGCGTGTGTCTTCAAACCGCTATGTTCATAGAACTAAGAACTTTTCTGCTTATTCATATGAATATCATTCATCTCCTGCAAGGCTATTTGCTAGGGCTTCAAAGCCGAAGTTCTCAGATGCTGCACTTAGAATCATTGCTTCTAAGCCACCCCTGAAAATGTGGGTTGCGAAGAAGAATTAACTTTCTTTTGCAGAGAAGGGTCTCCAGCCTGAAATCAATGGCGTCCGATACTATTGCTGGGGACCTAAAACACATTAAGGACGCATGATAAAATGTCATTCTATATACTTCACATCTGAATCGCTTACCTGTCATACTATGTATCCTAATCTTGATATAAGCTATGACAATCCCTATATATGCCAAATGCTTATGCTTCACAACACTCTTGTGAAGCCTATCCTCCTAACTGCACTGTAGGGTACATCACCAAAAGCTTCAGAATGGATTATGGACTGCAGATGCACAAATCATATGACTGGTGATCGAAGTCTTCTCATGGACTCAACCTTACGTCCATCCGACAAGAGTCACATCACATTTGCTGACACTGGTAAAAGCAAGGTATTGGGTCTAGGTAGAGTTGCAATCTCAAAGGATCAACACATGGATAAAGTGATGCTTGTTGAATCCCTTGGTTTCAACTTAATGTCTGTCTCAATGCTTTGTGACTTGAACATGATTCTGCTATTCGGAAAATATCTCTGCCTTGTACTAATGGAATCTGACAAGTCTCTAGTCTTTGAAGGGTATCGAAAAGATGATCTATACATGGTAGATTTCTCAGCAGGTCCACAGCTTGCCGTATGTCTTCTCACAAAAGCTTCAGAATACTGGCTCTGGCATCGAAGGCTAGGGCATGCTGGCATGAGGAACTTACACTCACTCGTCAAGAAGAAGCATGTTATAGGCATCGAGGATGTCAAGTTCAAGAAGGATCATCTGTGTGGTGCCTGCGAAGCTGGAAAAATGACAAGGGCAAAGCACCCCTCGAAGACAATCATGACAACATCTCAACCCTTCGAGCTGTTACACATGGACTTATTTGGACCTACTCACTACTCCACCCTCACAACAACTGCTTGTCTCTATGGCTTCGTCATTGTTGATGACTACTCAAGATACACATGGGTTCATATAATTCTCTACAAGACTAAAGTTCAAGATGTCTTCAGACGCTTCGCCAATCGAGCAATGAACAATAATGGTGTGAAGATCAAGCATATTAGAAGTGATAATGGCACTGAATTCAAGAACACCGGTCTTGATCTTTATCTGGATACAATGGGAATCACTCATGAGTTCTCTGCTCCATACACACCTCAGCAAAATGGCATCGTTGAATGCAAGAACAGAACTCTCATTGAGATGGCTCAAACAATGCTCGATGAATACAAGACACCAAGAAAGTTCTGGCCTGAAGCTATTGATACAGCATGTCACATCATCAATCGTGTCTACATCCATAAGCTTCTGAACAAAACATCCTATGAGCTCCTAACTGGCAAGAAGCCAAATGTCAGTTACTTCAGAGTATTTGGAGAAAGGTGCTGGATCAAGGACCCCCATCACAAGTCAAAATTTGCACCTAAAGCTCACGAAGGCTTCATGCTTGGCTATGGAAAGGACTCACACTCCTACAGAGTCTTCAACCTCTATCTCTACAAAATCGTCGAAACTGTGGATGTGAGATTTGATGAAACCAATGGTTCACAAAGAGAACTCCTGCCAAGTATACTAGATGAAGCTCCTCCCAGCGAATCTATCAAGCTGATGGGAACTGGTGAAATCATGCCTTATGAAGCACAGCCTGAAGAGGAACTTATCATCTCAGCTCCAAATCAACCTGAAGACAATGCTCAGACCAAAGACAATCCTCCCAATGATGATAATGATCAGCAAGAGCAAAGTCTTCGTCCTGTCCATCCTCGTGTTGCAAATGAAGTACAAATTGAGAAGATAATTGACAGCATCAATGCGCCTGGTCCACTTACTCGCTCAAGAGCAACATAGTTAGCAAACTTTTGTGGGCACTTTTCATTTGTGTCAATATCAGAACCCAAGAAAGTTGCTGAAGCTTTTATGGAACCTGAATGGATTCAAGCTATGCAAGAAGAACTTCAACAGTTCAAGCTGAACAATGTTTGGGAACTTGTCAAGAGACCTGACCCTCGCAAGCATAACATTATTGGAACAAAATGGATATATCGAAACAAGCAAGATGAGCATGGTCAAGTCGTCAGAAACAAAGCACGTCTTGTGGCTCAAGGATATACTCAAGTAGAAGGAATTGACTTCGATGAAACATTTGCTCCTGTGGCTAGGCTTGAAGCTATTCACATACTGCTAGCCTACGCCAACCATCACAACATCTTGCTATATCAAATGGATGTGAAGAGTGCATTTCTCAATGGCAAGATTGAAGAAGAAGTATATGTCGCTCAACCACCTGGCTTTGAAGATCCAAAACATCCTGATATGGTGTACAAGCTAAACAAAGCACTGTATGGCCTCAAACAAGCTCCTCGTGCATGGTATGATACGATCAAAGACTTCCTCAAGAGCAAAGGCTTCAAACCAGGATCCCTCGATCCCACACTCTTCACGAAGACATATGATGGTGAACTCTTTGTGTGCCAAATATATGTGGATGACATTATCTTCGGCTGCACCAACCAAAAGTATAGTGATGAGTTTGGATATATGATGCAAGAGCAATATCAGATGTCCATGATGGGAGAGCTGAAGTTCTTCCTTGGTCTTCAAATTCGTCAGCAAAGAAATGGCATCTTCATATCTCAAGAAAAATACCTCAAAGATTGTTTGAAGAAGTTTGGAATGGAAGACTGCAAAGGTTACACGACGCCAATGCCAGCCAAACACCATCTTGGTCCCGACGACAATGGTAAAGAGTTCAATCAAAAGGTATACCGCTCCATGATTGGTTCTTTACTTTATCTATGTGCATCTAGGCCAGATATTATGCTTAGTGTTTGCATGTGTGCTCGATTCCAAGCGGCACCAAAGGAATCGCATCACTTAGCTGTGAAGCGAATTCTTCGATATTTGGCTTACACCCCAACACTCGGATTATGGTATCCCAAGGGCTCAAAATTTGATTTGGTTGGATTCTCGGATGCTGATTATGCTGGTGACAAGGTGGATCGCAAGTCTACATCAGGAACATGTCACTTTCTGGGACGATCACTTGTCTGTTGGTCTTCAAAGAAGCAGAACTGTGTATCACTCTCAACTGCTGAATCTGAATACATTGCTGCTGGATCTTGTTGTGCTCAGCTTCTATGGATGAAGCAAACTCTCAAGGACTATGGCATCAATCTGAAACAAGTACCTCTCTTCTGTGACAACAAAAGTGCCATCAAGATAGCCAACAATCCAGTTCAGCACTCGAAGACAAAGCACATTGAAATTCGTCATCACTTTCTTAGAGATCATGTCATGAAGAAAGATATCGATATCAGTCACGTCAACACTGAAGAGCAACTGGCAGATATCTTCACAAAGCCCTTGGATGAGAAAAGGTTTTGCAAGTTACGGTGTGAGCTAAATATCTTGGAATCCTCTAATGTCCTGTGAACAAGCACACATCCTAACACTTATGCATGTTGATGACTTAGATGTGCAACACACGAAGTACTGTATATCTTCAATCAATGAAGACTTACCTTCTGAGTGTGAATACATTAACATGGAATTTGACTTCGGAGCGCCACGATAATTGTGCACCGTGTCTGGTTCTAATACTTCCTATACGGTGGGTAACGCCACCACCAAATTTCTCTGTTTGAAGTGTTTCACTCATGGTGTTATTTTTGCAATGACTTCGCATTTGGTTTGTCTTCAGTTTCAATTTATCTTCATGATTCTCTGTGCTATGATGATTTGATTGCATATATATATATATATATACACTAGTGTTTTGTCCTCTACAGCATTCACTTATAGCTATGTCTTCAAGTTGAATCTTTTGAACTAAGTGAATGTGATCGGACCCTAACCTCTCTATGCTTTCAATCTCAAACTCTATCTGTCCAAGTCATATGCATTCTGTTGAAACTGTCGAATGTCTTCTCTGCGTCCTAGTCAGCAGAAGGCACAGAGACAAACATTAAGTCTGTTTTAAATAACTTATCTTTATTGTTGAAATCCGGAGGAGCCAGAACAACCATTCGACATGCCTGTCGGGCGTGGGAACGTGGGACAACTCTGAGTATGTTGCATGCTTGCCACGTGCCCCTCAGATGTGAACCGCCAGGGGCACCAGCGTAATTGCGCTGTGCTGCACACCTACTTATAAATACTTGTCCCCTGCGGTAAAGAAATCCTTCTTCCACCTCTCCACCTCGTCAAAACCCTAGCGCCACCGCTAGCTCTCGACGACGCCGGTGACGAAGCGCTTAGTTGCCACGACTTCTCCGACGCTGTCCTCACGCCGGCCGCGGACATCGTCCTCTCCGCCGTCGCTGTAGGTGTCCTCCGTCGCCAAGTTAGGGCACGGTGGGCTGAACTTCTCGGTCTCCTATTCATCCCATCTTGCAGTTCTTCATGCGGTAATTATAACTCTATTTTTACCACCTTTTTGATCTTCAAGATTTCATCCTATTTACCGAAAGTGGTTTCTACCTACTCAAAGTTAGATCTATTTTGTCTGCATCTCATACTTCCTAGTCTATTCACTTAGAATTCCTATCTAGTTTGATTCCTCACTTGTACTTATTCACGGATTGGTACAAATCTGGAACCAACTCACCTCATATAAGTGAATGTCTTCGCATCATGAGGTCAATGTCTTCAAACTGATTTATCTTCAAAATCTTCTGAGAATGCATATGACCTCTTCCCCTTCCCTCACATCTCTAATGCTGTCACAGGTACATGTCCGTGGGAGAATCCCTTGGTTCTCATAGTCTGCATTCGTTTGCAGAATACTTACAGCATCACATTAATTCTCCTGAAGCCAGTTCCTGCTTGACCAGCAAGCGTAAGTCTCTGAAGCCTTTGAACACACTGAAGCCATTCAGTTTGAAGTTCATGGCTGCAGAAAAATCCGCAAGGAAGGGTGGCAGACAGCGCCGAGAGGGAACATCCAAAGATCTGCCTGATGACCTTGAAGAGCTCTACAAGGCAGATCCTAAAGAGACTTATCATCAGCGCAAGACACGAATCCAATGGATTCGACGCTATTGGGCTGAAGAATGGTTCAAGTACAAGTTTGTGACCAAGGAATATGCAGAGAAGAATGCTATCAAGAGACCTTGGGGTGATATTCTCTATCGAGGCCTTCAACCCAAGAACAGAGCTGAAGCTATTGCGCAAGGCTTCTATCCTTGCATGGTCCGTGGACCTCAGCCCAAGAACGCCGATCCCACATCATTACTCTGGTGTCGTGACGATGCTCTCTTCAAGCGCAACTTTCAGTACACCCAGGCTTTGGCCAAGAAAAACAAGCAGTCATTGGGATTAGACTTCAACCCTGGTCCCTCTGCTCCCCGTGCTGACGGCTCCCGTGATGCAGAACCTAATGTCATCGGCCCCTTCTCCAACCTTGACGGCCTCATCACCTACATCTTCTTCCAGGGTGCCAGAGTAGATCATTCTGATAATGATGCTGACACTGATGACGCTCCAGCTCCTCCTCCGAAGCCGCAGAAGCAAAAGAAGCCAAAGGCTTCAAGATCAGCTGCACCTCCAAAAGCTTCTCATGCGAAGCCACTGGCCACTACACCTCCTGAAGACAGTGTGCAGTCTGAAGATCAATCACGTATCTCCAAGAGGACGGAGAAGAAAAAGCAAATTGCCAGGCATACTGATCAAACCTTGACTCCTGCTGCCATTCTGCGTGAAGAACCCATCGACTTGTCCAGCGACGAAGATCTTGCAGATGATGCCCTTGAGCAACCGATCAAAAGCAAGGAAGAAGCAGAGATCTTCAACAACTTGCCTCTCTTTGATGTGGCAATCATCCATAACTTCATTGATGAGTGGTTTGACACACCGAATCTCAGCTTTGAAGATCTGCAGCTTCCCATTGGCGTCAACGTCTCCTTCAATGGCGCCATTGCTTCCGAGCTAGCTCTCGCTCAGCGCATTGTTGAGCTAAAGAAAAAAAATGATTATGAGAAGGCTCAGTTCAAGAAGCATGTGGTGAAGCTCAGTGTGCAAGATGTCAGAAACTTCAAGGTCATGCTGCATGAGCTTGACTGGCTCGAAGCCAAAGGTCACTGTCGGTGTCAAAACCGGCGGATCTCGGGTAGGGGGTCCCGAACTGTGCGTCTAGGTGGATGGTAACAGGAGACAAGGGACATGATGTTTTTACCCAGGTTCGGGCCCTCTCGATGGAGGTAAAACCCTACTCCTGCTTGATTGATATTGATGATATGGGTAGTACAAGAGTGGATCTACCACGAGATCAAGGAGGCTAAACCCTAGAAGCTAGCCTATGGTATGATTGTTGTAATGGTTGTCTGTCCTACGGACTAAAGCCCTCCGGTTTATATAGACACTGGAGAGGGCTAGGGTTACGCAGAGTCGGTTACAATGGTAGGAGATCTACATATCCGTATCACCAAGCTTGCCTTCCATGCCAAGGAAAGTCCCATCCGGACACGGGACGGAGTCTTCAATCTTGTATCTTCGTAGTCTTGGAGTCCGGCTGACGATGATAGTCCGGCTGTCCGGACACCCCCTAGTCCAGGACTCCCTCAGTAGCCCCTGAACCAGGCTTCAATGACGATGAGTCCGGCGCACATATTGTTCGGCATTGCAAGGCGGGTTCCTACGAATAATCCATAGAAGATTGTGAACACCAGGATAGTGTCCGGCTCTGCAAAATAATTTCCACATTCCACCGTAGAGAGAATATTATGTACACAAGTTCAATCTGCTGACGTATCTTGTAGCATGACGTCACGCCACTACAAAGCCTTTACTTGAATCATTTTTTATTATACCACCTCAGCGCGTTTAGCGAAGCGGTTTTCTTGGCACGTCTTGTCGAAGCAGAGATCGTGTTCCCCTTATTCTGGATTCTCATCAATACGGACGTGGGTAACCCAACCGCGCCCGTCGCCACGCCCCCTCTATCGAAGGCGAGTCCCGAACGGTCACGGAGACGGCTCTTGGTATTCTCCCTCCTTATAATAGGACCAAGGCTCGTTTCTTTTCTTCAATCCTCCATCGAATCCTCTCCTTGCTCCAAGTTCCAACACCCAGAGCCCTAGATTCGAGCACTTCGGACCTTCAACAATGTCCGGTTCCGGCCCTCAGGGCCGGTGGATGCCCTCCTCCGTCACGGAGGAGGACGTGCTAAAGCTGCGGGTGGCCAGGTACCTGTCCTACGAGATTTCGCACAGGCTGCCCGCCAAAGGGCAGGCCATCCCCACCCCCGAGCCCGGCGAGTATGTCGTCTTTGTATCCCACCTCCGTCGGGGTTTAGGCTTCCCGATGGATCCTTTTGTGAGAGGGCTCATGTTCTACTATGGGTTGGAATTCCATGACCTGGCTCCGGAGTCTATCCTCCATATTTCCGCGTTTATTGTTGTCTGCGAAGCCTTCCTCCGCGTCACCCCCCACTTTGGCCTGTGGCTGAAGACCTTCAATGTGGAGCCGAAGATGATCGGGGGGCGTCAAGCAGAGTGCGGCGGGGCGGCCGTAATCAGGAGGGCCGATGCCCCGTGGCCTGAGGGCTCCTTCCAAGAGGAGCTCAGCTTGTGGCACCAGGAGTGGTTCTATATCACCGCTCCGAAGGGCAGCAAGCAGAAGCCGCCGTCCGTATTCCGCTCGAGACCTCCTCGACGGTTTATGTCGTGGGTCAACCAAGGGCTCAACTGGGGGCCGTCAAAAGACGTGCCCCTATTGCAGGGCCGGATTCGAGACCTCCAGGCGAGGGAGATCGATCTGGTCGTGGTGATGCAGGTTATGCTGATTAGGCGTCTCCTACCCTGCAAACGCCGTCCTCTCCGGCTATGGGAGTTCAATCCGGAGGGACCACGGATTCTCCAACACTTTATGGGTACGACACCCGTGGAGATGTACGAGTTGTTCTTCGGATCACGGGCGGTGTGTCCGGAATTGACCGAGGACGCTAGCCTAAGCTGCAATCGCCCGGATACTCAAGTAAGTAGCTCAGTGTTCGGACATACCGTCTGTTTGCCTTTCTACAATTCGCCCTTTAACCCGTTATCCTTCAACAGGAGTGGATAGCGCAAGCAAAGCTGATACGGTGTCCGGCCCCCCTCCCAGAGACCGCGCCGGATCCCGTACTGGTCCGGATGCTGGAAGTTGCACCTTTAGAAGAAGGCGGAGGGAAAAATAAGGGAGCTACCGCCTCGACCAAGGAGGCTCTTGAAAAAGGGGGGATCGAGAATCCCTCCCTCCAAGGGGAGAAGAGGACCGCCTCTGGAGACCCGGAGGCCAAAGCCCCTAAGCGGGGGAAGAAGTCTTCACCAGAGGGTCTGCGTCCGGGGAGGCCCCGGCCGCACAGTCTCCCCCAAAGCATCAACCCTCCAGCGAGCCGTAAGTAGAAAAAAGAGAGCTCGGTAATAAGAGACATCCCTATTTGTGCTTCTGAGGATAACCGAATTTTTACCTTGTAGTTCGGATCTCCGACCTTCTTAGATGAGCTCATCTTCGGGGGATCTTCGTCCGGAGATGGTGGAGAGCGAGACGCCTCCGTCCGCTGCGTCGTCGGATAGGGCGGACGAGCCTAAAGTGTCATCACGGAGGGTATCCCCGAGCCCGGCAGAGCCGAAGAGTTCGACGCCGACTAGTGTTCGGCCGGGGAAGCTGAAGGATCTGCTTGAGAGGGCGTCCATCTCAGAAGATCACCGTGCATTGATGAGTACGGTGATTGGAAGAATTTCGTCCGCCGAAAGCGGATTGCATAATGCCGTCAGGAGTTTGCTGGCGGGGTTTGAGGTATGTAAAAATGACACCCCTTTTTGACAGTTTTGCACATAAAGTGCGCCCTGTATAGATAGTAGCCCCTGAGACTCGGTAGGTTGTCGAAAGCGACAGCGTGCCGAGGATCAAAATCGCAGGTGTTGAGTGTCGCCTTTCCTATGCAGGTGGCGGATAGTCCGGGGGCTAGCCGGACTGAAGGAGTTGCTGAATTAAAGCGGCAACTCGATGTTGCGGATGCGGACATCGCGCTAATCAACAAGCGACTTGACGAGTCGCAAGGTAAGTTGTTTCTCCGCAGTCATCTATTAAGGGAGCAAAAGCCCACCTCTTACAATATTTGTGCTTGACGCAGATGGTGCTGCTGCTGTGGAGAGCCTTCGGGCAGAACTTGCTCAAGCCAAGGAGCAAGCCAGAAGGAGTGATGCGGCTGCCTCGAGGGCGGCCGAGGAGTTAGAAGCCGAAAGGGCTGCACACTGCCGAAGCAGGGAAGAGATGGCCGAAATGGCCGTTAAGTTGAAGGATGCTACCGACCGTAATGAGACTCTTGAAAAGGAGCGCCTATCGGAGCGAGAAGACCTGGGGAAGGCCACCGCCGAAGCCAAGGATGCCCGTTCTGCAATGCGGGCTATAAAGGAGGAGCTACGCCAGGCCGGGGACATTGTGGCTGGCAAGCCTTTTCTGCTGCGCCGCAGATTTACTGATCCAAAGTATGCTCAGCTTGGCCAGCTGTGGGGTCCGGAGGATCCTTATATGGACTTAGCGGCGAGTGCGGCGGATGCCGTTGTGCACTTCCGAAGTCAGAAGGATCACAAGACGGAAGAGCTGTTTTGGTCTCAATTCCATAGTCCAGATCGTTCACTTCCGCTGACTGATCGATTGGCCGAATGGGCTGAGCTGAATAGGTTGTCCGGACTTTCCATGACGGATATCGTGACTCATGTCTGGCCGGATAGGCCCAAGCCGAAGAGCTATGTTGGCTTATTGCAGCAGTTTCTTGGGGCGGTGCCACATATCAAGGCGATGAAGCGGTCGGCCTGCATAGAGGGTGCGCGGATGGCCCTCCCCCATGTGAAGACACATTGGACAGAGATGGATGCCACCGCTGTTGCAACCCAGGGTTCGGACGAAAGCCAGTTACCCGCCGAGCACTATTTTGGGGAAGTTCTGCGTGGTGCTCGTGTAATAGAGTCGCAGTGCTCAAAAAATGTCACGTTCAAATGAACGTTTAATTTTGTAAAACAATGTTTATGATGTAAGCGCCTTTTATACTTGTGCGTTCAAGTATTGAAATATCTCCTATGTGGCCGTTTATGTATACATGTGTATAACCTGAAAGATGGCAGTCTTCGGCTTCAGCCCCCACGCACAAGGTGCGGGGGTGTTCGCAAAAATAGCGCATTTTCACACTTAATCCGACGTCTCGGTCCTGTTAAGGAGGTGGTAGCGTAGCAAAGAGGCAACCGGACTATGATGCTTTATCACTTTCACTTAGCCATTGGAGTTCGAGGGTGGGACTACGATATAGCCCCTGGGGGCACCACACTCTCCGAATTCGGGGCGCGTGTGTGCCTGACCGGGAAACGGTCCTTCGTCAAAGCGGAGGAATTCTAAACATTCCGGTAGTCGATCGAGTGGTTGACCAGCCTCTCGCTGTATCATGACAGTCAGTTTTCGGCTTTCTCTACTGAGGTGCTCGCCCAGCCGAACTGGGGCACAATCGCAGTAGTTCTCCTGGTGCCGCGTTAGCCGATGATACGGAACGTAAGGCAGCAAAACACAGGAGCCGGGCAAACCCAACATTTGACCAAAGACATGATTCGGAGCTGATGCATATAAGGCCTAACTCGAGACGCCGAACACTCCCTAAGGTGTTCGGTCTTTATAATAATGGGCAGAACAATGCCCTAAGCCCCTAGTGTCCAGGTACGGGCGAGGTCCTCTGACGCGGCCGATGCCAAAACGTCAGTCTCCACTCTGGTTATAATGAGAAACCAAGGGATTATAGCAACAAGAGACAGTAAAAAAGGTTTACGCAGGGTCTTAATCTGAAAAGAATCCTTGCGACGGGTCCCTACCGCACGTCTGCGCCTGTGTCTCCATTGTGCCATTATCCTGGACGGGTATGCACGTTGTTCATCTGTAAAAAGAGAGGAACTTAGTTTGAAAGGAAATCGTGCGAAAAAGTGCATGAAAAATATTAATAAATGAATAAAGCGGAGTCTATATTAGCTCATTATTGCTTATACGCACAACCCCTTGTGAAGGGGTGTGTGGCTAGGGAGCCCCTAGCTTATTTATGCCGGACTCGTCTAGCCGTGTCCGGGGTCTTTGAATGACCCTCTTAATGAAATGATGCCACGTGGACCGGGCATTTTAAGTGTAAGAGACGCGTAATGTGGTATGGCATTAAAGCGGACAAAAGCTTCACGTCCCAATAGTGCTTGATAGCTACTTTTGAATGGGGCGACATGGAAGATTAGCTTTTCGCGTCGGAAGTTGTCCGGTGACCCGAACACAACTTCTAGTAATAAGGAGCCTGTGCACTTGGCGTAAGGGCCTGGCGTCACTCCTTTAAAGGAAGTGCGGCTATGTCGAATTTTAGTAAGGTCTATCCCCAACTTGCGGATTGTGTTCGGATATAGCAGGTTTAAATCGCTGCCGCCGTCCATCAGGACTTGTGTAAATTGTAGTTCGTCGATTATAGGATCCAATATCAGAGCAGTCCATCCTGCATTTCGAACACTTCTGGAATAATCCAGGTGGTCAAAAGTGATTGGTTTTGACATCCAATCTCGAGGTTCCGCTGGGGTGGACCGTGCGAGACCCATCTTAGCGGGTGCCGCATTGTTTTTCCGTATTATCACATGAAGTGAGTTTACTGCTTTGACTTCTTGTGGGAAAGTCTTTTGTTTTCCGGTGCCCTGCTGGTGGGGTTCGTCATCGTCCTCGCTTGGTGCGTCAAGCCCCTTGTGTTCGGCGTTGAGTTGGCCGGACTGTTTGAAAACCCAACAATCTCGGTGGGTGTGGTTTGCAGGCCTTCCGGAGGTACTGTGGATTTGACATATCCGATCCAAAATTTTGTTTAAGTTGGATAGCTCATCACTGTTGTCCTTAAGAGGCAGTGTTTTGTTGTTTGGCCGCGAGCTTTTGAATCCGGCGTTGACCGCCATGTTCTTTGGGCTTTTCTCTTTATTCCGGCGCTGATCTTTTCTGCGCCGTGATTTTCCGTTTCCATCTCTGATCTCGGATGTACTTGGGTCGCTGGTGCTGCATCTTGCTAGCCAGCTGTCTTCCCCCGCGCAAAAGCGAGTCATGAGGCTTGTTAGCGCGGACATTGTCCTCGGCTTCTCTTGGCCGAGGTGTCTGGCGAGCCATTCGTCTCGGACGTTGTGTTTAAAAGCTGCTAAGGTTTCAGCGTCCGGACAGTCGACTATTTGGTTCTTTTTAGTAAGGAACCTGTTCCAGAATTTGCGCGCTGACTCTTCGGGCTGTTGAGTTATATGACTTAGATCGTCTGCATCCGGAGGGCGGACATAAGTCCCTTGAAAATTTGCTCTAAACGCGTCCTCAAGCTCTTCCCAACTTCCAACAGTGTTTTTTGGGAGGCTTTTGAGCCAATACCGAGCTGGCCCTTTGAGCTTGAGGGGTAGATATTTTATGGCGTGGAGATCATCTCCTCTAGCCATGTGTATGTGTAGTATATAATCCTCTATCCAGACTCCAGGGTCTGTTGTTCCGTCGTAAGCCTCTATGTTTATGGGTTTAAACCCTGCTGGGAATTCATGATCCATCACCTCATTGGTGAAACATAGTGGGTGTGCGGCGCCCCTATATTTGGGTGTACCACTGTCTTCGAACACTTGGCGTGTTGTGATGCTTCCTGGGGCCCTCTTTTTTGGCCTGTAAATGGACCTGGCTGGGCCATCTGTTTTCCCAGGATCATGAGTCGGCTTGTGTGCGGCGCCGCTTGTAATTTTTGGCCTATCATCTGGCCGTCTATCCGGCCAGGCGGCCTCTTTGTTTTTTGACTGTGGGGGCTCTATGGCTTCCTCGTCAAATTCTGCAGCAGCTTGCGCTTCGGGTAGCTCTTTGATTGATGGCCATTGCCGTATTTGTCTGCGGTTTTGAGCACTTTGCTCCACCTCATTCTGAGTATGTCTTCCGCTGTTTTGAGCTTCCGTTTTTCCTTCTTCAGACTTCTTGCAGTGGCGACGAGTCTTTTGCGAAGGCTCTTATTCGCCGGTGGTGTGTCCGGCGTGAGGTCGTCTGGACTGTTGGTTTCACCGGGCATGGATTGATTATCCGATTCGTCCTGTTCGGACGGTTGCTTGGTTGCCTGTTCGTCGTCCACTGGTTTGCCCTGCTCTATTGCTGAGTCATTAGGAGCGCTGTTGTTGTCGAGGCGGGACTTAGGGCGGTGTCTGCGTCGCCGTTTTGGTTGTTTATCGGTGGGATTATCCTTTGCCGCGCCACGTTGGTCCTCGTTATCGCTTCCTTTTGGGGTATCCACCATATATACATCATGGGTTGGGGTGGCCTTCCAGTGCTCTATGAGCGCTGGTTCTTGATCGTCTCCGGCATCGTCGTCCATACCGTCGATGTCTTCGGAGTCGTAGTCTAGCATGTCGGTTAAATCGTCGACAGTGGCTACAAAGTGGGTGGTGGGTGGGCTTTGAATTTCTTCATCGTCTGCATCCCAACCATACTGGCCATAATCCGGCCAGGGCTCTCCGGATAGCGAGAGATGTTTTAGCGAATTTAAGATGTCGCCAAAGGGTGAGTGCTGAAAGATGTCTGCAGCGGTGAACTCCATGATCGGCGCCCAATCGGATTCGATTGGCAGGGGCGCAGGAGGTTTGGAGTCCGGCAGGGAGTCCGGCACCTCGGAGTCATGAGCTTTATAAGGGACGGGGTCAGTGTTCGGCTCCATCGCCGTGGAAGTTGCAGCTCCCGAGGCAGTGTCCAACCACCCGTCCTCGATCTGCGCGATCGGCTCCGGACTATGGGTCGGAGCGGATTCGTGTGCGGCCTCCGAGGTACTGTCCGGCGGCAGAGTTAGATCATGCCCATCGCGACAGTGCGGCACGCTCGGCTGCGATCGGATCCATCGAAGATCAAGTCTCCGCGGATGTCCGCCGTGAAGTTTAGGCTTCCAAATCTGACCTGACGGCCAGGGGCGTAGCTTTCGATCTGCTCCAGATGGCCAAGTGAATTAGCCCACAGTGCGAAGCTGCCGAATACGAAGATCTGTCCGGGGAGAAAAGTCTCACCCTGGACGTCGTTGTTGTTGATTGAAGAAGCCATCAAGCCTAACGGTGACGACACAGAGGAACTCTCAATGAAAGCACCAATGTCGGTGTCAAAACCGGCGGATCTCGGGTAGGGGGTCCCGAACTGTGCGTCTAGGCTGATGGTAATAGGAGACAAGGGACACGATGTTTTTACCCAGGTTCGGGCCCTCTCGATGGAGGTAAAACCCTACTCCTGCTTGATTGATATTGATGATATGGGTAGTACAAGAGTGGATCTACCACGAGATCAAGGAGGCTAAACCCTAGAAGCTAGCCTATGGTATGATTGTTGTAATGGTTGTCTGTCCTACGGACTAAAGCCCTCCGGTTTATATAGACACCGGAGAGGGCTAGGGTTACACAGAGTCGGTTACAATGGTAGGAGATCTACATATCCGTATCACCAAGCTTGCCTTCCACGCCAAGGAAAGTCCCATCCGGACATGGGACATAGTCTTCAATCTTGTATCTTCGTAGTCTTGGAGTCCGGCTGACGATGATAGTCCGGCTGTCCGGACACCCCCTAGTCCAGGACTCCCTCAGTCACCACAACCGCTTCAGAACAGAAGAAGACGAGGGCTGCCGAGGCTGAAGCCAGAAAGAGGAAGAATACTGAAGCCTCTGATGCTGCTCCCTCCAAGAAGAAGCGCAAGACCAAGAAGAATAGGGCTGCTCCCACAGAGCCCTTGGTTGTTGAACCCATCTCAGTGGTTCGCCCTGCGTCTGAACATCAAGAAAGATGGATGATAGTTCATGAGCCTGCTCCCACAGAGGCTCATGAAGCTGAAGACATTCCAGCAGCTGAACCCACCGCTGCTGAAGACATTGGTCAAGATGACAATGTTGAAGATGATGAAGTTCTTCCTCAGATCGAACACAACGTGGTATCATCGCCTGTTCTAACGAACAACGAATTCATCAGCATTGGTCGTCCTCTAACGCCAACTGCTCAGGATGCATCGTGGGCTGATCACCCACAGCAACAAGACTCCCCAAGTACTCCCCAACAACAACAACAAGCTACACCACCCGTGCAAGAAGAAGATGAAGACTTTGAGGCCCAGCCAACCCCATCTCCAAAGGCGTTGCCAGCATTTCACAGGCTTCGCAAAGGACAAAGGCCTCAAGTCCCTCTGTCGAGCGTTCTAGAAGGAGAAGTGCAACGCCAACCTGTTGCACGACAAGTATTTTCTGAACCCACTCCATTTGTGAATGTCTCCGTGTCTGAAGCCCAAGCTGCTGAAGACAATCCGGCTGCATCAGCCGATGAAACACAAGAAGACGTATGTGTCCCCACTCCACCAGTGATTGAAGAAGCTGTTCCTGATGTGAACATGCCAGTGCCTGACCCTCCAGCTCGTCAAGTGGAGGATGAAAATGTTGAAGCTACCACCACCAACGCCAATGAAGCCAATGACGTAGTCATGGCTAAAGCTAATGTGGAGCTTGAACCAACCAGTGTGCCTGAAGCTAATGAGGCAACTGCTCTCGAAGCACCTGTTGTGCAGCCTGAAGCCTCAGCTGTTGCCACTGCTCCTGTTCCACCACCAAGGCCCCATACAATTGAGCAAGCATACAGTCATGGTCAGCTAACCACTGTCCGATGGCCCATTCTGGTACCTCCGCCTACTGCCTCTGGACCTCAATTCGATTATCATGTTGAGCATAGGCCTCAGGTCCAGAAACCAAAGCCCAGACTGCCAAAATTTCCAGGTACTGCAAACTCACCAGGGTCCTTCAATGCTAATGGCTTCAAAAGCCACAATACCTTCTTTGACAGCGCCAAGAACCCCTACTCAAAGCCAAGGACATCATCAGATCGTTTCTGGAGCTATCAACAGCGAAGCTATTACTCCTGCGTTCTGTATGATCAAGGCCGCATTTTCCCTCATATGCGCCTCGACACTGAAGCCATTTCTGGACTGCCGTGCTTAGAAGAAGCACTTGATTGCTTTCGTGATGCTGGTCTGCTCAACTTTGTGACAGACAAAGAACATTGGAATGAAGAACTTCTGCTTCAATTCTATGCTACCCTCCACATTTGCGGCTACAACAGAGACATCAAGACATGGCTTCTCGAGTGGATGACTGGAAATGTTCATCTTGAAGCCAAAGCTCTAGATATCATTGAGCTTACAGGCCTAGCCACTCCTGGAGAGCTATATGAACCTGATTGTCAACTACACCGCAATGCTTTGGAGAGCATCTTCCATAAGCCAGAACCCAACATGAGCCAGATGTTGAGCATAATGAAGCCTTTGCCATCTGACGCTGAATATCCAACAGAGTTCTTTGTTGACGACCTTGAGTATCTGCCACGAACAATATATCATATTATCAGGCGAACTCTATGGCCTATCAAAGGACATTCATCAGCGGCCAAGCTTGAAGGAGCCATGAAGACTTTGGTCTTTTACATTCTCAATGGCATCAGCTTCAATACTCAAGAATTCTTCATCAGGCAACTTGCTGCTTCTGGATCTGACCTATTTGGTCTGAACTTCTATGCTCCATGGGTCATGCGCCTCATCAAGAGACACTCATCCGTCAACTATCAACCCTCTGCTCACAATCATCTGATCTTTTTACCAGAGGTTGATATGTCAGTTGAAGCCATATACTCTGACCCTACCAAGAAGCCTCTTTGTATTCAGAATGTCGAGAACCAAAGCTTCACTCAACCCATTGAAGGCGTCCAAGCAGCAACATGAATCTATCCAATGGCTGGAAATACTCGTCTGCCTCATCGTGCACCTACTGAAGCCACTGAAAGCACCATTGCCCAAAGGCCTCGGAAGCGTTCTCGCGTTCTCAATGACCGAGAACTTCTTGTGGCCCTTCATAAGAAACAAGATAAGCATCACTATTGGCTCAAGAGACATATGCAAAGCCTGTTGGTGGACGTCAATCGCATTCGAAATCTTGCCACCAAGAATGCATTTGTTGCTCATGAGACTTGCCGGCGCTCATGGAAGAGTTTGACGCTGCTTAGTGCTAAAGCAGATCTTCAAGACGATGGCTTCAATGAAAGATTCAAGTTTGACTCCACTCCTCCACGGACTGCTGTCCTATGTCGAACTCCATCTATTGAAGACTCTGACTATTCTTCCTCCGCAGCAACAGTGAATGCCAGAGTGATCGATGATGAAGATGATGCTACTTCACCGCCTCCCTCCTACTGCACGCATCGACACTGCACCAAATACGTCTGCACCGCCAACCAACAACGACAACCCTGCCGCTTCACCTACTCACGAGGACGAGTAGATGCTCTATGTCTTCAAACCTTTTTGGTCCTTACTGATAAAAGGGGGAGAAGCATATGAGTTGATAGTCTTCAAGCGGGTTCATATGGGAGGTTGCATTATATTTTGCCTCGTGCTTACAACTCTTGCTTTTGAAACATTTGGTTCTTTGAGTTGTAACACCTAAACTTGATGGTCGTCTGCTACTTATTTGCTTTACTGTGATGCGATGATAAATTCCGCATGTGCGATGATAACTTCCGCACTTTGATCATTCTGCAGACGTCCATTTTTCATTATGCATGTCATTCTACTTGCTATATCATTTCATGCATGATGAATTATCTTCATAAGTTGAAGAGGATCTCCACAAGTACAACCTGCCATGTGCATTTGCATTCCAAAAGCAAATTACTTATATGCACATCTTTAGGGGGAGCCCTTGCTACTTATGAAGACAATTCCCTATCCTTACAAATTTCACATACTTTATCCCCGTTGAAAACTTCAACCAGTTTGTCATCAATCACCAAAAAGGGGGAGATTGTAAGTGCATCTAGTGCCACCCCTAGTTGGTTTTGGAGTATTGCGACAAAGTTGGTTGAGGGACTAATGCGTTTGTGAGAATTGCAGGATAACGCAGGTAGTGTCGCTCATTGATTCGGTTTACCTACCGGAGATGACCCCTAAAAATGTATGAAGACATTGAAGACAATGGTGGTATGAGAAGATATTCATATTGAAGACTATGACATGAGAAGACATTGCGTGAAGACTATGGAGCGCGAAGACTGTGTGGTTTTGTTGTTTCCTTTTCTTCTTTGTTGAGTCATAGGAACCACCGTACTGTTAAGTGGGGTCCAAGTGAACTAAGTCAGAGTGACTGAAGTGATGCTCAACCCAAATCATGTCTTCGAGCGAAGACAATGAGAGCAAATCTTATCCAGAGCTGGATGAGTCAGCTTTGCTTGTAGCCCAAGTAAAGTTGCCGTGTGTGTTTGAAATGTGACCGTTGGAACATGTGTCAGTTCCTTAGTGACCCAGGGTCATTTCGAACAAATTAGGTTGGGTTGCCTTGTGGCTATAAATAGCCCACCCCCTACACCATAAATTGGTGGCTGCTTAGAGTTAGTGCACGGCTTTTGTCGTTAGAGAGCAACCCACCTCGAAGCCTTTGAGAGAGAGAAATCCTTGCAAGGACCAAGCCCAAACACCCAGAGCCAAAGAGTGTTAGGCATCACTAAAGTCTTTCTGTTTGTGTGACCTGAAGACTTATTACATTTGAGGATTGTGAATCCTCTAGCCGGTTAGGCGTCGCGTTCTGAGCATCCAAGAGTCATTGTGGATTGCCGGTGAACGAAGTCTGTGAAGGTTTGGAAGTCTACCTTGAAGACTTACCAGAGTGATTGAGCAAGGACTAGGTGTCCTTAGCTCAAGGGTAATAAGGTGAAGACACGGTCTTCTGAGTTGAATCTCAGCTTCCCTAACCAGACGTATAGTTGTCACAACAACTGGAACTGGTCCAACAAATCCTGTGTCTTCAACAAGCGACTGGTTCTATCCCTTTCCATCCTTTACTTAAGTTTGTCTTCGTGAAGTCATTGCCTATCTGTCATACCTATTTGACTTCATTGCTTGACTACTATCGTTGATTGGCTTCATACTATCTTCCATCCTGATCCTTACTACTTAGCTGCTATTAGTCCTGTACTTTCACATCATTGCATACTTGACTATGTCTTGCTTATGGTAGTTTATCTTCCGCTGCATATCAACTAGGTCATTTCTATTGTTTGTCTTCGAAACTTCCAAGTTTTGAAGACTTTCATAAAAATCGCCTATTCACCCCCCCTCTAGTCGATACTAGCACTTTCACAAACTATGCCATGAATGTGGCCATAAGATTGATCATTTGGCTTGAAAGCCATGAATCTTCACGCTTGATAGCTCGTTTCTGAGAACACTTTTTTAAAATAATTGCCGTATTACAAGTTTATTATTTTTGCTGGTAACTTGGTCACATATAATGACATAATGCGAAGGTTTTCCAATTTTTTGATTTTTTTTGAATTTTTTATGCTCGTTTCAAAATGCGGTCAAAATGGCGGGAATGACCATTCCTAGCAAGTGGTTGAATCTTGGAATTTTTTTAGTGTTTCTCTTATTAAATAGATAGTTATGTACCTAGAAATGATTTTTGGAAAAAATAAAGAGCAAACTACGAGGTAGCTACGGTTCAAATTTGACCCGCTTCCAGCTGAATCGGCGGGAATTTGTCTTTTTCACGAGAGGTGAATCAAAATTTTTTACACCCAACCATTTGATCAATTGTATATTAAATATGGCCTAGTATTTTAGAAATTTGACTTGGTACAATTTTGCAACAATTATATGGTAGTTTATTCACAAAAAAACCTCATTTCGGGCACTCGAAAAATGGAAAATGATTTTTTCGTCCAAAGAAAATGAAAACTCCCTTAAGCAACATTGTTTGTCATTCCAATATGCACCCTTGTGCACAATATGAGATCATTTGAACAAACTATGCCATGAATGTGGCCATAAGATTGATCATTTGGCTTGAAAGCCACTGATCTCCACACGTGATAGCTCTTTTCTGAGAACACTTTTTTAAAATAATTGCCGTATTACAAGTTTGTTATTTTTACTGGGAACTTGGCCACATATGATGACGCAATGCGAAGGTTTCCCAATTTTTTGAATTTTTTTGAAATTTTTATGCCCGTTTCAAAATGCGGACAAAATGGCGGGAATGATCGTTCCTAGCTAGTGGTTGAATCTTGGATTTTTTTCAGTGTTTCTCTTATTAAATAGATACTTTTGTACCTAGAAATGATTTTTGGAAAAAATAAAGAGAAAACTACAAGGCAGCTACAGTTCAAATTTGACCCGCTTCCAGCTGAATCAGCAGAAATTTGTCGTTTTCACGAGAGGTGGATCAAAACTTTTTACACCCAACCATTTGGTCAATTGTGCATTAAATATGGCCTAGTATTTTATAAAAATGATTTGGTCCAATTTTGCAACAATTATTTGGGAGGTCCTTCACAAAAAACCTCCTTTTGGGCACTCGAAAAATGGAAAATTGATTTTTCGTCCAAAGAAAATGAAAACTTACTTAGGCAACATTGTTTGTCATTCCAATATGCAACCTTGTGCACAATATGAGATAATTTGAATGAACTATGCCATTCCAAAATGCACCCTTGTGCAAAAAACACAAGAGAAACAAATAGAAAAACACAACTACATAAGCTTGAAAAAGTATTTGATGTGCTCCACATGTGCTATGATTGTGAATTATAAAATTGATGTGCTCCAAATTTGCAACAAATATT
Organism: Triticum timopheevii; assembly: GCA_963921465.1. NCBI lineage: Eukaryota > Viridiplantae > Streptophyta > Magnoliopsida > Poales > Poaceae > Triticum > Triticum timopheevii. Next base: position 604,815,616 of record OY997274.1, on the reverse strand, counting down.
TGCTAGGTTCTTTATAAAAATATCATTTTGGACACTCGAAAAATGATTCTCTTACAAAAAGCTCATATCTTAGAACACTTTCTAATCATATTAACAATATTCAAAGTTTGTTATTTTTACTGAAAAGTAGTTCACACTTGGTGACACAATGTGAAGGTTTTTTATTTCCATATTTTTATAAATTTCTTAGGTAGTCAAATAACAGACATGATTCAAAATCTTATTTTCAATCGATTATGACCAATTTAAATGGTCTTAACATCATCAAAGGGGATACTCTATTCTGATTGGTCTAAAATCAGCTCACGCGGATCATGGCTTAAGCACCGTCGGATGCGCCCGGATCCAACGGCAGCCCACACCCCCCTCGTCGCTTTCACCCCCTCCCGAATCACCCCGTATCTCTCTCATCCTCGTCCACCCACGAAACCCTAGCCCCCTTCTCCCAATCGCCGCCGCCGCCCATATCCAATCCAAGTCAGAGCCCCCGGCCTCCATCTCCATTCCTGCGCGCGTCGGCCACCTCCCTCCGGCGGAGCTCGACCCCCACCCCCCAAGCGCCGCTGCTCCACCCTCTCCCGCGCCCCTCGATCCTAGATCCCCATCTCCCTCCCTCCCTCCCTCAGATCTCGATCCGCCGCCGCCCACCATCGACGACCCTCACCATAGACGAGATCGAGCTCCTCCCTCCCTCCCATTCTCCCCTAGCCTTATCCACTCCGAGCCAACCAACCACTCCATCCTTGGGATTTTGTCGCGCGGCGCCTCGTCTCGCCGGCCCGGCGACCACAGGCAGGCATTCCACAGCCAGGATGGCGGCGTGCCCCGCCACGACCATGTACGCGCATGACACTCCGCGCCTCCCCTCCCTCTCCTGCGGTTCCTAACATATGCGCTCCTATCCTCTCCTTGGGTGACATGCAGGGCTCGCATGGGAGAAACGCACGGCGAAGGCCTCTGGAGGAGAAGCGGGAGGATCCTGACCGTCCTCGCACGCCCGGCCCATGGCAGGAGCACCACGGCGCGTGCCTCTGAGCTGCTCCGCGCCTAGCTCGAGGAGCATGACATCGAGGTGATCCCCCATTCCGACCCCCCCTCCCCTGAGTCCTCCCCGATTTGGTGCCGTGTCGACAGAAAATTTCTTCGCCCCTCATGCTTGCTCGGGCCCCGGATCGGCGCGTTCCATTACAGTTGTGGTGCTAGGGCGCTAGATCTCGTCCGTCGATGTCGCCTAGGTCGCACGACTGTAGTCGGAGAGCTGTGTCGTGGCCAGCCTGAGGGTACTTGCTGCGCGTTTGTCCAACTCTCTGCGCACCCTTTGTTTTTTCGCGGAGAAGCAGGCGAGGCCTAGCCTCCTTGAACCTCCGCCGTGGTAGCTGTTAGGGGCCTTGTGCGGAAATCGTGCTTACTTGTGCGCCTGCGAGTTTAATTTCAGAGGTTGGTAATGCCATCCTTTGGTCTTTGTTGTTTTAGAGATTGTGGGCTATGACTTGTTTGTCAGTTGCCCTTGTTATGTACGGTTTGTGGTTCCCATTTTGAGAGATCTCTAGTGCTGAAAACTGAAATGCTACTGCTTTCTCTTGTGGATGCAAATCTAAAAGGAATTTTAGCGAGCATGGATAAATCAGTCACCTTTGGCGATTGCTACAGTAGAAATGTGACTTCCTTTGTTAATTAGCTTTGGGAATCAGTTGTGATCTAAGTATCAGGTGTGTAATTGTGTATGCTTATATGATGTCTTGCATATTTCCTGTACCAACAATATGAATTTGTGAGCATAGCTTCTATTGTCAGTGTAGACAAAAGTTGCTTGTAATGTACATACTCTTCCTCTTTTTTGCTTTGGGAGTTCATTTCTGTCTATCTTGTGCTGATGCTACTTAGAATGTACTCACATCATCATGCTGGACAGATAATACTGTGGGTAAACCGTTTGCTGTTTTTTCATTTCTGAATGTTCATGGTGCTATGAAAACTCTGAAAATTGGTACTTCAGTCAAATGTGCTTTCCTTTCTAAACAACTGTGCACCTCGCTGAGATCGTCTTACCTGGCATCATTCCATACTAGTATAGATAGCATCCAAATGCGGTGTGCTGTTCACTGGTTTTATTTTCATATGATGACAAGACTTGATGAATATTCAGGCATACTAGAACATATTTCGTGGCAATTCTAGAACTGCAGAAGTTGACCTGTTTGTTGTAGAATTCAATAGGTAGTATCCTTTATTTAGGCTCAAAAAAGCCTTGCAGTGGTTTTATTGTAACGTTAAGTTTTCATCATAAACACTAGTTGTTTATTATGAAACATTCATTCTACCACACACTATTCAAGTTATTATCTAAAAAAACACAATTTAGTTAACTTATACTTTATCTTTTAGATTTGTAGCTTCAAACCTGAAAAAATGGACATGTAGCTTCTACTTTTGAACAAAGTAAAATGCAATGCACATAGATAGACGTGCATCATAGGCAATACTTGTTTCTAAGTTAGCTAAGCATAATCTATTGTTTAATCCAAATTGTGTTATCAAAAGTTGCGCAGAATGTGTTCTGGTGTTGCTTCATGGATCAGTTTTCTCATAAAACTAATGTGCCCGGACAACAGTTTGCTCCACTAATGTTATATCTCTCTCATTGTAGGATGGCAAGTTGTGGCAGCTGGAGCATGTCGCATAAGAGAGAGCAATGAAATCCATTGTACTGTTCCACTAAAAAAAGTACATTGTGCTGTTATGATAGTAGCAGATGTGCCATCATTTTCTTATTGTATATTCCTGTGTAAGGAAATGTATTCCTGAGATGATTTTTTGTGTTATGTAAACCTGGGAGATATTTTCTTTTTGTGTTATGTAAAGCTGGGAGTTTTCCTAATTTGAATGAAATAATGGTTGATGTATGTGTGTGATTGGGCTAAAGTCTGCTTGGGCCAAACTGGACAAATAATTGGGCTGAAACAGGCCACATACCAACAAGCATCGAACAATTTCAAAAATGAAATGAAAAGTCTTAGAGAAAAAAGAAATGGACTGCAAAAAGCTCGAGGGCCTCAAAAACTAACAAGGCTGAATTGTTGGGCTTGGCCCATGAAGCCAATAAAAAATTGACAGAAAAAATATATAAAAAGGCCGAATTGTTGGGCTCGGCCCATGTAAAACACCGAATTGGACCGGGCTGAATCTTGTGCCACATCAGCTTGCCATGCTGGATGCCTACGTGGCCTGGGGAGGTTGCTAGTGACCAAAACGCCACAGTGGACATATTTTGGTCATAAACATCTATGACCATTCCAGAAGAAAGGTCGCTATAGTCAGTTTACGACCGCCAGCTTTTGACCTTCTGTTTTTGGTCACAAAAAAGTCGCAAATGAAAAACCATGACCTTTCAGTGACCAATAGTGGTGGTCACAAGTTGACATATTTCTTGTAGTGCCTCTCGTTTGACCCCTAGAACCCTCGTCGCCGGCGTGTGCTCCGGTGAAGCTCCGCCTCCCTCTGTTTCCTTTCCCCCTCCTTCGGGCCTGACTAGCGGGGCCTGCTAGTCAGCCACTCAGTACACGCGCGAAGAGGTACGAGTGGTGGCGCCGTGGGCATTTATGCCTTCGACGTCACCCCCCAGTCTGTTTTTTTTTATTTTCAAATTCATTTAAATCCAGGAAATTTCAAACAACCATAACTTTTTATCTATAAGTCCAAATGCATTGATTCTTTTTGCATTGTGTTCTTTGTCCAAAAACCTAACAACACCCAAAAGATGGGATTTTTCCTTGCTGCCTAGATTTTCTAGTAATTTTCAGCAGGTTTCTTGATGTTTTCTTTTTGTGGTTTTATTTATTTTCAGAAGAGCAAGCTTGTCTTCAGGATCACCAGGAGATTTGTGAACCTCATCAGCACTAAGGCAAGCCACAACAACATTTTCATAGTGCCATTTCAATATTTGTGATTTTCCAACTTGAACTTATGATTATTCATACATTTAAATAATTATTATAATTATATTCTGTTAGATGCTTGTCATGTTAAAGATGCTTGATTTACAGAAAGTTTGAAATGTATTTTGCTGATAAGCTAACAAGAACTTAGATATGAGTAAGGATAAAATGATATGGTCATGGAGGTTAATAATTAGTTTAATTATTATTCTTGCATGATGAATAATGATGAGATTGCTAGAAATGGTTCTTGTTTAAGTGAGGTTTGATCTTAACCAGAGAAGTATCTTGAGATGATGATGGCTCCGTGGGAGCGTAGTTGACTTGGATATTTTCATGGATATGTGATGCATATGTTAGTGATGCATGGCATGACATTATGACACCGGTTACTTTCACCCTAAGTTGAACTTGATAAGTAACTCAACTTGAATATGTTTTTGACCGGGTCATGGTGCCGCTGAAACGAGTTTTTCCCAGTGCAACCACATTTGCCGGTATGGGACGACCTTAATGCGTTTCATTGTTGTAAGGATCACGGGCCATTTATTCGTCGGGTTGTGATCCCCGTAAGGATCACGGGCCATTTATTGGTTGGGTTGTGATCACCGTAAGGATCACGGGCCATGTATTGGTCGGGTTGTGATCACCGTCAGGATCACGAGTTTGTTTTTGAAATCATCACCTTTGTGATCTGGAAATGATCACGTTCGGTAAGCCAGTCCATGGGACGAGTACCAGTTGAGCATATTCACAGCATGTTGGATATATTGTTGCATTGGTTAAGTATCATGATATTGTTTGTCATTATGTTTATGCTTGTTGTGAGCTTGCAAGTACATCCAATGTACTGACCTGGCGTGTCATGCCAAATTTCAGGAAAGTCTCGTTGGAAAGGGTGCTGTCCGAGTCTAGATCGTGTCCACATCGGTGTCCCTATGCTATGGAGTCCCTCTACGATGTTGTTCCGCTGTCGCGTAGTTGTCATGATCGAGGCCCCTTTATGTTCACTAAATAATGTACATATTGTTCAGCTGCACCGTGTGTGCCGCTTGGCCTCGCTAACTGTTGTAATATGAACTATGCTCCGCTAGCATAAATAAAGCGGTTGTTTTTTTGTACGAAGTTGTTGTGTGTTGCCAGAAGACAAGGTCTCTGGGCTTGCAATGCAAGGCAAACTGGTTGCTCCGGGCCGGGGTGCCACATTGCGGGAGAGTGGACCGCTGTATATAGATGGGGAAAGGTGATGGAGATGTAGGTGAAGATGATGGAGGTGTTGGTGTAGATCGCGGTGATGATGATGGCCCCCGATAGCGCCCCGGCGCCACCGGAAGCAAGGGGGAGAGAGCCCCCCTTCTTCTTCTTCTTCTTCCTTGACCTCCTCCCTAGATGGGAGAAGGGTTTCCCCTCTGGTCCTTGGCTCCCATGGCTTGGGAGGGGCGAGAGCCCCTCCGAGATTGGATCTATCTCTCTGTCTCTCCCTGTTTCTGCGTTCTCAAATTCTGCCCTGGCACCGTTTCTTTTATATCTAGAGATCCGTAACTCCGATTGGATTGAAACCTTCGCCCATATATTTTTCCAAAAAATAGCTTTCTTGCGGACAAAGTAGAGCATCAGTGATACGTCTCCATGGTATTTATAATTTTTGATTGTTCCATGCCAATATTCTACAACTTTCATATTCTTTTGGCAACTTTTTATACTATTTTTTGGGACTAACATATTGATCCAGTGCCCAGTGCCAGTTCCTGTCTGTTGTATGTTTTATGTTTCGCAGAAACCCCATATCAAACGGAGTCCAAACGGGATAAAAACGGACGGAGAATTGTTTTGGAATATTTGTGATTTTTGGGAGGAATAATCAACGCGAGACGATGCCCGAGGTGGCCACGAGATTGGGGCCCACGCCCACTTAAAGTGTGCGCGCCCCCCACCCTCGTGGGCTAGCCGTAAGGCAGTTGATGCCCTTCTTTGGCAGCAAGAAATCTAATTTTTGGAAAACGATCTGGGCGAAGGTTTCAATCCAATTGGAGTTACGGATCTCCAGATATAAAGGAAACGGTGCCAGGGCAGAATTCCAGAACGCAGAAACAGAGAGATAGATCCAATCTCGGAGGGGCTCTCGCCCCTCCCAAGCCATGGGAGCCAAGGACCAGAGGGGAAACCCTTCTCCCATCTAGGGAGGAGGTCAAGGAAGAAGAAGAAGAAGGGGGCCTCTCTCCACCTTGCTTCCGATGGCGCCGGAGCGCGGCGGGGCCATCATCATCACCGCGATCTACACCAACACCTCCATCATCTCCACCAACATCTCCATCACCTTTCCCCATCTATATTCAGCGGTCGACTCTCCTGCAACCCGCTGTACCCTCTACTTGAACATGGTGCTTTATGCTTCATATTATTATCCAATGATGTGTTGCCATCTTATGATGTCTAAGTGGATTTTCGTTGTCCTATCGGTGATTGATGAATTGCTATGATTGGTTTGATTTGCATGTTTTATTATTGGTGCTGTCCTATTGTGCCCTCCGTGTCACGCAAGTGTGAGGGATTCCTGCTGTAGGGTGTTGCAATGCGTTCATGATTTGCTTATAGTGGGTTGCATGAGTGACTAAAACACAAACCCGAGTAAGGGGATTGTTGCGTATGGGATAAAGGGGACTTGATACTTTAATGCTATGGTTGGGTTTTACCTTAATGAATCTTTAGTAGTTGCGGATGCTTGCTAGAGTTCCAATCATAAGTGCATATGATCCAAGTAGAGAAAGTATGTTAGCTTATGCCTCTCCCTCAAATAGAATTGCAATAGTGATTACCGGTCTAGTAACATAGTCAATTGCTTAGGGACAATTTCACCACTCCTACTACCACTTTTCCACACTCGTTATATTTACTTTATTGCTTCTTTATCTAAACAGCCCCTAGTTTACATTTACGTGTTCTTTATTATCTTGCAAACCTATCCTATCACACCTACAAAGTACTTCTAGTTTCATACTTGTTCTAGGTAAAGCGAACGTCAAGTGTGCGTAGAGTCGTATCAGTGGCCGATAGGACATGAGAGAGTATTTATTCTACCTTTAGCTCCTCGTTGGGTTCGACACTCTTACTTATCGAAAGAGGCTACAACTTTCCCTATACTTGCGGGTCATCAATACCTTTTTCTGGCTCCGTTGCCGGGGAGTCACAGCGTGGGGTGAATAATCTCGTGTGTGCTTCTTTGCTTTATCACTAAGTAATTTTTATTTGCTGTTCTTAGTTGTTTTCTATCTTTAGTTATGGGTAGGAAATGCAAAATACCAAAAAAATTAGTTGTACCTGCTGAACAAATGGTTGAAGAACCACTCAAAATCTATCACACTCCCGAAGCTTTTTACTTGGATCATCTTCGATCCCTTTGTGCTCGTGCTGAAACCCCAACTAGCTTAGTTGAGGGCAAATATTTAGATGAGCATGCTTGTTATGTGCGACACCATATATCTGAAAAAGGGAAACTTTTACTGGGTCAAATTCATCGTTTGCAATGCTATGCTTGGAATTTATGTGAAATATATGATATTACTTGTTGTTCTGAAAACCCTAAGAAACACCTTCCCTACCAATGTGAGTTTATTGATAATGGAATCGTATCTTCGTATGCTAAGGGTGTTTATAATTACAATGATGTTCAACAAATTGAAGAATTTGTTGCTTTTAAGGGTGCTTATGAAATTGCTTCTTTGATTGAAAAGTATGATGCTACTCTCTACAAATCCGAAAATTTTGCCATACTTGAATATTGTTATGATAATTATGCTTCTAATGCCTATGTTAAACTATATATTGAGAAATTGTTCGCTATCCAAGAAGAGACTAATATTTTGCAGGAAGCTATGGAAGAAGAAATTGATGAAACTGTGAGCTCATTGGATGAAAAAGATGATGATGAGAGCAAAGAACAAAAGGAGGAAGAGCGGATTGATCACCAGTGCCCACCTTCTAATGAGAGTAACTCTTCAACTCATACATTGTTTAATTCCCCTTCGTGCTTACCGAAGGACGATTGCTATGATGATTGCTATGATCCCGTTGATTCTCTTGAAATATCCCTTTTTGATGATGCTTGCTATGCTTGTGGCCAAGATGCCAATATGAATTATGCTTATGGAGATGAACTTGCTATAGTTCCTTATGTTAAACATGAAATTGTTGCTATTGCATCCACGCATGATAGTCCTATTATCTTTTTGAATTCTCCCTACTACACTATATTGGAGAAGTTTGTGCTTATTAAGGATTATATTGATGGGTTGCCTTTTACTACTACACATGATGATTTTGATAGATATAATATGCATGTGCTTGCTGCTCCTACTTGCAATTATTATGAGAGAGGAACTACATCCCCGCCTCTTTTTGTTTCCAACGCGATAGAATTGCAGGAAACTGTTTATACTATGCATTGGCCTTTACTATGTGTGCACGAATTGTTCTTTTATGACATGCCGATGCATAGGAATAGAGTTAGCCTTCGTTGTTGCATGATATATGTTACTTTGTGCTCACTACTAAATTACAAATCATTGTTAATTAAAATCATTGTGGATCAATTACTTGAGCACTATATGCCTAGCTTAATGGCTTTAAAGAAAGCACTGCCACGGAGACAACCCGGAAGTTTTAGAGAGTCATTTATTTCTGTTGAGTGCTTTTATTTAGTTTAAAAACAAAAAAAATAAAGAGGGGAACCTAAAACTTTTCAAAAAGGAAAGTGAAAGTGAGAAAGACAAGCATTGTTGAAGTGGGAGAGCTCCTTGAACTTTGTTCATGCTCACGAAAACTTTGTGAATCTTGATTACAGAAACTTTTCATCAAAAATAATTATCCCCTTGTACAATTACATTGTATTATAAAAATAATGTGCCAAGGTTTGCCTTTAGGATGTTTACAATGCTTGTTGGTTTGTACGGTGCAGGACAGAAACATTGGCTGTAGTGCGCGATTTTACATTTTTAACTGGAACGTCATTTGGTTCTTATTCTTTCTGCACTGTCTTTCTGTACAACTTGTTTATTTTTCCTTATTTTGGTAGAAGTTTTAGAGTACCAGAAGTATGGTGAATGTTCAGATTGCTACAGACTGTTCTGTTTTTGACAGATTCTGTTTTTGATGCATGGTTTGCTTGTTTTGATGAAACTATCAATTTATATTAGTGGATTAAGCCATGGAAAAGCTATATTACAGTAGACACAATGCAAAAACAAAATATGAATTGTTTTGCAACAGTACTTAGAGTAGTGATTTGCTTTATTGTACTAACGGATCTTACCGAGTTTTCTGTTGAAGTTTTGTGTGGATGAAGTGTCTAAACGAGGAGGTCTCGATATGAGGAAAAGGAAGAGAGGCAAGAGCTCAAGCTTGGGGATTCCCTAGGCACCCCAAGTAAATATTCAAGGAGACTCAAGCGTCTAAGCTAGGGGATGCCCCGGAAGGCATCCCCTCTTTCCTCAACAAGTATCGCTATGTTTTCGTATTCGCTTCGTTCATGCATTATGTGCAAGTCTTGGAGCGTCTTTTGCATTTAGTTTTAACTTTTCCTTTATGCACCATGCTGGTATGAGATAGTCCTTGGTTGATTTATAGAATGCTCATTGCACCTCACTTAAATCTTTTGAGTATGGCTTTATAGAATGCTTCATGTGCTTCACTTATATCATTTGAAGTTTGGATTGCCTGTTTCTCTCCACATAGAAAACCGCCATTTGTAGAATGCTCTTTTGCTTCACTTATATTTGTTAGAGCGTGGGCATATCTTTTGTAGAAACAATTAAACTCTCTTGCTTCACTTAGATCTATTTAGAGAGATGACATGAATTGGCCATTCACATGGTTAGTCATAAAATCCTACATAAACTTGTAGATCGCTGAATATGATATGTTTGATTCCTTGCAATAGTTTCGCGATATAAAGATGGTCATATTAAAGTCATGCTAGTGGGTTGTTGTGGATTGTATAGACACTTGTGTTGAGGTTTGCAAGTCCCGTAGCATGCACGTATGGTGACCGTTGCGTGACAAATTTGAAGCATGGGGTGTTTCTTTGATTGTCTTCCTTATGAGTGGCGGTCGGGGATGAGCGATGGTCTTTTCCTACCAATCTAACCCCCTAGGGGCATGCGTAGTAGTACTTTGCTTCGAGGGCTAATAAACTTTGGCAATAAGTATATGAGTTCTTTATGACTAATGTGAGTCCATGGATTATACGTACTTTTACCTTTCCATCATTGCTAGCCTCTTTGGTACCGTGCATTACCCTTTCTCACCTCGAAAGTTGGTGCAAACTTCGCCGGTGCATCCAAACCCCGCGATATGATACGCTCTATCACACATAAACCTCCTTATATCTTCCTCAAAACAGCCACCATACCTACCTATTATGGCATTTCCATAGCCATTCCGAGATATATTGCCATGCAACTGTCCACCGTTCCATTCATCATCATGACATACATTACTTTTGTCATATTGCCATTGCATGATCATGTAGTTGACATCGTATTTGTGGCAAAGCCACCATGCATAATTTTTCATACATGTCACTCTTGATTCATTGCACCATCCTGGTACACCGCCGGAGGCATTCATATAGAGTCATATCTTGTTCTAGTTTTGAGTTGTAATTCATATGTTGTAATCAATAAAAGTGTGATGATCATCATTATTAGAGCATTGTCCCAAAGAAAAAAAAGAAAAAAAAGAAAGGCCAAAAAAAAGAAAGGTCAAAGAAAAAAGAAATAAATAAATAAAAAGGGGCAATGTTACTATCTCTTTTCCACACTTGTGCTTCAAAGTAGCACCATGTTCTTCATATAGCGAGTCTCATATATTGTGCTTCAAAGTAGCACCATGTTTTTCATACACCAGTAGAAAAGTGGGCAATGGTCCAGGCTAGGTCAGCCCATTAGTACCGGTTCAATCCAGAACCGGGACCAATGGGAGCATTTGACCCGGTTCGTTAGCCCCGGGGGCCGGCCGGGCCACGTGGGCCATTGGTCCTGGTTCGTCTGGACCTTTTGGTCCCGGTTGGTGGGACGAACCGGGACCAATGGTCCTCGCTCCTGGCCCACCACCATTGGTCCCGGTTGGAGGCTTGAACCGGGACCAAAGGTTGCCCTTTAGTCCCGGTTCAAGCTACCAACCGGGACCAATTAATTGCCTATATATACCCCTCGCCCGCGAGCAGAGCACTCCCACTGCTCTGTTTTTCGTGCCCGGCGAGGGGAGAGCTTTGTGGTGCTCTAGCTCACCTCCTATGCACACGAGGTGTTCGATGGAATGCCCGAGCCACACTACTTAAGCTTTCCCCTCTCCAAGCTCGACCTCCAAGCTCCATTTTCCTCAATATTTGTCTAGGTTTAGCGGTCCCTCACGTCCCGTCCCCGTCTTCACCGCCGTTGATCGCCCGCGCCGATCTCGTCACCGGCACCACCGTGGTGAGCCTCTTGTTCTTATCTTCTTTCTGAAAGGAAAAAAAATTCTTACTTGTATGTTTATATAGATACTTGTATAATTTCCTTACTTTTATTATTGCATCTTATATAGTGCGATGGTTTTGGTATCCGGCCCCGTCGGCCCTCGTCCTGTCTATGGTTCGGATGTGGTATATATTATCTTTTTATAACTATTGGTTCATTTATTGTTTATGACAATTATGCCGACCAACGTGACATAGATTTTATTTATCTAGGAGGTTATTGAACCGGAAATTCCAACCGACCCTATTGTCGAGAGGTTAAATTTAGTTGAAGAAGAAAACAATTTGTTAAAGGAAAAAATTAGAAAAATTGAGGAGGAGAAGATGATATTGGAGTTGCATGTTGCGGATGTCGTCGATGATCACAAGATCAAGATGGATGCAATGCACTTGAAGATTAGAAAGATTAGAAAATATGCCATTCATACCGAGGCTTGGTATCATTATGCCGTTGGATCAATTGTTACATTGGTTGCGATTATGATCGCATTTGTTTTCGCACTGAAATGTTTTACATAGTTTCAATGTATGGTTTAATTAATTTAGATGTTCTGCAGAGCTTTATGTTGTTAGATGAGAACTATGTATGTACTTTGGTTTTAATGTGATGATGAACTTCTATTAATTTGTTCACTTATAATTATCTATTCATGATGTTCTATAATGATTTTTGACACACTTAATTATATATAATGCACGCAGATGAACCGACAATGGATGTACGGTTCAAGACACACGTCCGAGTACATTAAGGGCGTGCATGATTTTCTCGAAGTGGCTGAGGCAAACAAGCAGAATTGTTTTATGTTTTGTCCATGCCCTATATGTGGGAATACGAAGTCTTACTCTGACCGGAAAATCCTTCACACCCACTTTCTTTACAAGGGTTTCATGCCACACTATAATGTTTGGACGAGGCACGGAGAAATAGGGGTTATGATGGAAGACGACGAAGAAGAAGAGTACGATGACAACTATGTGCCCCCTGAATACGGTGATTCTACTGAACATCAAGAGGAACCAGACGATGTGCACGATGATGATGCAATGGGCGAAGCTGCTGAAGATCAAGAGGAACCAGACGATGTGCCCGATGATGATGATCTCCGCCAGGTCATTGTCGATGCAAGGACGCAATGCGAAAGTCAAAAGGAGAAGCTGAAGTTCGATTGCATGTTAGAGGACCACAAAAAAGGGTTGTACCCCAATTGCGAAGATGGCAACACAAAGCTCGGTACCGTACTGGAATTACTGCAGTGGAAGGCAGAGAATGCTGTGCCTGACAAAGGATTTGAGAAGCTACTGAAAAATATTGAAGAAGCTTCCAAAGGATAACGAATTGCCCGACAGTACATACGCAGCAAAGAAGGTCGTATGCCCTCTAGGATTGGAGGTGCAGAAGATACATGCATGCCCTAATGACTGCATCCTCTACCGCGGTGCGTACAAGGATCTGAACGCATGCCCAGTATGCGGTGCATTACGGTATAAGATCAGACGATATGACCCTGGTGATGTTGACGGCGAGCCCCCCAGGAAGAGGGTTCCTGCGAAGGTGATGTGGTATGCTCCTATAATACCACGGTTGAAACATCTGTTCAGAAACAGAGAGCATGCCAAGTTGATGCGATGGCACAGTGAGGACCGTAAGAAAGACGGGAAGTTGAGAGCACCCGTTGACGGGTCGCAGTGGAGAAAAATCAAGAGAAAGTACTGGGATGAGTTTGCAAGTGACCCAAGGAACGTATGGTTTGCTTTAAGCGCGGATGGCATTAATCCTTTCGGGGAGCAAAGCAGCAATTGCAGCATCTGGCCCGTGACTCTATGTATGTATAACCTTCCTCCTTGGATGTGCATGAAGCGGAAGTTCATTATGATGCCAGTTCTCATCCAAGGCCCTAAGCAACCCGGCAACGACATTGATGTGTACCTAAGGCCATTAGTTGAAGAACTTTTATAGCTGTGGAATGGAAAAGGTGTACGTACGTGGGATGATCACAAATAGGAGGAATTTAACCTAAAGGCGTTGCTGTTCATGACCATCAACTATTGGCCCGCTCTCAGTAACCTTTCAGGACAGACAAACAAGGGATACCACGCATGCACGCACTATTTACTTGACACCGATAGTATATACCTGGCAAGCTGCAGGAAGAAAGTGTACCTGGGACATCGTCGATTTCTTCCGACCAACCATCAATATCGAAAGAAAGGCAAGCATTTCAAAGGCGAGGCAGATCACCGTAAGAAGCCCGCCATGCGTACCGGTGATCATGTACTTGCTATGGTCAATGATTTACACGTAATCTTTGGAAAGGGTCCCGGCGGACTAGCTGTTCCGAGTGACGCTGGGGGACACGCACCCATGTGGAAGAAGAAATCTATATTTTGGGACCTACCCTACTGGAAAGACCTAGAGGTCCGCTCTTCGATCGACGTGATGCACGTGACGAAGAACCTTTGCGTGAACCTGCTATGCTTCTTGGGCGTGTATGGGAAGACAAAAGATACAGCTGAGGCATGGGAGGACCTGCAACGTTTGCACAAAAAGGACGGCATGCCTCCAAAGCAGTATGAAGGTCCTGCCAGCTATGCTCTTACCAAAGAAGAGAAGGAAATCTTCTTTGAATTCCTACTTAGTATGAAGGTCCCGACTGGCTTCTCGTCGAATATAAAAGGAATAATAAATATGGCAGAGAAAAAGTTTCAGAACCTAAAGTCTCATGACTGCCACGAGATTATGACATAACTGCTTCCGGTTGCATTGAGGGGGCTTCTACCGGAAAACGTCCGATTAGCCATTGTGAAGCTATGTGCATTCCTTAATGCAATCTCTCAGAAGGTGATCGATCCAGAAATCATACCAAGGCTAAGGAGTGATGTGGTGCAATGTCTTGTCAGTTTCGAGATGGTGTTCCCACCATCCTTCTTCAATATCATGACGCACGTCCTAGTTCATCTAGTTGACGAGATTGTCATTCTGGGCCCCATATTTCTACACAATATGTACCCCTTTGAGAGGTTCATGGGAGTCCTAAAGAAATATGTCCGTAACCGCGCTAGGACAGAAGGAAGCATCTCCATGGGCCATCAAACAGAGGATGTCATCGGATTTTGTGTTGACTTCATTCCTGGCCTTAAGAAGATAGGTCTCCCTAAATCATGGTATGAGGGGAGACTGACTGGAAAAGGCATGCTTGAAAGGGACTCAATAATATGCAGGGACGGATATTCTTGGTCTCAAGCACACTACACAGTTCTATAGAACTCTACCTTGGTGACCCTGTATGTCGATGAACACAAGAACAGTCTGCGCTCCAAACACCCGGAGCAGTGCGACGACTGGATTACATGTGAACACATCAGGACTTTCAGTAGTTGGTTGGAAGCACGTCTCAGAGGTGACAACACTGTTTGTGATGAGCTGTACTTGTTGTCCAGGGGACCATCTTTGACTGTAATGATTTGGAAAGGATACGAGATAAATGGGAATACATTTTACACGATTGACCAAGATCAAAAGAGCACCAACCAAAACAGTGGTGTCCGCTTTGATGCAACAACCGAGAGGGGAAAGGACACATATTATGGTTACATAGTGGACATAAGGGAACTTGACTACGGACATGATAGACCCACAATACAGAATGACAACAGGTAGACCCACAATACAGAATGACAACAGTGGATCTGAAAAATCTTGGGTACACTGACGAACCATTCGTCCTAGCCAATGATGTGGCACAGGTTATCTATGTGAAGGACATGTCTACCAGACAGAGAAAGAGAAAAGATAAGGAAGCGAATACATCATACGATGAGCCAAAGCGCCACATAGTTCTTTTAGGAAAAAGGGACATCGTGAGAGTGGAGGGCAAGACAGACATGTCTGAAGATTATGAAAAGTTTCATGAAATTCCTCCCTTCAAAGTGAAGGCTGACCCCAGCATCCTGATAAATGATGAAGATTATCCATGGTTACGGCGCAATAAGCAAATGACACAAGCAAAGAAAAAGTGAAGACTTTCTCCCGCAACTATTATGATGATACCATGCCAACTTTGTAACTGACGGGTATGATACGATTGTCCGTTTTGTACATGCACATGCTATGTGGGTCAATTTATGATACCATGCCAACTTTCAAGTTTTTCAGAGTTCATTTGAAATGCTTTAATGTCTTATGGTTCGACCCTCGTAATAATTAAAAATAGCAACAATAAGTATTTTGTTGTAAGTAGAAACAAAATAAAATAAATAAAGCAAGAAAGAAAACAAAAAACAAAAAAGTGTTTTCAAATTTGAAAACTAATGGCACTAACAGAAAGTTTATAATTTTCCTAAAACTAAAAGCAAAAAGAATTAAAAAATAAAGCAAAAAACAAAAGAAAATAAATAATGTAGAAAACAAAACAAAAAAACTGGAAAAATAAATAAAAATAGCAACAATAAGTAAAGAGAACAAAAAAATGCCTCCTACTGGGCCCCCACGGCCTGAATACGACTAGAAACCCTACTATGGGCCAGGATTCAGGCCCGCAGTAGGCCTAGAAGGACCATCAGGCAAAGCAATAGCAAGTAGGCCCGAAAGCCTGTGGTGGAGAGGAGCTCGAGAGGGGTGCAGTAGTGGGGCTTATAAACCACTACGCGCCCCTCTCAACTAGCAAGGTGGGACTAAACTTTGGCCCCGACGTGGGCAGCACAGGCGCCTTTGGTCCCGGTTGGTGGCACCAACCGGGACTAAAGGGGGAAATTGGTACCGGTTGGTGCCACTAACCGAGACCAATGCCCACCCTTTAGTCCCGGTTGGTGCCACCAACCGGGACCAAAGGCCGCCGCTTCCCGCCCTTTGGGCTGCTGAAAAGAGGCCTTTGGTCCCGGTTGGTGGCACCAACCGAGACTAAAGGGTGCATTAGTCCCGGTTGGGTTCACGAACTGGGACCAATTCTCCTCATATATAACTAGCACTTAGCAGTTTCTCCAAAATCCATCCCTTTCTTCTCCGCCCGATGCCCGCTGATCTGCCTCGTCGCCGTCGCCGCCGAGCTGTCAGGCTGCTCCACCTCGTCGTCGCCGCCGCCTCCGACGCCGTCAGGCTGGTCCACCTCACCGTCGTCGCCGCGTCCGACGCCGTCAGGCTGCTCAACTTTGCCGTCGCCGCCTCCCTCGACGCCATCTGCCCCGACGCTGGCGCCGCTCCCCGCGCCCCGACACCGCCCGCCGTGCCCCGCCACCCCCCTGTGAGCACCTGGCTCGCGCCCCTGCCTTGCCTCGCTCCCGCACCCCTGCCCTGCCTCGCGCACCTGCACCCCTACCCTGCCCCGCCGGCGCCACCACTGCCGCCATGCCCCCCTCTACCCGGCTCTGTTTTTTATTAGTTTAATTTTTTTCATATATATAATGTATGTGTATGTATGTGGCTATATGTTTTTGTTCATATGTTGCTATATGTTTTTTATTTTTATTAGTTTATTTTTTTGTTCATATGTGATGTATATGTGTATGTGGCTATAATGTATATGTGTATGATGTATGTGGCTAGAATTTGCTAAATATATATATGTTAAAAATGTTTTTTTGTTCATAGAAAGTTTTTTGTTCATATATAGAAAGTTACAATTTTAGAAAAGTTTTATTTATGCAAAAGTTACAATTTTAGAAAAAGAAGGATAGGAAAGAAGAAAATACGAAGAGGAAAGAAAGAAGAAGAGGAGAGGAAAAGAAGAGGAGAAATAAATAAGAAGAAGAAAAAAGAAGAACAAGAAGAGGAGAAGAAGAAAAAATAGAATTTTTTTTCTATTTTTTCTTCTTCTCCTCTATTCCTTTCTTCTTCACCTCTTTTTTCTTCTT
Organism: Triticum timopheevii; assembly: GCA_963921465.1. NCBI lineage: Eukaryota > Viridiplantae > Streptophyta > Magnoliopsida > Poales > Poaceae > Triticum > Triticum timopheevii. Next base: position 604,798,318 of record OY997274.1, on the reverse strand, counting down.
TTTTTTTTCTTCTTCTTCTTCCTTCTTCCTTCTTCCTCTTTTCTTCATTTTCCTTAATTATTTTCCTTTCTCGAGGGAGAAGAAGAAAAAGAAGAGGAGGAGAAGAAAGAAAGGAATAGAGGAGAAAGAAGAAACTTCAACACGAGGGGGGGGGGGGTACCGATACCCCCTCCCCGATAACATTATTTTCCCATGTATATGTATGTCGCGTCGTTGTCGATATAACCCCCTCTAGATAACTTCGACATGAGGGGCGGTCGATATATATATGTTGGTGTCAAAACCGGCGGATCTCGGGTAGGGGGTGCCGAACTGTGCGTCTAGGTGGATGGTAACAAGAGATGAGGGACACGATGTTTTACCCAGGTTCGGGCCCTCTTGATGGAGGTAAAACCCTACGTCCTGCTTGATTAATATTGATGATGTGTATTACAAGAGTGGATCTACCACGAGATCAAGGAGGCTAAAACCCTAGAAGCTAGCCTATGGTATGATTGTTGTAATGGATGTTGTGTCCTACGGACTAAAGCCCTCCGGTTTATATAGACACCGGAGAGGGCTAGGGTTACACAGAGTCGGTTACAATGGTAGGAGATCTACATATCCGTATCGCCAAGCTTGCCTTCCACGCCACGGAAAGTCCCATCCGGACACGGGACGGAGTCTTCAATCTTGTATCTTCGTAGTCTTGGAGTCCGGCGGACGATGATAGTCCGACTGTCCGGACACCCCCTAGTCCAGGACTCCCTCAATATACCCCCTCTCGACCATGATAACTTATACAACGGCAGTACCCCCCTCGGCCCTCTCGATCGACCAAAACTCTCGAGGACACCCAAACCCTAGAGAGAAAACGATGTTGGTCTCCTACCCCCTTCCGCCGCGCCCCTACCCGACAAATTAACTCTCTCGAGGCCACCCAAATTTACCAAGTTAAAAGAGCGTTTTCGTCGAAACCACCCCAAACCCTTGAAGCGTTGTGTCGAGGCGACCCCAAACCCTAGAGAAGCAGCATCGAGGCCACTAACATGATTCCTTATTGTGATTAGCTAGCTAGTTCTACGTTTGCCACTAATATATATATATCCATCTGTACCATGTTTGAATAATAATTGACATGTTGTAAATATTTGCAGAAACTATGGAGCACTCCCGAGGCGAAGAAACAGAAGCGATGTTGGGGCACATAATCGCACAAGGAAGTGATGAATATATATATATCCATCTGTACCATGTTTGAATAATAATTGACATGTTGTAAATATTTGCAGAAACTATGGAGCACTCCCGAGACAAAGAAACAGAAGCGATGTTGGGGCACATAATCGCACAAGGAAGTGATGAAGTTGCGTCATTTCTCAACGACACCGATGGTCAGGAAGGACTGGGTGAAGAAGAGGGCTATGTTCATGATGGCTTCGACCCATTAATGACGGTACAAGAAGAGGACTATGTTCATGATGGCTCCGGTGACACAATGGAGGTACAAGAAGGAGACCGTGCTGACTGCTCCAGTGACCGAACCGAGTCCGGCCAGGTATATATATATATATTAGTTAAGCCCGTGCTGACTAGTTAATTGATGCATTCATTGTTTTGGTATATGTACACATATTAATTACTCTCGTCTTTCTTCCTATTAATTTCTAGCCCTCTGGATCGAGCACAACTTTGGTAAGGAGACGAGGCCCGAAGAAAAAGTTGAGCTTGGATGAAAAGTTTGAGATCATAGAAATCGCGCCCGATGGCGAACCGATTGAACCCATCCGGACAAAGCACGCATTTACTGCTCAGTGCGGGGTTCTTGTTAGGGACAAGATCCCGATCAGCATCTAACAATGGTATAAGCCTAAGGAGGAAGACCCTGAGGTGTCTTATGTCAATGATATGCAGAAAGAAGATCTTTGGACTCAGCTGAAGGCAAATTTCACCCTACCGCCAGAGGAGGATCCGGAGAAGCCAGTTAAAGAGCAATTAATCAAGTCTTGTGCTCTTAAGAAGATGGCAACCCTAATGAGGAGGTGGAGGAAAGAGCTGAACCAGTTTGTTGAGAAAGAAAAGACACCAGAATTCATCGGCAAATATGAGAAGATCAAAGATCACTGGCCTGCATTTGTGGCCCACAAGACATCGGAAAAGAGTAAGAAGATGTCGGCGACAAACAAGCAAAATGCTGCGAAGAAGAAGCTTCACCATCGCACGGGGTCAGGTGGCTACCTCAAAGCCCGACCTAAGTGGTCCAAGGCTAAGCATGATCTGCTTGAAAAAGGTATCGAACCAGAGACAATGTACTGGCCAGACCGTTGCCGGACTTGGTTCTTCGGGGCTGGATGGTATCATGGAGTCTCAAAATTGCCACATTATGGCGCGATGGATGAATTTGAAGGTCAAGGCGGCTGTTGGCTCTGTTTATCCTACTAGACCCGACACAACTTATCACTGCCGGCCAATTCCAGAAGGATATGCTAAGGTGATGGTGGATGAAATAACGGAGGGATTTGAGGACCTCCTGCTTGACCACCCTACCGATGAAGGGGAGACTAGGCTGGGTTCTGCTCTGAAGACTCCATGCCTATGGCGGAAGGAGCTCATCAACCTTCCGAACTGGACGCCTCCGCCTCCTCCTCCTCCTAAGGCGAGTCAGGGCACTCCGCCTCCTCCACCGCCTCCTCCTCCGGCGAGTGACGATCAGGGCATGCGTGGCGGCACTCCGCCTCCTTCTCCGGCGCGTGGCGGCACTCCGCCTCCTTCTCCGCCTGCGCCGGCGCTCCCGAGCAGCCAGCAGCCTCCTCCTTCTCCGCCTCGCCAACAAGGGCGGAAGAGACCCGCCACCACCCCGGCTGCTCCAGCGCGTCGTAGTCCTTCTCCTCTGCCTCGTAAGCAAGCACGAAAGAAGACAGACGCCGCAGCCTCTCCGTCTGCTCCGGCGTCTAGAAGCACAACCAGAGGCGGGAGGCAATACAGATACGGTCCACCTCTCAAGCCTCTAGAGAAGTTACCGTACGAGAGGACCGAGGAGGAAAACGATACGATCGTGCGGACCCACATGAAGGAGTTCTTTGAAGGGGTGAAAGCAAAGAGACATCCACCTCCGGAGGAGAAGGTAGATCCGGTGAAAGCAAAGCGCACTCTCGATGCCCTGAGGAAACCGGCAAAGTCTCCGCCGAGAACCAACTATGAGCGCATTACTGAACAGACATATCTCCAAGCGGAGCGGTCGGGAAGTACTGTTAGACATCAAAGAGCAAGAGAACGAGCAGCTACGAAAAAAATTTACCAGCTCGATGAACAAGCAAACCAATCGTGCCCCCCGCTCAATGTGTCTAGCGGCAACATCATCGCTAATGCTCTGGGGATGGTGGCCGGTTATGGCAATCTACAAGATTACCTACCTGACAATGCACTTCCTGATTTCATGGAGGTGGACGAACAAAGATACGAGTACGGGAAGCCTCTCGTCAAAGATGAAAAATCTCTAACAACGATGATGCGAAGATTCCATACTTGGTACATGAAAACTTGCAGAGAGTCTGGGGGGATGAATAGTTTGTATCTGCACATTAAAGAGGAGCACGACCTCGTTGGAACTGATCTGTTGTGTGTTCCATTTGAGGAGTTCTTCGCGTTCTTCAATCAAAAGGCCCTCGATAAATTAACGGTCTTTTGCTACTGCCTGTAAATACTATTTCTGTCATTAAGTCTCTATATATAGCTCGGCTCTTTCATTGCATGTATTTATAATTAATTATCCTCAATATATTATGCAGATTGAAGATCGTCGAGTGCAAAAAACAAGAAATTTATGATATTGGGTTCATTAACACAAATATCATAGATGAATTTCTGGTTAAAAAGCACGTCAAAGAGGCCGAGGACAACTTGCTACAATCGTTGATCAAAAATCAAAACAAAGATACCATACTCTTTCCTTACAACGACAAGTGAGTGTTACTGTCGTGTGCATATTCGGTTTCCCTTATTACCCGAGCGAGGTTATAGTAATGTAATTGATGAGTTATGCATGCGTGCACAGGTACCACTATGTTCTTCTGGAGATTAAGCTTGAGCGTGGACTAGTAACCGTCTTAGACTCGAGACGGAAAGATCCCAAAACCTATGCGGACATGACTGAAATGCTCAACAAGTAAGTTCAATCGATCATTATCGCACCATATCGGCAACTTTTTGTTCATTTCCTGATATCTGAAGTAATAATAATTATTTTCTTTGTCTTGCAGGGTTTGGAAACAGTTCACCGCAGAAGCTCCGGGACTGCCGAAGGAGCTGCGATATACATACCCGAAAGTAAGTACTACTGGCTAGCTAGTTGCGCACATCTCCTGTTGATTCTATAGCTATACTTTCATCAATGCCATTTATAATGCTTCATTATCAGTTTGATTGACCTCTATTTCTCGTAAAGTGCTTGTGGAAGGAACAAGGGAATGATTTTTGTGGATACTACGTGTGCGAGTTCATCCACACCGCGACTTTGAAAAACAAGCGGGGCTACTCTCAAAGACAATATGAAGTGCGTAAGCAATAATATTCACAATTTCATTTTATTACACCATCATTTCTGCTGAGTTTTATTCATATATATGTATTAATTAACCCCCTTCTTCAAATTAGACGTGGCAGATGCGGAATGAACTCCTAGAACCAGATCGCATGAAAGCAATTCAAGAGGAATTGGCGGGATTCTTTCTTGACCACGTCATCAATAAAGCCGGAGAATACCATGTGGAAGTTGATTTCAATTGCTAGGGGACTGTAATTAAGAGATCTTACATATTGTACATGTATGTTGCCAGTAGTGTCGGATACATGATATGAAAACTTGTTGTTCGACCAATCTCTCAGAGAAGGAGAGGTCGATCGATCATTTCTCTCGGTATGCATGACGAACTTTTGTACTCAATGGTTCCCTTCATTTTCTTACTAGCTAGCGTGTCGAGGGCTATATGTATATAGTACGTAGCATCGGCCAAGCACGGACATAAGAGAGGACACTTCTCTCTATTAATTAGCTAGCTAACACAATATATGAAACACCTAAATTAACCCCCCAAAACCCCCAACCCCCCCCCCCCTTTCAAAGAAAAACAAAAACCCCAGCCACTGGAATGTTGACGTGTGGATGCCTTTTGGTTCCGGTTGGTGCCACCAACTGGGACCAAAGGCCCCCCTCCTGGTCTCGGCGCACCGGCCACATGGAGGACCATCTGTCCGGGTTCATGTTTGAACCGGGACTAAAGGGGGGAGGTATTAGTAACGACCCATTAGTCCCGGTTCATGAACTGGGACTAAAGGCCCTTACGAACCGGGACAAATGCCCCCTTTTCTACTAGTGATATAGCGAGTCTCATATGTTGTCACTTTCATATACTAGTGGGAATTTTTCATTATAGAACTTGGCTTGTATATTCCTACGATGGGCTTCCTCAAATGCCCTAGGTCTTCGTGAGCAAGCAAGTTGGATGCACACCCACTAGTTTTCTTTTGTTGAGCTTTCATTCATTCGTAGCTCTATTGCATCCGTTGCATGGCAATCCCTACTCCTCACATTGACATCAATTGATGGGCATCTCCATAGCCTGTTGATTAGCCGTGTCGATGTGATACTTTCTCCCTTTTTGTCTTCTCCACATAACCTCCATCATTATATTCTATTCCACCTATAGTGCTATATCCATGGCTTGCGCTCATGTATTGCGTGAGGGTTGAAAAATCTGAAGCGTGTTAAAAAGTATGAACCAATTGCTCGGCTTGTCATCGGGGTTGTGCATGATGAGAGCATTTTGTGTGACGAAAATGAAGCATGGCCAAACTATATGATTTTGTAGGGATAAGCTTGCTTTGGCCTTTTTGTTTTGAAAAGACATGATTGCTTTACTAGTATACTCGAAGTATTATTGTTTTTATGTCAAATGATAGACTATTGCTTTGAATCACTCGTATCTTAATATTCATGCCATGATTAGACACATGATCAAGATTATGCTAGGTAGCATTCCACATCAAAAATTATCTTTTTTATCATTTACCTACTCGAGGACGAGCAGGAATTAAGCTTGGGGATGCTGATACATCTCGGTCGTATCTATAATTTTTGATTGTTCCATGCTAATATTCTACAACTTTCATATTCTTTTGGCAACTTTTTATACTATTTTTTGGGACTAACAAATTGATCCAGTGCCCAGTGCCAGTTCCTGTGTGTTGCATGTTTTATTTTTTTTACAGAAACCCCATATCAAACAGAGTCCAAACGGGATAAAATGGACGGAGAATTATTTTGGAATATTTGTGATTTTTGGGAGGAAGAATCAACGCGAGACGATGCCCGAGGTGGCCATGAGATAGGGGCCCACGCCCACTTAAATTAGGCACGCCCCCCACCCTCGTGGGTCACCCGTAAGGAGGTTGATGCCCTTCTTTGGCCGCAAGAAAGCTAATTTTTGGAAAATGATCTGCGTGAAGGTTTCAATCCAATCGGAGTTACGGATCTCCAGATATAAAGGAAACGGTGCCAGGGCAGAATTCCAGAACGCAGAAACAGAGAGATAGATCCAATCTCGGAGGGGATCTCGCCCCTCCCAAGCCATGGTAGCCAAGGACCAGAGGGGAAACCCTTCTCCCATCTAGGGAGGAGGTCAAGGAAGAATAAGAAGAAGGGGGCCTCTCTCCCCCTTGCTTCCGGTGGCGCCGGAGCGCGGCGGGGCCATCATCATCACCACGATCTACACCAACACCTCTATCATCTCCACCAACATCTCCATCACCTTCCCCCATCTATATTCAGCGATCCACTCTCCCGCAACCCGCTGTACCCTCTACTTGAACATGGTGCTTTATGCTTCACATTATTATCCAATGATGTGTTGCCATCTTATGATGTGTGAGTAGATTTTCGTTGTCCTATCGGTGATTGATGAATTGCTATGATTGGTTTGAGTTGCATGTTTTATTATTGGTGCTGTCCTATTGTGCCCTCCGTGTCGCACAAGCGTGAGGGATTCCCGCTGTAGGGTGTTGCAATGCGTTCATGATTCGCTTATAGTGGGTAGCATGAGTGACTGAAACACAAACCCGAGTAAGGGGATTGTTGCGTATGGGATAAAGGGGACTTGATACTTTAATGCTATGGTTGGGTTTTACCTTAATGAATCTTTAGTAGTTGTGGATGCTTGCTAGAGTTCCAATCATAAGTGCATATTATCCAAGTAGAGAAAGTATGTTAGCTTATGCCTCTCCCTCAAATAGAATTGCAATAGTGATTACCGGTCTAGTAACGTAGTCAATTGCTTAGGCACAATTTCACCACTCCTACTACCACTTTTCCACACTCGTTATATTTACTTTATTGCTTTGTTATCTAAATAGCCCCTAGTTTACATTTATGTGTTCTTTATTATCTTGCAAACCTATCCTATCACACCTACAAAGTACTTCTAGTTTCATACTTGTTCTAGGTAAAGCAAACGTCAAGCGTGCGTAGAGTCGTATCAGTGGCCGATAGGACTTGAGAGAGTATTTGTTCTACCTTTAGCTCCTCGTTGGGTTTGACACTCTTACTTATCGAAAGAGGCTACAACTATCCCGTATACTTGCGGGTCATCAATCAACCACCTTATGAGGGGCCCAGGAGGGTGGGGGGGGGGGGGGGCGCCCACCTGGAGTGGGAGTGGGCCCCTGTCTCATGGCCACCTCGGGCACCGTCTTGCGTTGATTTTACTTCCCAAAAATCACAAATATTCCAAAATAATTCTCCGTCCATTTTTATCCCGTTTGGACTCCGTTTGATATGGGGTTTCTCTGAAACATAAAACATGCAACAGACAGGAACTGGCACTGGGCACTGGATCAATATGTTAGTCCCGAAAATAATATAAAAAGTTGCCAAAAGTATATTAAAGTTGAATAATATTGGCATGGAACAATCAAAACTTATAGATACGACGGAGACGTATCACATAGGCATGGAAGTACTTGGTGTTGGCGTCCCCTTTCATAGTCCACTTGAGGCTGCCCCAGCGCCTCCAGTATTCCTCCTCTACATGAAGCAGCGCTTCGACTTGTCCTTCCAGGGCGTAGAGGTGCGCCCATTCTTGCTCTGAGAAGGACCCCTCATCGGCCTGGGCGTCGAGCCATGCGATTTCGTTGACTATCCTCGCCCTGAGTAACTTGATGTCTCACCCTTGGTTCGCGCCCCAACCCTTGAGGCTTGAACGGAGGTAGCCCCCTGCCGTGTTCCAGAACTACATAGGACCATGTTGTGGGCCTATATGTTGCATGCTTCGCAGCCATTTTCCCTAAAAATGGCGTCAAATTCTGGTATCTCAAACTAGGCCGTCTCAAAAAAGAAACGAGGGCTACCTGGATCTGGTCCTCCCTAGAGGACAAGATCAAGGGTACGTGATCAGACCCTATGTGTGTTTCCGCGATGAGTGAGCAGAGAGGATAAATCACCTCCCAGTCGAGTGACACGAACACCCGATCCAACACTGAACACACCGGGGCGAGTTGCTTATTCGTCCAGGTGTACCTTGCGCCGGTCCTAGCTACTTCCCGAAGAGCCATGGACGCAATTGCATTGTTAAACATAGCCACCCGAGGCCAGTTGATGATATTGTTGTTTTTATCCGCTCCCGAATGAATCAAATTGAAGTCACCCCCTACCATCACAGGTGTCATGCCCAATATGCGATACTATCCTAAAGAGACTCGAAGGTCCCACCAAGGATAGAACCGCATATTGGTACACCTTTGCAAGGTGGATATCATTACATCAACATTACGTAATAGATGAGGATATATACAAAAGGCATACAATGCCACACGAATACAACATCATCTTACATCAGAGCACCATCCGACTATGGATGAAACACAAACAAAAACTCAAACGACATCCACCCTGCTAGCCCAGGCTGCCGACATGGAACCTATCCCCTGATCAAAGAAGAAGTAGAAGAAGAACTCCAAAACAAGCAAACATCGCTCTCGTGTCATGATCATCGCATAACCTATACCTGCAACTGTTGTTGTAGTAATCTGTGAGCCACGCGGACTCAAGAATCCCATTACCATGGGTATCAAGACTAGCAAAGCTTAATGGGAAAGGAAAGGGTAAAGTGGTGAGGTTTAAGCGGCGACTAAGCATATATGGTGGCTATGATACGCAAATGAGAGCGAGAAGAGAAGCAAATGGAATGGTCGAGAAGCTAGAAGTGATCAAGAAGTGATCCTGAAACTACTTATGTTCATACATAACCCAAAAACCGTGTTCACTTCCCGGACTCCGCCGAAAAGAGACCATCACGGCTACACACACGGTTGATGCATTTTAATTCGAATATGGTGTCAAGTTATCTACAACCGGACATTAACAAATTCCCATATGCCACATAACCGCGGGCACGGCTCTCGAAAGTTTATACCCTGCAAGGGTGTCCCAACTTAGCCCATTATAAGCTCTCACGGTCAACGAAGGATATTCCTTCTCCCAGGAAGACCCGATCAGTCTCGGAATCCCGGTTTACAAGACATTTCGACAATGGTAAAACAAGACCAGCAAAGCCGCCCGATGTGTCGACAATCCCGATAGGAGCTGCACATATCTCGTTCTCAGGGCAACACCAGATGAGACATCCTATGAGTAAAACTAGCCCTCAAGTTTCCCCGAGGTGGCCCTGTAGTCTACTCGGTTTGGACCAGCACTTAGAGAAGCACTGGCCCGGGGGGGGGGGGGGGGGGCTAAAATAAAGATGACCCTCGGGTTGGCCGACCCAAGGAAAAAGTATAGGTGGTGGTGGGGAAAATGGTAAAACCAAGCGAAATGTAAGGGGGTCCCATAAATCACCCAACCGCATAAGGAACGCAAAATCAAGGAACATAACACTGGTATGATGGAAACTAGGGCGGCAAGAGTGGAACAAAACACCAGGCATAAGGCCGAGCCTTCCACCCTTTACCAAGTATATAGATGCATTAATTAAATAAGGGATATTGTGATATCCCAACCATAATCCTGTCCACCGTGGAGCAATCTTAAACTTCACCTGCAACTAACAACACTATAAGAGGGGCTGAGGAAAAGCGGTAACATAGCCAAGCAACGGCTTGCTAGGAAGGGTGAAAAAGGTTAGAGGCTGACATGGCAAATTGGGAGGCATGAAGAACAAGTGATAGGAAGCGCAGCATAGAGATAGAACGAAGCAACTAGCATAGCAATGATAGTAATGAGATCCAAGGTGACGGTCATCTTGCCTGAAATCCCGCTAGGAAGAAGAACAAGTCCATGAAGAAGATGAAGCCACGAAGACGAACCAAGTGTAGACGAACGAATCCTCACGATCGCAATGAAACAGGATCTAACGAGAAGGAGCACAACCGGAAATAAGCAAACACACACGGTAAACACTCAACGCATAAACATGGCATGATGCACAACCAATCATGATGCATGACAAAGGCTACATGAAGCTACTCATGGCAAGAGATGATGCATACAAAAGCAACATATCAAAACAAGTTTAAATGAGGCCGGAAACAACATATAACTAATTGGGTAAGTTCTCATATGCAAGTTTCGAAATTGGTCCAGATCTGAACAAACATTAAGTTTAAGTTGTTAAACAGCAAGTTAATATGCACCATAATGACCTACACGAAATTCTAGTCAAGTTTCATATAAAGTTCAATTAGTTCGGAGCTACGGCCTAGAAGATATGAGCAAAACAAGTTAACCATGGAATTGATGCAAAAGGCATTCAAACATCAAGCAAACACATCAAAACATGGATGCAACAAGGTAACATGAAACTATATGCAAAATTAAGCAAGTTTCATATAGTGCACACTCAAAAGGGAGCAACGGTTCAACACACTCTAGAAGTTTAAAGGACAAACTGTCCAAAACAGCAACTAGGCATCTAGCAAGCATCAAAACAATATTCTACAGCACCTCAACATAAGAACAAAAGGAATGGGCATGAAGTACAGGTAAAGCATGACAAAACATGAGCATTGATCTATCTCCAGAAATCAATAGAACATGCTCAAAAGGACATGACAAGATTGCAAATAATAACAATTTACAGACTTGGCAGAAATAACATCAGGTTGCAATGTTTAGAGCTATCAAAGAACATGCTACATGAACTTAACATGGCAAACAAAGGCATGGAATACTAATACTAAAGACAAAGAACAAAACTCCCTTACTGAACTAATTCCAAAGATCAACAGAAAAGATGGTAGCATCCATGCAAACATGGCAAATGATATGACAGATTCAGACATGGCAGGAACAACAATAAGTAGGCATATTGGTGAGCTTATACAACTCACCATAGAGCAATACATGGCATGACAAGGTCACCAACAGTAATATGACATATTTATGAAGCTAAGAATGGCAAGAACAAGTTCATAGGGTGCATGGATCACTAGCAAAACACATGGCAAAACTGAAATTATTGTTAACAGGCTGACAAACATTATTTAGCAATTTGAGAGCAACATTACACCAAGCTACGACAGGCTATAAATGCAACCAGGGGCAAGGATGGATATAGCATGACATTTATAACAAAACATCCTTAGTGAATATCTCAAGATTATGCATAGAATGACTTGTAGCAGCAGGTTTACATAGCATCATGTTATAGCATATTCAGACTAGCAAAACAGTAACAGCAAGTAACCTACTTCACAATCTTGAAGAACTCACTAGAAGACTCACAAAAATACATGGATTGCACCACAGTAAAGATGGCATGATGAAGCTCAAAACTCATGTAGACATCAAGCTCAAAGGATGTACACACAAAATGCAAAGAAAAAGACAAAACAACAAGTTCTGTTAACCGGCAGCAGTGAACATCATATAGCACTCTTGCAACGATGATAAAGGAATCAAGATGAACTCGAACAAACATGGCACAATGGTGTAAGTGCATCTAGTGCCCCTTAGTGATTTTGGTGTATTGAAGACTTATAGGGTAAGGGACTAATGCGTTTGCGAGTGTACACAGGTCTATAAGTCTATGAGGAGTTTGATATTTACAGAGAAAGTCGACCCCTAAAAATGAAGTTCTTCGACTGAAGATTTTGATATTCTGAAGACTTTCTGAAGACTTTGAAAGTGAAGAAATTGGTGTGACCGTGAAGACTTGGTATTCATTTGAGGAACATGAAGCGTGAAGACTTTTGTTTTCGTAGTTTCATTTTCTCTTTCTTGAGTCATAGGAAACACCGTACTGTTAAAGGGGGTCGAGGAAATACTAAGGAAAAATTTCCATGTGATGCTCAACTCAAAATCCTACACCTACCAATCCCTTCTAGTGAAGCCATTGGAAATCTCATACAGTTCAGTCAATTTCTTCAGTGACAGAGACGCAGTTCTTCTGGTCACTGAGGACCTTGCTCTGACTGAGGAGTTAGGAATTCGCCAGTGCGAATTGCCTACACAGTGAGGAACATGATAGCCCTGAGGAATTTGAGAGTCAAATTTCCGACCGTTGCTGTGCCGCGCGCCAGCTGTCCCAAAATATCCTATCCACCTAATGGTCATATCATTGAAGGGCATTTATGTCTTATCATGTCGGGCTGCTCCCTAGGCTATAAATAGCCGCCCCCTACAACCACTAGCTGGTTGGCTGCTCCGAGAGAACTTGACACTTGTCATTTGAGAGCAACCCATCCTCCGAGGACTTTGAGCGAAAATCATCAAGTGAGGAAAACCCAAAACCAAACCACTACAAACCCAAAGTGATTGAGCATCACTGAAGAAATTGATCCTGCGTGGATCCGACGCTTGTTACCTTTGAAGACTGTGCTTCTTCCAGACGGTTAGGCGTCAAGGTCTAGAGCATCCAAGAGGAATTGTGGATCGCCGAGTGACCAAGTCTGTGAAGGTTTGGAAGTCGCCTGAAGACTTACCACGAGTGATTGGACGAGGTCTGCGTGGCCTTAGTTCAAGGAGAATACGGTGAGGACTGGGTGTCCTGAGCTGCATGCTCAGTGACTGGGTGTCCAGGACTGCGTGTCCTCGAGTTTAAATACTCAGCCGCTCCAACCAGACGTACAACTGAGACAACAGTTGGGACTGGTTTACCAAATCATTGTCTTCACCAACTAACTGGTTCTATTTCCTCAACCCTTTCATTTCCTCATTACTGTGTTGAGTGTTTGTTCATATCTGTGCTTGAAGACTTTGACTGAAGACTTTCTCAAATTCCTCAGTTCAATTTCTTCAGTCTGTTTGTCTTCATCTTGTGTTATCCTGTGATTACGTTTCTGTACTCTGTGCTAGTCTTCATTTCATCATGATAACCATGCTTGTATTCTGTTATGCTTACTTCTGAGTACTTATTCCGCTGCAAGCAGTTCTTCGCTAAGGAATTTCCTCACCTGCAAATTCCTCAGTGAAGAATTCATAAAAATCGCCTATTCACCCCCCTCTAGTCGATATAACGCACTTTCAATTGGTATCAGAGCAAGGTACTCCCTTGTTCTGTGTGATTTTGGTTTAACCGCCTGGAATTTTAGTTATGTCGACCGCAGGTATGATCAAGGTCTCGGCTGGGTGTCCTACCTTTGATGGGACGGACTACCCCTACTGGAAAAACAAGATGCGAATACATCTCGAGGCAATTGACAACGATCTCTGGTATGTTGTGGAAAATGGTGTTCCCTCTGTCTCTCCCTCACTGAACGCTACCGATGTGAAGAGATTCAAGCAACTCGATTCTCAAGCGAAGAATATCATATGTGGCCATCTGAGTAAAGGATAGTATGGTAGAGTGAGTGCTTTGGAAACTGCCAAGCTCATCTGGGACAGGCTGTCCAAAGTAAATGAAGGAGTCTCAACTCAGCGTGACTCTCGAGTTGATGTTCTTCGCAATCTCTTCAACCGCTTCAAAAGACTCGACAACGAAAATGTTCAACAAACCTTCGATCGCCTCACTGACATCTCAAATGAGCTTCAAGCGCTTGGTGCCACTAACATCACCGACCATGAGGTGGTTAAGAAATTGTTGAGATCGCTTGATTCCTCATTTGATACTCTGGCACTGATGATACAAGAGCGTGCTGACTACAAGTCACTTGATCCTGCCGATATCCTCGAAAGGCTAAATACTCACGAGTTCCAGCTTGCTGAAAAGAGAGATCTCTATGGTTCGAGCTATGGAAAACCACGTGCCCTGGAGGCCAAGGCTGTGTCTGAATCTGAGTGCGAAGACTCTGGTAGTAGCCTTGGAGATCCTGAAGAATTGAGCCAGGATCTAGCACTGTTCGTGAAGAAATTCCAGAAGTTCTCAAGACGTGGTCGCTTTGGAAAATCCTCAAGAAGCAGTGATTCCTCATCAAGTGACTATAAGAGAAGGCTGTGCCACAAATGCAAGAAACCTGGTCATTATATTCAAGATTGTCCTCAGTGGGAAAAGGAATTGAAGAAGAAGAAAGCTGTCTTCTTTCCCCTTCTTATTAGTCTCATATCTTCTATCCATCGATTAGTATGAATGAGATCATCTATTTCCTTCTCTTTGGTGGATTCAATCTACAAGGATTACAGTTCTGATGATGCGAAGAAGAAGAAGAAATCGTCAAAATCTTCACCATCAAAATCCTCGAAGTCTTCATCTCACAAGAAGAGCAGCTCCAAGAAGGCTCGGGCATTCATTGGCAAGGAAATGGACTCTGAAGCTGAATCTGAGGAACATGAGGAAGAGGAGGCGTCTGAAGAATCCGAATCTGGTGTGGCGAGTCCGGCCTTCGCTACTGCTTACGTTAGCAAGTCCATCTTCAACACTGAAGAAACTGACCCCGCCAACAAGCCTGATGAAGAGAATGATGACTACCTATTGCTTCATGGCAAAAGGTGCCAAGGTACTCAAATACACCTCCTCTGAATCTAGTGAAAATGAATTTGATGAGGATCTCAAGCCCAACTACTCTAAACTTGCTAAGATTGCTATAAAACAACAAAGGGCTTTTGAAAAGGTTCAAAACATGCTAGACAAAAGTGATGATATGTTGGGTGAAGAAATAGATCGCACTAAAGCCCTGACTGAAAATCTTCAGAGACTTCAGTCTAGGTTTGATAACATTCAAAGTCATCATAACACTCTCTTATCTGATCATGAGAAACTTTCTTATG
Organism: Triticum timopheevii; assembly: GCA_963921465.1. Classification (NCBI taxonomy): domain Eukaryota; kingdom Viridiplantae; phylum Streptophyta; class Magnoliopsida; order Poales; family Poaceae; genus Triticum; species Triticum timopheevii. Next base: position 604,783,149 of record OY997274.1, on the reverse strand, counting down.
AATTTCTTCAAAGAAAGCAAGATCTTGAGAAGCTAAGAGTGAGTTATGAAGATCTTCAGAAGGAGCGCGATTCATTACTAGCTCAACAAATCAGCGCTTCTCAGGAAGAATTTGCTCCTCCATGCTTAAAGTGCATTGAACGTGAATCTGCTAATTCTTCACCTGAATGTTCAAATGCTTCAACTGTTACAAATTCTTCACCTGCCTCTGCTATCACTAATTCCTCATCTGAGGACATTGCTAGTATCACTGACGATGCAGGGCTGAAGGAATTGTACATGACAGGCATGTACAAAAGCCTCAAAGGGCATCAGACTCTTTGTGATGTGCTTAAAAAGCAGATCCTCAACAGAAACCCTAGGAAAGAGGGTATTGCCTTTGAGAGGAAACTTAATGCTGATGGAACATATTGGAAGCCTGAGCAGTACCCCAAAACCTCATGGGTTGCTGCAAAGGGACCTCCAGTTGATCCATCTAATTTATCTGGCTTTACATGTGAATCTCCTCATTCTTCTGATGAGTCATTTGACTCCAACTACAAACTGTTCAAAAATCAGAATGGTGAAGTATTTGCTAGATATGTTGGCACTAACTGCAGGAACGGTTCTCCTATGAAGAAAATCTGGGTTCCCAAGAAGTGCCTTGAAAATCTTCAGGTGAATGTACTCATGACACCACCAGTGAAGAACAGGAACCCCAGATCAAATTCTTCATATGGATCCAAGTCCTCATACGGACCAAATTCCTCACGTGGATCAAATTCCTCAAATGGATCAAAGTCCTCATATGATTATCATCGTGCTAACAACTCTGTTTCGCAGGGTAGAGCTAAGGGCTATGAATATGTGCATTATTCTTCAAACCATTATGTTCATAAGTCCTCGAAAAATTTCTCTGCTTATTCATATGCTTACCCTAACCCCTCTTATGTGAAACGAAATGGTTTGGCTTCTATGCCACCATTCTCGCATGGTGCTCGCAGAGTGATGAACTCTTTGCCACCCCTTCAGATGTGGGTGGTGAAGAAAAAGAACTAATCTCTTCTGCAGGGTCAGGTCTCCAGACGTGCCTTAACGTCTGAAGAATTTGCTGGGGACCTGACAAAATTGCCTAAAAGGACGCAGGCGAATCATGATGAAATGAACATTCATTTCACACGTCCTCATACTGCTATATCTGTTTACTGCTTGATGAAATTCATCTGATGAACTTGATATCATATTCTTCACTGATGAAGCATATGAGATTGTAAGCTACACTAATTCATCTGCAGGATGATCAACCCAAAACCACTGAATGGGTCCTCAATAGTGGATGTACAAATCACATGACTGGTGACAAGAATCTATTAATGGATGCTCCCTTATCACCGTCACCTCTGAAGCATATCATCTTTGCTGACAAAGGCAAAAGTCAGGTATTGGGTCTTGGTAAGGTTGCAATCTCTAAGGATAAACACATGGACAAAGTCATGCTTGTTGAGTCCTTAGGATACAACCTCATGTCAGTCTCAATGCTGTGTGATCTTGATATGGTTGTTGTTTTTGGCAAGTATCGCTGTGTTGTGATTATGGAAGCTGACAATTCCAAAGTCTTCGAAGGCTTTAGGAGAGGAGATTTGTATATTGTTTATTTCTCTACAGGACCACAACCAGCCGTGTGTCTACTTGCAAAAGCTTCAGAAGGTTGGCTATGGCATCGACGACTTGGTCACGCAGGCATGAGGAATTTGCACACGCTTGTGAAGAAGAAGCATGCCATTGGCATTGAGAATGTCAAATTCCTCAAGGATCACTTATGCGGAGCTTGTGAAGCTGGAAAAATGACCAAGGCCAAGCATCCAGCAAAGACTATCATGACCACTACTCGTCCATTCGAATTGCTTCACATGGACCTCTTCGGACCTAATCATTACTCAGCAGTCACTAATGATGCATCTCTATATGGTTTTGTCATTGATGATGATTATTCTCGATATACATGGGTACACATTGTTACTTACAAACATGAAGTGCAGGAAGTCTTCAAACGATTTTCCTCGAGGGCTTCAACCAACTTTGGTGTGAAGATCAAGCACATCAGAAGTGACAATGGAACTGAGTTCAAGAATTCCGGTCTTGATGCCTATCTTGATGAACTTGGTATTACTCATGAGTTATCTGCTCCCTATACTCCTCAGCAAAATGGCGTCGCGGAGCGCAAGAACAGAACTCTTGTTGAGATGGCTCGCACTATGATTGATGAATACAAAACGCCTCAGCATTTTTGGATTGATGCAATTGATACTGCATGCCACATCATCAACAGAGTATATCTTCACAAATTCTTCAAGAAGACGGCCTATGAACTCCTCACTGACAAGAAACCCAATGTGAGTTATTTCAAAGTCTTCGGTGCTAAATGTTGGATTAGAGATCCTCACCACAACTCTAAATTTGCACCGAAAGCACATGAAGGTTTTATGCTTGGTTACGGAAAGGACTCGCACACCTACAGAGTCTTCAACATTGTTCTTCACAAGATTGTTGACACTGTAGATGTGCGGTTCGATGAAACTAATGGCTCGCAAAGAGAGCACCTACCTTCTATGTTAGATGAACCAGCACCTGAGGATTCCATCAAGTTCAAGGCAACTGAGGATGTCATTCCTACTGAAGAACCTGCTGAAGAATTCATTCCAGTTCATGAAGAACGTCGAGCTGATGCACCTGAAGAACATGATGAGGAAAATGGTGCTGAAGAAAATGCTGATCAAATTCCTCAGCGACAACCAACTCATCCTCGCGTTGCAAAAGAAGTGCAAGTGGAGAAGATCATCGATGACATTAGAGCCCCAGGTCCTCTCACATGCTCAAAAGCTTCACATTTATCTAACTTTTGTGGGCACTATGCTTTGGTCTCTATCACAGAGCCCACTAAGGTAGATGAAGCATTTCTAGAGCCGGAGTGGATTCAGGCTATGCAAGAAGAATTACATCAATTCGAGCTTAACAATGTCTGGGAACTAGTCAATCGTCCAGATCCTCGCAAGCATAATATCATTGGCACAAAGTGGATCTACCGCAACAAGCAAGATGAAAATGGCCTTGTGGTGAGGAATAAGGCACGACTAGTAGCTCAAGGCTACACACAGGTTGAAGGAATTGATTTCGATGAAACTTTTGCACCTGTTGCTAGACTTGAGGCTATTCTCATATTACTTGCTTACGCTAACCATCATGATATCATCTTATATCAAATGGATGTGAAAAGTGCATTCCTCAATGGTAAGCTTGAGGAAGAAGTATATGTTGCTCAACCCCCAGGTTTTGAAGATCCGAAGAATCCTGACAAAGTCTTCAGACTTAATAAGGCCCTCTATGGCCTCAAGCAAGCCCCTCGGGTGTGGTATGATACATTGAAGGAATTCTTCGTGAAGAATGGCTTCACACCCGGTTCACTCGACCCTACTCTCTTTACTAAATCTTATGATGGTGAACTGTTTGTGTGCCAAATATATGTTGATGATATTATCTTTGGCTGTACTGACCAACGTTATAGTGATGAATTTGCCTATATGATGAGTGAAGAATATCAAATGTCTATGATGGGAGAGTTGAAATTCTTCTTAGGTCTTCAAATTCGTCAGCAGCGCAATGGCATATTCATATCGCAGGAGAAATACCTCAAAGATGTACTGAGGAAATTCGGCATGCAAGATTGCAAAGGCGTCAAAATTCCTATGCCCACAAATGGCCATCTATGCACTAATGAAAATGGTATTGACTTCGATCACAAGGTACACCGCTCCATGATTGGTTCTTTATTGTACTTATGTGCATCTAGGCTAGATATAATGCTTAGTGTTTGCATGTGTGCCCGATTTCAAGCTGCACCGAAGGAATCACACCATAAGGCTGTGAAGCATATTCTTCGATATCTAGCTCACACACCAACACTAGGATTATGGTACCCCAAGGGCTCTGCTTTTGATCTCATTGGATATTCTGACTCTGACTATGCTGGTGATCGTGTGGACTGCAAGTCAACATCTGGCACTTGTCATTTCCTCGGATGATCTTTGGTCTGTTGGTCCTCGAAGAAACAGAACTGCGTATCACTATCTACTGCTGAAGCTGAATACATTGCTGCTGGCTCTTGCTATGCTCAACTGCTTTGGATGAAGCAAACCCTCAAGGATTATGGCGTCAACATGAAGAATGTGCCTCTCCTCTTCGACAATGAGAGTGCCATCAAGATTGCTCACAACCCAGTTCATGACTCGAAGACAAAGCACATCCAGATTCGTCATCATTATCTTCGTGATCATGTGTTGAAGGGCGACATCTCCATCGAGCACGTGAAGACTGAAGAACAGCTAGCTGATATCTTCACTAAGCCCTTGGATGAGAAGAGATTTAGCAAGTTGCGGTGTGAGCTAAATATCTTAGAATCTTCGAATGTTCTTTGAAGAGGACACACATCCTAACACTCATGCAAAATTGATGACTTAGATGTGCAACACATGAAGAAACGTTTTTCTTCAATCAATGAAGAATAACACTCTAAGTGTGAAGAAATTAATGAAGAATTTGATTCTCAGAACCCTACGACAATTGTACGCGGTGTCTGAAATCATCATTCTTATACGGTGGGTCACGCCGCCACAAAAAGTTGAAAATCTTCAATTTGAGTTTTTCCTCATTTTTGAAATTCTTCAGTTTTTCAAATTCTTCAACTTTGCAAAATCTTCACTGTTTCCGTCGTTTTTCTTCATTGGCTATATATATATATATATATATATATATATATATATATATATATATATATATATATATATATATATATATATGAGTTTATGTCCTCTACAGCATTCACTTATAGCTATTTCTTCATGTTGCTTTTTCTGCTAAGTGAATGTGATCGGACCCTTCCCTCTCTATGCTATACTCAATCCAATCTATTCACAAATTCTTCATGTGCGTTCTATTTGAAACTCGTTCAAAATCTTCACTGTGTCCTTGTCAGCTGTAGAAATTGCGAACGGAATTTTAAAACAAATCTTATCCAGATTTTCGATTTTACCGCTCAAACCGTTCCGCATCCCACGATGCATTATTATATTCACCCACGATCTTACACGATCTCATCTAGACAGTACATGGGTGACACATGTCGCGTGAAGGAGAAAGGGCAGGGGCATGTTCGTCCTAAATCTTCGGGCGAACTGTTTTTCATCGTGGCTATAAATACCCCTCTCCCCTTCCTCACTTCATTTACTCCACTCGATCGCTGTCTCTCGCTCGAGCTCCTCAAACCCTAGCGCCGCCGCTACTCCATCGTCGCCGGTGAGGAAGAGCTTTGCTGCCTCAACCTCGTCGCCGTCGTACTCGCGCCGGTTGCGGAAATCTTCACTCCGCCGCCGCCGTAGCTGTCTTCCTCTACCAAGTTAGGGCGTGGCAGATCTAACCTGACGAACTTCCCGTCTGTTCATCTCAGTTCGTCGTGTTCTTCACTTCGGGTAATTAAAAGTTACTTTTATTACTCACTTTGATTCTCAAACTTTCCTGAAAATCTTCAAAGGTGTTTTTATTCTTCAAATCTTCACACATATGAACACCTCACACATTATATGCTCTTGATTCATTTCTCTAAGCAATCATTTTCTTCAAGATTCCTCAACTGTGTGGATCTTCGATCTGTACAACTCTGGAACCTAAGACAAAGAACGCTTAGTGAAATTCCTCAAGGCTCATCTGGTCAAATTCCTCAAAACTTGTCTTTTCGAAAAACCTTCTGAGAACGCATATGACCTCTCCAAATTCCTCGCATCTACACTCCGTTCACAGGTACTCATGTGCGCTGCTGAATCACTAGTGTCGGTGTCAAAACCGGCGGATCTCGGGTAGGGGGTCCCGAACTGTGCGTCTAGGCGGATGGTAACAGGAGACGAGGGACACGATGTTTTACCTAGGTTCGGGCCCTCTTGATGGAGGTAAAACCCTACGTCCTGCTTGATTAATATTGATGATGTGTATTACAAGAGTGGATCTACCACGAGATCAAGGAGGCTAAAACCCTAGAAGCTAGCCTATGGTATGATTGTTGTAATGGATGTTGTGTCCTACGGACTAAAGCCCTCCGGTTTATATAGACACCGGAGGGGGCTAGTGTTACACAGAGTCGGTTACAATGGTAGGAGATCTACATATCCGTATTGCCAAGCTTGCCTTCCACGCCAAGGAAAGTCCCATCCGGACACGGGACGAAGTCTTCAATCTTGTATCTTCATAGTCTTAGAGTCCGGCGGACGATGATAGTCCGGCTGTCCGGACACCCCCTAGTCCAGGACTCCCTCAGTAGCCCCCGAACCAGGCTTCAATGACGATAAGTCCAGCGCGTATATAGTCTTCGGCGTTGCAAGGCGGGTTCTCCTCCAAATTCCGTGTGTTTGCCGAACAGTGTCCGGTTTCCTTGCTAATGTGGCGCTTCTCGGCTTCCATGCCCAATAATGGCCATCTTCCACGCGTCGCATGAATGCGAAAAGCCAGGGTATCTTTTATGTTTTACCCACTTGCTGCGCAAATAATCTGCCTATAAGAGAGGCAAGAATCCAGATCCAAATCACACCATCCTTCCTCCGCGAGTACTCATCAGAGCGCTTCTGACCAAGAATCCATTCCACCATGGACCGTCGACGCGGCTCCTCTTCTCGCGCTCCCAGCCCTTTGCCAGGAGATTGGAGGAGATGCTCTATTCCGCACAATGAGCTGGTGAAGCTCCAAGCGGAGGGATATCTCCCTCCGGCCTTCATGGTTCCGGTTCGAGCCGGGCTGGCCACCTACAAAGGTGGGAAGCAAGCGGAGGCTACCCCAAGTCCCAACAAAGGGGAGCGGGTATGCTTCGTCCCCTATCTGATAAGGGGGCTCGGATTTCCTGTACATCCGTTCCTCCGCGGGCTCCTGGAGTTCTACGGACTCCAGCTTCATCACCTCACGCCCGCCTCGATCCTGCATATAGCGGGTTACGTAGCTCTTTGCGAGCTATTCCTGGGCGTCGAGCCCCATTTTGCGCTATTGAAGAGGTTGTTCTGCCTTGTACCCCACTCTCACGAGGGGTCCATATATCAAGTGGGCGGCGCCGAAATATGGCGCATTGCCGGGACCGGATATCCATCCGGAACCCCTAAGAAGGCGTCCGAAGACTGGCCTTCGGAATGGTTTTACATAGAAGATGCTCCACTGCCGGACCCTGTTCGGATCGGCCTACCGGAGTTCAGTACCTCTCCTCTGAAGAAACTCCTTAGTTGGCGTCCGCGGAGCCCCCAACTAGAGGAAGACAAGAGCGTCCATTATCTGATGGGACGGATAAGGTTACTGGCCCATTCCGGGTTGACCATGATTGGAGTCATGGCAACATGCATTATGCGGGGGGTGCAGCCACTTCAATACAGGGGCCACCCCATGTGGGATTTCAATGGGGAGGACGATGCCACCCGTCATGGCCGCAAAGGGCCAGGTTCGGCCGAGGACCTGGCGAAGATCCTGTCCGGCCTATACAAGTGAGAGAAGGAGGACTTCCTCCAGACGAACCCATTGAATGGGTTCTCCATGAATAACCCTCGGTGTTGGGTAAGCGGACACTTCATGTGCCCAACCCATGCTTTCAAAGTTTAGGTTTCTTATATTGTGTTTCTCGACGCAGGAGCTGCGCCGGGTTGTGGAGGACATGCGAAGTCCAGCTCCGCAACCTGAGGATCCAGAGAGATCCCGGGATCCGGCCTCCGAAGAGGATTCAGACATAAAGGTGGAGCTAATCGACGGGGTGTTCCACCAGCTCAGCATGGATAATGCTTTAGTCGCCATTACGGCTGACTACCCCGGACTATATCCGGCTTCCCAAATGATTGTGACCGAAGTCCCGATACCATTATTTCTTCCTCGCTCATTTCTGACCTTCGCATACGATGGTGTTTTGCAGGAGGCGCCTTCTGGGCGGGAAGCCGAGCCCGCGGCGGCTGACCAACAAAGGCCAGTCCGGATAAGTAGGCGGAAGAGGAGCGCGGCGCGGACTGAAACGTCGCCGCAAAGGTATAGCTCACAGTTCATTATTTGGGGCAACGTTCCTAGGAAGCGTTTGAGTGCTCATGACTTTTGCAGGAGGAAAAGCGCCCGCCTGACTGCATGCGTGAAGGTTGCGAATCCAACCTCTACCAGTCAGGCTCCAGCACCTGGTCTGGAGGGGGAGGCAAGCGCAAGGCGCGAGCCGGACACTCCTCCAACGGAGGATGCCGACAGACTGTCCGCCACCAAGTCTGAGGTGGAGAGCGCCATGAACCATAGGCGCCGCCGAACAGTATTTCGTGACGCGTGCTTCTCCCCTGAGGCGTTGAATGCCTTTAACGCGGGGGATGCGCACCTCCGTGCTGCTCAAGATGGTTTTACCAGAGCCACGGAGCAGTATGTAAAAGACATACAGGTAAGAGAATTTAATAGTTATATATGCCAGTAGCCCCCGAGACTTAAAGTAGTTATATTAACTGATTTAAGGATCATTTGAAACGCAGGATCTTACCGAGAAGAATACCCAACTGTCTCAGGAGGTGCAAGAGTGCAAGGCCCAACTTGAGGCCGCACTTGCTGCCGCAGGAGAAAACACAGAGATCCCTCCTAGTAACACATTATTTTAATAATATAAGCGCTGTGCAGCGTGCGCGCAAGTCTAATAATGACATTGCAGGTGCTGCCGGACAAGATCCGGATAGGCAAGAACTACTGCGCCAGCTGAAGGCCGGCGAGAGGGTGCTGAATAGAGTGCAGCAAGAAAGGAACAAGCTCCAAGATGCCCACGCCCAGCTTGGAGAAGAGCTGAAAGGCGTTCGGGCCGAGCTGTCGGGCTCCGTTAAGGAGAATCAGCGGCTTCGTCGTGGCATTTATAGTAAGTGCTTGAGCAAACTCCTTTGAAAAGAAGAGTTCGGCGAGGAAGTCAATTGACAAGAAATGTCTGTAGGTATACTCACAGGTCGTCCTGCGGAGGAGATGCCCGTATCGACGGGTGATCAACTTCCCGAGCTGTTGCAGCTGCTCGAACGAGTTCGGCAGGCAATGAGCTGCGTCGTCCAGGCTTTATGGCCAGCCCTCTCCCTGCCCGAAGGCCTTGGGGAGCTTGTGGAGAAGCTTCAGGGAGTGCGGCAGCGCTTCCGTTTATGGAAGATTTCGGCCTGCCGCCAAGGTGCCAGGGAGGCCTGGGCCATGGTGAAGACGCGGTACAAGAAGGTGGATCCCAACCATAAGGCCGAGGTCGGACCTATAGGGCCTGACGGGAAGGAGATCCCTGTGAGTTTAGTATACGGCCAAGTAGAGTTGGCCGCTAAATTTTCCCAACGGGACTATAAATTGGACAGCCTATTAGACGGGATTGAGGAGGAATACAGTCAGTCAATGTGACAATGTATTTTAAAATGACATGTAAAATGCCTTCTAGCCGGATTGTAGATCGTTTGTCTTTGCTGACCTTTTCGCTTCAGCCTCGGGACCCTAGAGTCCAGAGTGTGTCCGAATACCTTCTCAGTTAAAAAACAACCGGGGCATGCATGGAGACCAGGCGTAGGGGTCATTAGTGCTTTATCAGACAAGTGCCCAACTAGTTATGTTATATTACATGGTTAGTAAGAAACATCTTCCAGGGAGAATAGTTCCATTAAGGGTTCCTTTCCCTGGGAGGCATGCCCTAAAGTGCATGTCTGGTCTGCGAAAAAGAGCAGAAAAACATCTGGGGGCAGATAAATAAGTAGGTAGAAAATCATCTTTCGAATCACCGACCGAATATTCCCTTAAGAACGCTAGCTTTCGGCTTCACCCAGTCTGAGGTACACATCCGGCTGACCCGGTAGTAACAATCGCAGAGGTGCTCCCTTTACCTCCTAGCCGAACAATCGGGAACGTAGGGGTAAGCACAGGAGCCAGGCAACCCAGCTTGGCCAAAACTTAAGTCATATCGATGCATATAATGGTGAATAAAAGGTACATGTGGAAGCTTGACACATGTGCTGGGCATGAAGCCCTTATAATTAAGCTTCTGGTAAATAAGCCCCCAGGTATAATCAGTGCGGATAGCACGTCAAGTGTATGCGAACAATGCGCAAGTAGGCCCTTAAGGGATCTTTAGTAAAAGGGTTAAGAGAAGAAAGAGAAACAAAAGACAGTTGAAGTGTAAGAATTTGAACGGGGGAAGGGGATGAACTCTTAGTCCGGCGCTAGGCATAGAATCTTCGGAGGCGGTCTGCGTTCCATGGGTTCGTCTCGAGTCGGTTGTCTGATGCATTTCGTAGACGGTACGCTCCGCCGGTCAGGACTTGATCGATAATGAAGGGGCCCTCCCATTTGGGCTTGAGCTTGTCCTTTTTCTTGTCCGGCAGGCGTAGAACTAGTTCGCGAACGTTGTAAGTCTTGGCCCGTACTTCTCTGCTTTGATATCTTCGAGCCTGCTACTGATAGAATGCGGAACGAGCCTTGGCGACGTCGCGTTCTTCCTCCAATGCGTCCAAGCTGTCCTGTCGATCCAGCTCGGCTTCTCTTTCTTCATACATGCGCACTCGAGGTGAGTCATGAATGATGTCGCAGGGCAGAACTGCCTCTGCGCCGTATACCATAAAAAATGGTGTGAATCCGGTAGTACAGTTGGGCGTTGTCCGCAGCCCCCAGAGTACGGAGTCGAGCTCCTCTACCCAGTGCGTGTTAGATTTTGTAAGTGACCGCACTAGTCTGGGTTTGATGCCGCTCATTATTAGACCATTTGCTTGTTCCACTTGACCGTTGGTTTGAGGATGATAGACTAAAGCGTAATCGAGCTTAATGCCCATATTTTTGCACCATGATTTAACCTCGTCGGCCGTAAGTTCGTGCCATTATCGTTGATGATGCTGTGGGGGACACCAAAACGGTGTACTACCCCGGAGATAAAGTCTATCACTGCTCCGGACTCTGCCGTTTTGACTGGCTTGGCCTCTATCCATTTGGTGAATTTGTCCACCATGAACAATATGTACCTTTGCTTGTGGGTTCCTCCTTTAAGGGGTCCAACCATGTCAAGCCCCCAGACCGCGAACGGCCAGGTAATGGGTATAGTTTTGAGGGCGGTGGGTGGCATATGGCTCTGATTAGCAAAGAGCTGACAACTGACACATCTTTGGACTAAGTCCTGAGCATCTGCCCGGGCCGTCGGCCAATAAAATCCTGTACTGAATGCCTTTCCTACAAGGGCCCGAGCTGCGGCGTGGTGTCCGCCTAGTCCGGCATGAATTTCAGCCAGAAGGTTTCGCCCTTCCTCTTTGGAGATACACCTTTGAAGGACTCCGGTTGTGCTTTTCTTATAAAGTTCTCCCTCATGGACCTTGTAGGCTTTAGATCGCCAGACAATGCAGCGGGCCTCATTTTGGTCTTCGGGAAGTTCCTGCCTAAGCAAGTAGGCTAGGAATGGTTCTGTCCACGGGGCAATTACTGCCATTATGTCATGGGCTGAAGGTGTTATGTCATTGGCTGAATCGCCGGTTGTGTCAGATTGCTCTGCGTCGGTTGGTGCGGCTATTTCCGGTTTGTTATTTCCGGACTCCTCTTTCCATAGTACGGATGGCTTGAAGAGCCGTTCCAGGAAGATGTTTGGAGGGACAACGTCACGTTTTGCGCCGAGGCGTGCCAGTACGTCGGCTGCTTGGTTATTATCCCGGGCTACGTGATGGAATTCAAGTCCTTCAAACCGAGCTGACATTTTTAGGATAGCGTTGCGATATGCTGCCATTTTCGGATCCTTGGGATATTGCAAGGTTTGAATCCCCGCGCACCTCTAGGCGTTGAATGCCCATGGAGATTGCCATCCGGAGACCATGTAAAAGGGCCTCGTATTCGGCTGCGTTGTTGGAGTCCGTGTACATTATCTGAAGTACATATTGGACTGTGTCCCCGGTCGGGGACGTCAATACGACGCCAGCCCCAATCCGGCCAACATTTTAGAGACGTCGAAGTGCATAATCCAATTGGAGTATGCGCCGTACTCTTTAGGGAGTTCGGCTTCGGTCCATTCAGCGACAAAGTCAGCCAAAACTTGTGACTTTATAGCTCGCCGAGGTTTGTAAGTTATATCGAATGGTAAGAGCTCAATGGCCCATTTTGCAATCCTGCCCGTCGCGTCGCAGTTGTTTATAATATCGTTGAGTGGTACTTCAGAGGCCACTGTTATCGAACACTCTTGAAAGTAGTGTCGGAGCTTCCTGGATGCCATGAACACCGCATACGCTATCTTTTGATAGTGCGGGTAACGAGACTTGCAGGGGGTTAACACAGTGGATACGTAGTACACTGGTTTTTGAAGAGGGAATTTATGCCCATCTGTCTCTCGTTCGAAGACGAGTACCGCGCTTACAACTTGATGTGTTGCTGCGATGTATAACAACATTGGTTCGCCCAGGTTGGGCGCAGCCAGGACCGGATTCGTTGCCAATATGGCTTTTATTTCTTCGAGTCCGGCAGTGGCAGCATCCGTCCACTCGAAGTGTTCAGTGCGCCTAAGGAGGCGATAGAGGGGCAATGCCTTTTCTCCTAGACGGGAGATAAAGCGGCTTAGAGCCGCCACGCATCCAGTCAATTTTTGTATTTGTTTGAGGTCTTTTGGGATATCTAGCTGTGACATAGCTCGGATCTTGGCTGGGTTTGCTTCAATTCCTCTACCGGATACAATGAAGCCCAGTAGCTTTCCGGCTGGTACGCCGAAAACGCATTTTTCCGGATTTAGCTTGATGTCATATGCTCTGAGGTTTTGGAATGTGAGCCTCAAGTCGTCTACTAGAGTTTCGACGTGTTTGGTTTTGACGACTACGTCGTCTACGTATGCCTCTACTGTTTTGCTGATCTGGGTGGCCAGACATGTTTGAATCATGCGCTGATATGTTGCGCCGGCATTTTTAAGTCCGAAGGGCATCGTGTTGAAGCAGAATGGTCCATATGGAGTGATGAATGCCGTTGCGGCTTGGTCCGCTTCCGCCATCTTGATTTGATGGTAGCCGGAGTATGCGTCAAGGAAGCACAATGAATCGTGCCCTGCAGTAGCATCGATTATCTGGTCAATGCGGGGGAGGGGGAAGGGATCCTTTGGGCAGGCCTTGTTGAGGTCTTTAAAATCGACGCACAGGCGCCAGGATTTGTCCTTATTTGGTACCATTACCAGGTTTGCTAGCCAATCCGGATGTTTGATATCTCTGATGAATCTGGCTTCCAATAGTTTGGCTAGCTCTTCTCCCATTGCCTGTCTTTTGGGTTCGGAAAATCATCGAAGAGCCTGTTTGACTGGCTTGAATCCTTTTAGGATGTTTAGGCTGTGTTCTGCCAATCTGCGTGGGATTCCGGGCATATTCGAGGGGTGCCAGGCGAAAATGTCCCAATTTTCCCGAAGGAATTCTCGCAGTGCGGTGTCTACATCAGGGTTCAATTGTGCCCCGATGGAGGCCGTCTTTGTCGGGTCCGTTGGATGGACCTGGAATTTTACTATTTCGTCCGCTGGTTTAAAGGAGGTGGACTTGGATCTCTTATCGAGTATCACGTCGTCCCTATTCACAGTAGAGCGCAGCGCGGTGAGTTCTTCTGCCGCTAGGGCTTCGGATAGTGCCTCCAGGGCTAATGCAGCTGTCTTGTTTTCAGCGCGGAGTGCTATGTCCGGATCACTAACGAGAGTGATTATTCCGCCGGGCCCAGGCATTTTGAGCTTCATGTACCCGTAATGGGGTACGGCTTGAAAAATTGTGAATGCCTCTCGTCCTAATATAGCGTCATATCCGCTGTTGAACGGGGCCACTTGGAACGTGACTTCTTCGGATCTGTAATTGTCCGGCGAGCCGAACACCACATCTAGTGTGATTTTTCCGGTGCAGCGCGCTTCCTGGCTAGGGATTATTCCTCTGAAGGTTGTGCTGCTTCGCTCAATGCGGCTTCAGTCTATTTCCATTTTTTGAAGAGTTTCCTCGTAGATGAGGTTTAGTCCGCTGCCGCCATCCATGAGGACCTTTGTAAGTCGAAAGCCGTCCACTATTGGACTAAGTACCAGTGAAGCTGGTGCTCGGGCTGTTCGGAATTTAGGTTCGTCGCTGGCGTTGAAGGTGATGGCTGTGTCGCTCCATGGATTTGTTGTTGCTACTTGGTAGACTTCGGCGCGGCTGTGGATTGTTCATTTCCGCATATTATTTGATGCAAAAGTCTCGAAGGCTGTTGATACCGTACCGGTATTGTTGGAGTGGTTTTCCGGGGCTAGAAGCTCCTCGCCACTTTTGGCCACCTGCCGTAATATCCAACATGCTCGACGGCTATGTGTTGGGACGGCGCCTTCTGTACTGTGAATTTTACAGGGTCCGCTCAGCCATCCCTCCAGTACGGTTCCGTGCCCTCTATGGGGTTTTTGCTTTTTGATTTTTGTGTCTGGTGCGTGAGTGTAATACACCCTTTTGTTGCGGACTAGGGTTGTATTCGGGGCCGGATTGTCCCAAAACTTATTTCGGTTTTCCGGAAACTCTCCATCGCACAGTACTTTCGTACTATGAACGCCAGGTCGGCGAAGCGTGTAATTTCATGACGGCTGACGGCGTTCAAGATTCCCTCATCCGTGCAATTATTGCAAAAAATTGAGATTGCATTTTCCTCTCGGCAGTCCTTTATCCTGTCCATAACCAGGAGGAATCTGGCCCAGTAGTGATGTACTGTTTCAGCAGGCTCTTGCCGGATTAGAGATAGATCGCATATGTCTGGGCGGGTGGGTGGAATTAAGTCCGGAACCCTACCCATCTCAAGGCTCGAAGGCCTGGAAGTTTCCAAATTTGGAAGCTTGGATTGCTGGACGTTGTCCAACGAGTCCGGAACGATGCCTGACTTTAAGTTCAGTGCTCAATCGAAGTCCGTCCCTCCGCGGGAATCCGGCATGGAGGGTTCGGGAGCCCGGACATGACTAGTTTTCAATACAGGAGAAGAGTCGCCGCATTGTTCCTCTACCACTGCAACGTGGTGGGTGACCTAGGGAGAGTTAATCTCTCTCAGATCGGTTTTAAGCCCAATCTGATTATAGTCTGTAGCGACTCCCAGGGCGGCGATGCGATCCAAGAGCTCGTTGACAGACGAGAGCTCTATTGGATCCAGCCGCTCGGCAAATTCCGAGCTGACGTGAAGATTGCTTTTGACGACTTGAGAAGTCATTGTCGAAGCAGTGGCCGGACAGGCGGTAATAAGAAAACCTCCTAGCCGTATAGTTTGGCCGGCGGCCAAGGCTCATTTGTCGAAAATACCGTCCTTGAACACGGGAGAAGGCATCCTTCCTATCGTGATGGCACAGAGGAACTCTCAATGAAAGCACCAATGTCGGTGTCAAAACCGGCGGATCTCGGGTGGGGGGTCCCGAACTGTGCGTCTAGGCGGATGGTAACAGGAGACGAGGGGCATGATGTTTTACCCAGGTTCGGGCCCTCTTGATGGAGGTAAAACCCTACGTCCTGCTTGATTAATATTGATGATGTGTATTACAAGAGTGGATCTACCACGAGATCAAGGAGGCTAAAACCCTAGAAGCTAGCCTATGGTATGATTGTTGTAATGGATGTTGTGTCCTACGGACTAAAGCCCTCCGGTTTATATAGACACCGGAGGGGGCTAGGGTTACACAGAGTCGGTTACAATGGTAGGAGATCTACATATCCGTATTGCCAAGCTTGCCTTCCACACCAAGGAAAGTCCCATCCGGACACGGGACGAAGTCTTCAATCTTGTATCTTCATAGTCTTAGAGTCCGGCGGACGATGATAGTCCGGCTGTCCGGACAGCCCCTAGTCCAGGACTCCCTCAACTAGGTTCTCATCAACTTAACTCATTTGCAGCGTTCCTCGAAGAAAAACTGCATACTTCTTCAGAGTGTTCAATTGTTCAAATTCCTCATCTGAAGAATATGGCAGACGGTAAGAGACCGTAGAAAGGAGGAAAGAAGCCTGAGGTCATGACTGCTTTTGACATCCCTGATGAAATATATGCTAGCTATTGCACACCTGATGAAGCAAAATTTGGCAAAGAAACTAAAAATCAGCGCAAGGTGCGCATACAGAAGATTGAACGGAGATGGGCAAGAGAGTGGAGGGAGTACAGATATGTTACTCCAAAGTATATGAAGAAATTTGCTTTAAATCCTCCATGCCCAAGAGCTCCATTGGCACTTGGCCAAGTAGCTGATTCCACCAGCATCAAGCGTGGTGAGGACTTTCCTGATGAATGGGCTAAGCACCAAGCAAAACTGGCAAGGCAAGCCAAGGAGGCTGTGAAGAAATTCAATGAGGATTCTGCCGCTGCTGCTGCTGCTGAGACCTCGGTCAGACCGAGGAAATCAATGCCAAAGAAGCCTGCTCGTAAGCCTAGTGCTTCACCAACAGCGCCCTCACGGCCAAGTTCCTCAGCTATGCCCTCACGGCAAATTCCTCAGACTGCTACTGCTCCACCAAAGTCCTCAGCAGCTCCATCAAAAATCCTCAGCTCCTGTGCATCTGGCTACATGTCAAAGGACTACGGGTTTCTCGATTGCCTCTGGTGTCTCAGCAAGTTCCTCAGCTGCACCAATGTCCTCATCAGGCCCCACACTGTTGAAGACTAAAGCAACAGCTGGACGCGGTCCTCGGCCAAGTCCAAGGAAGAAACAGGTCGCATTCCATGTGCCCTTTGATGATGAAGCTTCTGATGATGAACTCATAGAAATCATCAGAGACAGACAAGTGAAGGCCGCTAGAGCCAAAGGCACATCTGTGCCACTGCTTTTGGATCCGAAGAAAATCCTCGATTACATTGATCTCTGGCACAAGGATCCAAACACCCCAATGCCTGATTTTCCTCTAACCACTGGTCAAAGTCACATGCTGACCCATTTCATCACTGAAGAGAAACGGAAATTTGAAAATGCAAGAGAGCTCAAGAAAGCTCAATATAGAAAGGAGAAGCTCCTGAAGAAAAATGTTGTCAGAATGACACTTGAGGAAATTCTCAAGTCTGAAATTCAAGCCCTCAGCAAAGACTTCAATGCATACTATGCTGATTGGCAAGGAGCCAAAGTGAGATTCGTCAATCTGACGAAGAAATTGACAAATGTTGCAGCCCCATCACAACAAGAAAACCCTCAGGCTGCAGACTCTGCTCAGCCTGCTGAAGACATGCCAGCACCGCTGATGACTGTCAGCCTGCTGAAGAAAATGCCAGTTCCAGGGCTGATGATCCCATTCCAGCCGCTGAAGAAATTGCCAAGGCATCCACTAGTGGTGCACCTGAAGAAACTGAACAAGTCAGGGCAACTGCATCTGTTGCGCCTGAAGAAAATCAACCAGATTCCTCAGCTCCTCCTGCGCCTACACCAACTCCAATTCTTCCATCTGCCTCTGATGTGAAGAAGACCTAGGCTGCAGAATGAGCTGCTGTGAAGAAACGGAAAGCATCAGCTGCGTCAAATTCTTCGGCTGCGAAGAAAATGAAGCCAATGACCAGCTCACTTGAACATCCAATTGATGCTGTTCCAATTTCCTCCATGTCATCAAAGGAAATTGTTCCTTTTGGAGAAGACTATAAGATCCCAAGCGGATCTGATGAAGAAAATCATTCTGCTGCTTCGTCAGAGCAGATTGATGAAGAAATTGAAGTGGACGCAATCCCTTCAACGCCAGTCATTTCCTCACCTATGCCTCAGTTCACAGTTGAAGAGGCTGGTGTTGAGAAAATTGAAGATGATGATGTGGATATAGGATGCACCACACCTGTGATGAATGATGACTTTTGGGAAAGTCAGCATACCAATACTCCTCTGTTCACACCTATCCAACAGATTCCTCAGTCCCCGGCAACAACAGTTTAAATGGGCTCTGAAGAAACTCATCCCACTCCCTCTGTTCAGGAAGATATTCTAGCCACTAGTGCTGAAGAACCTGCTGCTGCTGATCATCAGGTTGCACAAGAAGAGGAACCAGAAATTCCTCAGCCTGAAGAACCTGAGCTCGCAATTCCTGAGGTGCTACTGCAACTCACTGACACCCCTCTGCCAAAGCTGAAGAATCCGTTCTCAAGCAAACAGAAGTTCAAGGCTAAAGACTTCTTAAGCGAGCACGTATTCTTCACTGATTATAATCCATATGACTCTGCTCGCATAAGGAAGAGGCGTTTCTGGACTGCTAGTCAAGCCAACTTCTATTCCTCAGTGCTGTTTGACAAAGACAAAATCTTCGATCATGAACATATTCCTCACGTGGATATGGAATCTCTGCCATGCTTCGAGCCAGTCCTCAGTGTTCTTCACGATGCAGGATTACTCAATTTCTGCACTGACATCTGTGATTGGAATGAAGAACTCATTCTTCAGTTCTACGACACACTACATATCACTGGAGATGCTGAAGATGTCAACTCATGGGTGTTGGATTGGATGACTGAAAACACTCACTACAAGGCACCAGCAACTGAATTGCTTCGTGTCCTTCCTCTCGATCCTCCCCATGATAGTGCACGTTGCATCTACAATGACCCTGAACTAACAAATCACTATGTGCAAGTGCTTATGAAGCCTTTGAAGCCTGGGCAGGCCCCACGAACCAAATTCCTCGTCAAGGAATTACTCTATGTGCCCTGGACTGTCTATCGCATTCTGACGAAGACAATGAGTCCTATCGAAGGCCACGACTCAAATGATGAAGAAGTCGTTGGCATCATGAAGAATATGCTCTTCAACATCATTCATGGTGTTCCCATCACCTTCCATGATTTCTTCATGAGGACTCTGGCAAATGTTGCTATGTCACCATTTGAGCTGAAGCCCTATGCGCCTTGGATTATGAGATTCATAAGGGCAAGATCTTCACTGAATTACAAAGCTGACATTCTGAACCACGGTAGCTACTTGCCTCCCATTGAAGTCCTCAAACGGACAGTTTCATTAGCTGATGATAAAGGCAAGGCCGCTGCTGTGATCGATGAAGGCACTCGTCCATTGGATGGTCAATTTCGCAAGGCTGCATCTTACTCTAGCAATGACGATTCTGCCACACATGACACTGCCACAAATACCTCAGCCAAGCAAAATCCTCAAGCCACAGCACCCAGGGTGATGACTGATCGTGAGTTACTCCTCAGTCTTCATCAGAAGGTTGATCGCAATCACAAATGGGTAAAGCATCAGTTTGGTGCACTTCTTCACAATATGACCTCAACACACAATACAGTGAAGAAGAACCAATACTACCTTCCTGAAACCTTCTACCGCACCTGGGCTGTCCTCACTCATGTCTATAGCGCTGAAGAACTGAAGACTATGGGTTTCAAGGAAGAATTTGACTGGTCTGCACCTCCTCCGAAGAAATTCAAGAGGGTCAAAGTTCCTCCACTGGTGGCTAGCTCTTATTCTTCATCGCGTGACACTAATGAGTATGAAGATTTGGACGACACTGCGGCAGGCCCTACTACAACAAACAACCCCGACAACGCTGGCGCTCCTCCATCGACTTGAAATTCTTCAGGGGCGTTAGTCCTCAGTTTCAATCCTTTTGGTCATTCGATGACAAAGGGGGAGAAATCTGAGTTAGTCTTCAAGCGGGTCTATACTAAGGGCATTTTGTTAAGTTACAACTCTCATTCTTCTGAAACTTTTATTTGGATCGAGTTGTAATCTTAAACCCGATGGTGCGCTGATACTTTTGTTGCATTATGCTCTGATACTTTTGATGCTTTATTCGGCATGCTTATTCCTCATTAATATTATTGCACGCATGCTGAATTTCATCAGGCACCATATTTCATCATGCATTTCAAATTCTTCATATTATATATCAAATGCGTGTATGAATTACAAGATATAGGGGGAGATCTCCATGATTCAAATCTTCAAATGTGCATTGCCTCAAACGCAAATTCCTCACTATGCACATCTTCAGGGGGAGTTCTTCTATATCTTGCAATCAAATTCCTCAATATCAGTATTTACACTTCATATGTTTATCCCCGTTGAAAACTTAACCTATGTTGTCATCAATCACCAAAAAGGGGGAGATTGTAAGTGCATCTAGTGCCCTTTAGTGATTTTGGTGTATTGAAGACTTATAGGTTAAGGGACTAATGTGTTTGCGAGTGTACATAGGTCTATAAGTCTATGAGGAGTTTGGTATTTACAGAGAAAGTCGACCCCTAAAAATGAAGTTCTTCGACTGAAGATTTTGATATTCTGAAGACTTTCTGAAGACTTCGAAAGTGAAGAAATTGGTGTGACCGTGAAGACTTGGTATTCATTTGAGGAACATGAAGCGTGAAGACTTTTGTTTTCGTAGTTTCATTTTCTCTTTCTTGAGTCACAGGAAACACCGTACTGTTAAAGGGGGTCGAGGAAATACTAAGGAAAAATTTCCATGTGATGCTCAACTCAAAATCCTACACCTACCAATCCCTTCGAGTGAAGCCATTGGAAATCTCATATAGTTCAGTCAATTTCTTCAGTGACAGAGACGCAGTTCTTCTGGTCACTGAGGACCTTGCTCTGACTGAGGAGTTAGGAATTCGCCAGTGCGAATTGCCTACACAGTGAGGAACATGATAGCCCCGAGGAATTTGAGAGTCAAATTTCCGACCATTGCTGTGCCGCGCGCCAGCTGTCCCAAAATATCCTATTCACCTAACGGTCATATCATTGAAGGGCATTTATGTCTTATCATGTCGGGCTGCTCCCTAGGCTATAAATAGCCCCCCCTACAACCACTAGCTGGTTGGCTGCTCCGAGAGAACTTGACACTTGTAATTTGAGAGCAACCCATCCTCCGAGGACTTTGAGCGAAAATCATCAAGTGAGGAAAACCCAAAACCAAACCACTACAAACCCAAAGTGATTGAGCATCACTGAAGAAATTGATCCTGCATGGATCCGACGCTTGTTACCTTTGAAGACTGTGCTTCTTCCAGACGGTTAGGCGTCAAGGTCTAGAGCATCCAAGAGGAATTGTGGATCACCGAGTGACCAAGTCTGTGAAGGTTTGGAAGTCGCCTGAAGACTTACCATGAGTGATTGGACGAGGTCTGCATGGACTTAGTTCGAGGTGAATACGGTGAGGACTGGGTGTCCTGAGCTGCGTGCTCAGTGACTGGGTGTCCGGGACTGTGTGTCCTCGAGTTTAAATACTCAGCCGCTCCAACCAGACGTACAACTGAGACAACAGTTGGAACTGGTTTACCAAATCATTGTCTTCACCAACTAACTGGTTCTATTTCCTCAACCCTTTCATTTCCTCATTACTGTGTTGAGTGTTTGTTCATATCTGTGCTTGAAGACTTTGACTGAAGACTTTCTCAAATTCCTCAGTTCAATTTCTTCAGTCTGTTTGTCTTCATCTTGTGTTATCCTGTGATTACGCTTTCTGTACTCTGTGCTAGTCTTCATTTCATCATGATGACCATGCTTGTATTCTGTTATGCTTACTTCTGAGTACTTATTCCGCTGCAAGCAGTTCTTCGCTAAGGAATTTCCTCACCTGCAAATTCCTCAGTGAAGAATTCATAAAAATTGCCTATTCACCCCCCTCTAGTCAATATAACGCACTTTCAAATGGATCAAAGTGAAGAGCATCACATGATGAACATCTTGATATATTACACGCATAAAACGGAGGTTCAGTCATGGAGATATGATGCAATGTACATGGCAACAAAATGTTGAAAACTTCGGGACTTGGAAGAAAATATACACTCCAAAACTGGACAGGGTCGTGCGGGACGGAGGGTTCCGGATCGGGTCAGCGCGTTTGGATGGAGGGACTGGTGGATCTCGTCCACCTTCACGGATCTGGCCGGAGAAGAGCTCCGGCGAACTCTGGCGAGCGGAGGAGGCCGACGAGGGGCGAGGAAGACCGAAGGAGACCGGATCCGGCGGCTCCTGGCCGGATCGGGCCGGAGGCGACGCGGCGCGGTGAAGCGGAGGCGCGGGGCAGCGCTAGAGAGGCGGGGCACGGGCTCCGGCGAGGAGCGCCAGGCGCCGGCGGGGAATGCTGCGGCGGTGCCGGCGAGCTCCGGCGGCGGCGGGGTCGGAGGACGTCGGCGGAGGCGCGGGCTCCCTCGGGAGCCGAGGCGGCGCCGGGCGAGGAGGCGCAGAGGCGCGCGGTGGCCGGCGGGAGGAGGCAGCACCGGCGGGGCTGCGACCGGCGGCGAATGCCGGCGAAGGGCGGCGAGGTCGACGGCGACGGGGTCGCGGACGGGCGGCGGGGTCGGGCGCACGGCGGCGCGGGCGTGATGGGCCGGGTAGGCCCTGCGTGGGCCTGGCGGGCCGCGGGCGGCGCAGGCGGCTGGGCGTTGATGTGGCGAGGCATGGTTGGCTGGGGAGTCGGCGACGGATGTGTCCTGCGCGGCGCGGACGCGTCCGGCGCGCGGAGGAAGAAGAAGGCTAGGTTTGGTTGATTTGATCCAAAATTTTGGGGGAGGGTGTGTTTATAAAGCTAGATGGAGCTAGGAGAGTCCAAATGAGGAGCGGTTTTCCCCAACATGATCGTGATCGAACGACCGAGAGCATGGGGGGGGGGTTAGGATGGGGTAGTGGGCTGTAGTGGAGGGGTGCTGGGCTGCAAAGAGAGAGGGATTTCGGGCTACACGGTCAACCGTTGGGGCATCAAACGACCTCCAATGGAACGAAATTTGAACACACGGTCTACCGGTGATATACCAAGGCCACTCGGCAAATCTCGGCCCATTCCGAGAACGTTTTTCTCCCGCTCACGAAACAAGGTCTGAGAGGGGCAACGGGCGCGTGCGGGGGTGTCGGATCGCGAAACGGACAACGGTGAAAAGGACCGAACTCATGTTTGAAAAACATGCAGATGAAATGCATATGATGACATGGCAAAATGCAACACGCAAACAAATGACATGGCAACGACGGCGAATAATTGGATTACACCTGGCGCATCAAATCCGGGGCGTTACAACTCTCCTCCACTAACAAGAGATTTCGTCCCGAGATCCTAGGAATGAGACGGAAGAGAAAAGGATGAGGTGAAGTAAGAACGCACGATAAAAGATGAACAAAGTCGAGAGCACTCGGGTAGAAAAGATGAACGGCGAATATGAAGAGAATGAAAAGCTCATGGAAACAACATAGACTCTGAAAGCACTCCGATTAGAACAAGATAAGAAAGGAATAAGAGCGAAAGAATTGGGATATCATCCCGATTGAACATGGGATGGAATAGGACATGATCTTTACTAGATGGGACGATACTTGACGAGATGAACAACACAATGCCTCCAGAAGAATTGAAAGAATGGAATGACAAGAACTGATGGAAGAACAAGAACTTTCATGACGAATGAATTTGATAGCATCCCTAGAGGAAGGGCAAAACAGAGTTGTTGAGAAAATCAACAACAAAAGAATAAGCTTGATGTGGACTTATCAAAAACAAATCAAAACTTGAGGTGAAATTCTACCACAACCAAAAATCTGAATAGCTGAGCGGGACGAAGAAAAAACAAAACTCCACTTCAGAAGAATACGGATAAATAATTGCACTTCGAGACGTGAGAAGAAAAGATACTTGATCTCCACCAACGAGAGTCTTGATGAACTCTTGAAGAATGAATTAAATCATGAAGAACCACCATGAAGAACTCCGGTAATAATGAAGGATGAAAGAATAAGATTAAAGCTTGCGATGATTTAGATGGAGGTTCCGACGAAATGGCCGAGTAATTTTGAACTCCGGAAAAGAAAAGATGAAAACACTTGGAACTAGAATTTATTCTTCAAGAACAAACTCTGAAGGAAGGGATTAATCACATTGAAGAAATAAGAATAAGATTTATTGTATGCTTATCCACATCCAATTTAATTGATGACAAGCGGATTTGGCATGCAACTTATTCTTCTTGGAATGGATTGAGAAGAATATGTCATAACCTTGAGGAAGGTCTTCATGAACCACTGTTAGGATTGGAAAGAACAAACGAATTATATGATAATCAAAGAAAAAGAATCTGAAAGAACCACCATTAGAGTTCGGAAATGACTGACGAAAGAAAATGAATCACCGGGAAGAATTAGAAGAGCCAATATGCTAGAGGGGATTTAGATGCAAAAGAACAAAGAGATCATAAGTTGATTAAAGAACACTTGACAGATGCGCCGGAATAATTGGATAACGGTAGATGAAATGTGAGGGCGAAGAATTCTTCTGGAAAGATGGCCTCCGATGAAAAGAAATGGAAAAACAACTTCTGACATACTCCGGATGGTTAAGAAAAGGAATATCTGACAAATGGAATAATTCGCGAGGATAACATGAAGCTGGAACCACGAAACTTTGAGAGAACAGACAAGATTTAGAGGAAAAACTCTTCTTCGGTCTTCAAATGGCGACGGAAACCACCACCAAAATTACTGAGATACTGCGGGAGAATGAAAAACTGAAAAGGTTGAGCCAACAATGAAAATAATTTGAACGAGATTTTGGAGAAGGCATGTGACTGATGGGATCGATTCTTATGTCACACTTAAAAGGAATTGAAAATAACTCTGGGAGAATTAGAAGACTCAGGTAAGATCCTGGGAAAAGACCTGTGGGTCAGGGCCCACTAAAAGAAAACACCGTTGAAAAAGGATTGTTGAACAGATAAATGACGCACCAAAACAATTAAATATTTGAATGAGATGACAACCTCGACTTAATTGAAACACAGACGAATCTCCTGAGATGTCTTGAGCACTCCGGAAGGATAAACTGGCGAGAGGCGAACGAGCAGGGAAAATACTTGATCCAAGGAAAAGAATGTGATCAACCCAGAAAAACTTGAATTGAGTGCACCGGAAAAAGAAAGGGATGAAGAATGACGAACGAGACAAGAATTCACCGGTTGAAGTAATTGACAAAAGATTGAAGAGGCTCCACACGAATGAAATTGATGGTCGAAAGAGACTCAGTCTCTGGGAAGAAAAAGGGTTGGAGGGCGGGAAAAACAAAGGCAACTTGGAAGGGTGAACCGACGAATATCTTGAAGAGAAAACACCAGTTGAAAAAAAGCAAAGGCTTCACACGAGTAGGATGGATACTCGATTACGGACTCCGGCTCCGAGGAGAAAAAGGGGAGGGCGGGTGGAAAAGAAGACAACTGAAGATTGAACTTGGCAAAGATGAAGAGGCTCGAGTCAACTTGACGAGAAATGCACCGGATGAAAAGGGCTGAGAACCAACGATAAGAAAACGAACTACGTGATCCTAAATTTTTTTTTGAAGGGGGAGAGAAGTAAGTTAAAACACGTACGTCAAGATTCCGCACCAGAGCGACGAAGGGGCTGAGGAGTAAAAAGAATTCCTACTCTCTGATATAACTAGACTCCGAAAACAGTTTTTTTCTAGACTAAACAACGACCAAACTACACGATCAATCAAGGGGGCTCCTATGGTCGGTCGAGGCTCTGATACTAACTTGTCACGCCCAATATGCGATACTATCCTAAAGAGATTCGAAGATCCCACCAAGGATAGAACCACTGTTGGGGAACGTAGCAGAAATTCAAAATTTTCCTACGTGTCACCAAGATCTATCTATGGAGAAACCAGCAACGAGGGGAAGGAGAGTGCATCTACATACCCTTGTAGATCGCTAAGCGGAAGCGTTCAAGAGAACGGGGTTGAAGGAGTCGTACTCGTCGTGATCCAAATCACCGGAGATCCTAGTGCCGAACGGACGGCACCTCCGCGTTCAACACACGTACAACCCGGTGACGTCTCCCATGCCTTGATCCAGCAAGGAGAGAGGGAGAGGTTGAGGAAGACTCCATCCAGCAGCAGCACAACGGCGTGGTGGTGGTGGAGGAGCGTGGCAATACTGCAGGGCTTCGCCAAGCACCGCGGGAGAGGAGGAGTACTTGGGAGAGGGGGAGGGCTACGCCAGAATATGTGGTGCGGCTGCCCTCCCACCCCTCCACTATTTATAGGTGGGGGGAAGAGGGGGCCGGCCCCCCTAGATCCCATCTAGGGTTGGGGGCGGCGGCCAAGGGGGGAGGAGTGCCTCCCAAGTCAAGTGGAGGCCTCCCCTTTAGGGTTTTCCCCCTCCCATGCGCATGGGCCTTGGAGGGGCTGGTTCCCCTGGCCCATTAAGGCTAGGGCGCCCCCCTACAGCCCATGCTACTATATTGGACGTGGTGGAACAATTTCCGGACGTCCGGACACCTCCGGAATCCTCCGGAACCTTCTGGAAGCTTCCCGGTACAATACCGAAAAAACCCGAACTTTTTCCGGAACCCGAACAACAACTTTCCCTATATAAATCTTTACCTCCGGACCATTCTGGAACTCCTCGTGACGTCCGGGATCTCATCCGGGACTCCGAACAACATTCGGTAACCACATACAAACTTCCTTTATAACCCTAGCATCATCGAACCTTAAGTGTGTAGACCCTACGGGTTCGGGAACCATGCAGACATGACCGAGACGTTCTCCGGTCAATAACCAACAGAGGGATCTGGATACCCATGTTGGCTCCCACATGTTCCATGATGATCTCATCGGATGAACCATGATGTCAAGGACTCAATCGATCCCGTATACAATTCCCTTTGTCTAACGGTATTGTACTTGCCCGAGATTCGATCGTCGGTATACCAATACCTTGTTCAATCTCGTTACCGGCAAGTCTCTTTACTCGTTCCGTAACACATCATCCCGTGATCAACCCCTTGGTCACATTGTGCACATTATGATGATGTCCTACCGAGTGGGCCCAGAGATACCTCTCCGTTTACACGGAGTGACAAATCCCAGTCTCGATTGCCAACCCAACAGACACTTTCGGAGATACCTGTAGTGCACCTTTATAGCCACCCAGTTACGTTGTGACGTTTGGTACACCCAAAGCATTCCTACAGTATCCGGGAGTTGCACAATCTCATGGTCTAAGGAAAAGATACTTGACATTAGAAAAGCTTTAGCATACGAACTACACGATCTCTGTGCTAGGCTTAGGATTGGGTCTTGTCCATCACATCATTCTCCTAATGATGTGATCCCGTTATCAACGACATCGAATGTCCATGGTTAGGAAACCGTAACCATCTATTGATCAACGAGCTAGTCAACTAGAGGCTTACTAGGGACATGGTGTTGTCTATGTATCCACACATGTATCTGAGTTTCCTATCAATACAATTATAGCATGGATAATAAACGATTATCATGAATCAAGGAAATATAATAATAACTTAATTTATTATTTCCTCTAGGGCATATTTCCAACAGTCTCCCACTTGCACTAGAGTCAATAATCTAGTTCACATCGCCATGTGATTAACACTCAAAGGTCACATCGCCATGTGACCAACATCCAAAGAGTTTACTAGTGTCACTAAACTAATTCACATCATCATGTGATTAAGACTCAATGAGTTCTGGGGTTTGATCATGTTTTGCTTGTGAGAGAGGTTTTAGTCAACGGATCTGCAACATTCAGATCCGTATGTACTTCGCAAATCTCTAGGTCATATTGTAAATGCTGCTTCCACGCTCCACTTGGAGCTATTCCAAATGGTTGCTCCACTATACATATCCGGTTTGCTACTTAGAGTCATTCGGATAGGTGTTAAAGCTTGCATCGACGTAACCCTTTACGCCGAACTCTTTATCACCTCCATAATCGAGAAACATGTCCTTATTTACTCCAAGGACAATTTTTGACCGCTGTCCAATGATCCATTCCTGGATCATTCTTGTACCCCTTGACTGACTCATGGCAAGGCACACTTCCGGTGCGGTACACATCATAGCATACTATAGAGCCTACGTCTAAAACATAGGGGACGACCTTCGTCCTTTCTCTCTATTCTGCCGTGGTTGAGCTTTAAGTCTTAACTTCGTACCTTACATCTCAGGCAAGAACTCCTTCTTTGACTGATTCATCTTGAACACCTTCAAGATCATGTCAAGGTATATGCTCATTTGAAAGTATCATTAAGCGGTTTTTGATCTATCCTCATAGATCTTGATGCTCAATGTTCAAGTAGTTTAAACCAGGTTTTCACTTGAAAAACACTTTTCAAATAAGCCTATATGCTTTCCAGAAATTCTACATCATTTCTGATCAACAATATGTCAACAACATATACTCATCAGAAATTCTATAGTGCTCCCACTCACTTCTTTGGAAATACAAGTTTCTCATAAACTTTGTATAAATCCAAAATCTTTGATCATCTCATCAAAGCGTACATTCCAACTCTGAGATGCTTACTCCAGTCCTTAGAAGGATCACTGGAGCCAGCATACCTTTTAGCATCCTTAGGATCGAAAAAAAACTTTCTGATTGTATCACATACAACCTTTCCTTGCGAAGACTGGTAAGGAAACTCGTTTTGACATCCATCTGCCAGATTTCATAAATGCAGCTAATGCTAACATGATTCTGACGGACTTAAGCATCGCTATGGATGAGAAAATCTCATCGTAGTCAACTCCTTGAACTTGTGAAAAACTCTTCGCCATAAGTCGAGCTTCATAGACGGTGACATCACCGTCCACGTCCGTCTTCTTCTTAAAGATCCATTTATATCAATGGCTTGCCGATCATCGAGTAAGTCCACCAAAGTTCATGCTTTGTTCTGATACATGGATCCTATCTCGGATTTCATGGCTTCTAACCATTTGTCGGAATTTGGGTCCACCATCGCTTCTCCATAGCTCGTAGGTTCATTGTTGTCTAGCAACATGACCTTCACGACAGGATTACTGCACCACTCTGAAGCAGTACGCATCCTTGTCACCCTACGAGGTATGGTAGTGACTTGATCCGAAGTTTCATGATCACTATCATAAGCTTCTACTTCAATTGGTGTAGGTGCCACAGGAACAACTTCCTGTGCCCTGCTACACGCTAGCTGTAGTGATGGTTCAATAACCATATCAAGTCTCCACCATCCTCCCACTCAATTCTCGAGACAAACCTTTCCTCGAGAAAGGACCTGATTCAAGAAACAATCCCTATTGCTTTCGGATCTGAATTAGGAGGTATACCCAACTGTTTTGGGTGTCCTATGAAGATGCATTTTATCCGCTTTGGGTTCGAGCTTATCAACCTGAAACTTTTTCACATAAGCGTCGCAGCCCCAAACTTTTAAGAAACAACAGCTTAGGTTTCTCCAAACGGTGTCGTCTCAACGGAATTACGTGGTACCCTATTAAAGTGAGTGCGGTTGTCTCTAATGCCTAACCCATGAACGATAGTGGTAATTCAATAAGAGACATCATGGTACGCACCATATCCAATAGGGTGCAACTATGATGTTCGGACACACCATCACACTATGGTGTTCCAGGCGGTATTAATTGTGAAACAATTTCCACAATGTCTTAATTGTGTGCCAAAGCTCGTAACTCAGATACTCATCTCTATGATCATATCATAGACACTTTATCCTCTTGTCACAATGATCTTCAACTTCACTCTGAAATTACTTGAACTATTCAATAATTCAGACTTGTGTTTCATCAAGTAAATATACTCAACATCTACTCGAATCATCTGTGAAGTAAGAACATAACGATATTCACTGCATGCCTCAGCACTCATTGGACTGCACACATAAAAATGTGTTACTTCCAACAAGTTGCTATCTTGTTCCATCTCACTGAAACAAGGCTTTTCAGTCATCTTGCCCATGTGGTATGATTTGCATATCTCAAGTGATTCAAAATCAAGTGAGTCCAAACAATCCATCTGCATGGAGTTTCTTCATGCGTATACACCAATAGACATGGTTCGCATGTCTCAAACCTTTCAAAAATGAGTGAGTCCAAAGATCCATCAACATGGAGCTTCTTCATGCGTTTTATACCAATATGACTTACATGGCAGTGCCATAAGTAAGTGGTACTTTCATTACTATATTATATCTTTTGGCATGAAAATGTGTATCACTACGATCGAGATTCAATAAACCATTCTTTCAGGTGCAAGACCATTGAAGGTATTATTCAAATAAATAGAGTAACCATTATTCTCCTTACATGAATAACCGTATTGCGATAGACATAATCCAATCATGTCTATGCTCAACGCAAACACCAAATGAAAATTATTCAGGTTTAATACTAATCTTGATGGTACAGGGAGCGTGCGACGTTTGATCACATCAAACTTGGAAACACTTCCAACACATATCGTCAGCTCACCTTTAGCTAGTCTCCGTTTATTCGGTAGCTCTTTTATTTCGAGTTACTAACACTTACCAACCGAACCGGTATCTTAATACCCTGGTGCTACTAGGAGTACTAGTAAAGTACACATTAACATAATGTATATCCAATATACTTCTATCGACCTTGCCAGCCTTCTCATCTACCAAGTATCTAGGGTAATTCCGCTCCAGTGGCTGTTCCCCTTATTACAGAAGCACTTAGTCTCGGGTTTGGGTTCAACCTTGGGTTTCTTCACTAGAGCAGCAGCTGATTTGCCGTTTCATGAAGTATCCCTTCTTTCCCTTGCCCTTCTTGAAACTAGTGGTTTCACCAACCATCAACAATTGATGCTCCTTCTTGATTTCTACTTTCGCGGTGTCAAACATCGTGAATACCTCAAGGATCATCATCTCTATCCTTGATATGTTATAGTTCATCACGAAGCTCTAGCAGCTTGGTGGCAATGACTTTGGAGAAACATCACTATCTCATCTGGAAGATCAACTCCCACTCGATTTAAGTGATTGTTGCACTCAGACAATCTGAGCACAAGCTCAACGATTGAGCTTTTCTCCCTTAGTTTGCAGGCTAAGAAAATCGTGAGAGGTCTCATACCTCTTGACGTGAGCACGAGCCTGAAATCCCAATTTCAGCCCTCGAAACATCTCATATGTTCCGCGACATTTCGAAAACGTCTTTGGTGCCTCAACTCTAAACCGTTTAACTGAACTATCACGTAGTTATCAAAAATGTGTATGTCCGATGTACGCAACATCCACAAACGACGTTTGGGGTTCGACACATTGAGCAGTGCATTAAGGACATAAGCTTTCTACTGTCCGCATAATCGCTACTGTCAACTTTCAACTATATTTTCTCTAGGAACATATCTAAACAGTGGAACTAAAGCGCGAGCTTACGACATAATTTGCAAAGATCTTTTGACTATGTTTAGGATAATTAAGTTCTTCTTATGAACTCCAACTCAGATAGACATCCCTCTGGTCATCTAAGTGATTACATGATCCGA
Organism: Triticum timopheevii; assembly: GCA_963921465.1. Classification (NCBI taxonomy): domain Eukaryota; kingdom Viridiplantae; phylum Streptophyta; class Magnoliopsida; order Poales; family Poaceae; genus Triticum; species Triticum timopheevii. The sequence goes on along the minus strand of OY997274.1, from coordinate 604,751,905 downwards.
GTCAACTATGCAGTGTCCGATCATCACGTGAGACGGACTAGTCATCATCGGTGAACATCTTCATGTTGATCGTATCTACTATACGACTCATGCTCGACCTTTCGGTCTCTGTGTTCCGAGGCCATGTCTGTACATGCTAGGCTCGTCAAGTTAACCCTAAGTGTTTCGCATGTGTAAATCTGTCTTACACCCGTTGTATGTGAACGTAAGAATCCATCACACCCGATCATCACGTGGTGCTTAGAAGCGACGAACTTTAGCAAACGGTGCACAGTTAGGGGAGAACACTTCTTGAAATTGTTGTAAGGGATCATCTTATTTACTACCGTCGTTCTAAGTAAACAAGATGCATAAACATGATAAACATCACATGCAATCAAATAGTGACATGATATGGCCAATATCATTTTGCTCCTTTTGATCTCCATCTTCGGGGCTCCATGATCATCATCATCACCGGCATGACACCATGATCTCCATCATCATGATCTCCATCATCGTGTCTCCATGAAGTTGTCTCGCCAACTATTACTTCTACTACTATGGCTACCGGTTAGCAATAAAGTAAAGTAATTACATGGCGTTGTTTCAATGACACGCAGGTCATACAATAAATAAAGACAACTCCTATGGCTCCTGCCAGTTGTCATACTCATCGACATGCAAGTCGTGAATCCTATTACAAGAACATGATCAATCTCATACATCACATATCATTCATCACATTCTTCTTGGCCATATCACATCACAAAGCATACCCTGCAAAAACAAGTTAGACGTCCTCTAATTGTTGTTTGCATGTTTTACATGGCTGCTATGGGTTTCTAGCAAGAACGTTTCTTACCTATGCAAAACCACAACGTGATATGCCAATTGCTATTTGCCCTTCATAAGGACCCTTTTCATCGAATCCGTTCCGACTAAAGTGGGAGAGACTGGCACCCGCTAGCCACCTTATGCACCAAGTGCATGTCAGTCGGTGGAACCTGTCTCACGTAAGAGTATGTGTAAGGTCGGTCCGGGCCGCTTCATCCCACAATACCGTCGAAACAAGATTGGACTAGTAACGGTAAGCATATTGAAGAAAATCAATGCCCACAACTACTTTGTGTTCTACTCGTGCAAAGAATCTACGCAATAGACCTAGCTCATGATGCCACTGTTGGGGAACGTAGTAGAAATTCAAAATTTTCCTACATGTCACCAAGATCTATCTATGGAGAAACCAGCAACGAGGGGAAGGAGAGTGCATCTACATACCCTTGTAGATCGCTAAGCGGAAGCGTTCAAGAGAACGGGTTTGAAGGAGTCGTACTCATCGTGATCCAAATCACCGGAGATCCTAGTGCCGAACGGACGGCACCTCCGCGTTCAACACACGTACAGCCCGGTGACGTCTCCCATGCCTTGATCCAGCAAGGAGAGAGGGAGAGGTTGAGGAAGACTCCATCCAGCAGTAGCACAACGGCATGGTGGTGGTGGAGGAGCGTGGCAATCCTGCAGGGCTTCGCCAAGCACCGCGGGAGAGGAGGAGTACTTGGGAGAGGGGGAGGGCTACGCCAGAATATGTGGTGCGGCTGCCCTCCCACCCTCCACTATTTATAGGTGGGGGGAAGAGGGGGCCGGCCCCCCTAGATCCCATCTAGGGTTGGGGGCGGCGGCCAAGGGGGGAGGAGTGCCTCCCAAGTCAAGTGGAGGCCTCCCCTTTAGGGTTTTCCCCCTCCCATGTGCATGGGCCTTGGGGGGGCTGGTGCCCCTGGCCCATTAAGGCTAGGGCGCCCCCTACAGCCCATGCTACTGTATTGGACGTGGTGGAACAATTTCCGGACCTCCGGACCCCTCCGGAATCCTCCGGAACCTTCTGGAAGCTTCCCGGTACAATACCGAAAAAACCCGAACTTTTTCCGGAACCCGAACAACAACTTTCCATATATAAATCTTTACCTCCGGACCATTCCGGAACTCCTTGTGACGTCCGGGATCTCATCCGGGACTCCGAACAACATTCGGTAACCGCATACAAACTTCCTTTATAACCCTAGCGTCATCGAACCTTAAGTGTGTAGACCCTACGGGTTCGGGAACCATGCAGACATGACCGAGACGTTCTCCGGTCAATAACCAACAGCGGGATCTGGATACCCATGTTGGCTCCCACATGTTCCACGATGATCTCATCGGATGAACCACGATGTCAAGGACTCAATCGATCCTGTATACAATTCCCTTTGTCTAACGGTATTGTACTTCCCCGAGATTCGATCGTCGGTATACCGATACCTTGTTCAATCTCGTTACCGGCAAGTCTCTTTACTCATTCCGTAACACATCATCCCGTGATCAACCCCTTGGTCACATTGTGCACATTATGACGATGTCCTACCGAGTGGGCCCAGAGATACCTCTCCGTTTACACGGAGTGACAAATCCCAGTCTCGATTTGTGCCAACCCAACAGACACTTTCGGAGATACCTGTAGTGCACCTTTATAGCCACCCAATTATGTTGTGACGTTTGGTACACCCAAAGCATTCCTACAGTATCCGGGAGTTGCACAATCTCATGGTCTAAGGAAAAGATACTTGACATTAGAAAAGCTTTAGCATACGAACTACACGATCTCTGTGCTAGGCTTAGGATTGGGTCTTGTCCATCACATCATTCTCCTAATGATGTGATCCCGTTATCAACGACATCCAATGTCCATGGTTAGGAAACCGTAACCATCTATTGATCAACGAGCTAGTCAACTAGAGGCTTACTAGGGACATGGTGTTGTCTATGTATCCACACATGTATCTGAGTTTCCTATCAATACAATTATAGCATGGATAATTAACGATTATCATGAATCAAGGAAATATAATAATAACTTAATTTATTATTGCCTCTAGGGCATATTTCCAACAACCACATATTGATACACTTTTGCAAGGTGGATATCATTACATCAACATTACATAATAGATGGGGATACATACAAAAGGCATAAAATGCCACACAAATACAACATCATCTTACATCAGATCACCATTCGACTATGGATGAAACACAAACAGAAACTCAAACGACATCCACCCTGCTAGCCCAGGCTACCGAGCTGGAACCTATCCCCTGATTGAAGAAGAAGCAGAAGAAGAACTCCAAAACAAGCAAACATCGCTCTCGCGTCATGATCATCACATAACCTGTACCTGCAATTGTTGTTGTAGTAATCTGTGAGCCATGAGGACTTAGCAATACCATTACCATGGGTATCAAGACTAGCAAAGCTTAATGGGAAAGGAAGGGGTAAAGTGGTGAGGTTGCAGTAGCGAGTAAGCATATATGGTGGCTATCATACGCAAATGAGAGTGAGAAGAGAAGCAAACGGAATGGTCGAGAAGCTAGAAGTGATCAAGAAGTGTTCCTGAAACTACTTATGTTCATACATAACCCAAAAACCGTGTTCACTTACCGGACTCTGCCGAAAAGAGACCATCACGGCTACACACACGGTTGATGCATTTTAATTCGAATCTGGTGTCAAGTTATCTACAACCGGACATTAACAAATTGCCATCTGCCACATAACCGTGGGCACAGCTCTCGAAAGTTTATACCCTGCAGGGGTGTCCCAACTTAGCCCATTATAAGCTCTCACGGTCAACGAAGGATATTCCTTCCCCCAAGAAGTCCCGATCAGTCTCGGAATCCCGGTTTAAAAGACATTTCGAAAATGGTAAAATAAGACCAGCAAAGCCTTCCGATGTGCCGACAATCTCGATAGGAGCTGCACATACCTCGTTCTCAGGGCAACACCGGATGAGACATCCTATGAGTAAAACCAGCTCTCAAGCTTCCCCGAGGTGGCCCCGCGGTCTACTCGGTTTGGACCAACACTTAGAGAAGCACTAGCCCGGGGGGGGGGGGGCTAAAATAAAGATGACCCTCGGGTTGGCTGACCCAAGGGAAAAGTATAGGTGGTGGTGGGGCAAATGGTAAAACCAAGGTTGGGCCTTGCTGGAGGAGATTTATTCAAAGCGAACTGTCAAGGGGGTCCCATAAATCACCCAACCGCGTAAGGAACGCAAAATCAAGGTACATAACACTGGTATGACGGAAACTAGGGCGGCAAGAGTGGAATAAAACACCAGGCATAAGGCCGAGCCTTCTACCCTTTACCAAGTATATAGATGCATTAATTAAATAAGGGATATTGTGATATCTCAACCATAATCCTGTCCATCGTGGAGCAATCTTCAACTTCACCTGCAACTAACAACGCTATAAGAGGGGCTAAGCAAAAGCGTTAACATAGCCAAGCAACGGTTTGCTAGGAAGGGTGAAAAAGTTAGAGGCTGACATGGCAAATTGGGAGGCTTGAAGAACAAGTGATAGGAAGCGCAGCATAGCGATAGAACGAAGCAACTAGCATAGCAATGATAGTAATGAGATCCAAGGTGACGGTCATCTTGCCTGAAATCCCGCTAGGAAGAAGAATGAGTCCATGAAGAAGATGAAGCCACGAAGACGAACCAAGCGTAGACGAACGAATCCTCATGACCGCAACGAAACAGGATCTAACGAGAAGGAGCACAACCGGAAAGAAGCAAACACACACGATAAACACTTAACACATAAACATGGCACGATGCACAACCAATCATGATGCATGACAAAGGCTACATGAAGCTACTCATGGCAAGAGATGATGCATACAAAAGCAACATATCGAAACAAGTTTAAATGAGGCCGGAAATAACATATAACTAATCCGGTAAGTTCTCATATGCAAGTTTCAAAATTGGTCCAGATCTGCACAAACATTAAGTTTAAGTTGTTAAACAGCAAGTTAAGATGCACCATAATGACCTACATGAAATTCTAGTCAAGTTTCATATAAAGTTCAATCAGTTCGGAGCTATGGCCTAGAAGATATGAGCAAAACAAGTTAACCATGACATTGATGCAAAAGGCATTCAAACATCAAGCAAACACATTAAAAACATGGATGCAACAAGGTAACATGAAACTATATGCAAAATTAACCAAGTTTCATATAGAGCACACTCAAAACGGAGCAACGGTTCAACACATACACTAAAAGTTTAAAGGACAAACTGTCCAAAACAGCAACTAGGCATCTAGCAAGCATCAGAACAATATGCTACAACACCTCAACGTAAGAAAAAAGGCATGGGCATGAAGTAAAGGTAAGGCATGACAAAACATGAACACTGAGCTATCTCCAGAAATCACTAGAACATGCTCAAAAGGACATGGCAAGATTGCAAATAATAACAGTTTACAGACTTGGCAGAAATAACATCAGGTTGCAATGTTTAGAGCTACCAAACAACATGCTACAGGAACTTAACATGGCAAACAAAGGCATGACATGCTAATACTGAAGACAAATAACAAAAATCCCTTACTGAACTAATTCAAAAGATCAACAGAAAAGATATTAGCATCCATGCAAACATGGCAAATGATATGACAGATTCAGACATGGCAGGAACAACAATAAGTAGGCATATTGGTGAGCTTGTACAACTCACCACAGAGCAATACATGGTATGACAAGGTCACCAACAGTAATATGACATATTTATGAAGCTAAGAATGGCAAGAACAATTTCATAGGGTGCATGGATCACTAGCAAAACACATGGCAAAACTGAACTTATTGTTAACAACCTGACAAACATTATTTAGCAATTTGAGAGCAAGATTACACCAAGCTACGACATTCTATAAATGCAACCAGGGGAAAGGATGGATATAGCATGACATTTATAACAAAACATCCTTAGTGAATATCTCAAGATTATGCATAGAATGACTTGTAGCAGCTGGTTTAGATAGCATCATGTTATAGCAGATTCAGACTAGCAAAACAGTAATAGCAAGTACCCTAGTTCACAAGCTTGATGCACTCACTACAAGACTCACAAAAATACATGGATTGCACCAAATTAAAGATGGCATGATGAACCTCAAAACTCATGTAGACATCAAGCTCAAAGGATGCACACAAAAAATGCAATGAAAAAGACAACAGCAAGTTCTGTTAACCGGCAACAGTTAACATCATATAGCACTCTTGCAACAATGATAATGGAATCTAGATGAACTCAAACAAACATGGCACAATGTAGCAAAATGTTGATCATCACATGATGAACATTTTGATATATTACACGCGCAAAACGGAGCTACAATCATGGAGACATGATGCAATGAACATGGCAACAAAATGTTGAAAACTTCGGGACTTAGAAGAAAATATACCCTCCGAAACTAGACGGGGTCGTGCGGGACGGAGGGATCCGGATCGGGTCAGCGCGTTGGGATGGAGGGACTGGTGGATCTCGTCCACCTTCACTGATCTGGCCGGAGAAGAGCTCCGGCGAACTCCGGTGAGCGGAGGAGGCCGGCGAGGGGCGAGGAAGACCGGAGGAGACCTGTTCCGGCGGCTCCTGGCCGGATCGGGCCCGAGGCGACGCGGCACGATGAAGGGGATGCGCGGCCGGGGCGGCGCTGGAGAGGCGGGGCGTGGGCTCCGGTGAGGAGCGCCAGTCACCGGCGGGGAGGCTGCGGCGGAGCCGGCGAGCTCCAGTGGCGGCGGGGTCGGAGGACGTCGGGGGAGGCGCGGGCTCCCTCGGGAGCCGAGGCGGCGCCGGGCGAGGAGGCGCGGAGGCGCGTGGTGGCCGGCGGGAGGAGGCGGCACCGGCGGGGCGGTGACCGGCGGCGAACGCCGGCGAAGGGAGGCGAGGTCGACGGCGACGGGCGCTGGCGCGGGGTCGCGGATGGGCGGCGGGGTCGGGCGCGCGGCGGCGCGAGGCGCGCAGGCGGCGCAGGCGCTGGGCCGGGCGGGCGCCGCGTGGGCCTGGCGGGCCGCGGGCGGCGGAGGCAGCCGGGCGCTGACATGGCAAGGCGCGGTTGGCTGGGGAGTCGGGACGGACGTGTCTGGCGAGGCGCGGACGCGTCCGGGGTGCGGAGGAAGAAGGCTAGGTTAGGGTTGATTTGATCAGAAATTTCGGGGGAGGGTGTGTTTATAAAGGTAGAGGGAGCTAGGAGAGTCCAAATGAGGAGCGGTTTTCGCCCACACGATCGTGATCGAACGGCCGAGAGCATGGAGGGGGTTAGGATGGGCTAGTGGGCTGTGGTGGAGGGGTGCTGTGCTGCAAAGAGAGAAGGGTTTCGGGCTACGCGGTTAAACGTTGGGGCATCAAACGACCTCCAATGGAACGAAATTTGAACGGGCGGTGAACCGGTGATATACCAAGGCCACTCGGCAAATCTCGGCCCATTCCGAGAACATTTTTCTCCCACTCACGAAACAAGGTTTGAGAGGGGCGACGGGCGCGTGCGGGGGTGTCGGATCGCGAAACGGACAACGGGGAAAAGGACCGAATGCAAGTTTGAAAAACATGCAGATGAAATGCAGATGATGACATGGCAAAATGCAACACGCAAACAAATGACATGGAAACGACGGCGTATAATTGGATGACACCTGTCGCATCGAATACGGGGCGTTACAACAGGGATCAGGGCTACAGCGACCGCGAGCACCTTGGCTTGGAGTTCTCCCAAGAACTCCACCGATCGGGAGTGATCCGCAGGTCCGTAGACTTGGATGACCACTAGCTCCCTTAAGGAAGCGCGAACGCGAATATTCGTAGCGATGAAGAAGGAACCAACATCCCAAGCAAGCACCTCGTAAGTGGATAAGTTAAAACCTAAAAGCATGAACCGAATGCCCAATCGCAGGAACGTGGGTCCAAGCGAAACGTTCCAGAGGGTCAATAGAAAGTAACTCATGGTGTTGAAATTTTGATTTGATCGTTTCCTGTAACCCTAAAATATCGATGTCCTCTTTCCTGATGTACTCCTTAAGTTGGGTGCGATGCCCCACATGGCCGAAGCCACGTATATTCTAGAACATAGCCCGCATCTAGATTATACGATTTCACAAATGAACACCTCGAGAGGTGATTGCCTTGGTCACGTGCCTCACTTTGCCATGGCAAGGCGAGGGAGGAGAGGAAACCATTGTTGCCGTCTCCTCATCGGGCCAGGATGCAAGCGCATCCAAGGCCCCAGCCTCGGTTGCCAATTGGTCCGTGTGATCCGCAGCCGCCGCTGCCAGCGCTGCCTGTGCCAATTCCTTGGCACGGATCAGCGAGATCAACTCGCTAGTCCCTCCCACTCCCAATGGGTCTACTCCACTGTCTCCCAAGACCTCATTCAAGTGATCGTCAGAAAAGGAATCTGGAACCATGAAACGAGGGGGGGGGGGGCGGTTACCTGAGATCTCCATATTCTTCTGGGCTTGAAGCATTTGAGTGCGCCGGAGAGATGTGATACGTCTCCAACGTATCTATAATTTTTGTTTGTTCCATGCTATTATATTACCCCTTTTGGATGTTTATGGGCTTTATTTTACACATTTATATCATTTTTGGGACTAACCTACTAACCGGAGGCCTAGCCCATATTGCTGTTTTTTGCCTATTTCAGTATTTTGAAGAAAAGGAATATCAAACGGAGTCCAAACGGAATGAAACCTTCGGGAGTGTGATTGTTGGAACAAACGTGATCCGGAGAGCTTGGAGTGCAAGTCAAGAAGCTTCCGAGGGCCCCACGAGATAGGGGGCCGCGCCCCCCTGTAGGGCGTGCCCCCCTGTCTCGTGGGCCCCTCGGGCGGCCACCGACGTACTTCTTCCTCCTATATATACCTTCGTACCCCGAAAACCTCCAGTAGCACCACGAAACACAATTTCCACCGCCGTTACCTTCTGTATCCGCGAGATCTCATCTTGGAGCCTTCGTCGGCACTCTGCCGGAGTGGGAATCGACAACGGAGGGCTTCTACATCAACATCCTTGCCCCTCCGATGAGTTGTGAGTAGTTTACCACAGACCTACGGGTCCATAGTTATTAGCTAGATGGCTTCTTCTCTCTTTTTGGATCTCAATACAATGTTCTCCCCCTCTCTTGTGGAGATCTATTCGATGTAAACTCTTTTTGCGGTGTGTTTGTCGAGAACCGATGAATTGTGGGTTTATGATCATCTTTATCTATGAATAATATTTGAATCTTCTCTGAATTATTTTATGTATGATTGAGTTATCTTTGCAAGTCCTTCGAATTATCAGTTTGGTTTGGCCTACTAGATTGGTCTTTCTTGCCATGGGAGAAGTGCTTAGCTTTGGGTTCAATCTTGCGGTGTCCTTACCCAGTGAAAAAAAAGGGTTGCAAGGCACGTATTGTATTGTTGCCATCGAGGATAACAAGATGGGGTTTATATCATATTGCATGAGTTTATCCCTCTACATCATGTCATCTTGCTTAATGCATTGCTCTGTTCTTATGAACTTAATACTCTAGATGCAGGCAGGAGTCGGTCGATGTGTGGAGTAATAGTAGTAGATGCAGGCAGGAGTTGGTCTACTTGTTATGGACGTGATGCCTATATACATGATCATGCCTAGATAATCTCATAACTATGCGCTTTTCTATCAATTGCTCGACAGTAATTTGTTCACCCACCGTAATACTTATGCTATCTCGAGAGAAGCCTCTAGTGAAACCTATGGCCCCGGGTCTATCTCTTATCATATTTGCTTTCAATCTATCTTTATTTGCATCTTTACTTTTTGCATCTATATTATAAAATACCAAAAATATATTTATCTTATCATACTATCTTTATTAGATCTCACTTTGGCAAGTGGCCGTGAAGGGATTGACAACCCCTTTATTGCATTGGTTGCGAGTTCTCAGTTTGTTTGTGTAGGTGCGTGGGACTTTTGAGGAGCCTCCTACTGGATTGATACCTTGGTTCTCAAAACTGAGGGAAATACTTATGCTACACTTGCTGCATCACCCTCTCCTCTTCGAGGAAAACCAACGCAAGCTCAAGACGTAGCAAGATGGCATGTTCCCCTTGGAGCCCTTGGAACGGGTGCTGGTCCTCACGGGTGCCGCTGGCATGGCCTTGGAGTGCCTGGCCTTGGAGATAGGCGCCATCTTGGTGGCCTCCTGAAGGAGCGGGTCAACGAGGGTGGCCGTGGGGGCTGCCAACGCCATGACCGTCTTGCGAGGAGTGGCAGGCGCTCCCAGCGGCTCCGCAGGCCGAACCACCTCCGCGCTCACCTTGCGCACCGCCTCCTTCTTGGCTTGCCTCACCGCGCTGGTCTTGTTGTTGCTATGCCCGCGCTGGACCGGGTAGCGTGATGAGGGGAACTACGAGGTGTCCATGGATAGGACCAGAGGGGTGCCTGCGTCCTCCAGCACGACCACGTCCTCCAAGTCCGAGAGCCCCTTGTCCACCGCACACACCGGTGGTGAGGTCACTGATCCCAGGTTGGATCCGTATTGGTTGGGGATCGACACCCCCAGCCCGTTGGAGAGCCCATCCTACGCCGCCTCAATCGCGTGAGCAACCTACCGAGGAGGGATCGCCATCTCTCCCCTGTCAGTGATGCCAAGCTTTTCCCAAGCCGCCGTGTCCATGGAATCGTCCTCCATACTTGCAACTTGATCCTTGTCCCCGTCCCACCCCTGGTCACATTGATCTAGGCCCTTGCCATTGTTTGGAGGAGGAGGGGACGGGCAAGAGCCCCCTAGCAAGGCGGGTCGAGTTTGGCTCCACTTTGATGTTGTAGCCTGCACCATTGAATCAGATCTGCACCATGTCCCATAGCTTGGATGGGTTGCGGCAGGCGAAGCACATGCGGACCAGCCCCGGACGGATCAATGACTCCTCGTCGACCAAGAGATGCGTGTCGAGCATCGTAGTTGCCGCCATGAGCCGGTCCATCCGCCACTGCTTGGGCGGCACCCCCCGCAGCTTGACCCAAACCTTAGGCATATAGCCTCTCCCTTTGGCTCATCGAGAACGGTGTCGCGGATGTCGGCCGTGATGTTGAGGGAAAGGTAAAGCTTGCCGCTGCGTGTGGCCAGCTGCAGCATGGCCGGGTCCGGGAACGCCACTGAGAAAGCATCGCCGTCGAGCCGGGTCACCTGCTAGTCCCGGGACCCCTCAAACAAGTGCGGCAACTCCACCTCTAGAATGGCCTTCGAGAGCAAGACCGGGGCCTGATACGTCCATTTTGCATCATGCTTTTATATCAATATTTATTAGATTATGGGCTGTTATTACACATTATATCTCAATACTTATGGCTATTCTCTTTTATTTTACAAGGTTTACCATGAAGAGGGGGAATGCGGGCAGCTGGAATTCTGGCTGGAAAAGGAGCAAACATTGGAAACCTATTCTGCACTGCTCCAAAAATCCTGAAACTCCACGAAACATGTTTTTGGAATTAATAAGAATTATATAGCAAAAGAAATACACCAGGGGGCCCACACCCTGCCCAGGAGGGTGGGGGCGCGCCCCAATCTCCTGGGCCCCCTGGTGGGCCCCCGGGGTCCATCTTCTGCTATCTGAGGGCTTTTACCCTGGAAAAAGTCATGGGCAAGCTTACGGGACGAAACTCCGCCGCCACGAGGCGGAACCTATCTAGGGCTCCGGCGGAGCTGTTCTGCCGGGGCCACTTCCCTCCGGGAGGGGGAAATCATCACCAACGTCATCACCAACTATCCTCTCATCGGGAGGGGGTCAATCTCCATCAACATCTTCACCAGCACCATCTCCTCTCCAAACGCTAATTCATCTCTTGTATCCAATCTTGTATCAAAACCACAAATTGGTACCTGTGGGTTGCTAGTAGTGTTGGTTACTCCTTGTAGTTGATGCTAATTGGTTTACTTGGTGGAAGATCATATGTTCAGATCCTTAATGCATATTATTACTCCTCTGATTATGAACATGAATATGCTTTGTGAGTAGTTACGTTTGTTCCTGAGGACATGGGTGAAGTCTTGCTATTAGTAGTCATGTGAATTTGGTATTCGTTCGATATTTTGATGAGATGTATGTTGTCTTTTCGTCTAGTGGTGTTATGTGAACGTCGACTACATGACACTTCACCATTATTTGGGCCTATAGGAAGGCATGGGGAAGTAATAAGTAGATGATGGGTTCCTAGAGTGACAGAAGCTTAAACCCTAGTTTATGTGTTGCTTCCTTAGGGGCTGATTTGGATCCATATGTTTAATGCTGTGGTTAGGTTTACCTTAATACTTCTTTTGTAGTTGCGAATGCTTGCCATAGGGGTTAATCATAAGTGTTATTCTTGTCCAAGTAAGGGCATTACGCAAGCACTGGTCCACCCACATATCAAATTATCAAAGTACCGAACGCGAATCATATGAACGTGATGAAAACTAGCTTGACGATAATTCACATGTGTCCTTGGGAGCTCCTTTCTCATTATAAGAAATTGTCCAGGCTTATCCTTTGCTACATAAAGGATTGGGCCACTTTGCTGCAATTTATTTACTTTATTTACTTGTCACTTGTTACAATTTATCTTATCACAAAACTATCTATCACCTACAATTTCAGTGCTTGGAGAAAAAACCTTACTGAAAACCGCTTATCATTTCCTTCCGCTCCTCGTTGGGTTCAACACTCTTACTTATCGAAAGGACTACGATAGATCCCCTACACTTGTGGGTCATCAAGACTCTTTTCTGGCGCCGTTGCCGGGGAGTGTAGCGCTTTTGGTGAGTGGACCTTGGTAAGGAAACATTTATATAGTGTGCTGAAATTTTTTGTTACTTGTCACTATGGAAACTAATCCTTTGAGGGGCTTGTTCGGGGTATCTTTACCTCGAATAGAAGAGCAAAGAGTTGCTCCTCAACCTACTAAACTTTTTGAAAATATTTACTTTGAGATTCCTTCGGGTATGATAGAGAAACTGCTAGCTAATCCAATTGGAGGAGATGGTGAAGGAAATATGCCCTAGAGGCAATAATAAAGTTATTATTTATTTCCTCATATCATGATAAATGTTTATTATTCATGCTAGAATTGTATTAACCGGAAACATGATACATGTGTGAATACATAGACAAACATATAGTCACTAGTATGCCTCTACTTGACTAGCTCATTAATCAAAGATGGTTATGTTTCCTAACCATAGACATGTGTTGTTATTTGATTAATGGGATCACATCATTAGGAGAATGATGTGATTGACATGACCCATGCCGTTAGCTTAGCACTTGATCGTTTAGTATTCTGCTATTGCTTTCTTCATGACTTATACATGTTCCTATAACTATGAGAATTATGCAACTCCCGTTTACCGGAGGAACACTTTGGGTACTACCAAACGTCACAACGTAACTGGGTGATTATAAAGGAGTACTACAGGTGTCTCCGAAGGTACATGTTGAGTTGGCGTATTTCGAGATTAGGTTTTGTCACTCCGATTGTCGGAGAGGTATCTCTAGGCCCTCTCGGTAATACTCATCACTTAAGCCTTGCAAGCATTATAACTAATGAGTTAGTTGTGAGATGACGTATTACAGATCGAGTAAAGAGACTTGCCGGTAACGAGATTGAACTAGGTATTGGATACCGACGATCAAATCTCGGGCAAGTAACATACCGATGACAAAGGGAACAACGTATGTTGTTATGCGGTTTGACCGATAAAGATCTTCATAGAATATGTAGGAACCAATATGGGCATCCAGGTCCCGCTATTGGTTATTGACCGAGAATGGTTTTAGGTCATGTCTACATAGTTCTCGAACCCGTAGGGTCCGCACGCTTAACGTTTCGATGACAGTTTTATTATGAGTTTATAAGTTTTGATGTACCGAAGTTTGTTCGGAGTCCCGTATGTGATCACGGACATGACGAGGAGTCTCGGAATGGTCGAGACATAAAGATTGATATATTAGAAGCCTATGCTTGGACATCGGAATGGTTCCGGGTGAAATCGGCATTTTACCGGAGTACCGGGAGGTTACCGGAAACCCCCGGGGGGTTAATGGGCCTACATGGGCCAAGAGGGAGAAGAGGAAGGAGCCAGGAGGGGGCCGCGCGCCCCTCCCCCTCCTAGTCCGAATAGGACAAGGGAAGGGGGGCGGCGCTCCCCCTTTCCTTCCCCTCCTCCTCCTCTTTCCCCCTTCTCTCCTACTCCAACTTGGAAAAGGGGAGTCCTACTCCCGGTGGGAGTCCTCCCGGTGGGAGTAGGACTCCCCCCTTGGTGCGCCCCCTTAGGCCGGCGGCCTCCTCCCCCTGGCTCCTTTATATACGGGGGCGGGGGGCACCCCATAGACACAAGTTGATCTACGGATCGTTCCTTAGCCGTGTGCGGTGCCCCCTTCCACCAAATTCCACCTCGGTCATATCGTCGCGAAGCTTAGGCGAAGCCCTGCGCCGGTAGAACATCAACATCGTTACCACGCCGTCGTGCTGACGGAACTCATCTCCGGAGCTCGGCTGGATCGGAGGCCAGAGATCGTCATCGAGCTGAACGTGTGCTGAACTCGGAGGCCCCGTACGTTCGGTGCTTGGATCGGTCGGATTGTGAAGACGTACGACTACATCAACCGCGTTGTCATAACGCTTCCGCTTACGGTCTACGAGGGTACGTGGACGAACACTCTCCCCTCTCGCTGCTATGCCATCACCATGATCTTGCGTGTGCGTAGGAAATTTTTTGAAATTACTATGTTCCCCAACAGTGGCATCCGAGCCTAGGTTTTATGCGTTGATGTTATATGCACGAGTAGAACACAAGTGAGTTGTGGGCGATACAAGTCATACTGCTTACCAGCATGTCATACTTTGGTTCAGCGGTATTGTGAGATGAAGCGGCCCGGACCGACATTACGCGTACGCTTACGCGAGACTGGTTTCACCGTTACGAGCACTCGTGCTTAAAGGTGACTGGCGGGTGTTTGTCTCTCTCACTTCAGCTGAATCGAGTGAGGCTACGCCCGGTCCTTGCGAAGGTTAAAACAGCACCAACTTGACGAACTATCATTGTGGTTTTTGATGCGTAGGTAAGAACGGTTCTTGCTAAGCCCGTAGCAGCCACGTAAAATTTGCAACAACAAAGTAGAGGACGTCTAACTTGTTTTTGCAGGGCATGTTGTGATGTGATATGGTCAAGACATGATGCTATATTTTATTGTATGAGATGATCATGTTTTGTAACCAAAGTTATCGGCAACTGGCAGGAGCCATATGGTTGTCGCTTTATTGTATGAAATGCAAACGCCCTATAATTGCTTTACTTTATCACTAAGCGGTAGCGATAGTCGTAGAAGCAATAGATGGCGTAACGACAACGATGCTACGATGGAGATCAAGGTGTCGCGCCGGTGACGATGGTGATCATGACGGTGCTTCAAAGATGGAGATCACAAGCACAAGATGATGATGGCCATATCATATCACTTATATTGATTGCATGTGATGTTTATCCTTTATGCATCTTATCTTGCTTTGATTGACGGTAGCATTTTAAGATGATCTCTCACTAATTATCAAGAAGTGTTGTCCCTGAGTATGCACCGTTGCGAAAGTTCTTCGTGCTGAGACACCACGTGATGATCGGGTGTGATAGACTCTACGTTCAAATACAACAGGTGCAAAACAGTTGCACACGCGGAATACTCAGGTTATACTTGACGAGCCTAGCATATACAGATATGGCCTCGGAACACGGAGACCGGAAGGTCGAGCGTGAATCATATAGTTGATATGATCAACATAGCTATGTTCACCATTGAAACTACTCCATCTCACGTGATGATCGGACATGGTTTGGTTGATTTGGATCACGTGATCACTTAGATGACTAGAGAGATGTCTGTCTAAGTGGGAGTTCTTAAGTAATATGTTTAACTGAACTTAAATTTATCATGAACTTAGTACCTGATAGTATCTTGCTTGTCTATGTTTGTTTGTAGATAGATGGCTCGTGCTGTTGTTCCATTGAATTTTAATGCGTTCCTTGAGAAAGCAAAGTTGAAAGATGATGGTAGAAATTACACGGACTGGGTCCGTAACCTGAGGATTATCCTCATTGCTGCACAGAAAAGTTACGTCCTGGAAGCACCGCTGGGTGCCAGGCCTGCTGCTGATGCAACTGACGACGTTAAGAACGCCTGGCAGAGCAAAGCTGATGACTACTCTATAGTTCAGTGTGCCATGCTTTACGGCTTAGAACCGGGCCTTCAACGACGTTTTGAACGTCATGGAGCATATGAGATGTTCCAGGAGTTGAAGTTAATATTTCAAGCAAATGCCCGGATTGAGAGATATGAAGTCTCCAATAAGTTCTATAGCTGCAAGATGGAGGAGAATAGTTCTATCAGTGAACACATACTCAAAATGTCTGGGTATAATAATCACTTGATTGAACTGGGAGTTAATCTTCCTGATGATAGTGTCATTGACAGAATTCTCCAATCACTGCCACCAAGCTACAAGAGCTTCGTGATGAACTATAATATGCAAGGGATGAACAAGACTATTCCTGAGCTCTTCGCGATGCTAAAAGCCGCGGAGGTAGAAATCAAGAAGGAGCATCAAGTGTTGATGGTTAACAAGACCACTAGTTTCAAGAAGAAGGGCAAAGGGAAGAAGAAGGGGAACTTCAAAAAGAACGGCAAGCAAGTTGCTGCTCAAGAGAAGAAACCCAAGTCTGGACCTAAGCCTGAAACTGAGTGCTTCTACTGCAAGTAGACTGGACACTGGAAGCGGAACTGCCCAAGTATTTGGCGGATAAGAAGGATGGCAAAGTGAACAAAGGTATATGTGATATACATGTTATTGATGTGTACCTTACTAATGCTCGCAGTAGCACCTGGGTATTTGATACTGGTTCTGTTGCTAATATTTGCAACTCGAAACAGGGACTACGGATTAAGCGAAGATTGGCTAAGGACGAGGTGACGATGCGCGTGGGAAATGGTTCCAAAGTCGATGTGATCGCGGTCGGCACGCTACCTCTACATCTACCATCGGGATTAGTTTTAGACCTAAATAATTGTTATTTGGTGCCTGCGTTGAGCATGAACATTATATCTGGATCTTGTTTGATGCGAGACGGTTATTCATTTAAATCAGAGAATAATGGTTGTTCTAGTTATATGAGTAATATCTTTTATGGTCATGCACCCTTGAAGAGTGGTCTATTTTTATTGAATCTCGATAGTAGTGATACACATATTCATAGTGTTGAAACCAAAAGATGCAGAGTTGATAATGATAGTGCAACTTATTTGTGGCACTGCCGTTTAGGTCATATTGGTGTAAAACGCATGAAGAAACTCCATACTGATGGGCTTTTGGAATCACTTGATTATGAATCACTTGGTACTTGCGAACCGTGCCTTATGGGCAAGATGACTAAAACACCGTTCTCCGGTACTATGGAGAGAGCAACAGATTTGTTGGAAATCATACATACAGATGTATGTGGTCCAATGAATGTTGAGGCTCGTGGCGGATATCGTTATTTTCTCACCTTCACAGATTATTTAAGCAGATATGGGTATATCTACTTAATGAAACACAAGTCTGAAACATTTGAAAAGTTCAAAGAATTTCAGAGTGAAGTAGAAAATCATCGTAACAAGAAAATAAAGTTTCTACGATCTGATCGTGGAGGAGAATATTTGAGTTACGAATTTGGTCTACACTTGAAACAATGCGGGATAGTCTCGCAACTCACGCCACCTGGAACACCACAACGCAATGGTGTGTTCGAACGTCGTAATCGTACTTTACTTGATATGGTGCGATCTATGATGTCTCTTACCGATCTACCGCTATTGTTTTGGGGTTATGCTTTAGAGGCGGCCGCATTCACGTTAAATAGGGCACCATCAAAATCCGTTGAGACGATGCCTTATGAACTGTGGTTTGGCAAGAAACCAAAGTTGTCGTTTCTTAAAGTTTGGGGCTGCGATGCTTATGTGAAGAAACTTCAACCAGATAAGATCGAACCCAAATCGGAAAAATGTGTCTTCATAGGATACCCAAAGGAGACTATTGGGTACACCTTCTATCACAGATCTGAGGGCAAGATTTTCGTTGCTAAATTCGGATCCTTTCTAGAGAAGGAGTTTCTCTCGAAAGAAGTGAGTGGGAGGAAAGTAGAACTTGACGAGATAACTGTATCTACTCCCTTATTGGAAAGTAGTTCATCATAAGAACCAGTTCCTGTGACAATTACACCAATCAGTGAGGAAGCTAATGATATTGATCATGAAACTTCAGATCAAATTTCTACAGAACCTCGTAGGTCCACCAGAGTAAGATCCGCACCAGAGTGGTACGGTAATCCTATTCTGGAAGTCATGTTACTTGACCATGATGAACCTACGAACTATGAGGAAGCGATGATGAGCCCAGATTCTGCAAAATGGCTAGAGGCCATGAAATCTGAGATGGGATCCATGTATGAAAACAAAGTATGGACTTTGGTTGACTTGCCTGATGATCGGCAAGCTATTGAAAATAAATGGATCTTTAAGAAGAAGACTGACGCTGATGGTAATGTAACTGTCTATAAAGCTCGACTTGTTGCAAAAGGTTTTCGACAAGTTCAAGGGGTTGACTACGATGAGACTTTCTCACCCGTAGCAATGCTTAAGTCTGTCCGAATCATGTTAGCCATTGCTGCATTTCATGATTATGAAATTTGGCAAATGGATGTCAAGACTGCATTCTTGAATGGATTTCTGGAAGAAGAGTTGTATATGATGCAGCCGGAAGGTTTTGTTGATCCAAAAGGTGCTAACAAAGTGTGCAAGCTCCAACGTTCCATTTATGGACTGGTGCAAGCATCTCGGAGTTGGAATAAACGCTTTGATAGTGTGATCAAGGCATATGGTTTTATACAGACTTTTGGAGAAGCCTGTATTTACAAGAAAGTGAGTGGGAGCTCTGTAGCATTTCTAATTTTATATGTAGATGACGTATTGTTAATTGGAAATGATATAGAATTTCTGGATAGCATAAAGGGATACTTGAATAAAAGTTTTTCAATGAAAGACCTCGGTGAAGCTGCTTATATATTGGGCATCAAGATCTATAGAGATAGATCAAGACGCTTAATAGGACTTTCACAAAGCACATACCTTGACAAAATTTTGAAAAAGTTCAAAATGGATCAGGCAAAGAAAGGATTCTTGCCTGTGCTACAAGGTGTGAAGTTGAGTCAAACTCAATGCCCGACCACAACAGAAGATAGAGAGAAAATGAAAGATGTTCCCTATGCTTCAGCCATAGGCTCTATCATGTATGCAATGCTGTGTACCAGACCTGACGTATGCTTAGCTATAAGCTTGGCAGGAAGGTACCAAAGTAATCTAGGAGTGGATCACTGGACAACGGTCAAGAACATCCTGAAATACCTGAAAAGGACTAAGGATATGTTTCTCGTATATGGAGGTGACAAAGAGCTAGTCGTAAAAGGTTACGTCGATGCAAGCTTTGACACTGATCCGGACGATTCTAAATCGCAAACCGGATACGTGTTTATATTAAACGGTGGAGCTGTAAGTTGGTGCAGTTCTAAACAAAGCGTCGTGGCGGGATCTACATGTGAAGCGGAGTACATAGCTGCTTCTGAAGCAGCGAATGAAGGAGTCTGGATGAAGGAGTTCATTTCCGATCTAGGTGTCATACCTAGTGCATCGGGACCAATGAAGATCTTCTGTGACAATACTGGTGCAATTGCCTTGGCAAAGGAATCCAGATTTCACAAGAGGACCAAACACATCAAGAGACGCTTCAATTCCATTCGGGACCAAGTCCAAGTGGGAGACATAGAGATTTGCAAGATACATACGGATCTGAATGTTGCAGACCCGTTGACTAAGCCTCTCTCACGAGCAAAACATGATCAGCACCAATACTCCATGGGTGTTAGAATCATTAATATGTAATCTAGATTATTGACTCTAGTGCAAGTGGGAGACTGAAGGAAATATGCCCTAGAGGCAATAATAAAGTTATTATTTATTTCTTCATATCATGATAAATGTTTATTATTCATGCTAGAATTGTATTAACCGGAAACATGATACATGTGTGAATACATAGACAAACATATAGTCACTAGTATGCCTCTACTTGACTAGCTCATTAATCAAAGATGGTTATGTTTCCTAACCATAGACATGTGTTGTTATTTGATTAATGGGATCACATCATTAGGAGAATGATGTGATTGACATGACCCATCCCGTTAGCTTAGCACTTGATCGTTTAGTATTCTGCTATTGCTTTCTTCATGACTTATACATGTTCCTGTAACTATGAGAATTATGCAACTCCCGTTTACCGGAGGAACACTTTGGGTACTACCAAACGTCACAACGTAACTGGGTGATTATAAAGGAGTACTACAGGTGTCTCCGAAGGTACATGTTGAGTTGGCGTATTTCGAGATTAGGTTTTGTCACTCCAATTGTCGGAGAGGTATCTCTGGGCCCTCTCGGTAATACTCATCACTTAAGCCTTGCAAGCATTATAACTAATGAGTTAGTTGTGAGATGACGTATTACAGATCGAGTAAAGAGACTTGCCGGTAACGAGATTGAACTAGGTATTGGATACCGACGATCAAATCTCGGGCAAGTAACATACCGATGACAAAGGGAACAACGTATGTTGTTATGCGGTTTGACCGATAAAGATCTTCGTAGAATACGTAGGAACCAATATGGGCATCTAGGTCCCGCTATTGGTTATTGACCGATAATGGTTTTAGGTCATGTCTACATAGTTCTTGAACCCGTAGGGTCCGCACGCTTAACGTTTCGATGACAGTTTTATTTTGAGTTTATAAGTTTTGATGTACCGAAGTTTGTTTGGAGTCCCGGATGTGATCACAGACATGACGAGGAGTCTCGGAATGGTCGAGACATAAAGATTGATATATTGGAAGCCTATGCTTGGACATCGGAATGGTTCCGGGTGAAATCGGCATTTTACCGGAGTACTGGGTGGTTACCGGAAACCCCCGGGGGGTTAATGGGCCTACATGGGCCAAGAGGGAGAAGAGGATGGAGCCAGGAGGGGGCCGCGCGCCCCTCCCCCTCCTCGTCCGAATAGGACAAGGGAAGGGGGGCGGCACCCCCCCCCCCTTTCCTTCCCCTCCTCCTCCTCTTTCCCCCTTCTCACCTACTCCGACTTGGAAAAGGGGAGTCCTACTCCCGGTGGGAGTAGGACTCCCCCCTTGGCGCGCCCCCTTAGGCCGGCGGCCTCCTCCCCCCTGGCTCCTTTATATACGGGGGCGGGGGGCACCCCATAGACACAAGTTGATCTACGGATCGTTCCTTAGCCGTGTGCGGTGCCCCCTTCCACCAAATTCCACCTCGGTCATATCGTCGTGAAGCTTAGGCGAAGCCCTGCGCCGGTAGAACATCAACATCGTCACCACGCCGTCGTGCTTATGGAACTCATCTCCGGAGCTCGGATGGATCGGAGGCCGGAGATCGTCATCGAGCTGAACGTGTGCTGAACTCGGAGGCCCCGTACGTTCGGTGCTTGGATCGGTCGGATCGTGAAGACGTACGACTACATCAACCGCGTTGTCATAACGCTTCTGCTTACGGTCTACGAGGGTACGTGGACGAACACTCTCCCCTCTCGTTGCTATGCCATCACCATGATCTTGCGTGTGCGTAGGAAATTTTTTGAAATTACTATGTTCCCCAACAGATGGAACATTGCATCCTGATTTACACCTTATCTTTGTGGATGAAGTTTGTGGATTATTTAAGCTTGCAGGTATTCCCGATGATGTTGTGAAACGGAAGGTCTTCCCTTTATATTTGAAGGGAGATGCATTGACATGGTATAGGCTATGTGATGATACGAGATCTTGGAATTATAAACGATTGAAGTTGGAATTTCACCAGAAGTTCTATCCTATGCATCTTGTTCATCGTGATCATAATTACATATATAATTTCTAGCCTCACGAAGGAGAAAGCATCGCTCAAGCTTGGGGGAGGCTTAAATCAATGTTATATTCATGCCCCAATCATGAGCTCTCCCGGGAAATGATTATTCAAATTTTTTATGCTCGACTTTCTCTCAATGATCGCAACCTGCTCGATACTTCCTGTGATGGTTCTTATATGCTGAAGACTATTGATTTCAAATGGGACTTATTGGAAAGAATTAAACGCAACTCTGAAGATTGGGGTTCCGACAATGGTAAGGAGTCAGGTATGACACCTAAATTTGATTGTGTTAAATCTTTTATGGATGCCGATGCTTTTCGTGGATTTAGCGCTAAGTATGGACATGACTCTGAGATAGTAGCTTCTTTCTGTGAATCTCTTGCTACTCACGTTGATCTCCCTAAAGAGAAGTGGTTTAAATATAATCCTCCCGTTGAAGTAAAAGTAGTTGCACCTATTACAGTTGAAGAAAAGACTATCACCTATAGTGATCCTATTGTTCCTACTACTTATGTTGAGAAACCTCTTTTTCCTGTTAGGATAAAGGATCTTGCTAAAACTTTGACTGTTGTTTGTAAGAGTAATACTAGGACTTATACACCTCCTGAGAAAATCAAAGTTGAACCTAGTATTGCTATGGTTAAAGATCTCTTGGATGATGATTTAGATGGGCATGTTATTTATTTCTGTGATGAGACTGCTAATATTGCTAGACCAGATACTAAGATACATAGACCTGTAGTAGGCATGCCTGTTATTTCTGTTAAAATAGGAGATCATTATTATCATGGCTTATGTGATATGGGTGCTAGTGCAAGTGCAATATCGTATGACTTATATAAAGAGATTATGCACGACATTGCACCCATTGAATTGGAAGACATTGATGTTACCATTAGGCTTGCTAATAGGGATACCATTAAACCAGTTGGGATAATTAGAGATGTTGAAGTCTTGTGTGGGAAGGTTAAATATCCTGCTGATTTTCTTGTTCTTGGTTCCCCACAAGATGAATTTTGTCCCATTATTTTTGGTAGACCTTCTTAAATACAGCTAGTGCTAGAATTGATTGTGAAAAAGATATTGTCACCATTGGCTTAGATGGTATGTCTCATGAGTTTAATTTTGCTAAGTTTAGTAGACAACCTCATGATAGGGAACCACCTAGTAAGGATGAGATTATTGGTCTTGCTTCCATTGCCATGCCTCCTACTAATCCGTTAGAACAATACTTGCTAGACCATGAAAATGATATGTTTATGAAGGAAAGAATGGAAATAGATGAAGTGTTCCTTAAATGGGAACCTATGCTGAAACATAACCTTCCCGTTGAAATTCTTGGGGATCCCCCTCCACCCAAGGGTGATCCCGTGTTTGAACTCAAACCATTACCTGATAATCTTAAGTATGCTTATCTTGATGAAAAGAAAATATATCCTCTTATTATTAGTGCTAACCTTTCAGAGCAAGAAGAAGAAAGATTATTGAAAACTCTGAAGAAGCACCAAGTTGCTATTGGATATACTCTGGATGATCTTAAGGGCATTAGTCCCACATTATGCCAACACAAAATTACAGTGGAGAAAGATGCCAAACCAGTTAGAGATCCTCAACGACGACTGAATCCCAAAATGAAAGAAGTGGTAAGAAAGGAGATACTAAAGCTCCTTGAGGCAGGTATAATTTATCCCGTTGCTGATAGTGATTGGGTGAGCCCTGTCCATTGTGTTCCTAAAAAGGGAGGCATTACCGTTGTTCCTAATGATAAAGATGAATTGACCACGCAAAGAATTATTACAGGTTATAGGATGGTAATTGATTTCCGTAAATTAAATAAAGCTACTAAGAAAGATCATTACCCTTTACCTTTTATTGATCAAATGCTAGAAACACTATCCAAACACACAAATTTTTGCTTTCTAGATGGTTATTCTGGCTTCTCCCAAATACCTGTGTTAGTAGGGGATCAATCAAAAACTACTTTTACTTGCCCTTTTGGTACTTTTGCTTATAGACGTATGCCTTTTGGTTTATGTAATGCACCCGCTACCTTTCAAAGATGCATGATGGCTATATTCTGTGATTTTTGTGAAAAAATTTGTGAGGCATTCATGGATGACTTCTCCATTTATGGATCCTCTTTTGATGATTGTTTGAGCAACTTGATCAAGTTTTGCAGAGATGCGAAGACACTAGTCTCATCCTGAATTGGGAAATGTGTCACTTTATGGTTAATGAAGGCATTGTCTTGGGACATAAGATTTCCGAGAGAGGTATTGAAGTTGACAAAGACAAAGTTGATGCTATTGAAAAGATGCCATGTCCCAAGGACATAAAAGGTATAAGAAGTTTCCTTGGTCATGCCGGTTTTTATAGGAGGTTCATTAAGGACTTTTCTAAAATCTCTAGGCCTCTGACTAATTTATTGCAAAAAGATATTCCTTTTGTCTTTGATTATGATTGTGTAGAAGCATTTGAAATACTTAAGAAAGCTTTGATCACTGCACCTATTGTTAAGCCACCTGATTGGAATTTACCTTTTGAAATTATGTGTGATGCTAGTCATTATGCTGTAGGTGCTGTTCTAGGCAAAGAGTTGATAAGAAATTGAATGTTATCCAGTATGCTAGTAAAACTCTTGATACTTCCCAGAGAAATTATGCTACTACTGAAAAAGAGTTCTTAGCAGTTGTGTTTGCATGTGATAAGTTTAGACCTTATATTGTTGATCCCAAAGTTACTATTCACACTAATCATGCTGCTATTAAATATCTTATGGAAAAGAAAGATGCTAAGCCTAGGCTCATTAGATGGGTTCTCCTGCTCCAAGAATTTGATTTGCATATTATTGATAGAAAAGGAGCTGAGAACCCCGTTACAGACAACTTGTCTAGGTTAGAGAATGTTCTTGATGACCCACTGCCTATTGATGATAGCTTTCCTGATGAACAATTAGCGGTCATTAATGCTTCTTGTACTGTTCCTTGGTATGCTGATTATGCTAATTACATTGTTGCTAAATTATACCGCCTAGTTTCACATACCAGCAAAAGAAAAAGTTCTTTTATGATTTAAGACATTACTTCTGGGATGACCTACACCTTTATAAAGAAGGAGTAGATGGTGTTATTAGATGTTGTGTGCCTGAGCATGAACAGGAACGGATCCTACGCAAGTGTCACTCTAAACCCTCTGGAGGACACCACGCTGGAGATAGAACTGCACACAAGGTACTGCAATCTGGTTTTTATTGGCCTACTCTCTTCAAAGATGCTCGTAAGTTTGTCTTATCTTGTGATGAAAGTCAAAGAATTGGTAATATTAGTAGACGTCAAGAAATGCCTATGAATTACTCTCTTGTTATTGAACCGTTTGATGTTTGGGGCTTTGATTATATGGGGCCTTTTCCTGCTTCCAATGGTTATACTCGTATTTTAGTTGCTGTTGATTACATTACTAAGTGGGTAGAAGCTATTCCAACTAGTAGTGCTGATCATAACACTTCTATTAAAATGCTCAAAGAAGTTATTTTTCCGAGGTTTGGAGTCCCTAGATATCTTATGACTGATGGTGGTTCACATTTTATTCATGGTGCTTTCCGTAAGATGCTTGCTAAGTATGATGTAAATCATAGAATAGCATCTCCTTATCGTCCGCAGTCTAGTGGTCAAGTAGAGTTGAGCAATAGAGAGCTCAAATTAATTTTGCAAAAGACTGTCAATAGATCTAGAAAGAATTGGTCCAAAAAACTTGATGATGCATTATGGGCATATAGAACTGCGTACAAAAGTCCTATGGGTATGTCTCCTTATAAGATGGTTTATGGAAAAGCTTGTCATTTACCTCTTGAACTTGAACATAAAGCATAATGGGCTATTAAAGAGCTCAACTATGACTTCAAACTTGCCAGTGAGAAGAGGTTGTTTGATATTAGCTCACTTGATGAATGGAGAACCCAAGCCTATGAGAATGCCAAGCTATTCAAAGAAAAAGTCAAACATTGGCATGACAAAAGGATACAAAAGCGTGAGTTTAACGTAGGAGATTATGTGTTATTATTCAACTCTCGTTTAAGATTTTTTGCAGGAAAACTTCTCTCTAAATGGGAAGGTCCTTACGTTATCGAGGAGGTCTACCGTTCTGGTGCCATAAAAATCAACAATTTCGAAGGCACAAGTCCGAGGGTGGTGAACGTTCAAAGAATTAAACATTATATTTCAGGTAATCCTATCAATGTTGAAACTAATATTATTGAAACCGTAACCCTGGAGGAATACATAAGGGACACTTTCCAGAACGTTCCAGACTCCGAAAAGGAATAGGTATGTGGTACGGTAAGTAAACCGACTCCAAAACAACTCTAATGGCAATTTTTATCAGTTTTGGAATATTTAAGAATTTTAGGAAGAAAGAAGTAGTCCAAAAGGGACACGAGGCCCCCACAAGAGTGGAGGGCGCGCCCACCCTTACTTGGCGCGCCCCCTGTCTTGTGGACACCCCGTGTGCCTCCTGGACTCTGTTTTCTTGCACGTTACGTATTTTGGTCGGTAAAAATTCATTATATATACTCCCGAAGG
Organism: Triticum timopheevii; assembly: GCA_963921465.1. Lineage (NCBI taxonomy): Eukaryota > Viridiplantae > Streptophyta > Magnoliopsida > Poales > Poaceae > Triticum > Triticum timopheevii. The sequence goes on along the minus strand of OY997274.1, from coordinate 604,725,466 downwards.
TTTTGACCATCGTATCACGCAAATATCCTCTGTTTTTGTGTCGAGCTATTTCTATTTCAGATCTAGAGCATCATGGCGTCTCCAAGCGCTCCCAAGGACAAGTTTTTTGAGAGGGTTATCAACCCCTATCTCGCGGAGGTGCTGCAACACCGTCAAAGCATTGAGATGCGTGAGGGGGTGCTACACATCCGCGATGTGGAGGGACCAAGGCGTGCCGGAAGCGTGGAGACAAAGCTCGAAGCCGTGGAGCAGCAAGTTTTCAAGTGCCAAGGGATGGTGGAGCGTGGACTCAACGCCAACCAGATGATGATCACGGAGTTCACCAAGAACCACAAGCTAGATGCCAAAGTCATTGGGGAGACCATCTTCAAGCTTCAATAGAAAATCGAGCACCTCCAAGCCCAGATCTATGACCTGCAAAACCAGAACTGTGAGTATGAATATAGATTCAAGAGGATGAGTTTGGCTGCAGATTTGAGGATCCTGGAGACTCGATCATCCTTCTATGATGGTGAGCCTATGCCTTGGAAGATGGACGACAAGCCTACATCATCAACAACTCCTACTTCACCTCCTCCGAGGACATAATCACATGGGTATGGGCACTCCCCTTGGCAACTGCCAAGCTTGGGGGAGGTGCCCCGGTATCGTATCACCATCACAGTCCTATGTTTACCGTTTTATTTAGTTCGATTCCTTTATTAGTATCTTGATCTAGCAGATTGAAGTTTTGATATCAAGTAGTTTGAGTTTTGCTTTGTGATCTCTTTTTGTAATCGAGTCCGTGAGCTATCTATAATAAAGATTAGTGTCGAGTCAAGGGCTTTGCTATGTTGCTATGATCTTAAGAAAGTAGAAAGAATAAAAGAGTTCATATTGATCTTATGGTTAGTGATGACTTCACACATAGAAAGTATGAGGCATAAAAGTTGTTGAGAGTTGATAAGCGTAGTCTTGGTCATCATTGCAATTAATAGGAAGTGATAAGGAAAGAGAGGCTCACATACAAATATATTATCTTGGAAACCTTTTATGATTGGGAGCACTCATTAAGTATGACATGCTAAAAGAGTTGACGTTGGACAAGGAAGACAGCGTAATGGTTTATGTTTTCTCACATCTCAGTTAAAGTATATTGCCATTGACCTTCCAAACATGTTGAGCTTGCCTTTCCCCCCCTCATGCTAGCCAAATTACTTGCACTAAGTAGAGATACTACTTGTGCTTCCAAATATCCTTAAACCCAGTTTTTTCCATGAGAGTCCACCATACCTACCTATGGATTGAGTAAGATCCTTCAAGTAAGTTGTCATGCTGCAGGCACTAAAAATTGCTATCTAAATATGTATGACTTATTAGTGTAGAGAAAATAAGCTTTATACGATCTTGTTGTGGAAGTAATAAAAGCGACGGATTGCATAATAAAGGTCCACATACAAGGGGCAATATAAAGTGACATTCTTTTGCATTAAGATTTTGTGCATCCAACCCTAAACGCACATGACCACCTCTGCTTCCCTCTGCGAAGGGCCTATCTTTTACTTTATGTTTTTACTTTATGCTTGAGTCAAGGTGATCCTCACCTTTCCCTTTTTCATTTTTTCCTTTGGCAAGCTCCTCGTGTTTGAAAGATCATGATATATATCCAATTGGATGTAAGTTAGCATGGGCTATTATTGTTGACATCACCCAAAGGTGAATATGTTGGGAGGCAACACAATAAGCCCCTATCTTTCTCAGTGTCCGGCTGAAACTCCATAACCACAAGTACTGTGTGAGTGTTAGTAATTGTAGAAGACTACAAGATAGTTGAGTATGTGGACTTGCTGACTCTATTGTTGACTCTTTCTGATGTTATGATAAATTGCAATTGCTTCAATGACTGAGATTATAGTTTGTTAGTTCTCAATGAAGTTTCTGAACCATACTTGACATTGTGAATTGATCATTACTTGAGTATAAGAAATCATATGATAAAATCTATATATGTTGCTGTTATAAGAATGATCATGATGCCTTCATGTCCGTATTTTGTTTTTATCGACACCCCTATCTCTAAACATGTGGACATATTTTTCGATATCGGCTTCCGCTTGAGGACAAGTGAGGTCTAAGCTTGGGGGAGTTGATACGTTCATTTTGCATCATGCTTTTATATCAATATTTATTGCATTATGGGCTGTTATTACACATTATATCTCAATACTTATGGCTATTCTCTCTTATTTTACAAGGTTTACCATGAAGAGGGGGAATGCCGGCAGCTGGAATTCTGGCTGGAAAAGGAGCAAACATTGGAAACCTATTCTGCACTGCTCCAAAAATCCCAAAACTCCATGAAACATGTTTTTGGAATTAATAAGAATTATGGAGCAAAAGAAATACACCAGGGGGCCCACACCCTGCCCAGGAGGGTGGGGGGCGCGGCCAACCCTACTGGTCGCGCCCCTATCTCCTGGGCCCCCTGGTGGGCCCCCGGTGTCCATCTTCTGCTCTATGAGGGCTTTTACCATGGAAAAAAATCGTGGGCAACCTTACGGGACGAAACTCCGCCGCCACGAGGCGGAACCTTGGCGGAACCAATCTAGGGCTCCGGCGGAGCTGTTCTGCCGGGGACACTTCCCTCCGGGAGGGGGAAATCATCACCAACATCATCACCAATGATCCTCTCATTGGGAGGGGGTCAATCTCCATCAACATCTTCACCAGCACCATCTCCTCTCCAACCCTAGTTCATCTCTTGTATCCAATCTTGTATCAAAACCACAAATTGGTACCTGTGTGTTGCTAGTAGTGTTGATTACTCCTTGTAGTTGATACTAATTGGTTTACTTGGTGGAAGATCATATGTTCAGATCCTTAATGCATATTATTACTTCACCGATTATGAACATGAATATGCTTTGTGAGTAGTTAAGTTTGTTCCTGAGGACATGGGTGAAGTCTTGCTATTAGTAGTCATGTGAATTTGGTATTCGTTCGATATTTTGATGAGATGTATGTTGTCTTTTCCTCTAGTGGTGTTATGTGAACGTCGAATACATGACACTTCACCATTATTTGGGCCTAGAGGAAGGCATGGGGAAGTAATAAGTAGATGATGGGTTCCTAGAGTGACAGAAGCTTAAACCCTAGTTTATGCGTTGCTGTGTTAGGGGCTGATTTGGATCCATATGTTTAATGCTGTGGTTAGGTTTACCTTAATACTTGTTTTGTAGTTGCGGATGCTTACAATAGGGGTTAATCATAAGTGGGTTGCTTGTCCAAGTAAGGGCAGTACCTAAGCACTGGTCCACCCACATATCAAATTATCAAAGTACCGAATGCGAATCATATGAACGTGATGAAAACTAGCTTGACGATAATTCCCGTGTGTCCTCGGGAGCTCCTTTCTCATTATAAGAAATTGTCCAGGCTTATCCTTTGCTACATAAAGGATTGGGCCACCTTGCTGCACTTTATTTACTTTATTTACTCGTTACAAATTATCTTATCAAAAAACTATCTATCACCTACAATTTCAGTGCTTGCAGAGAAAACCTTACTGAAAACCGCTTATCATTTCCTTCTGCTCCTCGTTGGATTTGACACTCTTACTTATCGAAAGGACTATGATAGATCTCCTACACTTGTGGGTTATCAGGGCCGCGGACAGAACGACCGCGTTGGCCCTGAGCAGTTCCTGCGGCTCCTCCTCTCAGTCTTCAGCATACTGCAGGCAATAAAACCCCTCCCCAGCAATGGCATGCCCCATGGTTTGGAGCAGCAGGGGCTTCCCGTGGGTGGGGCAGTGAGCTGATGTGTGGCCCTCCTGGGTGCATACCACACACAACGTCTTGAAGGAGCAGGTGGTTTGGAAGTGGCCTAAGTGGGCGCACTTGAAGCATTCCGGGCCGTCCGCCTCGTCGACGGGGATCGGCTTCGCCATCGTGCCCTTGGAAGAGGAAGGCGCGGAAGGTTGCTGTGGGAGGGGCGGCTTGGAAGCCGCCGACCCCGTGCACTTGAACTTCTTCTTCTTCACATATGGATATTCGACGTGGTCTCCACCGTGGGGAAGCGACAGCCGCTTGCGCTTGAGCTCGAGGCTGCACTTCTTGTGCTCTTCCTCCTTCTTCTTTTTCCTCTCCTGCTCCTTGAGCCACCAAGTAGGCGGTGGCCCCCAGCCACCCTCCTCGCTGGCGCGCTCCGCCTCCTACGTAGAGGATTGTGAACGCCACTCGCGGTCCCGCGCCCTCTCCATCGCCGGCTCTTGGGATCCCATGGCCCGCTTGTCCGCACGGTGATTAGCCTTGGAGCCCATCGCCACCACCTCGGCGAAGGAGCGCATGAGGGGTGGAGGGGGAGGGGTGGGGAAGAGGGTGTGAGCGGATCGACCGAATCACCTCACCTCAGACCTAGTGGCTGGAAACCCTAGAGTGGCGTCCAGGGTTCCCCGGCGCAGCCACAGCCACTTATATGGCTTCGCTAGCGGGCCTGGGCCAGGCTGGGAAGCTACTTGCAGAGCTAGCTGGGCCTGCGGAGCAGACGCGCATGATGGACCGATAGCAAACGCAGGCGGCTGCAGCAAGGCGATCGCAGGCCCCAGCACAAGGCCACGGCCCACCTGCCCGACCTGGTCCACCGGCCCAGGTGTTGTCTCCACCCCAACCCTAGGCGCAGGAACCCAGGGTTCTGCTAGTGTCACCGCCACCATGGACCGAGCCGCCGCCAGCCAGATCTGCCCCGGACTAGCGAGGAGAAGGCCGGCACCCGCCTTCGAACACAACTATCCACTCAAGGCCACCCCCGCCAGAGCAGCATGTGGCGTTGTCTGAGGCAGCGACCTAGGGCGCCTAGTGCCGCGGCCTCCGGGCGCGGATGCGCGCTGCCGCCCGGCCTTGAAGGAGCTCCTGAGCTCCTCCGCCTGCGCCACGAAGTCGCCACAGAGCACGTAGCCCTTCCGCATTTCGCATTAGCCACATCATCGCACTCCTCTGCCTCCTCGTCCGAACTCTCACCGGCCAGGGCCCAGATTATGCTCCCCGACCAACTTCCCACGCACTCTGGACGAGGAACCAGCTCCTTGTCCGGTGAGAGGCGTGTCCCCCCCTCCCGGTTGATGTCGCTCGCGGCGTGGTCGCTAGACCATACAGGAGCCGTTGGAGCATTCATCCCCATCCTTTTGTCGAAGTAAATCTTGCTCTTTCATTCATGAGCGTAGGAATTTTAATTTCGAGCTCACAATCTCGCCAAGTTTGTTGGTGATATTTTATTGTTGCAAAGGGGAGCACCAAATAAAATTTGCTTACACGACGCCAGTAACTTTTGTGGGCAATCCCTAAAAAAACTTTTTTGGACAATGTAGTTGTAACTGATTTTCTCTCTCTCTCTCTCTTGAAAGGAAAGGGAAAATAATCCCATCTCGCATGTGAATTACAACTTAAATCATGTACACACTAGTACTACATTGGAAAAGTAGTCGGAATTGAAGTTCAGATCACTATTGAGTTGAGCTGGTAGGTTGTGCATGATCAATTTTCACGGAAAGTCTCTTCTTATGATCAATTATCTAGTCGAAAATCAACAACTTGATGAGCCCCAGCGCTGTCCTTGGTACAGAGAAGCGAGCAAATGACTGAGCTGATAGATTGGAGGAGCCATGAGGGGAATCGAGGGAGACCGTTGTAGTACCCCGGCTCAGAGCAACCGGTTTACCCTGCATTGCCAGCCCAGAGATCGAGTCTTCTGGCAATACACAACAACATGGTACATAAATAACCGCTTTATTGATACTAGCATTGTACAAAGGTCTGATATTACATCGAGATTCGAGGCCAAGCGGCACACACGGTGCTGCTAGACAGTATGTACATTATTTAATGAACATGGCTGGGGCCTCAATCACATGAAACTACGCGGCAGTGGAAGAACGACGTAGCGGAACTCCGTGGCACAGGGACACCAATGTGGACACGGCCTAGACACGAGGTGCGCTCCGATGCGAATCGACTTGCCTGAAAGCTGGGATGACACGCCAGGTCGGTACATTGAATGTACTTGCAAGCTCACAACAAACATAAGCACGATGACAGACAACATCATGATAATTAATCAAGTTAAACTAATGCAAGAATTTACTACGAATGCAAAGCTATGCACAACAACCAAACAACACACCGAGTCACTCAGACTCGCTTGCCAGACGGTTACCTCGTAACCAAACGGTGAGCACACCGGGGTCACACCTGAAACCAATCACTCAAGAACACCTCGAGTGTTCAAGGTTCACAACAAAACCATGCATCACAACAATTACTAGTTTGCAAGATTAATTATAAAAGATGATCCATGGTTTGACTTACTCCCAAGTCTTGCCCATAACCGAGGGCGCGACTATCGATAGATTAAATACACTCTGCAGAGGTAGCGCACTTTACCCATACTACGGAACCGTGGCCTCGCACTCCCATTCGGGTGGACCAAAGCATTCCGACGAAACCCTCCCTTTGTCATGCACTCTCCCCGGCCACTCCGACCAACTCCCTCTCAGGGTTAGGTCTTGGGTGGCCCCGTGTCTACCAAAGACACAAACGGCCACCGTCATGGCAAAACGGTCCCGAACAGGGACAAGGTACCATAACAACAAAACGAGCACACAAGGTTATGTTTGCCTACTGGGCCAGGGTATGCATGCCCATAACCTTCCCTCGCGGGAGGCACCTGTGAGAGCCACGACAAAGGACCGAATCAAGACCTTCCCATAACGTAAATGTGGTCGCACTAAATTAGAAACCCGATTCAGTGGCACCATGATGTGATCAACATCATATTCAAGTTGAACTTAATCAAGTATTAATTTTCAGAAAAACTTTTTATTACTAACATGATATAATCAAAATGATCATGCAACTATTCATCATGCAAATCAAACAACTCATAATCATGGATCAAACTTAACAACATATGCATCTTGCAATACTAAGAATCAAACTTCTCTGGTTCTAACTCATTATTATAAGTAAGCAATATTTTTATTAGTTCATTATCTAAATAAAACCATTACTAGCCAAATAACTATCATTACTGTCCATAGCAAATTTTCATAGTGCAAAATATTACTCTACTTAGCCAAACAAGTTCATGCATTCAATCATAAGCTAAAAGAAGCATATCAAGCATGGTAAAGTAACTAGCAATTAACCAAAGTTATTTATCAAATTTTAAATGCAAATAAAGACTCATATTCAAGTAGAAAATCATAGATATTGAAATAAAACCATCCAAATGATGTTGTGGCTTGCCTTAGTGCAGAGGAGGGTCACACTCCTCCTGGTTAGCTTCAAGGCAAGATCCTCCTTCTGAAAATATTTTAAAACCACAAAAATAAATGTCAAAACACCTTATGAAAATCACCAGAAATTCTAGGCAGCAAGGAAAAATCCACCTTTTGGTGTGCTGCTAGAGCTTTTTGTAACAAAGAAAATGCAAAAGGAATCAACTCATTTGGACTTGTGGTTTGAATATTATGGCTGGTCAAAGTTTGGTCAAATTTCTGAATAAATTTGAATTAAACAGAAATTCCAGGGGGGGGGTGATGTCAAAGGCGTAAAGTGGGAGTGCGCCTCCACTCGTACTGCTTTGGGCGCGAGTCGTGAGGTTGACACTGGGCCCCACCAGCCAGGAGAGAGAGAGGGGGGTTCGAGATCAGAGGAGGGGCGGCGTTTTGCCGGAGCTCACGCTGGCGACGAGGGGGTTTGGGGCTAGGCTAGAGGGATAGATCGGAAGTGGGGCTAGCGGCGCACCTGCCTATACCCGTGGCTTGGCGAGAGGTGGACGGAGCTAGTCGCAGTCGAGCTCGCAAGCTTCGGTGGCGGGCGGGGTTCACCGGAGAGGAAGAAGACGATGGCGAGAGGCAGCTTCGAGGGCTTGGCGGGGTCCAGGCAGCTCCAGCAGACCACCAAGGCCCTGCCTAAGTAGCTTCTTGAGCTCGAGAGGCCCTGGAGAGCGGCGGTTGGCCTGCGGGGATCGCCGGAGTCCTCAGGTCAGGGCGACAGCCAAAGGTCTGCCCGACCAAGCTGCGGTCGTTCTACATGTTCGTTGTGGTTGTGTGGAGTGGTGCGTGGCCAGGATTCGAGTCGGGTGGCTTTATATAGCCAGAGTAGGAGGGGGGACGTGTCGCCGCTGGTGAAACAGAGCAAAACAGAGCACAAGGCGCTAGCCAAAGCGCTTCGAGACTCATGCCATGCACCGTGTCCACGCGTGGTCACCAGGCTGGCATGGTCAAAACGACGCCCAGGAGCTGCCAAACCTTGTCTACGCTCTCGACCATGCAGTGTTTAGTCTAGGAGAGGTGATGGATCATGCCCAGGTCGACCAGAAATGACTCCACCTAGCTGACAAATTTCTGGTCAGAAACTTGGTCGCCAAGTTTGGCCACCTTCTAGAAGGCCATTAGGGCCGATCTCTGATACGTCTCCAATATATCTATAATTTTTTATTGTTCCATGCTATTATATTACCCCTTTTGGATGTTTATGGGCTTTATTTTACACATTTATATCATTTTTGGGACTAACCTACTAACCGGAGGCCCAGCCCATATTGCTGTTTTGTTGCCTATTTCAGTATTTCAAAGAAAAGGAATATCAAACGGAGTCCAAACGGATTGAAACCTTCAGGAGCGTGATTTTTGGAACAAATCTGATCCGGAGAGCTTGGAGTGCAAGTCAAGAAGCTCCCGAGGGACCCACGAGATACGGGGCCACGCCCCCCTGTCTCGTGGGCCCCTCGGGTAGCCACCGACGTACTTCTTCCACCTATATATACCTACGTATCCCGAAAACATCCAGGAGCACCACGAAACACAATTTCCACTGCCGTAACCTTCTGTATCCGCGAGATCTCATCTTGGAGCCTTCGTTGGCACTCTACTGGAGGGGGAATCAACCACGGAAGGCCTCTACATCAACATCCTTGCCTCTCTGATGAGTTGTGAGTAGTTTACCACAGACCTATGGGTCCATAGTTATTAGCTAGATGGCTTCTTCTCTCTTTTTGGATCTCAATACAATGTTCCCCCCTCTCTTGTGGAGATCTATTCGATGTAAACTCTTTTTGCAGTGTGTTTGTCGAGATCCGATGAATTGTGGGTTTATGATCAAGTTTATCTATGAATAATATTTGAATCTTCTCTGAATTCTTTTATGTATGATTGAGTTATCTTTGCAAGTCTCTTCGAATTATTAGTTTGGTTTGGCCTACTAGATTGGTCTTTCTTGCCATGTGAGAAGTGTTTAGCTTTGGGTTCAATCTTGCGGTGTTCTTACCCAGTGACAGAAAGGGTTGCAAGACACGTATTGTATTGTTGCCATCGAGGATAACAAGATGGGGTTTATATCATATTGCATGTGTTTATCCCTCTACAGCATGTCATCTTGCTTAATCCGTTACTCTGTTCTTATGAACTCAATACTCTAGATGCAGGCAGGAGTCAGTCGATGTGTGGAGTAATAGTAGTAGATACAGGCAGGAGTCGGTCTACTTGTTATGGACGTGATGCCTATATACATGATCATGCCTAGGTAATCTCATAAGTATGCGCTTTTCTATCAAATGCTTGACAGTAATTTGTTCACCCACCGTAATACTTATGCTATCTTGAGAGAAGCCTCTAGTGAAACCTATGGCCCCCGGGTCTATCTCTTATCATATTTGCTTTCAATCTATCTTTATTTGCATCTTTACCTTTTGCATCTATCTTATAAAATACCAAAAATATATTTATCTTATCATACTATCTTTATTAGATCTCACTTTCTCAAGTGGCCGTGAAGGGATTGACAACCCCTTTATTGCGTTGGTTGCGAGTTCTCAGTTTGTTTGTGTAGGTGCATGGGACTTTTTCGGAGCCTCCTACTGGATTGATACCTTGGTTCTCAAAACTAAGGGAAATACTTACGCTACACTTTGCTGCATCACCCTCTCCTCTTCGAGGAAAACGAACGCAAGCTAAGACGTAGCAAGAAGGATTTCTGGCGCCGTTGCCAGGGAGGTCCTCGCTCAAGTCAATACATACCAAGTAACCATCACAAACCCATCTCCCTCGCATTTACAGTATTTGCCATTTGCCTCTCGTTTTCGCCTAACCCACTTCACCCTTGCCGTTTTATTCGCCCTCTCTTTCCCAATCTCCTCCTTTCCTTTTCGCTCTCTTTCTCCCGCCTTGCTTTTGTTTGCCGCTATGTCTGAAATTGGGGAGATTATCGTCGATATGGACAATAATGATAACACAGAAAATCCCGAGGCTCCGGCCGATGAACCCCCTATCTTGCATACTAAAAAGTTTCGAATTGGTAGTGGTAACATTATTGGCAAAGGTGTTATTCAAGATTTCTTTACTTGTGCCAGTGCTTTACCTTCCGTGGGGTGTTCTATTCTTCATAGAACTAGTAGTCTTGTGGTTGCTATTGCTTTGCTTGTAGTTGAACTTGAAAGGCAATTTATGCATATGCATCCTTGCATACAAAGAATTTTCTTAGAATTCTCTAATATTGAGCACTCTTCTGTTAAGCGCGCTGTTACTATCTTTTTGGCTCATGAATTTAGATTTATCATAAGAGAGGCCAAAGAAATCTTTGCGCACTATAGGGTGGACGCCGGTCGTCCACCCATAGAGGCGATCCTCTATGATCAAGAGGAAATTAGACGTTTTCAATCTTCAGACTATGTCACTTTTAATGAAAACCTTAGAAAAAATGTTCCTATCAATGTCTTGGTTGATTGCATTAATGAGCATAATAATGATTTTTCCCTTAGAAACAACGATCTAGGATACTCTCTTGAGTATAGGCTCACAAGATTTTTTCACAAGAATGCTTTTAGTGATGAAATAGTTGTGCACTATGAAGGGCCAAGGGAGGAACCCGTTCCTCCAGTGATTGATATTGGGGATCTATGTCCCACTAAATTTAGCCCTTTTGATTAGTTTTGCGTGCCTCAAAGGAAACTTGCTGCCGATTGTAGAGAATACGAGATGAGCTTTCAAGATCTATCTTATTATTACGGCACCACTTAGATCTATCTTCGCTTTTATGCCTAGCTAGGGGCGCTAAACGATAGCGCTAGTTGGGAGGCAACCAAATTTTCTTTATGTTTTTTGTTTTTGCTCCTGTTTAGTAATAAATCTTGCATCTACATTCTGTTTAGATGTGTTTTTATCTTTTAATTAGTGTTTGTGCCAAGTAGAACCTATAGGATAACCTACGATGATAGTTGATTTGATTCTGCTGAAAAACAGAAACTTTGCGTGCACAAATATAATTTTGTTAAGTCACAGGAACGTGTTTTTGCGTTGATTCTTTTTGCTGCTGTTCAATCGACAAATTTTCCAGGACTTCCTATTTTGGTAGGAGTTTTAGAGTTCAAGAAGTTTGCTTTAGTTACAGATTGCTACAGACTGTTCTGTTTTTGACAGATTCTGTTTTTCGTGTGTTGTTTGCTTATTTCAATGCATCTATGGCTAGTAATTCAGTCTATGAACCATAAAGAAGTTGGAATAAAGTAGGTTTAACACCAAATTAAATAAAGAATGAGTTCATTTCAGTACCTTATATGGTGGTTTTGTTTTCTTTCACTAATGGAGCTTATAAGATTTCCTGTTGAGTTTTGTGTTGTGAAGTTTTCATGTTTTGGGTAAAGCTTTTATGGACTATGGAATAAGGGGTGGCAAGAGCCTAAGCTTGGGGATGCTTATGGCACCCCAAGATATTCAAGAATAGCCAAAAGCCTAAGCTTGGGGATGCACCGGGAAGGCATCCCCTCTTTCGTCTTCGTTCATTGGTAACTTTACTTGAAGCTATATTTTTATTCGCTACATGATATGTGTTTTACTTGGAGCGTCGTGTATTATAATAGTCTTTGCTTTTTAGTTTACCACAATCATCATTTCTGTACACACCTTTTGGGAGAAGCCTATTTGATTAGAATTTGCAAGAATACACTATGTGCTTCACTTATATCTTTTGAGCTTGATAGTTTTTGCTCTAGTGCTTCACTTATATCTTTTAGAGCACGGTGGTGTCCTAATTTTGAAGAAATTGCTAGTCTCTCATGCTTCACTTATATTATTTTGAGAGTCTTTTAGAACATCATGGTATTTGCTTTGGTCATAAAGTTGGTCCTAGAATGATGAGCATCCAAGTTGGGTGTAATAAAAACTATCATAGGAAGTGAATTGATGCTATGATCAACTTGATACTTGATAATTGTTTTGAGATATGGAGGTAGTGATATTAAAGTCATGCTAGTTGGGTGATTATGAATTCAAAGAATGCTTGTGTTGAAGTTAGCAAGTCCCGTAGCATGCACGTGGTTAAAGTTGTGTAACAAATTTGAAACATGAAGTGTACTTGTCTTGTGCATCCTTCTGAGTGGCGGTCGGGGACGAGCGATGGTCTTTTCCTACCAATCTATCCCCCTGGGAGCATGCGCATAGTACTTGAGTTTTTGATGACTTCTAAATTTTTGCAATAAGTATATGAGTTCTTTTGACTAATGTTGAGTCCATGGATTATACACACTTCTACCTTTCCACCTTTGCTAGCCTATTCGGTACCGTGTGTTGCCCTTTCTCGCCTTGAGAGTTGGTGCAAACTTCGCCGGTGCATCCAAACCCCGTGATACGATATGCTCTATCACACATAAACCTCCTTATATATTCCTCAAAACATCCACCATACCTACCTATTATGGCATTTCCATAGCAATTCCAAGATATATTGCCATGCAACTTTCCACTGTTCTGTTCATCATTTTCATGACATACTTTACTTTTGTCATATTGCCATTGCATGATCATGTAGTTGACATCGTATTTGTGGCAAAGCCACCAAGCATTATTTTCATACATGTCACTCTTGATTCATTGCACCATCCCGGTACACTGCCGGAGGCATTCATATAGAGTCATATCTTGTTCTAGTTTCGAGTTGTAATTCTTATGTTGTAATCAATTGAAGTGTGATGATCATCATTATTAGAGCATTACCCAAAGAAAAAAAGGCCAAAAAGAAAAAAGAAAGGCCCAAAAAAAAGAAAAGAAAAAAAGGAGAAAAAAATAAAAAAGAGAAGAAAACAAATAAAAAGGGCAATGTTACTATCTCTTTTTCCACACTTGTGCTTCAAAGTAGCACTTTGTTCTTCATTTAGTGAGTCTCATATTTTGTGCTTCAAAGTAGCACCTTGTTCTTCATGTAGTGAGTCTCATAAGATGTCTTTTTCATACTAGTGGGAATTTTTCATTATATAACTTGGCTTGTATATTCCTACGATGGGCTTCCTCAAATGCCCTAGGTCTTCGTGAGCAAGCAAGTTGGATGCACGCCCACTAGTTTTCTTTTGTTGAGCATTCATTTATAGCTCTAGTGCATCCGTTGCATGGCAATCCCTACTCCTCATGTTGACATCAATTGATGGGCATCTCCATAGCTCGTTGATTATCCTCGTCAATGTGAGACTTCCTCCTTTTTTGTTTTCTACACACAATCCCCATCATCATATTCTATTCCACCCATAGTGCTATATCCATGGCTCACGCTCATGTATTGCGTGAAGGTTGAAAAAGTTTGAGGTTATTTAAGTATGAAACAATTGCTTGGCCTGTCATCGGGGGTATAGAAGTTGGGAACATCTTTGTGTGACGAAAATAAAGCATAGCCTAACTATATGATTTGTAGGGATGAACTTTCTTTTGCCATGTTATTTTGAGAAGACATGATTACTTTGATTAGTATGCTTGAAGTGTTACTATTTCTTATGTCAATATGAAATTTTATTTTGTATTCATTTGGATCTGAACATTCATGCCACAATAAAAAAATTACATTATGAATTATGCTAGGTAGCATTCCACATCAAAAATTCTCTTTTTATCATTTACCTACTCGAGGACGAGCAGGAATTAAGCTTGGGGATGCTTGATACGTCTCCAACATATCTATAATTTTTGATTGTTCCATGCTATTATATTACCCCTTTTGGATGTTTATGGGCTTTATTTTACACATTTATATCATTTTTGGGACTAACCTACTAACCGGAGGCCCATCCCATATTGCTGTTTTTTGGCCTATTTCAGTATTTCAAAGAAAAGGAATATCAAACGGAGTCCAAACGGAATGAAACCTTCGGGAGCGTGATTTTTGGAACAAGTCTGATCCGGAGAGCTTGGAGTGCAAGTCAAGAAACTCCCAAGGGACCCATGAGATAGGGGGCCGCGCCCCCCTGTAGGGCGCGCCCCCTGTCTCGTGGGCCCCTCGGGCGGCCAGCGACGTACTTCTTCCTCCTATATATATACCTACGTACCCCGAAAACATCCAGGAGCAACCACGAAACACAATTTTCACCGCCGTAACCTTCTGTATCCGCGAGATCTCATCTTGGAGCCTTCGCCGGTATTCTGCCGGAGGGGGAATCAACCACGGAAGGCTTCTACATCAACATCCTTGCCTCTCTGATGAGTTGTGAGTAGTTTACCACAGACCTACGGGTCCATAGTTATTAGCTAGATGGCTTCTTCTCTCTTTTTGGATCTCAATACAATGTTCTCCCCCTCTCTTGTGGGGATCTATTCGATGTAAACTCTTTTTGCGGTGTGTTTGTCGAGATCCGATGAATTGTGGGTTTATGATCAAGTTTATCTATGAATAATATTTGAATCTTCTCTGAATTCTTTTATGTATGATTGAGTTATCTTTGCAAGTCTCTTTGAATTATCAGTTTGGTTTGGCCTACTAGATTGGTCTTTCTTGCCATGGGAGAAGTGCTTAGCTTTGGGTTCAATCTTGCGGTGTTCTTACCCAGTGACAGAAAGGGTTGCAAGACACGTATTGTATTGTTGCCATCGAGGATAACAAGATGGGGTTTATATCATATTGCATGTGTTTATCCCTCTACATCATGTCATCTTGCTTAATTGCTTGACAGTAATTTTTTCACCCACCGTAATACTTATGCTATCTTGAGAGAAGCCTCTAGTGAAACCTATGGCCCCCGGGTCTATCTCTTATCATATTTGCTTTCAATCTATCTTTATTTGCATCTTTACTTTTTGCATCTATCTTATAAAATATCAAAAATATATTTATCTTATCATACTATCTTTATTTGATCTCACTTTCGCAAGTGGTTGTGAAGGGATTGACAACCCCTTTATTGCGTTGGTTGCGAGTTCTCAGTTTGTTTGTGTAGGTGCGTGGGACTTTTGAGGAGCCTCCTACTGGATTGATACCTTGGTTCTCAAAACTGAGGGAAATACTTACGCTACACTTTGCTGCATCACCCTCTCCTCTTCGAGGAAAACCAACGCAAGCTCAAGACGTAGCAATCTCCTGGGGTTTAGGGTTTCTTAGGAGGGTGTTTAAGCTCAAGAAAGATCAAGGCTAAAAGCTTAGGGGAAAATGCACTTGCTGTACACAGTGCATTTCTGGTCCAGAAGTGAAAAGATTTTCTACAACAAAGATATTACAAAAAGTGATGCAATATTTTTGCATGGGGAGATGTTCCATGGTCCTAAGAATATTTAGGAATTATCTTAGATTTTTACGAGCAAGAAAAATTGAGGTTGCTTTGGAGCACAGAGTTCTAAAATGAACTTAAGAGAGAAAAATGAATATTTTCCTTTAGGAAAAATATTCATTTTATTATTTTGGGGATTTGTGGGAGAAATACGATAGATAGGTCACTTGGGTGAAAGCCAAGGATATGCTCAAGTGACAAGTCCATTTGAATTTATCCAAAACCCAAATCAAATCAGGGCAAAAACCACGATGAAAACCAAGTCCGGAAAGAGAGAGAAGGCAAGTCCGGTAAAAAGAGAGAAGGCAAAATCCAGGCTGTCACAAACCTCCGCCACTTAGGATGAATCTCATCCTCGAGATTCGGTTGCTTGGGAAAACCATTCTGGGGATGCAGTCCTTCAAAATTCCTCTCTTTCCCAGGTTGCTTCTTCTTCGGTGTGATGCTCCCACTGAACCTTGTAAAATCCTATCTCTTTGTTGCGAGTGACTCTTTCTGTCTGATCCAATATTCTGATTGGCTTTTCCTCATAAGTCAGATCCTTAGCCAATTCTATCTCTGACATATCAGTCCTTTTCTCCGGTGGTGAGATGCATCTTCTTAGCTGTGAGATGTGGAACACATTGTGTACTTCTGACAATTCCGGTGGCAATTCCAACTGGTAGGCAACTGTTCCGACTTTGACCATGACGGGGAACGGACCGATGTATCTGGGTGCCAATTTTCCTCGGGTCTGAAACCTCTTGACTCCTTTCATTAGGGTGACTCGGAGATACACGTGTTCTCCGGGTTCAAAGCTGATTTGACGATGTTTGGCATCATAGTAGCTCTTCTGTCGTGATTTGGCCAGTTGCAGTTTGTCTCGGATTTCCTTGACTTGCTTCTCGGCTTCGAGCATTAAATCAGTCCCAAAAATATGGCTATCCCCGGTTTGAGACCAATTTAATGGGGTGCGGCATTTCCGCCCATACAGGGCTTCATAGGGTGACATCTTTAAACTGGCCTGGAAACTGTTATTGTAGGAAAACTCGGCGTAGGGCAGTCAGTCTTCCCACTTGTTTCCTTTGGCCAATGTACATGCCTGGAGCATATCTTTGAGTATTTGATTTACTCGCTCAGTCTGTCCATCCGTCTGAGGATGAAAAACCGTGATGTACTTCAAAGCGGTCCCCAAGGCTTGATGAAGTCGGGACCAAAATGCGGATGTGAATAGAGATCCCCTGTCGGAGGTGATAGTCTTGGGTACTCCATGCATACCGACGATTTTTGATACATACAACTATGCAAGTTGATTTGCACGGTATGTGGTCCGGATAGGGAGGAAGTGTGCCATCTTGGTTAGAGTGTTGTCGGTGTCAAAACCGGCGGATCTCGGGTAGGGGGTCCCAAGCAGTGCGTCTTAGGATCAATGGTAACAGGAGGCAAGGGACACGATGTTTTACCCAGGTTCGGGCCCTCTTGATGGAGGTAAAACCCTACGTCTTGCTTGATTGATATTGATGATGTGGATATTACAAGAGTAGATCTACCACGAGATCAAAGAGGCTAAACCCTAGAAGCTAGCCTATGGTATGATTGTTGTTGTTGTTGTTGTTGTATCTATCGACTAGCCTGGCCTTGGTTTATATAATGCACCAGAGGCCTAGCCGAATACGCCGGTGGGGGAGGAGTCCTTGTCTTGATCGCCAAGTCTTGTGGAATCTTCCTTGTATGCGGCAACTGTCCGGACTGGCCCATGAGTATACGGCCATGGGGATCCTTGGCCCAATCCAACTGATCGGGAGACGACGTGGTGAGTACCCCCTAGTCCAGGACACCGTCAGTAGCCCACTGAACCGGTCTTCAAGTTGGGGACGCTCCTCGATTCTTCTGAACTGTTCTTCATCTTCGGTCATCGGTCTTGAAAACTGGTTCAATAAATCTTCTCATCTTCGATCTTGAGGATCGCCGAAATGCATTCGACGAGTTTATACGTCGGGTATCCGAGGAGCCCCTTTAAGTTTCCGGCCTTTATCAATGCCTTGTTATTTTTATGCCACACCTCGGGTTTGAAGTTGTTCCCGGGCGGCAACGTCCTCTTGCGTCCGAGCTCCAACGCCGGACTGCATTCAAGGTATCGTTTGCAGCCAAGCACCAATGCCGGACTGCTTCCCAGCTCTAACGCCGGACTGTATCCGAGGTGTCGTAGATCACCTTGGTTCAAAGAAGTTTGAAGGAGTTTAGCCGATCTTAATGCCGGAAATGCCCTCTATGGAGCCAGCCACTAGCGCCCGAGCTTTATCCCGGACTGCTTCCGAGGTGGTTAAGCACCTCGGTCATGGGCTGATTTTTGGTCAATTTTTTTATTGATGCAATTTATTCTCTGACAAGATATATAGCCAGTAGCCCTCAAGGTGGGTATCGGTCTAAAACCCGAGATGCACATGAAGGATGACATAAGACCGCTGATCCCCATAGCCGCTGAGACTCAGGTTGATTTTCAAAATCGGTCTGAGGATCAAGTCCTAGCTCGGCAGAATACTTCGAGACACAAAAAGCGGCGTGCTCAGTCCTCGAGACTCGGGTTGGGTGCGGCCGACCAACCTGAGGATCAAAATCTCCTCGGAAACTGTATTGCACTTAAAATTTTCTGCATAGAACAGACAATGCAGTAGCCCCCGAGACACTGGTCGGGTGGCAACACCATATCAGGGGATTGATGTGCCCCTTTAATATTTTTAAATAATAAGCCCGAAGCCTAGTAGCCCTGAGCCTTAATGCGGGCACGGGAGTATGAACTAAGGATCGATACCCATAGTAAAATCACAAATTATGTGTAATGACTCTATGTATCCAAGTACTCTACGTCATTAATGCTCGGATTCGCATTGTACAAAACTTTGTTGACCGACCATCGGCTTCCACCTCCTCGTCCAATAGTCGAGGAGTGTTTGTCCTACTTTATAAAGCCTTTATGAGGGCAAAGATTTACAACAAACAAGGCAATCTAGCCATACGGTTTTATAAACAAAGGTACGCGGAGAAACATGTTATATTACTGTTTAACAGAAGAAATGTCTTCCAGAGAAAATAGTCCCGCTATCGGTTCCTTTCTTTGGGTTGTCATGCTAAGCATGATCATGAAACCTCTGCTCCAATGTAAGAGCAAAATATCGAGGATTTAGTTCAGGAGGCCAGTTAATAGCCCCCGAAAGTGTTCGGCGACAGTCGAGGTCAAGCCGGTAACACTTCGGCCCATGAATGGCCCGTCATTTAATATAGTCATCGGATCGCTGACCAGTTTACACCTATTGTGATAGTCAGTTTTCGGCTTTCTCCACTGAGGTGCTTGACCATGCGAGCTGGAAGCACAATCGTAGTGGTTCTCCCTTTGCACACCTAGCCGAACCAAACCGGAACGTAGGAGGCAAGCGCGGGAGCCGGGCAACCCAACTATTGACCGAAGACACAATTCGAAACTGATGCATATATAGCAATATCCGAGAATGTTTTTGCCGAATCTCAAAAGGTGTCCGGCGTTGCACTGCGAGACTTGTGCTGAAAACACACAAATTGTTTAAAAGTGCCATGGGCTCGAAAAGCCAAAAAACTTATTCAAAAGATTAATGTCCGAACTAGATCAAGTGTTCGCTGCCAATCCGAAAATTGGACTTTAGAAAAAAAAGGTGCTTCTGCCGTGCTTTAACATGACACATCCTATCTCAAAACTTCAAGCGGGTCAGCCTACGGCTTCAACCTCCTATCCCGAAGGCGGAGTACTTCTTACTAGGCCAGTTTAGCAAACTAAACTCTAGCGGCTTTGAGAAATAAATTAGGCTCCCCGGCTAGTGGCCGCACTTGTGTCGAAAAAAGGAGTGATAAATAATAATAAGAACTTTGCAACGGCTAGGAAGAGAAACACTTAGTATGAAACGGCTCAAATAAACATAAGAGCCCCCAAGTGACTTGGGTAAAAGTTGACTATATAATGTAAGGTGACATGTAGAATGCCTTCTAGCCGGATTGTAGATCGTTTGTCGTAGCGGACCTTTTCGCTTCAACCTCTGGACCCAATAGTCCGGAGTGTGTCCGAATACCCTCGCGGTTATAAAAACCGGGGCATGCATGGAGACCAGGCGTAGGGGTCATTAGTGCTTTATCAGATAAGTGCCCAACTAGTTATGTTATATTACATGGTTAGTAAGAAACATCTTCCAGGGAGAATAGTTCCGTTAGGGGTTCCTTTCCCTGGGAGGCATTCCCTAAAGTGCATGTCCGGACTGCGAAAAGAGCAGAAAAACATCTGGGGGCAGGTAAATAAATAGGTAAGAAATCATCTTTTAGTTCACCGACCGAGTATTCCCTTAAGAATGCTAGCTTTCGGCTTCACCCAGTCTGAGGTACACATCCGGCTGACCCGGCAGTAACAATCGCAGACGTGCTCCCTTTACCACCTAGCCGAACAATCGGGAACGTAGGGGTAAGCACAGGAGCCAGGCAACCCAGCTTGGCCAAAACTTAAGTCATATCGATGCATATAATGGTGAATAAAAGGTACATGCGGAAGTGTGACACATGTGTTGGGCATAAAGCCCGAATTAATAAGCTTCTGTTAAAGAAGCCCCCAGGTATAATGAGCGCGGGTAGCGTGTCAAGTGTGTGTGAACAAAGTTTCGACAAGGAAGATTTTTACAAGCAACTTTTTTCCGAGAAAGTATAATGCTTGGTCGAACGGAACACAAGTTAGAAATTTTAAAACTTTGAGCATGAAGGCAACTTAGCTGGTTAATGTGTTCGGTATTGACGATGCGGTCCGAGCTTGATGCTGGACAAGGTTCCATCCCCCAAGCCGGTCCCGAGGTGGCGGAGCAAAGAGCTCGGCACTGTGAAGTGGTGAAATAGCATGGTCAATGCAGGACGGCAGAGTGATGCCGAAGTCCCTGGCATGGGGTAATGAAGTGTTGACGAAGCCCCCCGTCCAGCCGAGGTGACGTCAAAGGATATAGTCTGGCTGGATCATTTTCCTGTGCACAAAAAATAGTGCAAACCAGAGATAATAGTAAAAAAAATCGTTGCATAATAAATAATTTATGCAAAGTGAGTAATAAAAGAAATATGGCCTGGCGCCGAAGTCGATGTCGATGCAGGTCGTAGGCGTAATGCAATAAAGGCGTGGCAAAGCCTGGATTCACAGGTCGGACCGAGTTCCGGATGCGGCATTCGCCGGACTATGTACGGAAACTGACCGAACCATCATGCGACCGTCGATAATGCGGCCATCATTTGATAGACCTGTGTACATATGATGGACAAACCAGAGTAATAATTCCTTGGGAAAAATTAACCCAAACAAGCAAAAAAAATACTAGGATTAATAGCACCTGGTTTATTTGTTGTAGCAATCCGAAGGAAGGTGATTCCCAAAATTGGGACTTGATCCGCGCACCCATTGCCTGGTCGGCTAGTGATGCCGAAGTGTCCGGAGTAGGTTGATGAAGAGATGGCGAAGCCCCCGGTCCAGCCGAGATGTCGAAGTAGGTCGGCGTGATGGACACCAGCTTGAAGAAGCAATAGTGTGGCCCTGCCGATGCAGGTCGTGACGCGGTCTATGCCGGCTTGATGAAGCGACCGCGTGGCGATGCAGGTGTGCCTGCTCCGTGTAATTCGTGGGGCGGCGATGTTGGTGACGATTTATCCTTCGCGATGGCGAACTATTGTTCGGCTGGCCGAGATGATGTTCCGAAGAAATTGAGCTCGGCTCAACAAAGCGACGACGTGTCTAACACAGGTCGGCCGCCATGGAGTGATATTGTCGGGCTAGTTTGACACCGGCGCGACGGTGAAGTTCGTATTGCAAAAATACTTTTAATAATACTGGGATGTGTTTGAGAATAAAACACAACACCCCATACGAAAACTTCCTTCAAAAAGGATGTCCGAGATCCCGTTCATAAAGAAGATGAATTCGGGTCGGATTCGTTCTCGCCCAGAAAACAGATTCAAAAAGTGATGCACTAATCGGAAGTTTCCCGGAGTTTGGACGGTCGGATCGAGCTGAATTTTTGGCAGGTGGTAGATATGGGAATTCCGCAGTAAATAAAGGGTTGGATCCTCCAAAGGACATCTGAACTAGATGCTGGATACCACACCCTAAACTCGTCCGGATTCTCGTCCAGATTCAACAGGGCTCCGGTATATCGGAGATTGCCGGAGATTCCTCCATCGGAACTCGACGAAATTTTTGCAGGGTTGTTGTAGACTTAATTCCGCACAATTCCACCGAAGTAATCGTTTAAGCGACACTCGAGGAGGCGGTGGCGGCGGATAAGAGTTTGCTGTCCAGAAAAACAGCTCGGTCGCCTGAGTGCAATGTTGACGTTGAGCCCCCGAGCTCCATGGATGACTCCTCCATGATCTTGATAGAGATCGGAGTTGGTGTTGATGAAGGCCTTCATATGAACATAATGATCGGAGGTAGGCCGCAGTCCTTGGTCAAGCCAAGGTGACCAGTCGAGCTGGTGATGAAGAAGCCGACGTCGCAGTTGACCTGTAGTCGAGCCATTGATCCTTTCGCCAATCACACAGCGGAACTCTCAATGAAAGCACCAATGTCGGTGTCAAAACCGGCGGATCTCAGGTAGGGAGTCCCAAGCAGTGCGTCTTAGGATCAATGGTAACAGGAGGCAAGGGACACGATGTTTTACCCAGGTTCGGGCCCTCTTGATGGAGGTAAAACCCTACGTCCTGCTTGATTGATATTGATGGTGTGGATATTACAAGAGTAGATCTACCACGAGATCAAAGAGGCTAAACCCTAGAAGCTAGCCTATGGTATGATTGTTGTTGTTGTTGTTGTTGTTGTATCTATCGACTAGCCTGGCCTCGGTTTATATAATGCACCAGAGGCCTAGGATAACAAGAGTCCTAGCCGAATATGCCGGTGGGGGAGGAGTCCTTGTCTTGATCGCCAAGTCTTGTGGAATCTTCCTAGTATGCGGCAACTGTCCGGAATGGCCCATGAGTATACGGCCATGGGGATCCTCGGCCCAATCCAACTGACCGGGAGACGACGTGGTGAGTACCCCCTAGTCCAGGACACCGTCAAGTGTCCACTGTGACCCATATCGCGTCGTTTCCTTGATGAAACCTAGGTAATTCGGTGCTGAAATCCATGCAAATATCATCCCATTTCCATTGGGATACTGGCAGAGGCCGGAGTAGTCCGGCGGGGTTTTGGTGTTCCGCCTTTACCTTATTGCAGATATCGCAGCAGGCCACAAAATACGCGATGTCTTTCTTCATTCCATCCCACCAAAATATCTGACGAAGATCCTCATACATCTTTGTACCATCGGGATGAATTGAGTATGGTGCTTCATGTGCTTCCGCCAATATTTTCTTCTTCAAACTGTCTTGCTTGGGTACGCAAAGTCTTCCTCGGAATCTTAGCGAACCTTGCTGATCCATAGAGAAATCAGGTGCTTGCCCTTGGTGCAGCTTCTAAACATACGCCCGTAACACCTTATCATCCGCTTGAGCTCTGCGGATTTATTCTTCAAGAGTAGGAGCAACTTCCAATATATTATTAAGACGAGCGTCGGTGATTACCAGATTTAGCTGCATGATTTCTTCATAGAGCTCTGGATGCAAGGAATCCATTAGGGCATTGAGGTTGGCTGGTTTGCAGCTGAGGGCGTCAGCCACCACATTGGCTTTGCCTGGGTGATAATTTATTCCGAGGTCATAGTTCTTAACCAACACGAGGCATCTTCGCTGTCGAAGGTTCAAGTCAGGCTGAGTGAATATATACTTGAGACTTTTATGGTCGGTGAATATCTGGCACTTCTTTCCAATCAGATAATGTCTCCAGATCTTTAAAGCATGCACCACTGCGGCTAATTCCAAATCATGAGTAAGATAATTTCCTTCATGTTGTCGCAGTTGGCGAGATGCATAGGCCACCACTTTGCCATCTTGCATGAGAACACACCCTATCCTTTTCTGGAGGCGTCGCAGTAAACATCAAAACTGCGGTAGATATCTGGCAAAGTTAATACAGGTGCCGATGTGTCAATCTGGTTTTTAACTCATTGAAGCTCCGTTCGCAGTCTTCAGTCCACACGAACTTCTTGTCCTTCTTGAGGAGCTCAGTCATAGGCTTGGCGATCTTGGAAAATCCTTCGATAAAACGGTGATAATATCTGGCCAGTCCAAGGAAACTCCATATTTCTGAAACTGTGGTGGGTGCAGACCAATCAAGTACATCTTTTACCTTGCTGGGGTCCACCGAGATTCCTTCTGCTGACAGGATATGTCCGAGGAATCCCACTTGCTGGAGCCAAACTCACATTTGCTGAATTTGGCATACAATTGATGATCGCGAAGTCGTTGCAGAACTGCGTGAAGATGTTCCTCATGTTCGTCCTTGCTTTTGGAATAAATGAGGATGTCATCAATGAACACCACCAAAAATTTGTCCAAGAAGTCCATAAACACCTTGTTCATCATGTGCATAAAGAATGCAGGAGGGTTGGTGAGGCCGAAGGACATCACGGTATATTCGTAAAGACCGTACCGAGTGGTGAACGTGGTCTTAGGAATATCTTCCTTTTTAATCTTGAGTTGATGAT
This sequence comes from Triticum timopheevii, assembly GCA_963921465.1. Lineage (NCBI taxonomy): Eukaryota > Viridiplantae > Streptophyta > Magnoliopsida > Poales > Poaceae > Triticum > Triticum timopheevii. Next base: position 604,701,305 of record OY997274.1, on the reverse strand, counting down.
ATCCCGTCCTCAAATCAATCTTTGAGAATACTTTGGCCCCACTGAGTTGATCAAACAGATCATCAATCCTCGGCAGTGGATACTTGTTATTAATGGTGATGTCATTCAGCTGTCGGTAGTCTACACACATTCATAGACTGCCATCCTTTTTTGTCCATGAAGATTGCGGGTGATCCCCATGGTGAAGAGCTGGGACGAATGTATCCTTTTTGTAGCATCTCATCCAATTGCTTCTTCAATTCCACAAATTCTGAGGAGGGCATCCGATAATATTTCTTATGTATCGGGGTGCTTCCAGGCACCAGGTCAATAGCAAACTCCAATTCTCAGTCTGGTGGCATGCAAGGTAATTCTTCAGGAAATACATCCGGATACTCGCTGACCACTGGAATTAATGCCACCTCTTCTGCCACGGCTGCGAAAACCATATCCTTCGAGCGGATGCGATTGCGGGCATAAAAACTTGTGGTGCGACCTTCCATATTTTTTCAGGTAGCTTCTCGGGTCGCACAACTGATGCAGACTTGGTATTGGGTTAACCAATTCATGCCCAGAATGACATCCAATTTGTTGGAATCGATGAGTATTAACGACATTGGAAACTTGACGCCCTTGATGTCAATCTCCAAATTTCGGCAGAGGAGATCGCTTCTGAGTATGGATCCCGGGGATTGTTCCAGCATGTGCTTTCCCAAAATCGAGCAAGGAAAATGGTTTTGGGAAGCAAAACTCCACGAAATAAAAGAGTGGGAAGCCCCAGAGTCAAATAAAATTACGACAGGTATGTCATTAACAGGAAACATACCAATGACGACTTCCGGGTCCTCTTGGGCTTCGTCTGCGGAGATGTGATGAACTTGCCCTTGAATTACATCGGGGGCGGAATACTGCTCCATGTAGTTAACTTGTGGCTGAAATGGAGCGACGTGCTTGGTGTTCTTGGGACACTGTCGGGCGTAGTGTCCGGTTTGACCACAGCTGAAGCACGAATTGTTGTGCTGGCAATCGTTGCGCACCGGGCTGGTCATGACATTCTTGACTTGTGTAGTAGTCTTGTTGGCGTTCTGCTGCCAATTGGGTTTGTACTCCACCTGAGTCTGTTGCCATGTACGAGCCTTTTGCACTGGTTGCATATCCTTCTTGGGCTCAAATTTGCGCTTTTGGTCATTAGCAGCTGGCTTGTTGTCATGCAGGAGCTTGTGTTCCCTCTCAGCGATTAGGGCCTTGTTCACCAGAGTCAGGAAGTCCGGGAAATCAAACATACTGAGAGTGCACCGGAGATGTTGATGTAGGCCTCCAAGAAATCGGTCGATCTTCCGCTCTTCGGTGGCCACATCGTGGAGAGAGTAGCGGGCCAGATGGTTGAATTTATTCAGATACTCGGCGACGGTCATGCTGCCATGAGTGAGGGCGAGAAATTCACGTTGCTTGATCTTCATGACTCTGGTGGGAATATGATATTTGCGGAAGAGATCCTTGAATTTTGTCCAAGTAATTTCCTCGTCGGCAGGCCATATTGCTTTGGCATTATCCCACCATAGAGCGGCAGCTCCTTCGATATAATGCATTGCGAAGGGAACCTTGTCTCTGTTGTCGGTGCGAGCAATTTCTAGTTTTCTTTCAATAGTCCTTAGCCAGTTGTCAGCGTTCAAAGCATGAGTAGCATGGCTGAAACTGGGAGGCTTGGTTCGCTGAAAATCTGATAGCTTGGAATGGTGGCCATTCTGGTTTTCATTCTGTCCTACCATAACTTGCACACTTTTCAGTATTTCCAGCAGATCGTTGCTCCTTCTTTCTTCAAACATTCGCAGGATTTGCTCGGTGGAAGGTGGTTGCGGCGGTGGAGGGGGAGGTGGCTGGTATGGTTCAAGGGAATGTCCTGCCTGTCTTGCGGAGCGATAGACAGGGACATCGTCACCAGCTTGACTGTTGCTGCCTCCACGCGTCATCCTATTTTTCATTTTCCCAATACATAGCAACCATGATGAGAAAATTCCAAAATGGGGGAAAACCAATGACAAATCCCGGAAGAAAGCAGCGAATAAAACCAAGTCGAAAAGAAATCCAACATAATTATACATAGTCCCAATAGGAAACTAACATTGTAATGGGTCTACTACCCTCGTACATGAAACTACGCATCATGACAAATGCGATTATAGCCATACATCATGCGCATGACTACCACGATACTCTAGCGATCTACTGCTCGGATGGTGCTGCTACAGGCTCGTTTCCTGAGCCGGACCCAGATCCTGAACTGATAGTGGAGACCTCCGGGGGAAGAGAGGTGCGCTGGCGCTTCCTTGAGGGCTCTCCCTCAGGGGCAGGCGGGGAATGGGATCTAAGCATAGGAGTGGCAGGGGTAGCGATAAGAGAAGACCATGCAGCAGGAGCGCTACGAGGGTTCACCGTCATAGGGTTAACGGTACCCTGCGCGGTCGTCGTAGGGACGGAGGTGGGTGGATAAGAAGTGTAGATGACAACGGGAAGAGGGTTCCCTATACGAGCAGTAGCGAGAGCGCGGGAGAGCTCCCGAGTTAACTCGTAGTTAAGGAGATAGCTAGCGGTGATGTAGCGCGCAAGGTGGCTAGTGGGACGATCGCACGCCGGATTGATCAGAGGAAGCGGATACACCCATTCTCGTGCAGAGATGGGTAGAAGAAAAGTCCAGGGTGGGTGTGCATGCGAACCTCATTGTAGCGCAAGTCTACAAGAGCCTCGATAGCAGCAAACTGGACCACCTGAGATGGCGTAGAAGCAACACCACCCTTAGATGAACGAGTGTAAGCGCCGGATGGGGAACTGTGGTGTAGAGTGACCTCAGCATAATACTCGTACAATGCACCGACCAGATGCTTGCGATACACCCGATACTCTGGATCAGCACCCTGTGGATAGAGTCGTCGCCACACATTCTAAAGCAGGTGCGGTGATGTGCACGGAGCTGGCTCAGGATGGTACAATATCGGTACTGGTGCCATCTACACTCAGAAACCATACGGTTAGTAATAACAACAATAAGTCATGCATGCAATGCAACAACCAATTCCTATGTCTACCTGCACTCAAACGAAACTATCTACCGTTTTACTAACGCACTACCGGTCTAGTGTGTCCTACAATCAGCGCGGCTCTGATACCTAGCATTGTGGCACCCCGGCTCAGAGCAACTGGTTTACCCTGCATTGCCAGCCCAGAGATCGAGTCTTCTGGCAATAAACAACAACATGGTACAGAAATAACCGCTTTATTGATACTAGCGTGGTACAAAGGTCTGATATTACATCGAGATTCGAGGCCAAGCAGCACACACGGTGCTGCTGGATAGTATGTACATCATTTAATGAACATGGCTGGGGCCTCGATCACACGAAACTACGAGGCAGCGGAAGAACGATGTAGCAGAACTCCACGGCACAAGGACACCGATGTGGACACGGCCTAAACACGAGGTGCGCTCCGATGTGAATCGACTTGCCTGAAAGCTGGCACGACATGCCAGGTCAGTACATTGAATGTACTTGCAAGCTCACAACAAAGATAAGCACGATGATAGATAATATCTTGATAATTAATCAAGTTAAATTAATGCAAGAATTTACTACGAATGCACAGCTATGCACAGCAACCATACAACACACCGAGTCACACGGACTCGCTTACCAGACGGTTACCTCGTAACCAAACGGTGACCACACTAGGGTCACACCTGAAACCAATCACTCATGAACACCTCGAGTGTTCAAGGTTCACCACGAAACCATGCATCACAACAATTACTAGTTTGCAAGATTAATTATAAAAGTTGATCCATGGTGTGACTTACTCCCGAGTCTTGCCCATAACCAAGGGCGTGGCTATCGATAGATTAAATACACTCTGCAGAGGTAGCGCACTTTACCCACACTATAGAACCCTGGCCTCGCACTCCCATTCGGGTGGACCAAAGTATTCCGACGAAACCCTCCCTTTGTCATGCACTCTCCCCGGCCACTCCGACCCGAGAAGTTACCCGAAATTCTCCACTGTGTGGTGCAGAGTGATCCATCTGGATATAATCTCTCAAGGTTGCATTTGGTTTCTGCATGCAATGCTACAATTCTGGCAGACCAGCAGGTCTCTTGCAGGTGCACTCAAATGTTCTGGTAAACACTCGGGCTAACTCATCCCAACTCAAAATGCTCCCAGGGGCCAGCTGATTCAGCCAGGCCCTGGATGAACCTTAAAGCATCAGAGGGAGGTGCTTCATGGCCACCTCGTCGCTGCCGCCACCAATGTGCACAGCCACTCGGTAGTCTTCCAGCCAAGTGTCAGGCTTTGATTCTCCTATGAACTTACTGACGCCAGTCGCCAATCTGAAGTTGTGAGGGATCTCAGCAGCTCTGGTGGCTCTTCCGAAACACTCGGGGCCAGAAACGTGGACCCTGTTTCCACTGGGCCTATCTCTATCTAGCCCCTCTCTGTATGCTCTGTTCCGGTCGACCAAACCCTGAACAAGAACTTACCTTGCATCAAAGCCAGGATCTCTTGGGTCGACTAGAACTCTACGGTAATTTCCATACGGACGCCTGTCATCATACTGCCGGGGCGCGTATGACCCGTCCCTCGGAAGGGGCGAAGGCGCTCAACAGTGGTTGTCGCGGGCGTATTCACGATCATACTCTCCATGAGCTCTTCCCAGGTGCCGATCTCGGCGGTGATCATGATCTTCACGTCGCAAAGGCGACCCAAGACTGTGAGCCGACTAAACGGTGTCTGCCCTTACTGATCTGCTGTGGATTCTGTCTCCCACTGCTCGGAGTAGCTCCCTGATATGTTCCAAGCCTCTTCCAGCCTCTGAGCGGGACGGTTGAATGGAGTATGCGATATGCGCAGAAGCTGCAAGATTCTGGATCAGTGTGCGGAATACCTGAGTTTCCGGTGGAAACAACTATCATGGACATCGACTAGACTCGGGGATAAGTCGACGGGCACGCTCATCGAGAGAATGTTGGTGGTTCTCCAAACGAGTGCGCTCTACCAGCGTGGCTAGGCGCACTGCCTCCAAGGCGCGAGCCTCGGCGGTTTCCACTATGATGGGGGTTTGGAGGGCTTCCATGTTGCGGCGGTGCAGTGCCTCCCTCTGCTGCGAGTTGAGAGGTTGGGGCCGATACTCCTCGTGGTCGAATGATGGGCCATCGCAGCATCGTTGCCGCCGCTGTGATGGAAACCAGGTGGGCTACGATGGTAGTCGACCATAAGGAGTTCTTCCGCGGGGTCACAACTCCTGCTCTTGGAAAGTGTGTCTGCTAAGTCAGTCAATAGGTCGACTGGACTGCAGTGAAGTACGTCGGGCTCGATTGCCGCGACTTGGGGGGTGAATGTCTGACAAGCCACCGCGTGCTTCACCCGCCGCTGGAGCCGCGATCGACCAGATCGCTTGCGGCGGCGTCTAGCGGAGTGGGAAGATGATGCAAGGACCGACTGATGCACGGTCGACGGCTGTCGAAGGAGGACGCTGCAGGCACTCACGCGGAAGTGCGATGAACCACGGATCGGGAGAGCCTCGACGTCGAGTGGGGCCTCCTGGAGCCAGGCAGAGTCGTCGGCGACGAAAGTGAGCGCGCCGAGTCGGAACTCGCCGCCCATGACCAAACCTCCACCAGAAACCATGTTGATGAAGATCGGAGAAAATGCAACCTCGTCGGAAGTCGCTAAGACGCTTTTCCCCAAGGTGGGCAGCAACTGTCGTGGTACTAAGTCTGACAGTAAGAATAGGGGGTACGTATGAGGAGGCAAGGCCCTTGCTATGACGAGATTGTACACACGATTTTACGAGTTCAGGCCCCTCTCGGAGGATGTAAAAGCCCTACGTCTCGGTGCCCTGAGGCGGCCGACTGGAATATGGGTGTGTGTGTTACAGGGGGTGCGAACCCTTGTCCCAGAGGAAGGGGGTGGCTTATATAGAGTGCACTAGGACCCCAGCCACCTTCGTTACAGGGGTTCAATGTACATTAAGATAGGATGTTACTGATAACGCCAGCTATAAAGTGTATTTAATGACCTTTAAGACTACGGAGTGAATGTCCGACCGTTGCTGTCTTGAGTGACTCCTGGTCTTCTGTAGGTCGAGTGGTTTCTCGTATAGTCGAATGGCTTCGTCTTGGTCGAGTGATATCAGGAGGGAGGGATATCCTGAGTGAGATGACTGGTCAAGTGGATTGCACTCGACGACTTCAATTGATACTTTCTGTTGTTCTTTGAATGTCTTTGCTTCTAGGGTAGTGACCTTGGGTATGGCGTACAGGTCAGGCCTATGACCCTACCCTAGGTCTATGCCATCGTCACGGATACCTTGCATGCACACACAAGAGGATCTCGACGAGGAGTTTGTCGGCGAGCCTCTCGTCCTCCATGCCGCTGTGGGGAGGAGAGGAAGACCTACAACAGACAGAGATAGAGGGAATGATAGGTTATCGGTGAAGGAGCTTGCGATGGTGGATGTGGCTCCGCTACATACTGGAAAGAGAGTTGAAGCGCGGGCTTCCTCGCGCGGGCGAGAGCGATCGGATGGGAGGAACATGGCGGTGGAAGATGGCGCCAGCGGTACCATCGAGCCTCGAGCCAAGAGGAATGGGATTGAAACCTACAGCCACGGGCAAGGAACTTTGGTGCTCGTGTGGCCAAGGCGTTCAAAGTTCAAGGACTTCTTTTAGCTTTTCTTGATAATTCCAAGGAAATTTTTGTCTTCTCAATCTTGTACTCAGATTCATGTTGGTGCCAAGAGATGAGCTATAACAATAGGTCTACAACAACAACATAAAGATAGTATCAGTTTGTATTGGGAGGCATGAAACTGCTAGAAGAAGCAATCAAGCCATCTCACATTTTTAGTGTGATAGAACGACCAACATTGGCAAAGTTTCATCTGGTGGTAGAACTCACCACCTAGAGCACTAAGGGTCTGTTTGGTAGATTGCAGCAATTGGACCGAGCTGCATGAGGGAAACAAGTCAGACTGGCCGGGATATGGTAGAGAAAAAATGATGCAAAAAACGATCTAAGCATGTAGTTTGGTCCCCTTTGGTAGCAGTGGCTTACCGCATGCAATGTGAGAGGAGGATGCAGCCTGGCAGGGAAAATGAGAGAATCTTTTTCACCTCGTAATATGCATGAGCCTGCATTAGTGGAAACGGCTGATTCGGCCTTCCCTCCTCAGTCTGGCCGGGGAGTGCTTTAAACAACGTGTGATGCAAGAATCTATTGGAACCCAAGCAAGCAAACACTGCTTGAAGCAAAAGATTTCTTCTACATGCAGTCTACCTACCACTATGCAGGCTACCAAACGCCTCTACGTCAATGGCCCTTTTTCCTATTAGTTGGATCCATTTGTGAGACGCAAATATAGGGTATGATTGCGTCTCAATGATAATTAAAGCATAGTGTAGCAACTCATGAACAAAACCTAGCTCCTTCTTCTCTTGCTTCTCATGTGTCGTCTCGCTCCCTCGCATCGAAATGTCATCCTCGTGCATATCCTCCAACTGATATGGCTCGTGGACATCCTATCTCTCTCTCCTCTCAACTTCATCTTGCACAGGGTATGTGAGTTGTGTGTCCCCATCTCCTCTTGCCTTCATGCGACCTCGACAGGTAGGATGGCAAAGGTCAGCGGTTTAGTAAGCAATATGCAGCTAATGGCTGCATTAATCTTATTGGCAAGAGAATCTACCTCAAAGGAAGATGTGGTGTCCTTCTGCCCTTTCCCATTAAGATTTATATAGTATAATCTTTCAAGTTGGATTACATATGTTTAACTATTGGACATTTATTCCTTTCACCATTTCTTTAGGCTTAAGAATCTATAGTGTGCATATTTGTTGGAGTCATTGTTTGTCAAGGTGGAATGTTCGTACATTCTTTAATGGCGTGGTTGGTAAAAATTAATTATATGATAGCTGATGTGAGGCTCTGATAAATGTGATGTGAGCATCGTTGTAGCTCCATCTAATTTAATGATGCTATGTGGATCTGCCAACGAATGTCATTCATGAGGAAGGTGTGGGGATGTCGGAACATCCAGAAGTGGAAGTTTGACAGTGTCGGTGACCTTCCTCCCTCATGAATCTTTATTGTATGTATGATAGTTTCCTTCGCCATTCTGAGCCTTTGGTGGCAACTAACTCTTGTCACAGTTTGACTGCCTGCTTGTGCAGGCATGGTTATCATTTGTGTGGCTTCACACGTTAAAATTGTGCATGCGTATAGCTACTAGGATCATGGCAAGTTGTAGTGAACAAATAGGATGTCTTCGATTAGTTGGATGAAACATGCATGAAAAAAAGACTCATCTCAACATGCAAGCATACTCGAGAATTTTCATTCTATTATGTTATTTGTATTTAATAAACATTTTACAACTATACTGTGCTGGAACATAATAAAATATATGTATTTCTAGTTTTAGCCTTTTATATTATTACTTCAAATATTCATATTTCATCCAACGAATCACATTGAAATATCTTGCAAAATATTCCTGCAACAATGTGCAGGGTATCATCTAGTTTAACAAAGACATGGGTCACTAATCCATGTTGATATGGGTGCACTAGTAGCAAAACACATATTAGTCCCGGTTCATGAACCGGGACTAATGGGTCGTTACTAATACCTCCCCCCTTTAGTCCCGGTTCTAACACGAACCGGGACAGATGGTCCTCCACGTGGCCGGTGCGCCGAGCCCAGGCAGGGGGGCCTTTGGTCCCGGTTGCTGGCACCAATCGGGACCAAAAGGCATCCACGCGCCAGCATTCCAGTGGCTGGGTTTTTTGTTTTTTTTGAAAGGGGGGGGGGGGTTGGGGGTTTTGGGGGTTAATTTAGGTGTTTCATATATTGTGTTAGCTAGCTAATTAATAGAGAGAAGTCTCCTCTCTTATGTCCCTGCTTGGTCGACGCTACGTACTATACATATAGCCCTCGACACGCTAGCTAGTAAGAAAATGAAGGGAACCATCGAGTACAGAAGTTCGTCATGCATACCGAGAGAAATGATCGACTGACCTCTCCTTCATCGAGAGATTGGTCGAACAACAAGTTTTCGTATCATGTACGTCCGACGCTACTGGCTACATACATGTACAATTATATAAGATCTCTCAATTACTGTCCCCTAGCATTTGAAATCAACTTCCACATGGTATTCTCCGGCTTTATTGATGACGTGGTCAAGAAAGAATCCCGCCAATTCCTCTTGAATTGCTTTCATGCGATCTGGTTCTAGGAGTTCATTCCGCATCTGCCACGTCTAATTTGAAGAAGGGGGTTAATTAATACATATATATGAATGAAACTCAACAGAAATAATGGTGTAATAAAATGAAATTGTGAATATTATTAATTGCGTACGCACTTCATATTGTCTTTGAGAGTAGCCCCGCTTGTTTTTCAAAGTCGCGGTGTGGATGAACTCGCACACGTAGTATCCACAGAAATCATTCCCTTATTCCTTCCACAAGCACTTTACGAGAAATAGAGGTCAATCAAACTGATAATGAAGCATTATAAATGGCATTGATGAAAGTATAGCTATAGAATCAACGGGAGATACGCACAACTAGCTAGCCTGTAGTACTTACTTTCGGGTATGTATATTGCAGCTCCTTCGGCAGTCCCGAAGCTTCTGCGGCGAACTGTTTCCAAACCCTGCAAGACAACGAAAATAATTATTATTACTTGAGATATCAGGAAATGAATAAAAGGTTGCCGATATGGTGCGATAATGATCGATTGAACTTACTTGCTGAGCATTTCAGTCATGTCCGCATAGGTGCTGGGATCTTTCCGTCTCGAGTCTAAGACGGTTACTAGTCCACGCTCAAGCTTAATCTCCAGAAGAATATAGTGGTACCTGTGCACGCATGCATAACTCATCAATTACATTACTATAACCTCGCTCGAGTAATAAGGGAAACCGAATATGCAAACGATCAGTAACACTCACTTGTCGTTGTAAGGAAAGAGTATGGCATCTTTGTTTTGATTTTTGATCAATGATTGTAGCAAGTTGTCCTCGGCCTCTTTGACGTCCTTTTCAACCAGAAATACATCTATGATATTTGTGTTAATGAACCCAATATCATAGATTTATTTTTTCTTTGCACTCGACGATCTTCAATCTGCATAATATATTGAGGATAATTAATTATAAATACATGCAATGAAAGAGCCGAGCTATATATAGAGACTTAATGACAGAAATAGTACTTACAGGCAGTAGAAAAAGACCATTAATTTATCGAGGGCCTTTTGATTGAAGAACGCAAAGAACTCCTCAAATGGAACACACAACAGATCAATTCCAACGAGGTCGTGCTCCTCTTTAATGTGTAGATACAAACTATTCGTCCCCCTAGACTCTGTGCAGGTTTTCAAGTACCAACTATGGAATCTTTGCATCATCGTTGTTAGAGATTTTTCATATTTGACGAGAGGCTTCCCGTACTCGTATATGTGTTCTTTCACCTTCATGAAATCAGGAAGTGCATCGTCAGGTAGGTAATCTTGTAGATTGCCATAACCGGCCACCATCCTCGGAACATTAGCGACGATGTTGCCGCTAGACACATTGAGCGGGGGGCCCGATTGGTTTGCTTGTTCGCCGAGCTGGTCAATTTTTTTCACAGCTGCTCGTTCTTTTGCTCTTTGATGTCTGACAGTACTTCCCGACCGCTCCGCTTGGAGATATGTCTATTCAGTAATGCACTCATAGTTGGTTCTCGGCGGATACTTTGCCGGTTTCCTCAGGGCATCGAGAGTGCGCTTTGCTTTCACCAGATCTACCTTCTCCTCCAGAGGTGGATGTCTCTTTGCTTTCACCCCTTCAAAGAACTCCTTCACGTGGGTCTGCACAATCGTATTGTTTTCCTCCTCGGTCCTCTCGTACAGTAACTTCTCTAGAGGCTTTAGAGGTGGACCGTATCTGTATTGCCTCTCTCCTCTTCCTGTGCTGCTAGATGCCGGAGCAGACGGAGCGGCTGCGGCGTCTGTCTTCTTTCGTGCTTGCTTACGAGACGGAGGAGAAGGACTACGATGCGCCGGAGCAGCCGGGGCGGCAGCGAGTCTCTTCTGCCCTTGCTGGCAAGGCAGAGAAGGAGGAGGCTGCTGGCTGCTCAGGAGCGCCAGCGCAGGCGGAGAAGAAGGCGGAGTGCCGCCACGCGCCGGAGAAGGAGGCGGAGTGCCGCCACGCGCCGGAGAAGGAGGCGGAGTGCCGCCATGCGTTCCCTGATCGTCACTCGCCGGAGGAGGAGGCGGGGGAGGAGGCGGAGTGCCCTGACTCGCCGGAGGAGGAGGAGGAGGCGGAGGCGTCCAGTTCGGAAGGTTGATGAGCTCCTTCCGCCATAGGCATGGAGTCTTCAGAGCAGAACCCAGCCTAGTCTCCCCTTCACCGGTAGGGTGGTCAAGCACGAGGTCCTCAAATCCCTCCGTTATTGCATCCACCATCACCTTAGCATATCCTTCTGGAATCGGCTGGCAGTGATAAGTTGTGCCGGGTCCACTAGGATAAACTTGGCCAACAGCCGCCTTCACCTTCAAATTCATCCATCGCGCCATAATGTGGCAATTTTGAGACTCCATGATACCATCCATGGGATAGCTGGCAGGAGCTGTCAAGACATGCTCCGGCTGAAGCAGCTCGGTGGAAGCCACGCTGCTTCTCCGCTGAGATGGCGGGGTAGCTTCGGGGGAAGCTTCGGCAGGTCGTTTGCTGCGATCTGCTGCTTCTCGCTCCTCTCTCGTTCCTCTAGCCCCATTACCCTTTCGTGCAGCGCCTGCAGTTGGTCCTACTCCAGTTTCTTCCTCCTCTCGTGGGTTTTGTAACCCCCTGCATCCGGAAAACCAACCTTCCACGGAATGGAGCCTTGCGTGCCTCGTGTCCGTCCAGGGTGCTCAGGATTCCCAAGGGCCATTGTGAGCTCGTCCTTCTCCCTGTTTGGAAGGAACGTCCCTCACTGCGCTGCATCGATATAGTGTCGAAGTTTCTTCACTGGTATTTGCAGTTGCTCGTCTGTCCACTGGCACTTCCCTGTTATAGGGTCCAAGGTTCTGCCAGCCCCGAAGAACCAAGTCCGGCAACGGTCTGGCCAGTACATTGTCTCTAGTTCAATCCCTTTTTCAAGCAGATCATGCTCAGCCTTGGACCTCTTAGGCTGGGCTTTGAGGTAGCCACCTGACCCCGTGCGATGGTGAAGCTTCTTCTTCGCAGCATTTTGCTTGTTTGTCGCTGACATCTTCTTACTCTTTTCTGATGTCTTGTGGGCCACAAATGCAGGCCAGTGATCTTTGATCTTCTCATATTTGCCGATGAATTCTGGTGTCTTTTCTTTCTCGACAAACTACTTCAGCTCTTTCCTCCACCTCCTCATTAGGGTTGCCATCTTCTTAAGAGCACAAGACTTGATTAATTGCTCTTTAACTGGCTTCTCCGGATCCTCCTTTGGCGGTAGGGTGAAATTTGCCTTCAGCTCAGTCCAAAGATCTTATTTCTGCATATCATTGACATAAGACACCTCAGGGTCTTCCTCCTTAGGCTTATACCATTGTTGGATGCTGATCGGGATCTTGTCCCTAACAAGAACCCCGCACTGAGCAGTAAATGTGTGCTTTGTCCGGATGGGTTCAATCGGTTCGCCATCGGGCGCGATTTCTATGATCTCAAACTTTTCATCCGAGCTCAACTTTTTCTTCAGGCCTCGTCTCCTTACCGAAGTTGTGCTCGATCCGAAGGGCTAGAAATTATAAGGAAGAAAGACGAGAGTAATTAATATGTGTACATAAACCAAAACAATGGATGCATCAATTAACTAGTCAGCACGGGCTTAACTAATATATATATACCTAGCCGGACTCGGTTCGGTCACTGGAGCAGTCAGCACGGTCTCCTTCTTGTACCTCCATTGTGTCACCGGAGCCATCATGAACATAGTCCTCTTCTTATACCGGCATTAATGGGTCGAAGCCATCATGAACATAGCCCTCTTCTTCACCCAGTCCTTCCTGACCATCGGTGTCGTTGAGAAATGACGCAACTTCATCACTTCCTTGTGTGATTATGTGCCCCAACATCGCTTTTGTTTCTTCGTCTCGGGAGTGCTCCATAGTTTCTGCAAATATTTACAACATGTCAATTATTATTCAAACATGGTACAGATGGATATATATATATATATATTAGTGGCAAACGTAGAACTAGCTAGCTAATCACAATAAGGAATCATGTTTGTGGCCTCGACGCTGCTTCTCTAGGGTTTGGGGTCGCCTCGACACAACGCTTCAAGGGTTTGGGGTGGCCTCGACGACAATGCTCTTTTAACTTGGTACATTTGGGTGGCCTCGAGAGAGTTAATTTGTCGGGTAGGGGCGCGGCGAGAGGGGGTAGGAGACCAACATCGTTTTCTCTCTGGGGTTTGGGTGTCCTCGAGAGTTTTGGTCGAGCGAGAGGGCCGAGGGGGGTGCTGCCGTTGTATAAGTTATCACGGTCAAGAGGGGGTATATATATCAACCGCCCCTCATGTCGAAGTTATCTCAAGGGGGTTATACCGAAAACGACGCGACATACATATACATGGGAAAATAATGTTATGGGGAGGGGGTATCTGTACCCCCCCCCCCCTCGTGTTGAAGTTTCTTCTTTCTCCTCTATTCCTTTCTTCTTCTACTACTCTTCTGTTTCTTCTTCTCCCTCGAGAAAGGAAAATAAGGAAAAGGAAGAAAAGAGGAAGAAGGAAGAAGAAAAAAAAAGAAAAAAAGAGGAGAAGAAGAAAGGAATAGAGGAGAAGAAGAAAATGAAGAAGAAAAATAGAAATTTTTTTCTTCTCCTCTATTCCTTTCTTCTTCTCCTCTTCTTTTTCTTCTTTTTTCCTCTTCTTATTTATTTCTCCTCTTCTTATCCTTTCTTCCTCTTCTTATTTTCCTTTTTCCTCTCATTCTTTTAGTATTGCTTGTTTTAAAAAAAATGTTCAAATAGAAAATTTCGAAAAAAACAAAGGTTTTGCCTAATGCATTGTTCATATGAATATACAAACATTTGCATATTCTACAATAATTAATATCACCAAAAAAATTCTATGAATAGAAAAAAAAACTAACTTTTCTAAAAATCTATCTTTTGCATATATGAAAACACTAATACACATATGAACAAAAAATACATATATGAACAAAAACATGCTCTGAACAATTTTTGAACATCTACATACACATAGCCACACATATACATTATATATATATGAACAAAAAACTAAACAAATAAAAATGAAAAAAATAGAGCCGCATATATATATATATAGCCACATACATACACATATACATTGAACAAAAAATTAAACTAATAAAAATGAAAAAAAACAGAGCCGGTGCGGCGCGGCGGCTCACAACGGCGAGGGCGGCGAGGGCGGCAGCGAGCGGGGGCGGGACGGGGCAGGGGTTCAGGGCAGGGGTTCGGGGCGGCGCGCGGGGGCGGGACGGGGTGCGGGCTCGGGGAGGCCGGCGACGAGGCCCGGGCTCGGGGAGGCGACAGCCTTGGCGGCGGCGGCGACGGCGAGGTGGAGCAGCCTGGCGGCGTCGAGGAGGGTCGGCGTCGTCGGGGGAAACTGGCGATGAGATTCTGAATTTTTGCAAAGTGTTTGCTTATATAGCAAAGCCATTGGTCCCGGTTCGTGATACCAACCGGGACTAATGCACCCTTTAGTCCTTGTTGGTGCCACCAACCGGGACCAAAGGCCTCTTTTTCGGCAGCCCAACGGGCGGGAAGTGGCGGCCTTTGGTACCGGTTGGTGCCATAAACCGGGACCAATGCCCCCCCTTTAGTCCCGGTTGGTGCCACCAACCGGGACCAAAGGCCCCTGTGTTGCCCGCGTCGGGGCCAAAGTTTAGTCCCACCTCGCTAGTTGAGAGGGGCACATAGTGGTTTATAAGCCCCACTGCCGCACCCCTCTCGAGCTCCTCTCCACCGCAGGCTTTCGGGCCTACTTGCTATTGCTTCGCCTGTTGGGCCTTCTGGGCCTACTGCGGGCCTGAATCCTGGCCCATATTACGGTTTCATGTCGTATTCAGGCGTGGGGGCCCAGTAGGAGGCATTTTTTTGTTTTTTTGTTTCTTTACTTATTGTTGCTATTTTTATTTTTTTCCAGTTTTTTTGTTTTATTTTTTGCATTATTTATTTTCTTTTGTTTTTTGCTTTATTTTTAATTCCTTTTGCTTTTAGTTTTAGGAAAATTATAAACTTTCTGTTAGTGCCATTACTTTTCAAATTTGAAAACACTTTTTTTGTTTTTTTGTTTTCTTGCTTGCTTTATTTATTTTATTTTGTTTCTATTTACAACAAAATACTTATTGTTGTTTTTTTGTTTTGTTTTCTGCATTATTTATTTTCTTTTGTTTTTTGCTTTATTTTTCAATTCTTTTTTCTTTTAGTTTTAGGAAAATTATAAACTTTCTGTTAGTGCCATTAGTTTTCAAATTTGAAAACACTTTTTTTGTTTTTTTGATTTCTTTCTTGCTTTATTTATTTTATTTTGTTACTACTTACAACAAAATACTTATTGTTGCTATTTTTAATTATTACGAGGGCCGAACCATAAGACATTAAAGCATTTCAAATGAACTCTAAAAAAGTTGAAAGTTGGCATGGTATCATAAATTGACCCACATAGCATGTGCATGTACAAAACGGACAATGGTATCATACTCGTCAATTACAAAGTTGGCATGGTATCATCATAATAGTTGCGGGAGAAAGTCTTCACTTTTTCTCCGCTTGTGTCATTTGCTTATTGCGCCGTAACCATGGATAATCTTCATCGTTTATCAGGATGCTGGGGTCAGCCTTGACTTTGAAGGGAGGAATTTCATGAAACTTTTCATAATCTTCAGACATGTCTGTCTTGTCCTCCACTCCCACGATGTCCCTTTTTCCTGAAAGAACTATGTGGCGCTTTGGCTCATCGTATGATGTATTCACTTCCTTATCTTTTCTCTTTCTCGTTCTGGTAGACATGTCCTTCACATAGATAACCTGTGCCACATCATTGGCTAGGACGAACGGTTCGTCAGTGTACCCAAGATTTTTCAGATCCACTGTTGTCATTCCGTAATGTGGGTCTACCTGTACCCCGCCTCCTGACAGATTGACCCATTTGCACTTAAACAAAGGGACCTTAAAATCATGTCCGTAGTCAAGTTCCCATATGTCCACTATGTAACCATAATATGTGTACTTTCCCCTCTCAGTTGTTGCATCAAAGCGGACACCGCTGTTTTGGTTGGTGCTCTTTTGATCTTGGTCAATCGTGTAAAATGTATTCCCATTTATCTCGTATCCTTTCCAAATCAATACAGTCAAAGATGGTCCCCTGGACAACAAGTACAGCTCATCACAAACAGTGTTGTGACCTCTGATACGTGCTTCCAACCAACTGCTGAAAGTCCTGATGTGTTCACATGTAATCCAGTCGTCGCACTGCTCCGGGTGTTTGGAGCGCAGACTGTTCTTGTGTTCATCGACATATGGGGTCACCAAGGTAGAGTTCTATAGAACTGTGTAGTGTGCTTGAGACCAAGAATATCCGTCCCTGCATATTATTGAGTCCCTTCCAAGCGTGCCTTTTCTAGTCAGTCTCCCCTCATACCGCGATCTAGGGAGACCTATCTTCTTAAGGCCAGGAATGAAGTCAACACAAAACCCGATGACATCCTCTGTTTGATGGCCCATGGAGATGCTTCCTTCTGGCCTAGCGCGGTTACGGACATATTTCTTTAGGACTCCCATGAACCTCTCAAAGGGGTACATATTGTGTAGAAATACGGGGCCCAGAATGACAATCTTGTCAACTAGATGAACTAGGACGTGCGTCATGATATTGAAGAAGGATGGTGGGAACACCAGCTCGAAACTGACAAGACATTGCACCACATCACTCCTTAGCCTTGGTATGATTTCTGGATCGATCACCTTCTGAGAGATTGCATTGAGGAATGCACATAGCTTAACAATGGCTAATCGGACGTTTTCCGGTAGAAGCCCCCTCAATGCAACCGGAAGCAGTTGCGTCATAATCACGTGGCAGTCATGAGACTTTAGGTTCTGAAACTTTTTCTCTGCCATATTTATTATTCCTTTTATATTCGACGAGAAGCCAGTCGGGACCTTCATACTAAGCAGGCATTCAAAGAAGATTTCCTTCTCTTCTTTGGTAAGAGCATAGCTGGCAGGACCTTCATACTGCTTTGGAGGCATGCCGTCTTTTTCGTGCAAACGTTGCAGGTCCTCCCGTGCCTCAGCTGTATCTTTTGTCTTCCCATACACGCCCAAGAAGCCTAGCAGGTTCACGCAAAGGTTCTTCGTCACATGCATCACATCGATCGAAGAGCGGACCTCTAGGTCTTTCCAGTAGGGTAGGTCCCAAAATATAGATTTCTTCTTCCACATGGGTGCGTGTCCCCCAGCATCACTCGGAACAGCTAGTCCGCCGGGACCCTTTCCAAAGATTACATGTAAATCATTGACCATAGCAAGTACGTGATCACCAGTACGCATGGCGGGCTTCTTCCGGTGATCTGCCTCACCTTTGAAATGCTTGCCTTTCTTTCGACATTGATGGTTGGTCGGAAGAAATCGAAGATGGCCCAGGTTCCTTGGCTCACTTGCAAACTCATCCCAGTACTTCCTCTCGATTTTTCTCCACTGCGACCCGTTAGTGGGTGCTCTCAACTTCCCATCTTTCTTACGGTCCTCACTGTGCCATCGCATCAACTTGGCATGCTCTCCGTTTCTGAACAGACGTTTCAACCGTGGTATTATAGGAGCATACCACATCACCTTCGCAAGAACCCTCTTCTTGGGGGGCTCGCCGTCAACATCACCAGGGTCATCTCGTCTGATCTTATACCGTAATGCACCGCATACTGGGCATGCGTTCAGATCCTTGTACGCACCGTGGTAGAGGATGCAGTCATTAGGGCATGCATGTATCTTCTGCACCTCCAATCCTAGAGGGCATACGACCTTCTTTGCTGCGTATGTACTGTCGGGCAATTCGTTATCCATTGGAAGCTTCTTCTTCAATATTTTCAGTAGCTTCTCAAATCCTTTGTCAGGCACAGCATTCTCTGCCTTCCACTGCAGCAATTCCAGTACGGTACCGAGCTTTGTGTTGCCATCTTCGCAATTGGGGTACAACCCTTTTTTGTGGTCCTCTAACATGCGATCGAACTTCAGCTTCTCCTTTTGACTTTCGCATTGCGTCCTTGCATCGGCAATGACCCGGCGGAGATCATCATCATCGGGCACATCGTCTGGTTCCTCTTGATCTTCAGCAGCTTCGCCCGTTGCAGCATCATCGTGCACATCGTCTGGTTCCTCTTGATGTTCAGTAGCATCACCGTATTCAGGGGCACATAGTTGTCATCGTACTCTTCTTCTTCGCCGTCTTCCATCATAACCCCTATTTCTCCGTGCCTCGTCCAAACATTATTGTGGCATGAAACCCTTGTAAAGCAGGTGGGTGTGGAGGATTTTCCGGTCAGAGTAAGACTTCGTATTCCCACATATAGGTCATGGACAACACATAAAACCATTCTGCTTGTTTGCCTCAGCCACTTCGAGAAAATCATGCACGCCCTTAATGTACTCGGAGGTGTGTCTTGAACCGTAGATCCTTTGCCGGTTCATCTGCGTGCATTATATATAATTAAGTGTGTCAAAAATCATTACAGAACATAATGAATAGATAATTATAAGTGAACAAATTAATAGAAGTTCATCATCACATTAAAACCAAAGTACATACATAGTTCTCATCTAACAACATAAAGCTCTGCAGAGCATCTAAATTAATTAAACCATACACTAAAACTATGTAAAACATTTCAATGCGAAAACAAATGCGATCATAATCGCAACCAATGTAACAACTGAACCAACGGCATAATGATATCAAGCCTCGGTATGAATGGCATATTTTCTAATCTTTCTAATCTTCAAGCGCTTTGCATCCATCTTGATCTTGTGATCATCTACGACATCCGCAATATGCAACTCCAATATCATCTTCTCCTCCTCAATTTTTCTAATTTTTTCCTTCAACAAATTGTTTTATTCTTCAACTAAATTTAACCTCTCGACAATAGGGTCGGTTGGAATTTCCGGTTCAACAACCTCCTAGATAAATAAAATCTATGTCACGTTGGTCGGCATAATTGTCATAAACAATAAATGAACCAATAGTTATGAAAAGATAATATATACCACATCCGAATCATAGACAGGACGAGGGCCGACGGGGGCGGATACCAAAACCATCGCACTATATAAGATGCAATAATAAAAGTAAGAAAATTATACAAGTATCTATATAAACATACAAGTAAGATTTTTTTTCCTTTCAGAAAGAAGATAAGAACAAGAGGCTCACCACGGTGGTGCCGGCGACGAGATCGGCGCGGGCGATCGACGGCGGTGAAGACGGGGATGGGACGTGACGGACCGCTAAACCTAGACAAATATTGAGGAAAATGGAGCTTGGAGATCGAGCTTGGAGAGGAGAAAGCTTAAGTAGTGTGGCTCGGGCATTCCATCGAACACCTTGTGTGCATAGGAGGTGAGCTAGAGCACCACAAAGCTCTCCCCTCGCCGGCCACGAAAAACAGAGCACTGGGAGTGCTCTGCTCGTGGGCGAGGGGTATATATAGGCAACTAATTGGTCCCGGTTGGTGGCTTGAACCGGGACTAAAGGGCAGCCTTTGGTCCCGGTTCATTCCACCAACCGGGACCAATGGTGGTGGGCCAGGAGCGAGGCCCATTGGTCCCGGTTCGTCCCACCAACCGGGACCAAAAGGTCCAGACGAACCGGGACCAATGGCCCACGTGGCCCGGCCGGCCCCCGGGGCTCACGAACTGGGTCCAATGCCCCCATTGGTCCCGGTTCTGGATTGAACCGGGACTAATGGGCTGGCCGGGCCGGGACCATTGCCCCCTTTTCTACTAGTGGTGGCGCGTGTGCTATTTGATTTATTCATAAACTCCAGAGCAAAATATATACAGTAATATAACAAAACATGGACCAGACGCAACATAACAAAACAGCAGAGGCCCCTATTTGGTTTGAGTACCACTGACAACATGCATACAAAAGTGGGGTGAGATTGCAATATTTTAGAACAATATCTATAGTCATTCATGGTCCTTTTCTCAAACTGAAACCAGTTGGGTTTCTAGCTCTAAAATTGTTTGTTTTGTTGATCAGAACTTGGATCAGAGAAACTTTGTGCATCTATGTGCTTCTTTTCTTCTTCAATGTCAACCTATTCATAACCATGGACTATATGTGCTGATAATACTTGTGCAAGTAATTTTTCACCATGAGTGCTCTAACCATACCAATTGCTTTACCTGTGCTAGCTGACAACTAAAAAGTACGGAACACATATCATTAGCGCAGCAACCTGATACAATCCTATTAGAGCAGTAGCTTTGATTTGCTCTAACTTTCCACAGAACAATGTCTGAAGTTAGCTTTCGATCCCGTGCAATCTCAATATAAGTAGAAGTATTTCCTCATTTACAGCACTAGCAAAATTGTGTTGGACCGCAGTGTATGTGCACCATTATAGGCAAGACTAACATGGGAAGTGCCTGGTGTTGCTTATTTTGAACTCTTTTAACCTACCTATGCGAACAAAACCCACAAATAAAGAGGATGTCTTTCTAGTCTTCTGAAGCAATGTTGTGTCAAAAGTTATCTAACAGCAGGATGAACATTATGAAATTTCCTATCAACAGCACCATTGTGGCTATGATGTTCTGCTAATAAAATAACCTATTTAAAAGACAGGACAAACATAGCACCAAAAGAAGTGATAATGTTATCATCCAAAGTGTATCACAATCTCCTGTTGTCCAGAACCATTGGTATACCAAGACAACACAAGTACAAACAAAAGAAGGTGCATTGAAACTTTGAATAAGTAGTCTGAGAGAGAAATCAGCCGCAGTTCCCCAAGAACGAACCAGCATTGCTCCAAACTTAAAAACATGCATACATCAGAGAAAGGAGGACCAAATTCAAGCAGACATACCATGCCCACTTCTCCATAGCATGAATAAGACATCACTTGTGCAACGATTGTAGGTCTTCATATAGCGGCACATATGGAAAATATGGCTGCTCGCCTTCAAGATTGCAGATCACTTTAACGTGTCCATTATCCATATCATAGCATGCATAAGACGTCACTTGTGCAACGATTGTAACTCTTCATATAGTGGCACATATGGAAAATATGCCTGCTGGCTATCTTCAAGATTGCAGATCGCATTAACTTGTCCACTATCCATATCATAGTGCGTGGTTGCTTTATAATCTAAAGCGGGGGGAAACCCTATTTCGTGATATCATAGTGCGTGAATGTGATATCCTCCTGGCCACAGCGAAGAAGATCAAGTCACATTCTGGATGAATTGCAATCCACTCGAAGTACTCATCAAGGTATTCTATGTATCGCCCTCCAAGCAAATGCGAAGTTTTCACGCTATGCTTCAGTATCCATTCTTTTCGGTCGTAGTCTTTAAGAACATAAACTAGCAGTCCTGTGACAGTAGAAGAAAGGTGTCGACAGATCGCGGACGAGGGGTGAAGCGTACGGAATTAGGGACACTTAATTTTCTTTGAGACGAGAGAACTTTAATTACTTACAGCATAAATTTGTCTTATGGTTTACTTTATACAACATCCAACGGTGGTGGAAGTCTCCGTAGGCGGCTGGGCCGTCCCCAGGAATTTGGGGCCCCAGTGCGAAGTATAAAAGGGTTGTGTAGCGCTGTGGTTATAAATTCATGCTATTCGCACTCATTGCCACATCAATCATCCGAGACATCATCTCTCAATGATCTTTGCACGTGGGGGTTGTGTTACGGTGATAAATTCGCATGATTAGCAGACAATCGCATGGCCTAAATCGGGCTAAGTTAGAGTATTACAGGTTGCACATTCACGCGATATGGACACATAATATAAAGTATGGCTCTAAAAATTTAAAAATTCATACCACCTCGTTTCAAATCATTAGGTGCATTAGGAAGTCTGAAATATTACTAAGTGTATTTGATTTCTACCTCTTTGATTCTCTAATTTGCCCCTGGTTGGCCTACAGTAAATAAAGCCCCCACAAATGGAGCGTGATGATTCCATTTCCTCTAATTCTCACGCAAGCAATCACCGGGCAGATGCCGAAATAAATGAGCATGCAGTTGGCAGTTGTGTGGGCGTGAGATAGAAAAGAATCCGGTGCATACAGAGAGATAACTAAGGAGATGCGGGGACGTGCCTAGAGAAGGAAATAAATCACTAGTAGCCGCTTAGATGGTGCTAGACATGGCCATGTAATTAGCGGAAGATTAGTGCGATTTGGGGGCCCTGTGCGGTCGCGCAGCTCGCACGCCCTCATTGACGGCCCTGGTAGACGGGTTGGCTCACGACAACAGTGTGCTAATTTCTCTCTGGGAGGCGAAACCTGTTGTTGGATGGTTAGGAGGACAATGATATCCCTAGCCCACCAGGTTTCAAGTCATAGACTTTACACTGGTGATCGCATTTTCCAAGATTATTTCAGGCTTTCCCGTGATGTCCGTTCAGTGGGAGAAGATGTTCCCTTCGACTACAAGGCGCCGATTTCTTATGAAAAAAATGACATGGCTGATAAACCCCGGAGTTAAAAATATGACAATGGCGGGGGGGGGGGGGGGGGGGGGGGGAGATTTTATGAAAATATGGAATTCTCGCTTTTTCTACTTCTCCGTTGGCGAATAGGCTGTCAAGTGGCTACTCGGCTAAGAGAAGAAACATTTTCATTTCTGAAAACTATAATGGGACTCGTAGGGACTCTTTTTTGTCGAGTTTCTAGAGATCCTCACTTCAGTTAAGAATCAAAATATTAGCAGAAATTATATGAGATCAGTCCATAATATGCTTCCTTGTAATCATGCAAGACGAGAACAGTAGAATCTCGAGAGAGAAAAACTAACAGTAGTAGTTAATTGAGCAATAGCATAACCGCTCCTGGGATGAAGCTTGCAAGTCATTGGTTCGAAACTGGAGTGCAATGTTGTTTCACCTTTGTATGGAGATTTAATTTTGTGTTTCTTCCTTTTTTTTCCTCCCCACCCCATCACCTTGGTGCATCATGGACCTTGGTTGTACAGTTTTAATTCTAATATAGGTTCAGGTCGGCGTAAGCCCACCACAATCTGTAGGGACTTTTTTATCCTGTGTTTAGATATCCGCACTTCAGTTAAGAAAAATCAAAGATTAGCAGTAATTATGAGATCAGCCGCTAATATGCTTCCTCGTAATGCAAGACAAACACAGTAGAATCCCAAGGGAGAAAAACTAACATTAGTTGCTCAATGATTGTATGGCTGAGGATTAGCAAGCCCACACAAGAATGTGTGCTGGCCTAATTAAGCAGATCATCAGCGACCAGCGCCATCCACAACATATGACCAGTTCTTATCAGATTCCTGGACGGTTCTAGGTTTGTAGAATGAAAAACTGAAAAGAACTGGGTTTTGGCCCATAGATTCTCTAATTCCCTAGCCAGTTACATGCAATTCATGTGTATGGTCAAAAGCGAGCGAACCGAAGCTTACTGCTTACCGAGATTGTGAGCTAAAAATTGAAGGCTACAAGTGATTGCCCCTATGCAAGATTCTTATGTGTGGATCCTAGAAGAGTGCCTTCCTACCTACGATCGATCTACCTTGAAACCACAAACAAGAAAGGGGAGAACAATCTTGTTCCTGAACACGAGCGATGTCCATCCCCGACGCGAGGCAAGCTGAGGAGAGGGGCGCAGCAACACAAAGGTGCTGGTTTCATTATGTCTTGAAGGCCATGGACGCCACTTTTTCTGTACTGATTTAAGTACTTGGTATTTAGTTTAGAAAAGACAACTACTGGTAAATGAACGGCACTGCTTGCAACACACTCTTTCAGTCTTCTGGAGTGCTTTCTGTTAGGAAAACAAAATCCTACGTGTCCAGAGAG
Source organism: Triticum timopheevii (assembly GCA_963921465.1). Lineage (NCBI taxonomy): Eukaryota > Viridiplantae > Streptophyta > Magnoliopsida > Poales > Poaceae > Triticum > Triticum timopheevii. The sequence continues at coordinate 604,677,222 of OY997274.1, read as the reverse complement.
TGTCTTCTTATGGCTGAACCTTCCTTCTTCAGATCCATCGCTTCATGAACACCGGTGCATTTCTTGTTTCAGACCTTTTTTTGAATGCCTACCTGAACAAAACCCACTGCCAAAGCGGGCTTCTTCAGTTTTATCATCACAGAACGGCTTGCTGATGTTCTGACATTTTATATTTAAAGCACACAAAAGTAATTAGCATCAACTGAGGAGGCACCATAATTATCCAGTTTCATGATCAACTAACACATACCTATGAGCAAAGGTAAAATATTTCACACATGTGCTAGTAGCAGACAAGCGATCATTGGCCAGTTCTTTCTCAATAAAATGCTTATGCTTTTCCCCGACTTAAAATAGAACATACAAGTTTATGTTGCCTGACAGTCATGGATCATGACTTTTGCTAAAAACGTGCATACATCAGTCAAGAAAACGAGAACTAAATCCAAGCAGACATACAAGATACTTCTCCATAGCATGAAAAAATGACTCCTATCATATTACGTATTGATGTCATGCATGAAATGAATTTCGTATTGATGTCATGCGCGCAGTGATTGCAACTCTGCATACAATGGCACACATCGTAGGCGTGGCAGATAGCCATCAAGACTGCAGATTACTTTGACTTGCCGACGGTCCATATCATAGAACATTAATGTGGAATCTGACCCCATAGTGAAGAAGATTAAGTTATAATCTGGATGAATCGCAACCCAACGGAAATCGACCGGATGAATCGCAAACAAATCAGAATCAGGAACATTTGTCCCTCCAAATATGTCTGAAGTTTCAACAGTATGCTTCAATTTCCACTCTTTGCGGTCATAGTCATCGAGAACATAGATTACTAGTCGAACCACATCACCTTCAGCTCTTTCGAACTTGGCATAATGCAGGCAGTCCTGTGAGTGCTGAATAAAACCATTATTCAAATGAGCGGGGATATGGAAGTTCATCGATGTTTCCCCCACCGTGTCCACGCCACACCTATAAAAAAAGGGTGACATTTTGCCGTTGGAGTGAAAGCCGTTGAGAAAGACAGCGGTAGACTGCCCAAAAAAAGGAAGGAACAAAAGAATTGTGCTTCCTGTTGGGCAGTCAATTTCCTTGTAAATCCATCTCCTGGTTTCCGATGAATACACTTCCACTTCAGCAAGGTAGTCGTTAAAGTTGACATCCTCTAGTAACACAATAACATAGAAGTGGGAAGACACAGTCGGATCGAAACCCAGATGCTCTATGCCCACCTTGTTTTCATGGCTGCGATCGGGCAACGAAACCCACACCGTTGTGGCAGGATTGCACACGATGTAACAAAACTCGTCACCAAGAGCGGAAATGTCGTAGCAGCGAGAGAGGAGGAAGCCATTGCAGCAGTCCAATAGATCGATGCGCCGGTGGTTGGGAAGGAAGGCGAATAAGGTGTCCATCGGAGGGCAGTTTTTCCCCAAGACACTGGTGAAGCGGACTTCTGTTTCCAGAGGCAACCCCCATTGTCGCTCCGAGTGTGGAAGAAGCCGGCTAGGGTTTGAGGGAATTTCCTACGGTGATCGGGGTGGTCGATGAGGCTGAGCCAGTCCTTGGAGACGCACTTCAAGCGGCACACTGGCCTTACAGGAACGCGCGACAGTATCTCGATGAGCAGGTCATCTGCGAGTCTCTCAGCCGCCATGCCACCGCGGGGAGGAGAGGAAGATCTGCACAATCAAAGAAAGACGATCGGTGAAGGAGTTTGCGATGGCTATACATAGAAAACAACAGCCCTGGTGTGCTTTATATACACACCTAGGAGCAGACCCAACGTGACTTGGTAAAGGACTCCATGATCTGGTAACCTAGACAAGCTACTACTCCTGGAACAAACTAGACCTGATTACAACTTTTACTAGCAGGACACGGCACGCCGAATAGCTATATACTCCTAATTAACTACTGTAGCATACTAGTGCGTGAGTAACATGACTACGTGTGGATTATTTCCAACACTGGACTTAGTCCCGTGGGCAAGAGCAATCCGCCGACATGGACATGGTGGCGGTGGTGCCGTAGGGATAAGGCGGAACGGTATTGAAGCACTGCGCCCAGGCTCCAGACTTCGGTTTTCTTGCGTTAGCCAATGGTCGTCAATTGGTCGCCGAATGGGCTAAACAATGAAGCTCTCTCGGCAATTCATCACTCTGGCGCATTCAAGGCCTTCTCATGCCCGCATTAGCAGCTTGTTGCCTTCCTTTGTCACACATGGAAACGTGCAAAATGACCTAACAGAGCTGAAAAAAAAGATAACCTTCTAATTCTCTTGATAATTCCAAGGAAACTTTCATGTTCTCAATCTCCCTTGTGACCGGGAATAAAAGTCCTGAACAACAATGCATTATGCCGTAAAATGAGTTATAGCAATGGGTTTATGATGAAACAAGAACAATTTAGTTTTCTTTTTCGTCTCACAAGATGATTAAGGTAAAACCTTCTTTCCCTCGCCTCTGCCGGCAAGCCTATGGATACGTCTCCACTTTGGCTGCCGCTCTGGCGGTCGATGGCGTAGAGGGCAATCCTGGTGGCCTCAGCTCTGGCTAGTAGATAGGTTATGGTTTTAGTCCTCGCGGGGCGACGCTCGGACGGATGGTCACACTTCTTCTTCCACTCAGTTTTCCAGGCTTCGACATGTCTCAAGTTCGTTTGCTGGTACAGATTAGACGGAGTTCCGGCATAGAATTCTGCCAGCTCCTCGGGGCAGAGGTTTGACGATTAGGCCTGAAGGGGTGGAACCAACATCAGACCATGCAATGGCCCTAGAAAGAGTGCCACCAAACCTCCGGACACTGCACTCCTAGCTCCAACACGACCCTATGTCCTTGAAATAAAACCATCAACCAAACCATTAGAAATAAAACCATCCACTGCAACTAATGGCCATTGTCCGGTTTGAGACGGATACACTGACATACTCCCCCCCCCCCCCCCCCCCCCTCCCGAGTGCTCGTCAATGTCGTCGTGCCAACTTAAATACATGTAAATGCAATGCAGTGATTCTACCGGGTTGAAGCCCAAACCGACAGGTGGCCTAGCCGAAGGCCAGCAGCACGACGCAATTCCCTGTGGCTGGATTGCATTCACACACAAGGCACAGATTTTGAACAATTAGTCTCAGAGAAATCAGTGACAATCCCCGCAGAATGAACCACCATTGCTCCAAATTTAGAAGCATGAAGGCATCAGGGCACTCCAGCCAGAGTGAGGACGAAATTCAAGCGGGCTCACCCTACTAAGCTGCTAAATTTACATAACAGGTAAGATTGCAGCATTGTTTGAAGTCCCTAGTTTTCCAAAGGTTTGCCAGCTCAAGGCAATCAATTGCCATGATTACCTTCTCAGCATGAATCTCCTGGAAAATGAACATCATCCCAGTACGCAAACGCCACAGCAGTAAGTTGAATTACCTCTCTTATTTAACAAATCAGAGTTGCTGGACTGGAGTGTATGTGGACAATTATAGTAACACCGACATGGGAAGTGCACTGTGGCGACATCGCTTACTTTAAACTCTTTAAACCTACCTACGTGAACAAAATCCACTAACACAAAGACAATGACTTCCTAGTTTTCTGGAGCAGTTTTGTGTTAAAAGTTGTCTACCAACAGGATGAACGTTATGATCCACAGTATTTCCTATTTGCTAAACAACAGCATTGTGGCTGTGATGTTATGCTAACAGCATAACCTATTTGAATCAGACAAGTAAATAACACCAAAAGAATTGACAATGTAATCAGCCAAAGTGTATCACATCCTCTGGTGTCCAGAACCATTGGTATAACAAATAAGTACATACAACAGAAAGTACATTGAACATTTGAATAAGCCATCGGAGAGAAATCAGCCACAATGGCCCCAGAACGAATCTCACCATTGCTCCAAACTTAAAAGCATAGAAAACATCAGAACATTCAATCACAGACCAAACCAAATGCAGCAGACATACCAAACCCGATGCTCCATAGGCAATAGCACAAATAATTGACATCACTTGTGCAACGATTGTAACTCTTCATATAGCGGCACATGTGGCAGATATGGTGGAGCGCAATTTTCAAGATTGCATATCACTTTGAGTTGCCGGCGATCCATATCATAGCACATGAATGCTCTATCCCAGCCCAAGGTGAAGAAGATCAAGTTACATTCGGGATGAATTGCAATCCAACAAAAGTCCTCCTCAATGTCTACATCATGTCGCCCTCCACATAGATGTGAACTTTCAATGCTATGCTTCAGTATCCATTCTTTACTATTATAGTCTTCGAGAACATAAACTAGCAGTCGAACTACATTATCATCATTGTCATCTCTTCCAAAACCAGCATAATACAAGCAGCCCTGTGACTGCTGCATAAAACCATCATTCAGAGGAGGAACATGAGAGTATATCATTGTTCCCGCCTCCTTGTCGGCAGCTAGACACAGGGTATTGTGATTGATTTCGGCGAAAAAATGCAGACAACCATTAAGATATGCAGCTGAGTGAACACGAACGAGATCAATATCCCAGTACCATTTCTTCTCCTTATGAACCCACCTCCCGGTTTCCGATGAATAGACATATGAACAGACGTCCACACCCGGGAGACCAAATCCATTTAGTTGGTCCGTCAACAAAAACCACTATTTTAAATAGCCCGCTATAGCTCTGCTATAGCACGCTATAGCATTTACAAAAGGTTTTGCGCTAAGAGACTTTGATCCAAACAAATGAACAAACATTTTAAATAGCACGCTATAGCTCCGCTATTGCACGCTATAGCATTTGGAAGAGGTCCGCCGCTAAGATGCTTAGCGCGTTATTTAAAACTATGACAAAAACACATGGAAGTGGGGCGACACGGCTGGATCAAAACCTAAGTGCACAATACCCACCCAGCCGGCATGGTCGCAATGCGGCAACTCAGTCCATTCCTCCGTGGCAGGATTGCACACGACGTAACGGCGCTTGCCACAATGGGAAGATACGTCGTAGAGAAGGAGGCCATTGCAACAGTCCAAAAGAAATGCGTTTCGGCCGTTGGGCAGGAAGGTGAGACTGGTGCGACTGCGGCTCCCAGATAAATTGGTGAAAGGAAGAACTGGATGTACCAATTGCTCCTCCGAGGTTTCCCTGAAGAAGAAGCCGGTCAGGGTCCGGGGGAGCTTCCGGCGGTAGGTGCGGTCGTTGATGAGGCCGAGCCAGTGCTTGGAGACGCACTTGAAGCGGCAGAGCGACCTGCCGGGCACGCGCGAGAGTATCTCGACGAGGAGGTCGTCGGTGAGTCTCTCGGCCGCCGTCTCGCTGCCGCTGGGAGGAGAAGAGGATGACCTGCACACAGAGATGGAGAAGAGGTCTCAGGGGATTGGGTGAAGAAGGGAGAGGAAGGTCGCGACGATTCATGGCGATGTCTGCTCTGCGTACCTGATCCGAGTTGATTTGCGTCCGTCCTCCCACGGGCGAGCTCGATCCACCGGTGTGGACATGGCGGCGGCGGCAGCGCCGTCAAACGCGGAGCAGGGGGGCGATGAAACCTAGGGGGCGGGGGAGGGGATTTAAACCTACAGCGACAGGGATGGCTAATGGGCCGTCATTGGTATATTGGGCTAAACCGTACATGTCACGTTTCCGCTAGACCCCTTTAAAAAATTAACCCAAAAAGAACGGAAAAGTAGGAATGTGCACAAATATATTGGGCTAAACCTCACGGCAGCATTGTGCTAATATCTTCCTGGGCGACAAAGAGGTTTTTTCTTTGCTTGTGTATGTGTTATTTCATGTAGGGAGATGGTACTTGTGCGGCCCTAATTAACCAGGTCATCAGCGACCAGCGCCTTCCACAACATATGACAAGCTTCAAGTTACATTGCGGATGAATCGCAATCAAACGGGAATCAACTGAATGAATTGTAGTCAGAATCAGTAACATTTGCTGCTCCAAATATATCTGAAGTTTCAACACTATGCTTCAATATATTCCCTGCTAGCTGGCTGCCACAATTAATATGTAGGGTCCGAAGCGAGCGAACCCAAGCTTATTACTGATATTTTGAGTGCCCATAGATTTATGCAACATCCTTTACCTGCACAAGAGTGCCCACCCACATCCATCCACTTTTAAACCGCGAACAACAAAGGGAGAAATAATCTCGTTCCTCTTGAACAGCAGCGCCGTCTACGACACCGTGAGGCAAGCGAATGAGAGGGGCGCTGCAACACAAAGGTTCAGGTTCCATTCTGTACTTTTTGTTTCAGAAATGACGATGAAACGCTGTACTGGTCGACTGAAGTACTTTGGAAAGTGAACGACACTCTTTTAGTCATCTGGAGCACTTTCTGTTCGGAAAACAAAAATCCTACATGTCCAGACTCCAGAGAGTGTCTTCTTACAGCCAAACCTTCCTTCTAATCAGATCCATCTCTTCATAAACACTAGCGCTGTCCCTGATACAGAGAAGGGAGCAAATGACAAATGGCAGGGTTGGTTTCAGTTTGTCTTGGAGGCTCGAGGCTGATATCCTTGCCCTGTGTGAAAAATGGGAGACAAACTCGTTTATAAAACGGGAGAAAAACCTGAAGATAATTTTTTTTCCAAGGTATGCTATTTACAGGTGGTGCCGTCTTTCACTCTTGTTCGTGGATCATTTACTTGTATCTGAGAGCATAAGCAGACATGGTAGAAGTAGAACAAACACACTTGTTATTTCATTTCTTTACAGCGACAGCCACTTGTTGTTTGTGTTACAGGGCATCCAAAGTCAACACTATAAATTTGCATTGGGATAGTGGGGTGCATGTTGCAAAAAATGCTGACCATACAACTAGAATTAACACTTTTTCTTTGACAGGAAATAAGTGAAACTACCATGAAAAGGGACATTTCTTCTTCCAGACCTTGTTCAAATGCCCATTTCAACAAAAGTCACCGGCAAACTGGATGTCTTCAGTTTTAGAGTAAAGAACTTGTCTAGCAAAAGAATCAACATTATGATCCAATCACAGATTGTTGATGTTCTGCTAATGACATTTTCTATTAAAAACATGCAACAAAAGTAATTAGCATCAACAGAATTGACACCATATTCATCCAAAGTGTTTCATGATCAACTAAGACATATATAAGAACAAAGGTAAACTATTTCAGACATATGCGAGTAAAAGACAAGCAATCATTGGGTAGTTCTTTGTCAATAAGATGCTTATGATTTTTCCCAACATAAAATGGAAGATGCGAGTTTATGTTGCATGACAGTCATTGATCATGACTTATGGTAAAAGCATGCATACATCAGCCAAGAAAACGAGAACCAAATCCAAGAAGAAATAATGAAGATACTCCATAGCATGGACAATTGACTCCAACTATAGCCGTCAGGAAATATTTTCCTGAAGGTATTTTGTAATTTGTTGTCGGTTTTTAGACGTGGGGAATAGTCCAGTTTCTGGTAGTGTGAGGTCATGGATGCTGTGAATTTCATACAGATGACATGTGTGAAGTGATTGTAACTCTACATACGATGGCACATATGGTAGACGTGGATAGCCATCATGATTGCAAATCAGTTTGACTTGTCGACGGTTCATATCATAGCACATTAATGTGGAAGGTGACCCCATGGTGAAGAAGATCAAGTTACATTGCGGATGAATCGCAATCCAACGGAAATCAACTGAATGAATTGTAAACCGGTCAGAATCAGTAACATTTGCTGCTCCAAATATATCTGAAGTTTCAACACTATGCTTCAATATCCATTCTTTGCTATCATAGTCATCGAGAACATAGACTACTAGTCGAACCACATCAACATGGTGATCTTTCTTAAAATTCGCATAATGCAAACGGCCATGTCACTGCCGAATAAAACCACCATACAGCTTACCAACGATACCAAGGTTCGGCCATGTTTTCCCCTCCGTGTCCACCACACTTATATAAAACGGTGAACTTTTGCCAGGGGCATACACCGTTGAGGAAGACAACATCAGACTGCCAAGCAGGAAGCTTAATTCTTTTGTTCCATCCAATTTCCTTGTAAACCCGTCTTCTGGTTCCCGGTGAATACGCTTCCACTCCGGCAAGGTAGAAGTTAAAATGGACATCCTCCAGCAACGCAAACACATAGAAGAGGGCAGACACAGCCGGATCGAAACCCAAACGCAGTGCACACACATTGTCATCATGACTAATGTCCGGCAACTTGACCCACTCGTCCTCCCTCGAGGGATTACACACGACATAGCAGAACTCATCATCCAGAGCAGAGACATCGTACCGGCGAAAAGTGAGGAGTCCATTGCTGCAATCTAGTAGATCGACGCGCCGGTGGCTACGCAGGAAGGTGAAAGAGGTGTCGACCGTAGGGCATCGTTTCTCAGAGAAACCGGCAAGGCGGACTTCTGTTTCCAGAGGCAACTACCCGTTGTTACTCCTAGTGTAGAAGAATCCGGCTAGGGCTCGAGGGAGCTTCCTGCGGTGATCGGGGTGGTCGATGAGGCTGAACCAATGCTTGGAGACGCACTTGAAGCGGCACAGAGATTTTGCCGAGACGCATGAGCGGATCTTGACGAGAAGATCGTTGGCGAGCCAATCGACCACCATGCCGCCATGGGGAGGATAGGAAGACCTGCAACGAGAGAAGATAGAGAGGGAGGTCAGGGTGTCAATGAAGGAGTTTGCGATGGTGGCCGGATGCTGCTGCACTGCCTACCGGACACGAGTTGAGAGTTGAGACGCAACCTTCATGGGTGGAAACGGGAGTGATCCGATGGGAAGAACATGGCGGCGCAAGATGGCTGGCGGTTTCGTCGAGACTCAAGCCAGGAGCAAGGAGATTGAAACCTACGGCCACAAGCAAGGAACTTCGGTTTTCTTCCGTTAGGGTTTGGGCCGTCAGTGGGTTGCGGGATGGGCCATTATTGTTTTGCTAAAGAAAACAAAGCTCCGGTGCTCGTCTGGCTGAGGCACTGTGTGTTCAAAGTTCAAGGGCTTCTTTTCACTTTTCTTGATAATCAAGGAAATTTTCTTCTTGTCAATCTTGCATGAACATTCATGTTGATGCCAAGAGACGGGCTATAACAATAGGTCTACAACAAAGTAAGAGCAAGTATAATAAGGTGATGTAAGAAGGTTGTAAGGATTTAAATATTATATTGTTGCTGAGTTGGAAGAGAGAAAAAGGAAGCGGGCTGTCGCACAAACTCCAAGAAGGTTTGTGAGAGTGAAAGATGGGCCATGTGTTGGCAAAGTAGTACTTTCTTAAAACCAAGTATTATACGTGTTGGCTATTACATTAGATATAGATGACATGGCAACTAGTTATAGCTAGCAACTGGCTATATTATCAACCATGCTCTAAGGATAGTACATCAGTTTGTATTGGAAGGTGTGAATCTGATAGACAAAGCAATGCAGCCACCTCACATTATTTTAGTGTGATAGAATGGCCAACATTGGTAAAGTGGTAGAACTCATCACCCAGAGCAGCGGGCTGCATGAGGGAAACAAGTCAGACTAGACTGGTCGGGGTTTGGTAGAGAAAAAATGATGCAAAAAAGATATAAGCATGTGTTTGGGCCCCTCCATGGTGGTTAGTGAGGTTTGGTAGCATGCATGGTGTCTTGTTTGGTAGCGGCGGCTTCCCGCATGCGCTATGAGAGGAGGATGCAGCATGGCAGGGAAAAGGAGAGAATCTTTCTCACCTTGTGGTCTGCGCGAGCCTACATTAGTGGAAACAACTGATTCGGTCTTTCCTCCTCAGTCTGCCCCGGAAGTGCTTTAAACAACGTGTGATACAAGAATCTAATGCAATCCGAGCAATTAAACACCGCTTGAAGCAAAAGATTCCTTCCACATGCAGTCTACCTACCACCATGCAGGCTACCAAACGACCCTACGTCAATGGCCCTTTTTCCTATTAGTTGGATCCGTTTATGAGATGCAAATAGAGGATATGATTGCATCTCAATAACAACTAAAGCATACTTTACCAACTACCAACTCATCAACAAAACCTAGCTCCATCCTCTCTTGCTTCTCATGTGCCGCCTCTCCCCCTTGCATCGCCATATCATCCTCGTGCATCCTCCAGCCGATATGGCTCGCAGCCATCCTCTCTCGCTTCTCTCTACTTCATCTTGCATAGGGTATGTTAGTTGTGTGTCCCCATCTCCTCTTGCCTTCATGCGACCTCAATAAGTAAGATGGTTACCTCAAAGGAAGATGTGGTGTCCTTCTGCCCTTTCCCATTAAGATTTATATAGTATAATCTTTCATGTTGGGTTCCATATGTTTAATTGTTGGACATTTATTCCTTTCATACTTTCTCTAGGCTTACGAATCTATTGTGTGCACATTTATTGGAGTCATTGTTTGTCAAGGTGGAATGTACGTACATTCTTTAATTGCGTGGTTAGTAAAAAAATGTTTATATGATAGCTAATGTGAGGCTCTGATAAATGTGATGTGAACATCGTTGTAGCCCCATCTAATTCAATGGTGCTATGTGGATCTGCCACCGAATGTCATTCATGAGGAAGGTGTGGGGATGTCAGAGCATCCCGAAGTGGAAGTTTGGTAGTGTCGGTGACCTTCCTCCCTCATCAATCTTTTTGTATGTATGACAGTTTCCTTCGCTATTCTGAGCCTTTAGTGGCAACTAACTCTTGTCACAGTTTGACTGCATGCTTGTGCAGGCATGGTATTTTTGGCTTCACACTCCACTCCGCACCACATGAGAAATCTTCACATTTCTTCTGTTATAATCAGATTTATTCTCTAGCCAAGAATTATGACTAATTACTCAGGCATGAAGAACCAGTATATAATCAGAGTTGCTTAATTAGTTAGGGATGTTTTGGCAATTGTTTTTACCATCCACTTTTACTAACAATGTTCTGTTTGTTGTAGGCGTCATTTAGTATCCTGCAGAATACATCGGTAAATTGAGGTCTGTTTGAGTAGCCTTCGCTATCCCAATAGTTTATAATCCATATATGCATCTTGTTGTGAGACTGATTATTTGCTTAATTTATTAATGCTTGACGGTTATTGGGGCATGGCAACTACCGAAGAGATGATCAGACATACGAGTCAAGGTGGTGAGTGAGTAATAATACTTCTTGCAGATGAAAGTGGAACCCTGTAGCATGTGGGTTTGTAAAATTAATCATTATGAGAATGCCTGCAAATGTTCATGATTAACATACTTGTATATTTTGAGGAAACATGATTCTTGAAACTATTGTCCACGATCTTTGTTTGTAGGAATATCTGGGTGGGCAAATGACTGGCTTTGGAGCACCATAACATCTTTCCTTGCATAAAGAAACCACACCCCATAAAATAATGGACATCTGCGGCAGCAATATAACTGCTGCTGATCATTATTATTTCCTCCAAAAAACAGTTGCTTATTGTTTAACTTCCTAACTTGAAAAATACGAGAGGAGTTGATGAAACTGATCTTGCTTGCAAATTTGACTCAAAAGTTTTATCCTGCATTTTGTAGGACAAGGAAGACAATGTTTAATTAGGTGCACATAATATACTTGGTAACTTTTTTTTGCCGGGACCATATACTTGGTGCTGATCTTTCAAGAACGTTTAGCAATTTAGTGTTATTTTCACATATAAAAGGAGAACCAACTGGCTAGCCTATGCAATTTTGGTGACACAACTAATTAAAGTACTGGGGCAACAAGGTATATATGCCTGCTATACTGCAATTCCTGGGAGAGGTGGGTGGGTTGATAGGGTGGACGGAAAAAAAGTAGTGACGGGAGGAAGAAGAAGAACCGGTAGCAGATGTGGGTCGTCGCTGGCGGAGAAGAGGCAGGGTATTAATGGATACGAGTGCAGGCTACAGGAGCTCTCGGGTGCAAGGTAGCAGATGTGGGTCATCGCTGACGGAGATGATGACAGGGTGTAAAGGGATGGCCGGTGCAACATGCTGCAGTATTTTGTTTGCACAATCCAACCCCGAGAAAACATAGAAATAAAAGACATTGGTGAAATTGTATGTACGTACGTGCAAGAGCTAGCACATAGGCACCTGGATTGATCTATCATAGCACTGTTAGAGTTATATTGATGGTGCACCAGGAATGGGGCGACGTCTCGATCTGCCGTGCCCTCCAACGCCCACGCGACGCCTTGGTCCGCCTCGTTCTACAACGCCCGCCGCGACGCCTCGCCCCATTCCTGGGCTCGGACGGTGCGGATGCCCGCTGCGACGCATCCCCCTGCCTTGGCTTCAACAACGTTGACGCCAGCGGCAAACGGCAGGGCATGCCCGGCGGTTCAGTGGAGGCAGGCAATGGATAAGTGGCGGATGTGGCTGGTGGTGGTAGGGTGTTTTTTGCCAAAAAAAAGAAACATTATCCATGAGTAGCACACTTTAAGTAGGCCTAAGGGTTAATTTCTCAGAAACGAGGGGACTTTTTTGCAAAAGGTTGACGACCTGCGGCCAGAAATAATAAGTGTTTTATTATTATTAGGGAAAGATTGATTGTGGCCTTTGGCCTTTTGTATTCTTGACTTTTGGCATCCTCGTGTATATCATATATATGGTGGCTTTGACCTCCTACTAGTACAAGTTGCATCGAGCCTAGGTTCAGAGTTTTTTTTTTTGCGTTGCAACTCGCCTCCTGATCCAACCTCGCATGCTGCCATCGCTTTTTTTGCCGGTGGTTGTTGTTTTTCTCTGCTCCAGGCCAGTCCGATCCGGCGGCTCTCTCGCTGATCTGCCCCAGGTCCGCAACTCCACCTCCCACCTCCCGCCGAGGTTGCCGCCTTCACCTCCCGCCGCGTCTGCCATGCTGCCACATCTCGTCGAGGCTGCCGTGCCCACCTCTCGTCGAGGTCGCCGCTTCCACCTCCCGCCGCGGCCGCCGCGCCTCCACCTCTCGCCGAGGCCATCGTGCCCACCACTACCGGACTCGCCACCTATGCCGACGGCCCTGGGCCGTCGGCATAGGCCATTTCCCTTCGGCATACATCTATGCCTACAGCTGCCGTCGGCAGAGCCCCGTCAGCGTAATCTTGTCAGACCATCGACAAAGTCTAGCCGTCGGCATAGGGGCCTATGCCGACGGCTTTCCTTTGGTCGTCGACATAGTTTAGCCGTCGGCAGTGATTTTCACCTGACGGCAACAAACAGCGCCGTCAAAAGCCCTGACAAATCACGGGCCGCCGCGTGGCAGAGGTATGCCTACGGCAAAGCCGTCGGCATAGGCGAAAATCTATGTCGACGGTCATACCTCTGCCACATGGCCACCTCTGGTGACTCCTGGCAGCAGGGATATGCCTACGGCAAAGCCATCGGCATAGATTTCCCCCTATGCCGACAGCTTTGCTGTAGGCATATCTTTGCCACGTGGCAAGCCCTGGGAAGCCCTGTGCATATCTCTGCCATAGGTGCCACGTGGCAGCTCCTGGCATCTCCCTGTGCGCGGATATGCCGACTGTTAGGCCGTCGGCATAGCTAGAACTATGCCGACGGTTTAACCGTAGGAATACCTACAAACCAAATCCAAAAAAAATACTAGCCAAAAAGGCTAGCAATTTCCAATACAATTATACAGACATGATTCAACAACCATGGATTTGCAAACACAAACCATAAAATAATTTTGATGTACACAACATTTTCATTCTAAGAATCCACTACAACATCAAAGGAGAAGGCGGAGGGGCGGTGCCGATGGTTGGGGAGACGGGGCGGCGATGACAGAGGTGGTGTCGTGGTGGGTGCACGACAGATGCCAAGCGATGGCTAAAGAGAGGAGGAGGCTTGAGGACGCTGGTGGGCTCCAGTGGCGAGGTTGGCATGCGCGGGCGCGGGACGCCGGACATACCCAGGTTCGGGGCTCTCCGGAGAGATAACACCCTTAGTCCTGCCGATTTTGGTTAGATGATGGATAGTACAATGTTGCTCCTGGAGCTGTATGGAGGAGGAAGGAAGCTGGCCAAGGCTTGGGCTGCTCCTTCTCTCCGGTACTGCTGTTGGGTGGCTAGTCCTATGTTTCTGCTTCTTGCTTTTCGTCTCTGTGTGTTGTATGGTGATGTCGATACGATGATGCGATGCCCTGTTGGCGCGGGTTCCTGGGGGGTTTTATAGATCAACCCACCCGGGGTTACAATGGTAATATGCCGAGTCGATGGGTCCGTATCGTCGGTGCCCGGGACTCCAAGCTGGGTCCCTCTTGTGGGCTTGTGGTTCGCCGGGTTCCCCTAGGCGCGGGCCCCGCGTGCCTAGGGGGACTGTGCACCGTCTTGTCGATCGTCGGGGCGTGGCCGAGTCGAGCCGTGTATAGTGCTCTCCGTCAGGCCGCCGCTTGCTGTCGTCAATAGTGAGGGCGGGAGCACTGTAGCAATGCCAGCCTTGGTCAGCGGGTAGGTGAGGGGCACTGTTGCCACGCCCCGGCTGACCACAAGCATGGTGGAAATACTGTTGCCTTGCTCATCGGTGGTTTGGGTCTCGTCCCATCGTACGCCCTGGATGGGACGGGAGCTGACCCGTGGCTGGTTTGCCGTGGAGGCCACGGGTGGTGCTGGCTTGCCATGGAAGTCTTGGTTGCGCCGGCTCGAGTTGCCTTGTGCCAGTTGCTGTGGCCGGGTTGACATACCTTGCCATGTTGGAGAGTTTGCCCGGGTTGCGGGCCCTGCTGGGTCGAGCAACCCGGCCAAGCGCGTGCCGGTTTGCGGGGTGATGTGGGCCCCGCTATTTTTGAAGAGGATCCGGGTTCCGTTGCTTGCCCGGGGTTCATCCCCCCGACAGTACTCCCCGAATCTGTGAAGGTCCGCCGTCTTCTGATGAGTGGGCCTTCGCAGTTTCCCCCTTGAGCAAGGCGGATTCTACGAATGCCGGGTCCGGCAACACCCGTTGTGTGCCGGTTTTCTCGAAAACCGGATCGCGGCATCCCGGCCGTGGCGGGAACCGAGGAGTCCGCCGAATCTAGAGGCGACCCCTAGGGCTTCGCGCAGGCGCCACATGGCGCCCGGAAGTCGGAGGGGCCTGATAGGCCACGCGCGTGACGGGACCGGGCGACGGGCCGGCGGCCGCCGCCGCGCGCCGTTGGGCCATGCGCGCGGATTTATTGTGGCGTCTGGGGCCCGGTTGCACTCCCTCGAGCAGTTAGTGCGCGCGTACGTGCGCACTTATTGTAGGGTACTGGAACGGGCGCGTGTAGACGATCCCACTTCCCCAGGTTTGAACGGACACCATTCTCGCTTGCGCCCTCCTGTCCCCCTGCTCGTGCTCTGCTCTTTGCCACCGACGCATAGCTGTGCCCGCAGCCCCGAGCAGAGCCTCCTCCGTCGCTCGTCTTCTTCTTCCCGCTTCTATCCATGGCGCTACCGTCGGGCTCTTGGATGGGCTCCAACGTCACCCCCGAGGACATCACGTAGCTTCGAGCTTCGCGGCGCTTGCCGCGGGAGACGGACGTCGGCGTCCGCCTGCCGCGCGACGAGCAAAGGCCCCGAACCGAGGGCCAGGAGCGCGTCGTCTTCCTTACCCATTTCGAGCGCGGGTTCGGGCTGCCAGTGAGCACCTTCCTCCGCACCTTCTTGGAGTTCTTCGGGCTTCAACCGCACCATCTTGGCGCCGGCGCCATCGTCCAACTCTCCGGCTTCGTGACCCTGTGCGAGGGGTACCTGGGGGTCGAGCCGACAATCAACCTCTGGGCGCGCTTCTTCTCCTTGAAGCAGCAGGGCCCATCGGCCGGGGAGTTCGCCGACTGCGGCGTCGCCGTCATCTCCATGCGGCGGGGGGCAGATTTCCCCAAGATTCCGCTCGAGGATTCTGTCAAGAAGTGGCAGAATTCTTTCTTCTACGTCCGCGACCATGGCACGGACCATTTCAATCTTCCCCCCTTCATCATTGCACCGCCGCGGGCGAAGAAGAACTGGGGCTACTCGCTCCGGCGCCCGCCGTAGGAGATCGTCAACCTCTACGAGTGGGTGACGGTGATGAGGACGCAAGAGGGGCTCACCGGCACGGACCTCCTCGCCGCGTTCATCTCCCGCTGGGTCCTCCCGCTTCATAGGCGCTCCTGCCTCATCGGCGAGATGATTGGCCTGCAGGACCCCAACCGGACGGGGTCGACGCGGCTATCTGCGGAGCAAGTCGCGCGGCGTCAACGACATCTCCAAGGCCAACCTTGGAGAGGATTGGTGATTCGGCAAGGCGCCGTATAGCCAGTCGAACACGGCGCCGCAGGCGAGCGTCTGGTCTCCTTACTTTGCTGCCGCACATCTTCTTGTTCGTCCCGACGCAACGCGGAAGGTTCTCTTGAAAGCAATCCGGCATCCTTACGCCCGGGCTCCATTGCAGGTGGCCCGGTGGCACCAGAGGAGCCCGCGGCCCAAGGCGGTGAGGAGGTGCCCGAGTCCGACGCCGAAGCTGGGCGCCAACCCGGTAAGTCTTGCATGTTTCCTTCTTCGTTTCGTCTTGAATTGTTTCTCGTGTCGCGGTGAAGGCGACGCTGATGCCGGTTGCTGGCGTAGTGGCGTTGGGCGGGGGAGGCGGCGACGCGGGCGGAGCCGGATCCTCGCATGGGTCGGCGCCGAGCCGCCCGCATGGAAAGGACAGCGTCACGCCGCGACCCTGCGGATCGAAGCGCGTGGCGGACCGCGCCGAGCCCGGGAGGCCGGCCAAGAAGAAGCGCGGGAGGCCGATCCCGGTCCCGGTCTTGACGGGGTAAGCTTTATTTCCTGCTTGCGCCTGGATTTCTAGTTTTTTTGGCTTATTTTGCCTTCTTCTTTAGGTCGCCCATCGCGTTGGCGAGAGCGGCGGCGGAGGCCGCAGCCGGCGAAGGGACCGCGTTCCGCAGGAGCCGGTCTGACCTTGCCGGTATGGTCGGGGAGGAGGGGCGAGGCGACTCGGACCTCAGCCTGGATCCGGACGATGCCGAGGCCTTAGCCTGGCGGGACAGGAACCGAGCTGAGGCGGAGATGTATGCGGCGTTGGTCCAGGCTTGGACCGATGCGGCGGCGGCACGGGCGCGATCCGGTGTGGATCCGGCCTTGCGCGAGATGCCGGAGGGCACGGTGGTGGCGGCGACGGTTTTTGAACCATCATCGGTGAGGGAGCGCGGCCGTGGGGGCCGGGCTGAGGCGGTGATGCTCGACCAGGAGGTCGTGGAGGTGGGGGGCGATACCCCAACACGAGCCGACGTGGTCGAGCGCGTAGGGGCTGATGGTGGTGGAGGCGGCGGCGTCCTGGAGGAGGCACCCTCGGCTATGGAGGAGGCACAGTGGGCGGCGGTGCGTGAGGTGGCGATGCAGGGCGTCCTGGCGTCCGGATCGCCGTTGGCGCTGGAAGGGCATCGGAGGAGGTGCTGGCCGCGTCGCAAGCGGCCAGCGGGGGGCATGCCTTGGTGCCCCGGCAGGGCGGGCGCCGAGCCACCGTGCCGCAGCCTGCGCGGAGCGGGGGCGCGGCCGTCTTCGGGCCCGAGACCCAGGAGGAGGCGGCGCTGGATGCCGTCAGCCGCCGCTTGCGAGTCCGGACGGAGCGGCTTGAGGCCTTCGCCTAGGCCGAGACGGAGCGGACGCGCGACCTGGAGCGCGCCATCCTGGTAAGTCCTTCTTCTTCGTTTTCTTGTAACTTCTTCATTGTGGGGGCGTGCCAGCGCACCCACTGGTTTTAGCCCCCGAGGTTCGGGCCAACTACGTAGTAGTTGGGTCGAATCTTTAGATCGCCGGGCCTTGTTCTGACTTCTATTTTCTTTCAGCATCTTGATGCTTTCCGGGTTGCCGCCTTCAACCGGCTCCTGGGCCAGCATCGGGAGCTCAAGGAGCAGCTCGCTGCCAAGGAGGAGGAGCTTCGCGTCGCTGCGGGTATGTTCATGCTCTTTTCTAGTGGGGGGGGGGGGGGGCGCTAGCGCACCCACTGGGTGTAGCCCCCGAGATTCGGGCCAACTGTGTAACAGTTGGGCCAAATCTTAAGTCTTGTCTTTTTTTCTTCTGTTGAATTCTTTTTCTTTGCAGCCGAGGTGCTGTCTTGGCGGACCCGGCTTCTCCGGGCTGGTCATCATTATGACTGGCTTGTAGCTCACGCTGGCTGCCTTGGCGCCGAGGCGGCGCAGGCGAGGGCGGAGGCGGCCGCGGCCCCGCGGTCTCTTGATGAGGCCAACTGGCTGCATGAGCAGCTGGCGGGTCACAAGAGCCGCCTTGAGGCCGAGGTGGAGCTTCTGAAGGCAGAGGCCGCCAAGGTGCTGGAGACGCAGCAGGCCCTAGCCGAGGCGGACCAGCAGCGTGGTCGGCTGGTCGACGACAAGGGCCGGCTCCAGGCCGAGGTGGATCGCCTGCGGGAGCAGGCCGTCGTGGCCGAGGAGGCTCGTCAGGACGAGACTCGTCGCCGGGAGGCGGCTGAGAAGGTGGCCGAAGTCAAGGACGCCGAGCTGAAGGCGGCCCTTGCTAAGGCGGCCGATCTGGAGAAGGCACTCGGGGAGCGCGACCGCGTCGTGGAGCGGGAGCGGCGTGGTATGTTGCTTGAGGCGCAGCACTTGGAAGAGTCCTTCTCCAGTAAGTGATGCTTCTTGTAATTTTGCCGGGTCGGGATCCGGTTTTTCTTCCTTGTTTGTTGTTCTAATCTTACTTCTTTGACGGCAGGGGCCTTCTCGGAGACGCAGCGGCTGGCGGAGGAAGCCGGTCGCTACCAGCGTGACCCGATCGGCGTTGTTGGGTCTGGGACGGATCCGCGGATGGCCTGGACCTTCCCGGAGATCATTGCTGCTGCAAAGGCCCGCCTGCGGGCCCTAGGGACGCAGATGGAGCGGCTGTCCCAGGCCGGCACCGCGATGATGGCGGCCCTGTGGCCTGACTCCGTCCATCCGCGTAGCTTCTCGCGCCTGGCGCGCTGGCTGGAGGCGGGTTCGGACCGTCTTGGCGAGTGGCGTGTTTCCGCCGCCCGTGCCGGTGCCGAGATGGCGCTGCGGTTTTTGCTGTCTTGGCATCTGGATCTTCAGCTGGACGTGCTGATGGGTCAGCGCTGGTTCGAAGCAGTTGCTGCAGGAGCAAGCTAGCCGGACGTGCTGATGAGTTCGCCTTCCACGATGAGTTCCATCCGGAGCAGATAGAAGACGGCAGGGTCATGGATGGCGATGACTACGGCTTGCTTCTCCGTGACCCGAAGGGGAGCTCGGAGGAGACGGGCATCTACGGCGATGCGGATACTGAGGAGGACACTGGTGTCACGCCAGACCCGGAAGCCGTCAGAGGAGGGCCGTCGTCGTCGCGATGCGGCGCTGGAGATGCCTGAGATACTTTACGCAGAATCTGTTAAGTAGCAGGTCCACCCACCCACTTGGGGTTGTTTTAGGGTGTAATGAACTCGGGCTGTGGGCCTTTGTTTTAAATATTTGTCTGTGAGTGTCGTGAGTGCTTTTTTGCTCTTTGCCTTCCGCTTTTTCGAACCAATTTCATGCGCTTCTCCTGTCTGAAACCTCCCCCCCCCCCCAGGGAGTAAGACGGCCGAGGCTCCGGTCCATGACAAAGGGTTCGATTCTTTGAGAGGGCGGACAGGACTTGGGTCCTTAGAAACGTTGAGCGAGAGCGAAACACCCACAGGGCTGGCTGGCGGTAATCCGGGTTGGCCGGTTGGCGAGCAGTCGGTCGTGCGGCTACTTATCTGATGAGTGATGGGCCGGGTCGGTCGACCCGGCGGCCTTTGACTTAGTGTATGAATCATAAAGGAGCTTTGGCCCGTTGTGCTTGCCCGCCGACTGCCAAAGCTGGATCTGCGGTTTTAGGGCTAAGTGGGGGACCGCGGCGTCCCAACTTTTTCAGGAATCACCAAGTAAGGCGGCGGGGTGGTGACCGAGCCGGCCTGCCCCCGAGCCCCCGGGTCGAGCGAGTCGAGCCGCTGGCCGGGTTCAGTGGTAAAGTGATGCAGATAAATATGGACACAATAAATTGGTCGGCAAAAGGTAGCCCACGAGTTTCGTTCGGTGACCCCGTAGTTTCATGCGTTTACAAAAGGCGACGATACATACACTCGTGCGGCTAACTATAAAATGGGCGGACGAGTTCCGTGTTCCACGGCCGGGTTGTTTCTTCGCCGGCGGTGTCCTTCTTACGCTTCTTTGACTTGCGCACGTCGATGAGGTAGTAGGCGTTGCGGTCGTGCAGGGCTCTGCTGACGATGAACTGGCCCTCCCATGGAGAGGACAGCTTGTGCTGGCCTGCCTGCTCTTGGACGAGTCGGAGGACGAGGTCGCCTTCGCGGAATGCGAGAGGCTTGATCTTCTTGCTGTGGTAGTGCCTTAGGCCTTGCTGGTAGATAGCCGAACGACTAAGTGCCAGAAGGCGCGCTTCTTCGAGTAGGTCAACGCCGTCTTCGCGCGCCTCTCTTGCTTCGGCTTCGGTGTACATCGCGACGCGCGGCAAGTCGAACTCGACGTCGGTCAGGATGACAGCTTCGGATCCGTAGATGAGGAAGAACAGGGTGAACCCGGTCGACCTATCCGGCGTTGTGCGCAGGCTCCAGAGTACCGCTGGCAACTCATCAAGCCAGCTGCCGGGTGAACGGATGAGTGGCTCGACAAGTCGCGGCTTGATGCCGGACAGAATGAGTCCGTTGGCCCGCTCGAGCTGCTCGTTTGACTACGGATGTGCCATGGAGGCCAGGTCGAGGCGGATGTCGGAGATGGAGCAGTATTGCTCGAGCGGGCCCATGGTGAAGTTGGTGCCGTTGTCGGTGATGATGCTGTTCGGCATGCCGTAGCGCACCGCTATGTCCTTGATGAATCGGACGGCTGTTGGCCCATCCAATTTCTTGATAGGTCTTGCTTCGATCCACTTGGTAAACTTGTCCACTGCCACCAGTAAGTGCGTCATGCCGCCTCGAGCGGTTTTGAACGGTCCCACCATGTCGAGTCACCAGACCGCGAAGGGCCAGGCGATCGGTATGGTGCGGAGTGCTGACGCCGGCTGGTGGCTGCGTTTGCCGAAGCGTTGGCACCCTTCGCATTTGAGAACGAGCGACTCGGCGTCTTCGAGGGTCGTGGGCCAATAGAAACCGTGGCGGAACGCCTTGGCCACCAAGGATCGTGATGCGGCGTGGTGCCCGCACTCGCCCTAGTGAATGTAGAGGAGGATGTCGATGCCGTGATCCTGCTCGACGCAGCGCTGGAACATGCCGCTAGAGCTGCGCTTGACGAGCTCGTTGTTGATGATGTTGTAGGCGGACGCCCAATGCTGAATTTGTCGAGCCTCGGTCTCGTCCATGGGGAGAACCCCGTTCTCCAGAAACTCCGATATCGGGAGAGCCCAAGATGGAACTGCGATCACTGCAAAGACGGCCACCAGGGTGGGTTCCGGGTTGGCAGCCCCCGAGCCGGGTTGAGCAGCCCCCGGGTTGGGGATGGCGACGGCCGGGTCCGGGCTGATGGTGGCCGGGTCGAGCTGAGCAGCCCCTGGGCCGGGTTCAGCAGTCCCCGGGCCGGGTTCAGCAACCCCCGGGGTGACATGGGGCGCAGCCGGGTCGTCTGGAATGTGAATGGACTCGGAGTCCGGCGATGGCTTGACGGACGGCTTGCTCATGTTCTCGAGGGAGACGCCGGACGAGATGGCTTGTCGTGACAAGGCAATCTTGGCGAGGGTGTCGGCTGCTTCGTTCTCCACGCGCGGGACATGGAGGAACTCGCAGCCCTCGAAGGATCCGGACAGCTTCTGGACGAGGAAGCGGTAGCTTGCATGTTGGAGTCGCGGGCGTCCCACTCGCTGGAACACTGCTGCACCACCAGGTCCGAGTCGCCGTAGCATAGGATGCCCCGGACGCCGAGTTCCTTGGCAAGCCGGAGGCCGTGCACAAGGGCTTCATACTCGGCGACATTGTTGGAGGCGGCGAAGTGGATCTGGAGCGCGTAGCGAAGCCGGTCGCCCTTCGGAGATGATAGAACGATGCCGGCCCCTAAGCCGAGTCGCATCTTGGACCCGTCGAAGTGCATGTGCCAATGCATCGAGTCGGGAGGCGGCAGAAAATACTGCGTCTCGGTCCAGTTGATGAGGAAATCGGCTAGGGCCTGAGACTTGATCGTTGTGCGCGGCTTGTAGAGGATGGTGTGACCGGCTAGCTGGATCGCCGACTTGGCGACCCGGCCAGAGGCGTCCCGGCACCCGATTGTTTCTCCGATAGACGTCGTGCTGACGACGGTGACGACGTGCTCTTGTAAGTACTGCTTCAGCTTCTTGGCGGTGAGGTACACGCCGTAACACGTCTTCTGGTAATGCGGGTAGTTCTGCTTGGAAATGGAGAGCACTTCACTCAGGTAGTAGACTGGCCGCTAGACGGCTTGGATCTTGCCCTTCTCTGGTCGCTCGACCACCAGCACCGTGATGACCGCCCGCGAGGTCGCGGCTATGTAGAGCAACGTCGGCTCCTTATCAGTCGGCGCGGCCAGGACTGGTGCTGTGGAGAGCATGCGCTTGACGTCTTGGAAGGCCTGGTCTGCCTTGCCAATCCACTCGAATGGGCTTGTCTTCTTCATCAGCTGGTACAAGGGAAGCGCCCTCTCGCCCAGTCGGCTTAGGAACCGGCTAATCGAGGCCAGGCACCCAGTGAACTTCTGGACGCCACGCAGCCGAGCCGGCTTGCGCATGCGCTCAATTTCCTTGATCTTCTCCGGGTTCACCTCAATGCCGCATTCCGAGACGAGGAAGCCGGGTAGCTTTCCGTCCGGGATGCCGAAAACGCACTTTTCCGGGTTGAACTTGACCTTGTATTCGCGGAGGTTGGCGAATGTTTCCTTCAAATCGTCGAGGAGCGTGAGGTGCTGCTTGGTCTTCACCACGATGTCGTCCACGTACACGTGAATGTTGTGGGTGCGTTGCGGCAGCATGCATTTCTGCATGCAGCGTTGGAAGGTGGCGCCGGCATTCTTCAATCCGAACGACATGGTGGCGTAGCAGTACGCCCCAAAGGGCGTGATGAAGGACGTCTTCAGGGCATCGGCCGGGTCCAGCTTGATCTGGTGGTAGCCGGAGTAAGCGTCCAGGAAGGACAGGAGCTCGCACCCGGCAATCGATTCGATGACTTGGTCGATCCGCGGGAGAGTGAACGGGTCCTTGGGACAGGCCTTGTTGAGGCTAGTGTAGTCAATACACATATGCCAGGTCTTGTTCTTCTTTAGGACGAGGACTGGATTGGTGAAACACTTCCATTATGAAGCCAGACGCCGAAAGCTTGGCGACCTCTTCACCAATGGTTCTTCTCTTCTCTTCAGAAAATTGTCGGAGGGGTTGACGGACAGGCTTGGCGTCCTTGCGGACGTAAAGTTTGTGCTCGGCGTACTCCCTCGGGATACCCGGCATGTCCTTGGGGGTCCATGCGAAGATATCCCGATTCTCATGGAGTAAGTCGATGAGCTCGCCTTCCTACTTGCTGTCGAGGCGGGCGCCTACGACAACGTACTTGCTGCAGCTTGGATCTTCAGGGTTGAGCCTCACTTTCTTGGTCTCCTTTGAGGGCTTGAAGACAGCCTCGTCAGCCGGGTCCAAGGTCAGAATCGACGCATCGGAGGCCTTGCCAGCCAGGGCGACAATCAGGTCGAGCTGGCGCCGCTCCTCGGCAATGACCAGCGACTCGGCCAGCTTGGCGCCGTCTCGGGCGCACTCCAGAGACTTGCGGTAGTCGCCGGTGATGGTAATGAGGCCCTTGGGACCCGGCATCTTCATCTTCAGGTACGCGTAGTGGGGAACCGCCATGAACTTGGCGAGCACAGGCCGGCCCAGCAAAGCATGATATGCGCTGGACAGGTCCACCACCTTGAACCAGATCGGTTCGCACCGGAAGTGGCAGCTGTCGCCGAACAGGACATCGAGCTGGACCCGGCCAACGGGCGAGCGGGAAAGGCCGGGCACGATGCCGTAGAAGACTGTCTGGGTTGGCTCCAGGTCCTCGGCCTTGAGGCCGAGCTTGGTCATCGTGTCGCGGTAGAGGATGTTGATGCTGCCGCCGCCATCGATTAGGACTCGGGAGAACTTGCATGTGCACCCCGCGATGATGGTGGGGTTGAGGACGAGGGCGTATCCACACGGACTCGGCATGACTGCCGGGTGATCCTCGTGGATCTAGGTGATCGGGCGATCCGACCAGTGCATGAAACCCGGCTTGGCCGGGACGACGGTGTTCACCTCCTGCCGAAGAAGGCGATCGTTGTGCTTGTTGTTGCCGAGGCTGGTGAAGACGACGTAGGCCGCGTTCTGGTCCGGGTAGGCGTCGTTCCGCATCACGCCGCCAGCGGGAGGTGGCGGTGGAGGCAGAGGCGGCTGCCCTGCGCCTGGAGCCGGAGCCGGAGTTGGAGGAGGCGGAACGTCTCCCCTCATGATGCGCTTGGTGATGGCGCACTGTCGAAGCGTGTGCGTGGAGGGCCTTGTGCCGCTGTGGTGCTTGCATGGGGCGTCGAGCATTTTTCCGAAACTCATGGCAGGTTGCCATGCCATCTTGCCGGTTTACCGGCGCTTCGCCGCCGGGTCCGCCGCGGGCTCGGCGGCCGCGACGAGCCGGTTGTCGTGACGCTGCGCCGGCTGGTCGGCCTTGCGCTTGTTGCTCTGGTGATGCCGCTACCGGCTGCTTTCGCCGACCGGCTTCAGAGGTGGAACCGGCTTTCCTTTGTCGGCTTCATCCAGCGCCACCTGGATCTTCATGGCGGAATCGGCGTTGGCGTACTTGTCCGCCATCACCATGAGCATAGCCATGGTGGCCGGCTCGGAGCGTAGGAGCTTGTGCTTGAGGAGGGTGCCGTCTCGGCACACGCTGACGAAGTACTGGATTGCCTGGACTTCATGGATGCCCTCGCAGCTGTTTCGGAGCTCGGTCCAGCGTGCGAGGTACTCGCGACCCGTCTCCGTCGGTCCGTTCACGCATAGGGCGAGCTGGCTAGGGCGACCGGGTCGCTTGTAGGTCCCCGTGAAGTTGCGGACAAAGGCCTGCTCGAAATCGACCCATGCGTTGATGCTGCCCATCAGCAGACTGTTCAACCACGTGCGGGCCGACCCCTGGAGCATGAGCGGTGCGTAGCGCACGGCAAGACGACGATTGGCACCGGTGATGCCAATGGCCGTGGTGCAGTCGGTGAGCCAGTCTTCTGGCTTCACGGTCCCATTGTACTTGGGGGTGTCGCGGGGGAGCATGAACCCTTTCGGAAAGGGCTCCTCCCGGAAGTGTGGGCCGAAGAACGCCGGCCCGATGGCGCTGCTCTCCTCCACCTCCAGGGAGCGAGTGAGCTAATCAAGGCGGTGGCGCGCATCGGCGTCGTCGATGGCGCGCGGGCCGAGTCGACTGCCGGCCAGGCCCCGAGGGGCCGGGTTGGTTGGAGCCGGACACCGGCCAAGCTGGCCGGGTCCGCGCTGGGTCTCTTGGGTGGGCTCGTTGCCCAGAGGGTCGGCGGCGGTGGCAGCCGGGTTGCGTCGAGTCCGGTCTCGGCCGGAGTGCCCCTCGCCGGGTGGCGAGTAAGCCATGTGTAGAAGTTCGCCGGGTCCGCCAAGGCGGGCGGGCCGGATCCCGCCGTCTTGGCGAGCTGGTTGAGGCGATCCTGCTGGGTGTTGGCGGTGTGGAGGAGCTCATGCATCCGCCCGATTTGCTCCTTGAGCTCCTCGCCCGCGAGTTGGTCAAGGCCGACTGCGGCTGCCTATGCAGCGCGCATGTTCTTCACTGGGGTTTCCTAGATGGTCTGGACGGCGCCGAAGGCTCAGCCGATCGCTCCTCCCTGGGCGCGCGTGTCGGCGACCCGGCTTTGCTCGGTCATGGGGGGCGTAACCCCGTGAGCAGTGTCGTGCTCCATCTGAGCGGCCTCCAGGCAGTGCCTGGTGGCGGCCTGCGTCTCGGACAGGTCCAACATCTGCTGGCGCCTATCCTCGAGCTGGGTTCGGGCTTCGGCGACGTTGGTGGCGTCGACGTTGGTGCCGAAGGGGATGCGGAGGCTCTGCATCGTAGCGCATAGCGGGTCAGACAGCTAGGTCCGTTCCGCGGTGGCCCTGGCCTCCGCGGCCTTCCTTGTTTTGCTTGATGAGGAAGAGGCGCCATCACCCGTGGCGTAAACCTCCATGTGAATGTCCATCCCCCCGAAGGCAATGCTACCGCCGAGGGAAAGGGGAGAGTCGGAGTAGCTGAGCACCTCGCTGGGGTACTCGTCGGCCGCGAGCACATCGGAGATGCAGAGTGCAGCGAAGGAGGCGGCGAGCGCGCTGATGACATCGTCCGCCAGCATGACAAACTCGTCGGTGTAGGAGAAGGGCCCCATCTGAAGCATGCTCCCGGCGAGCTCCTCGAGCTGCCCCACGGTGGGCGTCAACTGTCATGGTGGGTGTCGGTGTAAAAACCGGCGGATCTCGGGTAGGGGGTCCCGAAATGTGCGTCTAGGTGGATAGTAACAGGAGACAAGGGACACCATGTTTTTACCCAGGTTCGGGCCCTCTCGATGGAGGTAAAACCATACTCCTTCTTGATTGATATTGATGATATGGGTAGTACAAGAGTGGATCTACCACGAGATCAAGGAGGCTAAACCCTAGAAGCTAGCCTATGGTATGATTGTTGTAATGGTTGTGTGTCCTACGGACTAAAACCCTCCGGTTTATATAGACACCGGAGAGGGCTAGGGTTACACAGAGTCGGTTACAATGGTAGGAGATCTACATATCCGTATCGCCAAGCTTGCCTTCCACGCTAAGGAAAGTCCCATCCGGACACGGGACAGAGTCTTCAATCTTGTATCTTCGTAGTCTTGGAGTCTGGCTGACGATGATAGTCCGGCTGTCCGGACACCCCCTAGTCCAGGATTCCCTTAGTAGCCCCTGAACCAGGCTTCAATGACGATGAGTCCGGCGCGCATATTGTTCGACATTGCAAGGTGGGTTCCTCCTCCGAATAATCCATAGAAGATTGTGAACACCAGGATAGTGTCTGGCTCTGCAAAATAATTTCCACATTCCACCGTAGAGAGAATATTATGTACACAAGTTCAATCTGCTGACGTATCTTGTAGCATGACGTCACGCCACTACCAAGCCTTTACTTGAATCATTTTTTATTATACCACCTCAGCGCGTTTAGCGAAGCGGTTTACTTGGCACGTCTTGTCGAAGCAGAGATCGTGTTCCCCTTATTCCGGGATTCTCATCAATACGGACGAGGGTAACCCAACCGCGCCCGTTGCCACGCCCCCTCTATCGAAGGAGAGTCCCGAACGGTCACGGAGACGGCTCTTGGTATTCTCCCTCCTTATAATAGGACCAAGGCTCGTTTCTTTTCTTCAATCCTCCATCAAATCCTCTCCTTGCTCCAAGTTCCAACACCCAGAGCCCTAGATTCGAGCACTTCGGACCTTCAACAATGTCCGGTTCCGGCCCTCAGGGGCGGTGGATGCCCTCTTCCGTCACGGAGGAAGACGTGCTAAAGCTGCGGGAGGCCAGGTACCTGTCCTACGAGATTTCGCACAGGCTGCCCGCCAAAGGGCAGGCCATCCCCACCCCCGAGCCCAGCGAGTATGTCGTCTTTGTATCCCACCTCCGTCGGGGTTTAGGCTTTCCGATGGATCCTTTTGTGAGAAGGCTCATGTTCTACTATGGGTTGGAATTCCATGACCTGGCTCCGTAGTCTATCCTCCATATTTCCGCGTTTATTGTTGTCTGCGAAGCCTTCCTCCGCGTCACCCCCCACTTCGGCCTGTGGCTGAAGACCTTCAATGTGGAGCCGAAGATGATCGGGGGGCGTCAAGCAGAGTGCGGCGGGGCGGCCGTAAGCAGGAGGGCCGATGCCCCATGGCCCGTGGGCTCCTTCCAAGAGGAGCTCGGCTTGTGGCAGCAGGAGTGGTTCTATATCACCGCTCCGAAGGGCAGTAGGCAGAAGCCGCCGTCCGTATTCCGCTCGGGACCTCCTCGACGGTTGATGTCGTGGGTCAACCAAGGGCTCAACTGGGGGCCGTCAAAAGACGTGCCCCTATTGCAGGGCCGGATTCAAGACCTCCAGGCGAGGGAGATCGATCTGGTCGTGGTGATGCAGGTTATGCTGATTAGGCGTCTCCTGCCCTGCAAACGCCGTCCTCTCCGGCTATGGGAGTTCAATCCGGAGGGACCACGGATTCTCCAACAATTTATGGGTACGACACCCGTGGAGATGTACGAGTTGTTCTTTGGATCACGGGCGGTGTGTCCGGAATTGACCGAGGACGCTGGCCTAAGCTGCAATCACCCGGATACTCAAGTAAGTAGCTCAGTGTTCGGACGTACCGTCTGTTTGCCTTTCTACAATTCGCCCTTTGACCCGTTATCCTTCAACAGGAGTGGATAGCGCAAGCAAAGCTGATATGGTGTCCGGCCCCCCTCCCAGAGACCGCGCCGGATCCTGTGCTGGTCCGGATGCTGGAAGTTGCGCCTTTAGAAGAAGGCGGAGGGGAAAATAAGGGAGCTACCGCCTCGACCAAGGAGGCTCTTGAAAAAGGGGGGATCGAGAATCCCTCCCTCCAAGGGGAGAAGAGGACCGCCTCTGGAGACCCGGAGGCCAAAGCCCCTAAGCGGGGGAAGAAGTCTTCACCAGAGGGTCCTGTGTCCGGGGAGGCCCCGGCCGCACAGTCTCCCCCAAAGCATCAGCCCTCCAGTGAGCCGTAAGTAGAAAAAAGAGAGCTCGGTAATAAGAAACATCCCTATTTGTTCTTCTGAGGATAACCGAATTTTTACCTTGTAGTTCGGATCTCCGACCTTCTCAGATGAGCTCATCTTCGGGGGATCTTCGTCCGGAGATGGTGGAGAGCGAGACGCCTCCATCCGCTGCGCCGTCGGTAGGGCGGACGAGCCTGAAGTGTCATCACGGAGGGTATCCCTGAGCCCGGCAGAGCCGAAGAGTTCGGCCGCGACTAGTGTTCGGCCGGGGGAGCTGAAGGATCTGCTTGAGAGGGCGTCCATCTCACAAGATCACCGTGCATTGATGAGTACGGTGATTGGAAGAATTTCGTCCGCCGAAAGCGGATTGCATAATGCCGTCAGGAGTTTGCTGGCGGGGTTTGAGGTATGTAAAAATGACACCCCTTTTTGACAGTTTTGCACATAAAGTGTGCCCTGTATAGATAGTAGCCCCTGAGACTCGGTAGGTGGTCAAAAGCGACAGCGTGCCGAGGATCAAAATCGCAGGTGTTGAGTGTCGCCTTTCCTATGTAGGTGGCGGATAGTCCGGGGGCTAGCAGGACTGAAGGAGTTGCTGAATTAAAGAAGCAACTCGATGTTGCGGATGCGGACATCGCGCTAATCAACAAGCGACTTGACGAGTCGCAAGGTAAGTTGTTTCTCCGCTGTCATCTATTAAGGGAGCAAAAGCCCACCTCTTACAATATTTGTGCTTGACGCAGATGGTGCTGCTGCTGTGGAGAGCCTTCGGGCAGAACTTGCTCAAGCCAAGGAGCAAGCCAGAAGGAGTGATGCGGCTGCCTCGAGGGCGGCCGAGGATTTAGAAGCCGAAAGGGCTGCACACTGCCGAAGCAGGCAAGAGATGGCCGAAATGGCCGTTAAGTTGAAGCATGCTACCGACCGTAATGAGGCTCTTGAAAAGGAGCGCCTATCGGAGTGAGAAGACCTGGGGAAGGCCACCGCCGAAGCCAAGGATGCCCGTTCTGCAATGCGGGCTATAAAGGAGGAGCTGCGCCAGGCCGGGGACATTGTGGCTGGCAAGCCTTTTCTGCTGCGCCGTAGATTTACGGATCCAAAGTATGCTCAGCTTGGCCAGCTGTGGGGTCCGGAGGATCCTTATATGGACTTAGCGGCGAGTGCGGCGGATGCCGTTGTGCACTTCCGAAGTCAGAAGGATCACAAGACGGAAGAGCTGTTTTGGTCTCAATTCCATAGTCCGGATCGTTCACTTCCGCTGACTGATCGATTGGCTGAATGGGCTGAGCTGAATAGGTTGTCCGGACTTGCCATGACGGATATCGTGACTCATGTCTGGCCGGATAGGCCCAAGCCGAAGAGCTATTTTGGCTTATTGCAGCAGTTTCTTGGGGCGGTGCTGCATATCCAGGCGATGAAGCGGTCGGCCTGCATAGAGGGTGCGCGGATGGCCCTCGCCCGTGTGAAGACACATTGGACAGAGATGGATGCCACCGCTGTTGCAACCCAGGGTTCGGACGAAAGCCAGTTACCCGCCGAGCACTATTTTGGGGAAGTTCTGCGTGGTGCTCGTGTAATAGAGTCGCAATGCTCAAAAAATGTCACGTTCAAATGAACGTTTAATTTTGTAAAACAATGTTTATGATGTAAGCGCTTTTTATACTTGTGCATTCAAGTATTGAAATATCTCCTATGCGGCCGTTTATGTATATGTGTGTATAACCTGAAAGATGGCAGTCTTCGGCTTCAGCCCCCACGCACAAGGTGCGGGGGTGTTCGCAAAAATAGCGCATTTTCACACTTAATCTGACGTCTCGGTCCTATTAAGGAGGTGGTAGCGTAGCAAACGAGGCAACCGGACTATGATGCTTTATCACTTTCACTTAGCCATTGGAGTTCGAGGGTGGGACTACGATATAGCCCCTGGGGGCACCGCGCTCTCCGAATTCGGGGCGCGTGTGTGCCTGACCGGGAAATGGTCCTTCGTCAAAGCGGAGGAATTCTAAACATTCCGGTGGTCGATCGAGTGGTTGACCAGTCTCTCGCTGTATCATGACAGTCAGTTTTCGGCTTTCTCTACTTAGGTGCTCGCCCAGCCGAACTGGGGCACAATCGCAGTAGTTCTCCTGGTGCCGCGTTAGCCGATGATACGGAACATAAGGCAGCAAAACACAGGAGCCGGGCAAACCCAACATTTGACCAAAGACATGATTCGGAGCTGATGCATATAAGGCCTAACTCGAGACGCCGAACACTCCCTAAGGTGTTCGGTCTTTATAATAATGGGCAGAACAATGCCCTAAGCCCCTAGTGTCCAGGTACGGGCGAGGTCCTCTAACGCGGCCGATGCCAAAACGTCAGTCTCCACTCTGGTTATAATGAGAAACCAAGGGATTATAGCAACAAGAGACATTAAAAAAGGTTTACGCAGGGTCTTAATCTGAAAAGAATCCTTGCGACGGGTCCCTACTGCATGTCTACGCCTGTGTCTCCGTTGTGCCGTTATCCTGGACGGGTATGCACGTTGTTCATCTATAAAAAGAGAGGAACTTAGTTTGAAAGGAAATAGTGCGAAAAAGTGCATGGAAAATATTAATAAATGAATAAAGCGGAGTCTATATTAGCTCATTATTGCTTATACGCACAGCCCCTTGTGAAGGGGTGTGCGGCTAGGGAGCCCCTAGCTTATTTATGCCGGACTCATCTAGCCATGTCCGGGGTCTTTGAATGACCCTCTTAATGAAATGATGCCACGTGGACTGGGCATTTTAAGTGTAAGAGACGCGTAATGTGGTATGGCGTTAAAGCGGACAAAAGCTTCACATCCCAATAGTGCTTGATATCTACTTTTGAATGGCGCGACATGGAAGATTAGCTTTTCGCGTCGGAAGTTGTCCAGTGACCCGAACACAACTTCTAGTAATAAGGAGCTTGCGCACTTGGCGTAAGGGCCTGGCGTCACTCCTTTAAAGGAAGTGCGGCTATGTCGATTTTTAGTAAGGTCTATCCCCAACTTGTGGATTGTGTTCGGATATAGCAGGTTTAAATCGCTGCCGCTGTCCATCAGGACTTGTGTAAATTGTAGTCCGTCGATTATAGGATCCAATATCAGAGCAGTCCATCCTGCATTTCGAACACTTCTGGAATAATCCAGGTGGTCAAAAGTGATTGGTTTTGACATCCAATCTCGAGGTTCCGCTGGGGTGGACCGTGCGAGACCCATCTTAGCGGGTGCCGCATTGTTTTTCCGTATTATCACATGAAGTGAGTTTACTCCTTTGACTTCTTGTGGGAAAGTCTTTTGTTTTCCGGTGCCCTGCTGGTGGGGTTTGTCATCGTCCTCGCTTGGTGCGTCAAGCCCCTTGTGTTCGGCGTTGAGTCGGCCGGACTGTTTGAAAACCCAACAATCTGGGGGGGTGTGTTTTGTAGGCCTTCCAGAGGTACTGTGGATTTGACATATCCGATCCAAGATTTTGTTTAAGTTGGATAGCTCATCACTGTTGTCCTTAAGAGGCAGTGTTTTTTTGTTTGGCCGCGAGCTTTTGAATCCGGCGTTGACCGTCGTGTTCTTTGGGCTTTTCTCTTTATTCCGGCGCTGATCTTTTCTGCGCCGTGATTTTCCGTTTCCATCTCTGATCTCGGATGTACTTGGGTCGCTGGTGCTGCATCTTGCTAGCCAGCTGTCTTCCCCCGCGCAAAAGCGAGTCATGAGGCTTGTTAGCGCGGACATTGTCCTCTGCTTCTCTTGGCCGAGGTGTCTGGCGAGCCATTCGTCTCGGACGTTGTGTTTAAAAGCTGCTAAGGCTTCAGCGTCTGGACAGTCGACTATTTGGTTCTTTTTAGTAAGGAACCTGTTCCAGAATTTGCGCGCTGACTCTCCGGGCTGTTGAATTATATGACTTAGATCGTCTTCATCCGGAGGGCGGACATAAGTCCCTTGAAAATTTGCTCTAAACGCGTCCTCAATCTCTTCCCAACTTCCAACAGTGTTTTCTGGGAGGCTTTTGAGCCAATGCCGAGCTGGCCCTTTGAGCTTGAGGGGTAGATATTTTATGGCGTGGAGATCATCTCCTCTAGCCATGTGTATGTGTAGTATATAATCCTCTATCCAGACTCCAAGGTCTGTTGTTCCGTCGTAAGCCTCTATATTTATGGGCTTACACCCTGCTGGGAATTCATGATCCAGCACCTCATTGGTGAAACATAGTGGGTGTGCGGCGCCCCTGTATTTGGGTGTACCGCAGTCTTCGAACACTTGGCGTGTTGTGATGCTTCCTGAGGCCCTCTTTTTTGGCCCGTAAATGGACCTGGCTGGGCCATCTGTTTTCCCAGGATCATGAGTCGGCTTGTGTGCGGCGCCGCTTGTAATTTTTGGCCTATCATCTGGCCGTCTATCCGGTCAGGCGGCCTCTTTGTTTTTTGACTGTGGGGGCTCTATGGCTTCCTCGTCAAATTCTGGCAGCAGCTTGCGCTTCGGGTAGCTCTTTGATTGATGGCCATTGCCGTATTTGTCTGCGGTTTTGAGCACTTTGCTCCACCTCATTCTAAGTATGTCTTCCGCTGTTTTGAGCTTCCGTTTTTCCTTCTTCAGACTTCTTGCAGTGGCGACGAGTCTTTTGCTAAGGCTCTTATTCTCCGGTGGTGTGTCCGGCGTGATTGCCTATCCGATTCGTCCTGTTCGGAAGGTTGCTTGGTTGCCTGTTCGTCGTCCACTGGTTTGCCCTGCTCTATTGCTGGGTCATTAGGAGCGCTGTTGTTGTCGAGGCGGGACTTAGGGCGGCGTCTGCGTCGCCGTTTTGGTTGTTTATCGGCGGGATTATCCTTTGCCGCGCCCCGTTGGTCCTCGTTATCGCTTACTTTTGGGGTATCCACCATATATACATCATGGGTTGGGGTGGCCTTCCAGTGCTCTATGAGTGCTGGTTCTTGATTGTCTCCGGCATCGTCGTCCATACCGTCGATGTCTTTGGAGTCGTAGTCTAGCATGTCGGTTAAATCGTCGATAGTGGCTACAAAGTGGGTGGTGGGTGGGCTTTGAATTTCTTCATCGTCCGCATCCCAACCATCCTGGCCATAATCCGGCCAGGGCTCTCCGGATAGTGAGAGATGCTTTAGCGAATTTAAGATGTCGCCAAAGGGCGAGTGCTGAAAGATGTCCGCAACGGAGAACTCCATGATCGGCGCCCAATCGGATTCGATTGGCAGGGGCGCAGGAGGTTCGGAGTCCGGCAGAGAGTCCGGCACCTCGGAGTCACGAGCTTTATAAGGGACGGGGTCGGTGTTCGGCTCCATCGCCGTGGAAGTTGCAGCTCCCGAGGCGGTGTCCAGCCACCCGTCCTCGATCTGCACGATCGGCTCCGGACTATGGGTCGGAGCGGATTCGTGTGCGGCCTCCGAGGTACTGTCCGGTGGCAGAGTTAGATCATGCCCATCGCGACAGTGCGGCACGCTCGGCTTCGGATTGGATCCATCGAAGATCAAGTCTCCGCGGATGTCCGCCGTGAAGTTTTGGCTTCCAAATCTGACCTGACGGCCAGGGGCGTAGCTTTCGATCTGCTCCAGATGGCCAAGTGAATTAGCCCGCAGTGCAAATCCGCCGAATACGAAGATCTGTCCGGGGAGAAAAGTCTCACCCTGGACGTCGTTGTTGTTGATTGAAGAAGCCATCAAGCCTATCGGTGACGACACAGAGGAACTCTCAATGAAAGCACCAATGTAGGTGTCAAAACCGGCGGATCTCGGGTAGGGGGTCCCGAACTGTGCGTCTAGGCGGATGGTAACAGGAGACAAGGGACACGATGTTTTTACCCAGGTTCGGGCCCTCTTGATGGAGGTAAAACCCTACTCCTGCTTGATTGATATTGATGATATGGGTAGTACAAGAGTGGATCTACCACGAGATCAAGGAGGCTAAACCCTAGAAGCTAGCCTATGGTATGATTGTTGTAATGGTTGTGTGTCCTACGGACTAAAGCCCTCCGGTTTATATAGACACCGGAGAGGGCTAGGGTTACATAGAGTCGGCTACAATGGTAGGAGATCTACATATCCGTATCGCCAAGCTTGCCTTCCACGCCAAGGAAAGTCCCATCCGGACAAGGGACGGAGTCTTCAATCTTGTATCTTCGCAGTCTTGGAGTCCGGTTGACGATGATAGTCCGGCTGTCCGGACACCCCCTAGTCCAGGAGTCCCTCAGTGATGTCGATACGATGATGCGATTCCCCTGTGGGCACGGGTTCCTAGGGGGTTTGATAGATCAACCCACCCGGGGTTACAATGGTAATATGTCAAGTCGGTGGGTCCGTATCGTCGGTGCTCGGGACTCTGAGCTGGGTCCCGCTTGCGGGCTTGTGGTTCGCCGGGTTCCCCTAGGCACAGGCCCCGCGTGCCTAGGGGGACTGTGCGCCGTCTTGTCGATTGTCAGGGCGTGGCCGAGTTGAGTCATGTACAGTGCTCTTCATCGGGCCGCCGCTTGCTGTCGCCAGCAGTGAGGGCGGGAGCACTGTAGCCATGCCAGTCTTGGTCAGCGGGTAGGTGAGGGGCACTGTTGCCACGCCCCGGCTGACCACAAGCATGGTGGAAAAACTGTTTCCTTGCTCCTCGGTGATTTGGGTCTCGTCCCATCGTACGGCCTGGATGGGACGGGAGCCGACCCGTGGTTGGGTTGCCGTGGATGCCGCGGGTGGTGCTGGCTTGCCGTGGAAGTCTTGGTTGCGCCGGGTCGAGTTGCCTTGCGCCAGTTGCTGTGGCCGGGTTGACATACCTTGTCGTGTTGGAGAGTTTGGACGGGTTACGGGCCCTGCTGGGTCGAGCGACCCGGCCAAGCACATGCCGGTTTGCGGGGCGATGCAGGCCCCACTATTTTTGAAGAGGATCTGGGTTCCGTTGCCTGCCCGGGGTTCATCCCCCCGACAGGTGGCATGCAGTCAGCATAATGAACCAAAGATCCTACACATAAGGATGAATATGTAATATATACACTGCATCTACCAAAAGGAAATCACCAAAATGTTACAAGAAATACTTCTACCAGGAGGCAAACAAAGATTTCCATTGTAAATGATCTAATGTTCGTACTTCATAGCTGATACCATAGGATTTCTTCACATTATTCAATTACCGGGAAGGATGAATTACACATATGGATGAACTACTAGTACAGGAGTAGCTTGCTTCCAACACTACCAGCTAGCTGCCAACACTACTAGCTAGCTAGATTAAACACCAACAGTTAACAAAGCCTAGCTGCAGTAACCAACAACCACAAATGAGGTAGTACAAGAGCAGAATTTAACAAGTGTGCTACTCTGAATCATCATCACTGTAAATAGGAATGATCTTTCCCATGGCACAAGCATGAAAAGCACAAATAAAATCACCCAAGCGCATAACAGAGAAAGGTACCACTATAGCAGCACAAGAGAGGGAGCTAGAGGTAGGAGATGGACTTACCGGAGAGGAGGTTGTAGTCGATGCCGCACACGACCGTGGCCGTAGTCACGCGGTAGAGGAGGTTGTAGCCGAGTTGGACCATGTGCGGGGTGTCGTCGTGGCGGTGGATGCCCTGGTTGTCGTCATCATCCACGAAGGATGCCTGCTGCTCCGAATTTAATGAACAAGTAAGAGCTAGTGTTGTTGAGCTAGTACAGTAATTAAACAAGCTAGTATAGGAGACACAGGCGTGCTGGTGCTAGTATCTATAGAAATTAATTGAGCTGGCTATGTGTGTGCGTGAGCTAGCTTAGTACGTATAGTAATGGTTGGGCTCCAAAACAAAGAGAGAATGCTAGCCTCAGCAGAATCAATCACAAGGTTATTTTGTTGTTGTTACTAGCACCGCTAGTTGTATGTGTTGATTCATCCATCCACGCATGGACCTAACTAATGTTGTTGTATCTCTAGACCAAGTGCAGCAACACAAGAAGAAGAACTAAAACTGCAGAGCACATGTGTATATATGACAAACTACAGAACTAGCACCACATTTTGCACAGGACAGTATTAAACATGAATGGTTCTGTCAGAGTTGATGCATTTGTTGCCAAAAAGAAAATTTCATCCAAACTACATACACTGACATGAGCCGATGTAATTGTCACACATAATGGTGCCTTAATATGTTTTCTACCACATGTCATGTTTACTTACTAGCATCTAAGAATGGATCAGGTATGAATTAGGGCATGGATATCGAGCGCAGCAAGTTGGTAGTAATGGAACAAAAAGTTTTGGCCTAAACAAATTTGTTTGTCAAGCAACAAGACAGACAAAAAATTGGGTTGAGAAGTTGAGTATCTCAGGGGCTGGGCTTACCCAAGGGTTGAGAAGGAGGTTGATCGGTTGCCACCCACACATGCATCTTTCAATAAAAAAAAAGAACCTTCAGGTTCTCGAAGACCTCCTGGATCCGGTAGCAGCATGAACAGAGCAAACAGAGAGGCGTGAGGAAACCGAATCAAATCAAATCAAACATCAAAGGGAGAGGGCAACAACAATTTATTTTGTAGCATCTTGAGATAACTTGAGAAATCCAACCAGACCAATTCATAAGCTAAATTCTACTGCATTTTTGGGGTAGCGACACACAGAAGCGGCTGAAGTGGTCCGACACGCCTATCATCTTCGACACCGAGGACCATCCTGACCGCACTACTGCGGTTGGGTGCTTGCCGTTGTTGGTTTCACAAACAATCTGCAACCTCAAGGTGACAAAGATGCTGGTTGATGGCGGGGCCGGTCTGAACTTGATCTTTCTTGTTGTGATCAAGAGGCTGCAGATCCCTGATGGAGACCTCGAAGAGGCAGGCACGTTCCAAGGGGTCAACCTGAGGAGGAGCCAGGCGAAGGGAAAGGTCATGCTGCCCATGACGTTCGGAGGCGAGCTGAACTACAGGACGGAGAGGATTGTGTTTGATGTAGCCGAGATCCCCTTGCCCTACAACGGGATCCTCGGCCGCCCGGCACTAGCCAAGTTCATGGCAGCTTCACATTACACCTACAACATGCTGAAGATGCCTGGGCCAATGAACATCATCATTGTCCCCTCTGATAATAAAGACGCGTTGATTTGCGCCGACCAATTCCATCGGGAAGCAGTCGTAGCAGCTGCCACCAAGGCACCTGCTCCTGCCGACGGAGCCCCGAGAGGGAAAAAGACCGACGAGACCCCTCGCACCCACTCCGGCAAGCGCACCTCTTCGGGGTGTTGTGCTCCCATTGAGGACGTGCCAGAGAGCTCCACCGGCAAGAGCAAGAAGTCCAGAGCTGCACCACCAGAGACCAAGAAGGTGCCCATCAAGGAGGACAGCACGGGGGAGCTTTTACTATAAGCTCCACCCTCGACGGCAAATAGGAAAGCGAGCTCATCACTTTCCTGCGGGCGAATGTCGATGTGTTTGCATGGCAAGCCTCCGACATCCCCGGCGTTCCCAGGGAAGTGATTGAGCACCATATTGATGTCTGTCCTCATGCACGGCCCGTCAAGCGAAAGGTCAAGAAGCAAGCTCTGGAGAGGCAGGAGTTCATCACGGAGGAGATCAGAAAACTAGAAGTGGCGGGCTTGGTAAGGGGTGTGCTCCATCCAAGGTGGTTGGCCAACCCGGTAGTGGTGCGCAAGGCAAACGGGAAGTGGAGACTGTGTATTGATTACATAGACATCAATAAAGCTTGTCCAAAAGATCCCTTCCCGTTACCGCGCATCGACCAGATTGTTGACTCCACGGCTGGGTGTGACCTGTTATCATTCCTCGATGCCTACTCAGGGTACCACCAGATCTTCATGACAAAAGAAGACGAGGAGAAGACAGCGTTCATCACCCCATGTGGTACGTATTGCTTTTTACGGATGCCTTTAGGGTTGAAGAGTGCCAGCTCAACCTTTGCAAGAGTAGTCAAACTTGGTTTTGAGCCCCAGCTACATAGAAATATGGAAGCTTATATGGATGACATAGTGGTCAAAACAAAGGACAAAGCAACACTTGTGCAAGATCTGGAGGAAACATTTGCGAACCTGCGCAAGATCAACCTCAAGTTGAACCCTGAGAAGTGTGTCTTCGGTGTCCCGTCCGGCAAGCTTCTCGGGTTCTTTGTGTCGCAACGCGGGATTGAGGCAAAACCAGACAAGATCAAGGCCATCGAGCAGATTGAGGCACCTAAACGGATCAAAGACGTGCGTCGGCTCACTGGCTGCGTTGCCACCATGAGTAGATTCATCTCCAAGTCCGCGGAGCGTGCCCTTCCCCTTTTCAAGATTTTGAAGAAGACGGGACCAATGGAGTGGACCCTGGAGGCCGAGGCAGCGCTGCAGGATTTGAAGAAGTACCTCTCCTCTACCCCAGTGTTGGTTGCGCCCAAACCACAAGAACCGTTGCTGCTGTACCTAGCGGCAACGAATCAGGTGGTTAGCGCCGCACTAGTGGCGCAGAGAGAGGTTGATGAAGAGGCAGCGGCAGCGGAAGAGTCAACGGATGGCGAGCAGAAACCCTCCCCTGCAGGGCTCGGTCTCGGCAAGACCGAGGGTCGGGGGGTTGAAACCCGGGCAGGCAACGGAACCCGAATCCTCTTCAAAAATAGTGGGGCCCGCATCACCCCGCAAACCGGCACGCGCTTGGCCGGGTTGCTCGACCAGGCAGGGCCCGCAACCTGGCCAAACTCTCCAACACGGCAAGGTATGTCAACCCGGCCACAGCAACTGGCGGAAGGCAACTCGACCGGCGCAACCAAGACTTCCACGGCAAGCCAGCAGCACCCGTGGCGTCCACGGCAACCCAGCCACGGGTCAGCTGTCGTCCCATCTAGGTCGTACGATGGGACGAGACCCAAATCACCGATGAGCAAGGCAACAATATTTCCACCCTACCTGTGGTCAGCCAGGGCGTGGCAACAGTGCCGTTCACCTACCCTCACTGCTGTTGACAGCAAGCGGCGGCCTGACGGAGAGCACTGTACACGATTCGACTGGGCCACCCCCTGACGATCGACAAGACGGCGCACAGTCCCCCTAGGCACGCGGGGCCCGTGCCTTGGGGAACCCGGCGAACCACAAGCCCACAAGCGGGACCCAGCTCGGAGTCCCGGGCACCGACAATACTGACCCACCGACTCGGCATATTACCATAATAACCCTGGTTAGGTTGATCTATAAACCCCCCCCCCCAGGAACCCACGCCCACAGGGGCATCGCATCATCGTATCGACATCACCATACAACACACAAAGACGAAAAGCGAGAAGCGGAAGCATAGGACTAGCTATCCAACAGCAATACCGAAGAGAAGGAGCAGCCCAAGCCTTGGCCAGCTTCCTTCCTCCTCCATACAGCTCCACGAGCAACATTGTACTATCCATCATCTAACTAAACTCGGCAAGACTAGGGGTGTTATCTCTCCGGAGAGCCCCGAACCTGGGTATGTCCGGCGTCCCGCGCCCGCGCATGCCAACCTCGCCTCTGGATCCCACCAGCACCCTCGAGCCTCCTCCTCTCTTTAGCCATCCCTTGGCATCTGCCGTGCGCCCACCACGACAGTTGGCGCCCACCATGGGGAAGCTCGAGGAGCTGGCTGGGAGCATGCTTTAGAAGGGCCCTTCTCCTACACCGATGAGTCTGTCGCGCTGGCGGACGACGTTTTTCGCGCACTCGCCGCCTCCTTCACCGCACTCCGCATCTCCGATGCGCTCGCGGACGACGAGTACCCCAACGAGGTGCTCAGCTACTCCAACTCTCCCCTTTCCCTCGGCGGTAGCATTGCCATCGGGGGGATGGACGTTCATGTGGAGGTTTACGCCACGGGTGATGGCGCCTCTTCCTCGTCAAGCAAAACGAGGAAGGCCGCGGAGGCCAGGGCCACTGCGGAATGGACCAAGCCATCCGACTTGCTGCGCGCTGCGATGCAGAGCCTCCACATCCCCATCGGCACCGACGTCGACGCCACCAAAGTCGCCGAAGCCCGAACCCAGCTCGAGGATAGGCGCCAGCAGCAGTTGGACCTGTCTGAGACGCTGGCCGCCACCAGGCGCCGCCTAGAGGCCGCTCAGATGGAGCACAATGCTGCTCACGGGGTTACACCCCCCACGGCCGAGCCAAGCTGGGCCGCCGATGTGGGCGCCCAGGAAGGTGCGATCGGCCGAGCCTTCGGCACCGTCCGGACCGTCTACGAAACCCCAGTGAAGAACATGCGCGCTGCGGAGGCAGCCGCGGTCAGCCTTGACCAACTCGCGGGCGAGGAGCTCAAGGAGCGCATCGGGTGGATGCGTGAACTCCTCCATGCCGCCAACACCCAGCAGGATCGCCTCAACCAGCTCGCAAACCGGCGGGATCCAGCTCTGCCCGCATTGGCGGACCCGGCGAACTTCTGCACACAGCTTCCTCGCCACCCAGCGAGGGGCACTCCGGCCGAGACCGGACTCGACGCATCCCGGCCGGCACCACCGCCGACGCTCTGGGCAACGAGCCAGCCCCAGAGACCCAGCGCGGACCCGGCCAGCTTGGCCGGCGTCCGGCTCCAACCGACCCGGCCACTTGGGGCCTGGCTGCCAGTCGACTCGGCCTGCGCGCCATCGACGACGCCGACGCGCACCACCGCCTCGATCAGCTCGCTCGCTCCCTGGAGGTGGAGGAGAGCGGCGCCATCGGGCCGGCATGCTTCGGCCCATGCATCCGGGAGGAGCCCTTTCCGAAAGGGTTCGTGCTTCCCCGTGACACCCCCAAGTACAAAGGGACCGTGAAGCCAGAAGACTGGCTCACCGACTACACCACGGCCATTGGGATCACCAGTGCCAATCGTTGTCTCGCAGTGCGCTATGCACCGCTCATGCTCCAGGGGTCGACCCGCACGTGGTTAATAGTCTGCCGATGGGCAGCATCAAAGCGTGGGTCGATTTGGAGGAGGCCTTTGTCCGCAACATCAAGGGGACCTACAAGCGACCCGGTCGCCCTAGCCAGCTCGCCATGTGCGTGCAGGGACCGACGGGGACGGGTTACGAGTACCTCGCACGCTGGACCGAGCTCCGAAACAACTGCGAGGGCGTCCATGAAGTCCAGGCGACCCAGTACTTTGTCAGCGGGTGCCGAGACAGCACCCTCCTCAAGCACAAGCTCCTACGCTCCGAGCCGGCCACCATGGCCGCGCTCATGGTGACGGCGGACAAGTACGCCAACGCCGATTCCACCATGAAGATACAGGTGGCGCTGGACGAAGCCGGCACAGCAAAGCCGGTTCCACCTCCGAAGCTGGCCGGCGAAAGCAGCCGGCAGTAGCATCACCAGAACAACAAGCGCAAGGCCCACCAGCCAGCGCAGCGTCATGAAAACCGGCTCGTCGCGGTCGCCGAGCCCACGGCGGACCCGACGGCGAGATGGCATGGCAACCCGCCATGAGTTTCGAAGAAATGCTCGATGCCCCATGCAAGCACCACAGCGGCGCGAGGCCCTCCACGCACACGCTTCGACAGTGCGCCATCACCAAGCGCATCATGAGGGGAGACGTTCCGCCTCCTCCGGCTCCAGGCGCAGGGCAGCCGCCTCCGCCTCCACCGCCGCCTCCCGCCGGCGGCGCGATGCGGAACGATGCCTACTCAGACCAGAACACGGCCTATGTTGTCTTCACCAGCCTAGGCAACGACAAGCACATCGAGCGTCTTCTTCGGCAGGAGGGGAACACCATCGTCGCGGCCAAGCCAGATTTCATGCACTGGTCGGATCGCCCGATCACCTGGACCCGTGAGGATCATCCGGCAGTCATGCCGAGTCCGGGTGGATACGCCCTCGTCCTCAACCCCACCATCATCGGGCGGTGCACATGCAAGTTCTCCCGAGTCCTCATCGACGGCGGCAGCAACATCAACATCCTCTACAGCGACACGATGACCAAGCTCGGCCTCAAGGCCGAGGACCTAGAGCCAACCCGGACAGTCTTCTACGGCATCGTGCCCGGCCTTTCCTGCTCGCCCATTGGCCAGGTCCAGCTCGATGTCCTATTCGGCGGCAGCAGCCACTTCCGGCCCGAACGGATCTAGTTCGAGGTGGTGGACCTATCCAGCGCATATCATGCTCTGCTGGGCCGGCCTGCGCTCGCCAAGTTCATGGCGGTTCCCCACTACGAGTACCTGAAGATGAAGATGTCGGGTCCCAAGGGCCTCATTACCATCACCGGCGACTACCGCAAGTCTCTGGAGTGCGCCCGAGATGGCGCCAAGCTAGCCGAGTCACTGGTCATTGCCGAGGAGCGGCGACATTTCGACCGGATCGTCGCCCTGGCAGGCAAGGCCTCCGATGCGTCGATTCCGACCTTGGACCCGGCCGATGAGGCTGCCTTCAATCCCTCAAAGGAGACCAAGAAAGTGAGGCTCAACCCTGAAGACCCAAGCTGCAGCAAGTACGTTGTCGTAGGCGCCCGCCTCGACAGCAAATAGGAAGGCGAGCTCGTCGGGATATCTTCGCATGGACCCCCAAGGACATGTCGGGTATCCCGAGGGAGTACGCCGAGCACAAACTTCACATCCGCAAGGACGCCAAGCCTGTGCGTCAACCCCTCCGACAATTTTCTGAAGAGAAGAGAAGAACCATTGGTGAAGAGGTCGCCAAGATTTTGGCGGCCGGCTTCATAATGGAAGTGTTTCACCCCGAGTGGCTGACCAATCCAGTCCTTGTCCTGAAGAAGAACAAGACCTGGCGTATGTGTATCGACTACACCAGCCTCAACAAAGCCTGTCCCAAGGACATGTTCGCTCTCCCGCGGATCGACCAAGTCATCGACTCGACTGTCGGGTGCGAGCTCCTGTCCTTCCTGGACGCTTACTCCGGCTACCAACTGATCAAGCTGGACCTGGCCGATGCCCTGAAGACGTCCTTCATCACGCCCTTTGGGGCGTACTGCTACGTCACTATGTCATTCGGATTGAAGAACGCCGGCGCCACCTTCCAACGCTGCATGCAGAAATGCATGCTGCCGCACTCGGCCGCAACATTCACGTGTACGTAGATGACATCGTGGTGAAGACCAAGCAGCACCTCACGCTCCTCGACGATTTGAAGGAAACATTCGCCAACCTTCGTGAATACAAGGTCAAGCTCAACCCGGAAAAGTGCATTTTCGGCGTCCCGGCCAGAAAGCTACTCAGCTTCCTCATCTCGGAACGCACCATTGAGGCGAACCCGGAGAAGATCAAGGCCATCGAGCGCATGCGGAAGCCGGCTCGGCTGCGCGACGTCCAGAAGTTCACCGGGTGCCTGGCCTCGGTCAGCCGGTTCCTAAGCCGGCTGGGCGAGAGGGCGCTCCCCCTGTACTAGCTGATGAAGAAGAAAGCCCGTTCGAGTGGAACGGCAAGGCTGACGAGGACTTCCAAGACCTCAAGCGCATGCTCTCCACAGCACCAGTCCTGGCCGCAGCGACCGACAAGGAGCCGCTGTTGCTCTACATAGCCGCGACATCGCGGGTGGGCGGTCAGCACGGTGATGGTGGTCGAGCGACCAGAGAAGGGCAAGATCCAAGCCGTCCAGCGGCCAGTCTACCACCTGAGCGAAGTGCTCTCCATTTCCATGCAGAACTACCCGCATTACCAGAAGATGTGTTACGGCGTGTACCTCACCGCCAAGAAGCTGAAGCAGTACTTCCAAGAGCACGTCATCACCGTCGTCAGCTCGGCGCCTATCGGAGAAATCATCGGGTGCCGGGACGCCTCTGGCCGGGTCGCCAAGTGGGCGATCCACCTAGCCGGCCACACCATCCTCTATGAGCCCCA
This sequence comes from Triticum timopheevii, assembly GCA_963921465.1. Classification (NCBI taxonomy): domain Eukaryota; kingdom Viridiplantae; phylum Streptophyta; class Magnoliopsida; order Poales; family Poaceae; genus Triticum; species Triticum timopheevii. Next base: position 604,632,867 of record OY997274.1, on the reverse strand, counting down.
CGCAACGATCAAGTCTCAGGCCCTAGACGATTTCCTCGTCGACTGGACCGTGACCCAATACTTGTCGCCGCCTCCCGACTCGACGCATTGGCGCATGCACTTCGACGGGTCCAAGATGCGACTCGGCTTAGGGGCCAGAATCGTACTATCATCTCCGAAGGGCGACCGGCTTCGCTATGCGCTCCAGATCCACTTCACCGCATCCAACAACATCGCCGAGTATGAAGCCCTTGTGCACGGCCTCCGGCTTGCCAAGGAACTCGGCTTCCGGCGCATCTTCTGCTACAGCGACTTGGACCTGGTGGTGCAGCAGTGTTCCGGCGAGTGGGACGCCCGCGACTCCAACATGGCAAGCTACTACTTCCTCGTCCAGAAGCTGTCCGGATCCTTTGAGGGCTGCGAGTTCCTCCATGTCTCGCGCGTGGAGAATGAAGCAGCCGACACACTCGCCAAGATTGCCTCGTCGCGACAAGCTATCCCGTCTGGCGTCTCCCTCGAGCACATGCGCAAGCCGTCCGACAAGCCATCGCCGGACTCCGAGTCCATTCACGTTCCAGACGACCCGGCTGCGCCCCAAGTCAGCCCGAGGGCTGCTGAACCCAGCCCGGGGACTGTTGAACCCGGCCCGGGGACTGCTGAACCCGGCCCAGGGCCTGCTCAGCTCGACCCGACCACCATCAGCCCGGACCCGGCCATCGCCATCCCCAACCCGGGGGCTGCTCAACCCGTCTCGGGGGCTGCTGACCCGGAACCCACCCTGGTGGCCGTCTTTGCAGTGACGCAGCTCCATCTTGGGCTCTACCGATATCGGAGTTTCTGGAGAACGGGGTTCTCCCCATGGACGAGACTGAGGATCGGCAAATTCAGCGCTGGGCGTCCGCCTATAGCATCATCAACAACGAGTTCGTCAAGAGCAGCTCTACCGGCGTGTTCCAGCGCTGCGTCGAGCAGGATCGCCGGCATCAACATCCTCCTCGACATTGACCAGGGCGAGTGCAGGCACCATGCCGCATCACGATCCTTGGTGGCCAAGACGTTCCGCCACGGTTTCTATTGGCCCATGGCCCTTGAAGACGCTGAGTCGCTCGTTCTCAAATGCGAAGGGTGCCAACGCTTCAGCAAACGCAGCCACCAGCCGGCGTCAGCACTCCGCACCATACCGATCACCTGGCCCTTCGCGGTCTGGGGACTCGACATGGTGGGACCATTGAAAACCGCTCGAGGCGGCATGACGCACTTACTGGTGGCAGTGGACAAGTTTACCAAGTGGATCGAAGCAAGACCTATCAAGAAATTGGATGGGCCAACAGCTGTCCGATTCATCAAGGACACAGCGGTGCGCTACGGCATGCCGAATAGCATCATCACCGACAACGGCACCAACTTTACCAAGGGCGCGCTCGAGCAATACTGCTCCGTCTCCGACATCCGCCTCGACCTAGCCTGCGTGGCACATTTGTCCAACGGGCAGGTCGAGCGGGCCAACAGACTCATTCTGTTTAGCATCAAGCCGGGACTCGTCGAGCCACTCATTCGTTCACCCGACAGCTGGCTTGACGAGTTGCCAACAGTACTCTGGAGCCTGCGCACAACGCCAAATCGGTCGACCGGGTTCACCCGGTTCTTCCTCGTCTAGGGATCCAAAGCTGTCATCCCGACCGACGTCAAGTTCGACTCGCCGCGCGTCGCGATGTACACCGAAGCCGAAGCAAGAGACGCGCGCGAAGACAGCGTTGACCCACTCGAAGAAGCGCGCCTTTTGGCACTTAGCCGTTCGGCTATCTACCAGCAAGGCCTAAGGCACTACATCAGCAAGAAGATGAAGCCTCTCGCATTTCGTGAATGCGACCTCGTCCTCCGACTCGTCCAAGAGCAGGCAGGCCAGCACAAGCTGTCCTCTCCATGGGAGGGCCCGTTCATCGTCAGCAGAGCCAAGCGCGACCGCAACGCCTACTACCGCATTGACGCGCGCAAGTCAAAGAAGCACAAGAAGGACACCGCCAGCGAAGAAACGACTCGTCCGTGGAACGTGGAACTCCTCCGCCCATTTTACAGTTAGCCGCACGAGTGTATGTATCATCGCCTTTTGTAAATGCATGAAACTATGGGGTCCCCGAATGAAACTCGCGGGCTACCTTTTGCCGACCAATTTATTGTGTCCATATTTGTCTGCATCACTTTACCACTGAACCCGGCCGCCGGCTCAACTCGCTCGACCCGGGGGCTCAGTGGCAGGCCGGCTCGGTCGCCACCCCGCCGCCTTACTTGGTGATTCCTGAAAAAGTTGGGACGCCGCGGTCCCCCACTTAGCCCTGAAACAGCAGATCCAGCTTTGGCAGTCGGCGAGCAAGCACAACGGGCCAAAGCTCCTTTACGATTCATACACTAAGTCAAAGGCCGCCAGGTCGACCGGCCCGGCCCGTCACTCATGAGATAAGTAGCCGCACGACCGGCTGCTCGCCAACCGGCCAAGCCGGATTGCCGCAAGCCGGCCCAGTGGGTGTTTCGCTCTCGCTCAACGTTTCTAACGACCCAAGTCCTGCGCGCGCCCCTCAAAGAATCGAACCCTTTGTCACGGACCGGAGCCTCGGCCGCCTGACTCGCGGGGGGGAGGTTTCACATGGGAGAAGCGCATGAAATCAGTTCGAAAAAGCGGAAGGCAAAGAGCAAAAAAGCACTCACGACACTCACACACAAATATTTAAAACAAAGGCCCACGACCCGAGTTCATTAAACCCTAAAACAACCCCCAGTGGGTGGGTGGACCTGCTACTTAACAGACTCTGCGTAAAGTATCTCAGGCATCTCCAGCGCTGCGTCACGATGATGACGGCCCTCCTCTGGCGGCTTCCGGGTCCGGCATGACACCGGTGTCCTCCTCAGCATCTGCGTCACCGTAGACGCCCGTCTCCTCCAAGCTCCCCTCCGGGTCACGGAGAAGCAAGCCATAGTCATCGCCATCCATGACCCTGTCTTCTTCTGTCCGCTCTGGATGGAACTCGTCGTGGAAGGCGAACTCGGCGATGTAGCTGGCCCGGGAGGTGATCCGGCCAGCTTGCTCCTGCAGCAACTGCTCCGAACCAGCGCGCTGACCCATCAGCGCATCCAGCTGAAGATCCGGATGCCAAGACAGTGCAAACCGCAGTGCCATCTCGGCACCGGCATGGGTGGAGGAAACACGCCACACGACAAGATGGTCCGAACCCGCATCCAGCCAGCGTGCCAGAAGCGAGAAGCTGCACGGATGAACGGAACCCGGCCACAGGGCCGCCGTCATCGCGGTGCCGGCCTGGGACAGCTGGTCCATCAGCGTCCCCAGGGCCCGCAGTCGGGCCTCTGCAGCGGCAATGATCTCCGGGAAGGTCTAGGCCACCCACGGATCCGTCCCAAACCCAACAACGTCGGTCGGGTCACGCTGGTAGCCAACGGCTTCCTCCGCCAGCCGTTGCGTCTCCGGGAAGGCCCCTGCCATTGAGGAAGAAGCAAGATTAGAAGAACAAACAAGGAAGAAAATCCGGGTCCTGACCCGGCAAAATTACAAGAAGCAGCACTTACTGGAGAAGGACTCTTCCAGGTGTTGCGCCTCGAGCAACGTACCACGCCGCTCCCGCTCCACGACGCGGTCGCGCTCCCCGAGTGCCTTCTCCAGATCGGCCGCCTTAGCAAGGGCCGCCTTCAGCTCGGCGTCCATGTCTTTGGCCGCCTTCTCAGCCGCCTCCCGGCGACAAGTCTCGTCCTGACGAGCCTCCTCGGCCGCGGCGGCCTGCTCCCGCAGGCGATCCACCTCGTCCTGGAGCTGGCCCTTGTCGTTGACCAGTCGACCGCGATGCTGGTACGGCTCGGCCAGGGCCTGCTGCATCTCCAGCACCTTGGGGGCCTCCGCCTTCAGAAGCTCCACCTCGGCCTCAAGGCGGCTCTTGTGACCTGCCAGTTGCTCATGCAGCCGGTTGGCCTTGTGAAGAGACCGCTGGGCCGCGGCCGCCTCCGCCCTCGTCAGCAACAAGCCGGTCATAATGATGACCAGCCCGAAGAATCCGGGTCCACCAATACAGCACCTCGGCTGCAAAGAAAAAGAATTCAGCAGAAGAAAAAAGAGAAGACTTAAGATTTGGCCCAACTGTTACACAGTTGGCCCGAATCTCGGGGGCTACACCTTGTGGGTGCGCTAGCGCACCCCCACTAGAAAAGAGCATGATCGTACATGCGGCGACGCGAAGCTCCTCCTCCTTGGCAGCGAGCTGTTCCTTGAGCTCCCGATGCTTGCCCAGGAGCCGGTTGAAGGCGGCAACCCGGAAAGCATCAAGATGCTGAAAGAAGATAGAAGTCAGAACAAGGCTCGGCGATCTAAAGATTCGACCCAACTACTACGTAGTTGGCCTGAACCTCGGGGGCTACACCCAGTGGGTGCGCTGGCACGCCCCCACAATGAAGAAGTTACAAGAAAACGAAGAAGGACTTACCAGGACGGCGCGCTCCAGGTTGCGCGTCCGCTCCGTCTCGGCCTGGGCGAAGGCCTCAAGCCACCCCGTCCGGCCTCGCAGGCGGCGGCTGACAGCATCCAGCGCCTCCTCCTCTTGGGTCTGGGGCCCGAAAACGGCCGCGCCCCCGCTCCGCGCAGGCTGCGGCTCGGCGCCCGCCCTGCCGGGGCACCAAGGTGTGCCCCCCGCTGGCCGCTTGCGACGCGGCCAACACCTACTCCGACGCCCCTTCCGATGCAAACGGCGATCCGGACGCAGGGACGCCCTGCGTCACCACCTCAGGCACCGCCGCCCGCGGTGCCTCCTCCATAGCCGACAGCGCCTCCGGCGCCGCTGCCTGTGGCGCCTCCTCCAGGACGCCGCCACCTCCACCACCATCATCCCCCGTGCGCTCTACCACGTCGGCTCGCGGCGGGGTATCGCCCCCCACCTCCACGACCACCTAGTCGAGGATCGCCACCTCAGCCCGGCCCCCACGGCCGCGCTCCCTCACCGATGACGGTTCAAAAACCGTCACCGCCACCACCGTGCCCTCCGGCATCTCGCGCCAGGCCGGTTCCATGCTGGATCGCGCCCATGCCGCCGCCGCTTCGGTCCAAGCCTGGACCGACGCCGCCTCCAGCTCTGCCTCGTCCCGGTTCCTGTCCCGCCAGGCTAAGGCCTCGGCGTCGTCCGGATCCAGGCTGAGGTCTGAGTCACCTTGCCCCTCCTCCCCGGCCAGACCGGCTCCTGCGGAACGCTGTCCCTTCGGCGGACGCGGCCTCCGCCGCCGCTCTCACCAGCGTGATGGGCGACCTGAAGAAGAAGGAAAAATAAGCCAAAGAAACTAGAAATCCAGGCGCAAGCAGAAAATAAAGCTTACCCCGTCAAGACCGGGACCGGGATCGGCCTCCCGTGCTTCTTCTTGGCCGGCCTCCCGGGCTCGACCGGGATCGGCCTCCCGCGCTTCTTCTTGGCCGGCCTCCTGGGCTCGACTGGGTCCGCCGCGCACTTCGATCTGCGGGGTCGCAGCGCGACGCTGTCCTTTCCATGCGGGTGTCTCGGCGCCGCCCCATGCGAGGATCCGGCTCCGCCCACGTCGCCGCCTCCCCCGCCCTACGCCGCTACACCAGCAATCGGCGTCAGCGTCGCCTTCACCGAGACACGAGCAACAATTCAAGACGAAACGAAGAAGGAAACATGCAAGACTTACCGGCTTGGCGCCCAGCGCCTGCGTCGGACTCGGCCACCTCCTCGCCGCCTTGGGCTGCGGGCTCCTCTGGTGCTACCGGCGCCACCTGCGACGGAGCCCGGGCGTAAGGATGCCGGATTGCGTTCAAGACAACCTCTCGCGTCACGTCAGGACGAACGAAAAGATGTGCGGCGGCAAAGTAAGGAGACCAGACGCTCACCTTCGGCGCCGGGTTCGACTGGCTATACGGCGCCTTGCCGAATCGCCAATCCTCTCCAAGGTTGGCCTTAGAGATGTCGTTGAAGCCGCGCGCGACCTGCTCCACAGATAGCTGCGTCAACCCCATCCGGTTGGGGTCCTGCAGGCCAATCATCTCGCCGATGAGGCAGGAGCGCCTCTGAAGCGGGAGGACCCGGCGGGAGATGAACGCAGCGAGGAGGTCCGTGCCGGTGAGCCCTCCTGCGTCCTCATCACCGTCACCCGCTTGCAGAGGTTGACGATCTCCTGCGACGGGCGCCGGAGCGAGTAGCCCCAGTTCATCTTCGCCCGCGACGGCGCAATGTCGAAGGGGGGAAGATTGATATGGTCCGCGCCATGGTTGCGGACATAGAAGAAAGAATTCTGCCACTTCTTGGCAGAATCCTCGAGCGGAATCTTGGGGAAATCTGCCCCCGACCGCTTGGAGATGACGGCGGCGCCGCAGTCAGCGAACTCCCCGGCCGACGGGCCCTGCTGCTTCAAGGGAAGAAGTGCGCCCAGAGGTCGATCGTCGGCTCGACCCCCAGGTACCCCTCGCACAGGGTCACGAAGCCAGAGAGTTGGACGATGGCGCCGGCGCCAACATGGTGCGGTTGAAGCCCGAAGAAGGTGCTCACCGGCAGCCCGAACCCGCGCTCGAAATGGGTAAGGAAGACGACGTGCTCCTGCCCCTCGGGTCGGGGCCTTTGCTCGCCGCGCGGCAGGCGGACGCCGACGTCCGTCTCCCGCGGCAAGCACCGCGAAGCTCGAAGCTGCGTGATGTACTCAGGGGTGACATTGGAGCCCATCCAAGAGCCCGACGGCAGCGCCATGGATAGAAGCGGGAAGAAGAAGACGAGCGACGGAGGAGGCTCTGCTCGGGGCTGCGGGCGCAGCTGTGCGTCGATGGTAAAGAGCAGAGCACGAGCAGGGGGACAAGAGGGTGCGAGCGAGAATGGTGTCCGCCGCCCCATTGCCCCCCTCAATTTATAAGCCCCAGTTCAAATGTGGGGGAGTGGGATCGTCTGCACGTGCTCGTTCCACTACCCCGCAATAAGTGCTCTCGTACGCGCGCACTAACTGCTCGGGGGAGTGCAACCGGCCCCCAGATGCCACAATAAATCCACGTGCGTGGCCCAAGGGCGCGCTGCGGCGGGCCCCCGGCCCGTCGCCCGGTCCCGTCACGCGTGTGGCCTGTCAGGCCCCTCCGACTTCCGGGAGCCACGTGGCGCTTGCGCGAAGCCCTAGGGGTCGCCTCAAGATTCGGCGGACTCCTCGGTTCCCGCCACGGCCGGGATGCCGCGATCCGGTTTCCAAGAAAACCAGCACACAGCGGGTGTTGCCGGACCCGGGGTTCGCAGAATCCGCCTTGCTCAAGGGGGAAACTATGAAGGCCCACTCATCAGAAGACGGCAGACCTTCACAGCTTCAGGGACTACTGTCGGGGGGATGAACCCCGGGCAGGCAACGGAACCCGGATCCTCTTCAAAAACAGCAGGGCCCGCATCGCCCCGCAAACGGGCACGCGCTTGGCCGGGTCGCTCGACCCGACAGGGCCCGCAACTCGGCCAAACTCTCCAACACAGCAAGGTATGTCAACCCAGCCACAGCAACTGGCGCAAGGCAACTCGACCCAGCGCAACCAAGACTTCCACAGCAAGCCAGCACCAACCTTGGCGTCCACGGCAACCCAGCCACGGTTCAGCTCCCGTCCCATCCAGGCCGTACGATGGGACGAGACCCAAATCACCGATGAGCAAGGCAATAGTATTTCCACCCTGCCTGTGGTCAGCCGGGGGCATGGCAATAGTGCCCCTCACCTACCCGCTGACCAAGGCTGGCATGGCTACAGTGCTCCCGCCCTCACTGCTGACGACAGCAAGTGGCGGCCTGACGGAGAGCACTGTACACGACTCGACTCGGCCATGCCCTGACGATCGACAAGACGGCGCAGTCCCCCTAGGCACGCAGGGCCCACGCCTAGGGGAACCTGGCGAACCACAAGCCCACAAGCGGGACCCAGCTCGGAGTCCCGGCACCGCCAATTCGGACCCACCGACTCGGCATATTACCATTGTAACCCTGGGTGGGTTGATCTATAAAACCCCCAGGAACCCACGCCCACAGGGGCATCGCATCATCGTATCGACATCACCATACAACACACAGAGACGAAAAGCGAGAAGCAGAAGCATAGGACTAGCCACCCAATAGCAGTACCGAAGAGAAGGAGCAGCCCAAGCCTTGGCCAGCTTCCTTCCTCCTCCATACAGCTCCATGAGCAACATTGTACTATCCATCATCTAACCAAACTCGGTAAGACTAGGGGTGTTATCTCTCCGGAGAGCCCCAAACCTGGGTATGTCCGGCGCCCCGCGCCCGCGCATGCCAACCTCGCCTCTGGAGCTCACCAGCGCCCTCAAGCCTCCTCCTCTCTTTAGCCATCCCTTGGCATCTGTCGTGCGCCCACCACGACACTGAGTCCCCGGCAGAGGCTGACGCCAGTGCAACAGGGCCCGCGCAACTGGGTGAAGTGGCGGAGAAGAAGAAAATGGTGCAGCACCCAGTTTACATTGTCAGCTCCCTCTTGCAGGGGGCTAGGTCGAGGTACTCCGGTGTGCAAAAATTGCTCTTCGGCCTCCTTATAGCCTCGAGGAAGCTGCGTCATTACTTCCAAGTGCACGAGATCACCGGGTCACCCACCTCCTGTTGCAACGGATACTGCATAACCCAGATGCAACGGAGAGGATCGTGGAATGGGCCGTGGAGCTGTCAAGTTTCGGTTTAAAGTTCGAAAGCACCTCGACGATTCAAAGCAGAGTCTTGGCGGAGTTCATTGCAGAATGGACCTCGACGCCTGACGAATAGGTACAGGAGACCACTCTCCCCGGCAAGGAAATGAGCCGCAACTGGATCATGTACTTTGATGGGGATTTTTTGCTGCAAGGCCCCAGTGCTGGTGTGCTGCTGGTCGCACCCACCGGAGAGCACCTCAAGTATGTCGTCCAAATGCACTTTCCCCGGGAGATGTCAACTAACAACACCGCCGAGTACGAGGGCTATCTTGCCGGTCTCAATATCGCGGCGGACCTCGGAGTCAAAAAGCTCATCGTCAGGGGTGATTCACAGCTCGTCGTCAGGCAGATCAACAAAGATTATCAAAGCCCGTTGATGGAATCTTACGTGGATGAAGTGAGGAAACTGGAGGAGCGCTTTGACGGTATACCAGCAGAGCACGTCCCTCAGACGGAAAATGACATCGCCGGCTACCTGTCAAAGCGTGCTGCCCTCAAGCTACCTGTGGAACCAGGTACTTTTGTGCTTCGGTTAACTCAACCATCCGTCGAACCATCAAACGGGCAGAACAAGCGGAGGAAGCTAGACCCCGACAAGTACTTCCCCACCGAGATCCCCGGGGCCGCTGGCGAAGATGTTGTCATGGATGCCGATCCTGCCGCGGGGCAACCGACTCCGGCAGGGCCTCAGGCCATAGCCGTAGAGACGGTCGCCCCCATGGCAGAAGAGATGCCTTTGGTCCTTGTCGTCAAGCCACGGGCTCCAGCATGAGCACAACACACCGTCCGATTCCTCCAAAAAGGAGAGCTTCCTGAGGAGCAGGAAGAAGCAGAGAGAGTAGCCCGCCTGTCCGCTTTGTCCCAATTCGTTGACAACGTCTTGTACAGAAAAAGACCGAATGGGGTGAAATTGAAGGGCATATCCTAGGAGGAAGGACTAGAGCTGTTGGTAGAGATACATGGAGGCATATGTGGCTCCCACATAGGGTCAAGGTCCCATGCTGGCAAGGCTTTCCGGCAAGGTTTCTTCTGGCCCACTGCCCTCCAGGATGCGACGACACTAGTAACCAAGTGTGAAGCGTGCCAGTTCCATTCGAAGAAGCTTCATCAACCAGCTCAAGCCCTTCAAACCATCCCTCTCTCCTGGCCCTTCTCGGTCTGGGGACTCGACATATTGGGCCCTTTCCCTCGTGCCGTCGAGGGCTTTGAGTACTTGTACGTTGCAATCGACAAGTTCACAAAGTGGCTAGAGGTGGAAGCGGTGAGGAAGGTGACAGCGCAGTCAGCCATCAAGTTCTTCAAGGGGCTAGTTTGCCGTTTTGGGGTACCCAATAGGATCATCACCGACAACGGCACACAGTTCACAAGCCACGCCTTCATGCAGTACATTGAGGATCTCGGTAGCAAGGTCTTTTTTGCTTCCATGGCACACCCACGGAGCAACGACCAAGCGGAGAGAGCGAATGCTGAAGTTCTGCGAGGCTTAAGAACAAAGACTTTTGATAGGCTACGCAAGAGTGGAAGGCGCTGGATTGACGAGTTGCCGGTGGTTCTTTGGTCGATCAAAACGACGCCAAATCAAGCCACTGGCCAGACACCCTTTGCCCTGGTCTACGGGGTAGAAGCAGTTCTCCCCATGGAACTCATATACGGGTCACTCGAGTGCTCGCTTATGATGAGCTTGAGCAAGAGCGATTGCGGCAAGATGACGCAACGCTCCTTGAGGAAGATCGTCTCCGGGCGGCTGTGAGAGCAGCACGCTAACAGCAAGCCTTGCGCCGCTACCATAGCCGCAAGGTTCATGCCTAGAGCTTTGAGGAAGGCGACCTTGTTCTTTGGCACGTTCAGTCGGGCAAGAATTCCGACAAGTTGACGCCGAAGTGGGAAGGCCCTTATCGGGTAACATGAGTCACCAGGCCCGGCGCAGTCCGCCTGGAGACCAAAGATGCCATTCCGGTGAGCAATTCCTGGAACATCAAGCATCTTCGCAAGTTTTACCCATAAGGCGCGGCTACCGGGCCTCCCGGCAAGCCACCTTTTGTACAAGCCTTGCCGGCAAGGCATGTAACCCTTTGTACAAAGCCAGTCGCAGACCCTGAGATAAATAAACGAAGCGCTGGCACCCTAAGTTATAGCATGCATGCTAGGTCGAGTCTTTTCCTCGGTTAGGGTTGATAGTGCTTAGTGGCGGCTAACCCCTAGCTTAGAGGTCGAGTGCGTGTCTCTCTGTTCTTTTCTGTCCTCTTTGGTTCGCAGGGCACATGAGCACTTATGCCGAGCTATTCGGAAGAAAGGGAACGGACCGGCGTCCCGACCCCAGCAAACCAAAGTTGCCAGGGGATGCAAGTACAAGGATCCAACCGTGGCAAGCCAAGGTTGCCGAGGGGCTGCAGATCCAGATAAGTCTTGTATCCTCTATCATGCATTTCGATATGGAACTGGGATATGTGAAACCTCATTTTATTTCTAGGCTACCGTACTCCCCTTTTTCTGCACCCAAGGATTATCTCCTGGGTCTGGATTTGGTTTTAGTTGCGGCAGCAAGGAAATAGAATGAGGAGCCTAAGCCCACTTCCTCCCTGCCTCCGCCAAGGGCACGAGAAAGGTCGAGCAAAGTTGGGGGACGGCAAGGCCTGTTGCCGGGCAAAAAACGTTTATCTTAAACAATAATGAGGATTCGCTCCTTGTCGCAAGTTTCACCCACGAACGAAAAGCCCGGCAAACATCCCTTTTTCATTAAAAACATCCCGTACATGTACAATTCATATGAAGTGAAAAACATGAGCAAGGGGATTACAAGTTCTAAATTTATCGAAGGCCCGAAGGCTTACAGACTAAAAAGAGATAGGAAGAGAAAAGGGGCAAAAGGGGCGCCTAGGCGAGGTACGAGCAGCAGAAGGTGCCAAGAAAACATGCCGGCGGTCGCCTAGGAGAGGGTTGGCGGTGGTGGCGCTGGAGGAAGAGCTGAAGATGAGGCAGCGGTCCGTCAATATGCTATGAAGGCGTCGGTTCCATCGTACTCCGACTTGACGGCCCGCCACCCGCCTTCTTCTCCTTCTCCGGCCTCCCTACGCCAGCCGCCCAAGGAGGCGACCCTGAGAAGTTCAAGGAGCCGGTGACACGGATGATGGGGTCATCGGCGTCGCCCAGAGCGGCGCCCGACGCTTAGTCGGACCCGTCATCCTGCCGCCCGCTACCCTCATCGTCGCTGCCGCTGTCCTCCTCGCCACTCTTGCTCGAGGAGGAATCTTCATCGTCGGAGAAGCTCTCCACACAGCAACTTATGCGAGTCCCAAAGTGCCCAAAGACCTTGACGGAGAGGAGGCCACTCTCCATTAATTTGAAATGGAGAGTGAGCCCCTCCGTCAGGCTGTGGATGCGGGCAAAAGTCTTCCACGCTCGGCGAAGATACATGACGTGAGGGGCGGGGAACTCAACGTCGGCCCATGTACCGCTGTTCCCACAACCCCTCATATGCAGCCGCAGCGCCTGCGGCGGGTCTAGCTCCATCTCCCGCGCAAATGGGGTCGGGAGGCGAAGACGACGGTGCGGCGGCTGGCGCAGCCTGATGAAGAACTCGTAAGGGTTATCCCCGACGTGACCCTCCACCGGGGGAGGGGCCGCTGGCGGAGGCGAGGCCGTTCTGCCGCCCCATCCTCCTCTCCCTCGAGCGCCGCGACGGCCTCGACCTCGCCCCCTTCCCCTTCCTGTAACGGCTGGCTCTGCCGCCACGAGCTCTTGGGGAGGAGCGATGCATTGTCTAGCCGAGACCCTCGCCGCCACCGATGAAGCTTTGCCACGCCCCCTTGCCATGGCAGAAGGAAGGAGGGAGCAGGAATGGAGAGAAGCAGGTGACGAAGGAATGAGGGGCGCCATTCCTCCCGCTCCCCTCCTTATAAAGAAGCGGGGGCAGGGCTCGGCCGCCCCTCTCGGCCAATCCGGTTCATTAAAGTGACAACGGGCGGGGCCGTCGACCGCCCTACCCGCCCAATTGAAGGAGTGTGGGAATCGACCCACGCGCGCACGCCTTCCCATATCCCGCAGGCCTGTCATTCGCTCTGCGTCATGCATGCGGCGTACGTGGCGCGGGAGACGGGGTAATGGGATGCGTGGAGCGACGGTTCCCAGGTAAGGACAGTAAATGAGCGGCGGCCCCGCGGTCTTGAAGGGACGCGCAAGCCGCCTCTTTACTATTCACTTCAAGATGACGCAAGCATGCTTTGATCACCCGCGCGCGCGTGACCCCCACGTCACGCATTCAACGTAGATCGTGGGGAGGCACGGCGGACGGACAGATACTGCGGTAAAAACCGCCCCGCCTGCCCGCGCACTGTTTTGGGCCTGGCCCAACAACGTGTTGCGCCTATGTGTGGCCCAGGCCCGGGAGTTCCTGTCGGTGTACCAAAGTAGGGGCACTCCTTTGTACCCCTTACTTGTGCACGGGCAGTCAGAGCCAAAGGCCGAAGCCACACTTAGCAGGGCAGAAGGGAGGAGTCGAAGCCGCAAGATGGTCAAAGCGACGCCAAGACCAGAAACACCAAGAGCAATCAGGCAAGGAGGGTTCCCCTGGCAATACCCTTGCCGGGGCAACCTCCACGGCCCCGGCGAGAACCTTGCCAGGGCCGCCTACCCACTGCCAACGGATAGGACCACCCTTGAGCCCAGGGCTCGGGAGGTGCCTCTGAGATGGCATACAAATCTTCGTCAAAACCATCCACATAAGAGAGCAGATGGACGAAGCAGGTATGGATTATTTCCAACAGTAGACTTACTCCCGCGGGCGAGAGCAATCCGCCAACATGGACATGGCAGCGGTGGTGCCGTAGCGATAAGGCGGAAGGGTATTGAAGCACTGCGACTAGGCTCCGGACTTCGGTTTTCTTGCGTTAGCCAATGGCCGTCACTTGGTCGCCGAATGGGCTAAATAATGAAGCTCTCTCTGCAATTCATCACTCTGGCGCATTCAGGGCCTCCTCATGCCCGCATTAGCAGCTTGTTGCCTTCTTTTGTCACACATGGACACGTACAAAATGACCTAACACAGCTGAAAAAAAGATAACATTCTAAATTCTCTTGATAATTCCAAGGAAAATTTCTTGTTCTCAATATCGCTTGTGACCTGGGAATAAAAGTCCTGAACAACAATGCATTATTCCGTAAAATGAGCTATAGCAATGGGTTGATGATGGAACAAGAACAATTTAATTTTCTTTTTCGTCTCACAAGACTATTAAGGCAAAACATTCTTTCCCTCGCCTACCCCGGCAAGCCTATGGATATGTTTCCACTTTGGCTGCCGCTCTGGTGGTCGATGGCGGGGAGGGCAATCCTGGTGGCCTCGGCTCTGGCTAGTAGATAGGTTATGGTTTAGTCCTCACGGGGCAACGCTCGGATGGATGTTCGCGCTTTTTCTTCCAGTCAGTTTTCCCTGGTTCGACATGTCTCAAGTTCGTTTGCCAGGACGGATTAGACGGAGTTCCAGCGTAGAATGCTGCCAGCTCCTCGGGGCAGAGGTTTGACGATTAGGCCCGAAGGGGTGCAACCAACATCAGTCCATGCAATGGCCCTAGAAAGAGTGCCACCAAACCGCCGAACACTGCACTCCCAGCTCCAACACGATCCTATGTCCTCGAAGTAAAACCATCAACCAAACTAGTAGAGACACCGGATTTCATCCATGTTTCCCCGTTCGTGTCCACTGCAACTACATAAATGTATGACTAACGGCCATTGTCCGGTTTGAGACGGACACACTGACATTCTGCCCCCCCCCCCCCCCCCCCCCCCTCCGAGCGCTCATCAATGTCGTGGTACCAACTTAAATACATGGAAATGCAATGCAGTGATTCTTCTGGGTTGAAGCCCAAACCGACAGGTGGCCTAGCCGAAGGCCAGCAGCATGACGCAATTCCCTGTGGCTGGATTGCAATTCACACACGAGGCACAGATTTTGAATAATTAGTCTCAGAGAAATCAGCGACAATCCCCACAGAATGAGCACCATTGCTCCGAACTTAAAAGCATGAAGGCATCAGGCCACTCCAGCCAGAGTGAGGACGAAATTCAAGCAGCTGGCACACCCTACTAAGCTGCTAAATTTGCATTAGAATAGGTAAGATTGCAGCATTGTTCGAAGTCCTAGTTTTCCAAAGGTTTGCCAGCTCAAGGCAATCAATTGCCATGATGACCTTCTCAGCAAGAATCTCCTGGAAGATGAACATCATCCCAGTATGCAAACGCCACAGCAGTAAGTTGAACTACCTCTCTTATTTAACGAATCAGAGTTGCTGGACTGGAGTGTATGTGAGCAATTATAGTAAGACTGACATGGGAAGTGCACTGTGGCGACATCGCTTACTTTAAACTCTTTAAACCTACCTACGTGAACAAAATCCAAAAACACAAAGACGATGACTTCCTAGTTTTGTGGAGCAGTTTTGTGTTAAAAGTTGTCTACCAACAGCATGAACGTTATGATCCACAATATTTCCTATTTGATAAACAACAGCATTGTGGCTGTGATGTTTTGCTAACAGCATAACCTATTTGAATCAGACAAGTAAATAGCACCAAAAGAAGTGATAAATGTAATCAGCCAAAGTGTATCATATCCTCTGGTGTCCAGAACCATTGGTATAACAAATAAGTACATACAATACAAAGTACATTGAACATTTGAATAAGCCATCTGAGAGAAACCAACCACAATGTCCCCAGAACGAATCACCATTGCTCCAAACTTAAAAGCATAGAAAACATCAGAACATTCAATCACAGACCAAACCAAATGCAGCAGACGTACCAAACCCGACGCTCCATAGGCAATAGTACAAATAATTGAGATCACCTGTGCAATGATTGTAACTCTTCATATAGCGGCACATGTGGCAGATATGGTGGAGCGCCATTTTCAAGATTGCATATCACTTTGGGTTGCCGATGATCCATATCATAGCACATGAATGTTCTATCCCAGCCCAAGGTGAAGAAGATCAAGTTACATTCCGGATGAATTGCAATCCAACAAAAGTCCTCCTCAACGTCTACATCATCTCGCCCTCCAAACAGATGTGAACTTTCAATGCTATGCTTCAGTATCCATTCTTTACTATTATAGTCTTCGAGAACATAAACTAGTAGTCGAACTACATGATCATCATTGTCATCTCTTCCAAAACCAGCATAATACAAGCAGCCCTGTGACTGTTGCATAAAACCATCATTCAGAGGAGGAACATGAGAGTGTACCATTGTTCTCGCCTCCTTGCCGGCAGCTAGACACAGGGTATTGTGATTGACTTCGGCGAAAAAATGCAGACAACCATTAAGATATGCAGCTGAGTGAACACGAACGAGATCAATATCCCAGTACCATTTCTTCTCCTTATGAACCCACCTCCCGGTTTCTGATGAATAGACATATGAATAGACGTCCCTACCCGGGAGACCAAATCCATTTAGTTCGTCCGTCAACAAAAACACATGGGAGTGGGGGGACACGGCTGGATCAAAACCTAAGCGCACAATACCCACCCAGCCGGCATGGTCGCAATGTGGCAACTCAGTCCATTCCTCCGTGGCAGGATTGCACACGACGTAACGGCGCTTGCCACGATGGGAAGATACGTCGTAGAGAAGGAGGCCATTGCAGCAGTCCAAAAGAAAGGCGTTTCGGCCGTTGGGCATGAAGGTGAGACTGGTGCGACTGCGGCTCCCGGATAAATTGGTGAAAGGAAGAACTGGATGTACCAATTGCTCGTCTGTGGTGTCGCTGAAGAAGAAGCCGGTCAGGGTCCGGGGGAGCTTCCGGCGGTAGGTGCGGTCGTTGATGAGGCCGAGCCAGTGCTTGGAGACGCACTTGAAGCGGCAGAGCGACCTGCCGGGCACGCGCGAGAGTATCTCAACGAGGAGGTCGTCGGTGAGTCTCTCGGCCGCCGTCTCGCTGCCGCTGGGAGGAGAAGAGGATGACCTGCACACAGAGATGGAGAAGAGGTCTCAGGGGATTGGGTGAAGAAGGGAGAGGAAGGTCGCGACGATTCATGGCGATGTCTGCTCTGCGTACCTGATCCGAGTTGATTTGCGTCCGTCCTCCCACGGGCGAGCTCGATCCACCGGTGTGGACATGGCGGCGGCGGCAGCGCCGTCAAACGCGGAGCAGGGGGGCGATGAAACCTAGGGGGCGGGGGAGGGGATTTAAACCTACAGCGATAGGGATGGCTAATGGGCCGTCATTGGTATATTGGGCTAAACCGTACATGTCACGTTTCCGCTAGACCCCTTTAAAAAATTAACCCAAAAAGAACGGAAAAGTAGGAATATGCACAAATATATTGGGCTAAACCTCACGGCAGCATTGTACTAAAATATCTCCCTGGGCGACAGCCCTCTCTCTTCTGTCTGAATCTAGCGAAGGAGAGAAGGAATATACAGAAAGAGATTTTTTCTTTGCTTGTGGATGTGTTATTTCATGTAGGGAGATGGTAGTTGTGCTGGCCTAATTAACCAGGTCATCAGCGACCAGCGCCTTCCACAACATATGGCTAGTTCTTTTCAGATTCCTCAGCTGGTTCTAGGTTTGTAGATTCAGAAACTGAAAAGAAGTGGGTTTTGGCCCATAGATTCCTTGCTAGCCGGCTGCCACAATTCATATGTATGGTCAGAAGCGAGCGAACCCAAGCTTATTACTGATATTTTGAGCTCCCATAGATTTATGCAACATCCTTATGTGCACAAGAGTGCCCTCCTACATCCATCCACTTTTAAACCGCGAACAACAAAGGGAGAAACAATCTCGTTCCTCCTGAACAACAGCGCCATCTACGACACCGTGAGGCAAGCAAATGAGAGGGGCGCGACAAAGGTGCAGGTTTCATTCTGTACTTTTTGTTTCAGAAATGACGATGAAACGCTGTACGTACTGACTGAAGTACTTCGGAAAGTGAACGACACTCTTTTAGTCGTCTGGAGCACTTTCTGTTCGGAAAACAAAAATCCTACATGTCTAGACTCCAGAGAGTGTCTTCTTACAGCCAAACCTTCCTTCTAATCAGATCAATCTCTTCATAAACACTGGCGCTGTCCCTGATACAGAGAAGGGAGCAAATGACAAATGGCAGGGTTGGTTTCAGTTTGTCTTGGAGGCTCGAGGCTGATATCCTTGCCCTGTGTGAAAAATGGGAGACAAACTCGTTTACAAAACGGGAGAAAAACCGGAAGATAATTTTTTTTTCCAAGGTATGCTATTTACAGGTGGTGCCGTATTTCACTCTTGTTCGTGGTTCATTTACTTGTATCTGGAAACATATGAGCAGACATGGTAGAAGTAGAACAAACACTTGTTATTTCAAAAAAAAAAAAATACAGCGACAGCCACTTGTTGTTTGTGTTACAGGGCGTCCAAAGTCAACACTACAAATTTGCATTGGGATAGTGGGATGCATGTTGCAAAAAATGCTGACCATACAACTAGAATTAACACTTTTTCTTTGACAGGAAATAAGTGAAACTACCATGAAAAGGGACATGACATTTCTTCTTCCAGACCTTGTTCAAATGCCCATCTCAACAAAAGTCACCGGCAAACTGGATGTCTTCAGTTTTAGAGTAACGAACTTGTCTAGCAAAAGAATCAACATTATAATCCAATCACAGATTATTGATGTTCTGCTAATGACATTTTCTATTCAAAACATGCAACAAAAGTAATTAGCATCAACAGAAGTGACACCATATTCATCCAAAGTGTTTCATGATCAACTAAGACATATATAAGAGCAAAGGTAAACTATTTCACACATATGCGAGTAAAAGACAAGCAATCATTGGCTAGTTCTTTGTCAATAAGATGCTTATGATTTTCCCCAACTTAAAATGGACGATACGAGTTTATGTTGCATAACACTCATTGATCATTGATGCATCTTCATATTGATGTTGGTGATCGTAGGAGCGATTTTTTTTTGTTTTCTACTGCGTTTCCCAACAAAAAGCATGCATACATCAGCCAAGAAAACGAGAACCAAATCCAAGCAGAAATACATACAATGGCACATATAGTACACGTGGATAGCCATCATGATTGCAAATCACTTTGACTTCCCGAAGGTCCATATTATAGCACATTAATGTGGAAGCTGACCCCATGGTGAAGAAGATCAAGTTACATTGCGGATGAATTGCAATCCAACGGGAATAACTGAATGAATTGTAAACCGATCAGAATCAGTAACATTTGTCGCTCCAGATATATCTGAAGCTTCAACACTATGCTTCAATATCCGTTCTTTGTTGTCATAGTCATCGAGAACATAGACCACTAGTCGAACCACCTCACCATGGTGATCTTTCTTAAAATTGGCATAATGCAAACGGCCCTGTGACTGCCGAATAAAACCACCATACAGCTTACCAGGGATACCAAGGTTCGGCCATGTTTTTTCCTCCGTGTCCACCACACGTATATAAACGGTGAACATTTGCCAGAGTCATAAAAATGCAAGCAGCCGTTGAGGAAGAAAGCATCAGACTGCCAAGCAGGAAGCTTAATTCTATTGTACCATCCAATTTCCTTGTAAACCCATCTTTCTGGTTTCCGGTGAATACACTTCCACTTCGGCAAGGTAGAAGATAAAATGGACATCCTCCAACAACGCAAACACATAGAAGTGGGCAGACACAGCCGGATCGAAACCCAAATGCAGTGCTCGCACATTGTCAGCTTGACTGATGTCCGGCAACTTGACCCACTCCTCCCTGGCAGGATTACACACAATATAGCAGAACTCATCATCCGGAGCAGAGACGTCGTACCAGTGACAGAGGAGGAGGCCATTGCAGTAACTAAGTAGATCGACGCGCCGGAGGCTGCAAAGGAAGGTGAAAGAGGTGTGGACTGGAGGACAGCATTTCCGAGAGACACCGGCGAAGCGGACTTGTGTTTCCAGAGGCAACTGCCCGTTGTCACTCCTAGTGTAGAAGAATCTGGCTAGGGTTTGAGGGAGCTTCCTGTGGGTGATCGGGGTGGTGGATGAGGCTGAGCCAATGGTCGGAGACGCACTTGAAGCAGCATAGAGACCTTGTTGAGACGCGTGAGAGGATCTCGACAAGAAGATCTTCGGTGAGCCACTCGGCCGCCATGCCGTCGTGGGGAGGACAGGAAGACCTGCAACGAAAGAAGATAGAGAGGGGGTCAGGGTATCGGTGAAGGAGTTTGTGATGGTGGACGGATGCTGATGCACTGCCTACCGGACACACGTTGAGGAGTTGAGACACAACCTTCATGAGTGGGAATGGGAGCGATCCGACGGAACGAACATGGCGGCGCAAGATGGTCGGTGGTTTCGTCGATCCTCAAGCCAGGAGCAAGGAGATTCAAACCTATGGCCACAGGCAAGGGACTTCGGTTTTCTTCCGTTAGGGTTTGGGCCATCAGTGGGTTGCGGGATGGGCCATTAGTGTTTTGCTAAGGAAAACAAAACTCCGGTGCTCGTGTGGCTGAGGCACTGTGTGTTCAAAGGACTTCTTTTAGCTTTTTTTGATAATCAACGAAATTTTCTTCTTTTCAATCTTGCATGAACATTCATGTTGATGCCAAGAGACAAGCTATAACAATAGGTCTACAACAACGTAAGAGCAAGTATAATAAGATGACGTAAGTAGACTGTAAGGATGTAAATATTATATTGTTGTTCAGTTGGAAGAGAGAAAAGAGAAGCGGGCTGTCGCACAAACTCCAAGAAGGTTTGTGAAAGTGAAAGATGGGCCATGTGTTGACGAAGTAGTACTTTTTTAAAGCCAAGTATTATACGTGTTACCTATTACATTGGATATAGATGACATGGCAACTAGTTATAGCCAACAACTGGCTATATTATCAACCATGCTCTAAGGATAGTACATCAGTTTGTATTGGAAGGCGTGAATCTGCTAGACAAAGCAATGCAGCCACCTCGCATTATTTTAGTGTGATAGAATGGCCAAACATAGGTAAAGTTATATGTGGTGGTAGAACTCATCACCTAGAGCAGCACTAAGGGGCTATTTGGTAGACAGCAGCAATTGCATCAGGCTGCATGAGGGAAACGAGTCAAACTTGTAAGGGTTTGGTAGAGAAAAAATGATGCAAAAAACGATCTAGCATGTAGTTTGGGCTAGGACTGGATGACCGAGCGAGCTTTTCGGCTCGGCCCGAAGCTCGCTCCAGCTCGGCCCGTTACAACTCGGCCCGGTACAATGAACGAGCGAGCCCAACTGTGAAAAGAGGCCCGATTCCCGACCGAGCCGAGCCGAGTTTCGCCCGGTCCAACTCGGTGACTCGCTCAAGGCCCAACCCAGTTTCCATCGGCCATCCTCGCATTAGGGCGCGAGCCCCTCCCTTCCTCTGTTCGGCGCCGCCGCATCCCTCATCTCGCCGCGCCGCAAAAAATGGATCGATGGCGACGGGCAACGCGGCCTTTCCTCATCACACTGAACACCGGCGGACGTGCCTCCCCTAGTTTCTTGCCGAATGTGACGAGCAGGTACTCTCTCCTTTCTTCCCATCCCTAGCAGTAGCTGGCGCGCACACGCTCGGCAGTCATGCGCTCCCCTGCACGGGTGCACGGACGGCAGACGACGTACATGATCCCCTGCACGGCTACGGCTGCGTACGCATGTGATGGAGGGATGGATGGATGAATGCTTCTGGTTGATTGTGTAGAGTATAGCCATCGTCGTCCTCGCCATGCCTGATGTCGTCGTCGTCCTCGCCACGCCCAACACTGGACGGCGCTCTCGGCACCGACGGCGGACGTGCCCTGTCGTCGCCGCATCGGACACTGCCGTTCGTCGCTAGCCAAGCATCCGCCGCCCGGAGCAGAAACATTCATCCATCCATTCATCGACACGAGCTGCTCGGGCTGGACCGAGCGAGAGGCCAAACGAGCCGAGCCTCAAGAAACAGGCTCGTTCAACGAACGAGCCGAGCCGAGCTCGGCTCGCTTTAGGCGAGCCAAAGGCAGGCTCGGTCTGAACTCGGCTCGGCTCGGCTCGTGTCCAGCCCTAGTTTGGGCCCCTCCATGGTGGTTTGTCTTGTTTGGTAACGGCGACTTCCCGCGTGTGTTGTGAGAGGAGGATGCAGCCTGGCAGGGAAAAGGAGAGAATCTTTCTCACCTTGTGGTCTGCATGAGCCTGCATTAGTGGAAACGACTGATTCGGTCTTTCCTCCTGATCGGGAAGTGCTTGAAACAACGTGTGATACAAGAATCTAATGCAATCCGAGCATTTAAACACCGCTTGAAGCAAAAGATTCCTTCTACATGCAGTCCATCTACCACTGTGCAGGCTACCAAACGACTCTATGTCAATGGCCCTTTTCCTATTAGTTGGATCTGTTTATGAGATGCAAATAGAGGATATGATTGCGTCTCAATGACAATTAAATCATAGTTTACCAACTACCAACTCATCAACAAAACCTAGCTCCTTCCTCTCTTGCTTCTCATGTGCTGCCTCTCTCCCATGCATCACCATATCATCCTCGTGCATATCCTCCAGCCCATATGGCTCACGGCCATCCTCTCTCGCTCCTCTCTACATCATCTTGCATAGGGTATGTTAGTTGTGTGTCCCCATCTCCTCTTGCCTTCATGCGACCTCAACAAGTAGGATGGTAGAGGTTGGCGGTTCAGTAAGCAATATGCTACAAACGGCTGCATTAATCTTATTGCAAGAGAATCTACCTCAAAGGAAGATGTGGTGTCCTTCTGCCCTTTCCCATTAAGAATTATATAGTATAATCTTTAATTTTGGATTCCATATGTTTAACTGTTGGACATTTATTCCTTCATACTTTCTCTAGGCTTACGAATCTATTGTGTGCACATTTGTTGGAGTCATTGTTTGTCAAGGTGGAATGTTCATACATTCTTTAATGGCGTGGTTGGTAAAAAAATGTTTATATGATAGCTAATGTGAGGCTCTGATAAATGTGATGTGAACATCGTTGTAGCTCCATCTAATTTAATGGTGCTATGTGGATCTGCCACCGAATGTCATTCATGAGGAAGGTTCAGGGATGTCGGAGCATCCCAAAGTGGAAGTTTGGTAGTGTCGGTGACCTTCCTCCCTCATCAATCTTTATTGTATGTATGATGGTTTCCTTCACCATTTTGAGCCTTTGGTGGCAACTTACTCTTGTCACAGTTTGACTGCCTGCTTGTGCGGGCATGGTCATTATTTGTGTGGCTTCACTCATTAAAATTGTGCATGTGTATAGTTACTAGGATCATGGCAAGTTGTGGTGAAAAAATAGGATGTCTTCAATTTAGTGGTGCTTCTCGAGTACCTAATCTTGAGTCTCGAGGTGAAAACCCTAGGTCTAACTCTAGTGGGCTATACCTAGCAATGGCAGTGTTTTTGGGTCATTTGTCGTTACATTTTTTTAATGCATTGCTTAAAGTTGCTTTGACTTGATTTTCAAGGTGAAAACCTAGAATGTGGCCTTCGGCACTAGTGGAGGCTCATGGAGGCCAAAGGGGGCCACGACCCCCCCCCCCCCCCCCCCCCCCCCCCCCCCAATACTGAAAAAGAAAATTTACTACTAAGCATCGGCCCAACTCAAGAATAAACTCCTCCCTCCCAGGTTCCAGTAGTGGAAGGAGTTTGCGATGGCTATACACATAGAAAACAACAGCCCTGGTGTGCTTTATATACACACCTAGGAGGACCCAACGTGACTTGGCAAAGGACTCCATGTTCTGGTCGGACTAGATAACCTAGACAAGTTACTACTCCTGGAACAAACTAACCTGATCACAACTTTTAGTAGCAGGACACGGCACGCCGAATAGCTATATCTATCTATCTATCGATCTATCTATCTATATCTATCTCTATCTCTATCTCTAATAATAAAAAGAATTGGGTTTCTGTCGTCCGTCAAAGAAAATACCCCCGAAGTTGCTAGAATTTACCCACTATGCCACCCATAAGTAAAGAAAATGATTTGAATTTTTTTTCAAAAGTCACCTCCATCCTGGAGTTCTTTAACGGTATGACTCCCTTATTGAACACAGATCCACGAGTGCTCCAATGGCTAACTCATTGCTTTTCTTCCCTGGAGACCAGGGTTCGATTCCCACCTTTCAAACTTTTTCCCTTCCCTTTTCTCACAAACGTTCACTGTATTAATGGGCCGGCCCATGTGCGTGGCTTCACATATCTTTTTTTAATTTCATTTTTCTCTTTTTTCTTTTCTCATTTTATTTCCGTTTCAGAAAATAAAATGTTTGTGAATTCAAAAATGGAAAATTCGGGATATTCCATATGTTTCTCATTCGGGATATTCCAAATTTAAAAGTTACGAGTTTCAAAAAATTGTTAAAGAAATCATAAAATGTTTGTGCATTCAAAAATGGAAAATCATCAAATTTTCTCGGATTCGAAAAGTGTCGGTGATTTTACATACTGTTCACAAATTATAAAAATCATGATTTTAAAAAGTGGTCAGGAAATAGTATCATGTTCATGATTTTTAAAAAATAACCATGTATTCGAAACACATTCGTGTATCTGAAAAAAAAAATCCATGAAATTTTAGAGCTTGTTAACAAAAGTTCAAAAAAATTATAAATTCACAAAAGTTCAAAAAAAACACAAATTTTAAAATTAGTTCTCCAATATTTTTAAAAATCATCGATTAAAAAATGTTGAGTCAAAAAATGTTGAAGTATTCGAAAACTATTCATGGGTTTCAAAAAATGCTCATAAACAAAACGAACGTTAAATCCAAAATTTCAAAAAAGAACTTTTTCGATTCGCTAAACTGTTTGCCGATTCAAAAGTCTTTTATGTATAGGATTTGATTAGTTTTTGAAAACTCTTTATATGTCTAAGCATTGTTAGTAGTTTGTGGTTGATGAGATAGAAAAATTTAAGTTTTAAACATTCCCTTGCGCAACATAATGACAAGTGTGGCGTGAAGTGGCAAGCTCATAGCCTTGGGATTTACCACGTCAAATGCATTATGATCACGTGGACATCGCGACCATCATTAGCAAGGGTGAGAGAAAAGATAAGTGGCAACATGGTGAGCCTCCGTGTTAAAATAGAGGAAGCTCATATGTCGTGGTATTAAGTCCAACTTATTAGACTAACGCATAATTTTTTTTTCTAAATTGTTTATCTCCCGTTGCAACGCACGGGCATGCTTGCTAGTATCTATCTATCTATCTATCTATCTATCTATCTATCTATCTATCTATCTATCTATATATCTATCTATCTATATCTATCTATCTATCTATCTATACCTATACCTATACCTATACCTATACTAATTACAAACTTCGTAAAAAAATCCACGTTAATCAGTAATTAAGAGCCGTTAATCTCGTGGGACCTAATTATTACGGTCTAGATCTTCCGAATTTTTCCTGGGTTCATGAGAAAAAAACTGATTTTTGGGTTGGTCACGAGATTGTTGTGGTAGTCGTACTCACCTTGGACTCTCCACGTTTCCTCAAAAAGACAAAAAGATGGAAAATCTGCGTTCTCTCCTATTTACTTCTAAACCCTCCCAGGTCGTTGGATGCTAGAGATTACGATACAATCTACCATATGATTTTGGGCTGAAAAAAAAGTCACGTCCCTCACGACCTAAATTTCTCAATCTCCCACATGAAAAATAACTGTCACGTAAGCATCTCTCTCTCGTGATTGTTTTGAGGGAAAAAATAGCTAACGACCTATGCCAAAGTTCTTTTCAAAGAGCCACCTTAATCCTTCGTAAAAAAATAGGATCCAAGTTCGTTTTGTTGGAAAAAAAGAGGAACCCAAGATGATTCCCTCCGTGTTACTCCCTCCGTTCGGAATTACTTGTCACAAAAATGGATGTATCTACAACTAAAATACATCTAGATACATTCACTCCTTGGACGAGTAATTCCGAACGGAGGGAGTACCTCCGATCTCCTGGACGCCAGTTCAGCTTATCGTCGCTAACCCATGCCTCTCGATCTTCCCTGGCACCCAGCCACCCTCTCCTCCAAGAGAAAAAAAGGATTTATGGTCTCATCTAAATGATGACCATGCCTATATATCACCCTCAAGAAAACTATGGCCGACTTTGGTTCTCCGTCCCGTGACTTCCACCTATTTTTTATCTTTCTGCGAGACCGAACTATTTTTCTCTCGCCGCCGGAAATTTCTCATGGGGGCGCATGACTCCCATTTGCTAGATGCAAGGACGCTTTCTTTTACCTCCTCACCACCGTGCATTCATCGTGGCAGCACACAGCCGCCACTTCGTAGAGAAAGTGGAGGTTGCTTAGGAACATGAAAGAGATGCCATCACGGGGCGGTGCTGAAACATCATGGCGGCAGAGGAAGATGACATGAATCGTTCAAGCATAGGACCAACTACATGGCGAGACACGCACCACACACATATACTGCAGGCGGTTGGACATGGGCATGCCCATCGACGATTTAGACGAATACGAGATCGACCTGATATTGAGGTACTGTTCCAGCCAATAATCTGTTTTCACTCTTCCGGTCCTTTCTTATGCACGTAGGATCCAATTATTTTTCTGTTTGGCAATGCACTCTAAGGGCATCTCCAGCCGCGCCCCCAAAAAGGCCTCCCCAGGTGTTTTTTTCGCGCCGGCGCCGAAAAAACGGCCCAGTCGCGCCCCCAGGAGCCCAATTTTCGCCGGCTTGGGCCGAAAACAGCGCCAGCGGACCCAGCCCGAACCCGGCGCGCTGGGGGGCGCTCGGGGGCGCCGGGCAAAGTTTTTTGGCGCGAAGAAACCGCGGGCCCGACGCGTCAGCGACCAGTTTACTTCTCGGCCCTTCGTCGTCCTTATCGCCTCGTTTCCCGTGGCGAATCAATGCCAAAGCTGCCGCGCTGCTGCGCCGGCCAGCCTGCGCCATTGATGCTTCACGAGCGGCGCAGTGAAGGCCGGACGACGCGCGTCCCTCGCCCTCGCCTCGCCCGCCACGCGTACGCACGGCGCCACGCGTGTGGGCGGCGCGTCGGCCTATATATGCCGCGCCCCGGCGCACTCGGTCGCTCACACTCCCCCTTCGCCGTCACTCCTTCCCCTCCGCCGTCGCTCCTTCCTCCCTCTCCTCTCCTCCAATGGCCGAACGTTTCCCAGGCGACGGCGCGGCGGCGAACGGCTTCGGCCGGCGCCATCTCCATGAAGACGAAGCTCGCCTCCTTTACGAGGCCGAGTACCCGGTCCCGCCGGACATGCGGGTGCCCGGGGCATGGAGGATCAGCGTCGGCGGCGTGCCGGTGCCCCCGGTGCCCTCAGGCACGGTGCGGCGCGCGGAGATCACCCGCATCCGGTCGAATCTGCCGCCTGCGGCGAGGGATGCGCCGCGGTACGCCCCCGACAGCCCGCTGTGGGAGTCCTACTTCCGCCGCCGTCACGCCCAGCAGCTCGAGGCCACCAACGGCGTCGTGCCCTCCGGCAGGCAAAACTCCGCCGGCCGGCGTCGATGGTGGGGCGTGCCAGGACGCACGCTGGACGCCGTCCTCGAGTACATCGAGGGCGGCAACACGCCGCGCCTCGACTACCCAGCCCCCCTTCCTTTTCACGCCGCCGGGGAAGCTCCTGGACCCCGAGGCGCATGGAGACCGGGGGGTCCTCCTCTTCGTCCGGCGGCTCGCCCTGCCTCCACCCCGTCAAGCCGGAGCCCCAAGACACGCCTGTGGCCGCGCGCACCCGCAGCTCCGGCGTCCGTATCGGCGCCCCGTCAAGCCGGAGCCCCGCCGTCCGTTTTGTCCTCGTCGAGCCCAAGCCGGAGCCCGGCCTCGTCGAGCCCAAGAAGGAGCCCGGCCTCCCCGCGGAGTACGAGGAGATAGCCCGGCGCGGCTTCTCCGACGAGGACGCCATGCGATGGGCGCGGGAGGACTACCTCCGTGAGGAGACGGTCCGGCAGTGCCGGGCCCTGGAGGAAATCGCCGCCCGCAAGCGCGGGCGCGAGGACGAGCACGGCGTCGTGATCCTCGACAACGACGACGACGACGACGACGACGCCCCCGGGCCTTCCAACCCGCCGCGCCAACCGGGGGAGGGCTGTAGCAGGGACGGCGGAGG
This sequence comes from Triticum timopheevii, assembly GCA_963921465.1. NCBI lineage: Eukaryota > Viridiplantae > Streptophyta > Magnoliopsida > Poales > Poaceae > Triticum > Triticum timopheevii. The sequence continues at coordinate 604,605,098 of OY997274.1, read as the reverse complement.
CGGGGGCGGCAGCGGCGACGACGACGACGACGACGACGATGGCGGCGACTACACGCGGTTCTACAGCCTCCTCGGCATGTAGACGCGTTGGGCGAGCGGTGAGGCGGGCGGCGAGGCGGGCGGCGAGGGAGACGGCGGGATTAGCCCGCCGTTTTTTTTTTGTAAAATATGTTTATGTTTGAACGAACTCGCCGAAGTTTGCTATGTTTGTGCCGTGTTTGCGCCGTGTTTGTGCCGTCTTCAAATTTTTTGAAATACCGTAGGCACCGCGACCGGGGGGCATCACGCCCCCAGTGCGCCGTTTAGCGCCGGTGCGCCCCCAGGGGGCGATTTTTTGGCCCTCCTGGGGGGCCAACGGCTGGAGATGCCCTAACTGTTCGTTGAATTGTTAAAGTGCCAACACTTGAATTCCTATAGCAGAGTTTTCCTCAGGAATTTGCTGAAGCATATGAAGTAATAGTAGGATATATACACTATTATGTCCTTTGGGCATGTAATCCTTTTTAGTACATAGCGTGTTCATTACTAATGTGGAACTGTCTTTCATGTACTGGCTAACAAAATTGCATTTGTATCACATTGGTTGCTTTACATCAGGTCGCTGATTACCTGTTAGTTTCCTAGAATACTCGCTCATCAGGATCTACTCATGCATACATCAAGGCAGAGGTGCTTCAGCCTCCCTACTCCATGCCATGGGGATTAACCATTGCAGCGCCCAACTGTACATGTCTCAGTCCCCAACTAATGGAAACAGTTTGGTGCAGGCATGTAGCTGACTCCAAGCATATATTGTTGCTCTTGCCTATTACTCTCTGACGAGGAACAAGCTTGCCCTGCGATTATTTGCCGGCCGCAGAACGTGCACATGTATTTTTTTTTTGAACGGTCACCGGGGGGGAGAGGATCCCCACCTGAATATATTGCTCAAAAAGCTACCAAAGCCAAGAGTCACCCCTTAAGCTTTGGTTGATCCAGTTTATAAGGAAAACCGGATCGAAAACCTAGACAAGTTGACCCCGTTTATGAGGGAAACCGGGCCGAAAACCGTACATGTAACAAGGTTACAAAAGAAGAGAAAAAAATTGACGCCCAAGAGAAGGCACGACCTAGCTAGCAGGCAGAAAGACCAACACCACGAGACACAAGTAGATGTGGGGTGCTGTCGAGGGATCACAATACCAAGACTCAGCAAACAACCTAACGCACCATACCGGCGTGCGTACCGAGCCCCACGGCACAACAAAGGATCATCCATAATCAACGAGTGCCAAACCTTAACACGAACCTTGATTGGGAGATCCGCCACGGGCGGTCGAGACGATTAGCAGGTTGGGAAGGCATCATTGCGTCGTCATTGAGCAAAAGTGAACCGAGACATCACCAAGAACCCGAAGCTCGCCGCAGCACAACAGCAACCATGGAAGGATCTTGAGCATGACAGCAACAGGATGCAGACCATACGAAGGACAGCCGAAGAGGAACACATGAAGAAGAACATACCAACATGGATGGCACACAAATGATGAGCAAAGGCGGAAGGATGGTGGCAAAGAGCTCGACAAGGAAGCAACGCAACGGCAACCATGGGAAGGTCTTGAGCAGGCACAACAACAGGACGACGCACCACCGAAGGGCAGAGGTCGGATGAGAGGCAGCGGGTGATGGGTTGGAGGGGGGATGTCACGGAGTCATTGGCAGACCCGAAGTCGCCAGCAACCTAGCACGAGGCCTGGCAATGACAATGGCAGGGGTTCCCAAGCGACGCCTTCCGCAAGGTGTACATCGTCGTTGGAGCTTTCGCCCGGAACCCCCCCGAGAGGAGATGCATCTCCCAAACCACGCCTCCAGGGAGGATTACGACGGAAAGGGCGCCGCCGTGGTCACTCATAGAGAGCAAGATTTCTCCGGGAGTAAGCACCTGACCTCAAAGGCACTGCCAGCCGGCGTAGATACTCCAGCCTCGCGCCAAGCATCAGAATCAACGCTAGCACAGTGGATGAAGCGACGCAAAGGAGGTCGGGCTGCCACCCCGCACCACCCAGGCTGGACGAGCAGGCAGACCAAGACCCAAACAAGGCGGGGCGATGGATCCCGCAGCCGCGGCACGCTGGCCTGTAGCATAGGAGGGTCGACGCGGAGGATGGTGGTGCAGGTCGAGAGAGGTGAGCCCCAGCCGGATCTGAATGGTGGAGGACACCGATGGGCATGATGGAAGTGGACTCCGCGCGGCTGTGCGAGATGGAGCGAGGCAGGAGCTGGTCGGGGCATGGAGGAGCAAGACCCGGCATGGAGCCAAGCCGCGCTGGTGCAGGCCATGCGCGAGAGGGGAAGGTTGAATCCCAGAGCAGCGGATGCAGATCCAGAGCCGAGGCACACAGCTCGGCGCTCGGGGTCATGGAGCAGAGGCTTGGAGTCGAGGCGTGGGGGAGATGCAGTGAAGGCGGAGCGCGGCAGGCGAGGTGGAGGGAGGTCGAGGGAGCCCGTTGGATGCTAGCACGGCGAGCGGCGGCGAGGACCGTCCGCGGCAAAGCAGATCAAAGCTGCGCTCCCGGCCCAGTCGGATGGAGGTCGAGGAAGGACGGGGAAGACCGGCGGAGCCCATCGCGCCGAGCAGCGACTAGCGCCGGCAGGAGCCGAGCAGATCGAGGCGGCGCACTGTGATGAAGCTTTTGGATCTTGGGGAGGGGGAAGCCTGCGCGTGTGAGAGCCGCCCAAGCAAGACCCCGCCGCCGCCGTCCGTCGCACAGGGCTTAGCCCGGCGACATCCTCCGGCGACGGCCAGGGAAGGGAGCGATGGTGGGGGGTTGGTTTGGTGGTGGCGGCGAGGGGCCTCCGGAGTCGCCACGAGCGACCCGGGAGGCAGCCTGCACATGTGTATTTAGAAAGGCTCGATCCGAGAATCAGTTGATGGGCGATGCTGTAATTAGTCAGCAGCAACGTCCACCTGTACCTGTTCGCCGGCTGAAAAGGCAGCCAGGTGGATTGATTCTGGTGTAAAGGAAAAGGAGCCTCGGCCCTCGGCACCAAATGCATAGGGCAACCAGGTGAAGCTATGTTTTGTTTTCTAAGTTGACCCACATATTTATTCCTTTTGGTTATTTCAACCTCTCCCTCACGTCCAATAGGTATGTACCGTGCATTCATCCTTAGTATATATGAAAACCTTGAAAATATATCTTCATTAGATTTACTATTCACTTAATTGACAGTTAGATGATAATTAATTGGCATCAATGATGAATTCAGATTTTGATTCATTGTATGTATTCTTAAGATTATAAAGGATTTTACTTCTCCAGTTTAGTTTTGACATAATCTATTTAAATAAAGTACTCCATCCCAAAATTTTGACTATTGCTCCAGTTCTTTATATTTTCTTGCCTTTTACTTGCTTTAACGTCAGTTATGCAGATGAACTGGACCGGTCTTCATAGCTCATCCAATAACGTTATACACAAGAATATGGAGAATGGACACGGGAGTGCTAAAACTTAACCAGATGGCATGGCAAGGATTACACAGGTCCTATAGAAAGACGACCCCCATGTTGACTCGCCAAATCATGCTTGGAAGCGACACCAATGGTAGCACTAAATTAATATATGCCACCGAGCATGGAGCAGTAGCCTTCCAGAGTCAAATATATGCTCTCACATTTACGTTCACTTGGAAAAAATGATGTGCTAAGCTCCACTGGATTTTTGATGATGCAAACATATAAATACATGTTCATAAGTCAGGAGGAACACTGAGAAACAATTTCTATTTGCAGTTGTTGCATTAATTACTATTACCTCCTTAATAAGCCGTTCAAATAAATCGGATGTGACTCTAACTTACAGATTACAATATATTATCATATGTAGGTTAAATATAAAATCTCCCTAGCTTGGTTATGATACCATTGTACTATCCTAACAAAGTAAGGAAATCACCTTTAAAGATTCTCACGTTGAGGACCTGAACATATAGGAGTGCTTGGCAATGTCTATTTGCTGGGCGGAGAAACACGCTGCCCAATCCATTGATCTGATGCCAATGCTAGCATGCTCAGCTATACCTACAAGTTTGCTTGGATTATTATCTGGTGCGTTATTAAGTTGCTATTTTTGTACCTGCAAAGATTTATCTTTTTTTGTCATTTAGATAAATTTATCTTTTTGGATTACAAAAACTGAAGTATATTTAGCTATGTGCTCCTAATTAAATTTGTTCCTTTAGCTTCTATTTTATTTCAGTCTTGGGTGCACTGGAAGATCACTATAGATATACGTTTTTCTCGATTATTCTGGCCATAAGTTTTGTGGTGTACTATTTTGTTATAAGATGGTTTGTAATTTTGATGCATTGCTAATGCTGCTTTTTTACATTTCGTTTCCACAAATAGCCCTTTAAATTTTTGTTATCATAGATGATTGGTTTTCTGTCGGTACATTTTGTCAATCTTTTCCTTGATAGTAACCTGTCAAAATAGTTGAATTTCATAAGTTTCTAGCAAGTATAATTACCTAATGTATTCTTAAAATATAGTTTAAATGTATTAAAATCATCAGGTTGTATCGACTATGGAGATCTGAATGCTATAGGTGCATAGAAGTATGTTGGTATAAACTAATGTCTGCTTACCTTTTCTACAGAACCTTTTGCTTATATCTGCTATACTTGATATGTTAAAGAAATGAACATCTGGAATAACCTGGTAATTTTCTTATTGTGGTGAACAGCGCATTGCTTACCTGCGTCAACACGATTAAATTAGGTGCAATCATAGTTTTAAATAGCGCACTAAGCATCTTAGCGGCGGACCTCTTCCAAATGCTATAGCGTGCTATAGCGGAGCTATATCGCGCTATTTAAAATGTTTGTTCATTTGTTTGGACAAAAATCTCTTAGGGCAAGACGCTTTGTAAACGCTACAGCGTGCTATTCTCATTTCCAAGTGATTTGTAATTAATAATGGACGAAGTTTGGTAAAGATATTGCTATGATACTGCTGTTACTTAGGTTTCCATTGCTCATTTGTACCGCCAAAAAGGACAATAAACAAGGTGTATGTTATAAAATCACGTGATGAAATGTTTCAAGTTATTGCTTGATTTTTTATAATAGGTCGATTGTTTCATTGAAGTCATATATGATCCAAAGGCTCCTAATGTATTATGTTCGTTTTGATTTGCATATTTGAAATTCATGCCCTACAAACTATTTGTCGATTCTCTACTATTTATATTTTCCATTTTTTTGTACCTAATAAGGTTAAGTAAAACAGTGATGACTAAGATAAGGCTCTTGCAACACATTGGAGAGTGCAACAGTTCACTTAAAATCGGATCAATATATTAATGCTAGCTACTTTTGCAAAAAAAAATCCTCTAACATTTTCTAACATGACTAATGAATATGTGATATAGTGTACTTCCACGGTAGTATTATTTTTCTAAAAAAATATTATGAATTTTTTATTTTTGTATATTTAAAATATGTCAACATCCATGTATATAGTATACTATTAATATCTCCACACATTTGCAAAATGACTAGCCCGTGCGGATGCACGGGTTGACGACTAGTACTCCTAATTAACTACTGTAGCATACTAGTACGTGAGTAACGTGACTAGGTATGGATTATTTCCAACAGTAGACTTACTCCCGCGGGCGAGAGCAATCCGCAGACATGGACATGGCGGCGGTGGTGCCGTAGCGATAAGGCAGAAGGGTATTGAAGCACTGCGACTAGGCTCCGGAATTCGGTTTTCTTGCGTTAGCCAATGGCCGTCACTTGGTCGCCGAATGGGCTAAACAATGAAGCTCTCTCGGCAATTCATCACTCTGGCGCATTCAGGGCCTTCTCATGCCCGCATTAGCAGCTTGTTGCCTTCTTTTGTCACACATGGACAAGTGCAAAATGACCTAACACAGCTGAAGAAAAGATAACCTTCTAAATTCTCTTGATAATTCCAAGAAAAATTTCTTGTTCTCAATATCGCTTGTGACCTGGGAATAGAAGTCCTGAACAACAATGCATTATTCCGTAAAATGAGCTATAGCAATGGGTTGACGATGGAACAAGAACAATTTAATTTTCTTTTTCGTCTCACAAGACGATTAATGCAAAACCTTCTTTCCCTCGCCTACCCCGGCAAGCCTATGGATATGTCTCCATTTTGGCTGCCGCTCTGGCAGTCGATGGCGGGGAGGGCAATCCTGGTGGCCTCGGCTCTGGCTAGTAGATAGGTTATGGTTTAGTCCTCGCGGGGCAACGCTCGGATGGATGTTCGCGCTTTTTCTTCCAGTCAGTTTTCCCCGGTTCGACATGTCTCAAGTTCGTTTGCCAGGACGGATTAGACGGAGTTCCAGCATAGAATGCTGCCAGCTCCTCGGGGCAGAGGTTTGACGATTAGGCCCGAAGGGGTGCAACCAACATCAGACCATGCAATGGCCCTAGAAAGAGTGCCACCAAACCGCCGAACACTGCACTCCCAGCTCCAACACGACCCTATGTCCTCGAAGTAAAACCATCAACCAAACTAGTAGAGACACCGGATTTCATCCATGTTTCCCCGTTCGTGTCCACTACAACTACATAAATGACGGACACACTGACATTCTGCCCCCCCCCCCCCCCCCCCCCGCCCCCCAGAGCGCTCATCAATGTCGTGGTACCAACTTAAATACATGGAAATGCAATGCAGTGATTCTTCTGGGTTGAAGCCCAAACCGACACGTGGCCTAGCCGAAGGCCAGCAGCATGACGCAATTCCCTGTGGCTGGATTGCAATTCACACACGACGCACAGATTTTGAATAATTAGTCTCAGAGAAATCAGCGACAATCCCCACAGAATGAGCACCATTGCTCCAAACTTAAAAGCATGAAGGCATCAGGCCACTCCAGCCAGAGTGAGGACGAAATTCAAGCAGCTGGCACACCCTACTAAGCTGCTAAATTTGCATAAGAATAGGTAAGATTGCAGCATTGTTCGAAGTCCTAGTTTTCCAAAGGTTTGCCAGCTCAAGGCAATCAATTGCCATGATGACGTTCTCAGCAAGAATCTCCTGGAAGATGAACATCATCCCAGTACGCAAACGCCACAGCAGTAAGTTGAATTACCTCTCTTATTTAACGAATCAGAGTTGCTGGACTGGAGTATATGTGGACAATTATAGTAAGACTGACATGGGAAGTGCACTGTGGCGACATCGCTTACTTTAAACTCTTTAAACCTACCTACGTGAACAAAATCCACAAACACAAAGACGATGACTTCCTAGTTTTGTGTTAAAAGTTGTCTACCAACAGGATGAACGTTATGATCCACAATATTTCCTATTTGATAAACAACAGCATTGTGGCTGTGATGTTTTGCTAACAGCATAACCTATTTGAATCAGACAAGTAAATAGCACCAAAGGAAGTGACAAATGTAATCAGCCAAAGTGTATCATATCCTCTGGTGTCCAGAACCATTGGTATAACAAATAAGTACATACAATACAAAGTACATTGAACATTTGAATAAGCCATCTGAGAGAAACCAGCCACAATGCCCCCAGAATGAATCACCATTGCTCCAAACTTAAAAGCATAGAAAACATCAGAACATTCAATCACAGACCAAACCAAATGCAGCAGACGTACCAAACCCGATGCTCCATAGGCAATAGTACAAATAATTGAGATCACCTGTGCAACGATTGTAACTCTTCATATAGCGGCACATGTGGCAGATATGGTGGAGCGCCATTTTCAAGATTGCATATCACTTTGGGTTGCCGATGATCCAAATCATAGCACATGAACGTTCTATCCCAGCCCAAGGTGAAGAAGATCAAGTTACATTCCGGATGAATTGCAATCCAACAAAAGTCCTCCTCAACGTCTACATCATCTCGCCCTCCAAACAGATGTGAACTTTCAATGCTATGCTTCAGTATCCATTCTTTACTATTATAGTCTTCGAGAACATAAACTAGTAGTCGAACTACATGATCATCATTGTCATCTCTTCCAAAACCAGCATAATACAAGCAGCCCTGTGACTGCTGCATAAAACCATCATTCAGAGGAGGAACATGAGAGTGTATCATTGTTCTCGCCTCCTTGCCGGCAGCTAGACACAGGGTATTGTGATTGACTTCGGCGAAAAAATGCAGACAACCATTAAGATATGCAGCTGAGTGAACACGAACGAGATCAATATCCCAGTACCATTTCTTCTCCTTAAGAACCCACCTCCCGGTTTCCGATGAATAGACATATGAACAGACGTCCCTACCCGGGAGACCAAATCCATTTAGTTGGTCCGTCAACAAAAACACATGGAAGTGGGGGGACACGGCTGGATCAAAACCTAAGCGCACAATACCCACCCAGCCGGCATGGTCGCAATGTGGCAACTCAGTCCATTCCTCCGTGGCAGGATTGCACACGACGTAACGGCGCTTGCCACGATGGGAAGGTACGTCGTAGAGAAGGAGGCCATTGCAGCAGTCCAAAAGAAAGGCGTTTCGGCCGTTGGGCAGGAAGGTGAGACTGGTGCGACTGCGGCTCCCGGATAAATTGGTGAAAGGAAGAACTGGATGTACCAATTGCTCGTCCGTGGTGTCGCTGAAGAAGAAGCCGGTCAGGGTCCGGGGGAGCTTCCGGCGGTAGGTGCGGTCGTTGATGAGGCCGAGCCAGTGCTTGGAGACGCACTTGAAGCGGCAGAGCGACCTGCCGGGCACGCGCGAGAGTATCTCGACGAGGAGGTCGTCGGTGAGTCTCTCGGCCGCCGTCTCGCTGCCGCTGGGAGGAGAAGAGGATGACCTGCACACAGAGATGGAGAAGAGGTCTCAGGGGATTGGGTGAAGAAGGGAGAGGAAGGTCGCGACGATTCATGGCGATGTCTGCTCTGCGTACCTGATCCGAGTTGATTTGCGTCCGTCCTCCCACGGGCGAGCTCGATCCACCGGTGTGGACATGGCGGCGGCGGCAGCGCCGTCAAACGCGGAGCAGGGGGGCGATGAAACCTAGGGGGCGGGGGAGGGGATTTAAACCTACAGCGACAGGGATGGCTAATGGGCCGTCATTGGTATATTGGGCTAAACCGTACATGTCACATTTCCACTAGACCCCTTTAAAAAATCAACCCCAAAAAACATAAAAGTAGGAATATACACAAATATATTGGGCTAAACCTCACGGCAGCATTGTACTAATATCTCCCTGGGCGACAGCCCTCTCTCTTCTGTCTGAATCTAGCGAAGGAGAGAAGGAATATACAGAAAGAGGTTTTTTCTTTGCTTGTGGATGTGTTATTTCATGTAGGGAGATGGTAGTTGTGCTGGCCTAATTAACCAGGTCATCAGCGACCAGCGCCTTCCACAACATATGGCCCATAGATTCAGAAACTGGTTCCTCAGCTGGTTCTAGGTTTGTAGATTCCTCAGATTCCTCAGCTGGTTCTAGGTTTGTAGATTCAGAAACTGAAAAGAAGTGGTTTTTGGCCCATAGATTCCTTGCTAGCCGGCTGCCACAATTCATATGTATGGTCAGAAGCGAGCGAACCCAAGCTTATTACTGATATTTTGAGCTCCCATAGATTTATGCAACATCCTTCTGTGCACAAGAGTGCCCTCCTACATCCATCCACTTTTAAACCGCGAACAACAAAGGGAGAAACAATCTGGTTCCTCCTGAACAACAGCGCCGTCTACGACACCGTGAGGCAAGCAAATGAGAGGGGCGCGACAAAGGTGCAGGTTTCATTCTGTACTTTTTGTTTCAGAAATGACGATGAAACGCTGTACGTACTGACTGAAGTACTTCGGAAAGTGAACGACACTCTTTTAGTCGTCTGGAGCACTTTCTGTTCGGAAAACAAAAATCCTACATGTCTAGACTCCAGAGAGTGTCTTCTTACAGCCAAACCTTCCTTCTAATCAGATCAATCTCTTCATAAACACTGGCGCTGTCCCTGATACAGAGAAGGGAGCAAATGACAAATGGCAGGGTTGGTTTCAGTTTGTCTTGGAGGCTCGAGGCTGATATCCTTGCCGTGTGTGAAAAATGGGAGACAAACTCGTTTACAAAACGGGAGAAAAACCGGAAGATAATTTTTTTTCCAAGGTATGCTATTTACAGGTGGTGCCGTCTTTCACTCTTGTTCGTGGTTCATTTACTTGTATCTGAAAACATATAAGCAGACATGGTAGAAGTAGAACAAACACTTGTTATTTCAAAAAAAAAAAATACAGCGACAGCCACTTGTTGTTTGTGTTACAGGGCGTCCAAAGTCAACACTACAAATTTGCATTGGGATAGTGGGATGCATGTTGCAAAAAATGCTGACCATACAACTAGAATTAACACTTTTTCTTTGACAGGAAATAAGTGAAACTACCATGAAAAGGGACATGACATTTCTTCTTCCAGACCTTGTTCAAATTCCCATCTCAACAAAAGTCACCGGCAAACTGGATGTCTTCAGTTTTGGAGTAACGAACTTGTCTAGCAAAAGAATCAACATTATAATCCAATCACAGATTATTGATGTTCTGCTAATGACATTTTCTATTCAAAACATGCAACAAAAGTAATTAGCATCAACAGAAGTGACACCATATTCATCCAAAGTGTTTCATGATCAACTAAGACATATATAAGAGCAAAGGTAAACTATTTCAGACATATGCGAGTAAAAGACAAGCAATCATTGGCTAGTTCTTTGTCAATAAGATGCTTATGATTTTCCCCAACTTATAATGGAAGATACGAGTTTATGTTGCATGACACTCATTGATCATTGATGCATCTTCATATTCATGTTGGTGATCGTAGGTGCGATTTTTGTTTGTTTTCTACTGCGTTTCCCAACAAAAAGCATGCATACATCAGCCAAGAAAACGAGAACCAAATCCAAGCAGAAATACATACAATGGCACATATAGTACACGTGGATAGCCATCATGATTGCAAATCACTTTGACTTGCCGAAGGTCCATATGTTAGCACATTAATGTGGAAGCTGACCCCATGGTGAAGAAGATCAAGTTACATTGCGGATGAATCGCAATCCAACGGGAATAACTGAATGAATTGTAAACAGATCAGAATCAGTAACATTTGTCGCTCCAGATATATCTTAAGCATCAACACTGTGCCTCAGTATCCGTTCTTTGTTGTCATAGTCATCGAGAACATAGACCACTAGTCAAACCACCTCTCCATGGTGATCTTTCTTAAAATTGGCATAATGCAAAGGGCCCTGTGACTGTCGAATAAAACCACCATACAGCTTACTAGGGATACCAAGGTTCGGCCATGTTTTTTCCTCCGTGTCCACCACACGTATATAAACGGTGAACATTTGCGAGAGTCATAAAAATGCAAGCAGCCGTTGAGGAAGACAGCATCAGACTGCCAAGCAGGAAGCTTAATTCTTTTGTACCATCCAATTTCCTTGTAAACCCATCTTTCTGGTTTCCGGTGAATACACTTCCACTTCGGCAAGGTAGAAGATAAAATGGACATCCTCCAGCAACGCAAACACATAGAAGTGGGCAGACACAGCCGGATCGAAACCCAAATGCAGTGCTCGCACATTATCAGCTTGACTGATGTCCGGCAACTTGACCCACTCCTCCCTGGCAGGATTACACACAATATAGCAGAACTCATCATCCGGAGCAGAGACGTCGTACCAGCGACAGAGGAGGAGGCCATTGCAGTAACCGAGTAGATCGACGCGCCGGTGGCTGCAAAGGAAGGAGAAAGAGGTGTCGACTGGAGGATAGCATTTCCCAGAGACACCGGCGAAGCGGACTTGTGTTTCCAGAGGCAACTGCACGTTGTCACTCCTAGTGTAGAAGAATCTGGCTAGGGTTTGAGGGATCTTCCTGTGGGTGATCGGGTGGTGGATGAGGCTGAGCCAATGGTTGGAGACGCACTTGAAGCAGCATAGAGACCTTGTCGAGACGCGTGAGAGGATCTCGACAAGAAGATCTTAGGCGAGCGACTCGGCCGCCATGCCGTCGTGGGGAGGACAGGAAGACCTGCAACGAAAGAAGATAGAGAGGGGGTCAGGGTATCGGTGAAGGAGTTTGCGATGGTGGACGGATGCTGCTGCACTGCCTACCGGACACACGTTGAGGAGTTGAGACACAACCTTCACGAGTGGAAATGGGAGCGATCCGACGGAACAAACATGGCGGCACAAGATGGTTGGTGATTTCATCGATCCTCAAGCCAGGAGCAAGGAGATTCAAACCTATGGCCACAGGCAAGGGACTTCGGTTTTCTTCCGTTAGAGTTTGGGCCATCAGTGGGTTGTGAAGGAAATATGCCCTAGAGTCAATAATAAAGTTATTATTTATTTCCTCATATCATGATAAATGTTTATTATTCATGCTAGAATTGTATTAACCGGAAACATGATACATGTGTGAATACATAGACAAACATATAGTCACTAGTATGCCTCTACTTCACTAGCTCATTAATCAAAGATGGTTATGTTTCCTAACCATAGACATGTGTTGTCATTTGATTAATGGGATCACATCATTAGGAGAATGATATGATTGACATGACCCATTCCGTTAGCCTAGCACTTGATCGTTTAGTATATTGCTATTGCTTTCTTCATGACTTATACATGTTCCTGAAACTATGAGATTATGCAACTCCCGTTTACCAGAGGTACACTTTGGGTGCTACCAAACGTCACAACATAACTGGGTGATTATAAAGGAGTACTACAGGTGTCTCCAAAGGTAGATGTTGGGTTGGCATATTTTGAGATTAGGTTTTGTCACTCCGATTGTCGGAGAGGTATCTCTGGGCCCTCTCGGTAATGCACATCACTATAAGCCTTGCAAGCAATGTAACTAATGAGTTAGTTACGAAATGATGCATTACGTAACGAGTAAAGAGACTTGCTGGTAACGAGATTGAACTAGGTATTGGATACCGACGATCGAATCTCGGACAAGTAACATACCGATGACAAAGGGAACAACGTATGTTGTTATGCGGTTTGACCGATAAAGATCTTCGTAGAATATGTAGGAACCAATATGGGCATCCAGGTTCCGCTATTGGTTATTGACCGAGAATAGTCCTAGGTCATGTCTACATAGTTCTCGAACCCGTAGGGTCCGCACGCTTAATGTTACGATGACAGTTTTATTATGAGTTTATAAGTTATGATGTACCGAAGTTTGTTCGGAGTCCCGGATGTGATCACGGACATGATGAGGAGTCTCGAAATGGTCGAGACATAAAGATTGATATATTGGACGACTATATTCGGACACTGGAAGTGTTCCGGACGTTTTCGGAGAAAACCGGAGTGCCGGAGGGTTACCGGAACCCCCCGGGGAGAGTTAACGGGCCACATGGGCCTTAGTGGAAAGAGAGAGGGGCGGCCAGGGTGGGCCGCGCGCCCCCTCTCCCTCTGGTCCGAATTGGACTAGGAGGGGGGGCGGCGCCCCCCTCTTTCCTTCGCCCTCTCCCCCTTCCTTTCCCCTCCTACTAGGAGTAGGAAAGGGGGAGTCCTACTCCTACTAGGAGGAGGACTCCTCCTCCTGGCGCGCCCTCTAGGGCCGGCCGGCCTCCCCCCTTGCTCCTTTATATACGGGGGCGGGGGGGCACCCTAGAACACACAAGTTGATCTACGGATCGTTCCTTAGCCGTGTGCGGTGCCCCCCTCCACCATATTCCACTTCGGTCATATCGTCACAGAGTTTAGGCGAAGCCCTGCGCCGGTAGAACATCATCATCCTCACCACGCCGTCGTGCTGACAGAACTCATCCCCGAAGCTTTGCTGGATCGGAGCCCAAGGATCGTCATCGAGCTGAACGTGTGCTGAACTCGGAGGTGCCGTATGTTCGGTGCTTGGATCGGTCGGATCGTGAAGACATACGACTACATCAACCGTGTTGTGCTAACGCTTCCGCTTACGGTCTACGAGGGTACGTGGACAACACTCTCCCCTCTCGTTGCTATGTCATCACCATGATCTTGCGTGTGCGTAGTAATTTTTTTGAAATTACTACGTTCCCCAATAGTGGCATCCGAGCCTAGGTTTTATGCGTTGATGTTATATGCACGAGTAGAACACAAGTGAGTTGTGGGCGATACAAGTCATACTGCTTACCAGCATGTCATACTTTGGTTCGGCGGTATTGTGAGATGAAGCGGCCCGGACCGACATTACGCGTACGCTTACGCGTGACTGGTTTCACCGTTACGAGCACTCGTGCTTAAAGGTGACTGGCGGGTGTCTGTCTCTCTCACTTTAGCTTAATCGAGTGTGGCTACGCCCGGTCCTTGCGAAGGTTAAAACAACACTAACTTGACGAACTATCGTTGTGGTTTTGATGCGTAGGTAAGAACGGTTCTTGCTAAGCCCGTAGCAGCCACGTAAAACTTGCAACAACAAAGTAGAGGACGTCTAACTTGTTTTTGCAGGGCATGTTGTGATGTGATATGGTCAAGACGTGATGCTATATTTTATTGTATGAGATGATCATGTTTTGTAACCGAAGTTATCGGCAACTGGCAGGAGCCATATGGTTGTCACTTTATTGTATGAAATGCAAACGCCTTGTAATTGCTTTACTTTATCACTAAGCGGTAGCGATAGTCGTAGAAGCAATAGATGGCGTAACGACAACGATGCTACGATGGAGATCGAGGTGTCGCGCCGATGACGATGGTGATCACGACGGTGCTTCAAAGATGGAGATCACAAGCACAAGATGATGATGGCCATATCATATCACTTATATTGATTGCATGTGATGTTTATCCTTTATGCATCTTATCTAGCTTTGTTTGACGGTAGCATTTTAAGATGATCTCTCACATAAAATTATCAAGAAGTGTTCTCCCTGAGTATGCACCGTTGCCAAAGTTTGTCGTGCCCAGACACCACGTGATGATCGGGTGTGGTAAGCTCTACGTCCATCTACAACGGGTGCAAGCCAGTTTTGCACACGCAGAATACTCAGGTTAAACTTGACGAGCCTAGCATATGCAGATATGGCCTCGGAACACGGAGACCGAAAGGTCGAGCGTGAATCATATAGTAGATATGATCAACATAGTGATGTTCATCATTGAAACTACTCCATCTCACGTGATGATCGGTTATGGTTTAGTTGATTTGGATCACGTGATCACTTAGATGACTAGAGAGATGTCTGTCTAAGTGGGAGTTCTTAAGTAATATGATTAATTGAACTTAAATTTATCATGAACTTAGTACCTGATAGTATTTTGCTTGTCTATGTTTGTTGTAGATAGATGGCTCGTGATGTTGTTCCGTTGAATTTTAATGCGTTCCTTGAGAAAGCAAAGTTGAAAGATGATGGTAGCAATTACACGGACTGGGTCCGTAACTTGAGGATTATCATCATTGCTGCACAAAAGAATTACGTCCTGGAAGCACTGCTGGGTGCCAGGCCTGCTGCTGATGCAACTGACGACGTTAAGAACGTCTGGCAGAGCAAAGCTGATGACTACTTGATAGTTCAATGTGCCATGCTTTACGGCTTAGAACCTGGTCTTCAACGACGTTTTGAACATCATGGAGCATATGAGATGTTCCAGGAGTTGAAGTTAATATTTCAAGCAAATGCCCGGATTGAGAGATATGAAGTCTCCAATAAGTTCTACAGCTGCAAGATGGAGGAGAATAGTTCTGTCAGTGAGCATATACTCAAAATGCCTGGGTATAATAATCACTTGATTCAACTGGGAGTTAATCTTCCGGATGATAGCGTCATTGACAGAATTCTCCAATCACTGCCACCAAGCTACAAGAGCTTCGTGATGAACTATAATATGCAAGGGATGAACAAGATAATTCCCGAGCTCTTCGCAATGCTAAAAGCTGCGGAGGTAGAAATCAAGAAGGAGCATCAAGTGTTGATGGTCAACAAGACCACTAGTTTCAAGAAAAAGGGCAAAGGAAAGAAGAAGGGGAACTTCAAGAAGAACGGCAAGAAAGTTGCTGCTCAAGAGAAGAAACCCAAGTCTGGACCTAAGCCTGAAACTGAGTGCTTCTACTGCAAGCAGACTGGACACTGGAAGCGGAACTGCCACAAGTATTTGGCGGATAAGAAGGATGGCAAGGTGAACAAAGGTATATGTGATATACATGTTATTGATGTGTACCTTACTAGAGCTCGTAGTAGCACCTGGGTATTTGATACTGGTTCTATTGCTAATATTTGCAACTCGAAACAGGGACTACGGAATAAGCGAGCACTGGCAAAGGACGAGGTGACGATGCGCGTGGGAAACGGTTCCAAAGTCGATGTGATCGCGGTCGGCACGCTACCTCTACATCTACCTTCGGGATTAGTTTTAGACCAGAATAAATGTTATTTGGTGCCAGCGTTGAGCATGAACATTATATCTGGATCTTGTTTGATGCGAGACGGTTATTCATTTAAATCAGAGAATAATGGTTGTTCTATTTATATGAGTAATATCTTTTATGGTCATGCACCCTTGAAGAGTGGTCTATTTTTATTAAATCTCGAAAGTAGTGATACACATATTCATAATGTCGAAGCCAAAAGATGCAGAGTTGAAAATGAGAGTGCAACTTATTTGTGGCACTGCCGTTTAGGTCATATCGGTGTAAAGCGCATGAAGAAACTCCATACTGATGTACTTTTGGAATCACTTGATTATGAATCACTTGGTACTTGCGAACCGTGCCTCATGGGCAAGATGACTAAAACACCGTTCTCCGGTACTATGGAGAGAGCAACAGATTTGTTGGAAATCATACATACAGATGTATGTGGTCCGACGAATGTTGAAGCTCGTGGCGGATATCGTTATTTTCTCACCTTCACAGATGATTTGAGCAGATATGGGTATATCTACTTAATGAAACACAAGTCTGAAACATTTGAAAAGTTCAAAGAATTTCAGAGTGAAGTGGAAAATCATCGTAACAAGAAAATAAAGTTTCTACGATCTGATCGTGGAGGAGAATATTTGAGTTACGAGTTTGGTTTACATTTGAAACAATGCGGAATAGTTTCGCAACTCACGCCACCTGGAACACCACAAAGAAATGGTGTGTCCGAACGTCGTAATCGTACTTTACTAGATATGGTGCGATCTATGATGTCTCTTACTGATTTACCTCTATCGTTCTGGGGTTATGCTTTAGAGACGGCCGCATTCACATTAAATAGGGCACCATCAAAATCCGTTGAGACGACGCCTTATGAACTGTGGTTTGGCAAGAAACCAAAGTTGTCGTTTCTTAAAGTTTGGGGCTGCGATGCTTATGTGAAGAAACTTCAACCAGATAAGCCCGAACCTAAATCGGAGAAATGTGTCTTCATAGGATACCCAAAAGAGACTATTGGATACACCTTCTATCACAGATCTGAGGGCAAGATTTTCGTTGGTAAAATCGGATCCTTTCTAGAGAAGGAGTTTCTCTCGACAGAAGTGAGTGGGAGGAAAGTAGAACTTGATGAGGTAACTGTACCTTCTCCCTTATTGGAAAGTAGTTCATCACAGAAATCAGTTCCTGTGACACCTACACCAATTAGTGAGGAAGCTAATGATATTGATCATGAAACTTCAGATCAAGTTTCTACTGAACCTCGTAGGTCTACCAGAGTAAGATCCGCACCAGAGTGGTACGGTAATCCTATTCTGGAAGTCATGTTACTTGACCATGATGAACCTACGAACTATGAGGAAGCGAAGATGAGCCCAGATTCCGCAAAATGGCTAGAGGCCATGAAATCTGAGATGGGATCCATGTATGAGAACAAAGTATGGACTTTGGTTGACTTGCCTGATGATCGGCAAGCCATTGAGAATAAATGGATCTTTAAGAAGAAGACTGACGCTGATGGTAATGTAACTGTCTATAAAGCTCGACTTGTTGCGAAAGGTTTTCGACAAGTTCAAGGGGTTGACTACGATGAGACTTTCTCACCCGTAGCGATGCTTAAGTCTGTCCGAATTATGTTAGCTATTTCTGCATTTCATGATTATGAAATTTGGCAAATGGATGTCAAAACTGCATTCTTGAATGGATTTCTGGAAGAAGAGTTGTATATGATGCAGCCAGAAGGTTTTGTTGAACCAAAAGGTGCTAACAAAATGTGCAAGATCCAGCGATCCATTTATGGACTGGTGCAAGCATCTCGGAGTTGGAATAAACGCTTTGATAGTGTGATCAAGGCATATGGTTTTATACAGACTTTTGGAGAAGCCTGTATTTACAAGAAAGTGAGTGGGAGCTCTGTAGCATTTCTGATATTATATGTAGATGACATATTATTAATTGGAAATGATATAGAATTTCTGGATAGCATAAAGAGATACTTGAATAAAAATTTTTCAATGAAAGACCTCGGTGAAGCAGCTTACATATTGGGCATCAAGATTTATAGAGATAGATCAAGACGCTTAATAGGACTTTCACAAAGCACATACCTTGATAAAATTTTGAAAAAGTTCAAAATGGATCAGGCAAAGAAAGGGTTCTTGCCCGTTCTACAAGGTGTGAAGTTGAGTCAAACTCAATGCCCGACCACAGCAGAAGATAGAGAGAAAATGAAAGATGTTCCCTATGCTTCAGCCATAGGCTCTATCATGTATGCAGTGCTGTGTACCAGACCTGACGTATGCTTAGCAATAAGCTTGGCAGGAGGGTACCAAAGGACTGTGGATCACTGGACAGTGGTCAAGAACATCCTGAAATACCTGAAAAGGACTAAGGATATGTTTCTCGTATATGGAGGTGACAAAGAGCTAGTCATAAATGGTTACGTCGATGCAAGCTTTGACACTGATCCGGACGATTCTAAATCGCAAACCGGATACATGTTTTTATTAAACGGTGGAGCTGTAAGTTGGTGCAGTTCTAAACAAAGCGTCGTGGCGGGATCTACATGTGAAGCGGAGTACATAGCTGCTTCGGAAGCAGCAAACGAAGGAGTCTGGATGAAGGAGTTCATTTCCGATCTAGGTGTCATACTAGTGCATCGGGACCAATGAAGATCTTCTGTGACAATACTGGTGCAATTGCCTTGGCAAAGGAATCCAGATTTCACAAGAGGACCAAGCACATCAAGAGACGCTTCAATTCCATCCGGGACCAAGTCCAAGTGGGAGACATAGAGATTTGCAAGATACATACGGATCTGAATGTTGCAGATCCGTTGACTAAGCCTCTCTCACGAGCAAAACATGATCAGCACCAAGACTCCATGGGTGTTAGAATCATTACTATGTAATCTAGATTATTGACTCTAGTGCAAGTGGGAGACTGAAGGAAATATGCCCTAGAGGCAATAATAAAGTTATTATTTATTTCCTCATATCATGATAAATGTTTATTATTCATGCTAGAATTGTATTAACCGGAAACATGATACATGTGTGAATACATAGACAAACATATAGTCACTAGTATGCCTCTACTTGACTAGCTCATTAATCAAAGATGGTTATGTTTCCTAACCATAGACATGTGTTGTCATTTGATTAATGGGATCACATCATTAGGAGAATGATATGATTGACATGACCCATTCCGTTAGCCTAGCACTTGATCGTTTAGTATATTGCTATTGCTTTCTTCATGACTTATACATGTTCCTGAAACTATGAGATTATGCAACTCCCGTTTACCAGAGGAACACTTTGGGTGCTACCAAACGTCACAACGTAACTGGGTGATTATAAAGGAGTACTACAGGTGTCTCCAAAGGTAGATGTTGGGTTGGCGTATTTCGAGATTAGGTTTTGTCACTCCGATTGTCGGAGAGGTATCTCTGGGCCCTCTCGGTAATGCACATCACTATAAGCCTTGCAAGCAATGTAACTAATGAGTTAGTTACGGAATGATGCATTACGTAATGAGTAAAGAGACTTGCTGGTAACGAGATTGAACTAGGTATTGGATACCGACGATCGAATCTCGGACAAGTAACATACCGATGACAAAGGGAACAACGTATGTTGTTATGCGGTTTGACCGATAAAGATCTTCGTAGAATAAGTAGGAACCAATATGGGCATCCAGGTTCCGCTATTGGTTATTGACCGAGAATAGTCCTAGGTCATGTCTACATAGTTCTCGAACCCGTAGGGTCCGCACGCTTAATGTTACGATGACAGTTTTATTATGAGTTTATAAGTTATGATGTACCGAAGTTTATTCGGAGTCCCGAATGTGATCACGGACATGATGAGGAGTCTCGAAATGGTCGAGACATAAAGATTGATATATTGGACGACTATATTCGGACACTGGAAGTGTTCCGGACGTTTTCGGAGAAAACCGGAGTGCCGGAGGGTTACCGGAACCCCCCGGGGAGAGTTAATGGGCCACATGGGCCTTAGTGGAAAGAGAGAGGGGCGGCCAGGGTGGGCCGCGCGCCCCCTCTCCCTCTGGTCCGAATTGGACTAGGAGGGGGGGGCGGCGCCCCCCTCTTTCCTTCCCCCTCTCCCCCTTCCTTTCCCCTCCTACTAGGAGTAGGAAAGGGGGAGTCCTACTCCTACTAGGAGGAGGACTCCTCCTCCTGGCGCGCCCTCTAGGGCCGGCCGGCCTCCCCCCTTGCTCCTTTATATACGGGGGCGGGGGGCACCCTAGAACACACAAGTTGATCTACGGATCATTCCTTAGCCGTGTGCGGTGCCCCCCACCACCATATTCCACCTCGGTCATATCGTCGCGGAGTTTAGGCGAAGCCCTGCACCGGTAGAACATCATCATCGTCACCACGCCGTCGTGCTGATGGAACTCATCCCTGAAGCTTTGCTGGATCGGAGCCCGGGGATCGTCATCGAGCTGAACGTGTGCTGAACTCGGAGGTGCCGTACGTTCGGTGCTTGGATCGGTCGGATCATGAAGACGTACGACGACATCAACCGCGTTGTGCTAACGCTTCCGCTTACGGTCTATGAGGGTACGTGGACAACACTCTCCCCTCTCGTTGCTATGTCATCACCATGATCTTGCGTGTGCGTAGGAAATTTTTTGAAATTACTACGTTCCCCAACAGGTTGCGGGATGGGCCATTAGTGTTTTGCTAAGGAAAACAAAACTCCGGTGCTCGTGTGGCTGAGGCACTGTGTGTTCAAAGGACTTCTTTTAGCTTTTTTTGATAATCAAGGAAATTTTCTTCTTTTCAATCTTGCATGAACATTCATGTTGATGCCAAGAGACAAGCTATAACAATAGGTCTACAACAACGTAAGAGCAAGTATAATAAGATGACGTAAGAAGACTGTAAGGATGTAAATATTATATTGTTGTTTAGTTGGAAGAGAGAAAAGAGAAGCGGGCTGTCGCACAAACTCCAAGAAGGTTTGTGAAAGTGAAAGATGGGCCATGTGTTGACGAAGTAGTACTTTTTTAAAGCCAAGTATTGTACGTGTTACCTATTACATTGGATATAGATGACATGGCAACTAGTTATAGCCAACAACTGGCTATATTATCAACCATGCTCTAAGGATAGTACATCAGTTTGTATTGGAAGGCGTGAATCTGCTAGACAAAGCAATGCAGCCACCTCGCATTATTTTAGTGTGATAGAATGGCCAAACATTAGTAAAGTTATATGTGGTGGTAGAACTCATCACCTAGAGCAGCACTAAGGGGCTATTTGGTAGACAACAACAATTGCATCGGGCTGCATGAGGGAAACGAGTCAAACTTGTCAGGGTTTGTTAGAGAAAAAATGATGCAAAAAACGATCTAAGCATGTAGTTTGGGCCCCTCCATGGTGGTTAGTGGGGTTTCGTAGTGCGCATGGTGTCTTGTTTGGTAACGGCGACTTTCCGCATGCGTTGTGAGAGAAGGATGCAGCCTGGCAGGGAAAAGGAGAGAATCTTTCTCACCTTGTGGTCTGCACGAGCCTGCATTAGTGGAAACAACTGATTCGGTCTTTCCTCCTGCCCGGGAAGTGCTTGAAACAACATGTGATACAAGAATCTAATGCAATCCGAGCATTTAAACACCACTTGAAGCAAAAGATTCCTTCTACATGCAGTCCATCTACCATTGTGCAGGCTACCAAACGACTCTACGTCAATGGCCCTTTTCCTATAAGTTGGATCCGTTTATGAGATGCAAATAGAGGATATGATTGCGTCTCAATGACAATTAAATCATAGTTTACCAACTACCAACTCATCAACAAAACCTAGCTCCTTCCTCTCTTGCTTCTCATGTGCTGCCTCTCTCCCTTGCATCACCATATCATCCTCGTGCATATCCTCCAGCCGATATGGCTCACGGCCATCCTCTCTCGCTCCTCTCTACATCATCTTGCATAGGGTATGTTAGTTGTGTGTCCCCATCTCCTCTTGCCTTCATGCGACCTCAACAAGTAGGATGGTAGAGGTTGGCGGTTCAGTAAGCACTATGCTACGAACGGCTGCATTAATCTTATTGCAAGAGAATCTACCTCAAAGGAAGATGTGGTGTCCTTCTGCCCTTTCCCATTAAGAATTATATAGTATAATCTTTAATGTTGGATTCCATATGTTTAACTGTTGGACATTTATTCCTTCATACTTTCTCTAGGCTTACGAATCTATTGTGTGCACATTTGTTGGAGTCATTGTTTGTCAAGGTGGAATGTTCATACATTCTTTAATGGCGTGGTTAGTAAAAAAATTGTTTATATGATAGCTAATGTGAGGCTCTGATAAATGTGATGTGAACATCGTTGTAGCTCCATCTAATTTAATGGTGCTATGTGAATCTGCCACCGAATGCCATTCATGAGGAAGGTTCGGGGATGTCGGAGCATCCCAAAGTGGAAGTTTGGTAGTGTCAGTGACCTTCCTCCCTCATCAATCTTTATGTATGTATGATAGTTTCCTTCGCCATTTTGAGCCTTTGGTGGCAACTAACTCTTGTCACAGTTTGACTGCCTGCTTGTGCGGGCATGGTCATTATTTGTGTGGCTTCACTCGTTAAAATTGTGCATGTGTATAGTTACTAGGATCATGACAAGTTGTGGTGAAAAAATAGGATGTCTTCAATTTAGTGGTGCTTCTCGAGTACCTAATCTTGAGTCTCAAGGTGAAAACCCTAGGTCTAACTCTAGTGGGCTATACCTAGCAATGACAGTGTTTTGGGGTCATTTGTCGTTACATTTTTTAATGCATTGCTTCAAGTTGCTTTGACTTGATTTTCAAGGTGAAAAGCTAGAATGTGGCCTTCGGCACTAGCGGAGGCTCATGGAGGCCAAAGGGGGCCACGCCCCCCCCCCCCCCCCCCCCCTCCAATGCTGAAAAAGAAATTTTTAGACCACTAGATCAAATCACCACATGAGCTGTATGTACGTACGTGCAAGAGCTAGCACATAAGCACCTGGATTGATCTATAATAGCATAGTTAGAGTTATATTGATGGTGCACCAGGAATCGGGCGATGCCTCAGTCCGCCGCGCCCTCCAACGCCCACCGCGACGCCGCGGTCTGCCGCGCTTTACAACGCCCACCGCGACGCCTCGGTCTGCCACGCTCTACAACGCCTTGCCCCATTCCCGGGCTCGAGCGGCGTGGACACCCGCTGCGACGCATCCCCTGCATTGGCTTCTGCAGCGTTGACGCCAGTGGCAAGCGGCAGGGCATGCCCGGCGGTCCAGTGGAGGCAAGCAATGGATACGTGGTGGAGGTGGCTGGTGGTGGCAGTTTTTTTTTTTTTTTTTTGCAAAAAAACGTAACGCTATCCATCAGTAACACACTTTAAGTAGGACTAAGGGTTAATTTCTTAGAAACGAGGGGACTATTTTGCAAAAAGGCTGACGACAACCGCTTTATTATTATTAGGGAAAGATTGACGGTGGCCTTTGCCCTTTTGTATTCTTGAATTTTGGCATCCTCGTGTACAATATATATATGGTGGCTTTGACCTCCTAGTAATACAGGTTGCATTATAACATGGTATCGAGCCTAGGTTCAGAGTTTTTTTTTTTTTTTTTTTTTTGCATTGTAACTCGCCTCCTGATCCAACTGTCACTTTTTTTGCTGATGGTTCATGTTTTTCTCTGTTCCAGACCAGTTCGATCCGGCGGCTCTCTCGCCGATCTGCCCCAGGTTTGCGCCTCCACCTCCCACCTCCCGTCGAGGTTGCCGCCTTTACCTCCCGCCGCGTCTGCCACGTCGCCACCTCTCGACAAGGCCGCCGCCTCCACCTCCCGCCGAGGTCGCCGCCTCCACCTCCCGCCGCGGCCGCCGCGCCTCCACCTCCCGTCGAGGTCGCCGCCTCCACCTCCGCCGCGGACGCCGTGCCTCCACCTCTCATCGAGGCCGCTGTGCCCACCTCCCGCCGCGGCCACCACCGGCTCCAGGCGAGGGCGCCCTTTGGACACCCGACCGCCCTTGCACGCCCAGATCGGGACCCGCTCGCGATTCGGGCGCCCTCGATCGAAGCGGTGCCGTTCTCGTCCTATGGATCGAGCGCCATGGTCTCCGCTCCTGCTTTTGGAGTCAGCCCGCTAGCTATCTGCCTCGCGTGTGAGCGCTAATACTTCATTCGGCCTATTGATTTCGTTATTTTGGGTCGATTCCACTGGTTGTTTCTGAGTGTAAAAAAATAGAGTAAAAATGGATATGAGGTTTCCGTCCCTGTGTCGCCGCCCGCAGACTTTTGACAGTGTTCCCTATATTGATCCCGTCTCGCGCACATGTGTCGTCGCTTGGTGCTTGGTGCTCGTCTCTCTATGACGTTTTTTCTTACAGCGTCTTCAGCGTATTCTTGACTTTTGGCATCCTCATGTACATCATATATATGGTGGCTTTGACCTCCTAGTAATACAAGTTGCCTTATAACATGGTATCGAGCCTAGGTTCAGAGTTTTTTTGGCATTGTAACTCGCCTCCTGATCCAATCTCGCACGCTGCCGTCGCTTTTTTTGCCGGTGGTTGCAGTTTTTCTCTGCTAGGTCCGCGCCTCCACCTCCCACCTCCCATCAACGTTGCCGCCTTCACCTCCCGCCACGTCTGCCACACCACCACCTCTCGCCGAGGCCGCCGTGCCCACCTCCCGCCGAGGACGCTGCCTCCACCTCCCGCCGCGGCCGCCGCACCTCCACCCCCCGCCGAGGTCGCTGACTCCACCTCCCGCCACGGCCGTGGCGCCTCCCCCTCTCATCGAGGCCGCCGTTCCCACCTCCCGCCGCGGCCACCTCTGGCTCCAGGCAAGGGCGCCCTCTCCACACCCCGCTGGCGGCTCCAGTCGTGGGCGTCCTCTGGACACCCGGCCGCCCTTTGAAGCCCAGATTGGGACCCGCTCACGATTCGGCCGCCCGCGATCGAGGGGGTGCCGTTCTCGTCCTATGGATCGAGCGCCCTGGTCTTCGCTCCTACTTTTGGAGACAGCCCGCTGGCTATCTGCCTCGCGCGTGAGCGCTAATACTTCGTTCGGCCTATTGATTTCGTTATTTTGGGTCGATTCCACTGTTTGTTTCTGAGTGTAAAAAAATAGAGAGATAAAAATGGATATTAGGTTTCCGTCCCTGCATCTATGTCGTTGCTCGCCGACTTCTGACAGTGTTCCCTATATTGATCCCGTCTCGCATGCATCGTTGCTCGGTGCTTGGTGCTCGTCTCTCTGTGATGTTGTCTCCTACAGCGTCTTCAGCGTATTCTTGACTTTTGGCATCCTCATGTACATCATATATATGGTGGCTTTGACCTCCTAGTAATACAAGTTGCATTGTAACAAGCACCAGCACACGTATCTACACCTGCACGTGAACTTGACATGGGCTGATCGATTAGATGAGTCGACTCTCTCGGCGGAGTCTCTCGGCAAGAATGGCAGAGGCGCAACACGAATCGATGGATTGCAACAGGCTTTGCTTCTACTTGATGTGCACCATTGCCGCCTGACGATTGCCGATATTTGAAGGAGATAGGAGAAAAACTGCAAGTAATTGAGAGAAAGCAATATTTTGTTATGAGACAGTGAGATGCATGTGTTTTTGCACATATTTTACTTTGAGTTTGAGGTTGCGCCCCCCCCCCCCCCCCCCCCCCTTGTTTGCTCATCACGCTCCGCCACTGGCCTTCGGTGGTGGGATCCAATGACATGGTCTATGAGCATCATTCCCTTCTTGGAGGTGTTGCCGCGGGAGAACCTTTACATTGTCCTTGTGTTGTCCAAGAGATGACTGTTGTAGGTGGTCATTCTTTAGTTCGTCGATCATTGTTTTGAGTTTCCAGCATTCAGTCCACCTAGGCCTATATACAATCTAGTATGATTTTGCTCTTTTTGTCAACTTAATTCTTTGCGTGTGTGTATTGTTGATTGTGTGCATCCTAGTAATATAGAGGTCGGGTGTGTGCTTGTTGTATTTGTATCCTCTTGTTGCTTCCTTTTGAGTCAATTAAATCCACCCTTTATACAAAAGATCCTTCTTTTTTCTGTAGGCATGTAGCCAAGCAAATAGATTTGCGAGAGGTTATACTCATACATGAAACAATTATTAATTTTGGTTATTGTGTTTTTTGTTGAACAAGAATATTTTAGCTTCCCTTCCTTGCTAAAATTGATATGATTAGCATAACAAGGTGCTTCTGTTTCACTATTTGCCAACATATTCTCCTTTTAACTTGCAATTCTATCCTTTTTTTCAAATTTTCCTTAAGAATCGTAAATAAGCTCTCTTTTTTACAAAACTAGGAACCACACATCATGTGATCACCCTATTATTTCTGTTTTGTACTATTTGCTTTAACTTTTATTTTGCGAGAAACTTCCACTCTATTTATCTTTAATCATGGCAGTACAAAGAACAATAGAGGTAATAAAAATTTCAGTCATATCCGTGGACCACTTAGCGATGACTACAAGCATTGGAGAGAGCCGAAGGCGCACCAGCGTCATTCGCTCCTCCTTCAGCGGAGCTAGGCAAACCTTGTTATAGTAAACAGTTCGGAAGTCATCGTGCACTCGTGCTATTGTCCCATATGACCAGCGCACCAGAGTAGCAACCATCGATGATGAAGAAAGTCATAGATCCGAAAAATCAAACATGTAAACACCCAGACAAAGATGAAGACCAGATCCAAATAGATCCACCGAAGACCAGCACCGATCAAATCCCGCGAGATCCGCATAGACACACCTCCACACGCCCTCCAACGATGCTAGATGCACCATCCGTACGGGGGGTAGAATGTGGGAGACATCATTCCTACTAAGGGGCATCACCGCCACCACACAGCCCCAACCAAGACCTTGAACCTAACAAGAATGAGAACAGAGTCCCTCCCGCCGGCGAAGGGCCGATATCCTCCGCACCTGCATGGCCTAGAGGCCATCGGATATGGGGCGGACCGGCCTATTTGCTTTATTTGCTTTAACTTGTCGGTCCAATTCTTTTAATTTTCTTTAAACTAAACTCTGTATGCAGGAAACAAGCTAAATAAATACGTTTGATTACTTTATTTGCTTTAACTTTTCAGTCCCATTCTTTTGATTTTCTTTAAAACATTGTATGCTGGAAACAAGCTAAATAAATATGTTCGAGCAATAGAGGCATAGGACGCCGACTCCCTCAAACTAAAGATCCAAATTATTTGAGTTCGGTTGAAAATATATCATTGAAATATGATTATGCGAAATACATACAGTAATATACTCTCTCCGTCCCATAATATAGAAACGTTTTTCAAGCTAACATAGCTGGAATAACATTCATATATTATGAGACGGAGTGAGTATCTTCTGTATCTAAATAGCTAGCGCCCACTAACTATTTCTCTCAACATGCAAGCATGTCAGATCATCGCAAAACATGCATGAAAAAAGGCCTACTCCACTATCATATGTCTCTCGACATGCAAGCATGCCGCTTCATCCTGAAACATGGCG
This sequence comes from Triticum timopheevii, assembly GCA_963921465.1. Taxonomy (NCBI): domain Eukaryota; kingdom Viridiplantae; phylum Streptophyta; class Magnoliopsida; order Poales; family Poaceae; genus Triticum; species Triticum timopheevii. The sequence continues at coordinate 604,577,215 of OY997274.1, read as the reverse complement.
TAACGCTGTCAAATATTTGCTGCTCGCGTATGGATGCGCCGGCAACTCCCCAACCCCGAGTGAAGCAACTGCCATAATAGCTCCGGTCAGCCCAAAGGCGTCCCTCATCTGTCATACTACAAACTACCTTTTTTTTCTCCATCCTTTGTTGAACGATTATGACTTGCAAAACTCTTGCTTGCATTTTTAGGTGAAACTCTTTAGTGTTGATGACAATGGCTTCCGCTTGCCTTTCTCATACATGGCAGCCAAAAGCTTTTTTTTATTTCCCATTTATTTTCTTTCAGTTCGAGTGTTTTCTTATCTATACTGAACCAGTATATGGGCCAACTTTGGAGAGGTGATGAAGTCTAGCTACTATCTAATTAGTCTTTTGATATAATTTTAGAGCAACTCTAGCAGACCCCGTATATCTCGCGAACCCACATAATTCCGGCGAGTATACGGGCTCGGTCTATTTTCTGGCCATAACAGAGTCTGTATACTCGTCCAGCCCGTAAGCCCGCAACTCCCCCCCCCCCCCCCGGAAGCCGTATATCTACGGGTTTACGGGGGCAGATATGGGTCGAAACCCTATCCGCATGCCGCCGTGTTTCCCCGCGATTCCCCACTCACTCCCCCGCATTTCTCGCCGCCGGTGAGCCCTCTTCCTCCTCCAAACGCCATGTGGGGCCGTATGTGGAACTCCGGCCGCAGCGGCAACCCTGAGCACGAGCGGTGTGTCCGCGCGGACGGCGCGAGGAAGCGTGCGGCGAGGAAGTGGACAAACCAGGGCCTCGAGCCACCGTCAAGACTCCTCCATCGCGAGACGGATGAGTACGACCGCCGGCACGAGCGGTCGCCCTCCTCGGCCGTGGGCTCTTCCTCTGCCGCGAGGGGCCCTTCCGGCGCGACGCTTCTCCCCGTGAAGAGGGAGTGGTCGGAGGAGTCGAAGAACCGCGAGCTCGTCGTCGTCAAGCAGGAGGCGGAGGAGATCGAGCGCCAAGGCGTCGTTGGGCCCGAAGATTTCGTGGCCGATGTCAACGCGGTCGCGGCCGCCATTGACAAACGGAGCTTGCGTGAGGAGGCGGGCACCGGCGCCACGACGAGGAGCTCGAAGACCTCATGCTCAAGCAGAAGGCCGTGGCCAACCTTGCCGCGAAGGAGCAGAGGCAGAAGTTCATCAATCTCGTCAGCTCAGACGAGGATGACCGAGCTCCTCCACCGCGTCGCCCTCGGCTGTGAGCTCTTCCATTTTGGCACATTGTCCTCGGCCTTGCCGCCGCGAGATTCCCCACCCCCGTCTAGTAGTAGCAGTAGAATGTAGTATGTATGATCATGTAGTATGTGATGAACTAGTGTGTGATCATGTAGTATGTGACGAACAAGTGCGGTTGCAATTTCTCCCGTGGAAGGTTTTTTTTAATTATAAAGTTTTATATACGGGGTCTACTCTACCGCGCGTGATTTTGACCCGCAAAACATATCTTTGTCGAACTGTAAATGCCTTATACGGGTCGGCATTATACGGGGTCTGCTAGAGATGCTCTTACAATCTTGCTACAGACTAGCAGTAGATTCTTGAAGTCATATGTTGTTGGGCCACACACATTCGGTGTCATTTTAGAACTGATCTACCTGAGTGAGATGGTTACTCTGAAAATATAAATATACATGTTATTTTAATTTTCATTTGTGCTTCTAATTGGGTAGTAGTACTTTTTTTGTGAGGAGGGTATTTGTAATGTCAGCTCCATCCCTGTAAGTGCATCTAGTGCCCCTTAGTGATTTTGGTGTATTGAAGACTTATAGGTTAAGGGACTGATGCGTTTGTGAGTGTACACAGGTCTATAAGTCTATGAGGAGTTTGATATTTACAGAGAAAGTCGACCCCTAAAAATGAAGTTCTTTGACTGAAGACTTTGATATTCTGAAGACTTTCTGAAGACTTTGAAAGTGAAGAAATTGGTGTGACCTTGAAGACTTGGTATTCATTTGAGGAACATGAAGCGTGAAGACTTTTGTTTTCGTAGTTTCTTTTTCTCTTTCTTGAGTCATAGGAAACACCGTACTGTTAAAGGGGGTCGAGGAAATACTAAGGAAAAATTTCCATGTGATGCTCAACTCAAAATCCTACACCTACCAATCCCTTCGAGTGAAGCCATTGAAAATCTCATACAGTTCAGTCAATTTCTTCAGTGACAGAGACGCAGTTCTTCTGGTCACTGAGGACTTTGCTCTGACTGAGGAGTTAGGAATTCGCCAGTGTGAATTGCCTACACAGTGAGGAACATGATAGCCCTGAAGAATTTGAGAGTCAAATTTCCGACCGTTGCTGTGCTGCGCGCCGGCTGTCCCAAAATATCTTATCCACCTAACGGTCATATCATTGAAGGGCATTTATGTCTTATCATGTCGGGCTGCTCCCTAGGCTATAAATAGCCGCCCCCTAAAACCACTAGTTGGTTGGCTGCTCCGAGAGAACTTGAGACTTGTCATTTGAGAGCAACCCATCCTCCGAGGACTTTGAGCGAAAATCATCAAGTGAGGAAAATCCCAAAACCAAACCCCCACAAACCCAAAGTGATTGAGCATCACTGAAGAAATTGATCCCGCGTGGATCCGACGCTTGTTACCTTTGAAGACTGTGCTTCTTCCAGACGGTTAGGCGTCAAGGTCTAGAGCATCCAAGAGGAATTGTGGATCGCCGAGTGACCAAGTCTGTGAAGGTTTGGAAGTCACCTGAAGACTTACCACAAGTGATTGGACGTGGCCTGCGTGGTCTTAGTTCAAGGAGAATACGGTGAGGACTGGGTGTCCTGAGTTGCGGCTCAGTGACTGGGTGTCCGGGACTGCGTGTCCTCGAGTTTAAATACTCAGCCGCTCCAACCAGACGTACAACTGAGACAGCAGTTGGAACTGGTTTACCAAATCATTGTCTTCACCAACTAACTGGTTCTATCTCCTCAACCCTTTCATTTCCTCATTACTGTGTTGAATGTTTGTTCATATTTGTGTTTGAAGACTTTGACTGAAGACTTTCTCAAATTCCTCAGTTCAGTTTCTTCAGTCTGTTTGTCTTCATCTTGTGTTATCCTGTGATTACGCTTTCTGTACTCTGTGCTTGTCTTCATCTCATCATGATGACCATGCTTGTATTCTGTTATGTTTACTTCTGAGTACTTATTCCGCTGCAAGTAGTTCTTCGCTAAGGAATTTCCTCACCAGCAAATTCCTCAGTGAAGAATTCATAAAAATCGCCTATTCACCCCCCTCTAGTCGATATAACGCACTTTCAATTGGTATCAGAGCAAGGTACTCCCTTGTTCTCTGTGATTTTGGTTTAACCGCCTGGAGTTTTAGTTATGTCGACCGCAGGTATGATCAAGGTCTCGGCTGGGTGTCCTACCTTTGATGGGACGGACTACCCCTACTAGAAGAACAAGATGCGAATGCATCTTGAGGCAATTGATAACGATCTCTGGTATGTTGTGGAAAATGGTGTTCCCTCTGTCTCACCCTCACTGAACGATACCGATGTGAAGAGATTCAAGCAACTCGATTCTCAAGCGAAGAATATCATATGTGGCCATCTGAGCAAAGGACAATATGGAAGAGTAAGTGCTTTGGAAACTGCTAAGCTTATCTGGGATAGGCTGTCCAAAGTAAATGAAGGAGTTTCAACTCAGCGTGACTCTCGAGTTGATGTTCTTCGGAATCTCTTCAACCACTTCAAAAGACTCGACAATGAAAATGTCCAACAAACCTTTGATCGCCTCACTGACATCTCAAATGAGCTTCAAGCCCTCGATGCCACTGACATCACTGATCATGAGGTGGTGAAGAAACTGTTGAGATCGCTTGACTCCTCATTTGATACTCTGGGACTGATGATACAAGAACGTGCTGACTACAAGTCTCTTGATCCTGCTGATATCCTCGAAAGGCTAAATACTCACGAGTTCCAGCTTGCTGAAAAGAGAGATCTCTATGGTTCAAACTATGGCAAACCACGTGCCCTGAAGGCCAAGGCTGTGTCTGACTCTGAATATGAGGATTCTGGTAGTAGCCTTGGTGATCCTGAAGAATTGAGCCAGGAGCTAGCACTGCTCGGGAAGAAATTCCAGAAGTTCTCAAGACGTGGTCGCTTTGGAAAACCCTCAAGAAACAGTGATTCTTCATCCAGTGACTATAAGAGAAGGCTGTGCCACAAATGCAAGAAACCTGGTCACTATATCCAAGATTGTCCTCAGTGGGAAAAGGAAATGAAGAAGAAGAAATACAAGGATTACAGTTCTGATGATGCAAAGAAGAAGAAGAAATCGTCAAAATCTTCATCATCAAAATCCTCGAAGTCTTCATCTCACAAGAAGAGCAGCTCCAAGAAGGCTCAGGCATTCATTGGCAAGGAAATGGACTCTGAAGCTGAATCTGAGGAAAATGATGAAGAGGAGGCGTCTGAAGAATCTGAATCTGGTGTGGCAAGTCTGGCTGTCGCTACTGCTTTCGTCAGCAAGTCCATCTTCAACACTGAAGAAACTGACTCAACCGACAAGCCTGATGAAGATAATGATGACTACGCTCCCACCTATTGCTTCATGGCAAAAGGTGCAAAGGTACTCAAATACAACTCCTCTGAATCTAGTGAAAATGAATCTGATGAGGATCTCAAGCCCAGCTACTCTAAACTTGCTAAGATTGCTGTAAAACAACAACGGGGTTTTGAAAAGGTTCAAAACATGCTAGACAAAAGTGATGATATGTTGGGTGAAGAAATGGATCGCACTAAAGCCCTGACTGAAAATCTTCAGAGACTTCAGTCTAGGTTTGACAACCTTCAAAGTCATCATAACACTCTCTTATCTGATCATGAGAAACTTTCTTATGAATTTCTTCAAGAAAAGCAAGACCATGAAAAGCTTTCCTCTGAATCTCTTCAAAGAAAGGAAGATCTTGAAAAGCTAAGAGTGTGTTATGAAGATCTTCAGAAGGAGCGCGATTCATTACTAGCTCAACAAATCAGTGCTTCACAGGAAGAATTTGTTCCTCCATGCTTAAAGTGCATTGAACGTGAATCTGCTAATTCTTCACCTGAATGTTCAAATGCTTCAACTGTTACAAATTCTTCATCTGCCTCTGCTATCACTAATTCCTCATCTGAGGACATTGCTAGTATCACTGACAATGCAGGGCTGAAGGAATTGTACATGACAGGCATGTACAAAAGCCTCAAAGGGCATCAGACACTTTGTGATGTGCTTAAAAAGCAGATCCTCAACAGAAACCCTAGGAAAGAGGGTATTGCCTTTGAGAGGAAACTCAATGCTGATGGAACATATTGGAAGCCTGAGCAGTACCCCAAAACCTCATGGGTTGCTGCAAAGGGACCTCTAGTTGATCCATCTAACTTATCTGGCTTTACATGTGAATCTCCTCATTCTTCTGATGAGTCATTTGACTCCAACTATAAACTGTTCAAAAATCAGAATGGTGAAGTATTTGCTAGATATGTTGGCACTAACTGCAGGAACGGTTCCCCTATGAAGAAAATCTAGGTTCCCAAAAGTTATGTTGAAAGTCTTCAGGTGAATGCCCTCATGACACCACCTATGAAGAACAGGAACCCCAGATCAAATTCTTCACATGGACCAAATTCTTCATATGGATCCAAGTCCTCATACGGACCAAATTCCTCACATGGATCAAATTCCTCAAAAGGATCAAAGTCCTCATATGATTATCATCGTGCTAACAACTCTGTCTCGCAGGGTAGAGCTAAGGGCTATGAATATGTGCATTATTCTTCAAATCATTATGTTCATAAGTCCTCGAAGAATTACTCTGCTTATTCATATGCTTACCCTAACCCCTCTTATGTGAAACGAAACGGTTTGGCATCTTTGCCACCTTTCTCATATGGTGCTCGCAGAGTGATGAATTCTTTGCCACCCCTCCAGATGTGGGTGGTGAAGAAAAAGAACTAATCTCTTCTGCAGGGTCAGGTCTCCAGTCGTGCTTTAACGTCTGAAGAATTTGCTGGGGACCTGACGAAATTGCCTGAAAGGACGCAGGCGAATCATGACGAAATGAACTTTCATTTCACACGTCCTCATACTGCTATATCTGTTTACTGCTTGATGAAATTCATCTGATGAACTTGATATCATATTCTTCACTAATGAAGCATATGAGATTGTAAGCTACACTAATTCATCTGCAGGATGATCAGCCCAAAACTACGGAATGGGTCCTCGATAGTGGATGTACAAATCACATGACTGGTGACAAGAATCTATTGATGGATGCTCCCTTATCACCGTCACCTCTGAAGCATATCATCTTTGCTGACAAAGGCAAAAGTCAGGTATTGGGTCTTGGTAAGGTTGCAATCTCTAAGGATAAACACATGGACAAAGTCATGCTTGTTGAGTCCTTAGGATACAATCTCATGTCAGTCTCAATGCTTTGTGATCTTGATATGGTTGTTGTCTTTGGCAAGTATCGCTGTGTTGTGATTATGGAAGCTGACAATTCCAAAGTCTTCGAAGGCTTTAGGAGAGGAGATCTGTATATTGTTGATTTCTCTACAGGACCACAACCAGCCATGTGTCTACTTGCAAAAGCTTCAGAAGGCTGGCTATGGCATCGACGACTTGGTCACGCAGGCATGAGGAATTTGCACACGCTTGCGAAGAAGAAGCATGTCATTGGCATTGAGAATGTCAAATTCCTCAAGGATCACTTATGCGGAGCCTGTGAAGCTGGAAAAATGACCAAGGCCAAGCATCCAGCGAAGACTATCATGACCACTACCCGTCCATTCGAATTGCTTCACATGGACCTCTTCGGACGTAATCATTACTCAGCAGTCACTAATGATGCATCTCTATATGGTTTTGTCATTGTTGATGATTATTCTCGATATACATGGGTACACATTGTTACTTACAAACATGAAGTGCAGGAAGTCTTCAAACGATTTTCCTCGAGGGCTTCAACCAACTTTGGTGTGAAGATCAAGCACATCAGAAGTGACAATGGAACTGAGTTCAAGAATTCCGGTCTTGATGCCTATCTTGATGAACTTGGTATTACTCATGAGTTATCTGCTCCTTATACTCCTCAGCAAAATGGCATTGTGGAGCGCAAGAACAGAACTCTTGTTGAGATGGATCGCACTATGCTTGATGAATACAAAACACCTCAGCATTTTTGGATTGATGCAATTGATACTGCATGCCACATCATCAACAGAGTATATCTTCACAAATTCTTCAAGAAGACTGCCTATGAACTCCTCACTGACAAGAAACCCAATGTGAGTTATTTCAAAGTCTTCGGTGCTAAATGTTGGATTAGAGATCCTCACCACAACTCTAAATTTGCACCGAAAGCACATGAAGGTTTTATGCTCGGTTACGGAAAGGACTCGCACACCTACAGAGTCTTCAACATTGTTCTTCACAAGATTGTTGACACTGTAGATGTGCGGTTCGATGAAACTAATGGCTCGCAAAGAGAGCACCTACCTTCTGTGTTAGATGAACCAGCACCTGAGGATTCTATCAAGTTCAAGGCAACTGAGGATGTCATTCCTACTGAAGAATCTGCTGAAGAATTCATTCCTGTTCATGAAGAACGTCGAGCTGATGCACCTGAAGAACATGATGAGGAAAATGGTGTTGAAGAAAATGCTGATCAAATTCCTCAGCGACAACTAGCTCATCCTCGCGTGGCAAAAGAAGTACAAGTGGAGAAGATCATCGATGACATTAGCGCACCAGGTCCACTCACACGCTCAAAAGCTTCACATTTATCTAACTTTTGTGGGCACTATGCTTTTGTCTCTATCACAGAGCCCACTAAGGTAGATGAAGCATTTCTGGAGCTGGAATGGATTCAGGCTATGCAAGAAGAATTACATCAGTTCGAGCTTAACAATGTCTGGGAATTGGTCAATCGCCCAGATCCTCGCAAGCATAATATCATTGGCACAAAGTGGATCTACCGCAACAAGCAAGATGAAAATGGCCTTGTGGTGAGGAATAAGGCACGGCTAGTAGCTCAAGGCTACACACAGGTTGAAGGAATTGATTTCGATGAAACTTTTGCACCTGTTGCTAGACTTGAGGCTATTCGCATACTACTTGCTTACGCTAACCATCATGATATCATCTTATATCAAATGGATGTGAAAAGTGCATTCCTCAATGGTAAGCTTGAGGAAGAAGTATATGTTGCTCAACCCCCAGGTTTTGAAGATCCAAAGAATCCTGACAAAGTCTTCAGACTCAATAAGGCTCTCTATGGCCTCAAGAAAGCCCCTCGGCCGTGGTATGATACATTAAAGGAATTCTTCGTGAAGAATGGCTTCACACCCGGTTCACTTGACCCTACTCTCTTTACTAAATCTTATGATGGTGAACTGTTTGTGTGCCAAATATATGTTGATGATATTATCTTTGGCTGTACTGACCAACGTTATAGTGATGAATTTGCCTATATGATAAGTGAAGAATATCAAATGTCTATGATGGGAGAGTTGAAATTCTTCTTAGGTCTTCAAATTCGTCAGCAGCGAAATGGCATATTCATATCTCAGGAGAAATACCTCAAAGATGTACTGAGGAAATTCGGCATGCAAGATTGCAAAGGCGTCAAAATTCCTATGCCCACAAATGGCCATCTATGCACTGATGAAAATGGTATTGACTTCGATCACAAGGTATACCGCTCCATGATTGGTTCTTTATTGTACTTATGTGCATCTAGGCCAGATATAATGCTTAGTGTTTGCATGTGTGCCCGATTTCAAGCTGCACCGAAGGAATCACACCATAAGGCTGTGAAGCATATTCTTCGATATCTAGCTCACACACCAACACTAGGATTATAGTACCCCAAGGGCTCTGCTTTTGATCTCATTGGATATTCTGACTCTGACTATGCTGGTGATCGTGTGGACCGCAGGTCAACATCTGGTACCTGTCATTTCCTCGGACGATCTTTGGTCTGTTAGTCCTCGAAGAAACAGAACTGCGTATCACTGTCTACTGCTGAAACTGAATACATTGCTGCTGGCTCATGCTGTGCTCAACTGCTTTGGATGAAGCAAACACTCAAGGACTATGGCGTCGACATGAAGAATGTGCCTCTCCTCTGTGACAATGAGAGTGCCATCAAAATTTCTCACAACCCAGTTCAGCACTCGAAGACAAAGCACATTCAGATTCGTCATCATTTTCTTCGTGATCATGTGTTGAAGGGTGACATCTCCATCGAGCATGTGAAGACTGAAGAACAGCTAGCTGATATCTTCACTAAGCCCTTGGATGAGAAGAGATTTAGCAAGTTGCGATGTGAGCTAAATATCTTAGAGTCTTCGAATGTTCTTTGAAAAGGACACACATCCTAACACTTATACAAAATTGATGACTTAGATGTGCAACACATGAAGAAACGTTTTTCTTCAATCAATGAAGAATAACACTCTAAGTGTGAACAAATTAATCAAGAATTTGATTCTCAGAACCCTACGACAATTGTACGCGGTGTCTGAAATCATCATTCTTATACGATGGGTTACGCCACCACAAAAAGTTGAAAATCTTCAATTTGAGTTTTCCCCAGTTTTTGAAATTCTTCATTTTTTCAAATTCTTCAACTTTGCAAAATCTTCACTGGTTCCGTCATTTTTCTTCATTGGCTATATATATATATGAGTTTATGTCCTCTACAGCATTCACTTATGGCTATTTCTTCAAGTTGCGTTTTCTGCTAAGTGAATGTGATCGGACCCTTCCCCCTCTATGCTATACTCAACCCAATCTATTCACAAATTCTTCATGTGCGTTCTATTTGAAACTCGTTCAAAGTCTTCACTGTGTCCTTGTCAGCTGAAGAAATTGCGAACGAAACTTTAAAACAAATCTTATCCAGATTTTTGGTTTTACCGCTCAAACCGTTCCGCATCCCACGATGCATTATTGTAATCACCCACGATCTTACACGATCTCATCTGCACAGTACGTGGGTGACACATGTCGCGTGAAGGAGAAAGGGCAGGGGCATGTTCGTCCCAAAATCTTCGGGCGAACAGTTTTTCACCGTGGCTATAAATACCCCTCTCCCCTTCCTCACTTCATTTACTCCGCTCGGTCGTTGTCTCTCGCTCGAGCTCCTCAAACCCTAGCGCCGCCGCTACTCCATCGCTGCCGGTGAGGAAGAGCTTCGCTGCCTCGACCTCGTCGCCCTCGTACTCGCGCCGGCTGCAGAAATCTTCACTCCGCCGCCGCCGTAGCTGTCTCCCTCTGCCAAGTTAGGGCGTGGAAGATCTAACTTGACGAACTTCACCGCTGTTCATCTCAGTTCGTCGTGTTCTTCAGTTCGGGTAATTAAAAGTTACTTTTATTACTCACTTTGATTCTTAAGCTTTCCTGAAAATCTTCAAAGGTGTTTATTCTTCAATCTTCACACATATGAACACCTCACACACTGTATGCTCTTGATCCATTTCTCTAAGCACTCATTTTCTTCAAGATACCTCAATTGTGTGGATTGTCGATCTGTACAACTCTGGAACCTAAGACAAGAACGCTTAGTGAAATTCCTCAAGGCTCAACTGGTCAAATTCCTCAAAACTTGTCTTTTCGAAAAATCTTCTGACAACGCATATGACCTCTCCAAATTCCTCGCACCTACACTATGTTCACAGGTACTCATGTCCTCTGCTGAATCACTAGGTTCTCATCAACTTAACTCATTTACAGCGTTCCTCGAAGAAAAACTGCATACTTCTTCAGAGTGTTCAATTGTTCAAATTCCTCATCTGAAGAATATGGCTGAAGGAAAGAGACCGCAGAAAGGAGGAAAGAAACCTGAGGTCATGACTGCTTTTGAGATCCCTGATGACATATACAAGGATTATTGCACACCTGATGAAGCCAAATTTGGCAAAGAGAACAAAAATCAGGGCAAAGTGCGCATTCAGAGGATTGAACGAAGATGGGCACGAGAATGGAGGGAATATCGATATGTTACTCCAAAGTACATGAAGAAATTCGCCTTAAATCCTCCATGCCCAAGAGCTTCATTGGCACCTGGCCAAGTAGCTGATCCCACCAGCATCAAGCGTGGTGAGGACTTTCCTGAAGAATGGGCTAGGCGCCAAGCAAAATTGGCAAGACAAGCCAAGGAGGCAGTGAGGAAATTCAATGAGGATTCTGCTGCTGCTGCTGCTGAGACCTCGGTCAAGCCGAGGAAATTAATGCCAAAGAAGCCTGCTCGTAAGCCGAGTGCTTCACCAACAGCGCCCTCACGGCCAAGTTCCTCAGCTATGCCCTCACGGCAAATTCCTCAGACCGCTACTGCTCCACAAAAGTCCTCAACTCCTGTGCATCTGGCTACATGTCAAAGGGCTATGGGTTTTTCTATTGCTTCTGGTGTCTCAGCAAGTTCCTCAGCTGCACCAATGTCCTCATCAGGCCCCACGAACCAAATTCCTCGTCAAGGAATTGCTCTATGTGCCCCGGACTGTCTATCGCATCCTTACGAAGACAATGAGTCCTATCAAAGGCCACGACTCAAATGATGAAGATGTCATTGGCATCATGAAGAATATGCTTTTCAACATCATTCATGGCGTTCCCGTCAACTTCCATGATTTCTTCATGAGGACTCTGGCTAATGTTGCTATGTCACCTTTTGAGCTGAAGCCCTATGCGCCTTGGATTATGAGATTCATAAGGGAAAGATCTTCACTGAATTACAAAGCTGACACTCTGAACCATGGTAGCTACTTGCCTCCAATTGAAGTCCTCATGCGACCAGTTTCATCATCTGATGACAAAGGCAAGGCAGCTGCTGTGATCGATGAAGGCATTCGTCCATTGGATGGTCAATTTCGTCTAGCTACATCTTACTCTACCAATGACGATTCTGCCACACATGACACTGCCGCAAATACCTCAGCCAAGCAAAAGCCTCAAGCCACAGCACCCCAGGGTGATGACTGACCGTGAGTTACTCCTCGGTCTTCATCAGAAGGTTGATCGCAATCACAAATGGGTGAAGCGTCAGTTTGCTGCAATTCTTCACAACATGACCTCAACCCATAATGCAGTGAAGAAAAATCATTATCACCTTCATGAAACCCTCAACCGCACCTGGGCTGTCCTCACACATGTCTATAGCGCGGAAGAACTGAAGACTATGGGTCTCCAGGAAGCATTTGACTGGTCTGCACCTCCTCCGAAGAAATTCAAGAGAGTCAAAGTTCCTGATCTGGTGGCCATCTCTTATTCTTCATCGCGTGAAACTGATGAGTATGAAGATTTGGATGACACTGCGGCAGGCCCTGCTACAACAAACAACCCTGACAACGCTGGTGCTCCTCCATCAACTTGAAATTCTTCAGGGGCGTTAGTCCTCAGTTTCAATCCTTTTGGTCATTTGATGACAAAGGGGGAGAAATCTGAGTTAGTCTTCAAGCGGGTTTATATTATGGGCGTTTTGTTAAGTTACAACTCTCGTTCTTCCGAACCTTTTATTGGATCGAGTTGTAATCTCAAACCCGATGGTGCTCTGATACTTTTGGATGGTGCTTTTGTTGCACTATGCTCCAATACTTTTGATGCTTTCGGCATGCTTATTCCTCGTTAATATTATTGCACGCATGCTGAATTTCATCAGGCACCATATTTCATCATGCATTTCAAATTCTTCATATTATATATCAAATGCGTGTATGAATTACAAGATATAGGGGGAGTTCTCCATGATTCAACTCTTCAAATGTGCATTGCCTCAAAAGCAAATTCCTCACCATGCACATCTTCAGGGGGAGTTCTTCTATATCTTGCAATCAAATTCCTCAATATCAGTATTTACACTTCATATGTTTATTCCCGTTGAAAACTTAACCTATGTTGTCATCAATCACCAAAAAGGGGGAGATTGTAAGTGCATCTAGTGCCCCTTAGTGGTTTTGGTGTATTGAAGACTAGTAGGTTAAGGGACTGATGCGTTTGTGAGTGTACACAGGTCTATAAGTCTATTAGGAGTTTGATATTTACAGAGAAAGTCGACCCCTAAAAATGAAGTTCTTCGACTGAAGACTTTGATATTCTGAAGACTTTCTGAAGACTTTGAAAGTGAAGAAATTGGTGTGACCTTGAAGACTTGGTATTCATTTGAGGAACATGAAGCGTGAAGACTTTTGTTTTCATAGTTTCATTTTCTCTTTCTTGAGTCATAGGAAACACCGTACTGTTAAAGGGGGTCGAGGAAATACTAAGGAAAATTTTCCATGTGATGCTCAACTCAAAATCCTACACCTACCAATCCCTTCGAGTGAAGCCATTGAAAATCTCATACAGTTCAGTCAATTTCTTCAGTGACAGAGAGCAGTTCTTCTGGTCACTGAGGACTTTGGTCTGACTGAGGAGTTAGGAATTCGCCAGTGCGAATTGCCTACACAGTGAGGAACATGATTGCCCTGAAGAATTTGAGAGTCAAATTTCCGACCGTTGCTGTGCTGCGCGCCGGCTGTCCCAAAATATCTTATCCACCTAACGGTCATATCATTGAAGGGCATTTATGTCTTATCATGTCGGGCTGCTCCCTAGGCTATAAATAGCCGCCCCCTAAAACCACTAGTTGGTTGGCTGCTCCGAGAGAACTTGAGACTTGTCATTTGAGAGCAACCCATCCTCCGAGGACTTTGAGCGAAAATCATCAAGTGAGGAAAATCCCAAAACCAAACCCCCACAAACCCAAAGTGATTGAGCATCACTGAAGAAATTGATCCCGCGTGGATCCGACGCTTGTTACCTTTGAAGACTGTGCTTCTTCCAGACGGTTAGGCGTCAAGGTCTAGAGCATCCAAGAGGAATTGTGGATCGCCGAGTGACCAAGTCTGTGAAGGTTTGGAAGTCACCTGAAGACTTACCACGAGTGATTGGACGAGGCCTGCGTGGTCTTAGTTCAAGGAGAATACGGTGAGGACTGGGTGTCCTGAGTTGCGGCTCAGTGACTGGGTGTCCGAGACTGCGTGTCCTCGAGTTTAAATACTCAGCCGCTCCAACCAGACGTACAACTGAGACAGCAGTTGGAACTGGTTTACCAAATCATTGTCTTCACCAACTAATTGGTTCTATCTCCTCAACCCTTTCATTTCCTCATTACTGTGTTGAATGTTTGTTCATATCTGTGTTTGAAGACTTTGATTGAAGACTTTCTCAAATTCCTCAGTTCAATTTCTTCAGTCTGTTTGTCTTCATCTTGTGTTATCCTGTGATTACGCTTTCTGTACTCTGTGCTTGTCTTCATCTCATCATGATGACCATGCTTGTATTCTGTTATGTTTACTTCTGAGTTCTTATTCCGCTGCAAGTAGTTCTTCGCTAAGGAATTTCCTCACCAGCAAATTCCTCAGTGAAGAATTCATAAAAATCGCCTATTCACCCCCCCCCCCCCTCTAGTCGATATAACGCACTTTCAATCCCAGAATAATTAATAAAATAACTCTGTTCCCTAGATTGGTAAGCAATATACTCCTATGTGGAAAAATACTCAAATAGGGCAACCTGCAGCTACATCGGACCAGACTATTGTTATTCCTTTTTCAGTACTACCACTTTCTTCTACATATCTGCAAACTATGTTCTAACTTCTGAACTCTCAACCAGTTCATCTGTCCATGTACAAAAAACATATAATCTTTTATTTCTTCCTCTATCCATTACATGCTACCCATTTATCAATTTTATACTCCTACGTTGTTATCCAGAATAACCATGTGATGTAGCCATTCGATCAATAATATTTATTTATTTAAGCTACAAACTTAATAATTTTGTTTGAGTACTACATTTTTATTTGAACCTCAATGACCTTTGATGTCAAGATACGTAGTGTATTACTTTCATGGTGTCTTAGGCGATACTACTTTCAAGTGATATTCAATGAATATGAGACATATATATATATATATATATATGTATCTCAACTATTGTGTCATTGTTGTATATTTTTCATATGGTGCTGGATTTTAATTTTCTTCGTAGATAATACTACAATATCTCAGGATGTCCTTTAGAAATCCAGCAGCAACGTGCGGAGAATCGTCTAGTTTAATAAACATTTTACAACTATATAGTACTCAAGCAAATAAATTATAGGTATTTTTAGTTTTAACCTTTTATATTATTACTTCAAATGTTCATGTTTCATCCAACGAATCACATTGAGATATGTTGCAATATATTCCCGCAACAACGTTCGGGGTATCATTTAGTTTAACAAAGACATGGGTCAGTAATCCATGTTGATACGGGCGGCGCGTGTGCTATTTGATTTATTCATAAACTCCAGAGAAAAGATATACTGTAATATATCAAAAAATACCCCTTAGCATGGACCAGACGCAACATAACAAAACAGCAGAGGCCCCCTATTTGGTTTGAGCACCACTGACAACATGCATACAAAAGTAGGGTGAGGTTGCAATATTTTAGAACAATATCTCTAGTAATTTCAATGTCCTTTTCTCGAACTGAAACCAGTTGGGCTTCTAGCTCTAAAATTGTTTGTTTGTTGACCAGAATTTGGATCAGAGAAACTATGTACATCTATGTGCTTTTTTTCTTCTTCAATGTCAGCCTATTCATAACCACGGACTATGTCTGAAATTAGCTTTCGATCCCGTGCAATCTTATTTCCTCATTTTCTAGAACCAAGTTTATGTCGATAAGTTGGCAAGGTTACAATCTTGCTGAATACAGGGTCCAAAGATTATTTAGCGGTTTGGTGGGCTGCCACATTGGCTTTTTGTTTTACATGAACTAAATCAAAAAAAAAAAGACCCTACTCTCCTGAATGTGCATAAGAACAAGATTGCAGCTCTGCTTGAAAAACTATCCGTACATAGGTTGACCAGCTAAAGAAATTAGTTTCGATAATGACCTTCTCAGCATCAATCATCCGAAAGAGTTGAACATAGTCCCGCTAGGCAAACCCTTCAGTGGTAAGTCAAATTACCTCTTATTAACACAGCAGAATTGTGTTGGACTGGAGTGTATGTGCACCATTATAGGCAGGACTAACATGGTAAGTGCCCGGTGTCGCTTATTTTAAACTTTTTAAACCTACCCATGCGAACAAAACTCATAAATAAAGAGGATGTCTTTCTAGTCTTCTGAAGGAATATTGTGTCAAAAGTTATCTAACAGCAGGATGAACATTATGACATTTCCTATCAACAGCATCATTGTGGCTGTGATTTTCTGCTCATAAAATAACCTATTTAAAAGCCAGGACAAACATAGCACCAAAAGAAGTGATAATGTAATCATCCAAAGTGTATCACAATTTCCCGTTGTCCAGAACCATTGGTACACCAAGACAAAACAAGTACACACAGCAGAAGGTGCATTGAAACTTTGAATAACTAGTCCGAGAGAGAAATCAGCCGCAGTGCCCCTAGAACGAACCAGCATTGCTCCAAACTTAAAAACATGCATACATCAGAGAAAGGAGGACCAAATTCAAGCAGACATACCATGCCCGCTGCTCCATAGCATGAATAAGACATCACTTGTGCAACGATTCTAGCTCTTCATATAGCGGCACATATGGAAAATATGGTGGCTTGCCTTCTTCAAGATAGCAGATAACTTGAACTTGTCCATTGTCCATATCATAGCACGAATAAGACGTCACTTGTGCAACGACTGTAACTCTTCATATAGTGGCACATACGGAAAATATGCCTGCTGTCTATCTTCAAGATTGCAGATCACTTTAATTTGTCCACTATCCATATCATAGCACATGAATGTGATATCCTCCTGGGCCACAGCAAAGAAGATCAAGTCTACATGTCGCCCTCCAAGCAAATGCGAAGTTTCGACGCTATGCTTCAGTATCCATTCTTTGCGGTCATAGTCTTTAAGAACATAAACTAGCAGTCGAACAACAACATCATCATCTGTGTTAAAACCAGCATAATGCAGGCAGCCCTGTGACAGCTGAATAAAACCAACATCCAGACCATCAGGAACACGGAAGTTAGTCCTTGCTTCCCCCTCCTTGTCCACTGCAGCTAGACGACTGGCAGAACCATCAACAATGGCACAGAAATGCAGATAACCATTAAGATAAACAGTTGACCGGTCATTAGCGACATCAATAGTAGCGCACCATCTCTTCTCCTTATGAACCCAACTCCCGGTTTCAGATGAATAGACATGCACTCCAGTAAGACAGTAGCTATGTTGGTCCTCCATATCCGCCACCTGCAACAAAAGCACATGGAAATGAGGGGACACGGCTGGATCAAAACACAAGCGTTCAGCAGCCGCCAGGCCGGAATAGCCGCAGTACGGGAACCTTAGTAAAACAAGCGTTCAACAGCAGGATGTTAAATATCGAAATAGCCGCAGTACAGAGCTGACATGTTGGTCCATAGGTATTTATGTCATTATAACATGTCAAAAGAGATTTGAGATCATATTAATGATGTCCAGTGGCATTTTTGAGCATGTGTCTAACGAAGCGATGGCATTTTTTGAGCAGTTGAAATTCCTAGGGGCAAAACTAAGTAGTGGGACACAACTGGTGGCATAAATGATAAAAACCCATCCCATATCATTAGCAGAATTTGACATGTTACATAAGGGATCATTTACTAAATCACTGTCAATACTATGCTTATCTTCCCACAGCTCCAAACAGAGGATTTACATTTAAGCTGTGTGATAATCATTGATAATGTCTTTTACTACATGACCATCTTCGCTTAAACACTACGCGGAGTTGACTCTCAACTGGATACATGGAGGTAACTGTTGCACAAATCATTCGTATGCAAAAACGAGTACAGACAACAGAAACTTCAGTGCAAATTTAGATAACTAATCACAGAGAAATAACCAAGTTCACTCCAATAATGAATGTGAGATCCTGCCCAACAGTGAAGAATATCCACTGCCATGGAAGAAATAATGCATGCTGCACGTTGGTTGGCAGCCTCAAAAATAATTTAGCAGCAAAGATCAGGTCGGTCAGTAATATGCTAAGGGGAAACAAGGGCTAAACTAAGCAGCCCCACTGACCAACTAAGGGGAAGTGCTCGACATTGCTTATTGCACAATATTAGAACCTACATACATGAATAAATACCAACAAGCAAACATAACTTCTTACCAGAAAATCTGCTGAAACAATTCTGGGCAGATTATGATTGCCGATGTTCTGTTAACGCCATTCTCTACTCAAAACAAGCCAGAACTAATTAGCATTTAGGACGAAAGAAAGTGACATTGTTTCATCCAAGTGTTTTACCATCAACAAACAGATACCTAGCAGTACAGAGAAATGATCCCACAGATTATGTAATCCAATAAACATGATTAATACATTACGCATTTACAAAGCTTTGGAAATGTTCAAATAGGAACAGACACGAAGTTTTTCTTCTGGCTACTCGTTCATGACAGAGTTAACAAAAGGAACTTGCTGAAGAGAAAATCCATTGGCTTCTTGTTTTACATGAACAAAATCAAAAGAAGAAAAGACCCTACTAGCTCCTAAATGTGCATAAACACAAGTAAGATTGCAGCTCTGCTCGAAATACTAGCCGTGCATAGGTTGACCAAGTAGAAAACAGGGCATTTGTCCCGGTTCGTAAGGGACTTTTGTCCCGGTTTAAGAACTGGGACAAAAAGGTCGGTACTAATGCCCTCCTCCTTTAGTCCCGGTTCTTACACGAACCGGGACAGATGGGCCTCCACGTGGCCACTGCGGGCAGCCCAGGCAAGGGGGCCTTTGGTTCCGGTTGGTGACATAAACCGGGACCAAAAGGCTTCCACGCGTCAGCAGTTGGCTGGAGCTGAGGTTTTTTTTAAAGTGGCTGGTTTAGGGGTTTTGGGTGTTAATTTAGGTTGTTATTAGCTAGCTAATAGAGAGAAGTGTCCTCTCTTATATCTTCGTCCTTGGTTTACCAACGCTACTGCTATGTTCATTTCACCCGCTGATATTAATAACTCATGTTCGCATCATACATCATCATATATAATAACAAGTCCTACTAATCATGCATCATCATACAACTTCTACTCGTTATTAATAACAATTAGTTATACGATCATCATCCTCATAGTCATCGAACCGAACCCTACATAATTGTTCTTAGCACATGATCATCAGTCTCAGGTAGGACCTAAACATCCTTAAGGTAAAATAGCATAAAACAATATAGACCCTGACTCTCCACTATGAAGAATGGAGATCATCCTGTCTTCAATTCTTGCGCTTCGCTTCCTTTTGCTTCCAAGAAGCTCCTTATGACTGTCCATACATTTTTTCCATTCTTTGATTGTCATGTCTCCACTTCTTTTAGAAATCCGGTATGGATAGTTGAGATTCGTAGGACGACCTGGTTGTATGTTCAAAACATCAAGGCGACCGTGCGTATACATCATATGAGGCACACAATCATTTGGGATTATCTGTTGAAAAACATAGTAATAACTTCGTAGTTAGCAATGATGTACTAGTTTTACAAGTATGCAAAAAGATGCACGGATGTCGTAATAGTAAAAAATCTTACCAGGGTATCTCCATGGTAGTTACCGTAGTTCAACACATGCACTAGTGGCACGTATTGACCATAATGTTGAGGAGTTCGATTGTAGATATTGTAATTTTCAAGATCAGTACAAAATGCGATCAGATGATTTTTCTTCTTATAAGTTAATTCGGAGCGATCGGTGTAGTGGGTTTTGTCTACCATCTTCCGCACATTCTTTGAAAAATGAAAATAAGCTGTCAATGGAAATAAGCTGTCAACTATTTTGAAATAAACAATATAAATTACTTAATAACTATGTTTGAAAAGCTCACATGAGGGAAGAATTGGAAGTGTATCCACAAGGACTCAAATGTCAGTATTGTCTTGCTCGATTGTAGGATCACTAAGATCCATGGTGACAAGCATACCCTCATCAAAACCATACATCTTGCAAAGTGCTTCCCAATTTTTGCAACCAAAATGGGTTACACTCTCAGCATTGTACAGCTTTATTTCAAAATCCACACCATGATGGGTCCTTAGGTGAATTGTTTTGGTTTCCATACTTTCATGGTCTTCAAAACCAATCCTCTCCAAGACATAGCGTCTTGCATAGCATGGGATAAGCTAGTCGAATTGGAAAAGATGAAAAATACACGTTAAAATAGTTGCAGTCGTGCTTGATTACGAAAAAAACTATTGTTGTCATTGCGTACCGTATGAACATCGGAGGTCTCCTCGAGCTTAATGCTGAAGCGCCGATCTTCGTCCAGCTCAAGGAACCGGTCACACATACCTCGGTCGTCGTGGCACCAGTTGCACTCCCCCGGGCGGTTTTCGTCGTTCGAGTACGACATTTCCGGCCTATGTTCATAATTCAAATATTAAACTTGTACAATTAAATATATGTACTAAAAAACCTAAATTAGATCATTATTATTAATCACGGGTTGACTATCGGTGATGGTAGCTCCTCCTTTCATTCCCGAGTGCATTATTACACCAAATTGTCTAGCACACGGGAATGAAGGAGAAGCTACTCCCCACGACGGTGTGGATGATGGAGGGGGCTCCTAGATTTCCGCATAGAGTGCTCTTCAATTTTAGCGTTCAAAATAGGAGTACTTTTCCAATATGAGCATTCAATAAGCAAAACCAAATTGTATAATAAAGTAGTATTCAAATTAGCATGCATTCAATTATAAGCAAAAGTACATCATCTCTTTTGTTCCTACATCGTCGAATATTATCACTAATACTCCTCGAATACTATTATACATATAGCATCGCTAATACAGCTAGAACCGTAGGGCCCGACGGGTATTGTCGCGGGCGGTGGACACCCAAAGATAAGGAACCATCACAGGATCATAGCTCCACACTAGTGCAGAACCGGGCATTAGCACCGGTTCGTAAGGCTCTATAGTGCCGGTTACATAACCGGCACTAATTTGTGGTCACTAAAGGCCCCCCCCCCTTTAGTATCGGTTCAGCACGAACCGGTGCTAAAGGGCAACCACGTGGCACAAGCCAGCTCCGGGGACCTGGAGCCCTTTAGTACCGGTTGGTAAGACCAACCGGTACTATAAGGCGCGCCAAAGATGTCGTGGGAACGAACACCTATGGGACCGGAGCCCCTTTCGGTCCGGCGGGGGGCGGAGATCGCACGAAGAGCGGATCGAGGTGGAGCACGCGGGCGATTTACCCAGCTTCGGAGCTCTCCGGAGAGATAATACTCCTACTGCTGCTTTGTGGTTGTATTGAGAAGCATGCGGAGGAGCTCCAGAGTCGCAACCAGGAAGCCCTCCGGTCCATTGCAGAGGAGCGGGCACAGCTCGTCGAGGCGCGGAAAGCCTTCCTTCTCGAGAGGGCTAAAGCTGAAGAGCAACAGCGGCTTGCCGCCGAGTAGCTATTTAAGCGGGAAGGTGAGTTGGCGCAGCGTAAGGTCAATCTTGACAGCCGTGAGGAGGAGCTTGCCACGCGCGAGGAAACATTTGGCGGGGCTCTCAAGGAAGCGAAGGATGCTGCCGCAGCTGCTGAGGCCGCCAAGAAGGAGCTGGAGATGAAGGTGGCACAGCTGGAGGCCGATCTCAAGGCGAGGGGAGAAGAGATTGCCGCGCTCCAGCGTGAGCGCGAGAAGGACGCCCACGCCCATGGCGAGCTGCAGGGTCGTCTCCTCGAGAAGGGAAAGGAGCTGAGCGCCGCCAAGGACTCCAATGCTGATCTTGAGTTGAAGCTGGCTACTTTGACCGAGACGCTGGACGGCGCCAAGGAGTGGGAGGAGGCCTTGAAGGAGGAGATCAAGGCCAACGAAGCGCTGCTGACGAGGGCCGCCGAAACCCAGAACACCTTTAGGGAGACTGTGGAGCTCTGGACAGAGGGTCTCGTGAACATCACCGCAGTCATCGACGAGAAGCTGGCGCAACTGGGGATGGAGGATTTTGGGTACTCCTCTGATGAGAACCTCCAGCCCAGCGCCAAGCTTACTTTGTTCTTCAAGGGCGTGGCGACGGCCCTCCAGCAACTCCGGGAAAGGATCCCAAAGCAGCTGGCCGACGAGTCGCGCACAATCTGCGCGAGAGTTCTTCAGAAAGTGTTGGCGAAGGTGGCCTTCCGCAACCCAGGCCTCAACCTCACCAATGTCCTCAGGAAGCTGCCTCCGGATGCCGATCTGGAAGAGCTCAAGGCCCTTGTCGCACCCATTGTGGACAAGGTGAATGAAGTCAAGAGAGTTGACGGCGATCGCGTAGATTAGGCCGCCTGTTTTCTCCTTTTCTTGCCGCTGCTAGTCATGTTACGAGAACAATCTATTAGAGCTGCGACAAGTTATCTTTGTAATATAACTTTTATTTTGGGTATCGATTGCTAGGTTATCTCCTTTACTTGATTCCTTCGTTTGTATGATTTTGCCCTACGCTTTTAGGGAACTTGTCGGCGCGGGCACCCTTGCCGCGAGCGCTGAGTGCGGAACGTCAGCAACCTGCTGGCGGTGCTGCTACCGACAAGAAACCTTGTCGCAACTAGTCACAACACACTTAAGTTGTTGAGCGGACTCGAAACAAAGTAAGGGCGCAACTAGCTACGAGTTGGTTCCTTCGCGCACAGGTTTTCCATACAAAGCACGGTCATTCGAGGAAGATAACTTAAAATTTTTAAAACTGATTGCTCAAACTTTGGCAACTTAGCTTTTCTGTCGTTTGCGTCCCGGCAAGGAGAAACTTCCTTGAACGACGCCTGGTCCACACCATTATCTCCTCCTCCCCCCCCCCCCCCCGGCAAACTTGTGGGCGAGGGAACCTTCCTTTTGAGAAAAAGAAAGAAGAGAAAATAAAGATATGGAGCCTTAAGGCTCGTTATTGCTTACCGGGGGTAGGTGCTGCACAAAGTGTCAGATAACACATGCAAAAAAAATAGAAAGCATGAAATTGACAAGATGTGCGGAGCACATAAGCTTTATTTATGCACGGGGTCTGCGCCCGGCTTTGTACAAAGGATTACATGCAACAGCGGCAAGACTTGTACAAAAGGTGGTTGCCGGAATAGGTTCCGGCAACCGCGCCTTACGGGTAAAACTTACGAAGATGCTCAATGTTCCAGGAGTTGCTCAC